>OX387608.1:7819351-10219351 GCA_947568835.1 Protonemura montana
GGCAGAATCGGGGGGGGTGGGAGGCTGCCGGTCGGTTTGTAGCGCGGCAAGCGGAAGTTTGAAGCTACGCGAAACAAAGGAAGTCGTCACGACGGGTGAAATTACGAGTACTTGATTCGTCGCGCGGTGGAAACTGGATGTATTCGATGGTGGGGTGAAATTTTGTCTCCGACGGGCGCGCCATTTCACCTGAAATGGGCCGTGAATGGTTGAAAATCTTTCAGAAATTTTCATTGCTAAAGTTTCTTTATGTATGTTTTGGGTAGGTTATGGTGATGGTTTTAAACTTTATTAACAGCTGATATTAAGGTTAGAGGCATAGTCCAGCTTTTTCAAGTATTAGTTAAAGTCCTTCGTTGTTATTAAAAAAACACTGCTATTCAGGTGAAGATCGGGGTTCGAGTACCTGTTTGGGTATCACTTTTTGACAGGATATTAGTGTTCCTAATAATAAAATACTTTGTGCATTGCAAGCGTTTGCAATTTAAATCAAATTTCACAATTCATCTTTCTCGTTCTCCGCCTCTGATAAGAAAGATGTGTATCCGTTGACCTTGATTCCTAAGCTCATATTAGAATCATTTCTTAACGTTCTTCAGCAAAGAGAGACAGCGAAGATACAATAAAAAATTGGTGAGTCATTTTGAATGGGTCTCTAAACTCAATATGCATTTGATCCCTTTTTTTTCGTTAAAAAACCCTGAGAAATAATTCATATTTGCTGCTTTTTACTAGTGGAAAATGATGAGATAACTTGCGGCGAGGAAACTTTAATGAATGAAAATTAGTTTTACTTCTGAAAATTTGAAAAATTGGTACCGAAATTTAAAATAATTGAACCAGGCCGCAGAAAACCCTCATTTTTCCGTGACTTTTGGGGGAAAAAGTGTTTTGTTTTATTATACGTGATTTTTTTTTGTCTCTGTAAAACCAAAATTTATGTTAAATAAAATATGTGAAAGTCCAGGGCACAATAAAGATAAAAATAAATACATATTTAATATTCTGATGCACGAACCAAATACCGTAAACGGCATAATGCATTCACGACACCAGCTATGTCCAATACACCCCTAACCGTCGTCAAACAGCAAAAACATCAGCACACCCATTGTTTGGCCACGTCGTCGCCCAGGCAACCAGATGGCACGTGCCCGGCGCACCAAGCCATCGCGACGCCTCCCCGGCCGACGCCGTGACGACGCCGGGGGGCGGCACGTGACGTAGTTAGACGCGACGCCTGGCTTGATTTCTCAGGAGGATCGCCGCTAGATGGGACGACGCCGATGACGCTCGGTCGTGCCGTCGGGATGCGATGCTCTGCGACCGAGGTTGGAGGTTGTCGTTTGAGAGGTGACTTGGATAGAGAGTGGTCGTCTGCTTTATCAAATCATAGAGGCTGTGATGGTGTTTTGAAGTTTCCTCATAGATTTTTGAGTCATTTTTATTTTCTGTGAAATCTGATTTTACAAACGCTTGCAATGTGCGGGGTATTTTATTATTAGGAACACCTTTACCCTCTCAAAATTGAGAAGCAGAAGTGTTCCTAATAATAATTTGTATTTATTTTTCCAAAAACTAGCTATTATTTCTCTTTGCAAAGCTTTCTTTACTCTATAGCGTTGATTGGCGATACTCAATACGACGTTAAATGCGCTTTGCTGAATCAATTTAAAATAGCAAACGTTTAAAATTGCTTTACATTTATTTTACTAAGGGTTATTTTTGGCTTTTGCTAAACCAACAAAATACGGTGACATAAATGTATTTTGAGTTGATTATTATAGACTTTTGCCTATTATAGACGGCCCTAAGAAAAAAACAAAAATGCATCCAAATTTGCAGGTAGATAATTGAACAGTAATTATTACTTACTCTTGGAACAGCAAGTGATCTTTTTGTCAGTTGTAGTACTGTTTTTTAAACCATTTCTAAGATAAGTGAAGTTTTAGTACCAACCGATGGTTTTTTTTTAAACGGTGGTAAGAGTTTGTGGCACCCCGGTGCTGAGCTAGAACTACCAAACTGCACCGTTTAATCTTCAGTTCTAAAAACTTCAGCGATTGATTTACATTTATCGATATTTAGAATCTTTATTATGTTACTATTGTAGATAATTTTTGAAGAGGACGGTTTCTAGCGCCATCGGGTGGCAGCTACCATCGCCTCGTGTTGACGGCTTGATTGCTCAGTAGAAGACCTGGATATCCAATGGGTCTACTTTGGAACGGTAAATCTTTTCTTAGCACCTACACACCGTTGTTAGGATAGACATAGAAAACTATTTTTAAATTTTATGATTATGATACTTTCATTAAGGGTACTCTCAGTATAGGAACCACCATTTAAATGGCTTACACACGGTTTTTCTTGCAAATTATTTCTCATGGGTGAATGTCACTAGAAAGCTGTGAATCATTAATTTTTATTAGTGGTTCTCGTGGCCGTTCTCGTTCAGAACTAAAACTACGAAACTGAACCTATGAGCTCAATTGGCAGAGTTGCCAACTCTCTGACAGCACCAAGACTCTCTAGCAAGGGGTTTCTGTAGACATGATGGCTTGACAAGTTGGCAGACGATTGTTAAGGGCAATTGCCACGCTTGTTAGGTTGGGATTGCCAAGATTAGGACCAATGATAACGTCTTGTTAGCCCGTTACGTGTTGTTTTGGTGTTGTTTAATGTGGTTTCGATTTGTGAAGTTGTGAATTGATATCGAAGAATGCAACGATAAAGCGATGCTTTCAGGGAAGATCAAGTGTCATTCAAAAATTAAGGTTTGGGAATCGGTATTCTTTTTTCATTGGAGTTTTAAAAAAATCTAAAACTCCAAGTGTTTACTGTAATTGCACAGGTACAAGTGTACAATTTGGTACATTAAGCCAATATTTAGATTCCTGTCTGGTGTCACTATCACACCAGAAAGAAATCAACCTATATGGGTTCAACCAACCTGTATCAAGTCGTACCGAAGATATAAGAGCAAATAAATTATATAAATCCAAAGATGTTCTAAGAAGTTGAAAACCAGACGGCATTATTATGCATGTGAAAGGTCACTCGACAAGAACTACCACCACAAACACCTCATCTTCTTCTTGCTAACTTATCGGCGCCGTCGCTTTTTCTCCTCACCATCCAAAGTTTGTATCGGTGAGACTTTGCTAGCAATCTTCCCACTGATGTATATATCCTTCGACATTTCTTAGCTCCGATATTTCGTATGAATTATTAATATGCCACCGAATGCACGCAAGAAATGATGCCGGATCTTGAAACGTGCCTTCGCGTCCAGGTTTCTGTTTCATCTTCTCCTGCGTTTCAACCATCTTTGTCTTATTCTTTGTGTGGTTTTTGCACGCCGACCGTAGCGCTGCGTTCATTGTGTGGTTGACTGGCGAACTGACGCATTTTTTTACCTTTGTTTTTGGGGCCGCTTTTGAAGGGGTACAGGAGGTCTTCTCTGAATTGAACGATTTGATATAGGAAGACCCAGCAAAGCTATGTCGGCAAATATTCTGAAAAATGTTTATGTCGATGCAACTTTAGTAAAATTCTTGAGAAACAGTAGATATTACTATTTTTGCGTAGCACTTGGGCTAAGCTTATTAACTCCTTCGACCTAGATCCATTTTGATTTAGATTTCTTTGTAATTTAAATGGTTTAACGACAAAATTAATTCATCAAAAAGAAAAAAAGTTCAAATTTTTGATCTGCTGATTATTTTTTCTCATTATTTTTGTTTCGTTTTAGAGACAGCGCGATAAAAAACGAAACACAAATGAACGACGCTTCATGTAAGAAAACGCTGAAATAAATGACTGGCAATCGCTTCGAAATGTCTGCATTGACGTTCTCCACCCCAAATGCCGGTACCACAAGAGAATATCAGTAAATAACTACTACAGATTACAATCAAATGGCAATATACAACCCCTAAATATTAAAACAAATCAAATAATTTCCTTCCCCCGTCCCAAAGTTCTTGTTGACAAATGATCGGCTTTCATTTCGGCAACAAAAATCAAATTTCATCGAAACATTTGCCGATCGCCAAAACGACCGCCATTAATAACACCATTCACCGGGCCGGTACAAAGCGTGACGTCATAATAGGGGCAAACGGCCACATTATTTATTATTAGAAACGAGTATCAAACGCTATTTGCCGCGAACAAATACGAACAAACACGAGCAAACAGCCGAACACAAAACGAAACAATTGCCGAATTGATCGGCACTGCACTGCACACCGATTCGCAGCTGGTTTTGTCGGCACGTTTGATCTTGGTGGGCCTTCCTGTGCGGTGCACTCACTTAGAGAGCTTTGGTATGACATGGAGTTGCTAACTGCTAACTCTACGTTTTAATAGCAAAGATATGGTCATTTTTAGTTGTCTGTTGTTTATATGTTACAAATTGCGTTTGACTGCAGTCAGATTTGCTAATTCTTTGTCCGTAGTTTCCGAATCGCGAAAGAATTAATATAATCATGAGTGTCAATATAATAAATTTTCAAAATCTTGCGCCATATTTGACGATCAGCGTTGCTTAGCTTTGTAGGCAACAATACAACGTCAGCTTCTGATTGGTTGACTCTGAAAATGTGTATTTTCTTCAATAGAGACCAAATTAAGTTTTTTTTTTGGCCGGCCTCGAATTTTTAACACGTTAACCACCGTTTATTATATAGAAACGCAAGAAAAATATGAGACAAATTAACGATTGCTAAGTCTTAGTTAAGGTTAAGTATTTGACTCTGAGTTTAATATTTAAGCTAACAGAAAAATTGCCATTTTGCTGAATTTAGTTGGAAGTTGCCAAAAAGTTGTTAGAGAAATGGTTACTCGATGCCTAAAGATATAATACTATTTTCACCAGCGTGTTTTGCTCCAAGCAAGTCCGATTTAATACACATCACCCAGTTCACCACTCTTTCCCTACGATTACTCTCTACAAAAACCTTTCAGCACGACGCTACTCGCATTAGTTTGATTAATTGTCGACGTCACGGCAATAGCGCACCAGTAGCTCACTCGGGACGTCCGATTGCACAAGAATCTCGCCATAACGACCGGACGTGCCAGGCATTCAACGCACACAACTCCTAGAGATATTTGAAAATCTAAACAACACTGGAGCTCGAGTTTTGTGAATTTCGACAACAAATGCCGAGTCCTGGTGCGCAATAGATCACGGAGTGTCGCGATTTGTATGGCGTGCCCGTGCAATGGCGGAGTGGGAAGAGTTCGCTGGCAAATTACTGCTTCGTGGATTGATGGAGGGTAGGCGTTTAACAAGGTAAAGTCGAGGACCCAAGTCACTTGGCAAAGCGGTCATAGTACCTACTTGAAGGGAATAGCCATGTTCACTTCTTTTTTTGTAGTATTTTACATATTTTCTTCCTATAAATGGGTGAAAAAAAAACGATTTTTTTATACAAATGTTGACATAGCCTCAAAAATGTTTACTAAATCGGGAAATAAACCCTGGTGACCACCGACTGGGGAACATAAGTTTAAGAGAACAGAGGTATTAAAAATAAGATGTGAAACCTAGATATATTTTGGAAAAAATTATAGTTCCCGCCAAAGCTTGACCGAAATATTTGATTTGTTTTCATCAAAATCTTCATTTTATAGAGTCCTTCTCTACAGGACGTGTTGGAAACACCGGTTCTCGCGAGATCACCAAAGTTAAGCAACACTGCGCTGAGTCAGTTATTGGATCGGTGACCATCATACACATGACCAGTTCTGTTCGGGAGAGAGGTTGGAAGGATGAAAGTTAATACAACAACTTCATTCGCCTTGCTTATCAATCTCTCGACAGCATAGATTTGTATTGGAATCCTGTCGTTCTAACAGTATCGTCCTTCGGTGGTTTCCTTGGGGAATGAGAAGGTAGCCACTTTCCACTTTTATCTAAAAATGACTAAATCATCATCTATTCATTCACCGACGCTATAAAAACAAGTGCCACCGAGCTCTGTGTCATTAAACGCCACAAATCAATGAAATAACCAACGAGGAATGGAATATTCTCTTAAGGAAAGAGGAAGGAAGTTCTGTACACCACCCACTTTTACAGTCATTACCCCAAACGCTTGCCTTTCAAGTTCATGAGGTCTGAATTCTCTTAAAAAAAAAGCGGTCTGCTGAAATATTCGTAAAATTAAAAAAAATTAAAAAAGTAACATAGCATTTATGTAATTTATGTAATCTCTAATTAACGACTCTTGTAAATCTTACAATCAAGGTAGCAGTTCAACCACACCAATGACCACCACGCATAACTCCTGACCTCCCAGAGGCACGAACTCTCGTAAGGTAAATGACAATCGTCACAGCGCTCGTTTTTGGTAGAGTGCCGCTAGAGTGTGCTAGTGGGGGGGTTGGGGGGGGGGGGGGGCAGTAATTAGATCTGTGCGCCAAATCACGACAGCATTCTTCCACGACATTAATTAAGCCTAACATTAATTAACATTACCGAATCTCGTTAGTGCACTCTAATCCCGCAAGGATCGCGACACGCTGAAAATAGTGATCTGTGTAAAGTGGCCGAATACAAAAATCTACCTGCAGATCTTAACAGTGTATAGCGGCCATTTTTCATAGTACATTTTGGGAGTTTGCGACTCTCTGACGTGTGAGAAATCTCTTCGGTAGCACACCGCCTCTACGATGCACCGGCAGCGTAATTGAAGACTTGGATTAGTGCACAAGTTTTCCGCACCGAGCACTGCTTACAGATATATTAGATGAAATTAGTAGCAAACTTTCCAGCCGCTTCTAACAAAGCTTATGCTGAGGTTCTTCTAATGATCTCGCTTTGAGCTTGTGCTTCCTTGTTCTTCCAATGGAATAAATGAGGGCGTTTGCTGCAAGAATATGCAGTCTATGACAGATTACGCGAAGGGAAAGCGATATTATAAAAAATGCGGTTTTGCTACTTTATTTTTAATTTCTGACTTTTTTTAGCATCATCTAATTTAGAATTTCCAAGTAAAGTCGTTGTTTGTATGTTAAAATATAGCCGGTGTCTCCATTAGACTATTTAGATCTTCGAAATGTGTATTAGAAATGTAAATAAATCGAGTTTCTAAAAGCGGCCTACGAATCAATCGCATCAATCGCATTGATCGCAAATCAATCAAATCAAGCCTTTTATTGCCCCTGAACGCAGCCTGCAGAGCAAACTCGGCTCCTCGACTATTGCCCCTGAACGCAACTCGCGAGGTAAGCTTTGCATTTATTCGCCAAATTCAGTGGACTCTGGACACAGTAGAATTTAAACTTAATATTTTTATCTGCATTTTGTATTTTGGAACAAATTAACAGCCATCTTGTGTTTGCTTTCCCATTTGTTATTTATTTATAACTTATTAAAATATAATAATATTGTATTAAAAATATACTTGATAAAAATGCATTACTGAACGGTTTGGTGTGTTGGAAACACTGGTTCTCGTGAGATCACCGAAGTGCAGCAGCACTGCACTGGGTCAGGTATTGAATGGGTGACCATCATACACATGACCAGTTCTGTTCGGGAGAGAGGTTAGAGGGATCAGAGTTTGTACAACAACTTCATTCACATTGCTTATCAACCTCTCGGCAGCATGAATTTGTGGAGGAATCCTGCTGTTTGAGTTGTACCGTCCTTCGGAAGGGACGCTAAGCCGGTGGTCCCCTTGGTACTCTTCGACAGGAGTAGGCTACACGCCAGCACAGGGTTTCACCTCCTACCTTCTAGGCTTGGTTCGGTCCATTGTCAGCATCATCACGGACGCCATAAGACCATTGCCACAGGGCCCGTTGTCAAAACAGTGCGGGTGACCATCATACACATGACCATTTCTGTTCCGGAGAGAGGTAAGAGGGATGAGAGTTAGTACAGCAACTTCACTCGCCTTGCTTATCAACCTTTCGATGACATGAATTTGTGGAGGAATCCTGCTGTTCACGTTGTACCGTCCTTCGGAAGGGACGTTAAGCAGGTGGTCCCCTTAGATGCTTTTTGACAGAAGTAGGACATCATCGCCGGGTTTCACCTCCTACCTTTATCAGTATCATCATGGATGCCATAAGACCATTGCCAAAGGGCCCATTGTCAAAACAGTGCGTCGCTTAAACACAATATTCAAATAATTAACTAAAGCGAAAGCAGACACCGCTGTATTAGGATGTAATCTTATTTAAATTGCAAACGCTTGCAATGCACGGGGTAATTTATAATTATCAACACTTCAACCATCTCAAAAATCGATGCCCAACCGGGGACTCTAACTTCGATCTCAATTGCAAACGCTTGCAATACTTGACACCGCTGTGTTTGTACGCGGTGACCAATTCAATACCTGACCAAAGTGAGCTGGTAACCAAAAATTGTTTCTCATTTTTACTCTTAGATATTATGATTAACTTTTGCACTATCTGGTTAATGTTCCATTCGAGTACGCTGCTAGATTTCTCCTAAAGCAGTCACCCATGTCTTGCTTCTTTGGCCGACTACGTTATCGCGCCCCTGTTTCTTGCTTGTGCGGTCGTTCGTCGTTATTCCAGGCAGCGCCGACGGCAAGTTATTAATTGCCAATATTCTGATAAATTATACGCGTGCGGCGATATTGAAGTTTGTTGGACTGTAAACCACGTCGGCTACAAAAAGTCTTAGGGTGCCCCAACTGAGTCGACGAGGGCGAGCTTTTAACTAGGTTTTATTTATTTTGGTTGTAATTTCTTTTTGGCAATTTATAAAGTCTGTCACAAAAGATACTGGTGCATTCTTTGACATTGGTTCTGGTTGTATGTTCTGGATTTACTGGATGTTCTGGATGTTCAAAACGAAGGTTTCATAACGAGTTAGTCGAATTAATCGCTATTAAATCAGTGCTTGTTACCTAGCAAATTAACATATTGTAATTACTTCATAAAGAAGTGCTATAGAATAGACATGGCAGAATTAGGGTATAAAGATGATCCAAGGGGTTTATTTTTTTATCCTAAGAAAACATAATTTTATCCAAATGAACATCAAAAACGCGTTGCCATTATTTTAAAGAAAAATCGGTCAAGATTCACTGCTTTCACATATTCTTGTCAAACTTTTCAGTTTTTTCACAAAGGTTTACTTTTTTTAGATGATTAAAAAAATAAAAACAGTTTTTTTTTTTGTTAAGTAATATGATTTCTAAAGCAATCAGTGCAATCTAATTAGCTTGAATCGTTTCGGCTTTAAATTGAAGAAAAAAAAAAAAAATAGATAAAAAAATACTTTATAGTTATTAAAGATCAACTGCATTCTATCAGAGAATGTTAGACTTTTTACGGCCGATTACGCTGAACGCAAAAACGTGGTTACTAATTAAATATTTGCCTCTAGCCAACAGACTGTACGCTAAACGACACTCTGATGATCTTGCCGAACGGCCCTTGGTGGTGGGAGAGTGGCGGGGGGGTTGAAAAATGAGTTTACCCCGTCCAAACATTGGCAAGACCGATATTAATTTGACACCCGACGTCGAGCGAGAGCGCCCACCAAGCTCTTAGCCACGATGGTATCTAGTTACCGTTTAATGTACTTTTGATGATGATTATTTGCTGGGATCGTCGGAGATATTAAAATTGAATTTTTTTAATATTATAAAAAGTAATGGGTAAAATTTGAGACGTCCCCCCCCCCCTTGCCGCGCCCCTTCAACGGGCGAAAAGCACCCTTCTTGGAAAGCGTTTTGTGAAATTAAAGTAGTTCACATTCGCGCCGCCACTCGCGTGCTGCGCCCTCTAGCTTAGACTTTTCGACCTTTAAATCACGGGAGGTCTTTATCAATCGTAAAAATATATCTAATTTTTTTTACTGCAAATAAATCTCTTTGTAATGTGGCTCTCAACGTCTTAGCTGAGAACGCGTTTTTTTTTTATTATAACTAGATGGGAAAATGCAATTTTTTAAGATAGACATTTATTGCCATTTTTTATTCATTTTTGCACAGAGTTTTTTAGGTCTTAACAGAGGGCCAATGTCAATGTTAAACTGGCTTCGCTAAAAATAACCAACAAATAACTTTTTCACCAACATAAATTTGGGGCACTATTCGGTTGAGTAACCATTGTATGGGGTTTATAAAAAAGGATCTTTCGTTATTTCTTGCATATGTCTCGCATTTATTATATTTATCGATATTCTGAGTGGTAATTCATGAAAAGTCATCTGGTGTCACCCACCGTTACCACTAATTTCCAGCTCGTTTCCTCTGTAGAAAGTTAAACATGAACGCGTGCCCGCTAACTTTACCGATACATCCTGGAGTGCTAATTGCCAAATGGAGTGATCATGACTATACCTAATCAAAGAGTTGAGGTGTCTTTTAGTGATGAGGCCTTTGTAAAGTCACGGTTGGCGGAAGAGAAAACAGCCGAGCCACTCCGGCTAGCCGGGCCATTATTTTTATAAATAAATAGTTAGTACATGTGGCGCATGACAAAATGCACAGCAAACACAAGCTCATTTCACATTCAACAAACGCTGTCTTCTCTCCTAAAATACACAGCTTAATTTCAATGCAGTTAATTTTTGCAATTTGTTTTCCTTAGTTCAATTAAAACCAGTTATGATAACAATTTTTTTTTAAAGAGTCTAACCTTGTTCTCGTCACCTCAGAGATTCTCTAGACCTAATTACAAAAAAACACACAGACGTCCAAACCACACGGCCTCGGTTTATATATATATATATTTTTAAATTTATCGCCTGTGTTTTTTTTTCCCGTCGACCGAGGTTTCCCACTGGGTTTTCCTTGCTTGATGGAGCGTGCCGCATTCCTGTCGGGAAATCTACGCATCGTTCAACTTTTCCAAGCTCGCACGGCCGGTAATAAACTGAGACCGGGGAAAGTTTGGGCAAGCACGGCCAGATTACTGCACTAACCAGTCGAAAAGTGCGTGCTTATAGCCAGTGTTGGTCTAGCCAGTTTCACTCTTGAGACATGGGCAAATGTTGTTAATTCATTAAGACGTCTTTTATGTGCAATTAAAGGTACACATAATTTCATTGGTAAATAACTGTTACTGATTCTATTTCAACTTCTGACAATCTCTGACCAAATGGCTTGGCAAAAAATTGCAAGTTGACTCGATTTGTTGTGTTTAACGACGCACTGTTGTGACAACTGGCCTTGTGAAGAGAAGAGAAGAGAAGAAACCTGGTGTCGGCGTGTAGGCTTGTCGAAGAGCACCAAGGTGACCATCGACGTAACGTACCTACTTTCCAAAGGACGGTACAGCGTATATAAAATGATTCCTCCACAAATCCATGCTTTCAAAAGGTTGATAAGCATGGTAATCGATTTTTTTAATCTCTCCAATCTCCTCTCGAACAAAGGAAATTAGAGAAAAACAAAGAAAAATGAAATTCTATGCCTCTCTTTTTTAATATGAATTACATTTTTTTTTTTTTATTTTTTATTAAGTATCTATGTGGTTTTATGCTGACAATATCCACACTTTCAACAGGGATAAAAAGCCTTCAAAGACACAGATCCTAACACAAAAGTTGTACTTCCAAGCTCTCTTTATCGGCTCGCCCTAGAAGCGTTTTTCTAATCTCGCGATACGCTCATCCCTCAAGGCGACTCGGCTAAAAAAGTGCTAGGCTTGTAATTTGTTTTAAATTATCGACTTCGGCAAGCATCACCAATGTTTGAAATTAATTAGGCCTTCTTTAACTTGAAAAAAGTTTAAAGTTCAATTATCACTTGTTCGATTTAGTTACCACTAATAACTAAGCTTGCTAAGTCTGAATCGTAAGTCAGAATCTGAAACTATGCCCAAGTCAGACTTAGTCTGAATTTCTTGGCCAGCTTCGTCCATCCACCGTACGTCTTATAAGCAGCACAACCAATCCACTTCACCATAAAGATACATTTTGTTGATGGGGGCTGTTACACAAAAACTGGAGGCTAGCAAATGAGAAATTCTATATCAACAACGATGGATAGCACCCATTGCCGACCGTCCGCATTCTTTGTGCCTGTTTCGGAACCAAAGCTTTCCACTTTCCTGTGTGCATATGAATACAAACCACTGCGTACCTACCTATAAATGACAGAAGTTTTTCTTTCCTCAAACTTCTTTTCTTACGTTCCTAAAGCAACTCGTACACAAGTTACAAGAAAAATTGAACTTTCGAGAGAGTGATTTTCCTTGCTAGAGGAAAACCCACCGCTTTCTGTTTTCCCGGCGTCGCTGGCTAGCAGCTGACGTGGACATGCATGCCTTCTCGAGGAGGGGGAACGGCCTTTGTGAGGTGATAATAACGATTCATTAATCAAATTCTTGGTAACTCAAAGCATCGAAAAGTCCACCCTAATAATAGGTAGCTTCTCTTGGCTGGTCCGAAAATAGCTTGAACTTTCTGAAATAAGCTCGAAGATTAATTTACCACCATCGAATATTCAATGCTTTTGAATTCTTATTTGAAATTCAAGAAAATTAACAAAATGAAAGATGATTCAGTGCTGTGCGGAAGCTCGCGATATTTTAAATTCAACAGAGACCAAGATTCGTTGACTTTGTTTAATCAAAAGATGCTCTGATGTGGCAAAAACAGGCGCGTTATTTTATTTAGAATAACGAATACTCGAATGGAGAATCGCCAGAATGCACGTTTTTCTCGCTCGCTTTTTGCCCCTCCGGCGAATGGCTTCGCGCGTGGAAAAAGTGTTTTGAACGCGTCTGGCCTTCAATGTTTTGTGTTGCGCGGATGACGGCTTTGCTGGTCGTTGTTTAATTTGTTTGGCTGTCGATCTTGTTTGGTCGAGTTCACGTCAGCAGCTCCTGTGCAGGTAAAGAGGGATTTTGGCGTTTCGCTCTCTTAAGTTTTCTGCTACAGTAATTAATTATTTGTGGGAACCAAATTCGTGTTTTCTTTATATATTTTTTTAGTTAAATTAATGAATAAACAACAATTCCACTGATGCTCTTGGCTAGTTGTTTCAGAATAAATTTATCAACGCCCACTTTCTAAGATGAAATTTTATTTAAATTTGCAATGTGCGGGGTATTTTGTTATTATCAACACTATAACCGTCTCAAAAATTGATGCCCAAACGGGGACTCAAACCCCGATCAAATACACTAAAATCGTCTCAAAAAGCCAGTATCCAAGTAGCTCAATGGTTCAGAGCAACACCCGCGATAGGTGGAGATCGGGGTTCGAGTCCCCGTTAGGGCATCAATTTTTGAGACGGTTATAGTGTTGATAATAATAAAATAGCACACTTTCTAGATTTTTTCTTCACTTTTTCTAGTTATATTCTCCGCTTGCCAAAGTGAACCTTACTGCGTAAATGACATGGAAAGTGCACGATGGATGTGTATATTTCCTAAAACTACATCGATTAATACCATTCCTGCCTTTCAGGTAGACATCATGTCTCTGGAAAATTTGGTATATATCCCGACTTTTTCTCTCATAATTTTTTTGTTTTGGTCACCCTGAAATTCTCAAATACCGGAATAGAGCATAACATCCAGTCTGCTTGTTAAAATTGAAATCAGTTATTGTGAACAAAGGTCGAGTGCAGGCAAAGCAGAAATTGACTGATCAATTTAAATTGTTACTAGTTCTCCAAAACCTGGATTTGCTAACTGAAATGCTAATTTTGGAATTTCTGTCACAACAAATGAAAAAAATTAAGTATTCTGTCTTTGGATGAGCAAAAACGATGCAAAATACTTAGGGCCAATTTTACAAACGCCGTTTAGAGGTGATTTTACCCGGCGCAGTAATTTGCTAACACAATTATATTTTAATAATTGCAAGCCAAAAAATTAGGACAACAAAGAAAAAGAACAAGAAAAAAAAAAACAATAGGTTTGCTTCAAAAATGAATATATGATGAATTGAGAATAGAAACAAAATATCGATGGGACTCCTTACTTTGACCTTCAAATGATAGTTTAATAGTTAAACCCCGGCCTTCTAAGTTCAAAAATGAAACGGTGACTAGAGTAGAGAGAAAATAGTTACGGCTGCTAAATAAAATGTATTTTATGTGACAGGACAAGGCTTTCTTGAATCATCACCAAATCAATTTAGGCCTCAACCTCCCTTAAACACCGATTAAGCAAGATTTAAACGGCGTTGGTGAAATCATTCCTAAAATTTGCCAAATTTGGGAATCTGTTACAAAAGATAAAAAAAAAATCCATATTTTGTCATTGTATGAGCAAAAATGATGCAAAATGCTAAGTCACATCAAAAGTATCTGCAGTTTTTTCCGCAATTGTTTATGTTTCCTTATAAATTAATAACAGACATGAAGAAGAAAACACTGAAGTAGAAAAGACATAAAAAACATTATTTTCTTTAATTCTCAGTTCACACATAAAGCCCGTTTCTACCACTCGTTGTTGATCAACGAGCCAACATCGACGTCGACCCCATCTCGCCATCATTTCTTAACGCTGAGCGCGTAAAGCGTCCAAGAAGCCAAGCCAGTTAGTTCACGCCTTTGCCGTCCCAGACGGGGCATAAACCGGGAAAGCGAAGAAAATGAAACACAATGCGTTGCCCGGACGATATGAACGCCCCCCCTACCCCGCACACTTTCCCGGACTGGTATCGAGACTCAAGGGACCAAATTCACGACCCCAATAAAATGAGAGATAAATTCGAAACAATACACAAAATGTTTGAGAGCTCTTACGGGGGTGAGGGTTGAGGGGATTGTGGGGGATGGGGTTGAACAGCGTTATCTTAATGTATATTTTCGCCGTTGTTCTGTGTTATGTGTTATTTAGCGTGCCGTGGAATTGGCCGGGGCGTTTTGTGAGCGTGGGGGTGGGACAGCGACGGGCTCTTGGGAGGTGGAATCCGAAGTGAGAGAACGGAATTGCTGGACAGCTTTGTTGGTCGAGTGATGCTAATTTTATTTTATTTTTCTGCTGATTGAGTTTGTGATTTCTCAGTTATCATTTCGACACGGGGCTGAAGAAATTGTTTTGGAAAACCATATGCCTGGGAATTTGCCATATGCCATATGACCGCGCATTGCAAGCGTTTGCAATTTAAATAAGATTTCATCTAAATATGCCTGGGAAATTTGCTGGATTTTTTTTTTTTTTTACTTAGTAGGTACCTACAACAGGCGTTGTTTGTTGTGGAATTAACCTTGCTACAAGAGAAAGCGATTTTTTATTTTGCTCTCAACTGGTTTTTCGGTGGTCCATTAAAAAACCTAACAGTTTTTTAATGCGTAATCTGCTTGCTAACAGCCAATAAGAGGATTTGTATTTTTTTAACGGTCTATTAATTACCTAACGTCAAAACTGGAGCTTGTTATATTTTGTGGAAAGCTGTCTGTTTGAAAAACGTACAAATCGAATCAAAAACTGTCTGTGCTACCCAGAACTGATTCAAGTTACTTGGTTATAGCTTTTACACCTTTTTTTCAATCACTTTGTATATGTTCCTCCACTCTCTTATGGAACAGGAAGAAAATATAATATTAAAAAAGACATGCAAGGTATGTAAAATAAGCTGATTTATCACCTGTTTTAACCAAACTTATCAAAATCAACTTGTTCTTCAGTTCTTTGTCCATCTTACTTTCTAAATACTTTCTCTTCTATTTCATTCCAATATCCCTAAATAACGACCACAAATTATCTCTAGATAGAAAGATGATTCAGCTTGTTTAATACGACGTACCCGGTGAGATCACCGAAGTTAAGCAACACTACACCGGGCAAGGAGTTAAATAGGTGACCATCATACTAGAGCTGGCAATGACCGATGGCTTTAAGCACAGCATGCAATACGGTAATTAGCTAGTTAATAAAAATCAACAGCAAAATGTCTCTTTTGGAGAATTTCTTATACGAAGTGTATCTTCAGCTCTCACCACCTCCATAAATGACACAGCCCGTTTACATCCTCAAGAACTTCTGGGAAATTGTTTTAAGACCTAGCTATTAATTACGTTAAGTTTTAATATCTTATCCCACATTTCCGGCTTATCAGAAAATTGTATATCACAAGGATAATGTAGCCTAGTAGTTTCCCAATGATCGGTTTCTAACTTCGTTACCCTATCGACAGGCAGAAAACTTTGCCCGAGTTGAATGGAACCTAATGAAACGTGGATGGTAAAATCGAATTAGGCATGTATAATGCCTCTCGCGAAGCGAGCTTTGGAAACAGTTTCATCGGTTGGGGGGACGCCGTCGTTCATTTGGGTTGATTACCCTCGCGGAGATGGTGGGAAGGGTGAGGCGTCGATATGGCTTCGGCCTTACGGGGTAATGAGGTGGAGAAGAATTTATAAAAGATTGAGTCGGAGAAACTTATTCGCCGTGGCGTGACGCTGTGTTTGGGAATTTATCTTTGGGAAAATCGGAGATCGGAATAAAGTCATTGGTTACACTTTGTTGTAATTCGATTTCACTTTGCACCTTGGAATCGTCGAGAGAAAAAAAAACGAGAAAGAGGAGGAGAAAGAGTTGGTATAGCATTGGATAAAATGGATCTCAGAAAGGATACAAATTATCCAAATTATCTGATTTTTTTTTTCCATTGATGGCCGAATTTAACAACGCTGTTTGACTAGATTTTAATGTAAATGCCGATACAATTCAATTTTTATTTGACCTTAAAAAACGATTTTTTAAGTACAGCAAACTAAAAATGTTATAGAACTATCTTGAAGAGCAAAAACAAATTATACGAAGCACTTACTTTGTGAGGGTTCATTTTTAAGAATAAAACATGAATGAGACTACTGACTTTCTCCCCCAAATGATTTCAGGTTCAATGACGAACTGGGTTGAGAGGTAATTATGTCAGCTCAGATTTTTTATTTTTTTAAACCAGGGTTCCGCAAACTCAATTAGATTTGCCTTGTAAGATGAGAAGCTGATTCATGGTATCAAGCAAAACAGCAAAAATTCACAAAATTAAGTCGGCAATTTCTAAAGAAAAAGAGAAAGAAAACATATACGGGCTCAAAAATTTTGGAGCTACCTAATTTTGATCTATAACACATCTTTGCTCAGTTTTACGATAAAATGTGAAATACTTTTCACGGTAGAACTCCAAAAAGGTTATATAAAATCTGCAAATGTTCGTTAATTTTGAAAAGTTTAAAAATAATTAAACCGATTTTTCTGAAAACGCATGGGGTCTAAGTTGAGAACATGAAAATGTGCTTTGCATATTTGATTCAAATCGGAGCAGGTTAAATCGCGAGCCAAAATGCAAAAAAAACAAAAAAACAATCGAGTAATTTTTCCAGAAGAAAGTAAATTAGAAAGTAATTAGAAATAAGAAAGTACGAAATTTAAATCTAAAGTGACTTCTTCAATCCGTTTATCTCAAGTCGTAAAATATGTTTTGAATATATCAAAATCTGTAAACCTCCCATAAGCTTTGACCATACAAGACTTAAGTGGTGTTAGTGAAATCGGTTATTAAAGAAAGACACTTGCATTATGATAATCTTTTTAATCAGCTAAACAGAATAGGTAATCAGCACCAACATCAGCAAAAAAAAGATTGCCACTATTCAAATAATTCTTTCACTGTAACAAGGTGTACAATATTCAAAATACATTGGATGACATTGCAAACGGTTTCCTGTCAATCATGAAAAACATCAGCATTGTTTGTGTTGCTTGAAACAAACCAAAAATTGTGAAACGTTATTTTGAACTCTATGAATATTTTATTCACAGGTAAAGCACACCTTGAAAATGAGAATAATATAGTCTTCGTCCGCTTGGGGTTCCAAAAAAGGTTCTCAAAGCGCGTCATAATTTTAGGCCAAAACGCAACCGGTGCGCTTCGGTCCGAGCTTTAAGTCTCAATTATCCAATCTTCTTCTTCTTCATCTTGGCAGACTTACTCTTTTTTTTCATCGCCTGCAACATATCAGCATCAGCTCCTCCATCCGCTCCACCCCCGTAGCTTCCACCACCCCCACTGCCACCACCCCCGACGTTTCCACCGCCCCCAGAACCACCACCCCCAGAACCACCACCCCCTCCCCCACCGCCAGAACCACCACCCTTGTTCTTCTTCCCGTGGCAGCTTGGGTCGTCCTCTGGTGCTAACCTCTTCTTCCTAGCCGCGACGTCTCCAAGAGTTTCTGCTCCCTCTGCTTCGGGAACCTCCGATTTGTCAGTGCCTTCTGCCTGCCTCTTCGTTCTATCAGCAATGGGTGGCTCAGGATCTGGTTTCGGTGTATTTCCTTCAGGTGCTTGTCTTTTGTTTCTGAAAGCTGCAGGTGGTTCCGGTGAAGTTGCTTCCGGTGCTTGTCTTTTGTTTCTGAAAGCTGCAGGTGGTTCCGGTGAAGTTGCTTCGGGTGCCTGTCTTTTGTTTCTGAAAGCTGCAGGTGGTTCCGGTGAAGTTGCTTCCGGTGCTTGTCTTTTGTTTCTGAAAGCTGCAGGTGGTTCCGGTGAAGTTACTTCCGGTGCCTGTCTTTTGTTTCTGAAAGCTGCAGATGGTTCCGGTGAAGTTGCTTCCGGTGCTTGTCTTTTGTTTCTAAAAGCTGCAGGTGGTTCCGGTGAAGTTACTTCCGGTGCCTGTCTTTTGTTTCTGAAAGCTGCAGGTGGTTCTGGTGAAGTCGCTTCCGGTGCTTGTCTTTTGTTTCTGAAAGCTGCAGGTGGTTCCGGTGAAGTCGCTTCCGGTGCTTGTCTTTTGTTTCTGAAAGCTGCAGGTGGTTCCGGTGAAGTTGCTTCCGGTGCTTGTCTTTTGTTTCTGAAAGCTGCAGGTGGTTCCGGTGAAGTCGCTTCCGGTGCTTGTCTTTTGTTTCTGAAAGCTGCAGGTGGTTCCGGTGAAGTTGCTTCCTGTGCTTGTCTTTTGTTTCTGAAAGCTGCAGGTGGTTCCGGTGAAGTTGCTTCGGGTGCCTGTCTTTTGTTTCTGAAAGCTGCAGGTGGTTCCGGTGAAGTTGCTTCCGGTGCTTGTCTTTTGTTTCTGAAAGCTGCAGGTGGTTCCGGTGAAGTTGCTTCGGGTGCCTGTCTTTTGTTTCTGAAAGCTGCAGGTGGTTCCGGTGAAGTTGCTTCCGGTGCTTGTCTTTTGTTTCTAAAAGCTGCAGGTGGTTCCGGTGAAGTTACTTCCGGTGCCTGTCTTTTGTTTCTGAAAGCTGCAGGTGGTTCCGGTGAAGTTGCTTCAGGTGCTTGTCTTTTGTTTCTGAAAGCTGCAGGTGGTTCCGGTGAAGTTGGTTCCGGTGCCTGTCTTTTGTTTCTGAAAGCTGCAGGTGGTTCTGGTGAAGTCGCTTCCGGTGCTTGTCTTTTGTTTCTGAAAGCTGCAGGTGGTTCCGGTGAAGTCGCTTCCGGTGCTTGTCTTTTGTTTCTGAAAGCTGCAGGTGGTTCCGGTGAAGTTGCTTCCGGTGCTTGTCTTTTGTTTCTGAAAGCTGCAGGTGGTTCCGGTGAAGTCGCTTCCGGTGCTTGTCTTTTGTTTCTGAAAGCTGCAGGTGGTTCCGGTGAAGTTGCTTCCGGTGCCTGTCTTTTGTTTCTGAAAGCATCAGGCTCGTCATGTGGTGTGTGCTTGTCCATGGGCGGGCAGCTTCGCTTCGTCCTGTCCACGGCGTCATCGCTCTCCCTATCCCTCGGGTTGCCCTTTGACCGGCGCATTCCCTTGTTAGCGCCTTGCCGGGGTCGACGGTAAACATGACAGTGACATCGCTCCCGGACAAACTCACAGTCTTCTGCCTCCATTTGGTGCGACGGCGGCGTCCTTTCAGCAGAAGAGCGGGCACGAGAACTCCGTTCTCTGTTTGAGTTTTCAGTTTCGTTTGGAGGTGGCCCGTGTTGGTTGCGATGACAACGGCTGATCGTGTGACAGTGACAGTGTTTTTCCACCATGTCGTTGTCGTTTGGTGGTTCTGGGGGAGGGTTTGTTGTTTCTTCAGTTTGTCGGCGGGAGCGTGGTGAAATGTCGGCGACGTCTTGCACTGTAGAGTGGGCTGGCAGTGTGTTGGGAACGCTGACGATGAAATTGTCTACAATCAAAAGTTTTGGTAAATGAATAATAAGTCCCAGCAGACTGCGGTATTGGAAAGAGGTAAATTATTATATACATCTACGTCGAATACCTTTTATTCAGGTATCTAAGACAATTTTTATTAAAATCAAAAAACAAATATCTCGTGGATTACCTACTTAAGAACCAATTATTATTAATGACATTTTTTCAAAAACCGTTCAATTAAAATTCAGAAAATGAGTTCATAAAATTTTTCTTTTAATGACTGTTTGTTATCCTTGTACATTTAAAAGGAATATCAATGTTCCAAAAATAATTATTTCAGCCCCACACACACTTCTTCATTGATTGGTTGATTTCTGGTGTTTAACGACGCACTGTATTTAGATCGGGTAACGTCCGTTGAAACCTACTACTATGTACACCCCACATACTTGCTATATATTGTTATTGGCGGTTCTCTTGAAAATGAAAGCT
This sequence comes from Protonemura montana, assembly GCA_947568835.1. Taxonomy (NCBI): domain Eukaryota; kingdom Metazoa; phylum Arthropoda; class Insecta; order Plecoptera; family Nemouridae; genus Protonemura; species Protonemura montana. The sequence continues at coordinate 7,839,813 of OX387608.1, forward strand.
TTCCCATAGGTTTTTTTACATATACCGATACAAATACACATTTTTTAAACCATTCAAAATATTGATCGTAATGAAACGGTACGAATGTCAAATAAATAAAAGTACCTCAATTTCTTAGTGACAACTGGGCAATAACTTAGTAGTAAATGTTGTTTTCCCTGAAATTCCGTGGACATTTTTTAAAACATTTTACAAATTTTCTGAGTTTTAAAGTCGAATTTTGAAATAAAATAACTACACAAGTATTGGGATGTAGTCGATGCACCTGGGGAAAGATGCATACAAATTCATAAGAAAATTCACATATTTTAAATAGATACGTGTACCTATAAAGAAAAAGTGTGAAAAATACACATTTAAAAATATAAATAGTAAAGCATACGAAGCAATGAAGAAAAGTTAAATAGAACTAGAAGGAAATGAACATTATTTTGCAAGTACTAGAAGAAAGATCTTAAAAATAGTAACAGAAGATTGTTTAGAAAAATAGTTGTTTTTTCTGACACTTGTCGAAAAAAATGAAAAAAAAACGAAATGAAAGGTGATCAAAATGAATTACATATTTAAAAAAATTTTTTATCAGAAATGTCAGAAAATGTCTTTCTATGATATGGACTTGAAACTCGTACCACAAAACAGTGATTTAATTCTTGCAAGCCCCGCTAAACAAACATGGACCATGTTGATACATTCAACCACAATGTAGGTTCCCTTTATTGACTCGATCAATCAATTCACAATCGCACGGTTACCATTGCTTAGCAACGCATTCAACATTGTTTAACGACTGGCGGCCTTCCTCGCTTTCAACTGGTTATTATTACATTAATGCTGCACCATATTTTGGGCTAATTTTGTGCGTAGAATATTTCACGCGCAAAAGAAATCATTTCACCGGATGATCTGATTTTTGCGCGACTTGACTTTGGAATATCTGTTGTAATACAAATAAACGGCGTTTAATTTCGAAAAGTGATTTAAAACTCTAACTTTGAAAAAATGTATATGTTACACAAAAAATTCCATGGATCCCTTTACCAAAAAATACTAGCTTCTCTCTCAAACAATAATGTTATTTATAAAATATATAACCTTAAAAAACATAAACCTGTATTCTACTATCATCTCACCTGGTTCAAATTGTCTGGAATGCACTTCGTCACAAAGATGCACTAAAAGTGCAGTTAAAACAGCCACCTTGATGACAGAGAGCGACATGGTCGCTATAGGCTTCGACTCAATACAGTTGACAATTCTGAAAAACTCGGCCTGCTTTATACTCAGCGATCGTGATGCTTAGCGTCGAGTTCACTTTTTGCGGCATTGGAGACTCAATGGAACAAAAGCGATGTGCGGTGTATCCGGGCGGGTTGTATCCAAGCTGCAGTTTTCACGGTCACCTTGTGTTGGCGTTCAATGGGGAAAAGTTTGCATGGAAAATATTTTTGTTGACATATGACAGGAAGTATAATGTTTATTGAAGTGGCAATCGACGTTTTTATGATTTATTATGATAAAAACGGATAGCAGTGATTGTTGTGCAGAGATATAGGACAACTCTCGCGAGGTCTAGGTGTAGTATAGCAAGAAAGAACGCTATTGTGCAAGGAAATAGGAACATTTTTTTTAATATTAATAGAAAAAATTGTTGGATGAGTGGAGTGAGCAACGCAAAGACTTGTGCGGACAACACGGAAAAATACAGATTTTTTCCTTTTGGTTTTTGTGTTTGGTCGCTTTCTATTGACCGCGCAGTGTTGCTTAACTTCGATGATCTCACGAGAACCAGTGTTTCCAACACGCCAAACCGTTTGGCAGTAACCCATCCAATACCTGACCTAGCGCAGTGTTGCTTAACTTCGATGATCTCACGAGAACCAGTGTTTCCAACACGCCAAACCGTTCGGCAGTAACCCATCCAATACCTGACCTAGCGCAGTGTTGCTTAACTTTGGTGATCTCACGAGAACCAGTGTTCCCAACACACCAAACCGTTCGGTGGAAGATATTTAAAAAAAAAGTGTGATTAAGCATTGCTATGCACATGCAGAGCAAAACACGTCTAGTTTATTCGATATTGCAAACACAGCTTCCCAATTCTATCAACCATCACCGGCAACGACGAAACACTCCCGGGACCCAGCGAACGCCTCTCTCTTTATGCACCGCGTTACCTACTTTTTTAATTTTATTACCAACACAACGATAAACTTGAGTACTTTTTTCAAAAAATATAATGGCAATTTATATGTTATTTTTCTAGTTCGTGTTTCGCTAGCGCTATTCCAGAGCTCGCAACTGCACGCTCGGGGCACGGTTTTTGACCCCGTGGGTTTTTGCATACACGCCGTTTCGACTGAGATGAACGGCAAAAGGTGTACCTAATTAATGCTGCGCCCACTTTTATGAAATAACTGAGCGCAAGACGTCGTAGGATAATATCGCTGACCTAGTTGTCTGTGTGTAAAAATCTAATGCACGGCTTGGGTATGGTGTTTTGTTTGGAATAATGGGCGACATGGTGCCCATGCTAGGAACATTACGATTCTTTATGCACGGGATAATTGATAGTTAGGAGTTGGTACAAGGTATACATGTTAGGTGTTTTTGTGACAAATTTTATGATCGAATATCTAAGAAAAGTAATTACAGACAAACTTACTTTGAAAGTCTGCAAAAATATCAGGGCGCTTTTTGCCCTGTTTTTGTGAATCTTTATTCAGTTCAATTCAAATGTTAATTATGCTCGACTATCACAATACATAAAGGATTGAAGCTCGCAACTCGGCTAAAACAAATACTATAAAATATAATAAGGTAAAGCTAATTCCAGTGGTTTGAAATGGTATTGATTGACTAAATCCGTTTTTCGTCTGCACCTGTACTTTCCGTGCCTATACCAACGAAAACTATGTCTTATAAATGAAGATTGTTTGCTTAGCAGATTTTTTTAGCGGCCCAGAAAGAAAACCACTGACGACAAGGTGCACAGAGTGTTACAGGGACACATTTAATAGAAATATTAGTGAAATCGTTACATCTCAAATAAAAAGACTTTAATGAAAGACATTTGAAGAAATTAAGGGTCTGAAAACGTGTAAAAATGCGTTCTGCGGGCTGTTTTGTGTTTGTAAAAATAAGTTTTTTGCCCAACTGCATCTGTCAGCTAATTTACAAAACCTAGACGTCAGCTATTAATTAATAGTTGCCCCCACGCTCGAGCTGGCAAACAAAAAAACAAAACATTTGAAATAAATCAGAGAAGGCAGTGTTTCTGACAAACCAATCGTTTGATTTTCACCCCTATCTCGAGCGGAAACAGCACAAAACGATTAAAAAAAAAAAAAAAAAAAAGTACAAGTCTACTGCACGTGGGAGATTTTACCCCGGCACGTGTGATATTTTCTCCCCCCACCTTTCACACATCCGTTCAACGCCACCCCTATGCCAGTGAACCGCGTAGCGAACGGCAGGCACGTACATGATGGGTATAGTTTGGGAAACAGCCCCCTGAAGACGTAGTGTCGTTTAACGTTCTTGGCAAGCTAGCGTCAAACTAGAGTTGAAGTGTAGTAAGGATTCCGTGAGGGACGCCGATGATGGGGTGAAGAAATGGTTAGATGAAGAGATGATGCGATTATTTTGTCTGGTTATCTTAATAAATGTCACGCCCAGAGGGGTTGTTATTTAGAAATGCGTCTGGAGATACTACTTTTGGAAATGTATTCTTGTTTTTTTGTAATAAAAAAGAAATAGATGGAATCACCGATCTGGTGATTAGGAAGATTAACAAGCCCTCAACAGTTAACTTTCAGCCGGGGACTCGAACCCTGATGTCTTCAGTCGTGGGGTTGGATATGGTATTTTTACGAGGATTTTTGTGCGTTGGATAAGATTGACAGTTATTCAAGGAGTGGAACCACAAGGCTGTGGATACTAACAGTCTTATCTGATTTCACATCATATGTACAGTCATTTTAAATTCATCAAAAGTCATTACCTAAATTAAAAAAATAAAAAATAAAAAATTGTTGAAATATTGTAAGTTTATTGGAATTAAGATATTTTTGACGAGTTCTGTAACAGCATCAGATTGCGATGCCGGACTCTACTAAATCTGAACTGATGCGCACTAACGAAAGAGAATAGCAAACAACAACGGGTGTTTCTAAGAAAAAAAAGCTCCCACTAAGCTTTAAAACTAACGGTCTTCCGCTATATTCCAGCTGTACGCACATAACGTCGGTTACGTGTATATCGCACGCATTAAATCAGGCGTGACACGCACAAACCCAAGGGGATTTCGTCGACAAGACCAACGAGTCTTAAACTTAACGCACAGATTTCTAATGACTCCATTTGAGCGTCTTCCTCGCGTTATAATAGGCGCAATCATTGGCATTCTTTCGTATGTTGTTGGCTTTTTCTGAATTTATTTCACATTTTTGTTGACATAATTGCGATATTATAGCTTACAACGAAAGCTTAATTGACGTGTCGAAAAAATTGAGCCTTTACAGTTATTTTCAACTTTAATTTGCTGAAAATCAATCTATCAACACATGTACGTTGAAACTCACAGAAAAACAAATGCTCGATAATGTTTTTTACGCTTAATTTGTGTCAGTTTGAATGTGGCCGTTGACAGATCACGAGCCTCTTGGGTTCCGCTAATGGGTGGCTTCAATTATTATTTGGTCGCCGCGGTAACGGAAGCCGGGGACACGCCCGAAATAACGCAAGGCGCGGTGAAACGACCGAATTGTTTTTCAAATTTTATTATTTTGCATCCGGTTTTTAATAGGGTTCATTTTTTACGGTGTAGATTGTACGCGTTTTGGTTAAAATTGCTCTAGAATCGCTGTTTCTTCAACCAATTCATCTAAGCTCAAAGCCTACTCTAATTTAAGTGGGGTTAAAGGTAAAAAAACAAACGAAAATAGCTGGAAAATTTTAGAACAGCGTGTTTTAGGTTATGCAGAAAATAATTGATAATTATTCATTTAATTAACTTTTTAAACATATTCATTTCTGCTTTATTAAACGATGCACTGTTTTGACAACGTGCCCTGTGGCATTTATCTAATGGCTTCGGCGAATGAGTGGATAATGATGGTGAACCTAGCCTAGCACAGAAGCGAGAAGGGTTAACCCGGTGGTGGCACGAAGCCTACTTCTGTCGAAGAGCACCGAGGGGGTACATAAGATTTCTCCACAAATTCATGCTGTCCAGAGTTTGATAACTATTACAAGAATCGAGTCGCCCATATGGTGGGACTTCAATGTGACATGTAAAGTTATAATAACCAGATAAATAAATAACCAAACAATAACCAAACAAATAAAGTAATAATAACCCTCTAATCTCTTCCAAATAAATTGGATGAGAAAAATGGTTACCCATCCAATTCACATGTTGTGCAAAAATCGGTGTTTCCAACCCGCCTCGAACTGTTTTACTTCAATGGAGCAAAGATTCCTCTATGTAAGAGAGACTTTTAAATATGAAACTGAAAAAAATAAGAAATCGATAATTTTCTGGAGTTGTATCCCATTGGCCTAGGCCCATATATTTTTGTCATGATTTACCCTATCGGCATATGCCCTATGGGCATAGGGTACTAGAAAAATAGTAGTGAGCTATTTGTAATTGTTAATCAAAGTTCAAAGACAATACTAATACCTAATGTAATACCTAATACTAATGTAAACCCCTCTTTTTTTAAACCGTGTACCGTGGTTGCGAGGATCTCGAGGAACCCGTCAACAAGTTTGCATGAAGTCGACTTGTGGGCCGAGACTGTCAGCAGCCGGCTCGTCTCGGGCTCGTGGACAGAGATGCCACGACGGCGAGCTCCATTAGACGGGCACTCGGCAGGGGGTCACCGTCGTTGAAGTGAAAGGCTGCACGGAAAAGTTAGAGGTCGATAGAAAACATTGGTGTGTGGAAGAGTGGCTGGATGCGGCATCAATCTGTTGAAGTGGCCATGTTTTGATAGAATTAGCAAAGCCGTGTTTTAGCTATGTGCTGTATAATTTCTGAACTCTGTGAGTTAATTACGAGAAGTAACACATCAAACAAGGATATTATAATTTTATGATTTTTTGCTATTTAAATAGGGATTATTTTGTGACACTTTTTACTCTACGGTTATTTGATTCACAGGCTAAATCAGAGTTCCAGTGTAATTTTAAAATGTCTTCACAGAAATTACCGACATTTCAACTACTTTACCGACAAAAATGGTTGATGACACCAGGTGGAGCCACCGTCATTTAAAATGCTAAGAAGCTTTATTCCTTCACAGATAACGCTCGAATAATCTTTATTGATGCTTACCTCAACGATTTATGCTACGTTAACGATATTTCGAGCTTTAATTATTTGATTGTGAAATTGAAAAGGGAACTAGACTGAAAAATATTTGCGACCGAACCGGCATACGATACAGTTGCAAGTGCAATTGGGTGGCCACCCGAACCATTATCGTGCTAGAAGCTCGTTTGCTCTGCAGAACGTCCAGCCTTAGCGCTAGTAATCTGACTTGCTAGAAAGTTTACCATAAAGTTGACTTTTAAGTTTATACAAGTTTAGCTCATCAATATCTTCAAAGAGCAGAATCTCGGTTAGAAAATGAAGGCAAATACCAGTCTGTGTTGTAATTTTGAAGTTGACTTTTCTTTGCATATGAACACTCTCTTTTCCAGGGTTGATTTTAGCTCCCCTAGTGTCCTTCTCAGGAAAGGGGAGAAAAAACTCTTTCTTGGTTTTTGCGACTCTGATTTCCCGGAGAGTTCGTGAAAAGATCAAGCTGGCCGGGGGGGAAAGAGTCAAGTTTCATTTTGCTGTCAGATTTTGGCCATTTATTGTCTCGAGAAGGGCACCGTTTAGGGCTAACAGAGACGCTAGGGAGGCGTTGCTTGCACGTGCCTGTGTCTTCAGATTGATGTTGATTGTGCGAACAAGTTGACTAGGAAAACAACCAGCAAAAAAGAACATTGTCCTCATAAGTATTTTTCTTGGTGAAAATGATCTACTTAGATAGTAGGTTAATTAAACTACTAAACTAGATGAACATGCGAGTAATCTCTCTCAGTAACATATCTTGCTAACCAAAGCACAAGGATGGTCTCACGAAGGCACCTCCACCGGGCACCTCCCCGGCACCTCCACCCAGCACCTCTACCAAGCACCTCCACCGGCCCCTACACTCAGCTCCATCCAGCACCTTCCCCAGCACCTCCACCCAGCACCTCTACCAGGCACCTCCACCCTGCAATTCAACCGGCACATCCACCCGGCACTTCCTTCCAGGACTTCCACCCTACCGGCGTTAGCCCGAAACTCGCTGCCTTTTGACCCCGAAACGTCCGTCTTGGCCATCGGTGGGCGTAAGAAGGGGTGAGAGGGCGTTCTTAGAGCATCGTGCATTATTGTCCTCTTGAACCATGGAGCCGTGGACCATTGTAACATTCTCCACAGTGCCCTATGGAATACGTTTTTTTGTAGTACACTTTCGTTTTTCAAGATTTTTTTCTTCGAATCGTCCCGTGGAGTCTGCCTTTAGAAATCAGTGCGTAGCGAAGTTTCTCTGCGCTGCCAGGGCGATTATTTCTCTTTCGTCAACGTCGTCGTCAACGTCTTCTTGTTGTTGTAAGCAGGAGAGCAAAAAGCAAGGCTTAAGAGAAGATTATCGCTTTTCGCAGAGGCCATTGCTTGGACTGGTTTCCGTTCTTCATTACCATCAAAGACCGAGAAGGGGATGTCGAGAGCTATTTACAAAAACTGTTACTTTTGGGGTAATCGTTTACCTTGATATCCATTGATAACTAAGATACCTATATTTAAAATATCACTCAATTCAGGTGAATTTTATAACTTATTTGCACTTCATTATGGTTTTTACACTCATGTCTACTTTATTCTAGCCTTGGCACTAGTTTTGGTAAACATTTTTCAAACTGGGTTTTGAATTCTAAGCGAAGAGATACTAAAGCTCCCAGAGTTTCGTAACTTTTATTTGTTACTTTAGTTTTTTAGAAAATGCGACAAGTTGGAAAATTTAGTTGGGAAATTTTGATTTAGTTGAAAATTTAGTTGGAAAAAATTTGGAAACTTCGCACTCAAAACCCAATCTTAAGTTTTTTAGTCGATTTTCACTTCAAATTACTGAAATACTTCAAAATACCAATATAAAGCATATGCTATTTATAAGTATGTTTTAAATATACTGATTATTAGTATTATAAGAGTTCCACATTTTCACTATTATTCACATTTTGAGACGAAATTTACTCAATTTTTCAGCGAAATGCAAACATTTTTCTTTACGAATCCAAACAAATCAGATTCCAATAGAATTTTCCAAAACACCACCAAATGACTTGTAGTTTTAAACTAGCTCGTTAAATGACATCGACCAACACAAATAATTTACCAACAAAAAAACACCTTCACCCAGAAAACAGCCAACCAAAATTTTCTCAAGAAACCCAAGTAACTGAAATATTCTCTCCAATGCAAATACAACGCTGTCATGCACACGCCAGCAGAAATGTGTCATCATGACCTCGACCTGTTGGGCATGCGCTGAACACTCCGGGAAACAGATGAGTTTCACGAGATTCAATTCTTTTGTTTCTCGTGTTTGTACAAATAGACCGTGGATAGCGAATGCGAAATGATATCTTTCGACAAAGAAGTCATTTTTGTGAAGAAAGATTTTTTTTTCTTCTTCTTTTTATTGTGTGGTCCATTCATAACGCTTAACGCGAGTTTGGACTCAATTTAAAATATGGCTGGACCAGATTTGTTTCCTAAAAAAAATGTAGAAGATTTGTTTGCTTTAAGTTTTTAGAATTATTCAGAGTCCCACTGCTAATGGTAAACTTTCTGCTGCAATAACTAGAAGGCAACATGTGGTGACGGAAGGTGCCACACGATGGCACATGCGACTGTTTTTTTTTAAATAATAACGAATCAAAACATCTTTAAATGTTTATTAATTGTTGAGGTGTAATGCACATTTTGTTAAATGTAAACTAGTCTCAAATGCGAGTATTCTGAGAGAAATAACAAAATTAAGTAACTTAGATCTAAAAATAACGGTAAATTCACAAGTAGCAATCATCATTTTTGTCGGTTAGGTACTTCATAATTGTTGGTTAGTATTTCGCAAAGACTACTAAGTACTAACGTTGGGAATATGCATAAAAATATAATTTTAATTATATTGGTATCGGCATGAGAACGATAGTAAAATTACTTGTAAGAATATGCAAGTTTTGTTCTGAAATATTTGTTAACTTGCAAGAATTTGAAGAATGACAGACTTTTTTTTATTTTATTTTTTTTTTATATCTCTTGAAATGTTTTACAGAGACTGAATCAAAGCCCAGAGGCACATTTAGCTGCATGTCTTTTTCAATACTAAAACAAAATATGAATGGAAAATATGCAGGCACTGTACATCAAACATGTTTTAAACGTAACACCACCCTGTATCGATATTTTTACCATCGATAAAGGTCGTAGCCTGAATTTGCGAAATACGACTGCCAAATTTCTAATTTACTTCCATTATTTCTCACAGATACTCGCATAGAGATTTTTTTTTTGCTCAACTAATCTGTGTTAATGCTTACCCCAAAGATTGATATAGGGTCATTCCATATCAAGTGCCCACACTCAAAACCTTCACTATCTCAGAACTTGACGAAATTTTCAGGAGGGTTAGAACACCGGAAATAAAAAATCTCTTTTAAAGTTTTTTTCCATATGTCTAGCGGTTTGCCCGTGGCAGGGGATGGAAAAATAAAATATTTTACTTTTTGCCCCGCACGGCCATTCACTATATTCACTCTAGCGTTTGAACAAATAAACTTAAAACAATGGGATTAGTTCTAAAATGATAATCGTGCTTTCATTAACAAGAAAAAATGCATAAATTGCTTACTTATCAAGTTTAGGGGTAGAAAAAATCCACCCTTAAATTTCAACCCTTAATAACTCGAGAAGTAATATTTTTTTTTTTTTTTTGTTTTGTTGTGAAGCATCTCCTGTCTATTATCTTTCCATGAAAAAAAAATTAATCATTAACAGCCGTATGATCAGAAGTTATGAGATTTTTATTGTATAAATGTGTGTGCATTTAGTTGTGTTTCTGCAAGTCTGTTAGCATGGTCCATGCAAATCACCCGTAAATTGATAGATTATATAATTTTTCAGTTTAAAAATTGTGTGTAAGTACTACAAAGATTCTTTTTACTCACTCATTTCTTCGTTTCACTCTGACCTATCACTCTGGCTTCTTCGAACAACGGCGAGGAGGAGAACACCCGCGTGGCTACTGAGTGCTCAGACACGGGTACGAAGCAATGCAGTTTTTGCGTGCCGGGAATTGGCCGGGATGACGCAAATCGTGTGGCTAGCACCTGTTCTGTGTCTTGGTGCTCCTCAATAGTTCCGAATGTGAAGTTGATGGTCGGGATGGCTTCGACCGCCCAATCGAAGAGTTGCCGGGGTGTTATTATTTGCGACTCGTAGGGGCGCTGAAGACTCGCCCGCGCTGCCAGCCGCTTGACCGTCCCTCCGACGCCGTCGCAGGCGCTCTTCCCATGTGACGTCGCCGTGAAATGCCACTCCACGTCGGCCCCAAAGTCTCTTTGATAGTGGCACAAGTTGGCAAAATTTTTCCTATTTTTATATTGCGAGGCTGCCCCATCAGAAAAATAGAACATCTTCTTTATGGTCTGAAATTTATTGTGCAAAAAGCTCACGAGTTTTTTTATGAATAGATGCACTGCGACAGTGTTGTGGATCAAACTCTCGGAAATTACAACAAAGCTGATGTGGCGCTCTTCCCCGCCCTCTTTGTAATATGCCACGAAGGGGTGGATGGTGGCGGACGCATTGTTCCAGTGGAACCCCTGGGCCTCGTCTTGTAGCACGAACGCATAGTTTTCGGCAAAATCACAGATCACCAAAAACTCGCCGGGCAGGAGACCGCACTTGATGTCCGATTGGTGCGAAGATTGTTTTTTAGCAATAAAAGAGTGGCGGCACAGAGCAACTAATTTTGCACAACAACTGTCCACGAATTCCTCGGATGAATCGATGTGCGTTTGCAGGGTGCATCGGTCGGATAAAAGAGTGGATTTTCAAAATTTGCAGAGCTGCGGCCGAAGAACTGTGTGTTGCCTGGTGCCAGTGGGACTCATTCGGTGTGCGTGTGCACTATCCACCAAAACGTCAAGCTAATGATCATCGGTGCCGACTTGACGAAGTTGACAGTGGACCAATCTTATCCGATAACATCTTACCACGACTGCCTTGAGCAGTTGGTCTGCGACAGTCCCCTCCCCGAATGCCATCTAGGCGAGTGTGAGGAGTGCCCGGGCATCGAGCCGTTAAAGGAGCGCCTCACGCAACTGCTGGACGACGAAATGGTGGACAATGTTATCTACAAGCAGTGGGAGAGCACCGACCGATGCACCCTGCAAACGCACATCGATTCATCCGAGGAATTCGTGGACAGTTGTTGTGCAAAATTAGTTGCTCTGTGCCGCCACTCTTTTATTGCTAAAAAACAATCTTCGCACCAATCGGACATCAAGTGCGGTCTCCTGCCCGGCGAGTTTTTGGTGATCTGTGATTTTGCCGAAAACTATGCGTTCGTGCTACAAGACGAGGCCCAGGGGTTCCACTGGAACAATGCGTCCGCCACCATCCACCCCTTCGTGGCATATTACAAAGAGGGCGGGGAAGAGCGCCACATCAGCTTTGTTGTAATTTCCGAGAGTTTGATCCACAACACTGTCGCAGTGCATCTATTCATAAAAAAACTCGTGAGCTTTTTGCACAATAAATTTCAGACCATAAAGAAGATGTTCTATTTTTCTGATGGGGCAGCCTCGCAATATAAAAATAGGAAAAATTTTGCCAACTTGTGCCACTATCAAAGAGACTTTGGGGCCGACGTGGAGTGGCATTTCACGGCGACGTCACATGGGAAGAGCGCCTGCGACGGCGTCGGAGGGACGGTCAAGCGGCTGGCAGCGCGGGCGAGTCTTCAGCGCCCCTACGAGTCGCAAATAATAACACCCCGGCAACTCTTCGATTGGGCGGTCGAAGCCATCCCGACCATCAACTTCACATTCGGAACTATTGAGGAGCACCAAGACACAGAACAGGTGCTAGCCACACGATTTGCGTCATCCCGGCCAATTCCCGGCACGCAAAAACTGCATTGCTTCGTACCCGTGTCTGAGCACTCAGTAGCCACGCGGGTGTTCTCCTCCTCGCCGTTGTTCGAAGAAGCCAGAGTGATAGGTCAGAGTGAAACGAAGAAATGAGTGAGTAAAAAGAATCTTTGTAGTACTTACACACAATTTTTAAACTGAAAAATTATATAATCTATCAATTTACGGGTGATTTGCATGGACCATGCTAACAGACTTGCAGAAACACAACTAAATGCACACACATTTATACAATAAAAATCTCATAACTTCTGATCATACGGCTGTTAATGATTAATTTTTTTTTCATGGAAAGATAATAGACAGGAGATGCTTCACAACAAAACAAAAAAAAAAAAAAAATATTACTTCTCGAGTTATTAAGGGTTGAAATTTAAGGGTGGATTTTTTCTACCCCTAAACTTGATAAGTAAGCAATTTATGCATTTTTTCTTGTTAATGAAAGCACGATTATCATTTTAGAACTAATCCCATTGTTTTAAGTTTATTTGTTCAAACGCTAGAGTGAATATAGTGAATGGCCGTGCGGGGCAAAAAGTAAAATATTTTATTTTTCCATCCCCTGCCACGGGCAAACCGCTAGACATATGGAAAAAAACTTTAAAAGAGATTTTTTATTTCCGGTGTTCTAACCCTCCTGAAAATTTCGTCAAGTTCTGAGATAGTGAAGGTTTTGAGTGTGGGCACTTGATATGGAATGACCCTATACTTGTATCGATATTTTGAGTAGTTATGATTGAATCAAAGAGACTTGTTAAAAAAGACGGCTGCAAGCGTCATCCGGTAGCAGCAACCGTTTCAACGTGTTGCTGACGTTTTTAGTCAGCAAAAATTCTAACATTAAAGCTTGCCCTCTGAGCATACCTACAAACTTAATTGTATTTCCGCTTCCGTCATCTTTGTCATCCAATCAGATGCAAAAGATTTATTTCAATTCCTCAAGCTAACAAAACCGTTGCACAGACTCAGCGATATTGAAATTCAAGTGTCCCATTTCACATTAAATAACGAACACAACACATTTTCCAGAATTATCATCAAATTTTCCTCTAGCCCCAGGCCAACCCCCACCCCTAGGTGTAGCTAGGGGGGATCAAAATAACCAAACCTTGCATATAAACACCAGATCTTGGGATGAAAAACAGACCCCCCTACCATTCCAGACATTCTTTTGTGCAAAAGAAAATTGACTCAAATTTCCATCCATCAGTTTTGTTGAGGCAACAAAACTCGTCGATGGCAAGAGAAACATGAAGCGGGTTGTGGTGGAAGGAGGAGGGGGGGGGGGTGATGATCCAACAGAATTCTACAACGATGATCAATAAACTAGATTAAAATATCAAAAGAATTCAGTGTTATTTGAGCGGCTTTCGGAAGCAACGACGAAAGCCTCCTGCCGCAAGTCAAAGACTTTCTGGACGTCATGGGACAACGACGACTGGATAGGCCGGCGGCTGGCTAAATAGAAATATTCTTTTGTGTCAAAAACAACTTCTCAGTCTGTTTATATTACAAAAAAGGTAAAGTATTTTTATGTTTAGGTTTCCTTGCAAAATGAATGACAGGGAATTTTCCACAGCTTTTTCTCCAATCTCCTCATAAACCTTGGTGCTCATTTGTTTGTTTATTTATATTTATTGTGTATTTGAATATTATTGAAGTTTATTACTTTGAATAGTAACGAAATTATATTCTTTAACATTTATAACGACGGTGTCGTCACCCAGTGGCATCCTACATTATTGTCGGAAAATTTGGCAGCTATTTTTCGAGAAAACAATTTAACATTAGCGCTGTAACTCTGACTCTATCTGTAAATGCAATGCTTTCATAAGCAATGTTATGGTTGACCTATTAAAAGGCCTTATTTTTCCAGGAATCGTGGGCTTTGATACCAGATCATTACCATTCGGCAACATAATTAACTTAAATAAATACCTCACTGACAACATAACCTAGCAATTCGGCGAACTGGAGGTACGCAAGGAAAACACCGCGTATAGCCAAAGCCGCGACATTTTCAGCAATCTTAACATTACATCAATATTTCATAAGTTGAAGTCATTGAAGATTATGCGAGTCAAAACGAGGAGGCGCATACGTTCGCAGCGCTTCACAGCGGCTGGGCCTGAAAACTAGAAGTCGGATCTGATAAATTATTCAGTCGCACCGCCCGCGGACATTTTCACGCTTTGTGTGACTTTCCCGGCTCTCCGCTTTGGGAAAGTCTCGCGGAAAAGTCGGACAGGCTTTGGAAAAGCGACTGAGTGTATATGTGTGTGTGTGTGTGGATTAGTTTGATCTAGCGGTTGAAATATTTCTGTAACTCTGTCTCTGGGTTTGGTGTCGGGCCACGCGGAGGAAAGTTTTGTTGAGAGGAAATTACACTAGGGGTATTTTTTTTTTTTAAACGGAAAAAGTTACAAAATATAAACTGGGAAATCGTAATGACCGTCTGCTTTTGAAAAACGCGTATACCCCTTAGGCGACTGGCTCTAAGACTCACGCATTAGATTGACAGAAGCACAGTAGGTTCTAGAATTGTCAAAATCATGCCCTGCGGAGGTGACCCACGTTCCAGCCCGCAAATAATAAATTTACCGGTCATTTTAATGGGAAACCGTTGAAAAGTTTTCGCCAAATCGAAACAAAATAAATATAAAACAATCTTCCTCGTATTAAAATAGTGAATATTTTATTGGTTTCCACGAAGATAAATTCTCTGTTAAAAAAATGAGTAACAATCAAAACAGTTGCTGTAGATTTGCTGCAATTCTGTGGGAATCAATTAAAAAAATTTTTTCGAGAATAACCCAACTTGAATGTACAGAGACAGTTGGTACTACCTTATACTCAATAGCATAACTGATAACCTTCGATTTACATTTTTTAACAGGGTGCAAATGTCTGGTTTCGAAACATTGTGCTGTGTGATAAACGTTAAGGTTTGGTTGCATTGTGTTGATTTATCTTGGGTTGGGCCAATGAGACACCCGATACCGTCACCGACACCAGCACGTGTGAAGGGACTGGCTCCTCCACCAAACGTTGTATCTTAGAGAAAAAAATTAAGAACTTAAAACTAACACTGGAACAACGCCAAAAATAAAATAAAATAAAAACGGCGGTCTTTATCCTTGAAATAAACTCTTTCTGCAAAGAAAACAACATAAAGACAACCTGCAATCACTTAGTTTCGCCGTTTTCAGCTGCTTAAACCAAAGTACACAAGTAACCGCGAAAAACATTCTTATAATGTACCTCAAAACGGTGACCCCTAAAGGACGCCGTCTCAGCCTGCGCTAGCTTTTGGACGTGTGCCGGGGGGGGGGGGGGGGGGGGGTCTACGCGACAGCCAAAGAGGCTAATTCAGAATGAGATTACGACTCCAGCCACTCGGAGCGTACTCTGACGCCCCCACCCCCCCCGCACAAGACTCTTCCCGTGGTGTAATTTGTAACTTAACTCCGGTTTGAGGTCGGCCTGCTTCACTTGCTCGGAAGAGAGATGAAAATAATTATAATATAGTCCGTTTCTTACCAGTTGTCGCCGAAAGGTAAGAAGAGAAATGCTATGATACGCTTTGAGGTCGTATACTCATTTCTGGTAGGTTAATATCAAAAGACTTTCTGAAACCGTCGTGGTGAGTTGTCTACTTACAAGTTACAAGCTGAATGACCTTCAACATTGTGAGCCATAGAATTTTGCAGAGAACCAAATTTGGACTAAATTCAGCCAGGGAACTTGAGCGCAGACGGTAAGGGCCATGTTTAATCCCATTTATATGGGGGTAGTGTTCATAAAACTCCGATGCAGTCTACCACACTAGGAACGTGTTCCTTGTAAACAAGAACTCGTGTCAAAACTTTTTCCAAACACCGACTCAAGTCACTCAAGTATAACCACAGCAGACTGGTGCGGCATCTTTTCTATTTAGACATTTTCTACTTAAACAATTATGCACTGACACCCACCAAAACAGATGGAGTCACATGTAAACTGTTCTGGTGTAAAAGGGTCATTGCACTTATGAGCGTCCCGAAATGCTTAACAGTGTCGATCTCTGGTTTAGTTTACCAGGAGCAGGCCAACCTTGGTGGCACCAGGATTTCATTGAGCTAGTTTTTTTTTGGCAAGCCTTGCGTCAGCATAGCTTGTCAAAGGGACAAGGCTGGTGGCCCTTGGTGCTCTTGGACAGGAGCAGCCAAAATATTGTGGCGAAGGGACAAGGCCACGCGAAAGCTGGTCATTATATGCTGTTTGTCAGGAGACAGCTTCGTTATTTTTTTTGGAAAGGCTTTTTAAAATAGATTTAAATTTGGTATTTGCTACCTTTTTTTTCATTTGTTCATGCATGAACTAAATTGGTTCTAAAATTAAAATCGAAATAAATGCAAACTGTTAAAGCAATACTGGACTAAAGAAAACTTTCAATACCGTTTAAAGCTATCTCTTTTGTTCGTTATTTATTTAAGATTATTTGATGTTATAAATATAATGAGTATTACCAGTGTCATATTCCTCAGTACGAATTTGTTTGCCCAACTTTAGCAAAAATGTCTCCAAAAGGATTGCTATGATTTCTTCTCTAGTGGGAAATACAGGCTCACTGACAGTTCCATTCCCTGAATCGAGCAAACAGTGGCAGCCTGGAAGCAACACACTGTAGCCTCTCCTTTTGTCTCACGGCCCATGGAACACAAAAGTCTCGAAAGCGCGGGAAAAAAACCGTGCCGCGAAATGGGATTTGAAAATCGCAGCCGAGGCTAATTTGGCAAAGTCTTTATTTCCGTTAGGATTTCGCCGACAAAAGAAGCGAACGCTAGCTGAGACTATAGTCAAAGGGCACCCGCCTCCTTGATTCAGCGATCCGAGGGGCCGAGACTAAATCTAGTTATCTGCAGAGAATGCATTCTGGCAGCGCGGTCGGTGGTTGGTAATCTGCTGTTTGGCGGAGTTTGCAATTTCAAATCTTGCTCTCCGGAAAATGAGATTGACGTTATGAAATTATGTGATATTTAATCCTTGGCGTCGTTACTCTCAAAATTGTATCGCCAGGGCCGGATTCCTACGCCACAAAAGACTTTGTTTAGCACTTTGCGGTAATGTCCCCGGATTGTTGAAAACAACAAAAATAATATTGGTTCCTTTTTAGAAATAAGGTTAAAATTTACCAGCATTTCAGTTTTATAAACATTTTAAAAAATATTTAGAGAGCATATAATTGTTTTAAATATTTTAGCAAAAATATGGAAACGGATAATACCTAAACAAGTATGATCCTCATTTATTTCAAATAGTGCTCGATTATGACTGATGCAGCTTCCTATAGTGGTAATCCTTGAAAAAAAAAATAGCTATTGCATTATTTTTAATGTTATTTTGCCACTAAATTTGCCACTGCGACTAAAATTTGAGAATACATTCTGTCTGTAAAATTGTTTCCGTCATGTTGTGTCTCTTGTCACAAGAAAGAAATCAACTGCAATCGGAGTGGATGGGATCGGAAACCTTAAATTATACATCACATTACCAATTTACCCAATGATTGATAATTATTAGTAATATATAATTATTGATTAAATATAATGCACCGTTTTCACAACTGGCCCTGTTGCACTGGTATATTATTATTTGTGGTGTTTAACGACGCACTGTTTTGACAACTGGCCCTGCGGCTCTGGTCTAATGGCGTCGGTGAATGAGTGGATGATGATGAGGATGATGATGAACCTAACCTAGCCTAGAAGGGAGGAGGGAAAACCCGGTGCCGGCACGTAGCCTACTCCTGTCGAAAAGCACCAAGGGGACCACCGGCTTCACGTCCCTTCCGAAGGACGGTACAACTCGAACAGCAGGATTCCTCCACAAATCCATGCTGTCGAGAGGTTGATAAGCAAGGCGAATGAAGTTGCTGTACTAACTTTCATCCCTCCAACCTCTCTCCCGAACAGAACTGGTCATGTGTAAAATGGTCACCCATTCAATACCTGACTCAGTGCAGTGTTGCTTAACTTCGGTGATCTTACGAGAACCGGTGTTTCCAACACGCCAAACCGTTCGGTGCACTGGTATAATGGCGTTGGTGAATGAGTGCTTATGATAATTCTGACCCAACCTAAAGGAGAGGAGAAGAAACCCGGTACCGGCAAGCAGCAACTCCTGTCGACGAGCACCATGGGTACCACCAGCCAAGAGTCCCTTCCAAAGGACGGTACAACGCGAGCAACAGGCTTCTTCCAAAAATACATGCTGTCGAGAAGTTGATAAGCAACGCGAGTGAAGTTTCTGTGTTAACTTTTATCCCATCAACCTCTCAACTAAATGCCACCCACCCATTCTTTATCTGATCCAGCGCAGTGTTGCTTAACCTCGGTGATCGCTCGAGAACCGGTGTTTCCAACGTGCCAATCGGCCCATTAGATCGGCGAGTAGTGAGAGGAGCCGCCAGAGAGCAGGTCGGTCTCCCTTCTTTCCAAACCCGTCGTAGCAGCAAGTAAGTGCAAAGACAAATTGATCGCTTTTTGCCTTACGGTGACCCTAACAGGAAGAAGCGGCGATGTAACTCCTCGACGAAGAGGATAACAAAGCGGTGGAAATGCCGGGAGACAGGATGGCGGCAGGAAAGGGGGAATCGCAGGGCGCCCACCGCTCGTAATTAATGTTTGAAGAAAAATGCAAACTTTTCGGCGACTTGTAATTCTCCCAAGAAACGTGATCTGGAATTGGCCGAAGTTTTCTACCGAAAATAATGAGCATTTTCGACTAGCTGAGGCGAAATTATTCCCAGAATTCTCGGGCCTATCGTTTTCTCTCGAGGCATTTTTTTTTTCTGTAAATAAGCTTCTTATAAAACAAGTGATATGCAATTGGATTTTCATAATTTAATAATTTACTTGGGCTACCACGTCTTAATAATAATAAGCCACTTTTTTTGCCGCCACAAATTTTAATCACAAAACACAATTTACAACGCCGAGAATTATTTAAAAATAAAAGTCACTGCCTACCAAACCAGTTCGACCAACTTCTTTTTTTCTTTTTCTTCACCATGATATTAAACGCGTCGTGCTTATCGAAATAATTGCCACAAGTTTCCATTAGACGGTGACAGCGGTATATTTGGCAGCTTTGTGAAATCCTGTCAGCCATGAAGAGTTTATAGCCTTCTAGATTCTTGCCACAGCGCCATTTGCGCTTAAAGTTGCAAACCTGGCGGTGGCAGAATGAAGTACCAGCAACCATAGGTCAGCGATTGGGTTGTTATGATTTACAGGCTTCTTTAATTACTCCTATTGGCAACGCCAACTGGTAGTGACAGTGAAAACAAAATGGCAAACGAACTTGCTTAAAGTCGTTTGCAGATAATGTGACAAAGATTTTCTTTAATTATGATTGAATACAAGCTGATGTGATACCGTTAATTTGAAAAACAGCAGATTATCCACCGGAACCTATTTTTAAATCTATCTATATTGTTTATAATAAAAGTTGTCGACTTTTTCACATGGAAACATTTTTGGTAGGTTTTCCAAGTACATTTGTTATTTTGGGTTTTTTCTTGCTTATTTACTGCGGCGTTCGTGATATAAACAGTATGAGCATGTCTCTCAACACGCTCATCCTTCAACGAGATATCCGTCACTGAAAGTCGCTGCACTCCACTCTAAAGTGTCAAGTTTTATAAAAAAAAAAAAAAGGCGCACTTCACTTCGAAAAATTACAGAAATCAAGAAGCTACCGCCATTTTCATTAATTCGGTTTTATAAAATAAGCACTGGTCGCAAATTGGAGTTTTCCCCGGCGCCAAACACGGAAAAGTCGCAGCAGTTTTCGCAATCGGACGCGGTAATTTTCCGACGCCGAGAGAGGCTGAATTATTCAACGACGTCCCGTCGCCGATCACGCTGTCTATGGTGCGAAAAGTGCGTGAGCTAGAGGGAAAGAGCAATGGGGGTTGAGGATTAAGAGAGTTAGGGTTTCTGAGCATTAACAAGTGAATCTGATGGATCTGCGGTGGGTGGACTGGAATTTTCGCGTGGATGACTGTTATACTTTATAGATGTTGTTAGAAAATTCAGATCTCTTTCAAAAGTTCTTTTGATAACTTTTTCAAAGAACAGTAATTTTTTTCGATGCGATTTTTTTTTATCAAATAGTTTCTTTTTGTTGCCGTTGCGACAGAAATTCTGGTCCTTCTCGTGAATCTATGGTATTTTTTCTGAACGGCTTTGTGTGATGAAAATACCGGTTCTCGGAAGATCACCGAAGTTCAGCATTGTTGCGCTGGGTCAGAGGATTTGGATTGATCATAGAGCTGGTCAGGTATTGGATGGATAACAATCGAACTATTGTTTAGATTTTTTGGGACAGCTACTGGACGGATAAAAGTTAGTTCGACCTTTTCGCTTTGCTTATCAATCTCTCGACAGCATGCATTTGTGAAGGAATCCTGTTTTTCTTGTTGTACCGTCCTTCGCAACGGACATTAAACCGGTGGTCCTCTTGGTACAAGTTAGTTGTGATGATTATTTGATCTGGCTGCGTTGTCAAAATTTTCCCTTACCAAGGGTAACCGCAGTGAGTTTGTTATTTGCCAAGGTTATCCTGCCAGGAAGGGTTTGGCGTCGGTACGTGAGTTGGCAACACAGTTAAGATGGTCAAACCGAGACGGATAGAAATGATAACACCTATCAAGATAAACACAAAACGACGAAACAAAGAAACGAACAAAAAATTTCCACTGAAAACCTTAAAAAACCAATGCACCTGAGATTTTGGGACTCACCATACACATGCCTCTTATGTCACCAATTGCCACGAGTCGAAAAATGTGTCGTCCAGCATAGAAGTAGAAAATCAGCGAGTGCTGATCGTTTGAAATGGAAACAGAAGAGAAAAAGAAAATGACAACTGCACTCAACAAAATTACACATGGACACATACAGATAATTTGCAAGCTCAGCAACTACCTATATATATATATATACATATAGAGAGAGATGCATTCACTCTCAAGTAACTTTGCAACTGTCAGAGACTAGAAGCAATTCTGTGCAGCATCTAAAGCTTCGAGCTAAAAACCATTGTGCTTAGTAACAAAGATTTTAACATCATGAGAAGGAGCCCTCTTGCTTTGACGCGAAGCATTATCACGGACAAAGCGTGCTTTCGTCGGTACAATTGCATGAAACGTGTGTTCGTATCCTCTTAAGAGAAGGAGAGAGAGAGAGAGAGACGGACGGGATCCTTTTTTGTGTCAAATAGTTTCCTTGGATCTTTACTTTGGTGCCCGATATCAAAGTTGATAGGCATCTTTCATTCTTTTGCCCATCATCATTGACGCCCCACTTTAATTGATTGCTTCGGTTTTAGTCGATTTCCGTTTAATAGTTACAAAGAGACTCCGATCGGGGAAAAGGAGGGTGAGCTTACTGAAAATCCGGAAAATTTTCTTTTGGGTAAAACAGTTTGTGTGCAGAAACAGTGAAATTGTTCTATCCTCGCTTGTTTCTACTTTGTGGATAATAGAGTCAAGACAGAAGAAGATAGTAAACTATAACGGGCTTAGAAAATACAAGCATTAAGTAGATATGTGTAGTAATCATCGCTAATTAAACTACCGCTGCAAAGAAAAAGACAAAACAACAGATAGCCTAGTACACTTACAATAAGTTGGAGCCACCGATTACTTGCGTTACGTTTAATTCATCTTCATTAATGCGTACCTCAACGATTAACATATATATGTATCGATTTTTTGGGTCGTAATCATTTAATTGTAAAGGTTTGTTTAAAAAGAGGGTCGCAAGCGCTATCAGGTGGTAGAAACCGTAACCACGTGTTGCCGGCTCGTTTGCTCAGCAGAACGTTTGCAGTGTATAGAAAACAAGCAATCTTGACAGAAATCTCAAGTTGTTGCAGATTTGAAATCGTTTGCGACCATCAATACCCCCCATTGGATTAGCTACTTCAGACAGTGAATTACATCATTGTTCAGTTGGTATGTTGCTTTTGGGTAACTGAATTACATTTTTAATGCTGCACTACCGCTACCTAGTTGATAGTATGAAACTGGTAGGTGTGGTGATTAATTACCGTGATCAGAGGTCGTTTACAATCTCGGCTTGTTTAGAGATTAGGTACTAAGATTACGAAAATTGGTTCAGCTATTTGTCTAAAAAAATACAACAAAAAAATTCAAATTTTGTCTTAGCAGCCCTCGTTACGCTCATCCGACACATTTAGGTAGCTCGACATCAAGCGTATTAGGTTTTCAGTCAGCCAGATCACCAGAGTTTTGTCGGTAAAGTAGTTATGGTATTTTTTCACGATTACAGTTCAACTCTCGCGATTGAACTTTAACGTAACCTATATAACCCCAATGTCCCCAAATGGGACCTTTTCTAGAACAGTTCGAAAGCCATGAATAGCGCACGAAATTTTCCATTTACCCGGCGTAGCGGAAAATGCAGATTGGCTAAATTGCTCACGGCCCGACTGAGTGACTGACTGACGCTTGCACTTTTACCATACACGGCCTGCTCCATTCTCGCACTCTTTGCATGACAGATGCAATCTTCTAGAAAACCTTCGTAGGTAGGGAGTGGTCATCTACCTGAGTAATCGATTGTATTTTCCACATTCTTGGCTTCTTGGAAACAAAAGTCGTGTCTTTAAATTCAGTTATCGTGTTAACATGGCGTCCACGCTTGAAGTCAGCCACTCCCTAGCTGTTAATACTTCATAATTACAGTTGATTCATTCATTGTGTTTAAGTACACACTGTTTTGGCAAAGATATCTGTGGCAGTGATATCATAGCTTTAGTGAATGATCGAATAGTGATTCACCTAGTCTACAAGGGATAAGGGACACCTGGTGCCGGCACATAGCCTTCAGGGAACCACTGACTGAACGCCTCTTCCGAACAAAGGTAAAACTCGAACCACAGGATTCCTCCCAGGATCCATGCGTTTGAGAGATTATAACAAGGCAAGTTAAGGTATTGAACAAACTTCAGTCCTTCACACCTATCTTTCGAAAAGTGTATGATGGTCATTAGTCACCCATCCAATACTTGACCCAGCTCAGTGTTGAAAGCCAGTGGTTCCAAAATGACAAACCGTTCGGTGGTCTCCCATCTAATTACTGAACCTGAGCAGTGTTACTTAACTTCGGTGGTCTCACGAGAATCGATGTTTCCAACACGCCAAACAGTTTGGTGGTCACTCATCTAATTCCTGACCCATCTCGTCAGCTCGGTATGGCAGTCTGTCTTGGGAAGGATATGGCGTTCATTTTTACAGTCTGCCACTCTCTGCAATGCACGGCCCTCTGAAAGCCAGACACCGTCCCTGGCTATCGGATCGGAAAGCGAGTAGTACCGTCGTCGGCCACTCGAGCGCCCCATCGACGTCGAACATTTGCTAGCGTCGGCAATTCCGCCTAATTGCGTCAACAGCGCCGTGCCGCTGCACTTTCTGATGATTCGTTCAGAAAAAAAAAATAGAAACACGCTGTGAAAACCATTCGACGTCGAGTTTCAAGTGCGCGCTGGCGAATTTCGGCCATTGTTCTTTTCACGTCAATCCGACATTGCGAATTTTTATTACATAATATGTCCATGCCGAGAAAAATCACAACAAAAAAGCGTCTAGCCATTGACATTTTTCACGTATACCCTTTAGAAATTGACAACATGTGTTGTTGGTATGTGTTTATTTTTTGTAACGTTAAAAGAGCTTATTTAGCTTTGAAAGCAAAAATGCAGTAACAATCAGTCATTGTTATTCGTCGTTAAAATTATTGGCAATGTTTTTTTTTCTTTTGTTTTTCAAATTATCAGTTCTTGCGACTGAAACAAGTGAGGAGCACAATGACACTGATATGTTTGCAGTGATTATTTCTGACAAGTTTAGTAGTGCAAACTGGCAGTGCATTTTTTGCAGTGGAGCTGGATTTGAAAAAGTTGTTGCACAACTTTTTCGTGCGGATCTAAGTGACCGTGTGTGCTTTGAATTTGAATTGAAAAGATTATGCGAAAGTTTTGAGCAAATTGTTCTGTAAGAAAACAATAGGTTTTTAAGATGACATGAATAATATTAGACAAGTCTAAAAGTATGCTTACGATTTGTCTTTTAAAAAAATACCGTTTTTTGTGAGATCTACGAGGTTAAGCAACACTTACCATGCAAGAAATATTGGATGGGTGGCCATCATGTACATGAGCAGTATTTTCCTAAAGCGAAGTTGAAGGGATTAAAGTTAGTAGATCAACTTCATTCGCCTTGCTTATCAACCTCTTGACAGGATGGATGTGTGGAGGAATCCTGTTATTCGCGTTGTACTGTCCTTTGGTAAGGACATTATGTTACTTGTCTCCTTAATGCTTTTTGACAGGAGTATAAGCAAAGTGCTACAAAATACTTTTTCCTACTTTTCAAGCTCAGCTACGTTCATCATCAACCTTATCATCACTCACAAATGTACTGACATCACTAGTTCAGTGCCACAAGGATCATTGTCAAATTATTGTGAAGCATAAATAAGTAATAATTTGAATATCAATTACACTCCGCTAAACAACTTGTCATATACCATTGCAGAATAAAACCAGGACCACAGATCATCGCATTCTTATGCAGTCACACTCTTTTCTCTCACCGTTGAGTGTGCAGGTTATAGGTAGATGTAGAACGTTAACGTTACAGTTTCTGCGTGAAAGATGGCCGCTAAATGACTACCTTACCGACAAAAATGTAGAGTACCGGAACACCCCGTTAAGTGGAGCCACTGTCGTATGAAATTTTATTTCGATATTTCTCGTAGGTTATTCGCTTTTGAAGATCGTTACGTGTATATTAATCGTTGAGGTAAACATCGATGAAGATCTTTTGAGCATGACAAGTCTCAAAAGCGAGTAAGTCTACGAGAAATATTTAAATTAAATTTCATACGACAGTGGCTCCACTTAACGGGGTGTTCCGGTACTCTGCATTTTTGTCGGTTAAGTAGTTATTTGGCGGTCATATTTCACGCAGAAAGTTTAACATTAACGTTCTGCCTCTACCTGTAACCTGCACACTCAACGCTCTCACACTAACAAGTTTCCAAGGTCGACTGCCAGGCATCGCGCTCGTGATGAGGATGAGGAACTCCCGAGAAGTTTGACGGCGACCTCGGTGTTTGGAGTGCGGGATTTTTGATAGACGCCCTCGAAGGGCGGGAACGATCTTGGATGGCTCAGAAGTGATCATACGATTTCCTGAAAGAATAAATGTAGGCTATTGAAAGGATGAAGTGGGGAAGTGTTGAGAAAAAATAAGTGGATTTATACAAAGATCAGGGACAAAAAAAAACAGAATTTTTTGTTTCTGTCATTACTAAAAAGTAATAGTTAGCATAGTTATCAAGTAATAGCAAGTAATAGTTAGCAAGTATTAGCATCGAAAGATGCTAAATCATAGTACATTCTTGTAAAACTGTATTATATGCAGTATTCATGTGTCCATTTGGGATAATTTTTACGGCAATTCAATGTTGTGTTTTGACAATGGCACGCTGTTTTGACAATGGATCTTTTGGTACTGGTCTAGTGGTGATGGTAAATGAATGGGTGATGATGATAAAACTTATCTATCTTTGATCGGATCAGGGAAAACCTGGTGCTACAAGTATCCTACTTTTGTCAAAGAGCACCAAGAGGACCACTGGCTTAACGTCCCTTTCATTCATTCTGATTCAAATTCATTCTGTTGAGAAGTTGATAAGCAAGTCAAATGAGATCATACTATTTTCTAGTACTTTGACCACTGTTCCGAATAGAACTGGTCATGGGTGTGATAGTCATTCATGTTAAATACTATGATGATCACCCATCCAATGCCTGACCTAGCGCAGTGCTGCTCAGCCTCGTTTCATTCACGAGAAACCATGTTTCCAACACGGCACACAGTTCGGTGAGTAGGTACTGGAAAAAAATGTAGAAAAAATTGATTGACTGGTCAAAATGATCACTGTCAAAATTAAAATATTAATTACTCGTCAAAATTAAATATTCTTGACTGACAAACAAATTAATCATATACATCACTAAAAACCATTACTTGAGCTGTGGAAATACAATACAGGTTTGTGGTTTTCAAGCAAGGCCTTTGACTGAAAGATGAGAGGGAATTAAATGATTGACATTGGTCTCAAAAACAGTGGCGGTTGGTCCATAAATTCACGCCAAACGTCGCCCTAGCTGATGAAAACAGAAAAAATGGAAATGGAAATGGAAAAAAAAGTTTTGAATTTTGAATTGAATCGTTATTTTTTCGTGGCATTGTTCACTCTAATAATTTTATTATTATTATATATAATTTTTTATGTAATTATTATTATATTT
Organism: Protonemura montana; assembly: GCA_947568835.1. NCBI lineage: Eukaryota > Metazoa > Arthropoda > Insecta > Plecoptera > Nemouridae > Protonemura > Protonemura montana. The sequence continues at coordinate 7,866,465 of OX387608.1, forward strand.
ATTATTTACCTAATTATTTATATTATTATTATAAAATAATTTGTAGTAATGTAGAAAGAAAACTAACCGCTAAAGCCCCACCCTTTTTTTTAGTAACTTTTTAATTTCATTTATCCACCAACCGCCATTTTACCAAACCACCAAAAACCTCATCAACCACTAACAACCCACCACAGACTATTTCTCCCGACAGCTACCAATTTGCAACACCGTTCGATGTTACAAAACCACCACCACGCGACTCAAATCTATCCGACATACCTCATCGACAACCAAACACCGATACAAACTCCACAATCACGTTTCTTGTAAAACTTTTAAGAAATTTCACACGCGTCCCTGACATTAAAGTCTTGCGCGCGTTAAATTAAAGGGCGCTCTTAGACGTTGTCTATTGCGCCAGCTGGCGAATTAGACATGCTCTTTTATGACCGGTCTACCGCGATCTATTCTGACTCACACACAGCCTTCCGGCTGCTTTAGAACAATTTCACTTTTCCCCCCAAATTCCGACCGCAAGAACGAGTTTAGATTTTAAACCTGTTTTGTTTTATTGTTGCCCACCCAGCCCACCGAGCCGATGCTAGGTCGTTGTTATCTCACAATGAACCATATGCCATAGACGTCATAGTTACAAGATTTCGAACGGTTTGGTGTGCGGGAAATAGTGGTTCGGCGATGTTAAGCAACATTATTCTGGGTTAGTTATTGGATGGGTGACCATTGGGAGATAGATCGAAGGTTTAAATGTTGGGTGACGACAACTTATCTCGTCTTAAATAACTACCTTTTTACGCGTGGATTTATGAAATACACCTATAACTTGATGTTTACTGTACCTGAGAAGTTCCGCTGGTGCTCTTCAACAGATATTAGCTACGCACCGTTACTAACTTCTAGGCTAAGTTATGTACCACATGGTCTGTTGTCAACAGAGTGCGTCGTTATACACAATCAATCAATCAACCCAGACAAAATCGTTCTCAACAAACTGGAATTTTCAGTCCTGTTCCGGTTACGTTCGGCTAGAAAAACGTCATAATGGAAAATTTACCCTCTTTGACATATGTTTTCCGTTCTATATGTTAAGATTATAACAAAACTATTTGGCAGCTTGGTCGTGGTGGAGCAAATACTTAAAAGAAAATTCTTCTGCAAATTAAGGCAAATAATTTGATAAAAATTGTCATTTACTGTCTTATTATCTGCTGTTACTTTAAATTAGTAATGCGTACAGCTTTCAGAAAACAATCGCTTGTGAAACGTTGAAACGCAGCAACGCGATCATCAACTTCCATTTTAAACTGTGTCAGTCTAGATAAACACAGCCACTTGGATGTCTGTGACCATCGTACGCACAGGTTGGCAACGTGGGCACGGCCATCTACACGCACTCAGCCCATAGAAAGGTTTCCTGGTGCAAGTGAAACGAACCAACACTCTCGATTTCATATGCGTGAACTTCTTGAAGACATCGCTAGAGGGCAGCTTGGTCGTTGTCATGCGTGTGATCCCTCTATGGACGGGGGTCAAGTCGGGGTCTAAACTTGGATTTTTTGGCAATTTTTTTTGCTTGTCTATAAATTATATATCATTTCGCATGAGCGATTCCGAAGTCCGGATATTGACCGCGCTTGAAAAATGACCAAGTCGTGAATTAAGATGGCGAAAATATAAATAATATTACTAAGGCGGAAATATTATAAAACTCACAAATTAAAAGTATATTTTTACATGTATCCATAACATAAGTATAGAAGTATTAAGACATTAATGCATAAAACCATTGAGACATTGTACAAAAACATTAAAATTTGCTTAAAAAATGTAAATTTCACAGCAGTCTTTTAAGAAAAACTATTTGAACTGGGTTTTGAATGCTAAGTAAAGGGCTTTACTTAAGCCCTTTACTAAACCCTTACTTAGCCCTTTACTTAGCATTCAAAACCCAGTTCAAATAGTTTTTCTTAAAACTATTGCTAAGGATAAATCAAGTAGACATGAGTCTAAAAACCATCATTCACAGCTGTCATCAGTAGAGTAGGAAAAGGTAGGAAATCGGTCTTTAGTCTTAAATAGTCTTTCTTATAGTCTTAATCGGTCTTTAAACGATTGTTTGTAGGATTGGAGTAGCTTTAGAAGGAGTTAATTGATTCTGGAAAAAATTTAGCAAATGGGTTAGTTTTTTTTTATAGTTTTTCTGAAAATGTATGATGAAACTGGAGATTTTACTTCGAGTAAGTCTTTAGTATGGCCCTAAGCAATCAAGATTTAAAATATCTCATCAGTATTTTTTTCAAGTGGAAGAAATCCAATACACAACGGAAATCTTCTGACAATGACCTTAAGACACAACATTTTAATACAAGCATCAAATTAACGCAACCCATTTCCGACTCATTTTAACAGACCATTAAAATTACCTCCTGTTTTAATCTTGCAGAAATTTGAAGCAAAAATAAACACACACACAAACTACATCCTTTTGTGATTTGGTACAGACCCGTTATATCTCCTTCAAAATCGTACTTTTTCTAATTGTTCTCTCATTTCCAACTGTTCGTTTTAATCTCTATCTCTTTAAACTCCAGGCCTGGTAACAAATTTCTCGTCAAGTATCATTTTGGACTAAGTCCAGAATAAAAAGGTCGAGAATCAAAAATTGACCGCCCTTGAGTTCTGAATGGCGAATTCGAAAATAGGTAAAATAAAATTGTCGCACGATAACTTGTCTATGGTAGGCATGAGGTTTCAATTGGACAGTGCCAGAGCTATCGCCAGTCAACTCATTTGATATATTTACATAAAATCGACCACCAGATCTAAAATTCTTCTTATTTGCAAACATTTTCCAAACTCAAGTACAGTTGATATCGTTTTTTTGAAGAAAAAAATTTAAAATAGAATGCAGACACTCAAAAACATTTAATTTTGTCACGGTCTTGTTTTAGCCCCCCCCCCCCCCCCCCCCCCCCCCCCCACTACCAATGCTCCTTCCTAATCTTTGGCCACAAGGACCTTCGCTATTCTCCGAAAGGTGTACTCGGCGAATCAGCCACACGGTGATAACCGAAACCAAAATGAAAAAGACACGAAGAAGATTCGCCCTGAAAGGTAGAGACAAGAAAGTTTTCCCGGCCCCCTAGTTCACCAGCCTACTCCTTCATTCCCCCTTTACTCCTTTGTTCCCGCGTTCGCGACGAAATCGAATTAGCGATCGCGGCCGCAAAACGCGATCCACGTGGCCGAGAGATTAGACGAGACTTGCAAATGGAATCTTGATTATCAATTTAGTTCTACTTACCTCCGTCCCCCCGTCCCCCAACCCCATAGCGCCCTATCGCCGCCGTTCTGTTTGGTAGACCCTAATAAACTCCAGCGATATTAACTGGAAAAGTTACCTCATCTTATTGAGAGAGGAGAACGTTTTTTGACTAATCCTCTTCAAAGAACCGCCTAGCGGTCTTGTGTCTAATTGAACTAAGATTTGATTTCATATTTTCGACTTATTTTGGGATTCCACAATTTTCTCGAGAGTTTCGTCTTCCCATCATGGGGAGAGCGTCGTGAAATCTGAAACTTCCCCGTGGCCAATTTCGGGCTTTTAACGGGAATTGTAAATATTCCTTGAATTTTCTGTCGTCAATTTCTGAATTGCTGTAATACAAGAAGAACTCTCTTAAAGATCATAACTAAAAAAAATATATACACAATACATTTAGGACTCACGCTGGAAACTCCTCAGAAAAATTGCATGACACTAAAATAATCCGTGCGTCTTGAATCTGATCTTTTGACTGCAATCAATTTCTGTTGTTTTTTTTTGTACTCGTGAGATCACCGAAATCAAGCAACATTGAGGCAACCACCATACACAAGACCAGTTTTGTCTACAAGGAAGGTTAGCGGGATGAAATTAAGTACATTTTCACTCGCCTTGCTTATCAACCACTCGACAGCATGGATTTGTGGAGAAATTCTGATGTTCACGTTGTAACGTCCTTCGGACGGGACGTTAAGCCGGTCGTCCCCTTGGTGCTCTTCGACAGGAGTAGGCTACGTGCTGGCATCGTGTTTCTCCCCGTCTTTTCTAAGCTAGGTTAGGTTCATCATCATCCTCACACTTATTTTATTACTTATCACACTTATTTTCCGACGCCATCAGACCAGTGCCGCAGGGGCAGCTGTCAAAACGGTGCGTCGAACACCGCAAATCAATGAAGCATTCATGTATCATCATTATTAATTAATATTCTAATTTACATAATATTTAAACTGCTAAGATAACTTCACTTGTGTTGTAGGCCTTATTTGGCTTCAGATGTGTCCGGTCATTAAGGTCAGAGTCTACTGATTTTACAAAAATATCACAAGAAATCTCCTTGTGGCAAATCTCTAAAGCATGAACACACCGCATGCAAATCTTGAAAATATCACGTGCACGTCCAACCATCGCACATGGCCAAACAACAACGACAAAAAAAAATATTCACGAATATAAACGTAATTAATAAAGAAAGGGAAGGTTCCATTTCAAGCGACATATTGCCATAAATTACTTATCTATCAGGCTTGCACGCAATGCTAAAACGATTCGCGAAAACAAGAATGTGCGTTAGACATATAAATCAATCAGAATGGCAACTAAGTTTTTACTAAATTTTTACACGCATTTCAAATCGCACTCAATGTGCGTTGTTTTTTTTTCTTTTGCCTCTCTTATGCTTGTGTATACTGGCTACGCTTTATCATCATTATTTTACCACTTCTCTAAGCAATGTTGATGGGGGCTCAGGTGCGGGCTACAGTGTGTTTAGCCGTGTTGTTGGTGTTTTGGCTGATGCAATTTATAGGCATCTTGTTTCGATGGTTACAGATATTACATACACTTTTGCGGGATGAGCTAAGTAAGTGAAGCGAGCAAAGCAAAAACTTCATTTGACTACCAGGAAAAAAACTGTTTCTTTTGTTTGTTTTTATGTTGGTTGATCCCTCGTTATCGGCCAAACGGTTTTACCGATTTGAATGAAGTTTACAGGAAACTACGTTTAAAAACAAAATTTCCAAAAAACTTTTTCATATTTTCATCGAAAAATCCAGACACATTGTTATGTAAAAATTTGCTCTTATTGTTTACTTGATAAAATGTACAAATTTGAAAGTGCCTTTGGTTCGTACCAAATCGGAAGTACCGAAAGAAACATGAGGAAGCACCCCTTTCATATAAAAAATAAAATCAAGAACAATTAAGAAGATTTTCTTTGCTTCTCTACAACGCAACTCAAATTGCAATAACAAAGCCCTATAGTTACAATTAAAGAAATCAATTGTCATACATCCATTGTCCTTTGGGATACATTTACTCTCTCCATTTGATTAGGTTCTGTCAAAAGCTTACAAATAGACCTGAGAATTTCCTTCATGTACCCAGCTATCACAAACATAGGTACTCATACTGAGCCATTCTGACATAACCTATCAATGACTACGCATTCCACACAGGATAATGCGCATTGTTTCTACAGCAAATGAGAAATAATTCCGTGTAGTACTTTGCAACCGCTTTACATCTTAGACATAAAATGGCCGACGAAAAGACACGTGACTGTTGGTCAACGAGGGTGTACCCGTCCTACTGTTTTGACACCACTAGTGAAATCGGTACTAGATTTCATAGAAAAACGTTTCTCAATCAATCACAATTTTATATTATACGTCTCACCGCTTCGTTAATTCGTTTTTAGCGATCAAAATACAGAGTTGAACGAAGCTCTGTCGACATAACCTAAAGTGTGTTTATACGCTAAAATAGAAGGCCGGTGGTTATGAAGTGCACGCGCACAGCTGAGGCGCTTTTTACACAGTATACCGCTAAAGGTGAAGCGGTTTCAAATCCTCCAATTTGCTTGGCCAAGCGACTTGGGAGCAGAGCGCTTTAGTTGGATGTTTTGTATTGTATTGTATTTTTTATTCAGTCTATATGTACATTACAACAATGTGTCGACTATGTCAGGTTGTATACCACGGAACTATTTTATTTTATACCACGGAACCGAAGCGAATTTTCTTTCTTATTCGCTTTAGGATAATGTGCATTATTCTGCTGGTATACGTAGCCAATACCAAATGACCAGTGCTTTTTTCCCAACTAAACGTCCTTCATTAGACTGTATCTTGATAGGCATGCATTTAAAACACTCAGAGATTAATATGCTTGCTGTTTGTTCATCACAAGGAATAAAATATCGTTGCATCTTTAAATTCTCGGACAAAAAATGAAGACAAATTGTTTCAAATTCCAAACAAATGCCACGGCCACGAAAGCAAAGATTTTTTTTGCTCAAAACAAGAAGATTCCCAGCGCTTGGTCACTTTCAGGCTATAAAAGAAGTGCCAGATGACTAGCAAATAGTATTTTGAAATAATTTTCACCGTTTTCAGTATCGAGCAATCAAAAAAAAAAAAAAACTTGACCAAATTGGTTGTTATGACTCAAAACGCTCATCGTAATGGCATTTTACCACAGTCGAGTAGCTCTACAAACGAATTCAAACGACACTTATTGTTTAAAATACACCAATGTTTTAAACAATGCTTAAAATAGTGATTGAAATCATACATGAAACAATTGTTAAATTAGTGTTTAAAACCATATCAATGCTTAAAACCGACACTGGGGTACAACCGTTTAAACAATTTCAACTCATCGAGCCGCTTCCCTGGACTAAACACACTGTGTCTAAGACTACTTCTTCACTGCCTATGAAATCGAAAACAAAACTGCCACTGACATTTCGCGCGGACACTAAATAAAGGTGTTGTTTTCCTGTCACCTGCTGCATCGCACTTTCGCGTTACCATGGTACTTACTAGTGAGTTGCCATGCAAGGAGTGTCGCGGGTGACATACCAAGTAATGGTGGGCGCAGCTAGCCCCAGGGCATCTTTCTCGGCCAGAATTTGCCGGTTGGCTTCGACCATAGGTGAATAATTTTCTGATGCAACATTTTCGACTCCTTGCAAAAATGGTCGTTGACTTGGCTTGAATTGATTGTGTTAATCCGTCATGCTGTCATGATGTCGGTAAGCCAGGCGCAAAGCTGATGTATATTCCCTTTTATTCCCCCCGTCTCTAAACCGAACATAATTGGTCGTCTTAACGATGGACACCCATCCGATACTTGACTCAGCGCAGTGTTGCTTAACTTCGGTGGTCTCACGAGAATAGGTGTATTCAGCACGCCAAAGCGTCTGCGGTGGGGTAGGACTTGGACATGGGACTGCATGCCAAATATTGACTATCCTAAACGATGTCTTATGGGCAGTTCAAGAACATGAATTTTATTTTTAATTTTTAATTTCCTTTTTGGGTTTTCAAGGTCTAGTCAATCGTGGAAAATCAAACAAAACTGCATCATTTAAAAGAAATTATCTTTTGGGAAGAAAGTGAATGTGTTCATACATCATAAAGCACTCACAATTATAAAAGGAACTTTTAAGAAACCAAACATTATTATATCACGCCAATTTGCCACGCCAATTATATTAACCATTTTCATATTTATACAACACATTATATTACATATAACATATAACATATTATATTATATATTTATATATATTTATATATTTTTATTTATATAACTATTTTCACGCCAATTATATCACGCCTTTTGCAAACCAAACCATAGGTCAGCTCTAAACCAAGATTCTCACCTAAAGTGGCAATTTTTAGGTGGTTCTATGCTGCTACATTAAATAATACGAGTGGAAGCCATAAATGAACTAAAAGTATAGGCATTTATATCACACCGCTATATTATATAGCTAGGTGGGTTATAGAGCTAGGTATTTAACACCGACCTAGAGAGGCACTTTCCACAACAGTAGAGTTAGCTGATTTCCGCGCCACTTGCATCATCAAGTGAAGTGAGGACAAAACACAAAATTGCATCAAGTGGAACTGAAGTAAGAGTCACTAAAATTGCCGCTCTAGGTCGGGGTTATAGCTTGGTGCTATGGTGGTGCTAGTTAGCATGGTGCTACTGACAGTAATACCAGGGTAACGAATCACTACTCCAGGTCGGGGTTACTGCTTGGTGCTATGGTGGTGCTAGTTAGCACGGTGCTACTGACAGTAATACGATGATTACGAATCACTACTCCAGGTCGGGGTTACTGCTTGGTGCTATGGTGGTGCTAGTTAGCACGGTGCTACTGACAGTAATACCAGGGTTACGAATGACCGCTCCAGGTCGGGATTACAGCTTGGTGCTATGGTGGTGCTAGTTAGCACAGTGCTACTGACAGTAATACCAGGGTTATGAATGACCGCTCTAGGTCGGGGTTACAGCTTGGTGCTATGGTGGTGCTAGTTAGCACGGTGCTACTGACAGTAATACCAGGGATTATCGTTTTGGTTAAAACCCTGACCTTAACAGAATGGACCAATAAGAAATTGATGTTTAAAATTTGATATGACTGACCAACACTGTCTAATTTAGCTGTCGAGTCAATAATAAAAACTGGAAACTCTGGCGAGGACTGGAAGATTGTCATGACATAATTTCCATCGAGGGAGCCGGCCCGTAAACCGGCGAGACGGTGGAATTATCCTCGGCATAAAGCGAACGGAAAACTGTATCTAATATTTCCATCCCTCGCTGGCTCTAATAGAAACGGAAAAGTTATAAAGATAACAATAAAGTAAACTGTGCCTGGTAAAGGAATTGGTAAAACAACGAAAACGGACTTCAAAGTGGGTGTTCTTTCCACGGAAAATTTCGCTCGAACGAACTGCAACTAAGCGGGGAGAGAGAGAGAGAGAGAGAGATCAAGAGACGGAGAGAGAAAGAGAAAAAAGGGAGAGAGATGCCACAATGATATCGCCGGCAATGAAAGCAATAACAATTCTGTGAACCACTCACAAAAAGTGAATTGAAAATTTTCTCAATTTGCAATGATTCGCTGCAGCAAGGATAGCAAATTAGCCTGGCAATGTATATATACAACCACTAGCAATGATCTCACCGCCAGGAAAAACCTGTGCGGAAAATACGTCGTGGCTTGCGCTCGGTTTCTTCCCACGCGAGTCGTGGAAAATTCATAGCGAGAAAAATTTCCGAGAATATAACGATCTGTGCTATATGAGTTTAACAAGCTTGTTTACAGTAACATGACTGACGGGTAAAAAGATAGCGCATTTACAATTTAAACGAAAAAAAAATTCACGTTTTGCTTCGAATCTTGGTGAAATTAAGTTTCGTTGCGTTTAAATGAAATCTGAAAGCGTCGACAATTCTTGTGCTGAAAAGTTTATCGCTATTATAACAAGAGATATTGTAGACGAGCGGTGAACGTCATTGCGCCAAATATATCTGTGATCTGCAATGATAATAAATCTGGGTTCCCGCGCAGGAATCCCGAATTCGTACAGATGAACTCTGGGTAAACCGGGATGAAATATGCGTCGGGCCGCGCTGGGAGGTTTTGTTACTTCATGAACCAGAATTCGAGGCGTAGAAGACGCACATAAACGATTTCTCCATCTTTTTGAATAAGTGTTATCAATTTAGCAGAATCTCTCTTCCAGCTCAAAAAAACGTGTATATAGCCAGAACTAGGAAATCGGCAGACTTTTTCCCTCTCTTCTTCTCGCTTCGCTCGTGGGTAAAGAGGGGAAGGAAAACGTTGGAAAATTGACTTTTCTTTATATATATATACGCGAAAAAGTCGCGAGATTCCAACTTTCATTTCACTTATTCCCTCTTTTCTTTTTTTTTCTCTCGTTCTGCCTTGTGTGTCATGAAACGGTCCACCAAAATCCACGCGTTTTATCTCAGAATTTATATAAAATGAAACTCTACTACCATTTCCACCCCCATCCCCCCCACCTCTTCAAAACCATTCCGCTTCTCCTTATTATTTTCAATTCTATTCTCGCGACCCTCGACGTATTTTTACGCATCATTTGCGTCCGCTACTCGTTTACGCATTTCGCCAAATAGCACAACGCAGGACCCACGCACTTTTACGGGCACTGTGCGTGTGTTTTTTTTTCTTTGCGTGCACGGGTGCGTACTCTGATCTTACTCACGTAAGACGTTTCAATTTCCCGACCACTTGGCTAGCGATCTTTGGATGAGGGCGATCGTCTTTTGATCTCCCAGCTTCCTGTTCTCGGCCCTCTACTATCCACAGCCTCCTGCAAGCAAAACAAACAAGTGTGTGAGTAGTTGGAAGTGGTAGTGGGGGCAAGGGGCATCGAGTGGCATCTTCGACAAGCGTAGCGGGCAATCTATCTGACTATCCATTAAAAATGTCCTCTGTTCCGTCTGTGTTCACCGATTTGAAGACGATTGTCTGGTTACTTTGAATATTTGACGCTGCAAAAGACTGGCGTTGTGTAAGATCCGTTTGTTTTGATAAAATTTGCAAGTCTATGCAAATATTTAAAATTTTTAAATGTCTCATAAAAAAGTTACCATATGATGCAAATATGATCATCGTAGTTGATATGCAAAATGATAAAAATATAAAATCCACATTGAGGTCTTTTTTAAAAAGTGTCAGTCGTTTTTCCGGGCCTGCTCGCTTTATTTCCATTTTTTTTCAGCTTTTTGATGCTTTTGACTGAGATATAAATATTTGTAAATTGTACTTACCTTATTAAGAAAAATCGTATTAAAATTATGTGGCTCACTATCAAAAACTCTCTCGAGAAGCTCATCCTACAACTAGAGCATACTCGTGTACCGTTTGCCGATATGTTCACCTGAATAGACATCAAAAACTAATTAAACTGGGGTTTGATTGCTAAGTGAAGAACAACTTAATTGCCCAACGTATCGTAACATGTACACATTACTTTATCAAGGGTAAGAGCAGTCCTGACAATTTTCCGATAACAAAAGAACCGCAACAAATTAAATCAATTACCTCGTTTAGACATCCTAACATGTATCCAACTAACTTTGATGAACAATGTCGTGCATTGAATTTGAACCTAAGCGCTTGCTTCTACGCAATGTTTATTTTTAAACCCCACAATGCACGGATGTAAGTGCCGTTGCATGAAATACAAGAATAAACCCACAAAAAAGGAGTGTACGTGTACACATCCATTTCACGCATGGTGCTCAGTAAGAAATCACTTTCTTGCCAGCAGCCGTGCAATTAGAGATGAAAGACAAACACAAAACCTAAATAAGGTAATAGCATTTTCCCTACATTACGTACTAATTACCTTCAATTAGACATATACAAATGAGAAGCCGGAGCTTTGGCATGATGTTTAAAGTTAAGGTAGTCTCTTAATTGCTATGGTATTAAAATTAGATGAGATAGTATCAACGTAATGGTATGCAATTACATTCTAGTTAACTTCTCAGTGCATTGGCAAGGTCGGCTTGGTGCTTGAATGCAGGATGGTGCAGATTTTTAACACTATTTTTAGTCTTGATGGGTCCTCAATGCGTTTAGTCCCTGGAGTGATAAGGATTTTAGAGGTGAAAACGATCAGAGAAGTACCATTACCATTTTTTCAATCTTCTAAAAAAAAATATATATATATATATATATATGTGTGTCAATTGTAGTTCATTTTGAAAAACTTGAAGCAATGATTTTTAAAAGACTCGAAATTTGCAGCTGCCAATCCATCAAATTGCCACACCACAAGTTGAATAAAAGAAATATCTATAAAAAAACACAAGCATATAATTTTTCTGTGCATTGTATCATTTTCAGATTTTTGCGAAAAGATCTCGAATCCTAAAAGTCTAACCTCTGCATGCCATATTTTTGGTAGAATCCGTGCTCCTGAATATCAAGGTGAACGTTATCGCTTGTCTCGAGTCTATGACAAGCAGCAACAGATGCATGTGGAATGCGGATTACCCGATTTCAAGGATAACATTCTCAATGAGAAAAACTTTATAGTTAGAAAGAATGGAAATTTGATGTCCAAACTTTTTGACTCGAGTTCGGCTCGAACTTTCTATCAAAATCAAAGCAAATTATACCAATTAATTGACAGAAGTCGTACAAATACGATTTTTTTCATATCGGTAAATGGTATCTACTCAGCAAGATGCTTCCAACAATTTGTTGATGGCAGAAAAACAAGGTGTTGCAGACGTTACAATAAAAGAGGAACAACTTAAATGAGAATCCTTGATTGTAGCTTCAGCATTTCTCCTGCAAACGTTGGACATAAAGGTCCATGTCAGCTAGGTCACGTGGCTAGCAGGGATTTCCCAGACTCAGCCTGCATTCCAGCTGCAAACGCTAGGACACAGAGTTCCATGTCACGTGGATAGCGAGGATTTCCCAGACTCGGCCTGCATTCCAGCTGCAAACGCTAGGACACAGAGTTCGATGTCAGCTAGGTCACGTGGATAGCAAAGGTTTCCTGGACCCCGCCTTCATTCCAGCTGCAAACGCTAGGACACAGAGATCCATGTCAGCTAGGTCACGTGGATAGCTTATATCTATTCGAATCTTTATCTTAATATCTGAATCTTGCACTAAAATATTCTTTAACTGGCAAAGCAGGCGACTGTCGAGTGAGTGGCTGATAAATCAGTGACGTCACTGCACACAAGCCATTAGCCCGTGTGACGTGGTGTGACGTCATATATCGCCCCCCCCCCCCCCTCAGCTTTTCACCCCACTTAAGGGTGTGCTGTAGTAACTCAGGGGTAGCAACCCTGCCGGTCCACAGGATGACCCGCTTCTGCGAGGTTTTGGACAGTTGCCGACATGGCGTGGGAATTTGTTGCTGCTTTAAATGATTTAATATGATGTTCTGATTAATTTTTTGTTGTGATTGTGTTGAAATATTCTTAAATCTTGTTATCCTAGTATTGATATGTTAGTACTTAGAATTTTTTTCTTGAAATTCAACCGGCACACGTGCAACTATCATCGTGTACTTTTTTTCAATTCTTTAACTTCAAACACGCGTATAATTACTAATTTCCTGAAGTGTTTGGTTTTTTTCTCGCTTGTATGTATACATGCTGTGTACATGCTGTGTACATTGCTGTAAAGCACATGGGAGGAAAGTAAAAGTATGTTTGGTTGCAAATTATTGGTATTCTAAATGTGAATAAGTCTAATTTTTTTTAAATTAAAGTTAGTCACTTTCCTGTAAAATTCACTAAAGCATGTGCGAAATAGTTATAAAAGCCTGCATCTTTCTGCCTTCCACTATTCTAGGGAAAGAATATTGTCGTTTTCGTAGGCAGAAATTGCCTCTGACCTCTTAAAAGATTTCTTGGTGCATAGTCCTTGGTAGGTATATCTTGCCAGTACCATGAGGTACCTGAACGGCACATTTATTATTAATCTCTAATAATCTCTTTCGGGAATTCAGCCATTTTCTTTTCCCATTGCATGAAGCCATGGCAGACAATATTCCTACTCAGATTTGTATTTGAATATTTCGGTCCATTTGGAGATCCGACTCCTAATATCTTGACCAGTCTATGAACCACCAGAGCTAAGCATTTTTGAGAGGATATTAAATGTTATGTTTAATATGATATAACTAGTTTAAATGCTTGCAATGGGTAATATATATTATAATTAGGAACGATTGTAACATTTTAGAAATGTGTGCCCAGCCTGGGACGCGTACCCCGATACCCACCTGTCACGGGACAGGGTCTTTTTGGGAGGATTTTCAGCACATTTGATGAGAGTGACGGATCTCCTAGGAGTAAAACCAAGAGACTGTGAATACTCACAGTCACTCTGATTCTAGTGACGCCATACTGAAAAATTGGGTAAAACATTTTCAGAGGTTAGTTGTGTTAAAAATCAAAAAATCTGTCAAGCCTATCAGAAATGCAATGGTAGATTCAACTTACAGTAGCCAAGGAGATGCAAAGATCGCCTGACAGAGCTTCTCTAATCTGCTCTCTTATGTTACCACCGGGAAAAAAACGGATATATTTTGAGTTTGCCGTCTATTTGCAAGCAAGCGAACACCTATTTTATTATTATCAACACTACAACCGTCTCAAAAATTGATGCTCAAACGCGGACTTGCAGCCCGATCTCCACCTATCGCGGGTGTTGCTCTGAACCATTGAGCTATTTGGACACAGGCTTTCTGAGCCGATTTTAGTGTATATGATGTCCTTGGAGAACTGTCATTCTCATCAGATACACTAAAATCATCCCAAAAACCCAGTGTCCAAATAGCTCAACGGTTTAGATCAACACCCGCGATAGGTGAAGATCGGGGTTCGAGTACGCGTTTGGTCTTCAATTTTTAAGACGGTTGTAGTGTTGATAGTAATAATATACCCCGCGCATTGCAAGCGTTTGCGATTTAAACAAGATTTCATCCTAAGTGAACATCTAATTTTTTCGGAATTACTCGCGGGCTCCCAACAAGCGCCGTGTCGTCCTCTCTACCGATAACGCACCTTGTCGCACGCAACGCGCAACATGCAACGGCGTGAGACGAGTACACGCGCAAACCCGTTTCACCGTCGCTAGCTAAGCCGAAGCGTATTTGACACTTGTTGAGCGGCTCTAGCAGCTTACCTTCAGTCGTGCAAGCCGAGAAGATTTGGCAAAGCAGAAGCGAAAATTATTTCAGGTTATTTTTTAAGCCTTGCTGCCGAATTGCTTCGGGCTTAACACTTATTTGGCTGTCAACTCAATTATCTTTGAACGTGTAATTAAACTCATCATGCGTCGTTGAATGATGCGTCGTTAAACAGTGTATAACTTGTTCGCTATAAAATGTCTAAAACGAATGTTTTCAAGGAGACATCTTCGGTTTTTAAGATTTTTCCTAGCACCCAATAATTATTTACGCTTGCGTTCGAAGAAAATGCCAAGCTCTATACTGAAATCCTGTCGGTCCTTTGTTCGCTGTTGAAATAATTGTTTTCTGTGTAATATCTTCACATCTTCTAATTATCAACGCATTAAATTTAAAATTTTTCGCCCCTACCCTTTGTAGAAATCAGGTCCGCGCGTTTTGGCCACCCCTCGCCCTTTAGCGCCAAGAAGAGCTGCGAATATCCAACAATGGCCGCCCGAGTTTTCTTATTTTTCACACCTCTGCAGAGAGCGAGCGTGCGAAGATTGCCACCTGCCGCCCAACCCTTGCTCGGGGTCGACATAACATCGGGCGGCACCTTCCACACACGTGTTATTAATCACCCTCTGCATGCAGGGGTGTGGGCAGAGCCACAATGTCGCACTGTGCCGAGATGGATACCGCTTAGCGATGCGGATATTTCTGGGCAGCTCGCTTGGCGAAAGGGTTACGGACTGGTTCGTGAGATGAGATACCCTGGTCCAAGGACTGTCCCCCTGCATTGCTACCAATTCAAAAATGACATTTTAGTAGTGATTTCAATCGTAGGGCTTAAAAATATTTATGAAATCTGAAAAAAATGTAATTCAGAAAATCAGCGATTTTCGATTTCGGATTTCTCTATTTCTTTCTATTGTTTGCTAGCTATTTTGACAAGATGATTGTCTATCATTTTCTCAGGAAGTGCCCTAGTTTTCAAGAAGATTTTAAATCCAAACTAGCTATCGAAAGCTGAGATCGAGAAAGAGTTTCGCCAATTCGAGGCTTTAGTAACTTAAGAAAAACAAAATACGTTCTAGACCAATTCTGAATAAGTTTTTGATATCATATCACTTTATTGCATGTTATTATTATTATTGCTTTCTTATTGACCTGCTAAAGTACTTCTCTGGGACCCAGATTTTCTAAGTACCTCATAACCTTTTTACCCTGACCAAAACTTAAGAAGATTCTAGATATTATTTTATAACTTACTTTTTTCTTATTCTTGTATTATGTTGGTATGTTTTACTATTTTGGTTCTTATGGAATTTTTACTATTTTACTATTTATGCTGTCGCTTATACTTCTCAAAAAATTGTTCTATGTTCAATTAAAGAAAATAATTTAAAAAAACCTTAAAGATTAAAAATATATATAGATTATTAAATGTGTATTACAAATAATCAACGTTTTCTTGACAAATCGTTACTTTACCAAAGGTATTTAAGGACATTTTAACCCAAAACTGCTTAGAAAACTCTGGAAACTAAACTGGTAATTAAATTGAACTCATTATTTAACGAAAACATGCTTCTGTCGTGGAAAATGTCATGAGATTCCAGTATATATTTTTATTTTAGCAGGATACTAGCAACAAACTGGAAGACTTGGCTAATGGCAAGTGTGTTCTCCTGTACTGACAGTGGGTTTAGCCTTTAATATGCATGGCAGACGGTAACAGATTATACAGATTATAACAGATTATAATAGTAATTTGCAAACTGCTGCTAAAAAGTGTTATTAAAACCGTGGCAACATTTAGTTCCAACATCGAAACATATTATTATCTGTAGTTGATTGACACCCGCATGGGAGCAGCAAATTGTTGCCAAGAGATGCAAGGCAATAGAGATGATTCTCCAGGTAGGTTAATGGTAAAGCAGGACCTCAAAGTTGGTAGCTCTGATTGGTTAGAGATTTCACATATGCTGCCAGAAATATAATAAAAACTGTGGTATTTTTTTTTTTTTTTTGTTAATATTAAGATATCGTTTTTCTAGCATTACATTAACGACGAGGAGAAGGCATATCAAATAATTTTTGGATCATCTATTGGATCATTTTTGGATCAACAATAGTCTGTAAAAAGAAAATCAATGGCGTAAACACAGCAAAATATATTCTCAAACTTTAATACTGTGATGAAACAAGTACAACTCAAAACCCTTCTTCGAGAAAAAAACGAAATAAAATTGCATAAATCTTTAAAAAAATATTTCTCCAATAGATACTAGTTAGATGCTATAGTTTAGTAGATACATCCATTTTGTCGGTTGATCGACCTGCATTTTCCGCCAAGACAGTATAATTTAACTTCAGAAGTGGGACTAAACTCTGACTAAACATTCAAGCCTAGTGACTATAAACTAATGTCTTAATACAATAATAATTATGATAATTATGAATAGTAATAATGTATTACAAAATTCCTAAGTCCTGGATACAGTGGAAGTTAAATCAATTTCCATGGCAACAATAAATTACAGGCGGTGAAAGTCAGCTGTTTCTGCGAGTTAAGAGCTTAACTCTGAATTGAAAATTATTGTAATGTCGGCCCTAAGGCATTTTCTAATATCTTCAAAGCCATAGGCTAGGATACCTATGGATTGTTCGAAAGTATTCTAAATTTGTTTTAGTTCCGTTTTTTAGTGATACGTTAAGTAATTAACACACTGTTAACAAACAAGAAAAGCAAAGCCTAAGAAACTCTATTTCTTGCATTTCACCGCAAATTTTAGAAGTCACACCACTGTCCACTCTGACAGTAAGTTATTGAAAGGAAAAGAAGGAATTCATCTCGTGCATCAGCTTCGATGTTGCTTCTATGTTTTATTTTCCCGACGGGCTAACCTTTGACTGTCAGGATGTCTCATGACCTTTGGCCGCTTCGCCGTGCCGCGTTTGTTGCCAGATCGGATTGCTCGATAATCCCAGATGGCCCTTAGCTATTTTCTATACAAGTTTTTCATAAACCTTGTTGAAATAATGCTTAAATTACAGAGACTGTGAGACGAGGTACCTGCTTCCAGTTTCAGTTTGTTCTTTCAGTGAGATCTTTTTTGAAATAAGATTTTCCAAAGTCTCTCAAATTAAATTTGTGTCAGACTCGCATTTGATTCTCATTCATCTTTTTTAAATTGTTTTACTAATCTAATTTTACCAATTGATTTTTACTTCTAATATCTTCAAGTTAGTTTAAAGGACAAATAACTCAGCCGTTCTAGGACTGATTGATTTGTGATCTTTAACGACTCCCTTTTTTGACAACGGGCACTGATTTCAGTGAATATTAATATGGTGTATAATGAACTTCACTTATTCAAGAAGGGAACAGGGTAAATACGGTGCCGTACCCGCTTCCGAAGAGCGGTACAAAGTCAACAGCAGGATTCCTCCACAAATCCATGTTGTCGAGAGGTTGATAAGCAAGGCGTATGAAGTTGCTGTACTAACTTTCATCCCTCCAACCTCTATCCCAAACAGAACTGGTCATGTGTCTGATGGCCACCAATCCAATAACTGATCCAGCGCAATGTTGCTTAACTTCGCTGATCTCACGAGGACCGGTGTTTCCAACATGCCGAACGGTTCTGATATGTTGCAAAAGTATGTGCATGATTGAAAATTATTTTTTGTGGTGGTATCATTCTTTAAAAAACACGTCAGCAACGCCAATTGCTTAAATTCGATCGTGCCTATCGCAAATTCTGTACATCTGTGCTAACGTTAGCCTCTGTGGAGGAGTAGTAGCTTGCCTAACAGTCGTGAATCCAGCGAAAGACACGAGGAGGAGGAGATGCAGTTTATGTAGTTTCTAAAATGAGTCTTCGAAGAGCTTGGAGGATTAGTTTAAGTCAGAAAACTGTTATAGTAATTTATTTGTAGTCAAGCATTTTTAGAATTTTCCTCAAGTTCAATAATTTTTTGCAAGGCCGATTCCATAAAACAGATTCTCTGCAAAAGATCTGAATATAGCAATTTAATTTCAAATATGTGTCGAGCAAACAATGTGGCATTTTGTAACAAAGACAAAACTCTGTTAGCAGTAAATGACAGTCCCTGACATTGCCACGTTCACTCAGACAAAACTTCAGCCTCCATGACCTTGCCGAGAGACGTCGAGCAAATGTTCCACCACGCGGTGGTCTACGTCGACAGGACACGTGATGAAATTCAACCCTTGGCTTTAAACATGTCAAGATATCAAAATGAATCGCACATCAGCGCTCTCTAAGGAATCCGTCATCCCCAAAAGATGATTGCTGCATTGAGAATTGTGACATTTTTTCCGACGCCTCCACCACAACTTCTCACCACGGATTACATAAAAAATATCAAGAATATTTTCAGCCACGGTGACTTTAAGGTTCACGAACAATTTTAGTGTGTCTTTTTTTTTTTAAAGAAATCTGACACTTGCGTTCCGGTTGCATTTGTCCAATCAGATTTCAAAACAAATTTCTATAATATTCTGTAGCAAATAAGCTGATAACCTTAACCTCAAAATTGTATCCTCGTCGCTTCGCCATTGACTCTGAAGTTTCGTCACCCGGAAATCATAAACCTTCCAGGAAGCCGGGCCAGAAAAGAAATACATCTTCGCCAAACTTCAAAACCAGCGACGCTAGTCAATTCGGCGTCGTCGGCGTCTTTTCGCTAAGCGACTTCGCTCTGTGAACAAGACGTCGAACTGACGTCGACGTCGCTCTGGGGGTGGCGTCGATCTAGTAGCGCCCTGTTGCACGCGCCTTTTTATTGAGCGCGATTTAAAAATGGTTTCGAAAAACAGTTTGTCCAAGTTAAATATTTGAAAGCAAGTAAATGAAAACAAAGCCCAGTACAATGCCACATTAGGGTGCGTGGTTATTTATTAAAAAAGAAATGTCTTATCTCGAATCAACATCTCTTAAATTAAGTGCTTTTGACAAATTACGATATCCTTCTGCAGTAACGCTGTTGTATGGACCTTCAGAGGAACAAGGTAAAGTGGTGGTCTGCTCATTGTTCTTTTTTTATTATTAGGAACACTTCTATACTTTCAAAAATGATTCCCAAACAATTTTGAGAGGTAAGTAGTGTTCCTAGTAATAAAATATCCCGCGCATTGCAAGCGTTTGCAATGCAGATTCCACAGCTCATTGCTCTGTTGGACAGAAGCTAGCCTCGAGCCGGCACCGCGCTCACCCTACGGTCTCTTCTCGCTAGGTGTAGTATATAATCTTACAAGGACAGCGCCAACATGGTGTTGCTGAAAACGCATGGTGTTTCAGTTGAAATAGGTGCTGCTTTTGAACGCAAACATACACACAAAAAAACATTCCCCTTTGGATTTGAGTTTATAGTGAAATTGAAGATTTCCTTTTGCTCGCGACGCCAATGCATATCTGTTTGACAGGTGTGCAGGCTGTGTGTCTACGCCGGGTTTACCCCCATATACATTCTAGGCTTTATCATGATTGATGAGAAGACATTTTTTTCATTTGGAATTCCCATTTTTTTGTTCATTAAAAAAAACAGCGCTGCAAAACTAGTCTTGAAATCAGGTTGAAATCTAAAGAAGCAGTGTTTTTTTTTTGAAAGCAACTTGATCTGTCACAGCAAAGATGCTTGTGACATCTACAAAACTCAACTTGCATTTCA
Organism: Protonemura montana; assembly: GCA_947568835.1. Classification (NCBI taxonomy): domain Eukaryota; kingdom Metazoa; phylum Arthropoda; class Insecta; order Plecoptera; family Nemouridae; genus Protonemura; species Protonemura montana. The sequence continues at coordinate 7,886,709 of OX387608.1, forward strand.
TATCTGGTTATCAAAACGATCTACTATGAGTATAATAGATTAAAAATATGAATCTAACGCTTAGTCAAAAAAGGTACAACAATGCTTAATCATCATGGACCCGAAATGACACATGTCTTAACAAAAAAAAGCAGTAATTCTTTGATGATTTTAAGTATTTGACTCTGACATTTACTTGACTAGTCATGAAAGGTGCTTACAGCGAAACGAAATCATTTTAATTTCCAGATTTGTGATTACTTTTATGCAATTTTTGGTGAATCAAACGAGGGAACTGCAACTGGGCTAAACAGGCGACCCCGCTAAATTGACAAGTTTTAGCATCACTCCACCATAAATATTGTGTAGTATAATTAAAGTGATACAGTTTCGAGACCCACTCATCCTTATCAACGTATTATTTTTATTGAGAATGCAATTCTGTCATTTTAATCGATGAACTAACAATCAAAACTAGACAACTAGTTTTATAAAAATAATATGCACAATGGCACGGCGAATTTAAAATATTTTTGTTATTCAAGGTTAATGGCTAATTAATTCAAAACTGGTGTAAACCCATTCTGAATGTTGAACCGTGCATTTGGTGTGACGCGATCATCTCAAGTCGTCCCACTTTGAAATTTTCGCGTTTTTTTTTCTCCACTGGTCTGATTCTTTGCCTGCGGACCCGGAAAGAGATTTTTGCTATAGGAAGGCGAGAGAATTCATCACAGATATGATGCATAGGTCGGCGACTATTGTGCAATCGAAGGTGAATTCAAGTCCACAGAAACCAGTTTTGGCAAAGATACTGACTTAGGTATACCTACAGATTGCGAAAAAAAAATACAATTAGACACACAATTTAAAAAAAAAAATACAGTATCTAATTACCGCGTTATGCATGTTATAGAAAATGTAATTTTTATTTCTAAAATATGGCCACCGTTAGTATTTGTTCGTTTACATCAGATTAGATCACTTTGGAGCAAAATGGTTGACGTTTTCCTGCACCAGCCTAGGAAGTGGGTGGTGTGACTTGGAACAAGAACAAATGAATAATGTTAAAGATGATCCAATCTGCTCTGAACTATTTCACTCTGATAAACTTTGATAAAATAAAATGCAGGCACAACCGAACAAGGCTTTTGTAAGCCTTGTGGAAAGTGAGACATAAAATTGACATCTTTAGTGGCTTAGAAAAACTCTATTCACGGCAGCTTAGTGTAATTTGCTCTTGTCACTTCAGTACATGAACAGTTGAACCAAACTTGCAATGTTATGAAAACACAGATGCATTTTGTTCCAGTCGTCACTGCAACTTGATGTGAACATTTAGTAAGTTGATAGAAAAACAAGATTCCTAACGATGTTTTCAAATCGAAATGATCCCATTGGAAAGTGATGCTGATACGTGGACGGGCAATTAACGGTCGACCGGTTGAGTGCCTCATTAATTCGTTTCGATTCGATGCAGGATTCCATCGAAAACAAGCCCAAAATTGAGACATTGGCCTTCACAGTGATGTAAAGCTCACGCATTTTGATTGGTATGAAAAATGCTTCTGACTGTGGCACATGAGTTGAATTTGCCTCGAATTATTTCCCTTCGCATTACCTTACCAGAATGTTGATATAAAAATCAGGATAAAGATACGAACAAATTGATGATAAATTCTTTGCTTAGATGGAAAGAACGAAAAAAAATTGAAATGCAATTATAAAATCGAAGTCCTTCCATAAGAACCATTTTTATCGTTTGAGCTGGTAGAATTATTTCAAACATAACTTGCACATCTTCTCTCACTCTAATTTGTATACCTGTAACTCAAAATTATTTCCCTGCCCTTCAAAAGACAAGCTAATTGCTCAAGGCAGCCATTTTTTGTAAATTTAAAACATCTCCGCATCGGGTTCCCAGCACGGCCAGCCCCTGCACTTATGAAACGATAATAAACAATCCAGCCTTAGCGTCCGGTCGCCATGCAAACAGGTTGCTGGTAAACCATGCCAATAAACAAGCGATATGTCGCGGTTGAGCCAAATTTGGAGTCCATCTTGCCGTGCTATTGGGAGGGGTTGAGTGCGCAAAATCCGTGCGCAGAATAGATATGTCATAATCAAATCAGAAATGGTTTATTTTTAATATTGGTGCTTGTAAAGCCGAGTTTTTTTTTTTATGGTTTGGGGAGATGCAATAGTGAAAAAAAATTAAGGAATTATATAAGAGTTTTAAAATTTCGGAAACCTGCGAAGAGTGTATATGCCTTCATCTTTATATACAACAAGGTGCTAGAGGTGGTGTACATTATTTTTGGAATGACGATTTCGGTCGATGCACAATCATTGAGAGAGAGAAATTGAGACTTTGAGAGAGGAAGGCATGTATGGCACCTGCGTATTTATCCTTGTAATTATCCATCCTATTTCAGATCTAACCAATAATCTACCTAGAAAATCAACAGCAGACGCATTTTACTCGTCCATAGCTTCATTGGGTTTTCTTTTTGGAAATAAATGAACCGAAATTCTGAGAAGGGTGGTTGTAATACACAAAATGACAAAACGGAAATTATAAGTCTGGATTTGTTACCTGTTTCAAAAGGTGACAATTTTCGTAAATTTGATTGGTTAGCAAACTTTTGAAGAGATTTTTCTGAAAAAAAAACAGAGGTTTCAAGTTAGAAACATAAAGATTTTTTTTTTTTATTATTATCAACACTATAACCAGTGTCTAAATAGTGTCCAAATAGCTCAATGGTTCAGAGCAACACCCGCGATAGGTGGAAATCTGTGTTCGAGTCCCCGTTTGGGCATCAATTTCTGAGACGGCTATAGTGTTGATAATAATAAAATACCCCGCGCATTGCAAGCGTTTGCAATTTAAATAAGATTTCATCCTAATAAAGGAATTTCACAAAAATTCCATCAAAATCTGAGCTATTATTTGGCATGTAGAGCGCTGATAGGTAACATTTGTAAGGGTTAATGAAACTGAAGATTTTGCTTTGCTCTTGCTTCAATTTTTGTTGCAGCCTTGTTATTGTTTTGTTTGGTAGTCTCACGTTATAACCATGACTGAACCCTATCCACAGACCAGTTGACGAGTTGACCTCGGTATATTTGAAAGATCTGCTGTCCGAGAGGGATCGATAGAAATCGAGGCAAGGTCGACACCGACACCTCGCGACGCATGTTGCGTGGCCACGCACGTTGTTTTGCAACGACTGTCACGCGTGCGACCGTGTTCTATGAGCAGAGATCGTTTCTCAAAACAAGATCCCGATCTTTCTGTTGGAGTATTTGCTTAACCATGGAAGGATTTTTTAACTCGCTATTGAAGAGTATTGAATATGTGACTCGAGAGCTTGAATTTTTGGGTTCTCTTTCTCTGTTTCATAATCTGTTTTCATAATCTGTCTCTGTTTCACTGGGTTTTCATAATCATTTTTTTATCAGCGTTGCATGGATATTTTTCCACATTGCACTATCGGAGACAGGCAAGAAAAGGCTGCAGATATTTCGCGGAGGTCTAAAATATGTGTTGATTTGGTATATCTCGGAAAAATCCGAGAAACAAAATTATGTTTTGAATTTTATCATAAGAGTTTCAATCTAGACTTTTATGTACTACCTACAGCAAGGCCAAACTTGATCGTAAATTGTCATTAAGCAAAAATAAAACTTAGACGTTTTTTTCCTCATATCTTGTCAGTATCACAAAATTTTCATTCACTGCGCCGGACCACGCAAACTAAACCAACCAATCAAATCGCCCGTTAGAGGAGTGAAACATCGCCACCGTGAACTGTCGCCCGTAACCCGGTTTCCCATTGGTCGAACCGGTACTCCGTGGTAAAGCCATCCGCGTTCTCGACCAGCCATCTGCGAGACTCACCACTCTTTAGCTTAAGTCCCGAAGGTGAACTCCATTTTATCGGTGAATTCAACGGATGGCAATCGGTGGCGGAATCGAGAGATTCGTCCTTGTCGTTCAAAACTGTGAACTTCACTTTCTTGTCGGTAAACGAGACAATGGTGGTCGCGCCGGAATCTCTCCTACTAGTTTCGTTGCTCAGTTCCCCACGACCCTCTGACTAGAGAAGACACCGCGAAGACACATTTTTGAATGGAAGACTCGTTGCCTCCTCCGGGACGCTAGAGAAAAAACTGCGCGATCGGCAGCAAAAACAAAAAGCAGCTAAACACGGTGCAGTGTAATTTATCAGTGCGTTGCAATTAATCATATCTTGCGCTTGCTAGTCGTGCCGCGGTAATTGTAAACAGTACTTGCACGGCACGCGCCGGCGTTCAGATTTTTTACAGTGATTTAACAAGTGAAGAATCGTTTTTAATATATTTCTTTTCTTTTCATCTTAAGCCGCCGATTGTTTTTTAAAAGAAGCTTCGCTGTAAATCAAAGTGTAACAACCTAATATGAGTCGTTGGCAAAGTGCTATGCGTTGGCTCGTCGTAGCGTTGGTGGCGTTGGCGGCGCATGGCGTCGCGACGTCCGCCAACGTCGACGTCGTTGCCAACGCCGATGTGTATGTTGGTGAGGAGATCTTTCCGTCGCTTCCGATTGTTGCCATCTGGTCGAAGAATCGTCAGTGCAGAGATGATAGTCAAAAGCTGCTGGTGAATCTGCGTAATTCGACCACGTGGGCGATGCAGAGTGAGTTTTTGGGGATTTTCATTTGTATTTTTTATTTATCAACACCTTAATTTTATAATGGCGGTGCTGTTGATGGCTGATTCACAAAAGCTCTTACTTAACGGTTAGGGGTGGTATTAGCCGGCACAGTGATTTTCTTTAAACCACTGGTCTTTTTTTATGTTTTGAACTTTTGCAAACGAATAATTTTAGACAACACACGAAGAACGAACAAAAGTTGTTTACACGGTCGTTGCTTGAAAACGGTCTATTTTGGTGATATAGAAATACGTACACAAAATATGAAAGGGACTTATTCTACCTAATTTAACCTCGACCTACACAAATAAGTTTGTCTAAAAGAGGATATGTTTTAATTTTCATCCCCTACATTTTGATTGGGGGTGTTCTACTGGAATCAAGATCCCCGGTGCTGCACGCTGTTCCGTCGCAAAGGGCGTGCATTCCTAGAACTTAATGACAATCTAGCTTTCAGTTTGTCTTGTTTACATGGAGAGAAATACTCTTTTGTAATTTCCAGATGCTTACCACCTGTGTCCAATGGGAGCTCACAAAATTACCCAGATTACACCTTTATTATCTTTGGATTCACCTTTTTTTATCGTTTTACTTTAAAAATCAAATCGTGGGTGCCACGAGCGGTCTTCTGCGATAAAAATTCTCGCGAAGGCTAAAAAAAAATGTTTTTCATGTGGGTCCACGGTGAGAAGGAACAATTCTTCGATAGGCCCAGAAAAATTCCATAGTTTGCCAAAAACGCGAGGTCAAAAAAAAAAACACCGATCACGGAACTTGGTTTTAAGAAAAACTATTTGAAATGGGGTTTGAATGCTAACTAAATTTAGAGAAATTTAGTTGTCCTTTATTTAGCATTCAAAACCCATTTCAAATAGTTTTTCTTAAAACTAGTGCTCAGGATAAATCAAGTAGACATGAGTCTAAAAACCATCACGGAACTTGGTGATTACTGGAAATTTTGACGGATAACCTTGATTGTCGCTCAAAGTGTGCTAGGATTAAACCGTCTCGCCCCTTAGCAACCGCCAATCAAAAACACGCAAAGAATTATAAACCAAGAAGACAAATTAACATTCAAATCTGTTCGTTGCATCAAAACAAGTCTTTAATCCAGTCGCCATGACAAGAGAAACTCTCAAGTAACTTGTCAGTCAACTTTTGACAGTGAATTGCACTGGACTTTTTGACAAAACGAAGTGGACACAATCATGTCGCCGGACTCATCTAACTTGGCTGGTTGTTCAGACATTGACCGGAGCGTATAAAGAAATATGCATAACTCGATTTTACCTCGAGTTGGGTAAAACAACTCCAAACCTGCTCCATCGTCTTCCAGCCACCATAAAATACAAGTCCATATGCAACATAACATACAAAAAAAATTCGAAAATATTCGCTTAAGATCTCAAGGTTTGCGAATTGTGGTCCATAATAAATAACAATACTGTGAAGGCTAGAAATTTGCAGATGCTTCGGAATCGTGATGAGCAATCGCAAAAAAAAAGGCTTCATCCATGTTTTTTTTTTTTTTAATATTTAATCGAAACTGGCGACACCTCTTGTGATGTTGGCATTGGTTGCCGTGAAAAGTCGGGCGTTTCATCATTAATCGTCCGTTTAGAGAGTCATTTAATGGGAAGGATACATGCCTACCTAAAAATATATTTTTCTATTTGATTCGAGTATCTACAGCTCTAAGCCAACAATGAATTGTCTGACTTCAATTTTACCAGCAGGCTGGATCCTATGCTCTATCCAGGTATTTGAGATTCTTATGGAAATTAAAGTCACAAAATGAGAGTGAAGAAATCGGGAAATAAACCAAATATCTCAGAGCTTACTTTTAGGCTCAAAATTATAACATATCAGTATGTTTTAGGTAATGATTTAGTTTCGGCACACGAGTTGTATTTTTTCAAAAATGTTATCTAGTTTGTCATAAACGTCGTCCTGAGCTTTAGTAAAAAGTGAATCTTTTGGAACTAATTTTGGCAAGTGATGAAATTAAAAAAAAAAAAACTCAGTTGTTCCATGATTTAATAATTGATTTACAACTGTTTTAAATTTTAACATTCATACTCCAAAATGTTGGCCAGAAATTTCCTGGGAAAATAATCTAAAATCCCTAATGGTATTTCCTTTTAAGAAACTATAAATCTTGGATGATCTTCGGGTCGTATCGGTCGTCGATCCTAACGTTAATTCTTAGAACCAAGCGTTACACACGGCCTTTTAATTGCCACACCTGTTAAATTCGTTGCAATTAGCAGGTGCATAAAGATGACTCTGTCAAGAAAACTATAAATGCAATACTACTTACAAGCAATTTATCATCTCTCTAGCATATACCTATAGGTTGCTTTCAACGCTTGCTTATCTAAAATCAACAGAACTGTCAAAGATCATTAATTTCCGTTTCTGGAAACGTCTAAATTATTTCTTACATTATGCATAATTTTCCTCATTTTTTAACTACAAATCCGTACACAAAAACTGAACGCGGTTTCATATAAAATCCAAGCAAAGCATTTCGTTCTCGACTAGTTTTATGTAAATTTACATAGTGCGTAACGCGAGCATCCGATTCTAGGCCGTGTAGAGGCATCTCCGCGCTAACCGGTCTGTCTTTATTGCTTCAAAGACTTGTTCTTTAGCGGCGAGTATTGCAACGCGATCCTCTCGGCAAGCACCGGTCGACGTTTACCCGGACTTGAACTCAACGCGGTGTCCGTCGATGACGATACGGTTTAAGTAGGCTGACCGAGCTGCGAAGGAGTACGTAAGGAGGTTTATGTTGAGTGAGGAGATTGTGTTATTGTGATTTTTAATCGATTATATAAGTTTTTTTGGGAGTTTAGGATTGGGTAGGCTTTAGATTTGACGAAGGATCTTTTAAGTTGATATGACATTGAAGGAAGCGGTGCGTAAAACTGCTTGCAATTCGGTCACACGTTTGAGTGCATGGCCCCTTTTTTAACAATTATACAAAAAAAAAATAAAAAAAAAGATTTGCTAAAGTTTGGATGACCGATATGTATAAAACAAGGTTCGCACTAACAAATTGCCTGCAACTAACTAAAAAAAAATGCGGTCAAAGAATAATCGTTTAGTTAGCAAAGAGTAGAATGAAAAACATAAAAAAAAATATAGAATTTTGATTTGCGGCAAAATTAAGTTGTAGAAGCGAAAATCTTGAAGTTGTATTTTTTTGAAAAATTTGAAGAAAAATGCGTTGCATGGTCAAGTTTTGAAATAAAGTTGCACAAAATTGTGAGTAACCGGATAAATCTGTTAAAATTTAGTGTGGTTCAATTTGATGAATATACCTTACTTATGGTCAGCTTAACAATGTCCAGCAGACGCCGGCGGTTAAGATGAAAAGTGTAGTATCCGATTGGCTGTGACCATGGTTATAAATCTTTAGCTGGCAGTTAAATTTAAACTGGGCATTAGTATCTTCCAGCCGGGCTTTGTCAAACTGGTCCTTAGTCCTTAGTCCTTGGTCCTTGGTCCTTGCGTTGTCCGCCCAGTGGAAGAAATATGTTCATTCGCCAAAATTTTTAAGTTTCAAAAGAATAATGCAAAGAAGTTTAACATCAAAGATCCTTTAATTGTAATTATTTAATATTCAGTGTTGAAATACCCGGAGAAACATAAGATAGCAGAATATAAGGCTTTATCAGGCAATTTCAGCATCTCCATGGCTACCAAACGTTAAATCTACCATTGAACCTCCTAAGCTGGGTCAAGATATACCCGTGGTAACATAAGATAGCAGAATTGAGAAGCTCTGTCAGGCAATCTCAGCATCTCCATGGCTACCAAACGTTAAATCTACCATTGAACCTCCTAAGCTGGGTCAAGATATACCCGTGGTAACATAAGATAGCAGAATTGAGAAGCTCTGTCAGGCGATCTCAGCATCTCCATGGCTACCAAACGTTGAATCTACCATTGAACCTCCTATGCTAGGTCATGATATACCCGTGGTAACATAAGATAGCAGAATTGAGAAGCTCTGCCAGGCGATCTCAGCATCTTTAGGCTACCAAACGTTGAATCTACCATTGAACCTCCTATGCTAGGCCATGACATACCCGTGGTAACATAAGATAGCAGAATTGAGAAGCTCTGTCAGGCGATCTCAGCATCTCCATGGCTGCCAAACTTTGGATGAACCATTGAATCTCATATGCTTCGACAATCATTTTTGTTTTCAAAGTTGACAACGAAAATACCTACCTTTGGAAAAGTTAGGTACAAATATTTCAGTGTCCAGACATTTGACAAGGTTTGTTTTTCAAAACATGCTTTACATTTCTAGTCACAATAATATGACGAACAGTGTTTTTCCCCATATTTCATCCGACCGAATGCTAGTTATTCGGACAAAACAACATTTATGTTGCAAAACGCGCCTTGCGGATTTCGACTTTAAGAGAGAGAGTAGGGATGTCTACGTGCGTACTAGTGCGTGTTACATGCGTACAGTAACATGTTTGTCTCGTACGCGTGTAGTTGGCATGGTTTCATATCAAAGATCCGTAGAAAAATATTGAAAACATTTTTCATTTGAAATTGAAATTGAAAAAAAGTAAAATTTGAAAAATTTGAAATTGTTATTATTTTTACTGTGGATATCTAACACATTTGATGGTACTGGCATAACGGTAATGTGCCGCCAAATGACTACTTTACCGAGAAAAAATGGAGGATGCTATTAGGCAGTCACCGTCGTTTCCAGAGCTAAGAAATTTCACTTCTTATTTTAATCTCTATTAATGCTAACCTCAAGAATTGATAAACATGTATCGATATTTTGAGCAGTAATTATTTATTTATTGAGGTTTATTTAAAATAACGGTCGCAAGCGACAACGAGTGGCAACTACCGGTCCCACGCATTGCCGGCTCATTTTCTCAGCAGACGTTTTAACATCAGCGCTATGACAATTAGTAGTACCTAAAGTAGCTAAACTGACTGTAGCACTAACATTTCAGAGCTGGCTAGTCAAAGACTTGGTCATTAAAAGCAAGATTTTATGAGTACTAATGAAATGGGGATTTCCGTTATTGAAGCAATTTTGATCTTTAAGAAATGATTAACGACAATCAATTTAAAGCGGATACAGCCGTTGGCTTTGCTATCTTTAGAAGTCCAATTATAATAATTTTCTATTCAAAATGAATCGTTTCTAATTCACAAAGTAGGTTTGAGACCCGTGGTTGATTGCTAGACAGTCAATTTTAAATATAATATCGATTGGTTAGACCCTCCAGCAAGTGAGAAAGATCCAAGCCTTTAATCTTATGTTTGTCCAGTTAATTGCTTTAATAACAGGGTCTAAACATCATGCGTAAATTGCCAAGTTCTCGGCTTGTTAAGTGCGTAGCTATAGTGCGTAGCTTTAGTGCGTATCAAGTGGTCAAGTCCGCTTCGATAAACATTTTTTTTTACGTTAGCTTTTCGGAAAAAGAGCTATTTTTGTGGCCGTTAATTTTAATATGGAGCTATTATTAAAATCCTTGTAAAAGCGGAAAGCTCTGTTTTTTTGTAACAGGAAGTATAACTTAAATCAGATTTAAAAACACCGGTTTTCGTGAGAGCATCAATGTTAAGCAACACTCACCATGAGTCAGGTGTTGGATGAGTGGCCATGATACACATGGCCAGAGAGGTTGGAGGGATGAAAGTTAGTACAGCAACTTAATTTACATTGCTTATCAACCTCTCAACTGCATGGATTTGTGGAAGAATCCTGTTGTTCGCGTTGTACTGTCATTCGGAGGGGACGTTAAGCTGGTGGTCCGCTTGGTGCTTTCGATAGGAGAAGACTTTGTGCCGGTGCTGGGTTTCCCTTCCTCCCTTCTAGGTTAGGTAAGGTTTATCATCATCCTCATCTTCATCCACTCTTTAACAGACGCCATTCGACCACTACCATGTGGCCACTGTGGTCAAAACAGTGCGCCATTTAATCCCGAACATCAATCAATCAACCCTACTATTAAACCAACCTTAATTGACTGCTGCAGTCTATATTTTGGTTGCCATTGATTTTTATCAGTAGCTATTATATAAATACTTGTACAACGAACATATATTATTATTCACAACGATAAAGATAAAAAAAAACTTAAATGTGTATATCAATCAAAATATTAATTTAGCTTGACATTTTTTTTTGCAATCACCATTATAATCTCCGTTGGCAGATTGTTGGCCTCGAGAAGCAATAGGTCAAACTATCATTAAAGTTGCCAAAAAAACCCAAATAAATTCACTTTCCTATCGACGTCAAGAGGTATCTAGCCACGCAAAATGTCAATAATACGCGTGGATTCTGTGCTACATAGGTGCAAATTAAATGCGTGCGCAGCCCGAGGGCAGTCTGCGATAATTTTGGGAGTGGGTTTGACCAGAGTTTCAGCTGCCATTGTCAAAGAAGGAGTCACGATTTTGCGATGGCCCACGGATTACGTATACGCCACGCTTGCCGTGTAGCAATACGCAGCGAAGTGGGCAGCAACTGAACTAGATCGGAGTTTAATTTATGCAGACAATCAAATTGTGTGCCGTAAATGTTTTAGGTGATTCGAAAAGAAAACGAAATGAATGTTGGTTTTGTAGTAGACACAACAGGTTTACTTTAAAATGCTCCTAGTATTATAGGGATCAACATAAGTAAGTCCACCTGATTTTGATTGAACGGTAAAACCCATCAAATCGTTTATATCTTGTTAAACGTTGAATGCAGCGATAAAATTAAGTTCAATTTGAAGTGAAATTGCCTTGATTGTGGTTAGCTAAAAAATTACATAGTGCTTAAATCAGTATCCAAGCGAATGTTATAAACTGTAAAATTGGAGATTTCAATGCCTGGCAGACCGGTTTTTGCACGGATTTCCCGAACCAGAGTCACAAGTCCGGGACAACTATCTCATGAATATAGTATTAAAAGTAGTTTGGGCGATCGAATAACGAAAAATTATAGCGACGACTAAAATTATAGGTTAAGGCGTTTCTTACGGAATAAAAAAAGTAAACTTTGACTTTGAACAAGGAAGATTTGAGTATACCCAACATTGTTAACTGATGACGAAGTGCACATGTCCCGACAATACCACCGCGTTTTAATATATATCCACAAGGACGTTGTGATTTTTAAGATATTTTCCTAGAACCTAGACTTCGAAGCCTTGTGTTTCAAATACAATACTTATTCTCGATATTATTTCCCGGTTCTTTTTTTACCTGTTAGACTCCCACAGTTACTGGACTAGGCTCGTATTTTTCAGAAGAGATATTTTTTTGAATTGCCGTAAAAATTTTGTGTTATCCACCCATAACTTGATTATGATAAACTATCCGATGTCAAAGCCTGGCAACTTTTTTTACTGACACTTATAAAGATATCTGCAAGGTTTCGGTGCTTATTTTGTGTGTTTTGGACTCAAACAAGAAATTGAAAAAAGAAAAAATTCCAGTTTTAGTATTCGATTTTTCCTAAAGTCAAGAAGAAACGCATGACTGTGACCATCCCCTAAGTCTCAGCTTTCTAAACGACGTCTTCATTGCAGTGTGGGATGCAAGCGCCAAGGGCCCCATCGGGGTGTTCACCGGCAACGTCTACCAGATGGGAGACTTCGACGAATGCCTGGAGCAGGTCCGGCCGCTGCGGGCGCAGTACTGCCTGGCCACTGTGACCGTATCGCATCGCGCAGTCGCTCAGCTGGATCTCAATGCAGACTTCTATCAGTCCGAAGGGTCTGTCTGGGACAAAATCAACGTGAGTAGAAGTTTGTGTTTAAGTTGGGATCCACAAATAATTAACAACAAGAATTTATCGATTGATTTGTGGGTTTAAACGATGGCACTTTTCAGACGACGGGCCCTGTTGCACTTGTCCAATGGAGTCAGTGAATGAGTGGATAAGGATGATAATAGTGATGTACCTAACGTAGCTTAAAAGCCAGGAAGGGAGAAAGAGCACCAAGGGGACCTCTGCCTAAATGCCCCTTTCGAAGGACGGTACAACTCAACAACAGGAATCCTCCACAAATTCATGCTGTTGAGACGTTGTTAAGCAAGGCGAATGAAGTTGCTGTAGCAACTTTCATCCCTCCAACCTCTCTCCTGAACAAAACTGGTCATGTATATGATGGTCACCTATTCAACACCTCACCCAGCGCACTGTTGTTTAAATTCGAAGATTTACGAGAACCTGTGTTTCCAACTCACCAAAACTTGTCTCTACCAGTGATTTAAGTAAAGTAAATTTTGCAGAAGTTTTTGCAAATCTACAAAAAAAAAAGCTTCAGTCAAAATATGCACAGTGAATAATTTTCCTGCATTGGATGAAAATATCCTACGGCTCCTGAAATTCCCTGCGCAGAACGTATTTTCAAGCCGCTGACAAGGGATAAGATACCAATGCCGCTGCTTTACCAGTGGAAAGAAACAACCCAACCTAGAAACTGCTTTAGGCGGATTTGTCTAGACCAATTTCTGCAACAAACTTCACAAAAATTCCTCCCCTTTGTCTTGTAATTCATGGACGCCCTGTCCTATTTTTTATTTAATTATGTTTCCTAATTGAAACAAGCAAAATTCAGACGGACTGAGCGGTAAAATACCAATAACTTTGGATCACATTCCAACAACGAATACAAGTTAATTATAGGATGCTGCAGGGGCTGGTCAAGGATAGTCCGTCTCGCCTCGAGCTGTGAGTCTACACTCGCCAAACAGAGTGCGTTTTGGCATTTGCCAGTGGGGAGGGGGAATTTACGGTAACGTTATGACGTGTGCAAGGATGTGTCCTGAAACTGTTGCAAATAATTTTTTAGGACGTAATTGCAAAAGCTTTAAACAATTCACCTAATGAACTATGCTAACGTCTACAGACAGACACCTTCTTTGCAAAAATAAAGAGTTTTGAGACCATTTTGCCTTAAAAAAAGTATATATATATGTTTTATTGCTCGTTTTACAACACTTAGTCTATATCAGCAAGTTGATCTCCATAGTCAATGTAAATCAGATGTCTTATTTTTTTTTATCATAAACTGCAGTTAGCTTTTAGCTCGGCGTTTTAAAACTGGCTTTTATTGCTCTTTACATTTTTCTTAAGATTGCTTTCAGTCCAGATAAATTCCACCAGTCTCGTGTGAAAGGTTGCCAGTGCACTGATTGATATTTTATAGGTGGGTATCCGGCACATTAAACTAGCCGACTTAAGTGGGAACCAAATTTGCGTGTAATTTGGCTTGTTAAAAACATCAGTTCTCACGAGATAATTGAAGTTAGGCATCTCTGAGCTGGGTCCGGTATTGGATGGGTGACCACCGAACGGTTTGGCGTGTCTGAAACACGGGTTCTCATGAGATCTCCAATTTAACAACCAAGTGACATTGCGCTGAGTATGTAACTAAGGGGAAGGGTCCCGTAATTATTTCAGATCAAATTTTGCAGCGCTTTGAAAGTTGAAGTTAAAATGCCAAAAACAAAATTTGTAGCTGACCAAAAAAATCCCTAAAAAAGCTCATTTTTGACCTAGTTTGGGACCACAAACAAGGTAAAGTAAATTTATTTAAAAAAAAACTGTTTCGAACAAATTTTTGTTTGTCTACAGCATATCAATTTCTAACGTTTTTATTTTGACAGTACTGGCAGTTTTTGTCAGAAAAATTTGGTCTGCTTCCATATTTAGTCCAAAACAGGTAAATTATTTAAACAGGAAACAGAAAAGTTTGCCTGCTCATACTACAAATTTGATGAGAAAATACAAATTCGAAGGGCTTATGAAATCGAAAGCATATTTTTAGGAAATCAGGGATCTTTCCCCTAAGTCACAAACAACCTGCTATGGTGGTCAAAGGAGACCGGACGACCCCATGTCAGCGTTAAGAAACTGCTGACTGATCTTGGGTGGGACACACTAGCAACAAGAAGAAGTAAGGTGGGACTCCGATGCCTTTTCGAGGCATTTAATAAAGAAGCCTGCCTGGCAAGGCATAGATGGGCCATGGTCATTCTCAACCAAAATAACCCGGCATGACCATGGCCTCAAACTACGGCGCTATAAGACAAGCATCGGTCTGCACTCGTTCCTGGGTAGGACATGTCGACTCTGGAACTGACTGCCTGCAGAGAAGATGACGACCCTACTAACTGCTTCTCAATTGAAGATCATACTCTCCACTTGACATTGTATTACATTCATAGTATTGCTCCACTTGTATTGCTTCAGCCACCGGACAATGTCTTCATGCCTAAGCTGAATAACCATTATAAATCAAATAAAAATAAAAAATAACTTACCTTCTCCGTTTCATTACAGTACAACGGCGACCCCAAAAAGATTCGTCGCGACGTGATACATTGGGCGCTATGCGTACCGGCGTCATGCTCGCACGCCGACATCGAGACGTCGATTAACCTCCACCTAGCGGCAGTCGAGCGAAACAACTCGCGCTCGTCGGTAAGCGTCGAGGTTGATGCTGCCCTCTGCCAGACAGGACGGCAGGAAGAGCAACTATCAACAGGCACCATCGTCTACTGGTAAACCCATTCGATTTACTTTTGCCATTGGGTTTATACAGGTTTAGTAAAAGTCCCAGCGCTAATGTTAAACAGTATTCACGAAAATTGCCGATATAGGTAACGCTCAATTACGCCAATCGAGATAATTGAGTTGCTGAATAATGCCTTATTATAATATTGTCATTATTATTATTATTATTATTATTATTATTATTATTATTATTTGTGGTGTTTAACAATGCACTGTTTTTGACATCTGGCCATGCGGCACTGGTCTAATGGCGTCGGTGAATAAGTGGATGATGATGAGGATGATGATGAACCTAACCCAGCCTAGAAGGGAGGAGGGGAAACCCGGTGCCGGCACATAGCCTACTCCTGTCGAAGAGCACCAAATGGGCCCACCGGCTTAACGTCCCTTCCGAAGGACGGTACAACGCGAACAACAGGATTTCTCCACAAGTCCATGCTTTCAAAAGGTTGATAAGCAAGGCGATTGAAGTTGCTGTACTAACATTCATCCCTCCAACCTCTTTCTCTAACAGAACTGGTCATGTTTATGATGGTCACCCATCCAATACCTGACCCAACGCAGTGTTGCTTACCTTCGGTGATCTAACGAGAACCAGTGTTTCCAACACGCCAAACCGTTCGGTATATAATTTTGTCAACCTCAATAGTTGCTAAACATACATCGATATTTTGAGACGTAGTTATTTCATCTCAGAAGTTTGTTAGAAAGATGACCACAAGCGCCATCGTGAGGCAATTACCAATTCCACGCGTTGTCGGCTCGTTTTCTCAGCAGAACGCTTAATATCAACGCTGACCTTCTGACTTTACCTATAAACTCAGTGGTTTCACATGAAATTAAATCAAATTATAGTTTGACGCCTTCTCGAATGTTGTGCGACTGGTTTTAATTTTTGTGTGCATTTTTCCAAGGTCATAAATTTCTCACACATTTTGCAAATACTGGCTGCATCGGCACTGCGAGACAGTTATTGCTTGCCGTAAGCAGCGAAGTTTGCTGCGCTATGCAAATTAATTAGCGGGGAGTTCGGGTTTTGTAGGAGGATGAAAAACGCCATCGAGGTTCGAATTCAGAGAAATCTTATTTAAATTAAAATGCTTGGAATGGGCAAAGTAATTTATTTTTATTCTTTAGAACACTTACATCCCGTTTTTCTGAGTACCCAGTACCTATGGGAACTGAAAGGACTTAGGTAGAGATGATGAACATTATTATTAGAAACATGATGAATCTAGCGTACCGTCAAAGGGAGGAGGGGAAACCCGGTCCCGGCACATAGCCTAATCCTGTCGAATAGCACCAAGGTGACCACTGCTTAACGTCGCTTTCAAAGGACGGCAGAACGCAGGATTCCTCCACAAATCCATGCTGTCGAGATATTGATAAGCAAGGCGAATGAAGTTTCTGTACTAACTTTCATCCCTCCAACCTCTCTCCCGAACAGAACTGGTAATATGTTTGGTGGTCACCCATCCAATACCTGACCCAGCGCAGTGTTTCTTAACGTTGGTATCTCATGAGAACAAGTGTTTGCAACCTGCTAAACTGTTCGGCTGCCAAACGGCTCATCTTATACACAAAAATGTAAGTCGTCCGTCTTTCGCGACAAGACTCAACCACCTTTGAGCAGAAACTCGCGTGAATAATTTACATAGACTGCGATTAAGCGATAAACCTGTCAGAAATTTCATAGAAAAATTAAGCACTTTCAGTGCATTTGCCGAAGGTCACCACAGGCAAATTACGTGCCTCAGCAAGATGTGCCAAAACGTTTTTTTTCTTCATAAACCAACGACCATAAAATGATAATAGGCTTGGTGTGAAGTTGTTTTCCCACTTCATCATGTTTGAGAATGTACCAGCACCATCAAGTTAATAGTTAATTAATATTTTAATTCTAATTGGTGCGACCTTTCAAATGTCGTTCTTATCTGGTCATATTGTCAGTTAATATGCAGCAGGTGGTCAAACTTCTCGGTTCAGTCGAGGAAGCTGTGCCGGAAAGGTCATACGGCCAGCCATGAATCGTCCTAGAAAATATGTAGCCTAACCAAAATTATCCCAATTACAAGATAAACTCTAAAAACTTGCAGTCCTTGATGCAGTCTACGTCTTGCTCATCTCATCTCATCGCAACATTTTCCTCAAAACTATTGAAACGGATCCGAAAGCCTTGTAATTTTTTTTCTATCATTCCCCTGCCCCCTTAAAGGCTAAGTTAGGTTAATTTTTATTTATTCTTCTTATCACCTATTCATTCACCGGCTCGTTGTCAAAAAAAAGTGCATCGTTAAACGCCACGAACAAAGCAATTACTATTTTTCCCTCAAAAGGAGCTGAACGAGTACCAAGCACAGTTAATTGTCTACTTCCACGGTTTTCACGCGTTCCTTGGATGTCTCTTTTTCAGCGTTGTGCTGGCATTAATCGTCATCCTTGTCGTTGGTACCACAATCTTCGACTATCGCTACTGCAGCGAGGAGGACAAGGGCAAAGGTAAGATATTTTCAGTTAATACATTTTAATTAATCCATGTATTAATTAGTTTATAATTATAATTATAATTATAATTATAATTATAATTAATTATTTGTTATTTGTATTAATAAACTACTTATAACTAATTAATTAGTTCAGCTAATAATAATTGATAAATGATTATTAATTAGTTAATATAGCAAAGATCTGTAACAATTTAAAAGCAGTAAACGTTACATAAGGGACAAAAATTTAGTTGTCAATTTAAGAGTTTGAGCAACACCATTCACTCAATCAGATAACAAATTCATTAGCTTGTGTAAGGTCCCCTTTTTAGCGAAAAATGAACGTCAAATAAACTACTTCACCGACAAAAATGGAGGATTCTTCTAGATGGAGTAACTTTAGTTTGCCGTAGTTAGTCACCGTATGTGCTTTTTTGAAACGAGTAGACTACGTGCCGGTACCGGGTATTTCCTCCTCCCTTCTAGCTGGGCTTAGTTTATCTTCATCTTCATATTCACTAACTCTTTCACCGACGTCTTTGGACAAGTTCCACAGGGCCAGTTGTCAAAACAGTGCATCGTAAGCAACCAACGAACAACTGTTTTATTTCTGCAGAAAACAATGCGATCGGCTACCTGCTATGCTTCTCGATGAGAAAGAACTTCCCAGAGATTGCCCTTCCAGAGGCGTCGAATCATAGTCTGGACTGTATCTACGGCATGCGTTTCCTCTCCATTTGTCTGATCAGCATCGATCACCGAATCGGGGTCTCTATCGCCGGACCTATTCAAAACTACGAGTTCGTCGAGAGGGTAACTTGCAGATTTATTATGGCTATGATTTGTTTTTGATTTGTGGATTGCTTTGATATAATTGAGGTATCATTGTGATTTTCATTTGATTTTCATTATCTGACTTATATTCGAATATCACAGTAGGTTAAAAGGCTACTTAAAACGTGTTTGATACCAAAATTGGTCGGACTGGGCTATAATTTCCTGCATTTGACTAGTTCAATATATTTGTTTCTCTCAAGAATGTCTTTTTTCAATTAAAGTAATTTTATGAACAATTTCTAGTGCTTTATGGTGAGATTGCATGGAAAGTCTTTTGGTCTAAACGATTTTTTTACTTATTTCTATAATAATAAAATTGATAAAAATATTTTTTGCTCCAAATTGATTTGCAAATCTAACATTGGGTGAGACACTTGCAACAAATTGCAAATTAATAAATTAAGTCAAAATACAACAGAATAAAAACTATGACATTGACGTAGAGGTATTGATGTATTGATGTTCTATTCAATTTTTGTTTCTGTAGCAATACAGTCGATTCTATTCGATAATCTTCTACCAAGGCGATGTACTGGTAGACAGTTTCTTCGTCATCAGCGGCCTCCTAGTCACCTACATTCTCTGTCTCACGCTCAACAAGAAGAAGGTCAACCCTCTGCTGGCCATCGTCTTGCGATATATCAGGTACACTTTCCACATTCCAAGATATTTCCAAGATATTCTAATAAAAAGGCAAAATGATCGAATAATTTTTCATGTACTATAATGCTTTACTGTGAAAAATTTCATAGCTCCATAACAAGCTTGTCACTCACCGATAGTTACCAGAGCCACAGAGAAAGCAAGTGAACTATTTCAAATTCACTGTACAAGACGGTGGTCAACCCTTGCTGCTACAGAGCAGCCATCAAGTTCACTTTCGGGACTCTTCTAGCCCATACTAGCAAATCTTTGTCAGCCTGTACATTTTTAGACAACAGGGGCCTAAACCGCACATCAGAGCTAAAGCTTAACCCTTATACATTTGGGGGTTATCCCAAAAATCTGGAAACGCCCTCTGTGAACAGATAATTTTTTATACACATTTGTTTATCGTAAACTCTGCTTTTTGGATCCAGTCCCAGAATTCCAAAATATCAATGGACAGCGATGTTATACGAAACAAGAAGCAACCAGTTCTCCTAGTCTAGTTTCACCAGTTTCAAGGTAAAATACTCTTCGTTCTCAGACTGACCCCCGTCTACATGGTGGTCATCTTCTTCTACGCCACCTTGATGTACCACATGGGTGACGGACCGATGTGGCACCTCGTCGTCGGCCCGGAACGCGACGCATGCGCCAAGAACTGGTGGTCCAACCTGCTCTACATCAACAACTATGTCAAGGACGATGAGATGGTAACTATGGTTATCACAAGCTTTATAGAAATAGGAAAATGGCGGTCATCAGCTGAAAAGATATGAAGTATTAAATTGACATTTGGGTCCTATGTCACCCTAAAACGGCTGGTGGCCCTCTGCTGAAAGAGTTCGCTGCACAAATTGTGGTCTTATGTATGCTAAAAAAAAAACTCGAAAATAGGAACATAACTTAATCGACCAGATCTCAATGAAGTAATACACCCACACTGCTTATATTAAGAAACAATAATGGGTTTTGGTCAGTTTGAAAGAGTTTAGAGACTTGGTTAGGGGCCTTAAAGTCTCCATCAAAACAATCTTGCAAGTTTGTAAGGATTTGAAACCATCTAATGTGTCCACCCATAGCTGATTTGACCTGGTGTTTTCCCAGTGTATGATACACAGTTGGTACCTGCCGTGCGACACCCACTTCTTCATCATTGCGCTCTTCGTCGTGATGGTGATGCACAAGCACCCGAAGACCGGCATGTGGATTCTGGGTGGATTGATCGCCTGCTCGGCGCTGGTGCCGTTCCTAATCACCTTCATCGGCCAGAAGGCACCGCTGCTTTACTTCTACTCAGAGTGAGTTAATTACTGCCACTACCTTTGGGTGCTCTAGCACTGGAGCAGACTTCCAAGCACAGTAACACTGTTGAGTGTGCAGATTATAGCTAGAGATAGAACGTTAATGTTAAAGTTTCTACGCGAAAGATGGGCACGAAACGACTACAAAAATGGATGGTGCCGGAAGACGACGTTAAGTGGAGCCACCGTCGTACGACATTTTATTTCGTTCTTTCTCGCAGGTTACCCCCACTTGAGATTGCTTACACTCAAGTTTTCCTTATTTCTTTTTAACAATATTTTGAGTCATCATTATTTAATTGTAGAGGTATGTGAAAAAGGACGGGCGCAATCGCCATCTATATTCGTCTTCCGTTCCCACGTGTTCCCGGCTCGTTTGCTCCACAGATAGCTCAACATTAGCGTTATCTCTCTAGCTCTAACCTCCACACTCAACGGTTCCACATAACCGGTACAAGCACAGGTACCAGGTACATCAGGTAAATCGGGTACATAAAGTATCAGGTACATGGCACGATTGAAACGGGATACTTGGAGAAACCAAGCTTTCCGTTAGTTCACCTCTAAAGATATAAATGCTTCAAAATCAGGCTGTAAACTTCAGACCAGGACTGTAGAGAAAACACCAACATTGTGGGAAATACGAACAAGGCTGAGCGGTGGCTGGCTCTCAGTTAAAGACTAGAGCAGATTTCTTGACAAAAACAAATTTACCGAAAATAGAATTCTAAATAAGGGTATGCTAATCAGCTTGTCAACAACTAGAAGTCAATAGAACTGTGGATCTCCGCGAACACTATGTGTTAAATAGACAAGTCTATGTCGACCCCTGGTGCTGTTGGGGAAGAAGAGCTGACGGGCCGGCACTGGGTTAACTCGAAGTCTATGGCAGGTTACCTTCTCAATCAGAGAGTTACTCTATGTCAGACTAGGCCTACTGGAACTGCGGCAATGTCAAAGAAAGGACACAAGAGCTCGTCTTCATAGCTAGATTTTGAGGAGACTACGCTTAATGATGTGATCCTGACGTTTGATTATGCGGTTACAGCTTCCTCATCTCGCCACGCACGCACCACATCTTCCAGTCGATGTACATCAAGTCACACACGCGTGCTGGACCCTACTTTGTCGGCATGGCAACCGGGTACTTCCTCTACCGCACGCGCTTCCACAAGAAAAACTACGGGGTAACTATGAAATGATTGTTTGATTCGTGGGGCTTTACGACGCACTGTTTTCTTCACGGGCCATGTGACACTGGTCTTATAACATTGTAGCGTATAGCGTTTTGATGATAAAGGTAGTTGAACCTAGAAGGGAGGATGGGAAACCCGGTACTCCTGTCAAAGAGCACAAAGGTGACCACCGGCTTAAAGTCCCTTCCGAAGGATAGTACAATGTGAAGAACAAGATTCCTCCCGTTGTCGAGAGGTTGATAAGCAAGGCAAATGACGTTGTCTAACTAACTATCATCCCTTCAACCTCTATCCCAAGCAGAACCGGTTATTGTACGTTGGTCACCCATCCAATGCATGACCCAGTGCAGTGTTGCTTAACTTCAAGGTTTTTACGAGAAACCGTTCGGTTATGACAAACGGACGGATTTAAACCAAGTCTTAGTGCCTTTCCTGCAGAAAAGGGTATTTTCAAGTTCATTTTCTTCTAAAAGTAAGATGGGTAAAGGTATTCATTAAAATGTTCCAGTTAGTTTAGAAAACCTAAAACTGCCGATTGACCAGGCGTAGATTTCCCCATGGGACCATAATTCTTCATAAATAAGTGGCCCGTGGCAATCGCTTTGCCAATTAATTAAAAAATGTACACATTTTCTTATTAATTTGTTTATGGGTCTTGGTTAAAGTTTTAACTAAGCTAAAATATACTAAATTAGCTAAGTTTCTAGCTAAATTAAACTTTGCTTAAGTTAATATTGCTATACGAAGGAACATGAGAACGCTCTGCTAGCATTTTAAGTAAAATGTTTGTTGAACTCTAAGCTCTGTCAATGAGTATAGACCGTGCATCTCCATGCTTGCTAAACGCCTCTCCCTGACTGCTGTGCCTTGCAGTGGAGAGCGACAGCTGGACTGGCGATTTCGATGCTTATCTGCTGCGTATCCCTGGTGCCGGCCGCTTACTTCTATGATCGACAATGGGAGTACGACGCCGTCCAGGCAGCGCTCTACGCGGGGATTCATCGCATCACGTGGGCCATCGGAATTTGCGGGTTCATGGTCGCCCTTATATTCAGCAAGTCATGTGAGTTAACGCAATCTTCTTTGAATATTTCTCTTAATTTTCAAAATACACTTGTAAGTTTCCATCCTTAGACGGCTGGGTTTGTCAGAGAAAGGTATTGGACGGGTGACCATCATACACTATGATTGTTTTTAGACCCATGTCTAACCTTAGCACTAGTTTTAATAAAAAAAACTATTTGAAGTGGGTTTTGAATTCTAAGTAACGCATACATACCATCATACACTATTTTCATTAGACCTTTTTGAAATAGTTTTGTTTCTACGATTAGTTCTTGCAGATCTGGCTGAAAATCGAACTCATTTTCCTTTTTTTAGACTGTGGAAACTTATGTTTTCTACCAATAAACAAAATATTTGTTTAAAGCTCTACGTAAATTGAATGTAGATGCATCTATGTGCTTGGAATTAACAAAATTGACGACAGCTCTTTTGAATGATACCCAAATATCCAATAAAGCTTTGTGATATTAGTCCAGCCAAAGAATTCCCTTCCTCAAACAATAGGGTCAGAGTCGTAAAACCCAAGCTAATTGTACATTTATTCATTTCCTTACCCTCGCAGCTATGATCGGCGCCTTCCTCTCGTGGTCGCCGATGATCTCTCTTAGCAAGCTTGTCTACAGTCAATACTTGGTGCACATGGCCATCATAACCATGCACTCGGCGAGCATGCGCAATCCGGAGCACATCAATGTGCTCAATGTTGTAAGTACTAGCACTTTGGGTGACCAAAGATTTAACTCTCAGGTTCTCTGGTCTTTGAACTACAGAAACGCTAACCTCATTTCTGGGAGGTATGGCCCAGTTATGCTAAGATGGAGGAAGTGGATCACGCTCCGGAAAATAAATTCCTAGCTCAATTTTTTTTACAATGTAGTCCTGTCACTAGCACCTATATTCCATTACATATTTTTCTCCTTATATTTTTTTTAATTTATGCATTTAACTCAAATAAAACCGAGCTCGTGGCTTAGTTTGACTTTCATTAAGGTTGTTCTAGGATTCTTTAACGCACAGAGCAATGATTTTTTTATGTTAATGTGATCATCTTATTTACTAAGGGCAAGATGTAGTAGATTTTACAATAAAAGTGATGATTTATATGTACAAAAAAAAATTTGTAATCGACAAGTAAGTTTATCTAAGAATTCGAAATACTAGTTTTAATGCTAGATTATTATAGATTGACTACCAAATTTTATCGCAGTAACCAATCAATTGTTAATTATGTAGAGCCAAACAAATCAAAACCTTCAAAAAACGTATGACGTAAAACGTAAAACGTACGTTCTGGTATCAAAAAACGTACTAACGAGATTATAGTACCACTACAAGATACCAGCTTATCTCTGCCTTTAATCCGTTTCTCTCGTTCTTGACAGCGCCTAGAGGCACAATTTAATTACTTTAACTTGTCAGAACCCTTGAAAATGGTCGGAAAAACAAATAACCCATTCCAGGCATCGGGTAATACATCACAATGTAAAAGTAATAGGTGCGATAAGCAAAGGTTCTCACCTCTAAAAATGGTCTTTATTGACAGTCTTTTTTCAAACAAATCGCCCCTTTTTTTACTGACTTATTGTCGCGTTCCAGGCAAGCCTGGCGCTTGCCGACATCTGCTGGTCGCTGATCATTTCGTTGGCGCTGTACCTGTCAGTGGAGGCGCCGATTCGGCTCATCTTCAAGCGGCTCATGCTGGCCCGGTAATCCGCGTTCAATGCAGAAATTACTCGTGGAATGCCCTCGACGTTCGCTAGCCTGAGTGGTGAAGGGGGATGGCGTTGGGATCTTTGAACCTTGGTGGCAAGGCTGCTTAGTGGCGGTGAAATTCATGGCCTGTTTTGCGGATGGGAGTGCTGTGCTGTCTGCTCTACACTGTTCTTTGCTGTGCTACATCTTAATTCAATGCATACACTGTTTTACACAATTTTTTATTGGTTTTCACTGTGATACACCTTTCTTTACTGTTAAATATCTACATCGATATTCTATGCGACTTTTTATGACTTGTTCATACTCTGTTATACGCTTTTCTATTCTGTTTTTCACTTTTTTTTACTGATCTTCAATGTTTTTCTCAGGTTTCTCAGGCTTTTATTCATAATTATTTCTTGCAACGCATGGCTTAAAACTGCTCCTAGTTGTTAACTTTACATCCTTTACTTAAGAAATCTTGAGGAAGAGGTGGCATTCGCTTTGGTCATGCAGTTTCTGTATTGTTGATTAGGATTGCATCCCATATGAGACCTAGGTTTCAGTTTTAATCCAAGTTTGTCCAAACGAAATTTGTAAAAAGTGTGTCACTTTGGTTTAGTTTGTCTTGGACAAAGCTTTCATTTTTATTCACATATGTTGGCGCCTATTTGAGCCGATTTTCAAATGTTTCAAGATCGGGTGTCCTCGCTAGACGGATTTTAGTAACCTTGTTGACAGAATTTTTCTTAAGCTTTCCCAAAATACCCGTCAAGCTAGTTTCAAGCTATCCTTGCTTGGTCAGCACTGATAGGCACTATAATGTGAATCTTGATTGTAAGTAATTTTGTCTGGTACCAAATTTCACGTCACCTGTTTCGGGGGAATGTTTACAGTGCACATGTACCAGAGCCCGTGGTCGAAGAGTTTAAATACACGCAGAACATTTGCATTCTCTGAGAGGACGACGTGCAAACTCGCGAATCTTCGTGGAACCTCGTGAATCTTCGTGAAACAGAGAGCCTGCGCCACAAGTCATTTATTATTGTAACCATGCATAAAATGGGCATTTTATATATTTATATTTATAGGAAACAACCACAGTCTTCGTTTTCTCAGCTCGTTTATAGCAATTTCATTAGTTGGAAATAAGAATTGACAGCTGTCTTTGCAAAGAATTGCCGCAAAATAACTTCTTTACCGAAGAAAATAAGCAGATTCATCGCATTTGAGTTTAGTTTTTGCTCAATTAATTTGTATTAGTGCTAAACTCAACTATTCATATGCATGTCTCAATATTGTATGCAGTGATAAGTTTAATTGTATAGATTTTCTAAAAAGGACGGCTCAAGCGCCTACCGTTACCACGTGTTGCCGGCACGTTTCCTCAGCAGAAAGTTTAAAAGTAACGCTGACCTACATACTCATTACTTGAACTATTTTACAACTAAAAAAAGGATGCAGTTTTGCTTGTTTTTTAAGTTACCGGCTGTTACTAAACTTACCAGATGTTTTTTGGCTGTCTATGCCAAGGCAAAGGTACAATGGTGTAGAACTTTTCCTTGGTTTATCAGCAGGAAGATCTTTACAGTGCTGTTCCTCCGTCAAAACCTTAAAGACAATGGTATGGATTATCTGTTCGTTTTAATAATGTGACAGTACCATATTCTATCAAACAATATCATCTGGTAGGATACGGACCATCAAAGTAGGTACGGATAATAATACAGATTACCTTTATCAGAAATCCACGTGAACTGATTTATAAACTAAACTAAAGGGTCATTAGAAACCTCGTATACAACAACAGAAAAACAACGCAACTGTGCTGCAACGGTCATAATTATTTAATCCCAAAAGTAAATTGCAACTGAGTTGAGACAATGGAGGCTGTGTGAAAGTACGATAATTGTTGACAAAAATAAGCAATCACTGTAATAATTTGTTTAATTGGAAATATTTTTACGTGCATGTGTGAAAAAATATGTGTTTTTTTCTCTTAGCTGAAGAGATTTTTTTTTTGGTTTTAATCAAATTGCGCTTTCTTTGAATGCATCTTGCTTGGAGTTGCATTCTACTGCAAGTGCATCGTGCAGTGCTTGCACTTCAAGAAGCTGTACACGTTCTGCTAAGATAAGTGAAACGTCTTAAGTATAGAATTCTGTAACCAGCTCACCGAGGTTTTCTTCTCTCCTGCTAATCCCATAATCCTATCTCGGGGATGTACGACGTTGGGAGGGGCTGGGGGGAGGGCGTTTCACGACCTCCACTCGACAAACTGTCCGGTAGAATTTAGCCGGTTTGCGTGATGTAAGAAGGTAACTGCAGCGCGGACATGATTCATCGATAAATCTGATTAAGATTGATTGGGATCATCACATGACCTGCAAAGCCAGGGCAGGATTGTCCATAGTTCCTAAAGGAGATAAGTGTTTCTTGAGGTCAGTTTCATGAATTTAATTTCCAAAATGTAATGTGGCACATAATTTTACACGTCTTGAATTATTTTTGCTTAACCTGCTTTTTCCAAAAGTGTTTATCTTCTTCCAAGAATCAAGTGAAGTAATTCCCAGTATTTCAATTTTATTAAATCCTAGATAAAGTGGGAGTTAAATCAATTGCCATGGCAACAATCAATCTCATGCAGTGAAAGTCAGCTGTTTCTGTGAGCTAGGAGCTTAACTCCGGAAATCAAAAATTATTGTTCTATCGGCCCTTAGGCATTTTCTTATATAATTCATGTCACCTGTTAGGATGCCCCGGAATTTATTGAAGGTGTTCTTAACTAAACTAAGTTGCGGTTTTTTTGTGACACGTTAAGTAATTAACAAACCGTTAACATAAAAAAAATACAGTTGTTTGATTGGCTGTTGCCGGGAAAATAACAAATTAACTGACTGTTAGGGTTTTAACAAACCACTGATGAACCGGGATTACAGGAGCCTGACCCACAAACCAGAATTTAAGCCGAATCCTCGTAAGATCAGAAAATCATAGACAGTGGTAACACATTTATTTACTAGGGCTTTGCAACGCAATAAGAGTTGCGTTGTAGATGAGCGTGGCTTATTTTTTTCTTAAATCCTTAATTTTGCTCTGAAAAGTGGTACCCTGCATGTTTCCTTAAGTGTTATCTGTTCATTGAATTTTACATTAAATTTGTGAAAACCTCTGTCATGGAAATTGTTGACGAACTACGAAAAGGGTATATAAAATCTAAAATTTCCTTGTTATGATCATTATTTCTGCAAATTTAAACAAGAATGTATCTGTAATTTATAAACCCTAAAACTTGACTTTATAAAACATGACAATGTTCTGTAAATTTTGAATAATACCACAAATATTTGACAGATTTTTCTCAAAAACGCGGCAGGTCTATTTCTAGAACAAACAAATGTGCTCTACAAATTTGGTTCGAATCAGTGCAGTCAGTTGGCCGCTAGAGCGTGAATAAACAAAGAGACAGACAGAAAAAAAACACATACACACAGAAGTGCTTTTTTCTAAAGGTATGAGAAATATAAGATTTCACTTCGCTAGCTACGCTCATCAATCAGCAGCTAGGCAATCAGCAGTTTTAATCCAGATAACTCCCAATAACCTTATAATATCACAAGTCCATCCAAGAACTGTTTCTTAGCCCCACCCTTCAATAGCAAATGCCGCTTGGCACCCCTGGCCGATCTCAGAAGCCATCCTAGTGCAGTCAATCACTGTTAAAAGTGGGTATAAAGACGACGACGTCAACACCGATGCCCCAGTGCAGCGACGTCGAGCAGCCTCCGTCTGGCACCGGCGCCGCCTACTCCGCCATGAACGCTTCAGCCCATCTGCTGGGGCCTCTGGCGATGGCATACGGAGACCCCAAGAACATACAAGGGTGCGTACAAATTGTTCTTCTATCATTTAACGAATTTTATCATTTCTAGACTATCAAATTACTTTAGGACCACTGTCATTTTAGATGTATTGTAGATGTATTGTATTGTAAATGTACCATATCATTATTTTTAGATATGTTTTAAGACATGACTGTCTGTATATCCCTAGGGACCAAAATCGACAATAAACTGTATTGTTATTATTATTAATATTTAGCTAGATTGTCTGACTTTTAGGATTTTCTTTATTTTTTAAATTATTTTCTATCAGTGCTCTCAACGTAGTGGGGGAAACCTGTTGTTCGAGTTGTACCACCCTTCGGAAGGGACATAAATCCGATGGTCCCCTTGGTGCTCTTCGACAGGAGTAGACTGCGTGCCGTCAACGGGTTTCCCCTCCACCCTTCTAGGCTAGGTTAAATCCTTCATTATCATCATTATTGTCATCATCATCCACTCATTCGTTTACATCATTAGACTAGTACCACAGATTCTGTTGTCAAAACAGTGCGTCGTTAAACACAACAATTAATCATTCAACATAGTAGAGACCTTTGATGGTTTTCATTCACCGTGGCCGGAATGTATTGTTTTGTTTTTGCAGGTATGTAGTTAGTCCAGTATATGTAAGATGATTTGAGTGATGTAAGATGATTTGATTGTTTACTGCGCCAGGAATAAAATCCAGCGCAGGAAGTAAGATACATTTTTGTTTGTCACGTCCACGAAGAATCTTCACAGCCCATTCATAGCCCAAGTTTCCTCATGAACAGCTGTTCTGAACTTGCGTTGACATGATCTTTCGGGCTTAAGAATGTTGTTAAATTTGTATACCGAAAAAACGCGTCAATTTTTTTGTAAAAGATAGAATCAGGGGTGTGTATTTGTTTACCCTTAAAAATTTACATTTGTTGACACCCCTTGCGGGTCAAAATTTGTCACCCAAATCCCCCCTTAAAATATTCCTGATTTTCCGTTTTTTTTTTTTAAGATTTGAACCCCTAGCACGGTGGAGTATTTGTATTTTACCAACATAAAGATTATAAACATTAAAACTGAGAAACCTTCCTCGATTTGTCATTGTATCTTATCTTGGGTATGAATTTAATTTTATATGAAATGGGAATCCGATTGACAACTTTTGATCCGCAACGAGTGTCAACAGGGGAAAAACTTGACGAAGTGTTGAATGCACGCTCGTCTTTTTATCTGCTATGGATTTTTTTATCTGCGAATCTTGTTTTTTTTTTCTGAGAAGTACCTTAGATGGTGGACTTTCGATGCCTACGTTGTAGACTTGCCATCAATGCACACGTGTACGATGGGTGGCCTACCTGTCGGGATTCACAAATAAATGTTACCGCTAGAAATAATTTATTTACACCTAGTTTTATTTACTTCCTATGAAAGGTTCAATCAACTACAGAAGATAATTTTACTAAGTAATGTTTATTATTATTAATATGTGTTTATTGATAGTTATTTTCACTTTGGCTGTGTGAGAAAAATGTTTTTTTCAGGATTGGAGACGAAAAAAGTCAGGGCAGGGTTCGTATCCCGCCTGGTATGCTTTATACATTTGAGAAACAATGATACTGATGGTAATGTTAGATAAATGATTATAATTAAGATTAGCGCCTACTGCGCTCCTAGCAAGCACGCTAACCACAGGACTACAGCGCACTGATTAACTTGGAGGTTGATAGAGGCACAATTACATAAATATTTTATTATTTGTCACAGCAAGTCTTTTTTCCCATAAAAAAGTAACGTTTTCCCGCCGGGATGCGAACCCAGACTTTCTGCGTACGAAGCAATAATCCAGTCGCCCGGCCACGGAGCAATAACCGGTTTCATCTGTTATTTTGTGCCTATAAATTGGTACGTGACAATGCCAGACTGCGATAGCCGAGCGAGTAGTATCTTGTTACCGATCGATGTCCAATATTAATTGATCAAGTTCGTTTGATACCCAACAGGTAGCGCTAACGTCAATTTTGCGAACTCTACTGCGGGTTCGGTGATACTTGGTACAAGACTAGAGGACGAGTGATCAGTTTGCAGTATCAGGTGGCTAACCACCAGTCGGGCTCCGACGTTTGGTCAGTAACGTCGGACTTTGACAGACGGTGGAAGCCCTTTTTGGTGGAAGGTTCAATTGGAGTACGGAAATTTTCTCTCCTTGCACGTAGTGCGGGGATTATTAAAATTTGGTCGGATTTGGGTCGGATGCACGCATGATTCGTCCGTAATAGGCATGCGAAGCATCGCCTTAGGTCATGCGCCCTGAAGACTAATTCTCGAAAAGACATTAGCGAGGTCTGACATCATCGCCAGCTGAGAGCAAAACTTGCGATCGCAAATAATTTGTTTCATTTCAAAGTATGACCTTGGATGGCATCGCGACGCTTACGACGGCGCCACGTGGTAGCCAGGCTGGAACTAACCGATTCTGGAAAAATTTATCTGAAAATTATTTTTTCCTCTGGAGAACGAATGATGTGATTTATAAAAAAAATGGAATTGGACGAGGATCGAACTTGGTCCATACTGCACACGATCCAGCCACGCTAACCGCTCGACCACGCTAGTCGCTCTGCTGATGAAAGGTTTTTTGGGATTAATAAACTGTTGAACTGTGACGACAGCAGCAAAGACATCGATCAGATTTCGACCACTGCATTGATGATTTGTCAATCAAAAATATTTCGGCGACATTAATATATTTCATCAGCTTCGATTGCCGTTCATCAAAGAACGGAAAAAATATTTTCCAAGTCTTGTTCAGTAACCGCACTACCCACGCGATTCGAATCTTGCCGCCGCCACCAGCGGTGAAGCACATCACTGCACTTCACCACACAGACCACGACCGCGTGCGACGAAACGCCGCCGGGCCTTCTTGACATCACATAGGAATATTGGATCGGGTTGTTGTGCCTCAACTTGACATTTTTGTTGCAATCAGCGCTACCTGTTGGCAGATTCTGTCATTCACTCTGGACAGCATCTCAGTTCACTGATATGATACCAGAGTCACTCGAGCTTTGCAAAGCCAAAAAGCTGCCCGACCGGGAATCGAACGCATGCGTTCAGGTTATTAAGCTAGCACTCTAACCGCAGAGCTACAGCTTCCCTTTGATAATTGTTCATACATAGGGACGCCATGTCACCGATCTGTGGTCAGCATTCAAGGAAGATATTCAGGTCATTAATTACTACATCAAAAATATTTCTTCGCAACATGGTCGCTAAGCGGTTCACAGTTACTTTTTTTTCCAAATTCAAATATAGCCCCAATGTCGGTATGAGTACCCGGACCCCCTGCGCTTGAAGCAATGATTCAGCCGCCCGGCCACTGATTGAGAAATGATTCAGAGAAATTCAGCCGGCGATAGCCGAGCGTGTAGTATCCTGTTACCGATCGATGTCCAATATTAATTGATCAAGTTCGTTTGATACCCAACAGGTAGCGCTAACGATCATTTTGCGAACTCTACTGCGGGTTCGGTGATACTTGGTACATGACAAGAGGACGAGTTCTCTAATAAAATTACGGGCTGGCTCACCACCAGTCGGGTTCCATCGTCTTGGCCATTTGTGACGGAATTTGGCAGACGAGAGAAGCCCATATTTTGGTAGTGGG
Source organism: Protonemura montana (assembly GCA_947568835.1). Taxonomy (NCBI): domain Eukaryota; kingdom Metazoa; phylum Arthropoda; class Insecta; order Plecoptera; family Nemouridae; genus Protonemura; species Protonemura montana. The sequence goes on from OX387608.1 coordinate 7,918,715, forward strand.
TGAAAGCTTCTGCACCTCCTCGCTAGAGGCAAGGTCCACTTGCTTCGACGAAAAAGTTTCGTCTCTCTGCACTTTGCGCGGGGAATTTGGAAAGTGTACGTTGGATCTGTCGTGCAATAGGTATTCAAATTCACGCATGCGTGATGTGTGAAGCACAAGCGCTACCATGCCAGCGCAGAAAATTGACGCCATTACTGCTCGAACGCTAATCCGTAAAAAAAAAAAACATTTCTTCGTAGCATGACCTTGGAAAGTATCGCGACGACGACGCTACCTGGGAGCCAGGCTTGAACTAACTCATCCTAGAAAAAATTTTGGATTTATTTTATTTGGCTCTGGAAAATAATAAATATGATTTATAAAAAAAAAAGGTTCTGATGATGGGGATCGAACGCACGTCCTTCAGCACACGAATCACTGACGCTCTCCGCACGACCACTTGCTCCTCTAGAGAGAAGGTGTTTTTTGAGGTAGATAAATTGTAAAACTGTGACGACAGCGGCAAAAAAATCCGAATAAATCTCGACCACTGCATCGATGATTTTCAATCAAAATTATTTCGAATGCATCATACACATCATCAGCTTCAATATTGACAATAATCGTAGAACAGACAATACATTTTCGAAGTCTTGTTCAATTCACTCATCCTGGATCTTCCGCCATGGATAAACAAACAGCCATTCAGCACAACCATGCATCCAAATAATGTACGGAATTTGGGACGGAATTCGTACTGGTCGTATTGGTCGACTAATTTGAGTCGAGACCTTTGACTCGCCCTGCCCATCTGATTCAAATCTTGCCGCCGCCACCAGCGGAGAAGCACATCACTGCACTTCACCACACAGGCCACGACCGCATGTAAAGAAACGCCGCCGGGTCTTCATGACATCACATAGGAATATTGGATCGGGTTGTTGTGCTTCAACTTGACATTATTGTTGCAATCAGCGCTACCTGTTGGCAGATTCTATCATTCACTCTGGACAGCATCTTAGTTCACTGATATGATACCAGAGCAACTCGAGCTTGGCAAAGTCAAAAAGCTACCCGATCGGGAATCGAACGCATGCCTTCTGCACAGTAATCAAGAACGTTAACCACAGAGCTACAGCGACACTGCATATAGTCTTAGCCAGGCTGGAACTAACCTATCATGGAAAAATATATGAATACTTTTTAAGTCTCTGTTCAATACCCGTCTGCGGAACATTTTTTTTTAATACGTCAGTATGTCTTAAAAGGTAAACGTCATTGGATGTTTCTGAAAATTGTGAAAATCAAAATGAAAATGTAGTAATTTCGAAATTTTTAACCCCGCTATATTCTTCTTTCTCGTTTCATTATCAAATTTCCCACTTCATTTTGTAAACTGTGAAAATTATTTGGCTTATTGGGGTAAGTGGAATAAATATTTCTCAACCCCTCGTGAGCCGGGTCAGTCAACCATTTCAACAATTCATTTCGAGAAAACAGTGGTGTCACCACGGGAGGTGGTGACACCTCTACCAAGTTCTACCAATTTGTTTAGTATTGTTCCAAAATGTTACTTTTGGTTTCTGTGACAGTTGATACGTGACCAACAGGAAAAATAAGTTGAGAACACAAAAAAGCATACCTGTGCTATGGCACCCAAAGACAAAGGACTTTTTGGGGTTAAATAGTGAATAGTTAAATGACATTTTTCACTTCTCTAGCTTCTATAAAAATAAATTGGCCCTGTTCACTTAGTATTAAAGAAGATTTTATTCTATCTCTGACTTCCAAATTTTCACCATGCTATAAGTGAATCGCGAAAAATAATTAGAGAATCTTTGTCATGGTGTGCCGTAACATTTCCCTTCTCGACGGCGTCGTTTGCAGCGGATTCGATGAGGTGAAGCTCCTCGGCTGGAACGTCCCACCAGAGCACAGCTACCTCGTCCATCCCCACTGGCGGCAATACGAGGAACCCGGCATCCTCTGGTACGGCGCACTCGGCCTCATCTACTTCGTCCTGATGATCGTCTCGTTAATCGGCAACGGCGTCGTCATCGGCATCTTTGCCGTGTGAGTAAGAGGTTTATTAAACTACCGGAACTACTGTCAAGACTTCTGTCAAAAAGCGCCTCCTGCTAACAATGCAATCTCCTTGTGTCTCTCAGATCAAAGCCTCTGAGGACGCCGTCGAACCTATTCGTCGTAAATCAGGCGCTGTTCGACATCCTGATGATGATAGAGATGCCAATGCTAATCATCAACTCATTCATTCGGCGACCCATCGGCTGGCAGACCGGATGTGACGTGTATGCCATACTTGGTGCAGTTTCCGGCATGGGGTCGTCCATCAACAACGCCGCCATAGCGTTCGACCGATACCGGACAATCGCCTTCCCGCTGGATGGCAGGCTCGGCATGAAGCAGGTCACGAGATGATTCCAAAATACATCCAGTTTTAAGAGCATTGGATTGATTGCCTTAGTCAGGGTCCCAGCTCTGATTTTATTCTGCTCTGAGGATACCAGCCGGCAAAATGTGGTAACGGTAGGTGCCACCCGATGGTGCTTGCAGCCGTCACTTAAAAAAATTAATTCATTTAAATAATTACTAATCAAAATATCGATAAATCGTTGGTGTTAGCATTCAACTTTTCACAAATACTATTTTTGTCGGAAATTGACATTTTTTTCTTCACGAAGACAGTTTCTTTAGCGCCGGGGCTCTTGACTAAACAATAAAGCCCAATGCGAGGAGTATAGTTAAATTAGTGAAACATCTGGATTAAATTCTCCTTTAGTGAATGTATATATTTCTAAAACGCCATGGCTTTTATTTGTTTATCGTTACTCCACAGGTCATCGCCCTCGTCACTCTTACCTGGCTTTGGGCCACCCCGTTCTCTGTCCTACCACTTTTCCGAATCTGGAACCAGTACATTCCCGAGGGCTTCCTTACCACCTGCTCGTTCGACTACCTCACCGAAGGCGACAACACCCAGATGTTCGTCATCAGCATTTTCGCCTGGGCCTATTGCTTCCCACTGCTCCTCATCGTCGTCTTCTACTGGCAACTCTTCGGCCACGTCTCGCGTCACGAGCAAATGCTCCGCGCCCAGGCGAAGAAGATGAACGTCAAGTCGTTGCAAGCTAACACTGACGAGAACCAGGAATCTGTTGAGATCCGCATCGCCAAGCTGGCGTTTACGATCTTCTTTTTGTTCCTTTGCTCGTGGACGCCGTATGCGATTGTGGCGCTGGTGGGAGCGTTTGGAAACAAGTATGTGAGATAGTGTTTGGGATTATCATGCCGGATCAAAGTTCACCTGCGCTGGAAGTATTTAAAAACATGGAGATACTCTGACTTGGTGAGAGGCAGCAGACAGATCCTGGAATCGAAGCCCGGAATAGTCCACTCTGAAGAGTTATTTATCTCTGTTTATTACTATCAAAGCGAACTTAAATCATATTTTCTTTTACATACCTTATACTATTTTTCAGCAATGTTGCAATTATCTAAAAGTTTTAATGTGTAGGATTTTGTATATGGCAATGACTTCACGATGCACGAGCAACGAAAGTAAGAGAACAGAAAAAATAATTTCAAACACATAATTTAGAAAAAAAAGTACGATTATTTTGCAAATTTAATTCCTGCTTAAGAAGTAAGTTTTGATAAGAATGAATTAAAGATGTCTTAAGAACTCCAGGCTGTATTTGACTAAGTCAGACAATAACGCCACCAGCCCACGGTGTATTAAGACGCTCCCTTGCGGTCTTCAAGAGAGTATTACCTACATCTTGTATCTTGTGTTCTTCGGCAGGGCGTTGCTGACTCCTGTGGTTACCATGGTGCCGGCGGTGGCCGCGAAGGTCGTTTCCTGCATTGACCCCTGGCTGTACGCCATCAACCACCCGCGATACAGGCAAGTCACGCAGTCCGCTCTTCGGCAGTCTTCCTCGTTTTACTGAAGGACACAAGAATTTGTCGAAGAGATCTTAAACAAGTTATTTTAGTGTTTATTAATTGAACTTTATGACCGTATCTCTGATCGTGTTTATTGGATCAAAACAAACCTCTACAATGATATAATAATGACTCAAAATATCGATACATGTATATCAATCGTTGAGGTTAGCATTAATTAGATTAATTAAACGTAAACTAGTCGCAAATGTGAGTAACCAGCAAGAAATAACAATATGAAATTGCGGTGACCCCACCTAGTACCATCCTCCATATTTGTCTCGGTAAATCAGTTATTTGGCAGCCATTTTTCGTGAAAACTGTTGAAAGTAAGCGTTATGGTAGTACGGCAGAACTGAAAATTAGTCAAAAGTAAAGCGTCGGTGGTTAACTATTCAAAATGATAAGAAAATTATCCATTTCTTAATGAGTTGTTTTCGCTCAAAATAGCAACCGAGTTTAAGAATGATAAGAGGTCTAGTAAAGGGCGTAAATACTAAACTAAAAGTATTTTTCAACCGTCTCACGTTTCGGGCGTCTATGCTATAGCTGTACTAAAGTCTGCCTGCGCCCAGCTCTTTCTACCTCTAGTAAAACTCTTTCTACCTTTTAATTGGACCCCGTTTGCAAAAGTTTTAGCGTATCGAGTTCACCGTTTCCGTCGGGCATTGTTAATTTCCTAACATTTTAAGCTGCGCCCGCTCTCTGCCCGTTGAAACAAATTAATACCGGTTTAGCGAGCCACCCACGCACAATTGTTACCTTGCCAGGCACATAGTTTCTACGCACATGTTATAATTACTTGCGGCGTTATTCCATTAGTGAAATTGTAACGCACTGTTTATTAAAACCCCTCCTGCGGCAACCAGAAAGGTGTCATGCGTTTGGTACTTTGTCAGTAACGCTGTAATTTAAAAACAAATTGAGGTGGGTATATCCTCACTACCGGATGAAACATTCGTAGGGTTTGACACAATTCTAGGCAGTGTCCTGCCGTCGACTACGTGCTAACACCAGTTTCACCCACGGGTAGACCAAGTGATGCCAAAACCGTGGGAACTTCATGAAAAGCACAAATTAAGTCAGGACAAATCATGGATTGGCCAATCCTTTGCCATCGCTGAGTTGACTCTTAAATCTCATCTTGGCTAAGCAAGGTTTATCAGCAATTTGTTATTTACGGTTTACCGAAATCGAACTGGACAGCATACAGGTTGATTGAGAAAGATATAATTGTCAGTGATGGCACTTGCTAGGTGCTGTCAGAAAAGATCAAGCCCCTGCATTTCATCAGCCCAGTTAGTCGTCGAACAGCATGTAATCGCTAGCGGTATCCGTTTTCTGCTACAGGAAAGAGATCCAGGAGCGATGTCCATGGCTGCTGGGTGCTCCACCTGCATCCAAATCCAAGTCGGACGGGGCCTCGGCGACGAGCGAACGCACCGTCGTCTCCAAGGACGACGCCCAGGCGTAGGCGGCGCGACGCTTCTCCTATGCACGTGCTGCCTTCTTGCAAATTGACTGGGTGGTCGGGGTGGTTGGGGTGGCAAAGTGGGTAAATTACATGCGTTTCTTTTTATGTCTTCTGATTAAAGAACGCCATTTTTAGGTTGATTTTGTCACTAGACTTTTGCTGTTAGACATTTTGTCATAGACTTTGATTACACAAATCAAAGCCGAAAGTAAATTTCACTTAAGTGGAAGCTAAATAAGCTTGGTTATTTGAAAATTGCGCTCCAATGCCATTGGATTCTGGACCAGCCAGTTGTATGATCGGAATTTGCACATATAAAGCAGAGGTGTTGAATAGTTTGTCTTTTTCTGTGAAGGAAAGATCGTTCGAGATCGTGAGTAACACAGAAATCACATATAAGCTATCACTGATGTAAGAGATCACTTAGCGATTTAGTGGTAGTCCCTATTTCTATTGAAACTGACTCATTTTAAGTGTGAAATATTCTATTTTTGCTGTTTTAGTTGTGTTTCAGCATATCAATCGAGTGAATAGATATGAGTGAGTTGTCTGACATTTTTTCCCACGCCATCTAGCTTGGTATCAGTTTAAATGTTGGGGGGCAGCACGTGCTAGAGAAGAGGAAATATGCATTGGAGCGATGATTTGACTGATTTTTCTGATTGACGACTTATGATAATCTAATTGTGGTTCAAAGAGTATGGATAATTGTTATATCTTAAAGATATAAAAAAAAACCCAGATGTTCCTTACTTTAGAAATATGTAACTACACATTGTTTGGTGCCGTGAAAAAAAAACGAGAATGATAACAATTGTTTGTTAATTTGGAAAGTGCAATAATATTTATTTTGTGCCTAGGTTTTGTATCGATGTTTTTCAGAACACGGACCAATTTATGTATTGACAGTGGTAGCAATAAATCAACCTGCAAATGTTTGTAATATCGTTTTAATGTTGCTGAAAACCCTGCTTTTAGGGCATAATTGCCTAGAATAATTTGCGTCGAGGTCATCATTTTCTGGGATACCTAGCTCATAATTTACTGACCGGTCATCTCCTAGACTGGTAATTAACGACCTAGTTTATGTCCCTCCCTTACCTTCACCACTTAGAGTAACTACACCCAGCATTTTAACTTTAATTGATATTTTATTTTATTGCTTTTTCATTTCACTCGCTAGTACACAGATGTACCTAACACTTAGCACTTGGCCATGCACCAGTAAATACAGTAGTTTTTACGTTTCTCAGCAGATAGCAAGTTTTTGCGAGAGTGGTTACCCAAGACGCAACCACAATTGACGATGGACGCTTCGGCTCGGTGCCGTACTTGGAAGGACATACAAAAATGAGCTATTTCAGGCCTAGCGCCTTTACTTTGGCTTATTCGTAGAGAATCCGGTTTGGCCATTCCTCTTCAAATGACAGATCACGTTTTTGGCCACTGTGATTGCAATATAATAAGTAATAACGTGAGTGCTGTTTCACGACGCCAATCCACGACGCAGCAGAGACACCCGACGCCAAGACTATCCGTGCCGTACGTTCGAAGCCTGTTCTCAACGCCGACGCCACGCCTGTCCGAGTCGTTCCAACGCCCTAGCGCGACGACGCCGCCGCCGGCATCGTTTTTAATGGTACCTATTCTCTGCCTTGCTAAGTATTTTTATCATTCGCTTGCTGGTTGAAGCTCGCTCATGGATCATAGATCATAGCCATGGAATTTGTCGGTAGTTTGTAAAATAGCGCGACTTTCGATTAAAAAAACAACAGTACAATAAATATACAGACATGGCAAAGTTAAAATGTTCAGTTTAATAAAATATTTAAAACACGAGTCCTTGTAAAAGATTTCAGCACATGGATCCTTGCTGGCCCGAACCATTGACCTGATTTTTTTTTTTTTGGAGTGCAAAAAGTCTTTTTGTATAGGGTGACCAACCCCAAAGAATTATACCATATAGTCCTTCATCATTCTGGTTATTAAAAATACTAATAATAAATATTAATACTAGTATAATATATTTTTATTAGTACTAATAATGAATAAAGAAATTAATTGGTTGAATTGTTTGCATTGTTTAAATTTAGTTTTTAACTAATTAATTATTACCTATAATTATTCAAATACAAGTATTAATTAACAAAGTTAGTAGTTATTATTATAAGTTAGCAGTATTAATATAGTTTGTTATAATAATTAAGTAATTATAATTAATAATTACTCTTAATAATCAGTAATGTAATACTCTGGTAATTAAAATTGTTGGGTTTGATTTTTTTTCTTTGTATGCCACTGTTTAACTCTAGATTGTGAACCAAGATACAAGAAAAGTCCTGTAAAACTTACCTTTAGAGCCATCCTTACAGCAAATTATTATTAAGGACAGGTTTGTGCATTCCGTCCACCTATATGAAGACTACTTAATAGACTATTATTCCGTGACCGATTAGCAGGGCTTGAATAACTAATAGTGCGTACTTTTCATGTGACATCACCTCCTACTTCAATGCGACTTCTCGACTTCTGATTCATTATCACCCTCACTCACTACCAATAAAATCCTGATCAATCCATCTCTTTCATTCCACGCACGAGACAGCTACGAGACAGCCCATTGTATTATCTATTCTCCTACACCTGCATGCAAAAAACGAAAACACACAAAAAAAAAAAACACCTATTATACCGAAATCCACAGTCATTCATATTGTACTCCCATTGTGCTATACCTTTTGAGAGTTTTCGCTGAAATCTCGATGCAGCGTTCGAGCGAGACTGAGCTCTGAAAATTCATAAATACATACGAGCAGCGTCGTCTATAGGAAAAAAAGCAAAATACGCGAGTTTTTTTTTTTTTTTTGTTTTTGCGCGGCGCGTACGAGACATTGATGGAAGCGCGCTCTCAGTCGCCGATCCATCATAATTTTCCGGGGAAACTCTCTTCAATATACGACGGCGCACTACTCTGAAAGGAAAAGGGGGACAAAAAAACCCGTGTTTCAAGCATCGAGTACATAGTCTCGTGATCTGAGTGATTCATATTCTCGTATGAATCCCCTGCACCTAGGGTGCATTATTGCACGCTGCAATTCAGAGTTGCATCCTTTGATCTTTGCAGAGCTGTGAGACGTCTTGGAGAATGGCTGCGCTTCGGTTTGGGTGAGTGTTTGCATCCTTCTATAGTGATTATTATAAGATGATTTAAGATTGGTGGCTTGTTAATAACAGTGTTTTTGTTATCAGTCGATCAAAAACATGGGGGAACAAACTGGGATCTCTTTGCCTCAAAATGTATTTGCTGTCTAGAACTTAAATTCCCTGGATACGAATGCAAACTGCACGATATCTTAGCAATCTTGTGCTGCATCTGCTTGGGTATCTTTTGTATACCTTGATAACAGCACAAGTCTATCAACTCTGGTATGACAGCACAAGAAAATTTGTGCTTTGGGCAATTGTAGAAAAGGTCAGGGACATTTAAACTATAATAATAGGATGAATAATAGGGCTATAATAGGGCGTTGAAGAATAAGTAACCGTCGTTCAGTGTGGTTTCAAGGATTTATTCGATTGAAAGTTGCACATGAAAATCCGTGATTGAAAAACAGAGGAAACACCCGGAAATGTTGTGTAAAACTTGATTGCAGAGACTTGCTGGTCTATAATTTTTAGATATATCACGTCTTGACGACGTATACATATTAACAAAAAACTATTTGAAATGGGTTTTGAATGCTAAGTAAAGGACAACTAAATTTCCCGACGTTTCGTAACTTGTACTAGTTACTTCTTCAAGGGTTAGAGCAGTCCTGACAATTTTCCTGACAATTATTTTTGTTAAAACTTTTGCTAAGGATAAATCAAGTAGACATGAGTCTAAAAACCATCATAAGATATACTTATTTGCTAAATTTGGTTTAGATTTCTGAGTCCTTGACAATTAGCAAGTAGGTATTTAAGTTTTACAATACCTATAGGTACGATTTAAAAAAAACTAATTGTAAGAACTAAAACTTTTGATCTATCGTACAGAATATTCTAAAAAAAAAGTAGCAGATACAAAATAAGCAAATTAAAACTAAATTGAAATTGAAAACTTAAATTTAAATTCAAATTAAAAAAAAAAAACGGTCGAGCTGTTAGGTCAGTAGAAATCGAACACACAAACACACACACACACATCGTTTTTTTTGCATGAAGTCTTTGTTTTGTTCGTTTTGCTTCTTCAATAATATGAATAGTAACACAGTGATGCTAATAATGATCGTTGTTTCATCTTTCGGCAGTTGGCAACTATTACAATGAATTATTGTCCAAGTCAGTCATTACTGTATAGTAAGAATAGGCAGTCTTGATGACCTGCAAATTCCAGACAAAACTTAATTAGTTACCAGAATATTGCATCGACCGCTCAATTAGTGTGGCAATCGACGCATTTTCCATTTCTGATAAAATATCTTTTCTTACTTCATTTTAAGATAGACGACCTAATTTCAGAAAATACTACATTAAAATTTGGAGAAAAAGTAGGATCAAAAATTTTTTAAGGGCAGGTTTTACCAAAATGTTCAACTATAAGTTGGATTCTGGCTCACAGAAACATCTTAATTTTACTGCATATGATTGGAAGTCGTCATGGTGATAGTTTCACCAATCATTTCAACTAGGAGACGAGATTTTTGTAAAACGGCAAAATTTGTGAGTCAAATCAATTGCCATGGCAACAATCAATCACAGACAGTGAAAGTCAGCTGTTGCTGAGATCTGGAAGGTTAACTCATCGTTGAAACGTATTTTAATACCAGACCTATGGAAAAACTTACATCTTCAAAGGTTCTGATTGAAAAGTCAGTGAATCCGAGGCCAGAAAGCACAAAGGGCACATTAGCTCTGGTGATGACCACTCGCAACGATCGCTTGAACTCTTCGGACGCATCCGGCCACTCGCAGGAGTAGGCGGAGTCTCGCACGTCGGACGTCTAAAAAACGGACACAGATTTGAATTTAAACTTCGAGCAAACTTGACGTGCAATTTTCTTAAAGGTTAGGAAATAAAATGTCTTACCTCAGATGAAAGTTGATCAACTAAATAACACTTGATATGAAGCGAGCCGAGGAAAGCAAAACTGGCTACGACCACCATCATGTCCAATAAGTTTTTGGATTCAATCTGATCAAATCAAAACATATTTATATTCATAAAAAAGAGCCGTAAATTTAAAGCTTATTTCAAGGCAATAAGGTAAAGTAACATATTTCATATTTAGAAGAAGAGCTCGACTGGAAAAATGCGCAACCGAACCAGGTTACGAACCTTGGACTTTTCGATTGCCAGTCAGGTTTCGGCAATCGGTATGTCCCGGGATCGTATCCCGGTTCGGGATACGAATAAGCCTAGCCAACATCTCATCCATCGCTTGCTGGTTTCAGCTCCCTAGTGGAACCACCAGAAAAACCATTTACCTCTCTACATTTTTGATCATGGAATTGTGAGACGGGCTTCTAGACATTTACTGAATAAATAACTAAATAATATAATTGTATTTATAATCGGTTGACCACCAATGTCAAATAAACAATTGATATATAGCCAAGACTTTTTTTTACCTTTCTAATTAAAAATGTATTCAAGACGCACGTGCGGAGACAAAACAAGGTGTCGATCAGAAGCAAACATCCCAAGAAATCTCCGTGCTGAGACAAGTATCTAAATTTCAAAAGTTAGTAAGTAAATTTGAAAACCATTAGAAATAATAATTTCGCTACTCGTTTGTAAAATCAGAGTACGATGAAACTTACTCGAGAAGAATTTGATGCTCCCGAATATATTTCCGCAAAAGTGATTCCATTTCATGGTTTATGTTGACGTCTGTCGGCACTGCTGTGATTTCAATATCTATGATTTCTTCACCGAATACTCTTTCAATAATTAAGTCAGATTCACCGACACGTGGAAATTCAGATGTTTGTGGAAATTTATTTTCTATGCCACTCTGTTTGAAGTTTTCCAAAACTGGTTGAATTGAGCTATTCTTCGAAACGTTTTCTATAGACGTAGAGCGAATATTCTCTAATTTAAATTGCAATATTTTAAATTCTCCGATCAGAAAAACACAGAGATATATTTGGAAACACATAGCCCAATTCATGAATGCCAAATCAAACAATGATATGTATACGGCAAGGATCACTGTGATTTCAAAATATGGCGACACAGAGGCATCGTATGGCAGCCAAAATCTGCAAAGGTGTGGTTTCAATCAGTTTCAGTGTGAATCATTGTTGAAAATAATGTATGTAACTAGGGCTTAGCGAACGCAATTTGAGTTGCGTCACTAAATGAGCGTAGCGATATTTTGGGATGATTAAATAAGAAGCTGGTCTATTGTATAAATTTCAGCAAAACGTTCCAAAATTCACAAAATTAAGTGGGAAATTGGTAGTACAGGTGAAAAAGCAGATGCGAGCTTCACAACTTCAAAAGTGTATACAAAATCTGAACATTTTCGTAAATATTAAGTAGTTGCAAAACTATTAAACTGTTTTTTTAGACAGAAGATTTTTTATCCTCGGATACTACGCTAAACAACTTGCAGGTAGCCAGTCAAAACATTCAATTGTTACATGACTTAAAGTCAAAGTCAATAAGAAAGATTCAAATTTTTTTTAACCATAAAAATAATTCAAAGATTTCTACTATCAGTATTCTGGATTGAGCGATATTACTTACTTGACGGGATATGATCTTGTCTCTACACTATCATTGATCATTAGGACTAATCCCATGAATGCTCCAATCAGAAAAGTGGTTTGCATTACCACCCAAGCAGTTGTCAAGCGCTGAACAAATCTGCGGGTCGATTTCTCAAAAACGCTCATGGACTCTTTAGGCTGGCGAATTCGAGTAAGATTTTCGATGCTGGTCTTCACGTCGTCCATACGTAGGAACATGACAAAAGTGTAGGAAGATGTCACAACCGCAATGAGAAAACTAAACGCGGCTTTCACAAGATCAATCACGCCCTCCGTTTTAGGGGTGAAAATAATTACTGGTGAGAAGAACGCCGCGGCCAGATTGAAATAAATTGTGCATCTTCTTAAGTAATAGAAAAATCCAGTCTTCTCTGTTGGCCAAAAACCTAAACGAAAATTGCAAAGCGTTACTCAAGAGAGGTATCGGTAAAATGACAAAATAAATTTGATAGAAGATTATATTCTTTTAGCAGTTAGAAGAGAGTTTGTGAGTAAATTCAAAGATGACCATCAACTAATTTCGAAAACTTTTATAAAGAAGCAATGCGAGTGCTAAAAGAATGATACTTCGGAAAAAAACTAACGGCTTCTAAATTAAATCAATAAAATAAAATAAACTAATTACCAGATCCTGGTCTTTTTACTAGTTTTCTTTAAATTAACGCTTGGTGATGATGTAATTCAAAAGCCTATGCCTATGCTTCTTACAATGCCTATGTTATGCCTATGCTGATTCCTATGCCTTTGCCTTATGTTTTACAGTTCCAGCCTTCGATCGCTAGCCTTGCCCACCAACAATAACTTACCAAACATCCTAAACATCTTCTCAAACCACCACAAGGTGAAATTTTCATCCTGGAGCCGACTCCTGACTTTCGAAATCCACAGTCCCATATTGTTTCTTGCAACTAGTAGTTATCAGGTGTCAAAATCAACAGTTAGTCAGCGTCGGTATCGTCAGCGAGAGCTTTGTGCACGGAATGGTTTCAAAAACCTTGCGCAACCGAACTTACAGAAGGCTATAAGTAATATATGATTACATAAATATTTTAAAACTGTCGTCTTTCCAGACACATTAACAATGTGTTTTTCGATTGAAATTTCTCGCGGGCAGTAAACTGGGTACTTTGAGACATTTTTTGAAGATTAAATAATATATTGGTTCGGCGGTAAGAGTAAAACATGCACAGGTTCGAAGAAAAGGAAAACTTCGCTCACGAATTATTGAATAGAAGGACATGAAAGCCAACGATAATAAAGGTCAGATTTTTATTTTGTAACAATGTGAAAATCCAAAGAAAATTATTCATTTCAAATGAGACACAGAAAGCTTAAAATATCAATTTCACCTTGAATTTAGTGAGAAAATAACAACATTTCACAACTCGATAAAAGAACAAAAATAAATTAAGAAACGAAAACGTCTTGTGGCGTTGTCTGGTATTTATAAATTTTCAACTTGAGTCCAAAAACCAAGGAAGCTAAACAGCCCTTAATCTAAACTAATTCATGCCATAATAGTTTTTTCAGACTTAAAAGATTGTTAGAACGTTTGAACGTTGACAAGCACCATCAAAGTTTTTACCAAAGAATCCTGAAATTCACATGCGATGTTTTTACGGAAAATGTACATGTTATTTATCACTTTAAATTTGGGGACGCTGTAACTTTTGAACAAGAGCAGTGCTATTATCGGAACAAACGGCACTAACCAGTGATATTAAAGCACTAACGATCCCAAAAGTGAAAGTTTTGAAAATTCCAAGTAGCTTTTCTACCGAAAAAAATTGGGGTGTTTATTACCTTAGAATAATTGCACATCACTTTTAAGGCCAGAATTACAATATCTAGAAAGATACCTTGCGATTAGGATGAATATGGAAGCACCTGATTGGCTTCAACCACGGACGTGAGTTGTAAACTGACGGATATATTTTGATCTAGACATTGTAATTCTGGCCCTTAGCGGAACAAACAAATTGCGTTTTCGACTGGGATGTACCAGTACTCGTTGGAAATTGCTCGTTGACGTCTTGCTCTCCACCAGGTCCGAGCGAGAGCGCTCCCACTCCAACCCGTGATCACTAGCTGTCAGTGCTCTAATTTTGTTTTCTTATTACTGAAACGAAAATTTCATAGCAAGAAAAGAGCACCGGGAGTGACCCGAGAGCGAGCAAATCTGTCAGTCGAACACGTGAAAGTTGCACTGGGGCAGAGTCACATGCCCAGTCGAACACGTGAAAGTTGCACTGGGGCAGAGTCACATGCCCAGTCGAACACGTGAAAGTTGCACTGGGACAGAGTCACATGCCCAGTCTAACACGTGAAAGTTGCCCTGGGGCAGAGTCACATGCCAAGTCGAACACGTGAAAGTTGCACTGGGGCAGAGTCACATGCCCAGTCGAACACGTGAAAGTTGCACTGGGACAGAGTCACATGCCCAGTCGAACATGTGAAAGTTGTACTGGGGCAGAGTCACATGCCCAGTCGAACACGTGAAAGTTGCACTGGGATAGAGTCACATGCCCAGTCGAACACGTGAAAGTTGCACTGGGGCAGAGTCACATGCCCAGTTGAACACGTGAAAGTTGCACTGGGGCAGAGTCACATGCTCAGTCGAACACGTGAAAGTTGCACTGGGGCAGAGTCACATGCCCAGTCGAACACGTGAAAGTTGCACTAGGGCAGAGTCACATGCCCAGTCGAACATGTGAAAGTTGTACTGGGGCAGAGTCACATGCCCAGTCGAACACGTGAAAGTTGCACTGGGGCAGAGTCACATGCCCAGTCGAGCACGTGAAAGTTGCACTGGGGCAGAGTCACATGCCCAGTCGAACAAGTGAAAGTTGCACTGGGGCAGAGGTACATGCCCAGTTGAACACGTGAAAGTTGCACTGGGGCAGAGTCACATGCCCAGTCAAACACGTGAAAGTTGCACTGGGGCAGAGTTACATACCCAGTCGAACACGTGAAAGTTGCACTGGGGCAGAGTCACATGCCCAGTTGAACACGTGAAAGTTGCACTGGGGCAGAGTCACATGCCCAGTCGATCATGTGAAAGTTGCACTGGGACAGAGTCACATGCCCAGTCGAACACGTGAAAGTTGCACTGGGGCAGAGTCACATGCCCAGTTGAACACGTGAAAGTTGCACTGGGGCAGAGTCACATGCCCAGTCGAACACGTGAAAGTTGCACTGGGGCAGAGTCACATGCCCAGTCGAACAAGTGAAAGTTGCACTGAGGCGAGTCACATGCCCAGTCGAACACGTGAAAGTTGCACTGGGGCAGAGTCACATGCCCAGTCGAACACGTGAAAGTTGTACTGGGGCAGAGTCACATGCCCAGTCGAACAAGTGAAAGTTGCACTGAGGCGAGTCACATGTCCAGTAAAACTCGCAGATCGCCCCCAATGGACATCCGGGGCGCACCGGGGCAGCCAGGTGAATACGCCGCCATTGTTCACATGGGATTGCATCCCGTTGTTTCTAGAGTGGGATGTTTTTCGTCCGAACTGACTTCGGCACTGTTCCATCGACGTCGACGCCATTGTTGAGAATCGGGGCGGATGCAAACGCCGGGTGGAAAACTCGGGAAATTTCTCTGGCCGCTCGAAAAGTCATCAGGGAAAAAGAATGGCGATGGATTTTTGCGTGAATGTACTTCGGATGCGATTTTTTTAAAACGATGGCCTGTTTTGTGGCCGTTCCGTTGGTCTGTGGTCGCCTGTGTTGGTCACGTTGTGACAATTAATTTATTGGTTTCCGTACTTTCACTGGAGCGGAGAGATTTGTGATTCGACGGTGTGGTGACAGTTATTTCTGAATCAGTTTTTATTTACAAAAGAATGTACTGCAGAATAATTTTCTTTTGACAGGCGTGGACACAAATAGAGTACGATAACATGAAACAAAACATTGCATAACTTTAAATAATATTCATGATATTAATACTATAATATAGTTAAGATAGTATGGAATTATGTTGAAAAAAAAACCACAAATTTTAACCCTCACACAGGTTCTAATAGATGTCAAATACATTTGGATCGCAGCATAAACAAATTAATAGCCGACGGATTTTAATTTTCCATAGTAGTTGCTCGATGCATTTTTGGTTTAAATATCTGTACGAATAACAAACAATCCAACGTTTTGAAACTGGAAACATACAAGAAATCTTATGAAGAGATCGGAGAAGATAACGAAATGAGAATTGAAACAGGAAAATATAGTAGGTTATTACCATCAGTGTTCCTGGTGGCCGTTTTCGTCAGTAAAATTAACCATCTTTAGGTTAACTAGTTGAAAAAAATGTGAACAGATTGAAATTGCACATCACATTTCTCAAGAAATTTCTCTGAAAGTGTGTCAGTAAAATGTGTTTCAAAACGAGTATGAAAACGTGTAAAACTCCACAAACGTTAGATATTTTTAAGAATTAATTTTTTTCCACATTGAAAATAATGATAAGAACACTAATCATGTAAGCAGCTAATTTCGAGAACTCATAATGTTCAATTTTTAGCAAACCATACTATATTTCATATAAAAATGCCACCAATTTAATCATAGAAAAACGAAATTGGGCTTCTCCCAATAATAAAACTTTTCATTAACTTTCTATCACATTTCTTCTCTCTCGTTCCAATACAGCCCAACAAAGCATCCTGTGGGAAACAACTCTCCATCTCTGCCATTTCTCTGGCTTTGTCTGAACAGGTCAGTTCAAATCGTCTACCGCTTGATGGTTCATCTGCCCGCCGCCGGCGTCCCGGGCACTCGAGGAAAAGTCCAAGTCTGGCGAGCCGTGGGTAATTACACAGGCAGTGAGTGGTCAAACACTGGGGGGGAGAAGGGGGATATTGTGCTGTGGGGAGAGAGTTGGAACTTGAGATTCAGGGACCTTTTGTGTGCTGTTAGAGCAAAATGGCTGACAGTAGTAGTCTAGAGTCTGTTAGCCATTGAGATGCATGGTACGCTCAATGATTCAATTGTACACTAAGTCGAGAAACTAAATATTTGAGGCGTTTGATTAGAGTTGCTTTTCGGATACGAAAAAAATATTTATTTAAAAGTTGTGTTAATATATCTGCGTGCTGTTTTGATAATGTGCTCTGTGGCTTTGGTGGCTTAGGTGAATGAGTGGATGTTGATGAGGATGGCAATGAACCTAAACTGCCATAGAATGGAGAAGGGAAAATCCTGTGCTGGCATATAGCTTAGCATCTTTGTAAATCACTGGTTTATTGCGTCCCTTCTGAGGGAAGGTACAACGCAAACAACTGGACTCCTTCACAAGTCCCCGCTGTCAAGAACAGAACTGGTCATGTTCATGATGGTCACCCATTCTAAACCTGGCTCAGCGCTGTGTTGCTTAACTTTAGTGTTCAAAATCCGAGTAAAATACATATCTCATCTCCAAAATCATGTGAAACTAAAATTAAAGCAATATATTCTTCAAATCTGACAACGCCTTTGAATCAGGATGATTTTCGGCGACGTCTAAGCGCAATACTTAGGTCAGTTTTAACAAAATGTTCAACTGTAATTTGGACCCCTTATTCTCAGAAACACCTGAATTTCTCTGTATGTGATTGGAAGTCGCCATGGCAATAATTTCAACTAACACTTTAACTAGTTGTTGAGATTTTGGTAAAACCGGACCTAGGTGAACCATCGTACTTGCTCAAACAGGGCGTTTGTAACTACTGAAAGGTACTGGAAGTGTCAACAGACTTTAGCTTTATTTATCTCCAGAAAACGGCGCTTTAAATCCTCCAAGCGCCATCTCGCAGTTTCCCCAAATATTTGGCTGCGTCTCGCTAATTGCAGGGTGCATCGTTGCGTTATTATATTTGTAAAATACTTGACTGTAGCGCGAGGTTTGAGTTGAGGCGAAATGAATTTTGAGTAGTGTTGCAATTTTTTTCCAGTAGCTGTACGTTTTTATGATATTGACTTAGTATTCTAATGACTTTTTATAAGAACCCAGTATTTTCATTTAATTTCATTGAATTTAAACATGAACTAGGATAGTGTATTCCTTTTTTTCACAAGTTTCTCACAAAGAATATTATTTTAGTAATTGCTCTAAAGATTTTACTTTCAGATGAGCTCATTGCGCAATCGTTTACTTATATAAGTTTCAAGAATTGCCAAAAAAACCCAAAGAAAGTTCCACAAAAAATACATCTGCAAGATAGTCTTGAGTCTATTCTACCGTGCCTTACACACAAAAAAGAAGTTATTGATTTATTTTAAGGAATCCTTCTGCATTTTTTATATTAGTATTTAAATATCATGCCCTTTGCAAGCTTCTGCAATTCAAATACAAATTTCCCTAGAAAATTTGCCTGAAAATTAACGCTTGTTGAAACGATCTTTACTGATTGTGCCACTTCCTCAGCAAAATTCTCCTTAGAATTGAATTGACGTCTGAAGTATTTCCTAAAAATTGACAGACCAACAAAAAGCTAGTGCAAGTTTAAGAAAAAAAAAATATTTTACTAAAAAATATGATATTATTTTTTGGTCTTTGAACCGTCTTGATGTCTCTAACACAGAAAACGGATGAACACTACAAAGTAATTGAAAATCGATGCATTCCTCGCAGCCTTGTGCCGAGCGAACGTCTGTTCAGATATCCAATACGAGACAACAAAACACTATCCAGTTCTTTTTATGATTTTCCAATTTTCCCAATGAGTTACATTCAGGGCGATGACCTACATGAATGACCTCTCTCTTTCCGTCTAATGTATGAAGGAAACATTTTCCAAAGCCTGCACTTTTATGATTGGTTTGTTTCGTAAAAATTTAAACGCTGTATTGCTTGCACTACAACGTCATTTTTGAATGAGTACAGACATCCATCGCTCACTGGTTTCAGCTTGTGTGTTCATTAAGCAGAAACACCAAACATTTTCTTTATAAATAAAAAGGAAAAGTTTGGTAAAAAAAAAAAAACACAGATTTAACTAAGTTAAGTTGAACCTAAGTTAAACTGCACACTAAAGTTGTCTAAACTAGAACTGTTGCACTAAGTTAAATCTGCTTTGACAACAACCATATAGCCTAATAAGTAGAAATAATTATAACCTGACTGAGCCTAAAGGGTGGAGGGGACGCCCGAAGGGCGGTATAATGTTTCCAACTGGATAAGCAAGGAGAGTAAAGTTTTTGGATAAACTTTTATAACTCTAAATTCTCTGCGTTAAAAGTAAGTTGGTCACCCATCCAATAATTGACCTAGCGCTGTGCTCGACTTTGTTTATGGTCTCATATGCCGAGTCGTTAGGTTGAAATCGCCAGTTCAAATCAATTTCACTTTAAACTTTATAGCGTCACGTTTTGTTACAGCCATATATTATTTTATTTCTTTCGCTCCTTTGCGGCTATGCCTGTGAAACCTAAAAAGTACACGGGAAACAAGAGTTAGCTACAAATTATTCTCAGTGAGTCTATTTAGTCAAATAGTTTGATAAGAACCATGGTTTGACAACGCTCTGTTCGATTCAAAACCTTTTCATTACCTGCTTTTCTATATCAAGCCTACAGAATAATTATCGTCAACCCTGGGTAAACCTACATAAACATTTTGCTATAGATATTGGCCCTCATTAATTGTTCGTTATGTTTGAATAAACCCGTTTTCAAGAGACAGCTGACTAGTAGCTAGTAGGTTGGCAAGTTATAGAACGTGCTACGTCAGGGGTCAGTCTATGGTTGGTTGGGATTGAGTCGAGGTCGAGCAGTGAAAGAGCCATTCGTTTCTGTGAGGAGCTTGGCAATTGCGAACCGTGTCTTACAGCTTCGACATTTATAGCATTCGATCTGGTCATTTTTTGTCGCTAGCGTGGAACAATGTTTTATTCAATGTTTTTATTGCGTGTGTTATTTTAGTTTTTGAACTATAATAGTGAAATCTGTGCCTGTGAATTAAGTGAGCATGCCCCAAGGAATATGTAACCTTGGAGTCTGCTTTTCGGTGGTGGCTAAGAAATAACTCGTTGGAAGATGAAGGAAAAAACACATCGATGAACGTCTTCATGTTGAAGGTCACACAGTATGCCAGGTCAGTCTTATTAGTTACCTTCCATGTTCCTTCCTCTAAGCAAACCGGTTGTGGGGAAGTTGTGACGAGATTTCAGCCAAATGAAGAATGTCTCTATTTAATTTTTATGAAAAATGTAGGTATATATAAATTAACCAATGACAAAGCGCTAAGATATTAGTTGCTGATAGTTTATCTTAAGGTCTATTTGATTGCATAATTTAATATTACCTTGTACTTCATTCAGCGCGAGATCAACGCAGCGTTGAACACCACCGGTCGTTCAGTAGTACAGGTCACTTTTAAAAAACACAACTAATTATTTCCGCTGATGTTCGCCATGTTCCTTTCACTCTACAGCTCTTGTCATGCCAAGATGTTTTGATTTTCAAGCTATTATAAGAAATATTCTAGCAATTAAAACAATATTGAAAATTATTTTTCAGAAATAACATGTATTTAGAAATCCCGCCATTAAAATCAAAACTGAAATAGGTATAGTTTCTTAGTGGAAAACAATGCTGCGGTGGTATCCCATGAGCTGGTATATTCTCTCACAGACTAGAGAGTACATTTACTTTAAAAACATTACAGCCAGAAAGCAACAACCTTTCGCAAAGGTAAATAACTTCCCGACGACAAGTTTAAAAATTCCCAATACTGTAACGAAACCAATTACTGGAAACGCGATTCAGATCCACGTGCTTCGTGAAATAGTCGTTCCACATGCAAATAAAGTCGCTAGCGAGGCGAAATAATTGCTAGACGCTTCTAGCGTTCTCTAACGGTGACTCTCTAGGTACTCGAATATGTCACCTCTCTCCTATCTGGTTCTGTGCCGCTCACTCGCTATCCCAGGCACGGGGCCCAGGGGTCCGCGGAGGCGCTAAATCCTCTCCACGCTACGGAGTCTTCAAATTGAGCCAATCGGACCCAGCGTTCTGAACCCAGTGGCGTTCGGAACCTGTGTTCTTTGCCTGTATAGATTTTAACCACTCAGCCTAGCTGTCATATTTATTCATCGACGATTTTTTAAATACTCTGGGTGTCTTGGAGTCACTCGAGGATCACTCGAGGATCTGAGTGGTTTTATATATAAGTTATCAGTATTATATATATAATTTTAGTTATTTTGGGTTTATGAAATCCAAAATTCAGCATTAAAGTATATGTGATCAATTTTTTTTAAAGTAATCTAGAATGAAGTTTATCTTAAATTGAAGCTATTTTTCATTGAAACAGGAAGGTATTTTAGTAAAAGCAAACAGCAAATAATTCAAACTTTATATATACGTTTAGTTTGGCTGCTGTCAATTTGTTTCTTGTATGTGCGTTCTTAATTCAATTACACACAGGCCGAATTCTTAAAAAGCTGTCACATTTAAGTCATTGAACATCGACAATTTTAAAGTCATTTGCTTTCAAAATGGTCTTTCAGCAAGAGAGAACGACCGGTTATATTTGATCCTCAGGTAAAGTGATGAAGTTCGCCGCTACTGTTGCTATGCACACGTTACCTGCCCGAGGGGGCGACGATTAGGCCTGAGCCACATGCTCGTTTTGCATGGGGTATGTTTGATATTGGAGAACCTACATAGGTACATCAAACACACGCACAGTTTTGTATGTGTTCAACTCGCTCACCTTCGTATAGATTATTGGACGAAATTCAAATATATTCTCGATTGGCGTTGTGGTTGTGTTTGTTTTTTAAAGCAATACATTTACAAATGCTTGTAAGTTTAAAATTTTAACACTTGCAACGGTAATGTAAGAAGGCCTTCTGGTGCAACATCAGAAAATTCAGAGGTCAAGTAAAGAGAGAGAAAATTCTATGGAATGCAATTGGTTCCGGATTCGAATAGGTTGATGTAAATACACAAGCGACGACGGTGAAAACTGAAAAGTATGTGCAATCAAAGATTTGGCCAAAGAACAGAATCAAAGCTACAATCAAGCTCTAACTTCAGGCGAGTGAGGTCGCCCTAAGCAATGTTATATACCTCGATATTAATAGTACCTATTACCAAATGAAAATTACATTTAAATGCAAAACACCGTCAGCCAAATGAGAGTTAAGCCGTAAAGAGGTTACAAAATAACAGACGGACCCTCCACCTCCTGTCAGTTTACTAGAAATCGTTCCCGTAATGTTTCCAAATGGTTTCTTCACAGATTGATTGATTGTTTTGTTTAACGACGCACTGTTTTGACAACGGGCCCTGTGGCACTGGTCTAATGGCGTCGGTGAATGAAGAAGAAACCTAGTTTCGGCATGTAGCCTAGTCCTGTCGATTAGCACCAAGGGGACCACCGACTTAACGTCCCTTCCAAAGGACGGTACAAAGCGAACAACAGGATTCCTCCACAAATCCATGCTGTCAAGAGGTTGATAAGCAAGGCGAGTGAAGTTACCGTACTAACTTTCATACCTTCAACCTTTCTCCTAAACAGAACTGGTCATGTGTATGTTGGTTACCTATCCAATAGCTGACTCAGTGCAGTGTTGCTGAACTTTAGTGATCTCATGAGAACGGGTGTTTCCAACACGCCAACCCATTTCTTTTCAGGGTTTAAGATACTCTCATGATAATTGCTGGTGAGGCCGCGTGTTCTTGCACCCAACCATTTTAACGACTCTCTAGAATCACTGCCGTAAAAGTCTGCGCTATAAGATGAAGCGTCTTGACTGTGCAAGTGCGAATTAGAATTTCTGTGCACTCAGCAATTGCATGTCGTCAGCGTGTTCTTGATGGTAATTGCTCGTAATTGCTCCTAGTTTTTTTTCCCCCCAATTTGCGAACTGTTTTTGCATGACGTAATTCGCATATGACGTCAAAGGGTTGGTTCATTAATGGTGAGGTAATATTGCGTTGATTTGCAATAGTTTTGCATTATTTTTATATTTATATATTAATTGAAAATTGTAAAGCAATTTTAATTTACAAGCATATCTTCTTAAGACCTAGTAAATGCAATTATGTTGGGTGTAATCAAAATTTTCAACTATAAGTTGGATCTTTATCTCACAGAAACATCTGAATTTCACTGCATGTGATTGGAAGTCGCTATGGCAATAGTTTCAACTAACACTTCAACTAAGAGGCGAGATTTTGGTAAAACTGGACCTTAAACCCCTTATTAAGACAATTGGTTTCCAAAATATTACATTATTTGTCAAATATCTAGAAAATCTTACATTTTATCAAACTAATTTTCTTCGAGAACGATCTCAGTCTTGGTTTTGAAATTATGGTACTGATAGATTCTGAAAATTCTACGGCAACACATCAAAAGGTGTAACTTGCGTTGTGAGTAAAGGAATTTTGAACGGTTTGGTGTGTTGGCAACACTAGCACTCGTGCAATCAGCGAAGTTAAGCATCACTGAGCGCGGTCAGGTATTGGATGGGTGACCATCATACACATGACCGATGACCTACCATGACCATGACCTACCATGTAACCCATGATCGTACTAGCTCAACGATCATTTGACTTTCTTTGCGAAAAATGACCGCCAAATGACTACTTTAACGGCAAATATTGAGGATTTTTCAAGGCGGAGTCGCTTTAGCTTTGAGTTCTCGCACATTCCTCACATTTTAATCTGGTTTACGCTAAATTATTCTATTTTAATGCTAACCCAAAAGATTGATACACATATGCCAATATTTTGAGTATTAATTCTTTGATTTTAGAGGTTTGTTAAAAAGCTAGCTGCAAGCGCGATCAGGTGGCACCTGCCGTTACCATGTGTTTCCGTCTCGGTTTCTCAGTAAAAGCTTAACATTGACGTTGGCTCACTGACTACTAACTTTGACTTTGAACTAAAGCTAAAACTGCTTTAAGCTCTTGCAAATTAGCAGCCACTTCATCCGTCTTACTTGCTTTTTTTCCTCAACCTCGTTCGTTTCCTTCCCCAATACTAGTTTCTTACCATATTTCTCCGTCCTTTCTTTTCTTCCTTTTCTTCTTCATTATAGTTTCTACAGTTATCTCTTCTGCTACGAAGGTTATTTTTATGCTTAGACATCACTTTATTTTTTCAGTCTTTTTCCCTCTTTTTGCAAACTCTACCGATCGTTCTTGGTGATTTTTTTTTGTATAGTTTACAGCGATTCCCTAAAAACGATTAAAAACCATTTTCAATTTTAGATCTTCGCCACTCTGCCATATAAATTAGGACAATTTTCAGGAACGGGTTTTTACCAATTATATTTTCTGCATAAAAATGAACCTTTCCAATTTTTCGCCCTTCGAAAAATTATTGAACGATTGAATTTATATTTCCCAAGAATTTAGAAAGCTACGTTTGCTGTTAAAAGTAGCGTACGGGTTTTAAACCCATCAGCTTTGAAATATAATGCACGCTGGTTGTTTAGAGAAAATATCCGAACCTGCTATAGAAAGAGATATTGTTGCATTGTTATATTGTTAGCCTGTTAAACGAAGAAGAAAACAAAACGTGAGCCCCAATCAATTTAATAATGAGCAAACCCAAGCGGGAACTGGTCAAAAATTTGCCAAACATTTGCCTGTCAGGAAAACCAATGTATTTTCAAAAGTCTCATTCATGTTTTAGCAAAACTGCTTATGATATTCATTTCAGAAAGCCTTCAGGTACCGATTTTACGTTCTATTTATACCGTATTTTACACAATTGACTCCCAGTTTGAGCAAATTTTACCACCAACATGATTTTAAAATAAAATACACAAATCCCCCAAGCCAAAACAAATAAGCGGTAGAATCCATCGAAATATTCGTCAAGTAACATAATCCCTTTTGTATTCCTCAATACCCACGGACCGCGAACGAAGGTAAAGTGCGTAACACCAAAAACATAGCTGTATCGTTTCGTAACAATGGGGTTTTGTTTACGCATTTTTGCCAAATTTACCCCTAGAACATGTCAGTTGTCAGATTTATTGATTGGGCTTTGTTCTCGAAAAAATTGCATTGTTTTGGCATGATATTTCCTTTCTTTTACCTGATGGGAAGGGTTTAGAGGTTTGTGATTTGGCAACGCAGCTTTTTGATTCAAAATCAAATTCAAATTCAAAAGTTTGTTTATTGATAACTTAAGATTACTCTGGTGGTTATAAGATTTATTACATCGATGATCTTTCGTACGAAACGTTCTTAGATATGATATTGATCGTTAGATGATTGATAATTATGATGTCATATGAATGAAGCTATACAGCTAAATAGTCGTGAGGCAATAGTTTAGCATTTGCCGAGAAATTGAACTTAATTGCGAAGTCATGCCAACCTGACAAGGTGAACACATACCGAACCAATACCCCTCTAATGACCACTTTCAACCCTAAAAAAAATCAATGCTCATGAGTTTTTGGTACGTACCATAAACACTCAACGAATCTCCGACCATCTTGCGCTATCTGATGCCATCCGCTTACCAAAGTTTACCAAATGAATAATTAAACAATCTGCCAAATAGATTTCTAATTAACTTCTTCCGAGAAGAAACAGTGCGGAGAGGTCTCGAGAACTTTTAAACTTGGATTAGACTCCGGCCGTGGTTAATTACAGCTCGGGTTAATTGAAACTTTTTGTACATTGCTTGCTTGCCTAAGCACGAGAGAATTCGATATCGGCTTGGATTCTGGTCAGTTCAATACTGAACCTCACTCACTGTTTGTGGTATAAGTTTCAACTGCAGGATTAGAAATGAATGGCCAATTATTAGGGTACCGTTGGAGATAATAAGTATTCAGATGGATTACTGTCTACAAATCTTAATATTTGAGATATCAGAAAGTAAACATGTCCATGTTTTTCGTTGCCACCGAACGGTTTGGCGTGTTGGAAACACCGGTTCTCGTCAGATCACCGAAGTTAAGCAACACTGCGCTGAGTCAGGTATTGAATGGGTGACCATCATACACATGACCAGTTCTGTTCAGGAGAGAGGTTGGAGGGATGAAAGTTAGTACAACAACTTCACTCGCCTTGCTTATCAACCTCTCGACAGCATGGATTTGTGGAGGAATCCTGCTGTTCGAGTTGTACCGTCCTTCGGAAGGGACGTGAAGCCGGTGGTCCCCTTGGTGCTCTTCGACAGGAGTAGGCTACGTGCCGGCACCGGGTTTCCCCTCCTCCCTTCTAGGCTAGGTTAGGTTCATCATCATCCTCATCATCATCCACTCATTCACCGACGCCATTAGACCAGTGCCGCAGGGCCAGTTGTCAAAACAGTGCGTCGTTAAACACCACAAATAATAATAATTTTCGTTGCCATGAACAGTTTTTTTAAAATAAAAAACGCTTCAATTGTAACTATGGAATCTTAAAAGTAATACACAATCGATTTCTCAAACACCAATCAATTATACGCAAAGTCGCAATGTTTTGACTACGAGTCCTCTGGAATTTGAGTAATGGCGTCGGTGAATGATGGAATGATGATGAATCTAGCCGAGCCTAGAAAAGAATGGAAAAACGTTGCGACTTGAAGCCTACCTTTGTCTTTTGTTCCACCGGCTTAGAGTCTTTCCAGAAGGACGATATAATGCGAACAACAGGATCCATGCCGTCTAGAGGTTGATAAGCTAGGGGAACTTACTAACTTTCATCCCCCGGCATCTCTCCCGAACAGAACTGCTTTAGTACCACAAGTAAATTGCAACAGAGCAGGTCCGTCACTCACCACAACATTCAACCACGGCTCTGAACCACTTCACCTAACAAGGACTGCTTATGTTTATCATGGTCACCCATTCAATTATTGACCTAGCTCAGTGCTGCTTAACTGCAGCGACCTCACGAGAAACGTCGTTTTCGACACGCCAAACCATTCGGTTCAAAACGGCACAACTAAAACTGTTTAAAGTTTGAAGTGAAAGGTGAGAAAAAATCTTTGATTTTTTTTAGTCTCATCCAACACATGGCCTACTGCCGTGTTATTTACAGCTTGACTTAAGACAAGATATCAAGCCAAGGTTTTCGTAAAGTGTCAACTAGGTCCCCGCCAATTGATGTCGTTCACATTGCGGTCCTCAACAGAAGTAGCAAACGCGTCGGCCAAGTCCAAAAATCCCTGGGGTATGAAAGCCCAGTGACAGTTTGGTCAATTGAATCCAAAGAGGTACACACACACACAGGGGGGCGAGGCGTTTTCGCGAGCTCTTTCGCACGCGTTGCCCTTCGAAAGGTCGCAGTCCTTCCCTACTCTGGTCATTATTCTTGTGCGCGTGGACTTTGCCGTGCCGAGTTTTGCTATAGCGGTGCGGGGGGTCTGAAGTTTAAATGGGAAAGTTTGGCGTCTGGGGTCGAGGACTTCGCACTGTCGATCGATACCGACGTGTCTCTTATATATCCGCAAACGCGAAGACGCCGGTTCGGCGATGGGTGTTAACAAAGTGTTGACGTCGTGACGTCATCTTGACGGACGTTGGGTGTGAGCGACGCTTTGTGCCTCGAAGCGACGGTGCGTGTTGGGGGTGGGCGGAAGTGAAGTTACGTCTCATCATAGGAGATATCACTGTGTTTATCTTTGAAAGTGTCGAGAAATACGTGAGAATATCTAACGAATGTTTATATTTTCTGTAATAATTATTTGAATTACCTAAAATGTCTCTTATTTTAGAAAGCTTTGTGATTGGTAATCACCTTTCAAACAATGGCAGTGGTCAATACAGATGAAATGGAATTGGATAACGTCGGAACTACCTTTTCACAAATACACAGGTTTATTATTAATCTAACTTTTACTGTGCAGATTACAGATCACAAGTTGAGGACTGATTGATTAATGAGGTTTAACGACACACTGTTTTGACAAAGGGTCATGTAGCACTGGTCTAATGGCGTCGGTCAGATGATGGTGATGAAACCTACTTAGTTAAGAAAAAGAGATCGGAAACTGCGGTGCTCTTTTGAAGTATATACTCTTGTCGAAGAGCACCAAAATAACCACCGGCTTCGCGTCCCTTCCAGAGGACGGTACAACGCAAACAGCAGAATTCCTCAATCAATCCGTGCTGTGGGGAGGTTAATAAGCAAGTTAAGTCATGTTGCCGCACTAACTTCCATCCCTCCAACCTCTCTTCCATCCCTCCAACCTCTCTTCCATCCCTCCAACCTCTCTTCCGTACATTATCATGGTCATGATGGTCACCCATTTAATACCTGATCCAGCGTTTATTACTTAACTTCGATGTTATCACGAGAATATTTTCCCGTGAAATGAAAGGAAATTAAATAACTTTTTTCTAATTATTAAAACGGATCAAATGAAGGTTATCTCATCCCATCTCATATCATCAATGGATAAAACTAACAATATTGCACCCCAGCATCTCTTTTTCTAATTTCAACGCCATTGGCAACTGTAGTGATTTCTACACCCCTGTCTATTGGCTGCCAATCAATATGGCGCTGGTTACAATCGATCCTATCATGTGGCCGGCCACAGCCAGCCAAGCGCTCGCCGTCACCACGGCCTACTCGAAGCGGAGAGGAAAAAATCAACCCCTAACCCCTCCCAAAATCCACCCCATTACGACGACGACGACGACGACGGCGACGGGAAAAGTTGAGAGACTTTCGCGGCGTCGTCCCAAAGCGTCGGCGAGTTGACGTCGAATTCGTCGACCTCGGCGCGTTCCAAACATTTAATCGCATTTGACTTTTTGTCTTTTGACGGAAAAGTTGGACTCTGCTGCGTTTTAGGGAGAGGTTTGGGGCTCTGTCCCATCCAATTGAATTACTTCGTCGAACATTTCATTGATCGCTGATTTTTTTATTATTATTTGTGTTATTTTAATGAGTTTTTTTTTTGGGGGGGCTGCCGGCAGTTGAGCTTGAATTGGCATATTCGGGCAGGGTTACTTTCGCATCGAGGAAATTTCTCCCATCCGAGCGAGTTTATTTATTTTGCAAATTAGAACACTGTTTATGCCGCTTTGTATACGTGCCACAAAATTAATTCCGTGGATGAGTTCTTTTTTTTTTTTGGTTTCTTTTTCTGCCCCGAGTAAATTGTTCGCTGCAAATTGTGTGCGTTCCGTCGGCCATTATGAACGCATAAATCTGTGGAGCACAATGCGAGGACAACGTTTAGTTGCCAGGCTGTACTGTTACACAGAAACAACGGCTTGATTTATATTTGATTGTTAGTAATTACCATTCTCTGTGCACGTAGTTCCTAGTCGAAACCTGACTCGAACCGGTTGGCATAATTAATATACCTAGATAATGATTGAGACGAACCTTTTTAGTCAAACATATATTACTACCTGCTGATAAATTCAACTATTTGAATATATGGTCATTTTTAACACAATTTGTGGTGATTTTAATACAGCATGAAAATATTCAAATAGCAACTATTTAAATGCGATAGGTTTATATTTCACTTAGGTCTGGTTTTACCAAAATCTCAAACCCGTTTGGAAAGTGTCAAAACATCACCTTGCCAGTCAATTTCAGATAAAATTCTTCATTAAAACCCAATCGAATCGCTATAAGAAATTGTCGATGGTAAAAAATAACCTAAATATCTCCTCAAAGCTAGTATCGAAATCGAACACTGAGAGCGTTTCGAGCGCGTGGTTCGCGGTTTCAGCCGCAACCAGTCAGGCTGTTTCCTTGCTATCAAGCTGAAAAAAAAAAAATCCCGGAGAAAATAACGGCAAACAGCTTTGAACATGACGTGAGCTACTAAAAGCTGGGTGAGATAAATAGCTCTTTTATTGACGTTTTCTTGCAGACAAATCGATTTTAAACGCCTTTTTGTTTCCCCTCGCAATGGATGAATACGCTGCTGGTGGAAACGACATGCACACAAAGTGCATTGCCTCTTAGACACTTGGCAGAGTCACGCCTCGGTGCTGGAATCTCGGTGGCTGTGGGGGAAAAATAAGGTGATCGATTGTTTTTCTCACATCGTTGCACTTGCAGCAATTGCATTCGCGGCGTCGGTAAGGTCGTAATGTTGAAGTGCACTTTCACGATGTGCCCGGGAAATGTAGCTGGATCCTTGTGAGTGAATAATCACCGACACAGTTGAAGTAATAGGGAATGGTGAATAAAGAACAAGATGGTTTTAACAAGATGGTATATAGTGTTTGTTTGTTTGTTTATTGTTTATTTTCCATTGTAAAAAATGATTACATGCCATGATCGTTGTCACATAAAACAGTAAAAACAGGCTTTGGAAATTGTCAATTGCTAATTAAAATTTGTACATTGATCATTTTTGTTCTTTCACACAATATTTACAATCGCAACCATTCAGACTAGTATATTCTAAGATAGTGTAAAACGAATGTTGAATTAAAAAATCTTTGACCATTCCTTTAAAGCTTTCCATGCTAATTGTTTTTTCCTTTATCTTGCGGGGTAATTTATTGTATAAAATTGGTCCCATAAATGTTACATTCTTTCTCCCTATTTCTAACAAGCTTTTTTTTTGTCGTATATCGTCTTTTTTTCTAGTATTTTTATTGTGAATATTTTTGTTTTCTTGAAACATGGTCGGGTTGTCTCTAACATATAAAATTGTCTCTAGTATATAAAGGGAAGGTAATGTCAGTATGTTAAGGTCTTTGAACGCTTTTCTGCATGTGCCTCTTTTCATGATTTTTCCAAGTATTCTTATTGCCCTTTTTTGTTTAATGAATATTTTGTTGGACTCGGCTGATATTCCCCATACCATTATCCCATAATTTAATTTCGACTGTATATATGCGTGATACATTAATTTTAGTGTATTTTTGCTAACTTGATGAGATAGTCTTTGTAACATGAAGGATGCTGTGGCTAACTTTTTGCTTAGGATGTTGATGTGTGCCTTCCATTTTAAATTACCATCTATTTGTATTCCAAGGAAAGGGCTTTGGTACACTACTTTTGCATTTAATTTCTTGCTTGACGACACTGTCATTTTTCCTTTGTTTTTGAACACTATGATGTTTGTTTTTTGACAGTTTAGTTTCAGCTTGTTTGGTACGAACCATTCGTTCAAGTCTATAAGTGTGCTGTTTACGTTTTTTATTAATGTGTTATCATCGTCAGCGGTCAATAAAATGCTTGTGTCGTCTGCGAATAGAATTGCTTTCCGGTTGTCATCTCTGATATAATTGGGGAGGTCATTTACGTATAAACTAAAGAGAATTGCCGCTAGTGGGGCGCCTTGCGGGACTCCGGTTTTAATATCCTCTAAATCCGATAGCACACAGCCATTATTAGAGTTTATCGACACTCGTTGCTTTCGCCCCGTCAGGTATGACTCGATCCATTCCCCTGTCGTGCCTACTATGCCGTATCCTTTTAATTTTTCTAGAAGTATCTTGTGATTTATTGAATCAAAGGCTTTCGATAGATCGCACATGATTGTTGCGATTGCTTTTTTATTTTCTAGTGCATCAGTGATTTGCCTTATCATACTGACAATTGCTGTATTTGTTGAGCGTCCCTTCCTGAATCCGTGTTGTACTTCGTCTATAATTCTATTATTTTCTACATACTCATTTAGTCTGACAAGAAAAGCTTTCTCAAAAATTTTTGCAAAATTTGTTATGAGTGCTATTGGCCGGTAGTTCTGCATCTCTGAGGTAGCCCCTTTTTTCAGAATCGGTTTGATTATAGTAAGCTTCGCTAACGATGGGAATTCACCTGATCTAAACGAGAAGTTGCAAATTTCTGACAGTGGGTAGGCTATTTCGTTACATACTCTCTTTATTACTTGGATCGGGACTTCATCCCACCCGGTTGATTTCTTATTTTTCAATTTTGTTATTATTTCTATAATTTCGGCCCTGTTCGTGTTCCTTAAAGTCATCGTTGTTTCGATTCTTGACATTCCCGTCTTCATTTTGGTGAGGCATTCATCCAGGGTATCTTCCATGTCATCTGTTGTTTTTTTTGCTATTGTCGCAAAAAAATTATTGAAGTGGTTTGCCACCTCTTTTGCGTCTTTGATTTCTTTTTCCTTGATTTCTAGGACGATGTTCTTTGTTCGATTTTTCTTGAATTTTCCAGTGTGTGCGTGTATTATTGTCCAAGCCGCCTTCATCTTCTTGTTTGCTTTATTGATAAAGCTGTCATTGCTTTTCTTTTTTGCTCGACGTGTTTGCTTGGTGACCATTTTCTGTGCTGCTTTAAGATCTTTTTTAAATCTTGCGCCGCCCTTTCTCCTAGTGAGTATCAATAATCTCCGTTTTAATTCGCATGTCAATTTTATTTCGGCTGTTATCCAGTCATTATTCTTCTTTCGTTGTCTGACTTGACATCGTTTCTTCGGAAAGTGTTTGTTAAAGGTGTCTAGAAAGATTTCCAGGAAATTTCGGAACTTTTCATCTGTGGTGGTTCTCGCTAAGACACCTTCCCAATGTTTCCCTCCAATATCTTTTGCAAAGTTTTCCAGGTTTACATCGCTTATATTTCTAGTGTAGGTTAACTCTCGTTTTTTAATTATCGGTGAGATTGTGATGTTTACCAGTAGTCCCACGTGGTCAGATAGCCCAGCTTCAATGGGGTGTGGCTCTTCGTCTAGTGTGAAGTTGGTAATAATGTTATCTATCGTTGTTCTTGTCCCTTCCGTAATTCTGGTGGGAAAATTGACATTGGCCCACATATTAATGTCTGCGAGGAGGTCTTCAAACTTCTCTCTGGAGTAGCTGTTTGTGTTTCCTAGCAGGTCAATGTTTATGTCACCTATGAGCACTATTCTTTTATCTTCTTTTTTGAGTTGCTTTATTAGTCGTTTTATTTTAATAATGAAGGCGTTGATATTTTTACTATCGGGTGTCCGGTACACCACAATAATAATTATCGGGTTGCTTTCTTTCAATTCGATGCTACATACTTCGAATACCCTTTCTTTTGCTAATTGGTCTATGTCAGGTCGGTTTATCCACTTTAATGTGGTGTCGCGGATGTATATAGCAGTCCCGCCACCTTTTGCCTTGTTTCGCGCATAGCATGCGGCGAGTTCATAATCTCCAATTATTACTGCGTTCTCGCGTCCTCGTGCCAGCCAGTGTTCAGAGAGACATAAAATATCAATTTCCTTTTCTGGTGTTTGTGAGTCAATGAAAACTTCTAGCTCCTCTACCTTGTTTTGGACACTACATATGTTTAGGTGCATTATAGTAATGTTTGTTGACTTACGTGTATCAGTCTTCTTTTCTTTATTCTTATTCTTATATCGATCAGTCTTCTTCTTATCAGTCTTACTTGAATCAGTCTTCTTTTTGTTTTTGTCAGTCTCTTCAGTTTCTTCAGTCTCTTCAGTTTCTTCAGTCTTTTTTGTCTCTTCAGTCTCTTCTTTGTCTTTCTCCTGCTTTTCAGTAGTTTTTTCATATGTATATGGTAACGTTGTTTCACTAACGTGTGTGACTGTGCTAATCTTGCGTGGCCTATTAATAAGTAATTGCTATATTTCCGACTCGCTGTTGTCTTCGTTTTCGTTTTCTTCTTCCAGTGCTTCATCCACTTTCTCTAATATAAGTTGGCTAAGGTAGAACCCACCTCTGCGGTTTAGATGCAGTCCATCTTTTGCTCTTTCGTGTGCTGTGACTCTCGTGTTCGGATTATAGAATATTGCACCTCTTTCTTCACATAGCCACTGTAGGCCGTCGTTGAGCTTGTCAATGGTCGAGTCGAATACATTGCGCCTATACACCAGTCCCCCAATGACCCACTTTGCGTTTTTCCACTTCCTGGACACTGTTTCGACGAGATCGTCGAACTCGGTCACCAGATGAACCTTGGATCTGGATTTTATGTTATTGGTACCTGCATGTACGACGATAACCTTTGGTTCACTTTCACTTTCTTGTTTCAAGCATAGTTGCTTCTTTAGATCTTTCACCCGAATGCCAGGAAACACAGCTACTTCGCACCCTTCTCTAGTGCATATTTCGCCTGCGCCCCTTATAATGGAGTCACCCACTAGCATCGCTGTGCTTGACGCGTATTTTGGAGCTTGATGTGTTTCCACTACTGCTTCTGCCTGGGAAGTTTTTTGTTGAATTAACCTTCTGTACTTGTTGTCTCTTATAATTTTGATCTCATCAGGCGTGAATTTGTTGTCTGTGCCTTGCAATTGCCTCGGTTCATCGCTTTCGTGGTCTTTTATGGACATTTGCTTGTCATTTACTTGATTGTTTGTTTTTGAGTTTCTTTTCGGCGGGGGGGTTTCAAATCGCTCCACCATTTTGTGCACTCGCGATTGTTCTGCCTCCTGTAGTCGTTTGACAGGACTACATTTTTCTTCTATAGCTGGTGATTTATCAGCGAGTGGCTTATCACTGAAAATGTCTACGTTTTTTGAAAGCTCATCTACTTTAAATCTAAGTAGCTCGTTTATTTCTTCTAGGTTTTGTATTCTTTTCTCTTTTTCGTTAATCAGTCTGTCATTGTATCTTTGATTGTTTTGGTTTCGTCCTACCTCATCAGCTGTTTCTATGTTTCCGTTTGCTCTGACATGCTCTTCCAGTAGATCGAATCTTGCTGCCTTCATTCGTTCTACTAATTCTTCCTTTCTTCCACCTTTGGAGAGGCCAAGTTTCTCCAGCTCCTTCTGAAGTTCGCACTTGTTTAATTTCACTAAAATCTCGGTAAAACCGCAAATATCACGGAGCACACACAAAGCTGCACCACTCTCGTCGGCCATCTTGTCACTCGTGAATAAAGAACAAGATGGTATAACTTATTTTTGCAAGGTAGTGGAAATATATTGAAATCAACCGAATGGATTGGCGTGTTGGAAACACCGATCCTCATGAGATCATCGAAGTTAAGCGACACTGCGCTGAGTCAGGTATTGGATGGGTGACCGTCATACACATGCCCAGTTCTGTTTAGCAGAGAGGTTGGAGGTATACAAATGAGTACAGCAACTAAATTAACTTTGTTATGATGTGTTTTTCGGATATGCTATGCATTGAAGAGGTTTGCGGCCCTCGAAAGGGTCTCATGTCTCGACGTTTCGACGAGGCACGGCTCGTCATCTTCAGGAGAATAATTAACTTTCCTCATCAACCTCTTGACAGCATTGGTTTGTGGAGGAATCCTGTTGTTCGCGTTGTACCGTCCTTCGGAAGTGACGTTAAGCCAGTGGTCCCCTTGGTCTTCGACAGGAGTAGGCTACGTGCCGGCACCGGGGTTTCCCTCCTTGTTAGGCCAGGTCAGCTTCATCATCATCCTCATCATCATCCACTCATTCACCGACGCTATAAGACCAGATCATCACAAATTGACATCAGTCGGGTTTATCATTTGAAGAAAGCCGGATTTTTATACTTGGAAT
This sequence comes from Protonemura montana, assembly GCA_947568835.1. Taxonomy (NCBI): domain Eukaryota; kingdom Metazoa; phylum Arthropoda; class Insecta; order Plecoptera; family Nemouridae; genus Protonemura; species Protonemura montana. The sequence continues at coordinate 7,954,231 of OX387608.1, forward strand.
ATGAAAAAATGTGCAAAATACATAGAAACAAAAATATTGCTTTTAAAACGTATGAGCATTGAGTTTATAGGCTAAGTCAGAGGGCCATCGTTAATCTTGTCCTTTTTGCTGAGCAAACAAGCCGGCAACACGCAGAAATGGTAAGTGCCACCCGATGGCGCTTGCGGCCGTCTTTTCCAATGAACCTTTGACAGTTCAATAATTGCAACTCAAAAGACCGATACATGAACATAAATCGTTGAGATTGGCATTAAACTAGTCTCAATCGCGGGTAACCTGCGAGAAATTATAAAATTAAATTACTTATAACACTCAAAAAGACTGTGATTCCACCTGGTAGCATCTTTCATTTTTGTCAGTAAAGTAGTGATTTGGAGATTTTTTGCGAAGACAGTTTGATATAAGTGCTGTAATTTGCTAAGAAATTCTGGAAAAAATTGACAAAATACTTACAATCCCCAACAATATTGAGTCTTGAAAACTTTGTTGCACACCCAAAATGCCTCCAATCCCCACTGTCTTGCCGCTATCCACCAAGAAACTAGCTACGAAAAGCGTCTCGCGCCGGGGATTGAAGCCGGGCACTAAGAAGTCATCGACCACCTAATGGATTCCCGCGCCAGTTTATTCGGTACAAAGGACAGGGCGTGCCCCTAAACGCCGCCGCGTTATCGCGAGTGCAGTTGACAAACCGCCCGAGTCGGTTTCGGGTCCAACTTTCACCCCCCCCCTCTCGCGCTAATGACGGAGATAGTGGAGGGCGTTAAACAATCGCCGCGTCTTGAAGACTTCTCTGCGGCGATTGTTGTGATTTATACACTCGACAGTTTAAAGTTTTGGAGGTCGGGCAGGCCGGATGGGGCGTTTGAATTGTTTAGAATGGTCGTGCGACCCTGTTTAAACTTCAACGCTCTCTGGTTCTGTTGTTGTGGAGTTATTTATTTCTATCCACGGCTTCGTTGAAACAAACGGGTTAATTTTTCAGTCCGTAACTGAATCCAAATTCGTTTCTTTTATTGTGCGCTCAAAAAATGGTCCAAATTTGCGCGTATGTGCGTTGAAACGTTCTTTGTTTTCCGCGCTGGATAGGGTGCTTGTTTCACTCCTATCAAACATAGTGGATACTTTTAGTTGCTTCTGTATTGGACATTTCGTGACTGGATGATTTTTTTTCGTAAAGAAGCGCAAAGAAGCGGACACATGCCGCTATTCCGTAAGGAGTGGGACACTTGCCATCACTTTGGTGCTGGCCACTCCGTGATAGGGTGCTTGTTAATATCACTTAATGATATCTTTCGAAAATCGTCTATTTCCTTTTTAGTGAGTGAAGTCCAAAGCAAAAAGCAATAAAGGCTCCTAAGCGCTTTCTTGTGAGTCATTTTCGTAAGGAGCTAGATCAACGTGTTTCACGGTTCGCGCGGTATTTCTCTTTTCTCCGCGGACGGCGCACCACGAGACTCACTCGGCGTACACGAAGCGAACCGCTCGCGGCGCACAAAAATCTCATCATTTAACAATTTTCGTCGTCGTGCTCGCAGCTTTTCCGACTTCCTGTAGCTCTCTGCCGCCCTACCTCTCACCGCCGCCGCCGCCGCCGGAGGCCGACTCGATAAAATTGATACGATTTATAAAGCGATTCGAGCTCGCTTACAGATTTATAGTTCGGTAATGATTTCAAGAAGCTTGGCGCTGATTCTTTTGAGAGCTCAGCGTTTGATAGATGTGCGCTGCTGCAGAACTTATTCACGCATTCAGCACCCGATGAATGCGGTGCCGGGTGAGATGTGATCAATGTTGGTTCAAACAATACTGACGTATTTGTTATTTTTCTTCCCTCCACGTGTCCTTAATTATCTGTTAAATCTGTAAGAATCAAGCACGTTTAGTGACAGTGCTGTCTAAAATGCTGGAAATACCGGTTGTTGGGAGATCTCCAAAGTTAAGCAACACTGGGCTGGGTCAATTATCGGATGGGTGTACGCCATACTCATATCCAGTTCTGTTCGGGTAGGAGGTTGATAAGATTAAATTTCGTACAACCTCTCGACAGCATGTTTTGTTTGGAGGATCGAGACCTGTCGTTCGATTCATAACACTCCTGCAAAAGGGACTTTATGCCGGTGGTCCTCTTGGTGCTCTTAGACAAGAGAATGCTGCATGCCGGCACCGTGTCACTCCTTACTTCTATTCTTGGTAAAATGTATCGTAATGTTCATCTTTGCCCACTTATTCACCGACACCACTTGGCTTTTGTTTTAGCAAATCGTCAATAGACACTAGTCTTTATTGATACCGCACGTCAGCTCCAAGTCACACTGTTTATACCCAATGGTCAAGCTATGACAGGATCTCCGCTTCGTTGTAGTGGTTTTGACTATAACCTGGCGACACCGGATGCACCTCTGGCTGTCTTTTAAGCTTTGCCAGCCTTACGTTGTCTTCCATCAATAGCATCTTGTCGTTAAACACCATCACGAAATTGTTAATCAATCAAGGTCACTAAAAAGGATCTAAATTATCGCGCAATGTCTCTCACCAGCACCCACGATTCCCTTCTTAAGACGTTCGAACGCCTCCATCGTCCATGTATCAAGCATGGCGTCGTACCCGATGGAGCGAGACCGTGAATTATCTCCATCGGATACGGGAACAGCGTTGCGGGGTCCGCCTCGGCAGGGTAATGGATGGTACGGGATGGTTTCTAGCCCATCCGGTTTCACACCTCGCGAGTAGCGAACTTGATCAAGAAGCGCGGCACCGCGATACCTCGTGACCGACGAGAGATTTACGGGTGGTGGTCGCGATGGGTTTATTGGTTGGAGGGTGTTCAGGTTGAAGATGTCTGAGTTTAAGGTGAGAAGATGAACGGCGAGTTCTGATAGAGGGGTTTATTTTTTATTGTTTGTGCTGGTTTTATTCTAAATGATCTGAAACCGGTTAGCTTACAGGTATCGTCATAGGGCCAGAGTTAATTTTATACTTTCTGTTGAGCCAACGAGCCGGTAACACTTTGTAACGGTTGTGACCACCCGATGGCGCGTGCAGCCGCTAAAAACACACTCTACAATTAAATAATAACTTCTTAAATTATCGAAACATGTATCAATCGTAGAGGTTAGCGTTAATAAAAATTAAGAACACGTTAACCAGACTCAAATGCAAATAATCTGAGAGGAATAACGAAATTCAATTTATTAACTCTCCAAACGACGGTGAATCCATCTAGGAGCATCCTTAATTTTTGTCGGTAAAGTAGTTACTTGGCGGCTATTTTCCGCGAAGACAGTTTAAAGCGCTATGGAAGTATGCTGAAACAATGTTGCAAAATTGAACTAAATTTCAATGACAACAGATATGTACAGTTTAATTATGTTTTGTTCTAAACAGATAATTGAAAAGCACGTGCTAGAATTTGCTAGAACGATCCACTTATATCGTGTGAGAATTGGGTATCCTTCAGGGACTTATTTCTTCACACCGAGAAGCTATGAAACATGATAACTTACAACTATAATTACATCGTCTATTGCTTCATAGAAACATAGTTAGTAGCGAGTAATTATATCTGTAGTTGCTGTCTCAGTAGTTTTGCCGTGAACTCCATTATAAATACTCAAGTCTCATTAAGGAGCAAACCCTTTCCAAAATGTTCTCAATCACATTGCCCCAGTTTCGGTGCCATCCGAAATTCCAGCGATCCTCTTCGTCTCGGTTTAAAACTTCTCTTGAAACAGATATCTCCACTTAGTGTCTGGAGAATTTGAATCGGACACAATTGGTTTTTCCTCGATGCCACGAGTTGGCTGATTTTAGAATTGGTTAACAAGCGAGACAGACGACGGGGATTTGTGCTTGAAAAATAGGGCGCGCCAGAGTGAAAGAGAGAGATAACTTGACTCACGATAATTTGCAGCTAGTCGTCTTACGAGCTGAGAAAATAGTTGACTAGTCGGAGAGACAATTGGATGCCAGACGTGAATTAATTACAGATATTTCTCAGCGAGAATTTCAGTCGCTTTGCACGACGACCGCATCAAGTCGATTTGAATGAGCGCCTTTCAGGTCAGTCGCGGTGATGAGCAGAACAATAATGTACATTAACCTTTGTTCGTATTTGAATTGCAAAATTCTTGGAATTGGCGGTAAATTTTTCTATTTTATAATGTACTTTTTACATTTTTATAAAATGTCAGTTCATGTGGAGAATCACTCGAAAGTTTTCTCACTAGCTTATAAATTGTCGTTAGCAAAAACTATGGATCGATATTGTTGTTAAAATCTTAAACAATTCTAGTAACGTCAACCGTTAAACTCGTTGTATTTCTAAAATGAGATTTTTTGACCTCTTCTTGTTTCGCCCCCTAAAAAGTTGTGGACCCCTTGACAAATGATCAAGTAATCAAGAAATAAAATATTTTTCATTTAGCACTTAAAATGTGTCTAGCTGTTACTGCAATTTTAGCCGGAGCCTCTGTCGACCTGCAAATTTAATTGGAATTTGTGAAAATCAGACACATTGCTATAGTTTTAACGAAACTTCTGATTTAAGCATCCTTTTTGTGTTGTGGCCATCGACAATCAATGTATTTAAATATAAGATTTTTTCCCATACTGTTCAAGGTCCGAATACATAACAGTGTTAATTTTATGTGCAAGTTATTTTCTAAGCACCGAAAAAAATGTAAAACTAATCATTTTTGCTCTGGTCTGGTGAGATAAACGATTTGTAATAGTAATCGCTCTGTTCAGAGCAAGGGAACATACATATTTGGTAAAACCAAATCGTTAAAAGTAATAATATCCTCTAAAGTTTACTGTGATTTCGACAAGTGGCCGCTCTGGCGAGATCCTGCTACAAAATGTCCACCCAAAGGCGACGTAGCGCGCACCTCAAATAGGAAAGATCTCTGATAAAAGCTACACCCACCATTCACCAAGCCAATTATCCTCTCGAGAACCTGAAACAGAAAGCGATCGCAGCTAGCCGAGTGGCATCAACTGAGTGCAGGATTGTGATCGCCTCTCACCCCACAGCCCCCTGTAATCTAAGCAAGGAGCGGCGTTTCGACGCTGTTTTGCATCGCATGGTGGCGTCGGTGCTTCATCATCGGCTGTCAACAAGTCTGCGAACGAGGCGCGCTCGGCTACATCCGGCAGCACTCGGCACTCTTCGTAAGACTGACGAGTTGCACGCCTTTTTGGTGGAGTGTGTCGCTTTTTGCAAGAGAAATACACCAAATTTCCCTGAACCTTTTGTAAAGTATAACAAATGCAGACTGTTTTTTTCTTTTTGTACCTTTAGATGTTCAGTTATTTAGTATTTTACCGAGTAATGATGCTTTTTCAATATAACAGCATATCAGAATGAAATTCGGTATTGGTTTTTAATTTTAAAGTTTGTTAGCATTAGCCACTGCTATTTTACTTTGGCATTTAGTTGCAAGCAAACTGAAACGAAAACACATTGCAAGAAAATAGAGTATTTAAACAATTCATTACGCAATAAACGCAATACACAACGCGGTATGTAGTACACTAAATAGGCACAGAGTAAACCAAAGTCAACGGACATAAATCACCATAACTTGTACGCAATATCATTGGACCTCGAGGGAGTTACAGCTCTAAAACACCCTACAAATGTTTGCAGAGTTGAACTGCAACGCGACCCAACGTCATACTATAGCTGCGTTTACATTGGCGAATGCACCATCATGCATTGTTGCATATATAGGAAATTAAATTTCGAGATTCATTGTTTCTGGTACATGAATTTATAATGTAATACCAGCTCGTGGAGGACAACTATAAATCGCGTCGGTTGCTAGTGGATATCTCTGTTCAATGGCAGCCATGTTTTGCAGTTGCAATGGCTGCCAATTTTTAGAACTTGATGCTCATTGGTGTTTAGCGACGCACTGTTTTGACAACTGGTCTTGCGGCACTGGTCTCATGGCGTCGGTTGATGAGTGGATGATGATGAATCTAAAACAGCTTAAAAGGAAAGAGGGGAAACCCGGTGTCGTCACGTAGCCTACTCCTGTGGAAGAGCACCAAGGGGACAACAAGCTAATCGTCCCTTCCGAAGGACAGTACAACGCGAAGAAGAGGATTCCTCCACAAATGTATGCTGTCGAGAGGTTATCAAGCAAGGTATCTCTCCCGAACAGAACTGTTCATGCGTATGATGGTCACTCACCCATCCAATACAATTCAACGAACTAAGCAACAGTTTGTTTAATTTTCATTAGTATTCATGCAATTTCTTCGATTTGCAACTTTGGTGGTAGAACAACACAGACGGTACAATTGTAGATTCCAGTAGATAACTGTGTTTTTATAAAATTTGCTAAAAAGTTTATGGGATGCGATTCAAAAAACTAAATTCTGAGCAAAGCATGTTGTTGCAAGGTTTTTTGTTTTTCTGGTGATTCTACTAGGAAGCTGAAACTAGTACCTACGCGATGGATGGAAGCTAGACTGAAAAAATAGACAGAACACACGGTTGTACATTTTCCAGTCGATATTAGTTTAAGCGAAAATGTTAATTAATTAAAATCCCTAGCTGAAAAGTACTTATTTTGATAGTTTCAACTAGTTTCGTGGAAATTCAGCTTTTCTTTGATAATGTCTTTACAATTTCTTTGACAATGTACACACTATAGCTTCGGGCGACTTAAAACTTTAAAGCGATACTGTTTGAATATAAGGTTCTTACATAACCTAAATAGCCTGGTGGTTTTCAAACTTACTCGTTCGGCCTTAGGGATTTGGGAATCGTAAAATGTGGTCTTCATTAATTAATTGCAGACGAACGCGATGCCGCTGGGCTTGGGTGGCAACTTTCGCAACTCTGCGCGTTATTCGCAGCAAAGTTGCTCGAAAGATAGTTTATTTGTATTGAATGTACAAGTTACCTCGCACCTTCTTACCAAGCCCAAGCCAACATGATCCCAACCACGACCAAGCTGTTGCCAACACGATGAACTCATTTCAATATTGGTTGTTTGTGACCATTGTTAATTTTAGATGGTCGTAGCAGACTTTCAGTTTTGCAGTAAATAGCGTTTTGCTGCCGCGATTGAACCCACGTCGTAGATGTGTTTTAAATTATAATATATATATTTTTAAAGGTGTTGCCCCTAGTGCTTTTTGCAGTACTTTAGGTTATCAAAGGCATTTTTAAATTCGTACCGTAAAACTTTTACCATGGCATTTATGTCTTCGAATTGCAACCCTCCAATTTTTATGGACTTTTTTTTTGATGAAAATGTTGACAAAAGTTTGTAAACTATTTAATGGCATTGTTGAAAAAATGTAAAGCTGATTTTTTTTTTACTTACCTACTAAACAGACATTTTTTTAGTGTCCCGAACATATTATTCAAAAAGGTTTAGCCGTTTGGTCCGTAGATATCAAACAAACACCCACAAAAAATTTACATTTTCTTCTTGTAGTCTAATTAAGTATTCGCTTTGCTCGCAACGCTCATCTAAGTAGACTCTCAGACTGCACCTTGCAAACATTTTCTTAGCGAAGAAATTATACATCACTTTTTTCAGTTTTACCAGAGAAACAGCCACTCTGGTAAAAAGCCATTCGACAGCTAGGACAGCACTCCGGATTTTATGTCATTTTCGCTCTTTTTTGTTTTTTGATCTAAGACTTATTAGCGCAGGCTTTAAGAAGACAAGAGAAAAGGTCATTCTGCTAGCGCAGAATTATCTTTATTTTTATCTACTGATTGGACGTTTGTGCCATTCTTTAAGCTTGAAGACATGCAACATAAAATCCTATCGGACTGGCATATCTGCTTTGATCAGAGTTTTTAACCACAAGATTACCTGTGATATTCATTCTTAAATATTATAATTCCCTTCTTAGTTAAAGCAATATCATCACAGCGTTAAAAAATATGGCTTGCTGTTTGTAAAGCTTAAGTGACAAAACTATTTTTATGTCACCAATGCTTTTTGTTTTTTAAAGTAGTAAACAACCTCTCTGATTTTAAGTGCTTGGACCTAACAATGACCTTTACAGTAACATTTCTATCATAAACAGAAAAGAGCATTATGCACAACGGACTCCAGTAAACAAGCGTCAAGTACCGAGCAACGAGTATTAAGCAATGTGTGTACCGAGTCACTGATTACATTTCAACGGGGCAAATAACGGCGCACGTAGCCGCCGAAGCCGCGGGGTCGCATTATGTTTAGCGATATGAGTGACCCAGTTCTGTTGGGGGGGGGGGTTGACAAACTAAGGGGTGCGCACAGGGCTAAGGGTCGTTAAAGTGACAAATTGTCTGGATGGTTAAGCAAACGTGCCGCGTACAATTGTTTCCCCTTCGTCTCTAATAGCAGTCGCTTACGGCGGTAGGGATGGGGAACCAGGAAGATGGAAATATGGGAATTTTTCTCGGCGATAAAAAGAACACAACCCGTTTCTTTCGTCTTGACGTCAGATAAGGGAATACGTGTTCTTTTAAAATGGTGAAACGAACCCCGGTTTCTAAGCCATATGACAGCTAGGTCAAGTAGCTAGCAGTGATTTCACAGAATCTGTCTGCATTTCAGCTGCAAAAGCTGCGACACAAAAGTCCCATGACAGCTAGGTCACGTGGCTAGCGGGGATTACAAAAAAAATCAGGGTTCATTACAGATGTTTTAATATACTAGCGAGACTAGTTTAGTAAATTCAATCAGAATTTAAAGATAAAAAAGGCTCTGCAGGCTGCTTGTACGGGCAATGGCGGAAGGGCCACGATTTCTTTGCGGGTTGCGTTCAGTGGCGATGGTAGAGGTGCCATGATTGCTCTGCGGGTTGCGCTCAGGGGTAATGGTGGATGTACCATGATTGCTCTGTGGGTTGCATTCAGGGGAAGACCGCAGGATATGGAAAACATATCTTAAAAACGTTAGTGAATTCATAAATAAGCTCTTTCGAGGTGCAAGCGTCACGGCCGACCTCACGTGTTTCAACTACGTGCACACGTTTGATTAAACAAACAGTCGTTAATATTTAATCACGGTTATTGTTTGTGTGTGTGGTTGCCAGAGACCCACGTGGCGTGTGAATAGCGCCGTCTAGGGGCACGTTTCACCTCGCGCTGTGCAAAGTCTGGAAGTGTTGTTTCTTCGTTAATTATTGCTTCCAAGAAATACAATTTACCGGCAGACAATTCTACTAGTTTCTTGTTTAAGCGTCGATACGTATTGAATTACACAATAATGTGGTCTGGTTGCTTCGATATTCAATCTAATATGAGTTGCAGTAATAGTTGGGGTAATGTCTGCTTAACTATTGATAAAGACACAAAGTTGTTTGTTGTTGCCATGTTGGCAACGATCGTGTAGTCTGCCCGCGGCCAATAATTAATGATTATCAAAGTGCACTGATTGAACGAGGCGAACTTCAGCTGTTTGCGAATAGAAACGTCAGAAAGAGAATGGTTCGGCGAAGTCGGAATTAGCTTTGAAACTGTTGCCGTTGTTGGTAGAATTGATGCAGTTGGCGAGCAATTGCTTTTGTTTTATGTTTATTAGGTGATCGTAATGGGATTTCTATTTTCTAGCATCGGAAAACCGCAAGAGTTTGAATAAACCAAGCTTTAACACGTTGGGAATTTGCCTGAAAATATTTTTGGAGACGTACTTCTTTTATAAGTCGGTCAATTTGAAAATTAATTTTGTAGCTCCAATCGCGTTCTCAATAATAGAGGCTACTGCAAATAATATTTTAAATATTTAACTTGCGAGTTAGTTAAAAATCTTTTTTATCTACATTGAAGTGAAAAAAAACCTTGCTTAATTTTGGTAAACACGGTCACAAAATTAGCAGATAAAGATAATTAGAAAAAAACTGCAAAATTATGTTACCTATCGTGATTGGAAAACGATACAATATTGTTTTGCACTTTAGCTTAAGCTTGACATCTTTTAGTCTACAAAATATGCATCGACAACGACGATTTTAGAAAAATATCAGTATACACCTAAATATAGTTCTCCATGAGCTGACATGTACGTCTTCCATTATGCTGAAGTCAATTTCGAGTCCTGCTTGAAACCGTACACTGTCAACCTCTTACCAAGCCCAAACCAACGATGTCAATCAGCTCTATGATTGCATCAAAACTAGCCAATCCCGAGCCAACTGTATCCTGTCAAAGAGCGGATCATGTTCGCAGTATACTGTCTGTTGAACTGACATCAAACTCTCGAGTCAAATTCGCGCTAATGACCTGCAAAACGAGCAATCACAGTCTGTTGGTTACACAGAGTTGTGCATGAATCGGCGATAATATGTACGTTCGGAGTAGTTTACTTTGCCCCGTGAATCGTATTCGGCAGTGTCGCATTACTCGAGGACGAGGTAACGGAGTAAGCAAATAGCAACCTTCGGGGCATTCAATGCGTTACCAATACTGAGTTAATCTGTACGGACATTTAGGACGCATGAAGTGATGGAGTGAATTCAAATCAATGCAAATTGTTGCTGATGGTATAGGGAATGGTTTGAGTGTGGGTGATTTGGTGAAATTCCAAATGAAATGACCGCCATGGTAGGAAATATCGGTTGAATTTCAAGCAAAGGCTAGAAGTTTCGTGAGAAGTTTCGAGTTATTGACGTTAGAGGCAGTGCAGGCTCTTTTGATTGAATCGGAAAAGCAAGTAATTTGGCATTGAGTTTGCTGGTTTAGTCTGAAAGCCAGCGTTAACTTTAGCAAACGAGCCGGGCATCATGTGATGACGCAAGGTGCCACTAGATGGCGCACGTGGCATTCTTTTTTAACAAAACTTAAAAATATTAGGACTTAGAATCTCCATAAATGTATATCATTCGTTAATATTAGCATTAATCAAGATCAATTGAGTGTCAGCCAGTCACTCACATATGCAAGTGATTTTCGAGAAATCATTTCTAAACACACGAAACAACGGGGACGCCACCTAGGTTCATCCTTCATTTTGTCATAAAAAGAATTTGGCGGCCATTTAAGATAGTTCAACATAAAAGCGCTATGCTTGAATGGTAACTGTGATGATGCGGAACTATGAAAGCATGGTAAATATTATTTTACATATATTCGACCGAACGGTTTGGCGCGTTACAAAAACAGGTTCTTTTTCAAATCACCGAAGTTCAGCAAACCTACGCTGGGTTAGGTACCGGATGTGTGGCTAGTGCAATCATGGCAGATTCTGTACGGGAAAGAGGTTGGAAGGATAAAAGTTAGTAAATTAACTTAACTTGATTTGCTTATCAACTCATTGAAAGCATGGATTTGTGGAGAAATCCTGTTGCACTGCACTGTACTGTCCTATTTTCTTAGGTATGGGATATTAAGCTGCTGGTCCGTATGGCTATCTTCAACTTTAGACATGCCTGCTTAAGATGACAACTAATTTCGTCAACATGTTATGTTCATCATCATCCACATCATTGCCCACTCATTCACCAACACTATTATCGCAGTGCCATAGGAATCATTGATAAAACAGCAACATATTGCTGTCATATTATTATCATATAACAGTCAACATATTGGTCAATTTACAAATTATCTCGACATGACCAATCACAGAGTGGGTATTTCTGCCCGAAATCAGAAACAAACAAAAAAAGCTTCAAGAGCGATACCATTTTTGAACATGGAAATTGGAATCACCCACACTTTCAAAACAGCTGCATTTTTATGACTTAACAGTTTCATTGCAGAAGCGTCTCTTGTCAGGGAAATATTCTACATCGATGGCAGGTTCATAAAGGGTTTATTTTTTCGTTAAAATCGCTCTGATTTATGCTCGGCTAGATAACAATAAGTAGGAATTTGCTATTATTTTTCAGAAACCTAATACGATTTTATGATCGCTTGCGATTTGATAAAATATATGAAACTAGTTCACATTCATTCGTTGTGAACGCGCATTGGTTGGCCGCTTGCAATGTGGGTCACGTCTGCCAGGGGGAAGAATCCGAGAGAGCTGACGATCATTTCGCCGAGCCAGGGGTGGGCAACAATGGGACAGTACATTTGGACCAATTATTGGCCACGACAGTAGTAAATATTGGCGACCTGTAAGTCATTTATGAACTGTAAAATAACGATGAGATATTTCAATTAGTTGTTATCATATCTAGTGAGAATGACATAAAGTATGACTAACATAGCGCTAATGTTAAACTTTCTTTGCCAAAAAATGGCTGCCAAATGACCACTTTATTAACAAAAATTGTGGACGCTACAAGGTGAAGTCACCGTTGTTTTGTGTGTGAAGCACATTAATTTTGTAGTTTCTCGCAGATAACTTGCATTTGAGTCTGATTTATGCAAATTTAAAATCTACTGTCTTTATTCTTCTTTACTTGAACCCCGATCTCCGCCTATCGCGGGTGTTGCTCCCACCAATTTACCAGATATCCGTGTGGTCATCAATTTTTGAAAGGTTAGTTGTGTTCCTAATACTTAAATACTTTGCGCATTGCGAGCGTTTGCAATTTAAATCAGATTTCACACAATTCTACACCTTGGAGCTCCGTCATTCTCATCTAATGCACTAAAACCCTCTTGAAAATTATGTGTCCAAGTAGCTCAATGGGTTAAAGCAACACCTGTGGAAGGTGGAGTATCGAGGTTCGAGATCCCATTTGGGCATCCATTTTTGAGAGGATAGCAGTGTTCCTAATAATAAAATAGTGTTATCATGCATTAACATGGTCTACTATTGCCAGAGAGAGAAGGACGTACAAGAGATCCCTTGTAAAAATGTGTCATGCCACCATGGCTAAAGTCGTCAGATCTCTGTAACTTTGAGGTTGATTTCTTCTTTGTGCTCATGCTTGTGATTGTGGATAGGTAAGTGACTTGCATCGCCAAACGTACATCCTTTTCAGGATGTCTCTGTCCGGTTTCAGTCCCTTTTCACATAATTTCCGTCGCTGCAAAAGCAAACTTCTGCATCGTCTGGCGAGGAAATTTATCATGCGAACTACTTTGGAAGTTTGAAAACTATGTCTAGCTTAAAAGTAGAAGAAGAATCAAAATGCATTTTACAGGGTATCGCAAAAAGTGAGAACGCTGTCCGATTCGAAAGCATTCGCTTGCATTTCTCCAAACTAGGGGTCAGCCTACCAAAATAGCAATCGGCTGATGATAAAATTTGAGCAAATTTCGGTGAAACATGCCGCCACCTAACATAAATATAAATTATTTAAGACCTGAACCGATTTATTATGATCCAACAAAGTCTTTATTTTAATTCATGTGCTAAATTTTATTTTTAAAAATTTATTGAAAACAAAACCATATGACAGCTTTGAAAACAATGCTTGGTTGCAAAAAAACTGTATGCACAAACTTGAAAATTCAACCCAAGCCAATTTCCTAACAAACGTATTGTAAGAAGTAATGATACCGTTACCTCAACAACAAATCAATCAATTGAGCAACTATCTAAATCTAATCAATCAAACCATCAGACAAACTTCACCCATCTTCTAAACGTAATTCAGAGGTCCACGAACCCGTCGATAGAATGCCGCTGGTCACCCCTGTCTAGTGCATGCGCTCGGCTTATCTATCTCTCTATCGTATTATTCTTATTATTACTATTATTGTTATTATCTTCGTAGGTATCATTGCTCCATCCATGTCTCGCTATGGACTTCTAGCATGAACCTCCAGCTCGATAGCATTTCAGCAATGAGCAACGATCGCTATATGCTAGCATGGCGCGTCGATTTTAGAGTCTTGATTGAACTAGCTCCGAACGACGGCCATTTTGTGGCTACCAATTACTGATGAGAAAATCGGGTATGACCGTTATAATTCTGTCAAGTTTAAACGGGTGGCGATGTTTAGAAGTCGCGTAGCTCTGGAAAATTGTACGATCCCTTAACTTACGGTATTTCTTTTGTGGTTATATCATAAAGTTTATAGGTGCTATAAGAGAGCCAGTCTATATGTTACGCTTTCTGCTGAGCAAACGAGCCGGCAAATCGTGTTTACGGTTGGTGCCACCCGATGGCGCGTGCGGACGTCCTGTTTAAAAAAAAATTATAATTTAACAGTTGTGACTCAAAATATCGATGCATGAATATCATAGATGAATTGTTCATAAATCAGTCTCAAATGCGTCTAGCGTGTTGGAAACACCGGCTCTCGCGAGATCGCCGAAGTTAAGCAACACCGTACTGAGTCAGGTATTGGATGGGTGACCATACCATCATACACATGACCAGTTCTGTTCGGGAGAGAGGTTGGAGGGATGAAAGTTAGTACAGCAACTTCAGTCGCCTTGCTTATCAACCTCTCGACAGCATTGGTTTGTGGCGGAATCCTGTTGTTCGAGTTGTACCGTCCTTCGGAAGGGACGTAAAGCCGGTGGTACCCTTGGTGCTCTTCGACAGGAGTAGGCTACGTGTCGGCACCGAAATTCCCCTCCTCCCTTCTAGGCTTGGCTAGGTTCATTATCATCCTCATCATCATCCACTCATTCACCGACGCCTTGAGACCAGTGCCGCAAGGCCAGTCGTCAAAACCTTAATTTTGGTCGATAAAGTAGTCATTTTGTGGCCATGAAGAGAGTTTCGAATAAGCGCTGGTCCTCTTGACTATATCTATTCACTCTATGCTTCCAGATAACTTTCGTGAAATATAATTTGATTGTTTTCGTGTCAAAGCGCTCCTCTGCGAAGGACGTACGATATCTTCTATGCAGAGATAGAAAGAGAGGGGAGACTGATAGCTAAAGAGTACATTTTCTTTTGAGGTACAGATTGCATTTTCTTACTTTGTCATCAGGACACAAAATTGCCGGGGAAGATTGCGTTCTGCGACGTTTGAAGGTCTGTGGATGCTTTCAGGACCGGTGTACGTCATCTTCCCACCAGTTTTCCTTCCGGATGGTTTGAAAGTTGATAATACCTGGGATTTCACTTTGAAATGCCTCGTTGTTATCCGACCGCTAGCATGGATGCTTGATATACCTAAAGTGAATGATTTTTAAAGCAGACATCAAAGTGAAATATATTTTAATTTAGTCCCAATGCGTGTGTTTGCATCGCACGATTATTTTATCTATAATTGACCACAAAACTGTACGATATTGGAATTGGTCAAAAGCTAAATAATACAAAGATGAACATGATATATATTTTTTTTAGCATTTCTAGGTCTGTTTTTGAATTTTGTTATTAATAACAATACCCTCAGGTGTAATAAATTTGTAATCGGAATATTATTTTGATATAAACAGGTAAAACATATGAGATTGTATATGGTTTTAATAAATACGTGTTACCAGAAAGGTTAGACAAGTAAGAAAAAATAAATACCTTAAATATTCTAAGCTCTTTACCGACAAGCAAGGATTTTGTGCCATCCAACTAGGATATTACACTCATGAAACAGTCTGACAAATCTTTCGGCTCAAGTTTCCTATACCGTTTGTTTGTCAGGTTGTTTGTTTGCTTGTTTGCAACGCTTGACAATTCCTCGACTATAGCGACTTGTCTATTGAAGCCAGTTTCTGTTTCTGACACACGTGCTTCGCGAGTAACTTACGTACGTCAAAAGGAAATCGAAACGATCTCGAGAGAAATTCAAATTTGAAACAAATTTCTCCGCCTAATTCCCTGCACAGTTGATGGCGTGGTAATTACCAACTGGAGGAGGCGGTGATGATGGTGAAAACAATGCCGGGCACTCGATCAAAGTCAATGTACATGAGTGAAGGAGTCGAGATTTAGACAACTTTGTCTTTCGGCTACGTCGTGTTTATCTCTGATGGAAAACGTAATAAGCAAGAAGTAAAGTTTCGATTCTCGTTGCTACCTCGCGAGCGGTGTTTGAGAGGTAAGACTTTAATATCAGAAGTTGGGTCTGATAGTAAAGCAACTTCTTTGGTAAAGCAAATCGTTTCTAATCCTGAATTTTGACATGGAGTCGGTGAGTGGTGTTAAGATTAAATATTACAAATTTCTAAACTCCTATAGGTGTACCAGGAGCTAGGAAAATTTCCACGACGACTTCCAATCACATGCTATGAAATTCAGATATTTCTGTAAGTTATAAACTTAGCTTGGGGTTAAATAATTTTATGATACCGGGTCTTAGCAAAATATCTCCTTGGCTGCTAAAAGAATTTTCCGGTTGGATATTATCCTAAAAGACATCCGAACAACTGAACGGTTTGGCGTGTAGGAAACACCGGCTCTCGCGAGATCACCAAGATTGAGCAACACTGCGCTGAGTCAGGTATTGGATGGGTGACCATCATACACATGACCAGTTCTGTTCGGGAGAGAGGTTGGACGGATTTAAGTTAGTACAACGACCGTTTTCGCCTTGCTTATCAACCTTATAGTGACATTTTTTTTACAGGGACCGTTTTCTTCGTTTTTGACATTTTGGATAGTTCAGAAAATATACAAAAACAAAAATAAGCTAAAACAAAAAAAACGTACACAAGTGATTTTTCTGGGGTAATTTCGCTCCACTCGCTTTGCCCGCTTTGCTCATTAATAATTTGAGTATTTGTGTACAGAATATATTTGTGTGTAAGGGAAACCAACTTACGGCTGTGTAAACTGTAGATTCTAAACATTGTTTGCAAGGTTTTTACCAAACGTATCCAAGGAGACGTCCTCTAGCAGCTAATATCCAAACTAAAGACTTGATTAGCAAAACTATGTAAACCTTAGCAACAAAAAGTGGTTGAAATACCCACTATGTCTGACACTCTTCGACTGGGAGTGGTAACGCCTCCCGTTAACGCAGCCAAAGCGGGTCTGCGATCATGGCCCTGGGACCTCGATAACTCAGCTTCATCTAAACCCGGGTTATAATAATGAAATACATTTAGCTATGAATCCGAAGCGAAAAAAAAATATTTTACACATTTGGAAATTTGTACAATAATCAAATAGGTTAAATAATAATTTTTGGCAAAACCAGTACAAATAAAACTTAAATAAATAATTGAAAACACTTTAATTTTCACCTCGAACTTGAACTCGAAATTAAAAAGTCGAAAGAGCGGGCAGACCGCAGTACCCGCATGCAGGGGCGTAGGCATTCATGTAGCGGTCGCCTGGGCCCTTTTGACAGGGAGCTCCCAGACCTCATGAAGTTCTTAAAGGCCCTCAACCTTCAGCGCCAGTGGCGTGGTTGAGGGGCACCTGCTACGCCCCCGCTGGTAAAGAAGGGGAAAATGTAAGGTATTTCTTCGCCTTTTTTTGTTTCTATGAAAACTAAATTTGGAATCTATTTTAATACCATTTTAGCTGCTAGGTGAACTTTAGTCTAGCCTTTTTCAACGTTACATAACACTGCATTGTCCCATCGACTGTCATTATATCAAAACTTGATTGAAATAGACTGAATTGTTTGGACATTGTTCAAATGAAAACAGCCGAAATTGACAAAATGACACCTGAATCCCTACAATAAAAAAAAAAAAAGCACATATATGGGCTCAAAAACATCACAAATACTTACTTTTAATATATTTCACATCTTTGCTAAGTTTGGTGAAAAAATATTTAACACTTTCGACGGTACAACTCCAAAAGAGCTGTACAAAAAAAATTTAAAAAAATTAAATTAAAATATTAAAGAAATTAAAATAAAAAATCCAACCGTTAAAATCCTGACGTTAACTTTAACCTAGAACATCACCTTGAAAGTCAAAAGAGCTGGCAGATCGCTGCAGGTACCCGCGATAGGCCTTCATGTAGCGGCCGTTAGGGCCCTTATTAGGTTCCAAGAAGACCAATAGGTCCTCAAACGTAAGCGCCATTGTCATGGTTAAGAGGCCCGTCCCTTAAAAAAAAAAACTTTTATATTCTCTTTAGGACCACAAGTCAGTTTAAACAGAGCACATCTGTTTAAATTTTATTTAAAATGTATGTTTAAATTTTAGTAAAAAAGCAAATTTAACTGGGGTTTTTATGCCAGTAATAAAAAGTCGACCTAATTTTTCTGACACATAGTAACAGTTGTGCCCGTTCCGTTATCAAGGAATAAAGCTGATCTGAACTTGAGAATCAAAATATTAAACTATTATTTGCAATGGCAACCTAACGCATAAAGATAGACCTTGGCAAAAACTGTTTGAACTGGGTTTTGAATGCGAAGTGAAGAACAATTAAATTTCCCAACGTATCGTAACTTGTACCTGTTACTTAATCAAGGGTGAAAGCGGTCCTGACAATTTTTCGATAATGAAACCACAAAAAATTAAAACAATTACCTAGTTCAGGCATCCGAAATGCACGGTGCTAAGGTTAGATGAAGAAGACCATCACAAGGTAGATCTAAATAATATTTGGATTTTTTATTTACGTTAAAAAGCCCAAAAATGATCACAAATCACAAAATAAAAAGCCCCAAAAAGTGGGCATTCAGCCTGCCCGCCGTTGGGACTCGTAACCCCCCGGATAGCGGTCGTCTGAGTAGGTCCAGGAGCCTTTTAAAATCGTCATGAAACCGTGCATTTTCTTAGCTCTGAACGAACATTTTCAAACGCCCTCCATCCCAACCACGGCCCCAACGAAAGATTTGAATTTGTAAATGAGGTATATGTTCTCTTTTCGTTTCTATGGTTACCGAATGTTTGAAATTCTTCAGTACCAGTGTTAGCTGCTAGGTGTACGCGTTTCCATGGTGACTTAAACAAAAAAGTATGAAAACGGTGATATTTTAAAAGTGTATAAGCTGCTAGAGATTTGAGAAGTTTTTCCTGTGGAACGCCAGTAATTTGGCTACTTTTACTAACTGGCTTGGAGCTGGGAGTACTGTACTGCCTTGGCATGTAGTGTGCCTTTTTTAATAAGCCACCTAAGTTGGGTGCCATGAATGAGAAGCATTACCTTGTTGGGCAGGCAAAAATATACAGAATTTTTAAACACTTTGATTAGACTGTTCATGCAACTTACATATTTTTGTTTTGCTGTCGCTGAACAAAATCAACTGAAATGCTTTGACAGCCATGGTTAGAAACTATTTACGGCACTGTAATCCGACATTTTTGAGGTAAAAACTTGCTTGCTTCGTTAATATTAGGTAAATACATTAGGGTCGAATGTCAATATATTTCTGGAGGGAACTAGATTTCTTCCTGATAGTTTTTAGACTCATGTCTACTTGATTTATCCTTAGCACTAGTTTTAAGAAAAACTATTTGAATTGGGTTTTGAATGCTAAGTAAAGGACAACTAAAATTTCCCGACGTTTCGTAACATATACTAGTTCTTCTTCAAGGGTTAGAGCAGTCCTGACAATTTTCCAAAAACAAAAGAACCACAAAAAAATTGTCAATCTATCTACTAACTTCCCACGTTTCTCCCCATAATTTTATGTGGTTCTTTTGTTTTTGGAAAATTGTCAGGACTGCTCTTACCCTTGAAGAAGTAACTAGTACATGTTACGAAACGTCGGGAAATTTTAGTTGTCCTTTACTTAGCATTCAAAACCCATTTCAAACAATTTTTCTTAAATTTCTTCCTTTTCACAAATCTAGTTCGGGCATCTGGTCTGTGCCTAATAGGATGCGGATTGGTCAACCGAAACACTGTGATGTCCTCCGGGCAACGAGTAGATTTGTCTGGCGTACATTTTGCACAAGCAAAGATAATTTCAATTTAGTTCATTTCCATGCAGTTGCTCTAGTGGAATTGCATGGCAAAGAAAACGCGAATTAAAAATAATCACAAGAAAATAAATGCAATTCTTTGAACAATCGAGGTTAGTTTTTTTTTTTTTTTTTTTTTTTCACTGTCAAATTGAAACAGCGCAAGACAAGAGAGCGTGCAGCTGACACCGCTTTGTAGTTTCAATTCAGTCGGATGCATCATTTTTCTGGCTAGCGAAAACATTCAGAGACATACTTTTCTGTTGCATTACAAACGTATTCAAAATAGACGACTACATGCACCGGTTTGCCCTGTTTTTCTCGACTGGGGCAATGGGAAAATGTTTCCCCCTAAGCCAGCCGGCTGAAACCGCAGCCGCATTCTGCGGGTTGCGGCCTAGAGGGTTGTGTGCTGTGGAAAACAGCCCCTATGTCATGAAAGTACCCGCTACTGACGGCCTGTTTGCCTTTCAGAGACACAGACCTCAACGCAAAGAGGCGTGGAAAAATTAGGATTTTATTTAATAATCGTCTATGGCACTTTTTTCAGATCTTACCAGTTATTTTTTTCCATTTTGATCCGTTTAGATATTACTTCAGAAATGTCTGTGTCGCCACAACTTATAGACAAATTTATAGCAAATATCTAGTGCTTCGAAAAGTACATACCCTATAAGATAAAAACAAATACTTTTTTTGACCGCTAGTTGGTACCAAATTTATTGGACTGCTTAAGAAAAAAATAATTTTCAATGTGATGTTTGTTGATGTTTCAAGAGCACAACAAATTTTTTTTTTTTTGAAGTGTCGTTCAGAAATCGCAACCTATTAACAATGTGTCAGATTTTGAGTGAATTCTTAAGCTACTTTCTTGTCGATAGAGGTGCCGTATGCTAACTTATGTATTTTTATTTTCAATTCCAGAGCCTGCTGGATACACTTTCGTTGAAAAGGTAAAACCCTCTACAGTGCCATGCGTCATCCTGCTCATCTGAAAGAACCATTTGCCTTAAAATGAAGGGACACCAAAACAAATGAACAGAAGAAAGAGGTTGTCAGGTATGTTATGCTAGTTTTAACCTCTCCATTGATCAGGAACGTAACTCTGTTTGTATTCATTATAATCAGTGGTGTAGTCTAGGGTATACGCAGGTTTACGCCGTATACCCAAAAAAACTTTTTGACACCGAGAGTATTCCCAAAAAAAAAATACAGGGTATACGCCCAATAAATACTCTTTGCAAAACTTTCAAAATGCGTTTTGCGGCGACAATTCTTAATCTCCCTACAACCTGCACTGTAAAAACTCGAAAAGCAAAGTTTATTCCGAAAAATGGGTAGTCCGTGTATAAAAGCGGTTCGTATGATCTGGATGGGTTAAAATGGTTTTTCCAAACAGTCAACGTACACATTCAACCCACCGAGGAAAGCGCGATTGCAGCTACCCCAACGCCAAGTAGTAGTTTTAGTGTTGATTGGAGTGAACTATCTATGAGCTACAACTAGTGAATAGACTAAAGATAAAGAATTAGAAAGACCCTCCCCCCACCCCCCAGTGCCTAACCTAGTGATGACCGCGGCATTTGGAACTCACAGCCTGATAACCCAGCGTATACAAAAAAAAAATGTAGGACTACACCACTGATTATTATACCACCCTAATTTCAAGCCTTATAACTGTAGTAATGAACATTTTATTTTTAATCAAACTAAACGTACTCTTGAGTTTTTGTCAGGTCAAATATTAGACTGTTAATCCTTAAAACCAAATAGTGTTAGAAACACTGCGCTGGTTCAGGTTTTAGGTCGATGGCCATTATAACACACGACCAGTAGTTCCGTTCGGGAGAGAGGTTGGTGAGATGAAAGTAAGTTTAGTAACTTTATTTACCTTGTTATTAACCTCTTGACGGCATGGATTAGTGGAGTAATTATTCTGTTCTTTGCGTTGTATCGTCATTTGGAAGTCACTTTAAGCTAGTGGTCCCTTTGATGCTCGTCGACAAGACTAGGCTACTTACCGGCACCTTCGTGGCTATGTGAGGTCAATCGTTATCCTCATCACCATCCACTCATTCTCCGACGCCATACGACCAGTGCAACAGGACCCATTGTCAAAAATTGCCTCGTTAAACACCGCAAATCAATCAATTGAAAAACATCACAATAAAACAAAGTACAATTTAGATAATCACCAGCGTGCACAGAGTGTAGTTTACCAAAACAATCCTGCCAACTTTTCGCACAACATCCAAACACAAACACACACACATGTAGCAAAACTTTACCATTCAAATAGCGACGAACACCAGCGCACTCTGCATCTGTTTTAATGGCAATGTCATGGCAACGCCAATTCGAACCAACTATCAACGGAGTTTGTCTGCAAACCAGCACCGCGACGTGCGAGTATCACACTCGTGCACGAGGGGCGTTTCCGTCGTCTGCGTCGCCGAGTTCGTCTAACACACAGGAAGCAGTCGAGAGCCCGAGAGACAGGCCGGTGATGAAGTGAACGTGGCAGCAAGCTCTCTCTCTCCCTTTCTCTTGGTCGCTTGCGGCGAGCAAAACTATGTTGTTTCACAACTGACTTCATTTAAAGCGGGGAAATTAGATTGCGCTCGATGGTGGAACGCTCGGAGCTTGCCGAGGAGTGTCGGCTGGCTTGCAATCTGACAGACACTGATTTCGAAAATGTCTCAGAAGTTTGATGATGAACTGTACAACATGTGCATGTTTTGTTTAAAATCGATGCTCATGTGATGGTGTTTTGTAATGTAGTTTTCAAATTGTAGTTCAAAATTGCTTTATTATTATTTTTTTTAATTCTTATTAAGCCAGAACATTGCGTTAACGTTATAATGATAAACATATAACATTGTAACCACGCTAGAAAGTCGATGCTAGAGCGATAACGAGCTTTGAGACGTGTTATCTGCGATTTGAAAAAGTACATTTTCAGGAAAGCATTTAAGCCGATGGAAAATATCCCTACTACTGGGATTGATCGTATTAAACAGAATGTTAAATTATGAGACACTAAAAATAAAAAATAAAATACCATTTGAGAGCAAATGTGTCTAAAAAAAAAACGCATCTATGTTTAATACTTGGATCGCCATTGTATTGTAATTGACAGTTAATCAAGGTAATCGCATCAACTGCTACATGCCCGAACTACATTTTTTTTTAAAACTTTAAAACACCTGTTAAAATAACACATCTAACTTTTTCGCACCGTAAACAATGAAATAGTTAAGTCGGCAATGCCAACTAATATTCCACAGCTGGCAAACTCAACTAGCACAACTTTCTGCATGCGAAATTTTCCTCATGTGCACGGCCAACTCTCACCGAGTCACTTGCTTCTAGGTTGAGAAACGCCCGCCCTAAACATCCCAACCCCTGCGAGCAACGTACTCTCGACACCCCAAGTGCTTGTATATGACATTTCACCGGTCCTAGCTTTAATTCACTTATATAACAGAACCGATCACCGCTGTAATTAGCTTAAACACGGGATTGCTAATTATTTATCCATCGCGTTTGATCGACTCCATGTTTAATAACTTTGATGATGTCAAAATTGGTGTCCACAACTAGTGCGTCAACCTTGCTCACCTGGCTGATCAATTCAATGGCTTTTTTTTAGAAACATTGTTATTAAATGCCCCATGACCTTAATACTGGATTGATATGCGTGGAATGCGACGAAATGATAACAGGGGAATAAAAGAAAGGTTTTCTCCTTTCTTTCCATTTCATAACTCTTAAAAAGGTTACAAAATAGATGTCCTGACATGTGATAACTAGTCTAGGTATGGAAAACTGTATTTGAAAGTCTCAAATAATTCTCGTACGTGCCTTTTTACTTTCTAAATATTGAAAAATTCGTAGGTAATTTCTAAATTTTCGTCTCGTTTTATCCTTTTTTTTTTTATTTATTTTTTTTAATTTCGCAAAAGTAATAATCTTTGAATTACCACTACCCTAAGTCCCTTAATAAAGGCCCTGCATAGCCTCTTTGCTCAAATTTGCTACTTAGTTGTCTTATTTCTTCCTAATTGAAGCTTAAAATAATTATTTTTAAGAATTTAGCCTAGTAATTGCACGCCAACTGAACTATTTTTCGATTTTTTTTTGTTTTTCTAGCTGATAAAAAACTGAAAATGCTTAAATTGTTGAAAAATCTTGTGAAAAACGCATTTAATTTCTTAGTAAAGGTGCCTGGTTTGCTCTGTGGGCTGCATTCAGGGGCTAACTTGAAGTACCGTCTGAAATTAAACCACATTTTTCATCATATGTAGTTCTCAAATTGATAAATCACTCCAAACAGTCCACGGTTTGGGGATAAAGATCCACCAAAAACGCAGTTAAATTTTAAGTGGAGGTGCCGGATTTGCACTGCGGGATGCATTCAGGGGCGAATAGAAGGTGTCAAAAAAAACTGTTTTATAACTACGTTATTTTCTAGTTTTTTGTTCATAAATACTGTCACTGGGACAGTGTCAATAATGCACGTCGTTAACTATCATCAATCAAGTTGCGCTTCTCGATTTTGTAAACGTGGCGATAAAATAACGTAACACTGTTTCCGTGTGTGGGGGGTGGGGACGCAAAATATCGGCATTAAAATTATTAAACACGTGGTCTCTTCATTAAATATTTGTTCAACGCTGCACTCTAGTGTGTTTTCAACAAACTGATTTGCAAGTCTAATCAACCAATCCTGCAACCTGATTATGTAAATCGCAGTTTAATCACCATCTGGCAGTGCTTTAATGCGTCCTACAGGTCGTGATTAGCTAGGCGGTAGCTGTTTTTTTTTTTTTCTTTCTCTTTTCTCTGCACCACTCAACGTGCAGCAGAGTCGATGAGAGTTTGCAAACTGCTTGGGAAACTGGTGAAATCGAATACCGTGATTGGCGATCAATTACCGCGGGTATAAAAATAATAAAAAAAGTACTTTTGAGTTGCGACTTGATTCAGTTGGTTTATGTTACATAGAAAATATAACGCAGCTAAAATTAATATACCTTACAAATTTTATTACCTTGATAAACAAGATAACTTGAGTTCATATTGGAATAGTGGAGTGTTGTGTAGTTGATTGTTGTGCTTTGTTGTTATGGAATTTGAACTTTATAAGGATCTTGGTTGACGTTTCGTCGGCGTTTGCAAGGAATTCTTCAACTGTTTATATTGTGTATTTTCTTTGACTCTGTTATACAGAAAAATTACTGCCAACTAAGAACAAGTGTATGCCCTTACTATTTTAAGTTTAAGTGGTCGCCAATGATCGACCCGGTGCCATCATGTATAGCAAAAACCAACCCAATCCAAAATATATTTTTTTGAAGGTTGTAAATCCCAAAATAAGGAAAAGATATAATATATTAAAGTTTCATATCCAATAAAAGAAATTCAAACAAGTCGTTGCTATGTTACGTTCACCGCTCACCCAATCATTACAAAACGCTTCAAAATCTTCAAATATTTTGCGACTCATTGAAGTGATGAAAACCGAACATAAAATTACCACAAAATACCACGATTTTCAATCGTTTTATAATCGCACTCCTAGACGCATCCCGCAGAACACAATTTTATATAATTCCTCGTTTCAAGTCAGCTTGATCATCAACGTGTCATTCACCAACATGTGACCGACCCTCACTACCAGAACAATAACAAAAAAAAAACGCGACATTAACACTAGCAACAAATCCAAAACTAAAAAACACAAAAAAAAATATAAAGTTTCACAACTGTTAATAGCTTACATTTTCTATCCCGCCACCGGCGACAGTCGAATCTGTTTGCCTGTCGACTTCGATCACCCCGTCCCCCCCCCTCTCTTTCTGTGCTCGGCCAGTGCGCACCCTCAACACGGCCACCCCGAAGCGCGTGCTGCAACCCCTCAGTCGTGTTTTGAGCAAACCGGAGAGCGCACGGCCGCTTAGAGCGTAACGCCACTCGTTGTCCACCGCCACACGGATCGCGTTCGCACTTTGGGTCACTGCCACCGCGATACAAAGTCATGTGCGCCGTGAAATTACCGTTATAATCGGTCGCTACCTGCTAGAGTTACAACAGTTTTGTGAAAAACAAACGAGTTTTTCAAATATCGTACACCGCTATTTCAGAAACAACTATATATAAAGACAACGTTCTTATTTCTTTACTGTGATTGTTTTTATTTATATCGATAAAAAAAAATCGTGTGACTGTCTGACGGTTGTCAAGTGTTAATCAGCGTGTTAAAGTGAGCAGTGGCTTCGATATGTGAGTGTACCAAGTGATTAAGTCTGGTTGTCAAGGAGATAGCCGCCAACGGTAACCGCGAGCTGTCTTGGTTCAACTACGACATCGACTCAGGTAAACACACCCGCGGGGCGCTATGTTTGCGTTGGTAATGATCGAGAAATGGGGTTATGAACGGCAAAGGCGTTCGTCTGGATGTTGACCCGGTTATTATTGCCACGTGTCAATACTTAAGGCGTGGTACAGATTGGTATTGTATCTGCTGACGTTTAAATGTACTGACAGTTCACAAGCTGAGTCTACATCGTTGTTTTATATGACGCGTCGTCGTTGTCGTCGTCGTCGTCGTCGTCGTCGACGTTGTATTTATTTATAATTTATGGTCGTTCGTCGACGTTTTCGCATTGCGGCGAAAACAACGGCGGGTTTCTTTTTGCGTATTTACAGCTTGCGTTGTCGTTGGCATCGGCGAGGCAGTCGTGGTTTATCCTTGGTGCGATTTTCTGTAGCATGTTTGGCTCGGAGCCGTCTTTGGTGGCAAAAAAAAAAGCGAGAGCCGGGCTTCGACGCCTGTGCGCGTGGAAAATTCGGGGAGATTTTTATGCTGACATCGAAAAATTGGAGAAGGCGAGGGATTTGTCGTTGAGATAGAGTTGGTTGATGCTTGAGACGGATTGAGTTGTGCGTGGGATGAACTTTCATTGGTTCTGAGGTCCCTTTGATCAGTAATGGATTTCTTAACATTAAAAGTGGGTCAAAATAATTGTAAAAATCAATTTTAAGGCTGTTTTTAGTTGTCTCATGAAAATCAAGGTGCTGCTAAGTAAGATGGTGCATTAATTTCGTTAAGAATGACCATTATTGATTTGAAAACCTTGAGAGATTTAAAAAAACGCATGTCCGGACAGGGGTTTGGAAAGAGTTGTACGATGCTCAAGCAAGATTTGTTAAAACGATAATGCTTAATTTAAGCAACTGTCTAAAACGTAAAAATACAGTACAACGAGTTTAGTTTACATAAAAAGTGTTTAAAATTTTAATATTAGCAACACCAGGTACCCTCTCAAAAATTGATGTCTAAACGGCGACACAAACCCCGATCTTCGCCTATCGTGGGTGTTTCTCTAACCGATTGAGCTACTGGGACATGAGAGGGTAGTAGCGTTCCTAATGATGAAATACTCCGCGCATTGCAAGCGTTTGCAATCTAACTCAGAATTCACATGGTGTTTCAAATGATCGAAACATATTTTCGATCATAAAACATTAATTTTTAACAACATGTTGCAATTCGAGAAATAATAAAATCGCTCGGTTACCTGTCACTTCACGATCTCAAAGACCTAGACTTTAGAGGTTATCCGATGAAGACATTGTCGATTTACAACCTAGAATTTCAACCTAGCTAGAGAGTCAAAAGTCCAAGATGGCACCCAGCAAAGTTTAAACAATAGTTCGAAAACACATAGTCACGGCCACGCGAGTTCCACCGCTAGTTCGCGCTCTAGAGCAAGGCAGCTGGATACGTCGATGCTCGTCTTCTTTGGGAAATTGAATCGAATTCGTTGAAGCATATTGGGGGAGAAAATCTTTGATGTCATTTTGTTGGCGTGATATTGATGCAATAAGCTTCTTCTGTTTAGACAGAGCGTGGGTGTGTTCTTGAAAGTTTTCGGTCGGTCTTTGTCAGACGTCTGGTGAGCGGTTTGCTTGGTGACTTCGATCCTGGAACATTGGTAATGTTATTACTGTACTGCTATCAATGCTGACCATAGGAAAAACTATTGAAAATAACTAAAAATTATGATTGTTTATTTGAAAAGGCGGGATCAAAGTGCGTATTTTTTATAAATGCTTGGTAAATTTTCAAATTTGAGATAATATCACAAACAAATATTTTTTAAACCACTCAAGTAAATTGTTAAAGGGCTTCACAAATGCAATTTCAGTAAATGCAGTTTTTCTTCAACTATTTTGGTACTAAAATTAGCAGATTTTTTATTTTTCCTTTTTTGGGAGTGTATGGGCTCCCAAACCCCTCGCCACTTGTCAAGCTTTTATTTTGGTACTTTCGGTGCTCCATAAACTTAAACTTTAAACGGTACTTTACCTCAGTAAAGTTTCTATCATGGGAACAATTATTGCGAGGTTTCATAACATAACATCTTGCAAACATTTTACTGATGAACATTTTGATGAAAACATTTCCGAAATTTTGAGCAAATCTTGTTTTAGTTGGAAAACTTTCTGGACGATTTGTTTAAAAAAAGACAGGAGATCCAAAAAGCTTACATATGAAAATATCGTGACAATCCCAACAGAAAAAAATTAAAGTTATAACTTTGTTCGTTAAAGACAGAAGAACAAAACGTTCATCAGTCGAAACACATGTTTGAAGGTTTGATATAGGTGTAACATAAATAGCAATACACACATACGTAGTACAAAATATTATACATATTTCAAGTTATTGGTTACTGCTTGACATAGAATCATAGACAAATGGTAGAACCGTGCTACCATAACCCAAATGTTAAGCTGTCTCCACGAAAAATAGCTGCTCATTTACCAAGAAAAACTATTTGAAATGGGTTTTGAATGCTAAGTTGGACTAGTGCTAGTTTGACAACTAAAATTTCTCGACGTTTTGTAACATGTACTAGCTACTTCTTCAAGGGTTAAAGCAGTCCTTAGCTCATTTACCACTTTACCGCCAAAAATAGAGAATGCTTTTAGGTGGATTTCTCGCAGACTATTAACATTTGAGAATGATTAACACTTATTTAATCTTTATTAATGCTAAAATTAACGATTAATAAACATAGATCGATATTTAGAGTAATATTTTTTTAATTTTAGAGGTTTGTAAAAAAGAACGGCCGCAAGCGTAACCGGATGGCATCTACCATTACCACGTGTTGCCGGCCTCGTTTGCTCAGTAGAAAGCTTAACATTTCCGCTGGCTCACTGAATTTACCAATAAGCTCAATGGTCTATGTACATGGGTATGTTAAACAACCATGTTAACTAAAACTATTCTTGCAATCATCCGACAATTTACCTTCTCTATGTGGTGCAGACAACTTCGAACCCCGTCCTACCCTACGCATTCCACCCTGAACCCCCCCCCCCCCCCCCCCCCCACCCGAGCACCAATCGACGCAGCACGTACGCACACATTGCACGCAACGCGTCCGCACGCACTACATCACCCCCCTCCCAATCCAGCGGGGGTCGCGTGGGGACGCCGTCGGCGACGAGGGCGCGCGTCGTTAACAGCGGCTAATTCACAAACTAATTACACGTCGAGATGACGTCTACAGCCGATAGTCGACTAGACGGCGTTGCCAAGTTTCGTGGCTTCATGTTTGGCTTGAATTTGAAGGGCACATATACTTTTTGAGTTTGGTTCGCTGGATTCTATTTAGGTTTGGTATCCTACCAGCTGTGTAAGCTCTGTAGGTCACGTTGTTGCAGCCATAGCTCAAATGACCTTGATAGCGGTTGCCATTGAGAGACTTTGAAGCCAAAGCCGCCATATTAAGAGTCCCTTAGGATTTTGAGGTATCTTAAAGTGTTTTCATCAGTAATTTTTTGTGACTTTCGTAGTTGTTATTCATATAATTGTCAATATTGGTTGAAAACGTGATTTAAAAACTCTTAATTCAGTAGTTAAATTATAGGGACACTTCGGATTTCGGGATTTTGATCAACTGGCTGGATCCTATGCCCTTTGCAGGTAATTTGAGGTAATTTTTAGCTAGTAATGATTTTGACTGTGATAGGACGCAGAAATCAGGGTGGTTCTAGGCACTAAGACTTATAAATGCAGTAAGAACTAGTTTATAAGAAGTTAGTTTGGCCTGCTTTTCATCTCATATGAAAGTACAATGCTTTCAAGGTATAGCAAACAAAACACAAGAACTCTTTTAATGATAATAATTTCGAATGCGTGTTTCCAAGGGGCATCCACTCTTTCAAGAGTGCAATCTCTACTTTAACAAAGTCATGGAATGTTTAACATGCCTTAATCCTTCTTGCAATGAAGTCATGGTCAGTGGATACAGCTTGGAGAAGCGAACTTGAGATCCAGCTAGCCGTGTAAGACGTCGACGTCGCGGCGCCGAGCGAGATCAGGCGCTAATTGCGAGAAGACAGCGTCGCCGCCAGGGTGCGATGTTTGCTAGACACTTTGTGGGTGAAGTTTGTTCTGGCTACCTAGTAACCAGGAAGCTGAAACCAGTAAGCGATGGATGGAAGGGGAGCTGCACTGGAAAAATGTGCTTCCGAACCGGGATACGAACCCGGGACTCTACTGGAATCACCAGAAGAACCTAAAATCCTGCAAAAACCCAAATTTTTCGAGATACAAAACGGAATTCGAGGAATGGAGACAGACGTTCAGTCCTGTGGCCATTTTTATCAAGCATTGCATTTACGTTAGTGAATATTATTTTTTGCGTAAACCAGTCGCAAATGTGAGTAATCTGCGAGAAAGAAGAAAATAAAATTGCGTTACTCTCAAAAAGAATATGACCCCACCTAGAAGCGACTAGCATTTTCTTCGGTAATAATTTTATCAACACAGCATAACATTAGCATTTAGAATCGGAATAAATCTTTAAACTCAATGTTGCGATGCCCAAGCCAATGGTCAACAGTCTAAAGGGCCCATCACTGTTTAAAATATTCAGGATGTCAGTGCTTAACTCGCTTGCTGTTGATGAAACTAGCCTAGAAGGAAGTACGAAAGTAACACATCTAAACAATAAGATTCTCATGCCTTTCAGTGTCCTCTAAAGGTTAAAAGCATGAAGAGTTCAACGACATTTAACTGATCTATCGAGTGCTAAAAGTGTGTGCAATGATCATCCATCCTTTTTTAATCCATTACTGTGTTGCTTAACGTTGACGATGCAATTAGCAAACACATAAACAGTAAAGTTTACATTTTCTACGTCAACCTTTCGAAAACAGACAATTAATTTTTTTTTATGTCGTTTAGTCTTGTCTTTTACGTCAAAGGCTTTGAGGTACATTCGTTTGACAGCGATGATGACAAGAATGTGAAAAACAACAAAAAACCGTACAAAAATTCCACCCCCCATCAAGAAATTTCACGCTTTTTTATTTACGTGGCAGAGTTAATGGATCGTCCAATTATCCACTCTGCATTCTTTCGGCGGGAAAGATGGTAGCAATAAAACTCTATTTCAGGGAAAATGCGTGTGTTTTTTCATGTGTGGTATGCGTGACGTTACGAACTCACGCATGTGCGTGTGCATTTTAATGGGTTGGTATCATCAAGAAGCCTTGGTAATTGTAGAAGCCCAGTTTTGCCTATCTGCGATAAGAGAGGGCGACAGGCGAGTTGCGTATGGTAAATTACCTTGACAAAGACCATGACTTTGAATAATGGCGAAAAAGTGGGGGAAGGTTTAGGTTGTTATGGTTTATTAATATTCTAGATGCTTGTAAAGAAATTTCTGACCTAAATTTTTTCACTTTTCTTGCTTTTCCAAAGCATTCTGGAAAGTTTAATTAATAAAAGCTGTTTGAGAGGTATGCCGTTGATATCAAATCAATATCTGAAAGTAAACAACTTTTTGTTTGAACTTTTTCAAAATTCACTATCGCCAAAATTAAGAAGTATCTAAACACAAAAATGTGGGCTTATTACGAATACAAGAGCCCGTCTTTATCAATCTAGTGAGACAATTCAAATCTGGAGATTTTATTAAGGAAAACTGAATGTTGTGGGATTTTACCATCACCATGGTAAAATATCCGGAAAATTGCTCGGCATTTCTGTGCTTGGCTGATTTCTTCAAACACGGAGGCTAAACTTAACGGCTGCTTTGTGGAAGAACAGTTTTCTATCAATTTATAGGTTAATTTGTATTTAAAATGTTTGCTTGATTTTCCATGTGAGTCTTTGCCATAAAATCCCATACAGTGACTTTAACCACTAATAAATGATCACACCAAAACACATTCCCCACTTATTTAATACATCCCTTGAATATTGATTCAAAAATGGCTTCAAAAATTGATTTTGAGGTCGTCAGGTCAAACTGAAAATTAGAAAATGCTTCAAGCAACCGCATCCTCTCGTTTTCCACCCTCTGCCTCTGCCTTCTGTCATTCTCTACCTCGCCAACACGTCATCAAAGAGAGTACACCACCCCGAGCAGCCGACATTTTATCTCGCTACGTCCACAAACAAAGTATGACTCACACGCACTCGCGCGCCCACCGCGATAATGTACGCAACCCGGGAAAATGTGTGTGTCGGGCCCGCTTTAATCAGCTCCGTGTGGAAATTACAGGGGCGGAGTTTTTTTTTTTCGCCCCGTATCTGTTTTGTTGTCGCCG
Source organism: Protonemura montana (assembly GCA_947568835.1). Classification (NCBI taxonomy): domain Eukaryota; kingdom Metazoa; phylum Arthropoda; class Insecta; order Plecoptera; family Nemouridae; genus Protonemura; species Protonemura montana. The sequence goes on from OX387608.1 coordinate 7,986,507, forward strand.
GGTACGGTAATTTGAAGGCTTGGGTTACTAATTATCCTGTAACGGGGCTCGCTTTTGGTAACAAGATGATGGGGGGGTTGCGATAGCGGTACGGGTCTTGGCCACGATGCTGATGTTTTCGGCGTTGTAAGGTGAATAGTTTGATAAATGTCAAATGCATTTAACTTGGTGATAAATGAAAGGGATTTTTGCATCTGAAACATTTTTAGCATGCCTAAGATATGAGATTTATTTTTGGAAAATAAGTTGTCTTAAGGATAGAAAGGCTTTATCCTGCCTCAAGTACGAACAGCGCCATTCAAATACAATTATTTTCATGAAAACCCGAACGGGTTGCCTTGTTGGAAACACCAGTTCTCGTGGGATCATCGAAGTTCAGCAACACTGCGCTAGGTCAAGTATTGGTTGGTTTAACGTCTTACTCATGGCAAGTTCTGTTTGGGAGAGGGATTGGAGGGATGAAAATTAGCGGAACCAAGTTAATTTACTTTGCATTTAATCTCTATGAAGCATGGATTTGTGGAGGAATCCTTTTCTTCGAGTTGTACCGTCATCTGGAAGGGACGTTTAACTGGTTAGTGGTTCTCTGAATTATTAGCAAATATGTTCCATTTTCAACTGATGCTTATGCTATGGCTGTCAATTAGTCTTTTGTTTCGCTGTGACAGTGAGCCAGCTTTTTAAAATGACCGTTAAACCTGAATTGAATTTGCATAAAACTTTTTTTAAGTTCAAGAAAATGCTTCCTTGCTTTGTATATTTGCCATTTTCTTTCGAAAAGGAATTTCCATAAATTTTATATTGCATTCTTTTTTTATTTTTTATTTTTGTGATTCAGTTGGTTTGAGTGCTTTTACAAGAGAATGTATTGCTTTAGATTGTCTTCAACAATATTTGGTGCAAAATACAAAATAGTCCATATCCAATGTCCGAAATAGTTTGTTTTTTCCTTTTTATTATTCTAAGAAATTGATGCCCAAACGGGGAATTTTTGAAATGGTAATAGTGTTCCTAATAAGAAAATATTCCGCACATTGCCAGCGTTTGCAATTTAAAACAGATTTCATATTGATGTAGCGTCAGACTTGCTCTGTTGTGTTTTGTGGTCCGAAACGGGACCTAAAATGTCGCATTGCTTTTTCCTATTTTTAAACATGCACAGTGGAACAGTCGACGCTTTTAAAATCTCCAACCATTGCATCAAAGAAAAGTTACTTTTATTATAACTGAAAACACTTCCAGCACGCGACATGTGGGTGTTCGAGATATTTGGTGGATAGGTCACTTCTTGGACAATCGATACTTTTTATTCATAGTTTTTCAAGACGATACATCAAAACAATTCGGCTTGACGCACAGAAACAAATTGTGATGGCGTCCCTCAAGTTAAGATTAACAAATTAACACCTAGTATTTGAAAGGGTCGAAAATATTGTATTGGTAGTGACCAGCCTACTACGATAGCGATAATTTTACATTTTTCCCGCTAGATACGGCCACCAAATGACTACTTTACCATAAAACATTTGAGGGTGCTTCTGCGTAAAGTCAGTATTTTCAAATGCTGTGAAATTTATTTTCATTATTTCTCGTATATATTTTTTTAATTAGGAATGGTTTGCGCTTTAACCTTAAGCGATTTATATGCACGTATCGTTATATTCGCTCGTTGCTCGTTTGCTCAGCAGAATGTTTAACATTAACGTTTACTCTCTCTTTGTTCCTATAAACTTGATGGTAACACTGTGATGAACTGCCCGACGCTGGCTACGGGTAACTCATGCTGCATCTCTTTTGTTAAAAATGTAGGTACTATTATTTGTTTTTAATAATTATCTGGTAAATACCTACTGTTGGTTTTACATAGTACTTAAAATCATATTTTTTTATACGGTTTATCAACTCCAATGAATGTGAGTTGCGTGCACCAATGTATTGCATTGTGTTTTATTGTAAATTCCGCACATTCTGCATATTCCGCTGATCGGAAATGTTCAGCATAGGAATTTCTGGACTGAAATTATAATAAAAAAAAGAGTTTTTTAAAATTTGAGAGAATAAATAGTGCACCTGGACGCTGCCATAAACGAAAAAACTTAGTGTTAGCCCATTGTCGTTAAACGCAGCACACCATTAACCGACAGCTCCCAAAAAAAAAAAAAAAAAAAAAAACGTGACGATGATAAGTAACAAAACGACCCACCATTACATCTCTTTCACATTTTGACTATGTCTCCTTCAAATCAGCACACGTTCCCTCGCCCAGCAGTTTGATCTCTCGGCCGTGAAAATCGATAACGGATCGGAAATCGATTATCTCCATAACGGACGTCAGGAGGCGAGCCCAATGTTTGTTCACTCTGCTACACCAGATTAATTGCACGTTGCGCTAATGGTAAATCAATGTTTCGTCCGATGTGTAGAGCACACAACAACATTTAGGTTTACCTTTGTGATATATTGGTAGAGCTGTGTGAGAGCTGTGAGAGCTGTGAGAGCTGTGAGAGCTGAAACCTATTTATATTTTATTTAAACAAATTTATACAATTATGGACAATGTCGGAGTACCTTCTGTCTTCAATTCTTCAATTCTTCAATTCTTTAATTCACATCCCCTCATTTATTAATTTCCTAAAACTTTACACATTTTTCATCACTTATATTTTCATACCACTAGTCCCTTTTAACACTTAAACACCTCTTTCTATCCTTCAACACTTCTTCCTACAATCCCAATCCCTGTTTTCCTATTTTTTTCTTATCAATATAAGACTTGAGTCAGGTATTGGATGGGTGACCATCATACACATGACCAGTTCTGTTCGGGAGAGAGGTTGGAGGGATGAAAGTTGGTACAGCAACTTTATTCGCCTTGCTTATCAACCTCTCGACGACATGGATTTGTGGAGGAATCCTGCTGTTCGAGTTGTACCGTCCTTCGAAAGACACGTTAAGCCGGTGGTCCCCTTGGTGCTCTGCAACGGGAGTAGGCTACGTGCCGGCACCGGGTTTCCCCTTCTCCCTTCCAGGCTAGGTTAGGTTCATTATCATCCTCATCATCATCATCATCCACTCATTCACTGACGCCATTAGACCAGTGCCGCAGGACCAGTTGTCAAAACAGAGGGTCGTAAAACCCCAGTAATCAATTATAACAATTTAAATTCATGTCCATTTGTACCTAAAATTGTTCCTCTCTCTAATCATTTTGCTCAATCATTTTTCAGGGATATTTCGTTTTATTGCAATGGATCGCGTCTGGGTATAGGTACTTTCTGTATAAATATTTTTCGCTAGGGGTTAGTGGATATTTGAATGTGTTCTCTATAATTTTGTGTTTATAATGATGTTATAAACTGATCATTCTTATGCACGGCATTTCGTCCGACGTCTATTGACTTCGGTGCGAATGCTGGGTATTATAATCACCGTTAAATTTAGTGGGATTTCAGGCATTTCAAAGCAATTTGTGTGGTAAATTATGTTGCTCCTGGTATTGGTTGACTTTCTAGTGGGGATGCAAATTCGATTGGTGTTCTGTGGTAACTTATCATTGGCACTTACGGTAGCAAGGGTGAGGAAAGCTACTCTATTCAAAATATACCTAAAACTAAATATTTCATATATTATCGCCATTAATCATAGACAGTTTATTGAAGTAATTTAGGTGAATTTTTGAACATTATTTGTCTTTCTTAAGTTAGTTTTACTCAGTGTTTATTCTCGCTGTCCAATTAAAGTTTTACGAGACAATCAGTTCCATCTCGTGCCAAAAGTCTTGCGTAAAAAAAATATATTTGAGTTTTCTAAACATGTTGTCAAAATTTGGCGACAGATTTAAGGTCTAAGTTAGCAGTTAAGCCGAGCAATCATCATCATCAATATAAAAAAATGAAGAACAAAGATTCTGGAATTCTTGTTGATTTTCTGCTCATAATACTCAAGTTATTTGTCTCAAGTTTATTTGTCTTTCAATATGACCTACTTAGGGATTTTTTAATTTTGCTTTTCAAGTACTTCTTAAGTACGTTCGATGATCAGCGTGTTATTAATTCTGAAAAAGAATGCATTTAAATTGTGTTCTTATACGACTGGTAATTTTTATATGAAGCTGAAGACTACATTTCAGCATATAAGTACCAACGTTTTGCAATCATTCACAGTTAAACAAGCCGCCAGCACTTTTCTCTTCTTACTCAAGCATCATATTCTTTTTATAAAAAAATGTTCCCCTGAGAATCTCAAAAACTGTCCAAAGCGAAAATGGACGACCTCTAATAATGTCACGTGAAAACTTAGCTGCAGGAAAAACGGTCAACTTTGTCTATCCACGTCGCAACTAGCCTCGGAAAAGCCAAAGGAAAAGCGGCTCGATGAACTTTACCAATCTCTCGCCGCCGACGCAGCCAACACGTTTTCCCCCAACTGGGTCACAAACACATACACACAAACACACACACACACACACACACTCTCTCTCTTGCCTGTGTGATGGATTTCCCTCGGCGGTAACCACACATCGATCGACGACGAAAACCAATAGCACGAGTTTCATCAATTTGTATTCCCACGGACGCGCGCGCCACACGGCGAGCCGGAGAGATGTTTAACGACGCATCGCACGTCACGGACGCGTGCCATTAAAACCACATCAAACGCCGTGTTTTCGGCGCTTGATTCGTTTCGGCGGTGGCCATCGTTGATTTGAAAGTCGCTCTTCGAGTGAGAGGAGCGTTGGCTTGGGTTGGCTTTATAGATACGTAGAGATCGCGTACGTTCAGCAAGAAGACGTACTTTTGTGGTGGAGGCGCCACCGGCTCTTTAGCCTTTATCGAGGCAAGTTTTTGAGCTATTATGAAAAGTTGTGTACCTATTATAACAAAAATTCCACGACTGAATCGAAAAAAGCGATTTTCATTTATGAGTTGGTAGCAATGCAAGGTGGAGACATGCTTGCTTGCTACCAACTTAAAATAATCTTCAGAAGGCTGGTAAAACTCGATACAACTCCTTAACAAATCCATGCTGTCGAGAGGTTGACGAGGTTGAGGCGAGTTAGGTTGTGCATAACTTCGATTCCTTACAACTATCCCATACAAAAATCATGTGTTTGATGGTCACCCATCCAAAACCTGGCCCAATGTAGTGTTGTTGAACTTCGGTGATCTCTCAAGAACCGGTGTTTCCAGCACGCCAAACCGACTCTGCTTTCTCAATCAGCTTACAGGGGAACAAACTCAACAAAACAATCGCATTTCGCTAAACTAACCAACCAATGTAATCCCCGTTCCCCTCCCCTATTCAGCAATAAAACAGCACTACATTTGCACAACCAAATGATTACATGCTGTCAAAAACAATTCCGACAATTATCATTTGGCATTCATTTGCACAGACACACACACTTATCGCATACGACACTAATGATTGGAGAATAATTTGCTTGTCCACAAAATCCAATATCAAAAGAAATAAACAACATACTAGCAATCCACTCATGCTATACATGTTTTTTTTTTATGTTACAGGTATGTACGACCAATCTGTGATCCGTTTCGATCCATTCCGCGGCAGCCGATGATATAAAAAAAACTATGGGGATCGACCTGAATTCCAGCCGAGGTAAATGCATACAACTGTGAAATACAGCCAAAAATAGAGCAGACCGAGCTGTTCTATAATCCGGGAACATAATATTATTCAATCCTTAAATCAACGGACCGAATCCCGAAATCGCCAATCTGAAATTGGACTCCCTCATTGCATGGTATGCGGTAAGGGGGGGGGGGGGGGGGGGGGCGGCGTTTGGCGATGGGGTGGGGTATCGGTCCGATTTGGTAATCCCATTTTACTTGCTAACAGCATGCTATTCGCTAAGTTTCGTGCTCAATATAGTACTGTTCGTTAAAGTGGTGGCTAACCACACTCTACTACACTTTACATGTATAGGATATTTCATTATTGTGGTTTATTTTTTCATTGCTGACTGTGTTTTTTTTTTATGCAACAAAGGAAAATATTAAAAATCTGTATCATTTTGTTTTATAAATGCATCTGTCTTAAGATGACAGGAATCTAAAATCAAACTATCGAATTTACAAAGGATTTTTTTGGAAATTTCGAATTTCGCTTCGACTCATAAATTTTTTGCTTTGTTTTGGCTGATGGGGAGATAAGCGAGGACTGCTATTCCTAGAGATGAACAAATAAAGGTCATTTTCGTTTAACATCAACATAACCTTCATCGATATCAACATCAACATTCCGCATTACATCAACATGTTCTGTTGTATTGCGATACGTCCAACTTGACTTTAGCTAGAATTAAATTACCACAATTCTGCGCTCCCACCGAATATTGTTTTACCTGAATGTGTGTACAGCCTCGTTTATTGATATTTATCTTCAGTTCGCTGAGAGCTTGAACACTGATCCATCGCACAGCTGCAGTGAACACATCCGAGCCTATATTTTTGTTTTGTATTAATCAAAGAATGAGTGACATATAAACACAATACAAATACCACTTAATGCCAGCGTACGTCATATGTGTGAAATGAACATTAAACATACGCCATTACTAAAAAAAATATATTATTAAAAATATAACAATGTTTGATAGATTGCGAACACTTGGTCGTATCGTGAGTACTGTACAAATTTTAGATGGAATGACAGTAGAACAATTGAAACGGGGGAGGGGGCGTTTAGGTTTTGTCTGTTTTCCACATGAACGCTCCTCACCGCCACGTGGAATTGCGGTGAAATTACAAAATGGTAGGTAGAAGGGGTAATTGATTCTCGTGTCCCACCGAATCGAGATATAATTGGTCATCGTACACCAGTTGCAGTGGTTTTGCGAAATGTTTGTCGAGCGTCCGTTTGATGTGTTTTCGGTTATCGACTGGGCACAAGGAGGCGGTGGCTGCAGCACAGTGCGACGATCAGCTGTTTGTTTGACAATGCATCGCCTCTGTGAGCAGGCGATAACATGGTTCGGATTGTGATCACCGATCTGTATTTGCTTACTGAGATGGTCGATGGACTGAACATGGCTGCCACAGCCATGTTTGACAAACATTGTGGCCATTTGGTGAAAAACACATATCAAGGAAATACGCGGAATTGCCGTTTGCAGATCTGTCAAGTTGGCAAATCTTAGGTTTGGTTATGCAAGGTTATCAATTGACGTTAGACAAGGAAATGAGAATTGGTATTTAAGAAAATTCTGTTGTGCGGTGATTAAAGAAATTCTAAACCGAATTTTTTCATTTTCATAGCCGGAATGCATTGTACTTACCTCTACCGATGTGAAAAAAAACATTTGCTCGAAAACGGACATAGACCTTTGCTCTATGATTTGCTCAAACATATTTTTACTTGGAGACATTCTTACAAAATGATTGTGAAATGCCTCCAGTAGCTTGCAACCAGGCCCGTACTCAGGTCTCCGTCCACGTAGCATTTCACATATCGTTGACAGTAACATAAATCCAACTCGATTCCCGAATTGTCGACGTCGATTTCAAAGGCGATACATTAAAACAGCATTCGCACTAATAATCTCTCTTTTAAAGCAAATTTATACCCGTTGTAAACCAAAGCTTTGCAGCGGCCAATGGCTGACATGCACAAAAACAAGCAAATGCAATAAAATCGCGATTTAAAATCGTTTGTTTCGCGGCCATGACACACGGCTTCGTTGAATGCAAAACTGTGAATTCATCGTTTTGGTTGTCAACAAATTCACGTGGCCACCGCTGGGATTGTTGATGTGCTGCAATGACGGCCAGAGGCGGAATGGTCCGGTTTGCAGATACAGAATCCTACACTGGACCGCCAACCACCAGCGGGTCAAATATTTTATATTGAAGTTAGAATTGATATCAAAATTAAACTAAGGCTTCGCAAACGTAATTTTAACTGCTTTGTATATGAAGGTTTATTCTTTAGTGCTTTTTTTCTTTAACTTCTTTTGAATAGGGGTACCATTTTTGCTACTTTCGGTACTTTTGGTTGAAATAATTTGTCTGCTTTTCTTATGTAAATTAAATTAAATGAAAAAAATACAAAGCTAATTTATTTGTTTTAAAAAACAAAACAGATCTACGTTCAGATGTTTCTAAAGCGCACTGAAAATTGCATTTAAATTAGTTAAGCTGCTTCGCCGCTATGCCACTTTTGTAGGATTTCCCAAAGCCTTTTTCAACGGGTTTTTTCATATTCAGGCAATAACTGCAAGGATTTATTTAGCAATAACCTCAAACATGTAAAGCGCTGCTACCTAATACTATTGAAGTTAATTTTTTGGCTATGAAAATGATTTTTGTAAACGTATATACTTTTTGAAAAGTGTGACCTCGATTCAACACATTTTTGGGTAAAATTCCCTAACGGTTATTTTGGTGGTTGTTAAAAGTCAGCCTGCCCCAGCTTTAGTAACGCCTGTTGATAATTAAAAGTTAAATTGAAACCCTTTTTAAAATTATTTGAGTAAACATGGAATTTAATTTTCTTCCTCGAACATGGCCTCTCCACCCTTACAGTCCACCACTGGAGATCGCTTCTAGTCGTCCCCACTACACGTTGGTTGTAATTCAAGACGTCGCCGCTTGCCGGGTGCTGTGAACAGTAAATATTCGACGTACGCCACGGGTTGTTTGGCTGACGCAAATAATTGTCGAATAAATCAATCAGATTGGACGGGCGATAGGGTGTGTTGGTGTGGGAGTGTGCTGTTCACATAGACGGCGCTAAAGTGTGGACCTTTCTTTAGGGTCAAGGGAGAGGATTTGTTGTCAGGGCTATTGGGTGGTGAGGTGAAAAGAAATATATGAAAAAGAAAAATGTTAAAAATTTGGTAATGTTAAATTTTCATGGTCAAAATTAGCAGACTCACCATATGCCTTTTTAATGGTGGGTTTCAAAATAGCATTACAAATTATTACAGATTTTTAGCTAAAAAATTATCTAAGTTAACTTCTTTTGGCTACGGTGCTCAGAAAACAGCATGGCCCATCAAAATAGCCCAGAGATATTTTATGACCCCTAGCACCTCGTACATTGGACTGCTTGGAAAGAAAGTTAATTCGTTGATCATCCAAAGACAAAAAAAAATGCGCGTTAGCCATGGTCAGGTTTTGCGCAAATCACAATGCTATTTTTGCGTTGATGGAGGTGTCGATCCCCGACTGTTATTTATTTTATTAGTTCATTAGAAAGTCAACATACTTGATAATTGTTTAAAGATGTAAGATATCTTTTGAACTGTCCAGATATATAACAAAACCCATTTTAAATATTTTTTGTTAAAACTAGTCCCTAAGGATAAATCAAGTAGACATGAGTCTAAAAACCATCATGTCGAAATACTGATTGTCAACAGGACTGCTTTACGAAAAGGCACATTTTGTGCCGAAAAGTGCGGGAAGAACGGCAGTCGGTAGTTAATATTTAATGACTGTTCGACAAATGTATTACTAGATTCATTAGTTATCTTCTCGTTATTTCTAGGGTGTTTCCAAAGTCCAGCAGGACTATATGAAAGTAAAGAAAATGTGATACTATTATCTCAATAAAACCCGCCATTAATAATGAAGGATCGCACGCCCTTTTGGCAATATTAACCTTTCAACTGTTATGGGTTCATGCCACTAGAAGGACATGTTATCGGCTGTTTTTATTGGTGATCCTAAAAAAACATACAATCAATGATAAGATCCTCACAAACCACGAAAATAAACTTCGTATCAAAAGGAAGAAATAAATAGGTACTCGAATTTATTGATTTGTTTTGTTAAAGACGCATTGAATTATGACACTCAGCGTTGAGGAACTGGTCTAATAACGACGGTGAATGAAAAGGATGAGAATGAGGGTGAGGATGAGGTTGAGGATGATGATAAACCTAGCTTTATTTAAAAAAGAATAAAAAGAGTAAACCCGGTGCCGGCAACAGGATTCCTCGACAAATCCGACCACTGTCTTGAGCAGAATCTTACAACTTCCACTTCTTCTAGTTTAAGTTGGTGTTTCTAGTTGAATGGTTACTTCTATTGTGACTTCCCTGGCGTTTTCCATTTATATGCGGCGGTATTTAAGAGCTGCTGTGTGTTAGGACAATTTTTTAAATGCCCAGTTTAAAAAGCTACCAGAACGCAGACAAAAGGCTGCGATTGAAGGCTGTGAGTAAAGAGATATTTTTCTTTACTGGTTGCCATCTTTTCATCAAGACTTTGTATTATAGATAATATAATATATTATACAGGCTATGATCAGAGTGAAGATTTTTTTTTAGCCAGGACCAATAATAAAGCATAGCAAAACTGAAGTTTAAAATATCTCTGGTCTCTGGCGGCTGCTTTCTGTATAGATATTAAAACCACGTCTTTGTGCGTCGGATTTCTTTCATATTCGTCCGCTCCGTAGAACGTTGTTTAATTGAAAAGTTTAATTCGTGGCGCGTCAGATTTTGCGTATTTGCACTCTGGCAATTATTTTGAATGGAAATCACGCTAGCGCCACGTTGACTTTGAGAATTGAGAATGAGAATGAAAATGAAATAATCTTGACTCGCGTCGACGTCATCGCAGACCGACAAGTTTGGATATCACGCATGAACGCGTTAGTTCCTCGCTTTTTCACGCGCTTTCGACGTTTTCGCTTTTTTGCTTTATGTTAATTCATTATGTCCAGTGAAATCGCAAACATACTTTGCCCAAGAACGGATAATCCTGAGAATTTTTAATAGCTTTTGTCACAAATTTTGCTACCAAATAATTACAGCCTGCATTTTTTATTGCGTGGATTTGTGGTCCTGTAGCACTGGTCTGATGGTGTCTGTGAATAAGTGAATTTTTGTGAGGATGGTAATGAACCTGAGAGGAAATCCGGTGACGGAACGTAGCCTACTCCTGTCGAAGAGCATCAAGGGGACCACCTGGACTAAGGGCTTGACGTTCCTTCCAAAGGACGGTACAACTCGAACAACAGGATTTCTCCACAAATCCATGCTGTCGAGAGGTTGATGCGCAAGGTGAATGAAGTTGTACTAACTTTCATCCCTCCAACCTCTCTCCCGAACAGAACTGGTTTAGCAAATTCCATCCGAATAAGCCTGCTGTTTGATCGCTATAGAAAACGACCATGAAAACAACAACCAAACTAAGTCTTAGCTACACTCGCCACGCGTATCTGATAAAACTTGATGGATGTCCACGTGCGAACATCGACGATCAGTATCTACCAACTTCGTCACGGCCCAGGTAAAATCGACACAGAAGTCCATGCCAATTTCACGCTCTCCTGCGTCGTGATTCCTCGACGAAGACATGTTCTATACCCCATCTCTTTCGCTCGCCGTCCTGTATGCAAGTCTCCCGCACAGCCACGATTTTTTTCAGCGACCAGAGGCGACCAGAGTTTGTTCCCGTATAGCGAGCCGCTGGGATATCCGCAATGGGAATTGGGAAACCCACTCAGCTGAGAGACTAATATTGCCCGAGTGATATTCCAAATTCGTTTGTTTTACATGGTTTTAAAAACAGGATCGTTCATAGGTATGTGGGCGGTTTTATTATCGCAAAATGGAGATGAATTGAGTCGTGAAATAATTTAATGAAGTCGTGATGTTGGCTAGTATTGTTGGTTTTGGCGTCGCCGATGTTGCCAGCACTGGTGCTGCTATTGTAACTAGAGTTACTATTTTTTTTTTTTAGATTTTCTATAAAAAATCTGTATTTACTAGAGAAGATAGAGTTTAGGTACAAATTAATTTTACGATAGTCAAAAATATATTTTTATTGGACGGTTTGGCGTGTTAAAGGCACCAATTCTTTTGAGATCACCGAAGTTACGAAACACTGCGCTGGATCGGGCATCGGATGGGTGACCACTATTCGAGAGAGAGTTTGGAGAGATACAATTTTGTACAGAAGATTCATTCACCTTGCTTAACGATCTCTTGACAGCATGGATTTGTGGAGGAATCCTGTTGTTCCTGTTGTACCGTCCTTCGGATGGGAGGGCAAACCAAAAATCTCTTTAGTGCTTTTCGACATGTATCTAGGTTCTGTGCCGACACCGAATTTCCCTAACATCTGTGTACGACAAATCTCATCACCATCGACATCATGGTCACCAACCCAAACGCTAAAACGCGAAACTTGAACCCACTACTCCGCTGTGATTCGACTACCGGCCGCTTACCGTCTGGCGCCCGCCAAACGCCCCGACCACCAGCTACAGCGAGCGGCTGCATTATTGAAAGGGCCATTGCAATCATCGGACAGACCGCCATTCCATGGCTTAGTACTGGCGAGGACGCCTGGCTTATGCATATAGTTCGGATACTCGTCGCTCTCACGAAACAACGCTCTAAACATTCATTATTCATTGGCAATTTTAGTCGCTTCGTTTTTTTTTTTTTTATTTCGATGAAAGAATAAATAAATGTATTACAGCTTCGTGGCCGAACCGTTCGTTTTTGTTTGCGCATGGCTCGTCGGAATACGTGTGTGGAACAAATCGTGTGGAATATCAGACTTTTTTTTTTTAATTAATTTGCTCGTAACCGTTCTTGTTCGCTGTAAAACGGCGTTTGGTAACATTGGCAAACGTTGCTAAATGGAAAATAATAAATACTCTAATGGACTGTTTGACAATTTTCACAACTTCTTGTTAGAGTGGCAATAAAAATAATTGCCATAACGACTTTCAATCACATGCAGTGAAATTTAGACATTACTTTGTGCTAACAGCTTAAATCGGAGTTCATGCATTTGGCAACAAATAAGAGCTTGATTTATTTATTGATTTCCTGCGTTTAATGACGCATTGTTTTGACAACGAACCTTATGAAATGTTTTTAATAGCGTTGGTGAATGAGCGATAACCTAACTTACCTAAATGTTAAACCCGGTGTTTACTCCTATCAAAGAGTAGCAAGGGGACCACCGGCTTAACGTCCCTTCCAAAGGACAGGAAAGTGAAAAAAAGGATTCCTCCACAAATTCATGCTGTCGAGAGGTTAATAAGCAAGGTGAATGCAGTTGCTGTATGAACTTTCATCCCTCCAACCTCTCTCCGGAACAGAACTGGTCATGTGTATAATGGTCACCCATCCAATACCTGACTCAGCGCAGTGTGATCTCACGAGTACCAATGTTTTCAAAACACTAAACTGTAACTTAAAGATTCGCTTGATGCGTTGGTTCTTCTGTTAAGTCTACGTTTTCTTTGCTTTGGCGCCAGCGACACAATTACGCAAACAGTTGGTAACGTCTAAGTGCTCTATCAGTGTGCGGTGATTTCAATTAGATGGGCGTGTCTGTCTCGCGACTCAGCTTTCTAATTAGAGGAGTTTTATTTCTTGCTTTTTTTATGCTAATCACAGCCAAGTTTACCTGGAAATAATGCGTGCCGGGAAAATCGATTGTTGCTACGGCCTTGGCTAGACTTATAGGTGAACAAACATGCACTCACACACCATAGGCTTTGTTTAGTATTTTCATATTTCTACGTTTGGTTTGGTTCTCATACTCGTTCAGCTAGGATTTAAGTTAAGTTAATGATGTAAGATTTTTTTGGAAGAATTTAACAGTTTTTTTTTTAAAGTATTTTGATAACTTTTCCTAGCGTGAATCACTCCTATTAGCAGCAAACGCTGCGGTTGAAATGCTTGGACAATCTTAAAATGTCTGAAATTATTTGAATGGAAATGAGGGCAAAAAAAAGCCCACATTGACTTGGTATTTTCATCGATTAAGTTTCAGTGTAATAAGGTTTGATGTGGCCTACAGGCGTAGTAGTAGGATTGACTGAATACAGAATTAAACTATATAAACATTGCATTTGACTCCAAAAAGGCATATTTTCAGTTTGGATAAAACAACACGTGTTTTTTTTTTAAAGAAGAAATGTGATTTCGTTTTTACTGGTGACGTTAGAGACCACAAATCAATTAAAACTCTGTTACTTACTATCTTTAGCGACTCCATCTTGTTTAGCGTCGCCATTTGCAATTCGACTGTCAAAACCCTGCTCCAATGCCAGATTCTGTTAAAATATTTCATGTTTACACATAAGTAACGACCATTCAATTGAGTTTCTATGACGAAATCCAACCACAGAAAACTGATCCAACGGAGCCAGCAAACAAACCATAGAATCGCGACCAACCAAAAAAAAAAAAGAGACGCTCCTCGACTAAGCTTTTGTGTGTAAAAGTGCGCCGGCATCGGCATGGCGGTGGAAAATAATCCACTCTCGTACATATATTTTTAAGCCCGGCCACATGGAAAGCTTCTCCACGGTCGTTGGTCGAGGACAATGGCGGCTCGGACATATCGAGAATCGAGACTGTGAATGCTGTCTGAAAAGAGCGAGCTTGAGCTTTTTCTAGCGAGAGATGTGTTTTGTTTTTTGAACGAACGTCGTTTTTTGACAAGCACGGCTGCTTGGATTTCCGCGAGAATTTGAATTTTACAAGCTTCATATCAGATATTTGACTAGGAATACGATTCATTTTTTTTTTTATCTAGTGTGCTAAAATGGCGTTGGTAAGACTTTTCAATGAATTTAGTGTAATAATGAAGAATTTCTCGTCTCATCTCACTTCACTGAAACAAAGTTACAGAATCTTACACCTTTAGGTTTTAACTCGCTCGAGGACTTAAAATATATGCTTTTCACTAATTCTATGGCGTGTTCGTATCCAAATGTTGGAATTTCAGCATTTTGAATGTTAAAATTAGTCTAAGATTTCAGTTAATTAATTTTAAGTCAGGTTATTTGAAATCAGTGTCTTCACTCAAAAGTGCACAATTATACGATAGTGAAACTGGCTATCTCTAGGAAACATTTTGCTAGTAAAAGGCATTTAAAAACCGACTTTAACCGTTAACGAACAGGTTGGTTTAGCCCATTACTGATTGTGTGATAACCGAAGTTAAGCAACACCGCGCTGAGTCAGGTATTGGATGGGTGACCATTATACACATGACCAGTTCTGTTCGGGAGAGAGGTTGGAGGGATGAAAGTTAGTACAGCAACTTCACTCGCCGTGCTTATCAACCTCTCGACAGCATGGATTTGTGAGGGAATTTTATTGTTTGCGTAGTACAGTCCTTCGGAAGGTCTCCTTGGTGTTCTTCGACAATAGTCAAGACCGGCACTGGACTTACCCTCCTTTTTACCTCCTTTCAACCCCTAGGTATTTCATGTTTTTAATATATTTTTTTTTTAACTTTTTTATGCGTTAAATGTGTCATTTATGTGAAACCACCTCTATTGCAGAAAAATGGCCCTTCATCTTAATCATCTGTTAATTTTTCGTTCCTTCTTTTTAATTTTTCCTCAAATTAAATTTTAGTTTTCTTCATTTTTGTTTTTAATTTTTGACATTGGCATCAGAAAAAGGTACCTGAAATTTCTGCAGTTCAATACCCTGGTAGAGGCTACCCATATCTTACCAGATCCATTACGGTTAACGACCCGTTACACCAAGTCTAGTTATTAATTTAAACCGATCGTAATTATTTCCCTCTGCCTTTATTTTCAATTGACCAATCTCCACAAACAAAGCCACCTTGATCTATCCCCTACCTCGCCCACGCCGATTGACAATTGTTTTAATTAAAAAAGTCGTGCAAATGAATTCTTAATTCTCGGTTCGCTACGTAACCATGACAACGATCTGCACAAGCGACCGTTAATAACCAGGCAACCAGTAATTAATTTAAACTTGTGTCCACCCCGTTTACAGAAAGGTTTTATTTTTTTTGTTTTTAATGAAAATTATCGAACCCGGTTGCGACTTCCATCGAAACTGGTTCCCAATTACTCCGCAGCCACGGAAAAAGCGCTGTCTGTCCTAATTGAATCTGAAAACGGTTTTGTCTTTTCTCGCACGCGCTACAGCAGCGCCAGTGACAAGCTATGTGAGCGAAGATGAAATTAAACATTTCCCTCGTTCCTTTTTTTTGAAAGAGAGACGATTTGCTTTAGCTGTTAAATACAAAAATAATTGATTAGTCAATCCGTGAAAAAAACAAAGCTAACCAATGGCATTCTTCCTAGCTTACAGACACTTTTACTTTAATTTTAAATAAAAAAGATTCTTTTTTTAAACATTAATTTGGCTTCATTGAGCTTTTAAAGTACAAAGAAAAATGCAAACCAGTGAGATTTTATAAAAATGTCAAAAGATATGTTGTGTTTTATGTCGTTCAATACTTCATTCTACAAAGTTCCTATCAGGCCACTTTTAGGGCCGCAAAACGTCTTCAAACCAAAGCATAACTGAAAAAAAAATACGAGAAAAAGAATATTACCGAGTTAGACTTTTAAGTAAGCGAATCATCGAAATGCCACTGTATTTGATCAGTAGTTTTATCACGAAAACTACTTTGACTTCTGTTTCAACTTGAAATTGAGGAAATAGTAAAGCTGAAGTCTACCAAGCACGACAACACATTTAATCTGCTTGCACTCTGGTCATTTGATTGGTGGTCACCCATCAAACACCGTCTCACTGTTGCTTACCCTATGTGTTCCCGAACAGAATGTCCAGCCACTCTCAGAGACACGATTCAACAATTGGAGTCCAGATATTACCTTGAGTCACTTCAACTTTCCATCGAGGGGTCCCTGAAACCATCGTCCACCTCCCCTCGCACTCATCATCAAACAACCATTGCAATTAGAACTGTTTGAATATTAATTAGTTTAATCGACGTCTGTGAGAAACCGTTCAGTGCATGTTTGACTTTAAATTGCCGGCCACTTGAACATGCTCACGGTCGGCGGAATGATTTGGAGAAACGTTGAACGTTTATGAGGGTCGGCCGAGGGTTTGGTCATGATAGTGACGTCAAGGGATTGTTGGTGATGCATTTGCGGTCAGTTGTTTGACGAAGGAATGGGAGATACTTTTAATTAGCTAAGAATTTTTCGTAGAAATTGTGTCATTTTTATGGAAAGTGTAACCGAGTGAGCTTTCAGTCAGTGAAGTCAAATTTATTTTTGAACATTTAATTTTGATGGCAAAATACAAACTTAAAAGGATTTCAGCTTGACCCTTAAAACCCTAAGAAACGTAAAAAAAAAGTTAGTTTCTTAAAAAATTACTACAAAGAAACGCAATTTTTTGTAATAGCCCCTGAATGCAGCCCGCAGAGCAAACCTGGCACCACCACCCTTCACTAAGATCTCTGGTCTTACAAATTTCAAACGCAGACCTAGTTCTTGTAAATAAAAAAAATTATAAAAATAAATATATGATAAATTTCAGAATGGCTCAAATGGCAATGGAAATCAATGATCTAATTATAAAATTTAAAAAGGTAGGTTTCTGTACTATTTAAAAAAAAAATTATAGAGTAAATTTTTTTTTTTTTTTAAATACATTATATATATATTTTTTTTTGCTGTAATAGACCATTTTAAGAACCGATAACAGCATTCAAAATTCAAGTTGAACCTGCAATCGGTTAGGGGCTGCCAAATTAAATTCCAAAAAAATCCTTTTCCTTTTAATTCTCACTTGTTCAGCCGTTTCCACGGTAACGTTAAAAGCAATTTAAATTGGACCACCCAAAGTGCATCAGCTACGTTGCAATTGAATTACGTACACTGCAACTAACATCTCGCCACATCACGTGTTCGCTGCACACGGATACACACATAGACAGAAACTCAAAAGAGAACGCGACCGCCACTGGCCTAATTAAAACTTGTGTCGCCAGAGCGCACTGCATTTGCACTGCAATGCCGAACTAGGTTAAGTGTGACGACACACGTGTGTCATGACCGAAACTTGGTGCGGTGCTACAAAGAGAGGTGTAGGGTGGGAGGGCGCTGAGGAGGAAAAACGAGGATGTCCTCGGGTGATGTGTACCACTTTGCCAAATGTAATTGACCAAGTTCGAGAAATGCTGGTCTCGTGGCTTGGGCGTCCGTAGTTGAGGATAGACTCGACCCGCAAGGCGTTGCAAAGGGAGGATGGGATAGATTTATGGGGAAACTTGAGGGGATACATCTGAACTTGAGGATAGATTATTTGATATACTATTTTCGACGGGTTTCTATGTTTTCATCAATTTTTTTTTCACACCAACTTCGCTGTTGTGAAATCTTTAGTTTTTGCACAATTTTCAAAAATTGTTACGGTTAAAGCAACAATTTTAGTGCTTTGATTGGTTTCACTGACCGATCAAAGTTGTCAAAGTTAAGTAACGTTGCTCTGAATCGGATGCTAGATGGATACCGCTTTACATATACTTGTTTTTGATTGATTTTTTTTCATATACATGTCAGTTATGTTAAAAAATGCATTGCTATTACTGTATCAGACAGTTGTTTACATATAAGGAACAATTAAGTTACGTTTCATGGCGCCACAAGCTTGCTCTTAATGGGTGATCTCGTTGCGTATGACAATATTTTATTTTGAGATAACAAAGTTTATAAAAAACGACATTCAAATTTCTCTGTTATCAACAAATATCATATGCCGCTTTTTTATAACCTCCCTTTTTTCTTTTCCTCAGCGGATAGTCGAGGAATAACATTCCAATTTGTTACTATGACTGTTTAAATGACAAATAATGTCCCAACCTTCTTACTTCTCTTAACTTTCTAAAGTATTGTTCGCGTTCTGATAGCCGTTTGACAGACACACTGGCATTGTCCCCATCGCAGAACCGCTATTTACAGAGCGACGACAACGCCTTTGGCACGCATAGTGGTCGGTTTGTGAAGCAGCTCTTCTGACTAGTTTCAAGCTGGAGACGCGACCGCAGCGCTCAAAGTTGCCGGGCGCCGATGGCGGGCTCCAGATGGCAGGGACCGGGACGGCCGGAGCCAACGGGCCGGGAGTGTGGTTTCCGGGAGGCGGTGCTGCAATGCGGAGACGGCGGTAGAAGGCAGTGGTGCTGATAAGAGTGGGAAACTGTGATTATCTTTTGGTTCTTTTTTGTGCTTTTTTCTATTTCTTATAGCCAGAAAAAAAGTTTTAGGAAAACATACAAATTATTTACAAAAACTTTGAGAACACTTTATAAAATTTGCATTGAACGAAAAGCCGATCTGTTTTCCAATGAGTACCATCAAGTAGACGGGCTATCAAACTTGTTAGAGACGTTAGCTACACATTTCTTCAAGAAAATATATTAAAAACTTCTTCTATCAACGAAACGAAAGTATACTCTGTCACAAGAATCTCCATAACGTGACGCTTTGGTTAAAAAAATTGCTGCTCACCCAAATCTTTAATACGATTGACCACTCTAAGAGCACGGTCCTCTTTCCCGCCACACTGCGATCCAAGCTGCTGCGTTCTCGATTGCAAACTTTCCACCGCCTTGCAGATAACGCAACGCCCGGTCTCACCACTGCCTGCTGGACGCTAAACACACGCCGCTGTTGCCAGCGCCGAGCGACCGCAAGATGAATTAATAACTTATTTTGATGGGGTGGGGGGGGGGGGGGGGGGGGCTAAGGGTCGTTTCAACCTCTTCGATGTCTTGGTTGGTGGCTATCATCCACACACTCTCAAGACTTGTTTGCCTTCTTCCGAAAAGCATTCGGTTATAACTCTTTTTTCCTCATTGGGTGACCAAAATTATAAAGGGACTCCAAACATTGAAAGGACACACTTTGACGACCAGGCATCAAAGATGCATTATTGACTTTGTAATTTGTATCATATTAATAATTAACTACATCGTACAGCAGATTGCCGTTAGTTATTATTTAATACCTTCAGTTGCTGGTGTTTTGTTCACACCACAATGCATTACCAACAGCAGTAATCTATCGGCTCGTTTAGGCAAAGTGTTGACAAAAGGCAGTGAGGTCGACCATTTTGTCGACCGCATCAGTTTAAAAAGTGAACGTGCTGTATTTTAGAAATATTTTTATAAAGATTAAGTCGTAGAACCTGTAAAATCATTATCGCGTCTGTTTTAGAAACAAAAAGTCCAGGTCACACCAAATGAAAGTAATCCAAGTGGCTTTGCTGCAAGAAAGTAGCGCGGTGAAAGTGATCTACTCGGCCACGTCACGCCAAACAAGTCTCGACTCTAGAGGCTTGAGCGTCTTCATTAACGTGAGATTTAATTTACCTCCGCCCACGGCGCTGGTGTCGCTCTACGCTCGAGACGCGCGCTGTAAAGCATTACACTTGGCAACCAGGGGACTGGTACAAAGTTGCGATGAGCCAACGAATAAATTCTGACGCTCTGTGCTGCATAGCGGCGTCGTTGCCGGTTTTAGGAGAAGATTTCACAGTTTCATTGGATTTATCATGAGCTTCTGTGAAGCTTAAAATAGGAAATGACAACGTGGAAAGAAATTGTGTGTGCTTTGCTAAAATTTAACGTATGAGCTGTTAATTAAAACAAAAATCTTGAAGATTAAAATGTCTGTCTAGAATGGCTCCGAGGTAACTTGAGATTATGTCGTATTTTTGGCTTATGTACCTTTATTTACGGGCTGTTTTTTACATTAACAATTAAAAACGCTTGAGGTCACCATGTCTTTAAAATTTAACATGCTTGTGATTTTCATTATACAATTATCTTTTCGAAATTCTTTGTGCAGCTTGATCAACAATGAAATGCCACTACGATAAGAATGGTAGAATAAGTAAAAAAGCGATAGGATTCGTCTTATTATTTTATTATTTCGGCAACAATTTCTTAGAGGGTATTAGTGTTCCCAATAATAAAATACCCTGCGCATTGCAAGCGTTTGCGATTTAAATCCGATTTCACGTAAATAGGATTCAGCACGATTTTATTTTTAGCTGTAGATTTTTAGTCTGAGACAAGAAATCAACTTAAATGAAAACATCTTTCACAACAGAGAACTAAAATTTATTATTTATTAGTTTTACTCGTTTACACGGGAAAGCAAATATCTCTCTGATTAAATAAATAAAGGATTCTTAGCTAAAGAAAGCATTCATTCTTGACAACAACAACAAAAAAAGATCACTTTATTGAACACTTACAATTGCTGGCAATTTCTTAGATGTTGACGTCGACGCCCCTCATTAGGAAGACGACACGGGGCAAGCGAAGACATCCCGACGACAAGGACAGAGAGCAAAATAGGGTGATAAAAATATCTAGACGGCAAGCGGAAGTGATAGTAATTAGGGTAGAATCGTGCAGAGGTTCGTAGAGCAGTTTTTCATTGTGCTAACTGTGAAATATCATGACATGTGACGTGGTCGAGGGTGGGGTGGGAGGCGGGGGGGGGGGGGGGCTGTCAACGCAAGGGTGGTTTACTCATGGAGGTTGTGAGGATGAACTAGGTTCATGCTGGCAGGAAATGACGTTGTTGAAATTTCTAGAAAGTGAAATGTTGTCGGGGTGGAACGTTAATCTTTATTAGTTTGCGTAATTATTTCATTACAAACGTTTTTTTTTTCATAAAGTAAAAAAAAAAAATTTAAAAAATGTAATGTTTTGGAATTTAATTGCTGAACGCAGCAATCGTAGAGGAATTTTCAGGTCAAGTAGCCAAATTTGCTGGGTCTTGCGGGACGTGGAGCGTTGGAAGACCCGATGAGATCTCGATCACCAAAGTTAAGCAACATTGCGCGGGGTCCCGTATTAGATAGGTGACTATCATATACATGCCCAGTTCTGTTTGTGGGAGATGTTGAAGAGGTGAAAGTTAGTAAAGCAATATTATTCGCTTAGTTTTTAAACCTCTTGACCTAACGGATTTGTGATGCAGGAGGGGTAACCTGGTACCAGCACGAAGCATACTCCTGTCGAAGAGCACCAAGGTGGCCACTGGCTTAACGTCTCTTCTGAAGAATAGTGCAATGCGAAAAACAGGAATCCTCTATTAATCGGTGCTGTTTATAGGCTGATAAGCAAAGCGAATTAATTTGCTGTACTAATTCTTGCATCATTTTTGCCTCTCTAACTGGTCATGAACTGGTCATGTGTATGATGGTCACCCATCCATTATCTAGCCCTGAAAAAGCTAGTCTTACTTTGGTGATCTCATGAGAATCGGCGTTTTCATCACGCCAAACGATTCGGTACGATTTTTTTAACGGTCTTGCAGCAACTGACAGCTAAAACGATTGCAAAATAACTACAGCTTCCACGGAAACTTCTTGAACGCAACGCTTAGAGCGCGCGCGGCGGCGTGAAACACAATCAATTAGCTGCTAACGAGATGTTTAAGACGCATCTTACCACCCGAACAATAAATCAACCAGAGGCGCTCTACCGGCACCGGCTGTAATCTCTAATCTAATGCATGTTGCCTGGGGGCCAGAAGTTAAGCTGTGAGATCGTCCTCAGATTAAACGAGCCGCCATTCGTCAAGCAGGCTTAAGCATAATGCACGTACATCGCCCACCCATGAGCATAGCGACAAAGTATGGATGTTTTGTGTGGAAAATGCCAAGGGAAATTCTGTTTTCCCGGGGTAAACTGCCGGTGTGCTTGGATACCTGAGCCACACCGGTTGTACAGGGGGGGAAAACTCAGAACCATTTCTCATCTTCAGCTTTTCTCTTCGTTTCCTTTTTGTCGGTTCGTTGTTTGTGTTGGAACTTGTATTTTTCCTTGTCATCCGTCGTGCGTGTAGAGGTTTTTTGTTATTGTAAGATTTCCAAGAACGAATAGCGTGAAGTTGGTAGGAAAAAAGGAAGCTTTGTGTAAAATCACTGTGCTTTGTGGTCGACCTAATTGTTTGAAATGTTCTACTAAATCGGTACAGTGCCGTCCTAGAGATATGTCTCGTTAAATAAATTCTAGAAATATCTCAAATAAAAACTATCGGTAGCTTGTAATAAAAGTGCTGGCACATGAGAAGAAATTGAGAGGTATTGAAAGGAACGAGAAGAAGACTTTAAAGTTTAAAGTATAAATTGCATCTAAAAATGATTTGTTCGGTACGTTCATATACGTTCAGACGATCACTTTAAAAATGGCTTCGTGCTATTATCGAAACAGCTTTTATTCTTGGAGTAATAATTTAAATTTGGTAATTCCTACGGCTGACATTGGTTACTTGTAGATTGCTTTCAGTGAGAGAACATACTTTTCCGCCAGAGAAGCCACCAGTCGTTCTGAAGTTGACACGGTGGCCAATTGTCATTTTAAACCGCACGACAAATCATCTCCGCAGAATTCCAATATTTTCTTCAAATCTCAACTCTAAAGCTTTCGTCGAGCCAAGACTTTTTGATTTTATACCTTTTATAGGTTGTGTGTACCTGATATAAAATGTTTGGAAATTAATTTGCGGTTGCAATAAGTATTTTGAAATTGCGCTACTGAAAACATGACTAAAGTTTCATTTGTGAAATGGTAGCAATGCTGAGGGGCAGGCTTTGGTCTGGTATCTCATCTGGCACGTTTTAGACTGTAGTCTTGTTATCCTTTTACAATAGCGGCCAAAAAAGTAACATCAACATTATTACAAAACATCAAAATCATAGAAAAAGCAAAACAAATTGTTTCAATTGCGCAAAAGATAAACGTTGTTTTCCAGAAGAAAAAAAAACACGACACATCCACGTGCTGCTTCACCTTACAACGCCAAGTGAGTTTAGTGGAAAAAGCTCGTGCTCTGTGGCAGTGTGGGTGTGTGTGTGTGTGTGTGAGTCCAGGTGGCAGTTCCCACAAGAAAAGGAGGGTGAGGTCACAGGGGTGGGGGTGCACATTATTTAAGTCATCTTATCAATGGCACGGCCTCACAAAGACACGTATCCACGGTCTACTAGAGAGCTGGCATGCTAAGAGTTGCCACTAGGATAAAATCACTCGACATTTGTATATAAACGCTAGATCATGGCACATAGTTAACTTTTTATGATTTTTAAACTCATTTCTACTTTGTCCAGCCCTAGCATTAGTTTTGACAAAAACTATTTAAATTGGGCTTTGAATGGTAAGTAAATAACAAGTGAATGCTCATGTTGGTGAACTTAACTAAGCATTCAAAACCCAATTGCAGTAGTATTTTTCAAAGTTAACGTTTTATTGACCATGGGAAGCTAGAGAAAGTAGACAGATTCTGGGAAAAAGGTTTCCAATGGGTGTTCAGAATTAATCTGATGCAAAATAGATATGAATTTCCTTTAAGTTTCAATGAGAAGCCTGCGTGAGAAGCCATTTCCTGAAAGAAAAACCAGTCGTGCTTTATTTTTTTAAACTACAACTGCAAAAAAAGATTTCGATAAATTGTATCTAGGTGGAAAAACAAGTGTAAAAAACCATATGTGTAATTTCTATGCTTCTTACCATTTCTGCAACTTGCTAGGGCACCAATTTTTTAGAAAATTCATCATTTTTGAACAAAATGTTTTATCATGACATCATTCAAAGACATTAGCATTTTTTTAAAGAACCTACTAGCATGCCCGCTATATCTCACATTTCAAAATGGCGCCCTCGCACACCAATCGCCCACCTCGGTCCTGTAAGTGGACTCTCTATCTCTTTGTAGGACACCCTGAAGACATATCCTTTGCCTAACATCCAACGTCCTAGTTTATTTACTCTCACGGCCCCTAGGAAGCTTTGTCTCACCCCCCCCCCCCCGACCCCTCCTCGTACCCACCCTACAAACACCAACTTCTCAACCATACCAAACATGCGCTATTCATCTCAACACCTGCCATTTTCCACGTAGAGGTCACGGCCTGGTGGTGTTAAAAGTGCGGCAGGGGGTCTTTTTGGTGATCTTAGTGTCTATGTGTCTTGGGGTTCTCGATCTCTTTTGAAAGTGGTGAGAAAAGATGGCTGCGACACTGCTTCTGGAAACATTTTTAACAGAGTTGAGGGTTTTTAGACTAGAGTTCATTCAGAGGGCAGTGGTCGGCCATGTTTGTTGAAAGTATAGTTTGTTTGTAAGTTTGTTTGTATAGTCTATAGACTCTTGTACCAAACTGTTTGGCGTGTTGGAAACACCGGTTCTCGTGAGATCACCGAAGTTAAGCAACACTGCGCTGGGTCAGGTATTGAATGGGTGACCATTATACACATGACCAGTTCTGTTCGGGAGAGAGGTTGGAGGGATGAAAGTTAGTACAGCAACTTCATTCGCCTTGCTTATTAACCTCTCGACAGCATGGATTTGTGAAGGAATCCTGTTGTTCGCGTTGTACCGTCCTTCGGAAGGGACGTTAAGCCGGTGGTCCCCTTGGTGCTCTTCGACAGGAGTAGGCTACGTGCCAGCACCGGGTTTCCCCTCCTACCTTCTAGGCTAGGTTAGGTTCATCATCCTCATCATCATCCACTCATTCACCGACGCCATTAGACCAGTGCCGCAGGGCCAGATGTCAAAACAGTGCGTCGTTAAACACCACGAATAATAATAGACTCTTGTGTCTATGTATTTGATATTTTGATCATCTTTTTCCTTCGAAGATTATCTTCATTTATCAGCCTTACAGTCAGAGGATAATAGTGACGCTCTAAGGTCGAGTTTGATCTCTAACTCACAGAAACATCTGAATTCCACTGCATATGATTGGAAGTCGTTATGGCAATAGTTTCAACTAACACTTCAACTAGGAGGCGAGATTTTGGTAAAACCGGACCTAAATACTCTTAAAATTTAAAAGATATTGCAGTTTTTATAAAACAAAGTTTTTTTTTCGCATTGTAGGATGAGCAAGAAATTCTTAGATTGTAAGATTGTAAAATTATTAAAAAAACGATTAATAAATCCCGTGATTGAGATTACTTGGGAGTTAAAGGTAAGAACACTGCGCCGCTTGCTTAGCTCTTCTAGCCCTTCCGAAAACTTAACTAACAATAGCTTAGAATCAATTAACCCTAATTTTTTATTTACCTTCAAGCCTATCGTGTTTTCGACTCTCACATTAAGAGTGACTTTTGAACTATTTTGTTTTTAAAAATAAATTTTTCTCTGTTAATATTATTAAGACTGATTGATGGTGAAATTTTAACTGTAAAATCCGACAGATATTAATTGGAAGCGATGTTAATAGCCCAAGATAAGCATTTAAATGATTTATGTAACCTGCTTTCTTTTCGCTTGTACCTTTCTAAAGTTGAATTCTGTTATTCTCAGCTGTCACATTGAAGCCATGAACACACCGTCTCTTGGTTACCTTTCTATGGGCACTTTTCACGGCTCGGTTTGAGTATGTTTTCCCTCAACCACGACGCTATTGATCACCTTGAGTTGCACTCGAGGCATATTTTTCTTTCACCACCGCCGAGAAAAAGCGCTGTTTTCGTAGCGGGATACTTCGACACAAAATCCGAAAGAAATATGCTCTTAATGACAGTGTGCCATTGTTTTCCGGGGGGAAGGTAGATGATTGTTTTGGAACAAATTGTGCGACGGTTTTAAGTTGTAAATGGTTTCATCTAAAAGTGCTTGTGATGTTTTGAGCGTTCGCTAACCGATTTTAAACTGGCGTTCAGAAATAGCGCGTACAAGTTGGGTAATTTTGGGAAAAACTAGTTGATTTGACTAAGCAATCAAAAACCACAGTAAAGTGACAGTTTTTTTTTAGTGAAAAATACTAGTGTTTGGGCGAGATAAAGTAAACAAATATTTCAGTACAGTATTTTGTGACTTTCTAGGAAACGGTCAATTTATAACATTTTTTTTTTAATAATCTACGGCGTGTTAATTACTTAAAATGCCACTTAAAAAACTGGCACTAAGCACCAAAATAGCTTAAACAAACATTTAGAATTAGAATCATGTTCAGGAATCACGATGCTAAACGTTCTGCTTAATTTGTATTGACATTTTTAGCATGCACAGAATTTGAAAAATACTTTGCAGAACATTTGAATTGAGGTCACGGAGGTTTTTCACACCAAAATTTTAAGTAAATTATGCAAACTAGTTTTCTCTGGTGACTGTGGACCCACGGACCTAGTCAAGTCTCGAATACTTTCAACGCTCTAGATATTTGAAAAATCCTAAAAAAAAAAGTAAAACAACTACAATGAAAACTGGCAAATTACCATTCGCCTTTTTGTCTCTGTAAAAATCAAACATACCAGCACAAAAACCGGGAAGTTCCCGAGGCGAATCCATTCCAGTCACCATCAAAGCCCGCCGTTATCCTCATTCACTTCCCTAGTCGTCCTCGTCGCAGATCAGGAACACCGGCCACGGCGAGGTCCAGAAATCCAGATATAAAGCCCCAGCACGGAATGGGTGCAGGAAATAAAACCAGCGCCATCTCATTTACTTTGCGATGGTAAGCTACATTCAAAGACGTCTGATGCAGAATTTAAATCTACTCCTATATGAAGCAAACTCTCGGGTCCTTATGTATACTCAGCGTACATCCGACTCCTTATCTGTTTATTTATTATTCCTGTGTCGTTGCTAGAGGATCGCGCACGACTCGCGCACCGACTTTTTGTTGTTATTTTCGCTAAATATATACGCGCGGGGATGTGATACGGCTAGCAGTGAACGGATAAGGGTTAGTGGAGGAATATGGGACGATGTGGAGGTTTTTTTTAGGGGTTGGGAAAACACGATAAAAATAATGTGGACGCTCGGAGGGTGGCTAAGGGGTTTTGAGCAGGGATGAAGCTATGAGAAATGGGGCGATAATGTGGTTGTGTTGCCTGGTCTGTTTGTGGCATGTACAAGATGGTTTTTGGTTTCTTTTGAGATTTGGGATGTGGTTTTTCTTTTTACTGAGATGCTGGTAGATGGTTCAATACTGGGGATGGTAAACTGATGATGATATTTATAATAATGGCTGATGATTACTCTTCAATGGCGTTTCGTTTCATTTCGAGTAGTTGCTGTAAATGGGATACCTTGGATAATGAAACACGATGGTCGTTCTTTCATAGCACTTATGTTAAACTGTCTTCCCGAAAAATAGCCGCCAAATAACTGGTTTACCGACAATATTGGAAAATTCTTCTAGATGGAGTCACCGTTGAAATGTTAATTTGTGAATATCTCGTGGATTACTCGCATTTGAGACAGATTTACGTTCAATTAATCCTAACCGATGCCAACTCCAACGTCAGATTTACATGCATAATTATTGAATTGTGGAGGTTTGCAAGCGCCATAGGGTGGCAACTACCGTTGCCACGTGTTCCTGGCTCGTTCGCCCAGCAAAAATTCCAACATCAATACTGGCCATCTGAATTTACCTAAGGCAGACTTTGATAATTACTTTGATGATAACTAAATAGATCACGAATTGGAACAATGGCAAAACTTAAAGAAACGTTTTTATCGGCTTCCAACATTTGCTTTAAGCCATATTTAACTTGGTTTTCAAGAATCTTTACTACACTATTTCTGACAACTCGACAAAAATTACCAAAAGCTGTTTTAAAATGTGACCTCCAAAGGGAACCTAGAAGAGACGAGAGGTTCAAGTACGAGATCACAATCACCGTTCTATTAGCATCATCAAAGAGTCGCTAGAAGCACTGTGTCCTCACTGGGAGTGAATCTAGATTAGCCAAGTGAGAGGCCTAAATCGCTACTGTTTGCGTTACCTGCAAGTAATGGTCACAGAATGGGATCATTTTTGGTCACATCAGTAGATTTTGCGTGCTCTTCCGTATCGGGGAATATGAAACGACGACTTCGCTCCTTAATATGATATTTATAATAATAATATCAATATAAGGTTAAAACTCTGTTGGTTTCAGACTAAACATGAGACAACACTTTTTGCTTCAGCAAGGCTGAAGGATAAGATTTTCACATTTTCTGAATCAAGGAAATTTTGCAAACGTCAACCACTTTGATTTAGGAAACACTCGCTAAACGAGAAAAATATAAAGAATAAAAGGAAAGCTAAGCTTGAAAAACGTGCGACCGAAGCGGGATGCGAACCCGGGACCTCGTCAATTCGAATTGCCTTTGCCTCTTTCCCCCCTGAGGGAATCTCTTATCCCACTCTGCGAAGACTGGAATCGGTGTGCCCTGACAGCTCAGTTGGTAGAGCACCCGACCGTCAATTGGGAGGTCCCGGGTTGGTATCTTGGTTCGGTCGCACATTTTTCCAGTTTAGCTTGCTTTCCATCATTCGCTTGCTGGTTTCAGATTCCATAGTGGAATCACCTGAAAAAAAAAACCAAAAAAAAAACCTGCAAAATGGAGAATGTTTTGTGATATAGTAATGCGTGATGGTTATGTTTTTTTCTAACCTAAAATTTACTAATTTAATATTTACCTAAAATTTAACCTAATTTTTCTGAACTGGAATATTGGTTTAATATTTTAACCTCTATTGACCTTGGTTAAAATTATCACGGAGATAAGCGTGAAGATTTAATTTTCTTTTGAACGTAATGAAACCCAAGTACACTTAATTTCTGCTAAACCTTTCAAAATATTGGACATCTGTACTACACATAAACTTGACATTTAAACTGAGTTAACGCAAAGTCTACTCAGATGTTTGTGAAATCAGCCTGAAGAGTTTGCTAAGTCCGTTTGGTCCAAAGTTCAATTGAAACAGTATTTTTTTTGTAATGTTTCTTACAATAGAACTACACGCTTCTCCAGAACTTCTCCGTGAAACTTTGCATCGAAAACGCTTCTGGTGACGACTGGCCAAAGGGTGTTAAGGCGAAAACAAAGTTTGCGATATAACTCAAAAGTTAAGTAACTCTGGGCGGTAAAAGATCTTGTATAGGTGACCATATAATATCGATTCAAAAGATGGAGAAGATAGATTGAAAGTATGAGGATTTGTGAAAGAAACATGTGTTTCGAGTACGAGTCTTTACGAAAGTCAACCAATTTCACTTTTTTCATTCCTCGCACATTACTCACATATGCGACTTGTTCACGCCCAGTTAATCTTCGTTCATGCTTTCCTTAACGGTTAATAAACACGTACTTATTTCACTTTATTCAAATGAATGATATAATTTAAAAAGTACGGTCACAATCGCCAATCATTTGCGGCTACCACGTGTTGCCGGCTCGTTTGCTATACCACGCTTATCATAAGCGCCAGAACACTGATTTATGGCTGGCTACTCAGTTGTCCGTTAACAACCTAACAGTTCGTTAATTTTTTTTTGCTCGACAACAGCTAATCAGAAAATTTATTTTATTTCCGATCCACAACAACCTAGGCATCTTTATTGTTCCACCTGTCTTCACCTGCCGCGTTCCATCTCGACCAAGACGGATTTCTTAAGCAACTGCACTGCACCTACTTATTCTTCTTGTGATCAAAGAACTTGGGCCGACGCGTAATGACGTCAGTGACACAACGCGAAAGTTGCTCGTCACGAGGTGATCACTTGACGTTCGCTGGAGGACAAGTGAAACATGTGGGGGGCACTCTCTCATCTGTCACGTCTTACTCTAGTGGTACGCCCTCTTGAGGCACGAGTCGTGTGGTTTACTGCAAGCCTATTATTTCAGTCAGGGTTAAAACGAAAAATGGATGATACCGTACAATTTCCATATTTTGATCGGGGGTCTTGTTTCTCTGGCACAATTGACCCCAAAACAGTCTGGAAGGCTGTGTGTCGGCCATTTTTACTAATGCTTAATCCTTAAAATATTTATCCTGTAACCAAATGTAATCTAACCTAATATTGCTCAACTTTACATAAGCTTACATTTACTAATCAAACTTTACCAAACCTAACTTAACTTTGCCATTTTTTAACAATATTCACTCTTATCATTTAACGATACAACTTACTTGCCAAAAGTAAGATGTCTCCTTAGGAATTGGAACAGAAGATACCGACAAATAAAGCACAATAGACAAACAAATATACTTCTTTCTTTTGGAACATTTAAATTGTATGCTTTCCTGTCATTGGATACGCTGCTAGTTGGGATAGGTATAGCGTATGTCTAGCGCTCCGTATCTTAGCCGTGAATGATAGAACTTGAACTTTCTTCCGACTAGTTTGACCTTTTTGTTCGAAGACGGCGCATCTCAAGAGCCAATAGAGTGTAGGCAGCTGTCAACGCATGTCATGTGTGGTGACACTTATTTGTTCGAGCTCTTCGCGGTGGAGTAGCAAGAGTAAATGGTCGGGTTTTACCGGGAAAGAGGGGATGGTTGGAGGGGGGGCGTTTTTCCCGAGTCCCGTGGGCTTAGCGGTGGAGCGTAGCTCGGTATGGTGTTAAAGAGAAAGTGGGGTATTTTGTCCACGTTAGAACAAAAGAGCTCGGTTCTGATTTTCTTAAGCAGTTAACGTTAGATTTTTGCAATAAAAAAAATACGATTTTTCACAGCTTGGGCTTTGGTTTATGTACCACAAAATGAAATGAAATACCTACACGATTAAGGAAATTACCCATCAACTATCACATATTACACAATTACACATATTATCAATGAAATAAACATGTGTTTGGTATAAAATATGCAAAATGCTTATTATTTATAAATATATGTATATATAAATATACTTTATCGTTTTGGTGTCTGGATTTTTTTTTTTAAGATTTAAAAATTATTAAAATATTTATTTATTTTTAAAATATAAAAAAAAAAACTGAGTTTTCGTGGCAGCTGTGGATTCCAAATTTCCTCAATCTGTTCGCACTAACCAAACTACTTTGAAATGTCGCCCTTTTAAGTTGTTATTCATAAATTTTAGAATGGATTTTCCGGAAAATGTGCACTAAAAGATGTTTTTTTATAATTGCTGAAACAGTTCTTACCAACCCCAATTAAATAATAAAAACATATCATTTTGTTAACTGGATCCCCTTGAAAAAGAATTTGCAGGCTTAAGGGAGGAGCGATGCGACATGATCTAGGTCTTTCTCGTTTCTTACATTTTAATTAATAAAACACTGGCAACAATTAATGTCAAATAATTACTTTCCGTCGCCTGAAACTATGGACACGACACGGCTTTAAAAACTAACGTATATAGTTTTTTTTTGTGTAACCTGATGGAACGGTCGGACATTGTTTCGTCGAAGATTTTCGAAACCGACGACTGCAATGCGTCCTCTGGGCTGCAACCGGTCAGCGCACGTCCAGTGACCTTCACAGATCTCCCCTATGAGCTCCTGGAGGATATTTTTCTCAGAATGAAAGGTTACGAAAATATTGCAACACTGGGAGCCGTTTGCACTCGGTTCAGGAACGTCAGTGATGGGATTTTAAAACGACGGTTCATTATGTTTGAAGTAAGCTACTATTTTTGTAAAGTAAAGTCTTTTGAAATTCTCTGTGCGCTTGTTTAATCATTTTTAAACAATACTAAGTAGAAATTCAACTCGTACGTAATTAGTTTATCTCTCAAAGATAGATTATTAGATTTTTTGAATGCAATATTTTGACAGCTACCGTAATTTGTTTTCGAATGCATCACATTGCTCATATTAGAACTCAAAAAATGTCTACAATGCAGTGACCCACAGCTACAAAGGCGCTAAATTAAAAATATCGAGAATGGTTTTCGAAGAATAATATGGCAACACTCTTGAAAAATAACAGCGTAGCAGGTGACTTTGATTAGAAGCGAAGCATAGGTGATTACTAGTATCTTAATTAATTAAATAAAAAAAAACTTGAACCCGGTTTTACCCAGCGCTAAAAACCATCTCTAGGTGCTAGGTGCTAGGTG
Source organism: Protonemura montana (assembly GCA_947568835.1). Taxonomy (NCBI): domain Eukaryota; kingdom Metazoa; phylum Arthropoda; class Insecta; order Plecoptera; family Nemouridae; genus Protonemura; species Protonemura montana. The sequence continues at coordinate 8,019,086 of OX387608.1, forward strand.
CTAGATGCTAGCTCTGTGATTGTGTTTGTTACAGTACATTTTGACTGTACCTGAATAATCGCAGCACGATCAGCAATTACTGTACAAACCAGAATTTTTCTTTATCCTTGGACGTTTGTCAAACAATCTGATTGGGGTCTTTATCAGAGAGAAGTGGACGCCGAACTAAAAATCGCAGAGAACAACTTTACACTGGCACTGGCAGAGAGCGATGACCCTTGGAACCAAGCGGTACCGATCCAGAACCGCGCCAACCTCGTCTTCGTCTTCGAGTCCTTGGCGTCGCGGTTCTCACTGTTGAAGGCACATGCCTGGAACGCATCGGTGGCCTCCGCCAGTTTTTTTTTTTTAGGCGGCATCCTGGACACTGTCGCGTCTTTTTTGACGAGGGCAAAAAATGTCAACGTCAGCTCTGCGAGCGAGGACGATTTCAAAACTATTTTAGAAGATCAACAATTGAACACCATGATGCATCGTAGTTTCTTTCAAAGTTTGTTCCATAGAGGTTTTCACCTTTTGAAAATACCTGACAACTGCTTTGGTAATGCGAACGCTCAGGACATGCTGTCCGGAATCACCTTTCTTTCTGTTCTGGAAGCTTGTAAAGGTATCACGCGTGATGGAGCGTGGATAAATGGCGACGGATTTCTGTCACGAATTTACGTACGGTATACAGTTAGCAATAGTTGGTTTTGGGTCAAAAATCGCGCCGGCTACACCATAGACCAACTACTTACCAGAAATATTGCCTATCTTCTGCCATTATTCTGGGACATAGCTGCTCTGAAAGAGTATTTGTGTTTACGCACCAAACATATAGAACGATGCAAATCGTTTGCTTCTTCTGATATCAATTCTGCTGCTTTCCTTGATGAAGAGAAAGTTTACATGAATTACCTACCTGACGAACAGAGTGATACCATTTTCGTGTATCGCCATACACTGAATAACAAATATCTGGAAAAGCATTCCGGCGTCCATATCACCATCGACGCTACATGTCCCAACGTATACTTTCCCAAGAGTCTAATTGAGGAATCTACTCATGACTGTATGGATAAAGTCGACGAGAACAGTTCGTTCAAGTTGTCGATTTTTGCCTACCAATATTACCCCGCAGATACGTTGTCCTATGGTATAAACCGACGTCTGAACCGTCCACGGGTCTACCATGCTCAATCCAGGACGACTAACGAAGAGGAAAAGGACGAAGAGGAAACGATGCAAGTCGATCGTATTGAGCTCTGTAATGGTTGAAATTTGCTTGAATATGTTAATCGTCTTTTTCAAATAAATCATGAAATCGCAATAAACCGTTAGGTTTTTTTTCTTACATTTTTTTGCTTTGTGATAACGTTCGTTATTATTCGTAACTTACTGGGTGGACTTGTCTACGGGAGATTGGAAATATCTAACCGCTTACACCTACTGCCATTGTTAACTAGATGATTGTTAACTACCCAGTATTGAACTTAAATTCATTTTACCAGTTCATAATTACTGAGCACAGTCCTATAGCGCAGGTGCAGAGTTTCATATCACAATGCGTCGTTTACTGTTAAATACTAATTAAAGGGTCACAGTTAATTTTAATTACTCGCATCACTCGCATTCGAACCTTTTTTGTGCTAGCATAAAATAAATCGATATTTTTTTATTATAATTATTTGATTGTAGGGGTAGGTTAACAAGGACATATGCAAGCGCCATCGGGTGGCACCCACCGTTACCACGTCAAGGAGCTTTTAAGAAAACCTTTGACATTGCTCTGTTACTAACTGTACCTAAGCATACTGCTTTCCGAAAGAGAATGCTAGTTCTTAATTTCTTACTAATTTTGAGCAGATTTTAATATTTTCTCTCAAGAGTATCACAGAAAAATCTTTGTTTCCTTTATAGAACCATTATCTGCTTTCTCTCTGTAGCAGAGGTTCCGTAATAGCTTAAATTTACAAATGTTGCTAGAAGGCCGTGTGTCGGCCATTTTGTACTAGTGGTTCTGATCTCACAAATTCTGCAGTAAATTTCTTTACGCAGTTGACATTGCCCGGCCGCGCCACGCCGGAAGCGGGCGGCAGATGGGCAAACCACGCGTCAATGCACCACGCCGTCGCCGGCCTAGCTTATAAATAAGATGAATAATAAACTACGACGCTGTGATTTCCATGCAGTGCACTCTGGCGGATCAATAGCGCGTCTGTGTTTGTCATGCTTACGCTCTGTGTGGCAGTGCCCAATGTGTGGATCTCAGTGGTGGAGCGGGAGACCGCGTGGTAGTGGAAAAATCCCTATTTTTTTTGAGATGGCAGGGCTTCTTACTACTTTCAAATCAATCATTCAAATTGCCTGATTTTAATTGTTTAGATATTTTATATGCTCCACAAGCATATCCTTGCTGATTTTTTTTTCGGCTTCTGGCTTGAGTTCTAGTCTTTTAACGACTCTCGAGCTCTGGCACTTGTCTTAAGACGTCGGTGAATGCATAGGTGATGAAGTGGAATTGTTGTGACCCGAACCTAGCCGAGCAGAGAGGGGGGAATTTTGGTGCAGGCTTACTTCTGTTAAGGGAACCAGCGGCTTAACGTCCCTTCTGAAGGACGGTACGAATTGAACAACAGGAGTCCTTCATAGGCTCATGCTGTTGAGAGGTTAATAAGCAAGGCGATTTAAGTTGTTCAACCCTTCAACTCTGTAACAGTGCTTTTGAACTTAACTGGTCATGAAGATTAAAAGGTCACCCATCGAATAGCTTACCCAGACTAATGTTGCTTAGCTATTGTGATTTTACTAAAACCAGCGTAATTCTCACTCGGTAATAAAGAGTTCGGCTTCCAGATATTTTTTCAGAAATCGAAACCTTGACTCTTCACCTAAACCATTAAACCTTGCTTAAAGATTGACGCAGCTAAACCCCACTATTTGTTCAAACATTCATATTTTCAATTATTACTGATGATGTTATCAACATACACAAACAAATTTATACATGTAAAATGACAAGAAATAAACAAGATATCTTTATTAGAATGAAAGCTTATTTAAATTGCAAACGCTTGCAATGCGCGGGTTGCAAACCGAATCAAATTTTTTTTAAAACTAGTCTCCCGTTTGGGCATCGATTTTTGAGACGGTTATAGTGTTGATAATAACAAGATATCTGTAATTTAGTGAAACTTAACAATGCCACATTCAGCCAATTTTTCGCTGTTGTCAGCGGTTTCACTTGATTTCGACCAAGACGGGGGATGTCCCATATTACCGCAAGGTCACCACCTTGTCCCGACCGTACGCCGCAATGCCGTACGCTCTACGCAGCGGTGCGCATAAAATATGCATTGTGGGTTACACCGAACCGTTCGGTGCAAGCGTTCTCCGTACGCAGTGGCACTCGATTGTCTCGGAGGTGGCATGCAGAGGTGGCTCACCGCTGTGAAGAGGGGCTGGGGCGAAGTGCCTCTGGTGTGAACTTGGCTCGAGTGCAGGTGTGAGGGCGTTGAATTCGTTGTAGCGACGAGAGACGATCATCTCTGGATGCTTCTTGTCCGGTCGCGACATGGTTTTGGATATGCGCTGTGTTCATAAAAAAAGCAAGCGTGGTTTTTCAGTATTAGAATGAAATCTTATTTAAATTGCAAACGTGGCGTATTTTATTGTTAACAATACCATAACCGTCTCAAAAATTGATGCCCAAACGCGGACTCGAACTCCGATCTCCACCTATAGCGGGTGTTGCTCTGAACCATTGAGCTATTTGGACACTCGCTTTTTGAGACGATTTTAGTGTATTTGATGAGAATGACACTTCTCCAAGGAGTAGAACCATGAGGCTGTCAATACTCACAGTCACTTTGATTCTAGTGACGCTTTATCACGTTTTTCAGTCTTTAATACGAATTATTGGTTTACCTACTTAAACTTAAAAGTATAAATGTATATTATATTCATATATAAATATATGTAAAAAAATTAATTAAAACTAGGATTATATTGAGTTGGTTTAAGATACCAACTAGACAGTCCATCCCCCTCCCCAACTAGCTCTTGCGTTCTCTTCTGACAACTAACTCGTTGGTAGCGCCGGTCGATGTTGTTGTAGTTTCTAACAAAGTTTGTCTCGGCTAGATTAAGAGGCAACTCGGTTAAGTCTGTGAGATATAGATACTCGGTGCAGTAAGTTTGGGGAAGGGGGAAAGCCCCCTGCTGATTTTATGCCCTCCCTAGATAAACTTCGTGATGCCACGATGAAGTAGGATACGGGAAATGATCATCTACCATATTAAAGTAAGCAAATATACGCATCGCGTTAGTAATTTTATGTGTAACGGGCTTATTTAAAGTAGTGCTTAAAAAATAAATTTTGAAGCAAACTATTTTAAAATTGTTGTGGTGAGTAACGGACTTTTTAGGACCACAAGCCAATCTCAACAGAACGTGTATAGTCACGTTGTAAAATTAAAATATAATTCAAAACCGCTATCTTAAAAAAATTAACCAGAGCAAGGCAAGGTCCTTTTTAGGACCACAAGTCAATTACAACAGAGCAGGTCCGTCACTCACCACAACATTCTCCCACGGCTCTGAACCACTTCACCAAACTATATTTAACTTTTTTTATTATTATGAACACTATAACCGTCTCAAAAATTTGCAGACGGTTATAGTGATCATAATAATAAAATACCCCGCGCATTGCAAGCGTTTGCAATTTAAATAAGATTTCAACTATATTATAATTATTTCATTTTACTTAATTTCTATTTGAAATTGATTTTGTGTTTAATCAATTTTTAATTCTAGTTAACATAGAAACTTAATGCTCGAAGAAACTTTTTTTTAATCAGGTTTATAAGAATGTATCATAATTTATTATAATTCCTGGTGAATATCTAAATTTATTGGTTACAGCTTTAAAACATCAAGTAACTTTCTTCTGAAACTGCATTTCGCAGTCAATCATATAGTTTTGTGTCGCTTAACGACGTAATTTTTTGCTAGCTAGCTCTCAACAAAAGTTAGCCCAATAATTTGTGTCCCATGCGCCTGACCTCAAAATGAACAAGTATACAAAACCAAAGTTAAAGATTGAAAAATGTTTTTTCAATAAGTGAATTAATTTTGAGATACGACAGGAATACGACTGTTTTTTGTACGTTATTCAAGGGCGTTTTTACTTCGAAAGGTTGGAAAAGAAAACTTAAAGTATGGGTAGGGAAATATTCTCAAAATGCAAGTTTAAAGAAGAGTTTCTTAAAACCTTGCTGATAGTTAGTTCACTCTAGTAAAAGGAATAAGATGTCTGCAAAGTAAATCAAGTAAGCAAGTATGTATATTAACGCATAATGTCAAATACTGGGCAATCCCTTAACGGCTGCTGTTGAACAGGAGCAGATACATTGACCTAATTGAACCTGGCTCCCTTTCCGCTTGTGGTTAACTTCATCATCAACCCCACTGTCGCCCGCCGACGGCCACAAAGCACCCTCTGACAAAACGTTGCGTCGTTAAACACCACCATTTCAAAACGAACAGCGACGTTGACATCCTCTAGCCCAATAAATTGATACCCTTACTCGCTCGAAGCAACCGTAATTTCCAATCTAGACTAGGGCATCTCGACGAGCACCGCTAATAATTAGAGTATGCCGAGGTGGATGATCGCCCCAGGCGTGTCGCAACGTGTGTCAGGGCGAAAAGGTCGTGGCATTTAGGACGATGGTGGGTAGTAGAGGGAGGAAAAGTGCACTGGGGGTGATATGAGAAAGGAAAATGCCAAGAAGTGGCAGGTTTTTGTGAAGTAGGTATGCTTGTAAACACCTGCGATCTGGAATCGACGCAAAGTTGTTTTATTCGGTTTATTCGGTTATACGAACGTTTGGTCGGGTGGCCAAAAGATATTTTCAGATCAATACAGTCAACATGCATGTGTGTGACAGATGCCTCATCTATTTATTGAAAAGTACGTATTTAATTGCATTAAATCATTGGAATAACTTAAGTTTTCTTAATTTTTTTAATTTGCTTGTCATTTTTGTATGCTATTTTTAATTATAGTATAATCTTTATACCAAATCTACACACCTTTTGTTAACATTCGCTTTAACATTTTTTGTTCTTCAGAATCTAATTTAGTTGAAAAAAACCAGAAACTCGTTTAAAAAAGCTATCCCTGTATCTTAATCAGTGATTTTGTGAAAACACAGTTATATTATATGATTTTTTTATCAGTGGGGCTGAAAAAACCACTGTTTTCACAACTACCCACTGGTCCTATAGCATCGGTGAATAAGAAGCTGATGATAAGTACTATGATGAACCTAATTTAACTCAGAAAGGAGGAGGGAAACCCCGGTTCAATACGAACTCTACTCCTGTCGAAGAGCACTAAGCGGACCACCGGTTCAACGTCCCTTAGAAATACGGTACAACGCGAGCGTCAGGATTCCTCCACAAATCCATGTTCTCGAGATTTTGATTAGCAAGGCGAATGCAGTTGCTGTACTGACTTACATCCCTGCAACCTCACTCCAAAAAAAAAAAAAACTGGTAATGCTAGTCACCATGGTCATCCATCCGATACTTGACCCAGCGCAGTACTGCTCAACCCCAGTGATCGTATGAGAAGCGGTCATTTCAATATGCTCAAACGTCCGGTCTTCAAATTAGTATCAAATTTAATTTTTAGGTTAACCTACATAATTTTGTTTAATGAGTGCTTCAATCAGAAAACTGTCTTATAACCGTTTCGGAGGCGTGTAAGTAAGCAGGTGGTTTGTAATTTTGGTTCCACGTTTATTCGTACACGATATATATCTGCCAGGTAGACGGCAGATTGAGGATATTTTATGCATAAGTTGCGCTCCACTTCTGCGTCGCCATGCTCTTGTACTGTGTTCCAACAAATGCAGTCTCGTGGGACTCTATTTGGTCGTGGTTGGAAAACAGTTTGTGTTACAGTGCCAGCCAGACGATGAGGCGAAACATGTATGTATTTGTTCAACGGTATTGTTTTACTTGATTTTTAATGCCATGAAAATGTCGATGGAATTCTTATGAGATATTACGAGAAAAATGTCCAGAGAGGTGTATTTGATCAGGGGAGTATGAAATTCTGAAAGGGATTTCTTGGAATATTTGATTTTTTTTTAATTTTTGGGCAGATTTTTTGTTTAAAACGATGTCTTTTTCTTAAGATTTTCACTCTGGCTTGTCGCTAGCTTACATTCGCTTTAGTTTGCTCTAGCTTGCCGATATAAACGAGTGACCATGCTAGATCGCAGCACACTAGAGTGAAATAGTTCAGCAGGTAAACGTAAACTATTTGCTCCAAAGTGATCAAACGCAAACTAACACAAAACGGCGGTTATGTTTTAGTGCTGAATTACATGTGACCTCTGAAAGAGCTGAATTAAGCAAAAAATAAACTAACATCAACTCAAACCATCAAACCTAATTCTATATCCATTGTTTGTGTCCATTGGCTCTTGGGGCTAGGAAAATAACAATTAAGTACAACTTTTCTCACAATTTTACTAAAAGTGTCTTTCTTTTCTTTCACAGGTGAGCATCGTGAAACAAGCTTCGTGGTGCCATTTTGGATTTTGGTGAATTAAAGGTATTTTGAGTGAAATTATCGCGAAATTATGTCTTTGTGCAAACGATTCGAGTGGTTGAATAACGCAATCGAATATGTTTACCATTGATGCGTCATACAATTACACAAAATATGCGATTGGAAAATCTTGCATCGTCCCAGGAATGAATAATTTATTAAATTAAATCCTTTTAATTTTATTCCGGGAATCACAGGTTAACTAAAACTGCAGTTATTATCTTCTCCTCTTCGTTCTGTGTTTTTTGAAACATAAACATTTTATATTGGACGGTAATTGGGAATTGAAAAACAAACAAAATATGTTACCTGAAAGGTAACGTTATATCTAGTTTAAAACAACGTTGTTTGGGAGAGAATTTGTGCTGTTCAGAGGGAAAATAAACAAGCTCCGAAATTGTCCCAGTACCTACTGCATTTTTTATTACAAATATATCACACGGTTCATGGAAATCAATGAAAACATTTTCCAAATGATAGAAAAGCTATAAAATCAACTCCAATCACATTCAAAGCATTTTATGAATTCATGGATTTTATTTTACTGGCTAAAAATAAAATAACATGCCAAAAAACTTTACTTCTTTCGAGGAAAACTAGAATATTTATTCTCTCTTTATTAAATTCCTATTGAAAAGCACCGAAATCAATACGAAGTTTTCTAGATTCTTGAAAAGCCATGAAATTAAATATATAGGAACCCGATATCTCCAACTGTTGAACTGTGTAACCCAAAGGCTTTTTTTACACCAACTTTTAATATATCCCATGTAAATTTCAGTCGATAATAAATTCCCTCGCAAATATCAGCTGACCTATTTCAGAAAAAGTACATTTCGAATAAAACAACTGATGTTAATTACGGTTCGTCTCTTTTATCAGCCCATAACACTGCATGAATCACAGGCAAACTTTCTGACAGACTCAATTGTTTTACATTTAACTGTCATAATAATTACAAACTACCAAACGTACAACTTTTCCTACTGCTGTAACAACAATAACAAATCATTCGTTAAGCAGTATATTTATGTTATTACCTGCTTTATGAAACTTTAAAGCCATACACTACAACTAATAAAATTACAGTCATTGAGACCCATTTTTTCAATGCGTGGAACTGACGTTCTACCAAAACGCTAATGATTAACTGTTTCAAAGTGAAGGACGCTTATTGTTGGAGTCACAGTTGATTTCGTTATTTCTCTCAGATTACTCAAACCTGAGACTGGTTCACTCTCAAATAATCTTTATCTATTCTAAAATCGACTATTGAAATACATGTATCAATTTTTTGAATCGTAATTATTTAATTTTAGAGGTTTGTTAAAAAGAACGGCCGCAAGCGCCGTCTGGTAACATCCTCCGTTACCACTTTTGCCAGCTCGTTTGCTCAGCACAAAGTACACTCGACTGCAACCAAATTTATATGTGCGGCTTTGGCGTTGGTTTTGACATAGAGACTAGACACATCAGCACCATAATTTCATGTTAAAAATTATGCAATCTGCTCCCATAGACAGTAAACATGACGAGCATTTCCATAAAACCGAAGTAAACCACTGCATGATGCAGCCATCAAAAAACAATCGTAAAACATCGTGTAGAAAACTGCAAGGTCCGCTATATAAGAGAATCACATTAAAAATGGATGGATTTTACAGTTGCTTTTACAAGGTTTATTGTAGGAGGACAGCAGTGTGGTCGGTTAAGTAGTTTGTGGTTTTAGAATGACCTTGCAATGGCGTCGTTTTGTGTGGCGACACCATGCACTCGTTTAATGTGCGTGCTATTTTCAAAGAACCGCCTTGGTCAATTCTAAACTAATACGTTCTGGTTGAAACACAAAAAATATTTTGAAACTGCAAAAAAATTCAAGCTCGAAGATGTTTGTTAATGGAATCATTCAAAATTTTTATAATTTCACAAATATGCGCTGTTTAATAATAAGTTTCAAATAATAATCAACAAAAAAGAATTTAATTATTTGATTTTGCTTTTTATTTCTTTGCATTTTATTCATGTATGCATGTTTTCCACAAGTTTGATTCCTACTTATAGGTCTTCTTAAACGCAATTTTAGTTGCGTTGGTTACTTCTGTTTTTGAAATGGTATCACTGTATGTTCTTAGTGAAAATGAATTTTGAAATTTTTTTCAAACAATTTTCTTCTAAATTTGTCAAACCGCTTGACTGGTATGGAATATGCGCACAAAAAGAAACAAAATTAATCACATTTTTGGTGGTCGGACCTGAGTTTTTGCTTCGCTCGCTACGCTCATCATACTGTAATCAATTCAAACGAAATTCAGTAACGGACAGGCCAAAAATTAAAATAATGAAATTATATTTCCATAAATTGTGTGTTGAAACTTTTTATCCTGGTTCGTTTCTAGTGGTCACGCCACCTATCAATCAGGAGCCAATAATCTCTCAATGATTATATAACGTGCTCTATTACGGTAGATAAACGTCATCGCTGGACATCATTTAAACCAGTCATTGTCATGGCATCGAAACATGGTAAATTGACAGAGCACATGGCGGTATCGACAGAATGATTATCACGTGATCCTTAGTTTTTGTCGATTGCTTATTGCATGGGTTTGAATTCAATTGAAATGTAGACGGAATTGACTCTCTGTGCTGCAATCCCTCGCCGTGAGGGTGCTTTGGTATTCCGGAAATATAAAATATTTAAACCTTTAACTCGCCCAAATTAAGCAACACTGTTCTAGGTCAGGTGTTGGATGGGTGACCATCGCACACAAGACCAGTTATCTTTAGAAAAAAGTTATTACAGAAACTTTATACTCGTTTCTAATCAACCTCTCGATTACATGGACTTTTTTGGAGGAATCCTGTTGTTCGCGTTATATCGTCCTTCGGAAGAGACCTTAAGGCGATGATTCCCTTACTGTTGGATTTTTTTTTAGTAGATCGTTAAGAAATGAACCCACTATTTAGAAGCAAACACATTTCCGAAATTTCCTAATTGGCTGTTGCCAAGCAAATAACAAATTTTTTTGTCTGTTAGTATCTTAGCGAACAACTGAAAAACTAGAACTTTGTCTTCGACAGGAGTAGACTTAGTGCCTGCGCTGAGTTTACCTTTTAGGCTAGGCTGGATGTGTCATCACCCCTGGTCATCACCCACTCATCCAGCGACTTCATGAAAACAGTACCACATGGCCTGTTGTCAATACAGTTCGTCGTTGGAAACAAAAAAAAAAAATCGTAAAACTTTTAGAGCACTTTTATTTAAAAAAAATACGGAGCTTTACAACACGTTTTTTTTTTGTGTAGAACTGATTCGGTTCCTGACACTTGTTTTAATGCGTTTTTACATGAATTTTTCGCGTACCTGATTATTTTTTATTCTTAGGGTGTCCAAAATACCCTGCAAAAATAAGAGAAAGTCAACAGCTATTTAAAATAGACTAAATCAAAACCTCACATTTAATTTTGCAAGCATCTAATCCACTATTTATAAAGCAGGCCACCACAACCAATGAATGCGTCATTATGTGTGTTAGAAAAATCTAGTCAAAAAGTTAGATCTAGTACTAGTAGCTATAATCTCATCCTCATGGCATAAACCAATAAAGACAAACTTTCAACCTACAACGTGAAATAGAGTCACTGCACTACCAGACTTTCTAACAAAAGCTGCCCGGCAACATCGCCGATATTCTAGCATCCAGACGCCACTAGAAATCATGCAAATACGTAGAAGTAGTGCGCTGTCAACCCTTTCAGCCGGCGGCGTCCCTTAATCCCGGCCCGCGCGTATTCCCGGCTCTCCCTGGGGAGCTCGGATGTCCGTCTGGATGGGCCGTTGTCCCCGAACATCGGATACCTGCCGTCGTCGACGTCGGGGCTTATGGGGTATGCTGGCTGAACGCGAGCAGGGGAGGGTTAGAAGCTTTGAGAGGCGTCCTCTGGTCTGCATCTTGGGTTTTAGATGTTGGTACCCACGTCCGATGCGGGGACTGAGCTTTCACTGACCATCTGTTTTAAATTACAAAGTAATGGAACGCCGAATTATTGAGTGGAAAACTTGGAGAAGACAAAAAAGTTGTTTGTTTTGTTTGCTGTGTTTGTTTGCTCTCTCTACCGACCAAGTGGCTCAATCTGTTTAAATGAAATTTGCAGGAAAAAATTTAACATCCTTAAGCTTAGGTCTGCTTTATGGGAAAAATTGGTTAGGAATCATTTTTCATGAGATTTGACGAAATTTGTAATCGTTTGATTTTTTCATAAAAACTGGTAGAAAATAATTCATTTGAGTCGTCATATTTTATACCGTGAACTGCCCAAATCAAAGATGAAAATGGTCGAAAATTCGTGGTCTGCAAATCTTCGAATTTCGGTTTGAATAATTTTATTCAATATCATCGGACTCTCTGCCATGCTTGTGATCGTTTTAAAGAATTCCTAGCTACAGTTAAAATAGGCAAGTATTTTTTTGTTTTTCACCTTCTCAAAACTGAGTCAGCATGACTTTAGAAACGTTCAACCCTCAACGTGGTAGCTCATATATAGCATTCACCTCCTAACTAAACATTTGACAAAAGTGAATACACATTTTGATCTTCATAAAAGTCTGTTGTGATCATACGTACCTAGCATATCTTTTATTTCAAATCTGAAATGTTCAAAGTGACCAATTTTTGAACACGGTTATCTCATAACAGGCCGTTAACTTTTATTTCACTTTACTTTCTTTCGCGAACACGAAACCGTTGCTAAATTGCTAAAAAACCGAAATCAGCGCCAGCTTGTTTGCCCCGATATCCCCATGACAACCAGCAGGCAACGCTTATCAAATTCCGGGACAAGGCTTTTTTTTCCGCACCACGGCATCCTTGTTTGTCGCTGTTCTCCCAGTGAAGATAGCGGTGCTGTGTGCCGGTATGAACGGAAATCTGGGGGACCGTGTGTCCAGCTCCCTCTCACCCCAATCTCACCACCCCTATCACAGCTAATATGTCATGGGCGGGATTCAAAATTGCGTTCGCCGGTGACGTAATGGAATCTGCGAGGCAGTGGAATTTTAATTTCACATTCACGGGCAAGTTGATTGCTCTTCTTGCGACTGTGCTTTTTTTCGGCTGTTTTTTTTTGCTGACACTAGTACCTTTTTAGGTCCAGTTTGACGAATTCTTCAGATCTAATGCCCGATTCTTGCCTAAAATGGGCTTTTGGGAAGTTTTTAGGCAAAATGTGCATTCCTCCCTTTGCCGCAAATGTGCTATGTTTGAAAGAAGATGCTACAGTGAACACAAAAAAGACAAAAATTAAAAACGCATTTGAATTCGGTGACGGTATAAGAATTAAGAAGTACCTATTACTGGTCACAACTGTAAAGAAAATTTGACTTCTCAGCTGACACCTTTTCTTTTTTATAAATCGACAGTTTAAAATGAAACCTAGAAAAGTGGGTTTATTCTTTGATTTGTGGGTCAACTTTAGTAAACCAATAAAAATTTGGGTAAATTTTTTATATTTCACCAAAAGTAAAAAAAAAAATTCTTTTTTTTGTGCTTTACAATTATTTTTTATTTTTTATGTTCTAATTGGTGACAGTGGCTTCTATTGTTATATTGGCAGCAGTGGTGGGTTCCGATTAAAATAAACAACTGGCAAAATATTTTAAACGAAAGCGATTAGTAGACATAATGGACAATACATCTATCGGTCGAATTAAAAACTAGCTTAAATGACAATGGTTCTGAATATTAATCTGTTGAAGACGGGTATTAAACTAATCTTGAACGTTTAAAACCATGCTGTGGCTGACATGTTTGTTGTTGGTAAAAATCGTTGCTGCTTTACATTATCCTTCACAAGTGGCATATTGTCAAGCTATTCCCAAAAAAACCTAATCAGCATCATTCCTTCAATACGTTTCTACGAACCCAGAACAAAGCTGCGCAAAAATCATCAAAACGACCCTTTAACTATCATGGCCGAGTAAATGCATTGTTATTAAAGTGCAGAATAAATCACTCTTGCGCTGATTTTTATGGATTTGCATTCAGATAACGTATTAGGCCCGACTAAGCCTTTTGTGCCGATATGAAGTGCACAAAATGAACAAGTATTTTAGATTTTAGACTTTATTCGAGCAAAATACTGATTAATAAACTATGAACTAGACCAACGAAAATGGTAGGTGCTCCTGCGTTGAGTGATAGCCTTTTTTTTCTTACAATTAAGAAATTTAATTTCATTTCTCGGCGATTACTTAAATTTCATCCTGGATTTAGTTTCAGTACGCTTCAATATTGATAACCCCAACGATTGATATACATGTACCGATATTTTGTGTAAAATAATTTAATTTTAGAGGTTAAAAAGAACGGTCGCAAGCGCCATCGGGTAGCAGCTACCATCACCAAGTGTTGCCGGCCTCGTTTGCTTAGCAGAACGTTTCACATTAGCTCTGTAACTCTTATGCACTCAATGACGATGTTGTAGACTTAACTGAAGACATCGTGACATTATCAGATTTCATCAACGATTAAGCCGAACTCACAAAGTAATAAATTGCGTCAAAATCGCAATACAGAAGCTGACAGAGCTCTGCAAATCGAAGTGACCCGGATTTCGTCCCGGATTCCGTCCCGGATTTCTAAAGCTCATAAAAACCGAACAACATCACGTTTAAAGTTGTAATCTCTTGCGCTCGTATTCACACATGCAGAGTTTGTGGCCTGAAGGGGGTAGGGGGGTGGAAATGCGGAACGGGCGACCGTGTGGAGAAGGGCACATGTATTTTTGCCATGCGCGCATAGATAAGCCGCTTAATAAAACATGCCCGGCTGCTAATTCCGTTGTTAATTATGAGCTTTGTAACTCGATATGCAGGAGGCGCTATGTCTGTGTGTGTATGTGTACTTAGTACACTGGACTACTGGTGTGTGTGTGTACATATGTCTGACAGTAGGTGTTCGAATCGAGGTGCCTGAATCGACACTTGATTCGCCCTGTGATTCCGTTCGGTCCATATAGGCCTGTTGTCGTTGGAGATTTGGCAGATGACCCAAATCTCTTTCACATTTCTGTGATCATTGTTTAATGAGAGAAAACGTTGTCCAACTTTTTTTTTTTTCTTAAATATAGCTGTGATTTTTTAGCGCAATGATGAAAGTAGTATGAAACGAGCTTGACATGAAATACCATGACATTGTAATAAAGATTTTCTCGATTCTGTATTACTTGTTTTTACACGTGAAAAGATGTTGGAGATCATGATATAATATCATAGAGACCAGAAATATATAGGTACATAGCTATCATGATTTCATAAACACTGACAATTTCTCATTACTTTGAAGATACCAATTTCTGATGATCTTTCAGTGATATTACAATATTAATGTCAAAAAATAGGCAACAAACAAAGCAACAAACATAAGAGAGAAAAGAAAAATTTACAAATTAAAGAAACTGAGAAACGATACAAAATGGATGAGGGATTCATACTGCAACGCTCCAGATACTTGTGGCCAAATAAAATACTAATACTCATTCGCGCAGATATGTGTGCTTTTTTATTATTATGCAAATATTATATAAAAATATAATAATAATAAAATATATTTTATTCTAGGAACAATACATTACAGAGTAGGTAAGGTTTGTTTTGGAATACGTCAGAATACATAAAATGAGAGGAGCAGCAGTAGATTGGCATAGAATAGAATATAATAGGAAATTCAGAGTGTGACTTCTACATGTGAATGATAATCATGTAATGAATATGGGCATATCTTGCACATATCCACATATGCATATACATTATATATTATAGTCTAAATATGTTAACAAGGTTCCTATCGAAATTAGGAAAGTGTCACATTTTAAAACTTTTAAAAGGAAATGTTAATCGCTTATTTTTAAAGACGTTGCCTGACTGGCAGTGTATACAATTTTGACTAAATAAGCCTACGGCTTAGAAAAAAGTACTCAATAATATTTGCACGCTGTTTTGCGATATAAACTACAACTGCATTTAAGCTTCTGTCAGATGTGCAGGTACCGGTATGCTAAATGAACAGCGCACAAAGGGGGTGATTTACACTCGCTGAATTGTATGGGCGAATTAGGGTTGTTTTGCGATGCTCAACGAGGAAGTAATATTATCTTTGTTGTATCCAGTAATTTATGTCCGTGTGTTATAATGCTGGTCGAATCGAGGGCAAGTGGTTTGCAAAATGGCGGTACGGAGGGATTTTCATGTGGTCTTTGTGCATTTAGGATTTTAAACAAAGATATGATTTCGTTCAGAAAACGTAAAGTTTATAAGGAAATGTTGTTTCACATAAAGGTTCATAAATTAGAGGTGTTTAAAATTTTTTTGTTTTAAAATCTAGATCAAACGGCAAGCAGCATAGACGTAAGCATGCCGTAATGGTAACGTAAAGTGGTTTTTTTTCGAAACACTTATGATAAATCAATCAAATAAGTGGGCGACTTCAAGGAGGCGTGAAACTCGTCGTTTTGTTTCCTTACCTATTTTGGATCGTTTTTGAAATAGGTGAATCCAACTGGTCGTGGCATCCTGAAATAATAAAGCCACAAACAAAATGTTTGGGTTAATCAAACTTTACGCTTACTTCATGTTGCGTTGCGTTACGTTGTGTTCTTTTGTTTGTTGCAGCAATTAGAGTGGCTGCGTTTAGGTTTATGACTATGGTAATTGTATAAACGAGTCTTTAAGCAGAATAAAAGTTACCGTTTCTGTTTAACTAAACATTGGATAAATAATTTATTGTCAATTGACGCCAACGACCAAGTCCAATAGGTTCCAATTTAGGTTCTAATAGGTGTTGATAAATTATTGATGAGCGTACAGAGCGAAGCGAACGGAGAAAAATAAAGGAATAAAGAAAAAAATAAGCAACGCTCATCTACAACGCAACTCTAATTGAGTTTGAGAGGCCCTAGTACAGTGTACAAAACTTTATAAAAAGCCAATTGTCTAGTACCGTTGGTACCTTCAAGCCCAGCATAACAATTCTCTTCACTCCTAGATAAAGCTGGTGTGAAGTTAATTGCCATGGAAACAATCACATGCAGTGAAAGTCGATCGTTTCTAGAGTTGGTAGCTTAACTGCAAGTTGAAAAATGCTGTAAAACCATGTTTTAAAAAAAATTCTTTACAGACATGTTGCAAATAAGATATAGTTTTTTTTTTATAACTAGTTCTGCGGTACAATCATTTGGGTAACTATGCATCACCTTCATTTTTCATGTTCTGTAGAAACTTTGCTGTTAAGAAACTCCCCAAACGGTAGCTATGCAAACGGTAGCCATGGCTACATGATACGGTATTGAAGACTTTCGGCATAAAGTATTAACTGGTGACCCACTTTATATTAGCAAATGTTCCACATTTACTGACACCGTTCTAAAATTCTGAAGATATGGCGTGATGCTCTTTTCGAAAAAAGACACAAATACAGACGGATTGTTTTCGAATCCACTTCAAGGCTCAGCGTCACAGGATGGTAATTATTTAAATTTCAGTCACGATTACTTTCATCTTCCGCAATTCTTTTGACAAGAGACCGGTAATTCGATAAAAATTACTCGCAAATCCCCCCCCCCCCCCCCCATTCCCGTCATCCTTTACAAAATGAAAAGGAGACTGTGGCATTGTCACAAAAACAAAGTATGCTGGAAGCATTTTGTGAGGGAAAAAAAAGTTAATAGAATTTTCTCTTCATTAATTTATTATTCAGAAGGCGGTGTGGTGGTGGTGGTAGACAAAGCCGTGTATGCGCGCGCAATGTTGGAATAATACAATTTTAAAGGTTGGCACTCTTCTGTTACTGCAGGGTCACCGTCGTTAGGAACTGTTACGAATTTGTTTTAAGCACCCTGTGACCCGGAGGCGTTTCGAAGAGGCCGGGTAAGGAAGTCAGTAAACAGGCGGCATCGAAAGTTTTATGGAAGGCTTTTTATCGGATTTTTTTAATTAAAATCCACTTTAAGGCGACAAGTATCCAATAAAAACGTTTAATTATGAACAGGTTTTTTAAAAACGTATTAAAATTTATATATTTTTCAAACCAAATGTGTTTATGAACAAAGCTTTAATTGAGTGAAATTAGGGGTTGGTTCTATCAGGTCGAAAATTCGACTAGACGAAAAAAGTGACTGTACTTTATACTTTTTGGTGAGCAAACACGTCGTAGCTACGTGTCGGCACCGTGTTTTACCTTCCTCCCTTCTTGGCTAGGCTTTGTTCATCATCATCCGCATCATCCTCCACTCAATCACTGGCACTATTAGACCTGTGCCATATGGCTAGTTGTCAAAACAATGCGGTGTTAAACGCATTATCAGTCTTGTGGTTTTTCAGTTAATGCTCTTTTGTAAAGGGTTCCTGGTCCTAAAAAGGAAATTGTCCTAATGTTTCGACAAAGATCGCCCTGGCTCTTATAGGGTGAGACTGAGTCTCACAAAAAAACCACAAAACGGCTTTCAAAACCTCAAAGAAATCAATTAAATAATCGTTCTTTTCATATCCAGTAATCACTTTTATTATATTTTTCTCAAAATCTCAGAAATGAACAAAAACTGACTCTAAAAACTAAAAATACTCACACCTTAAATATTCACTCTGTTAATTAATGCAAATCTGAAAGCATTCCACGCTTACCAGCACCATATTATCGAGACGATATTCACCCCGAACGAAAGTTTGAAATTCAACCCATTTAACTTTGCAATGAGCGATAAGTGTGTTGAAAATCTTAGCACGGAAACTAAACCACCGATACCATGAGCCTATCCAGGTGCACCATGCGAGCGCACCGGAAATTACTGCGACCCTTTACATAAGCAAATTATACAAACCCTTAACGAGCGATCTTCCAACGTAGGTAAACATATACACACACTTACGAACTTAAAATCTCAACCTTAACAACGCTCTTCTCTACCGAGCGGTTAACAACGGCTGAAGCAATTTTAATTAATTTACGCTCTCATAATTTCAAAAACAAACCCTCCCGTCGTACTCTTCCCATACGTGGAAGCGAGACGGTGATGCGTGGTTCTCTCTCGCGCTCACGCCGTTAAATGGCGAGAAATTTACTCCATATTATTACAAAATAACACATCACGGTATATCATCCGGCATACCAAGCATATTCGCTGCATATTCGCTGGTGAAATTCAAGATGAAAGCGTTTCCGCTGTCATAATATGGACACGGAGGGCTTGTGCCCGAAATGAGGTTGGGGGTTGTTTTAGTGACATGAATTTGTGGGCACATTGCCTGATTTTGGGTACCTACTTGTGGTTTGGATTAAATTTATTTGAATATGGCTTTATAGTGGCGTCCTGTTCAGGAGGATTCTAAAATATCTGAAAGGCTGTTGGAATTTTTGAATTAAACTGTTATGTTTAGCTCTGTGTTATTTCAAAGATATTTGAAAAAAAAAGTACTAGCATAATTTTGACAAATAACGAAGAAATATTGGAGTCAAAAAATGATGGCTGACATGAACAAACCTAAAGTTAGCCTTTTCTGGGAGGAAAAAAAAAAAAATATATACATCGGTAAATGAGTAAGTTTGTGTGCAAATAATTTGTATTTAGAAACATCTTTACAAAATGAAACACAACAATCCGTGAGTATTCCATGTCTTGGGATTAAATATGATATGACACGGAGAGATCTGACAGATTCTTAAAATCACAATTGATTAATTCTAAGCCTTAATGATTATACCATCAATCTTCACTGCACCAAATATTTCTTTCCATCTCTAATTCAAACCCGTGTTAACACCCTTGCAAAAAACCACCACGCAGAACACCAAAAAGCCACAATTTAGCGCTGTCAAATTAATGATCTTGATCTTAATTATCACGGCAGCATCAAAATCGCACAAAACACCGTATGCTGCAAAGTCATCCCATAAGCCGTGACCCCGTCCACACGACCTACCAAATGATCAGCTCCAGGCACGGGGGGTTGGGTTCCTGCGACACCCGGTGCATAATAAGGCCAGTCTGGATCGTACCCTCCCCCCCCCCCCCCCCCCTTAACCACACGGCCAGCTGTATTACCGATGTAACGATGGTGGACTGGGAAATTCACTTGTCCCGTCCCGAAAGCAACTGGCTTCGATGTTTGTTCCAAGGGCTCGGGACAATTGGTTGGGATCAGGTTTTGGGATGTCTTCGACTTGTTTGGGACGGCTGGACCGACGTCTTATATCCGCTTTGCGTAGTCACTGATCGAGACGAAGCACTCGGAAAGAAAATAATAAAACAATTCAACTTTTCACCTAAAAAGGGCACAGCTACAAGAATTTCTTGTTTCACTCGCTAAAATTTAATAACATAGGAATCAAAAAAGAAAAAATAACCATACTTTTTGGAGAAGTGCGTGAAAATATTTTTTAAACTCTTGCTGTACACAACCATAGCATTTACATGTCAAAATCTGAAGGGTTTTTATTTTGAGATTTTTTTTATTTCAATCATTTTTGTAAAATCTTATTTTCAGATTGGACCCTTGTTTTAAGTATTTTTTTTTTTTTAATCTAAATATCCACCGTTCTCGAATATAAAAAAAAAAATCAGCTCTGATACACAGCACGACCCTACACAGTAAAAAAAAATACCTTCCTGAGAAAAAATTGACATCTGGGAGGTCGTGGGTTCGTATCTCGGTTCGGTTGCACATTTTTTCCAGTCTAGCTTCCTTTTCATACTTTGTACAGTAGATTCCAGAGGAATATCGAAACCGATTCCAGGACCAGATCGCCAGGTGAGCGAAACAAACCAAGGTCCAGGCATCTCAAGACGGCTAGGCGTATTGTTTTGCCAGAGAGATGGGACGGACTAAATTCAGGGTGTTTCGGGTCATTTGGGAGTCGAGTGTCTCGAGGAGGACGATTTGCATGAGAAGCCTGTAAATAGGGGAGGCAAAACTTGAGCCTAAACCAAGAATTAGCCGAGAAATCTTGAGCACAAACATAGGTATAGGCGAGCATGGTTATATACGCAGGGTAGAAACTTTGCGTGTGGATATACTACTAATGATGTTTACGAGATCCAAAATTTCCAAGGGTTCGCGTTAATATATATATATATATATATATATCTACGCAGTAAGCAACTGTCGTGTTTTGCAAGTCCTCTTCTTTACGCCTCTTTAATGAAGTCTGGATCACGAGAATTAATGTTCAACGGCATGAAATTGACAAGGTTTAGACGAAAAGTTGTAACTCATTATTCCTACCGTTTTAAAATGAGTCGATTGACTCCATGTTACAAACCGAAAATTCTAAGTATTATAACAAAAATGCATTCCGGATGATCGATCACAAATGGAATATTTTACTATTATAGGAACACTACCGATTTCCCAAAAGGTGATGCCTAACACATTCAATTCACAATTACCACGCATCCAACGTCAAATTGGAGTCACTCGAGATTGACAGGTTGTGACGTAGTATAGCGTCACTAGAATCAAAGTGACTGTGAGTATTCACAGCCTCTTGGTTCTACACCTTGGAGCTCCGTCATTCTCATCAAATACACTGAAATTTTCTCAAAAATTATTTATCCAAGTAGCTTAATGGGTTAGAGCAAGACCGCGAATAAAATAATAATAAAATACCCCGCGCATTGCAAGAGTTTGCAATTTAAATCAGATTTCACACACGGTGGAATTGGTTTTCTTTAACCTTAGATAGCAAAGAAAAAAAATTCGAATGGAAAAATGGCGTTAAATAACTTTTTTTTTGATTTCAAATAATCTCTTCACAGATAAAAATATCTCAAATGAAATATTTCCCTTCCAAACTACTATCATCAACGCTTGGTCTTACGCTATGAATCACACAAACATAAATCATTGCTTTGTACATCTAGAAAATATCTACTGCCGCACGGCCAGTGGAATTCAATTACGATGACGGCGTCGCGACGCTATTTTGGCGTCGGCGTCGCCGTGACGTAACGGCGTCGCGTTGTCCGGAGAAACAATGGGCTTCAGACGGAGATAATTACAAAATAAAGAAAATGGGTCTCGATGCGTGACGTCATTGTGGACGAAGTGTGCAGTGGAAAGAGTTTCTAGACGCAGCGTCTTGTAGGACAGTTGAACGTTTACGGGGTTTTTTTTTCCTAGTGTCTACAGGAATCAATGTGATTCGTGGAAATGAAATTGGTTTATTCTTAGACCCAGTAAAACTCAGAGTTATGCTCCTAGCTTACGGAAACAGCTGACTTTCACTGCATGTGATTGGCTGTGTTGCCATGGCAATTGATTCAAGGATATCAATTGATATCAAGGAGCTAGAATAATTGTAATACTGGGCATTATTGCTATAAAAACAATTTTAAGGCCCACATTTCGGGTTTTTTTTAAGTCAATTACATGCAGAAATTTAAGTCAGTAGTGTAATTTGAAATCGTATCTTAGATCAAAGGGGCAGTGCTAGCAAAAGAAATGCGTTTCTGTATACATATCTGATTCCACGCAGTAAAGAAATCTCAGACGTATACTTTTTGTGCTGCTTGAAATAAAGAATTATAGTTATTAGATCTGGTTTCACCTTATCTCTTTAAAGATAACAATATGGATATAGAAAAACTATGCCAACTGTTTAACGATTTTATCTTACATCCTAGAGTGAATATTTTCTTACACCAATATAATATGGCACTGAATAAATAGAACACAATCTAAATAAATTTAAATTTAAAATTATAAAATAAATTTTATCAGACCGTTGGAATAAATCAGCCTAAAAACGTGGTCACATCGAAATTTTGTATTTATTTCAAGTACCTAAAAGTTCTATTGAAATTTTAAAACAAAGTAAAGTCATTCTAAACTAAGTGATTTAAAAAATGTGGAAAAAATCGAATGACTCAAAAAAAAAAAACCAGGCTTTACAAGGAATTTCCAACTGTCTTTGGCGAGCAGCGAAACAAGAGACGGTTTAGACTCTATGTGGCCGTAGCGTGGTGTGGCCAAGTCGCGTGCAGTTGCTGGCCGGCTGCATACCAACCCCTCTCTCTGTGGGTACGGTGCAGGTGGTGGGTTATAGGGGGGGGGGGGGGGGGGGGGGGGGGGGCGGGGGGCACGCGACCAGAAGCATATATTTTATTCATAAGTGCGTGTGCTTCTGACTGAGCCATCACAGGCTGGATCGTCGATCTCGTGTCAGTCTGGTTCTAATAACGGCCGCAGCGATGCCGAAATCGTAGATAACGCGGTGTATTTTTAAGTCGGGTTGTAGGCAATCGTGTGGCAAACGCCGAGGAAGTATTACAATTTTGTATGATTTTGCAACTACGTGTAAATGTTTTTTTTTCTTCTAATTTTGGCTGAAATACGACTTGATTTCCTTTATTTTTTAAAGAAAGAGGGAGGATTTATTAGCTCTGAGATAAGGAACAGTGCATTTTAGTTTCCGGTTTAGATTCGCCGGTTAAAATGGCCGGCTGTCTTGCAGAAATTGCACGTTTATCTTCTTCAGCGTTAGGGCAGTCTAGGAGGCATTGCATTATTTTGACGCATGCCTATTGTCTTCTGTATCTGACCTTGGAAATAGTTTTCAAAAAAATATATGTTCTAACTGGGCGTGGAATGCAAACTAATTTGAAACACAAGTTGCGAAACAGTTTGAAAAGAGCCCTGGGCTAAATTTTCAAATTTAATAACACTGGTCCATATAGTATCTAGGGTTATATATTTGTTACATTATCACCATGGTAACAACTCACGTTGATCGGGATTCACGGTCTGTGATTGGCTGTCTATTTTTCAACATCAGAGGCTTTGTAAATTCGGCACCAGGATTAAAACTACCTGAGCTGGATGTTCGATATTATTTGAGCACATGATATTACCTAATTACATTTGGGTTGGTCATTTGTTGATTACGTTGGTAAGCCTGCTTCGTCGTGGAGGTGCCGAGTATGAACGTGCTTTGCGGGGTACGTTCAGGGGCGAATTGAAATCAATAATTTTGTTTAAAAATTTCTTTAATGCCTCTCAAGTAAGTCATCAAGATATGTTTTAAAAAGAATGTTAACAAAAAATATGTGTATCAATTAAAAATAACCGTTACCTTATCTCAATTAGAATATTAAGTTAAAGTAATTTTTTATAGTTTTATACAATACCACCAAAAGAAGACAAAGTCTAAAAACATACTTTTACTGCTTGAATTACAAAAATGATCACTGATAATTCTTAACTTTAGCATCCTTATCAGTATTTAAAGATAACAGCGGAAAAATCAAAGAAGTTACAATGCATACTCAAAAAATACTGTGCTTATTTTGAGAACATTAATTTTTTAATAGGAAACGATTTTTTTTCACTTCTTTTTCAGCGATCATAGACGAGGTCTTAAATTTCAATGATACGGTAGAAAATATGTTTTGAGATAAGCGACTTTTTTGTACCAAAAAATCAACTGATCCATCTGTATACACCGCCCATAGGAAAAATCTAGCTTAGTCTTTCCTAGTAAACATTGAACCAAACGATCCCTCTCATATCATGGTGCAAAGTTATCAAGTCACGGCTCCTTGGGGTGCACGATGAGTGGCGGGGCCCAGCCCCTTGGTAGACACGTCGTGCACGGCGCCGGGGAAACGTTCACTCCCACCATCTAGTAGCTGTCTCCTCACGAAACGTGGACCTTGACGGCTTGATTAGCCTCCACGACCTGGCGGATCGCGATTACCTGACGGCGTCACTCATCTTGCTTATCAACCTCTCAACCAATGCTAAAAGGCTGCTCCTGCTTGGATTACTTCAGAAGAGAAATGCTCAATTGAGGTATATGTTTTGGGGTGACCCCTTGAACATGGTCGTTTTTGTTAAGGATGCGGTTGAAGGGATTTATTATTGCCGAACGTGTTATTTTTCTTTACCAAACTTTTGGTCGGTGCCGGAAACTTGAAGTACCTTCATAAATTGAACAGCACTCCATCGAGGTTGGTTTGGTTAGGTAGGTTTGGGGTTAGGGATGACGTATGAGAGGTGAGCAACACTGCGCTGGGTCAGGTATAGGATGGGTGAGCATCATACACATGTCCAGTTCTGTTCGGGTGAGAGGCTGGAGGGATGAAAGTTGGTACAGCAACTTCATTCACCTTGCTTATCAACTTCACAACAGCATGGATTTGTGGAGGAATCCTGTTGTTCACGTTGTACCGTCCATGAACGGAAACCAGTGGTACTTTTAGTGATCTTTATCTGGGATAGGCAAGGTGTTCTCACCAACTTTACCCTCCTCTTTTTTACACTAGGCTATGTACATTATCATTGTCATGATCATTTACTGGTTCATACTTATTCACACTTTATTAGACCAGTGTCAAGGAACCATCGTCAATATATTGCGTCGTTAAACACAAATAGTCAGATAGAGAACAATTTGTTTTGAACACATCTTGAGTAGTACGAACAACCTGCAGTGACTTTCTAAGATGAGTAAGAAAGTATTGAGATAAATTTCTAATGGACTATCACCATGCTCATGAGTAGTCTTTTTCGGGAGAGAGGTAATAGGGTTTGACAATTTAAAATGCTTCAATGCATTACGTGCCAGACCGAACGGATATCAACTCACAAGTAAAGTATTTGTTAGTAAAGTCGTCGAAATTGGATAAGTTAACAACATGCCAGTTCTGTGAGGAAAACGGCGTAGCAGGGATGAAAGTTGAAACTGTCTATTTTTAGCTACCGATTTTCGTCATTGCAAAAGTCCTGCAGTAAAAAATTGTCGTTTTAAAATCGTTTCACGGCATAAAATATGTTTTGGTGGGAAAACTTTCAAAACAGATTGAGTCGGTTTTAATTAGAGCGATCAACGAAGTTTAAAGTTCAAATCTTCCTCGGTTTCAGATTTAATTCAAAATTTTAAGAATTCAAGAAAATTAATTTTTTCTATTCCTTGTAAAAAAAAACAGTTGGGACTTTTACAATTTAATAATTCATCCTTTCATTTCAATTTCATAAACATGGAGAAAAGCACAGTTGGTCAAACTTTCCATACGCGTTTTCACTTCTTGCCCACAGGAAAAAGAAAATCCAAATAACGCTGTCAGCATAGCTCCACATGCGATGGCAATGGACTTTAAAAGTTAGATTTAAAACTGGAATTGGTAACGCGTGAATCCAGTTATCACGCTTATTATACCTTGGTAAACACTAATTACTACGCTGAGCCGTGTCGTGTTGATGGAGGAGCGTTTGAAAAGACGTTCGCTTTATTTTTAAATAAAAATGTTGAACCCTTGTTGAGTAATGCGTAAAAACGAAAAAAAATTGTGAGCCGGGCTTTGCGATTTATAAACTAAAGACATGGTATGTTTCCATAAGTTTCATTTTTTCTAAACTTAGTTAATTTCTGTTATTTTTTCATGAGAATTTATCAAGTTTCCAAATGAAAAGTCATTTATTATCATTTTTTTTTTTGTTAAGAAAGGAAAACAAAAATATCCAACCGATTCCTTCCCAAAACTCAGCAGATTTATGTCCATGAATTTCGAAAGTGTCTTGAAGATATCATAAAAATCGATCAAACCGTTTAGTCGTCTAGTTCTACAGCTGTTCTAATTCCAAAACAGCTTCAAGGAATCCCATTCCATTTAAATCCAGCTTACCTATCAAAATCTGATCTAATCCTGACCCAATTTCGTGCCTGATGGCATAACAACTACACGATGATAATGGATCGCGTAGTGCATCCAGGTGAAGTTACCGCGTTCCCCACGAGATCGACTGTACACCCAAATACACATCTAACATGCAAATGGCTTCAGTCAAGTTGCCTTCAATTTGATTACAATCTCAGTGCCCGTGTATTTCAAATATCTCAAAATGCACATCACTACTTGACCTGTCTCTACACTCTAAAAGGCAAGTCCGAAATCAGTTGGTGGAAAGCGTGATGCAAAGCTGGTTCTCGTAAGATCACCAAAGTTAAGCAACAGTGTGCTATGTCAGGTATTGGATGGCTGACCACCGAACGGTTTGGCGTGCTAGAAGCTCCAATTTACGTGAGATCACAGAAGTTAAGCAACAATGCGGTATTTTATGGATGACCACCGAACGGTTTGTCATCATAGAAGCTCCAATTTACGTGAGATCACAGAAGTTAAGCAAAAAGGCGCCGGCTCAGAGAGTAAATGGGTGACCAGCAGACTTATAAAAAAAATTGTGAGTGCTCACTTAGGTATGTTTTGGCTTCCGTTCCGTCGTTTTCCTTTCTTCATGTGCATTCTGCTTTTCGCTTACATGATCCGCTTACGACTAAGTGAACTGTACATTGACCTTTGAATACATAGAATTCATCGCTCTGGCTCTCGTTTTAATTATTCGTAATTTGCAACCGAGCTGGATGCTGGCAGACAGATCGGAAAACTTTCATCAAAGTTTGCCGAAAGTCTCTCGACGGTTCCACGCGACGATCGACCGCGTCTAGAAAAGTGAAAACTTTTTCACGAACGACCGTCCAGTTTTAAATTATATCGACAGGTGGCAAACTTTTCCACCCCCCCCCCCCCCCCCCACCCCCCCTGCACCACCTTGTGAGAGAATCTGTCGACCCTTTAAGTCAATTTTACGTTTGTAAACAAAAAAACTCTGCTCCAACCAATTTCCCTAGCATAAACCAGAAAATGCCATCCGTTTCCTAACAACTTCATAACATGCAGAAGTCACTGCGAAACAAATTCCCGTCCAAACACACCCTCAGAAAAAATATTTCTTACAAATCCAACCCTCCACCCCACCCTTACACACTTTTACCACCACTAAACTTCCCCATCACTACCACCCCTTGACAACGCGTCCCCTTGGCAACTAGCAAACACTTGAAGATCTTCCTCGGCGACCCTACGCAGAGAAATCTTACACGCACGCACTTTTCCCTATACATATCAACTGATTTCTATGTGCTGCAGTGAGTAGAGAATTTGCGCTGACAAAATGGACAAATTTGCACACAAAAAAAAACTCTACTTTCCTAATTTCGTAGATTTTTGAAATAAGGTGGCTAAGCCAGTTTCATGAAATTAGCCGGCGCCATTTTACGTCAAATTCAGGAATTTTACGAATAGCAGGTATTGTTCAACCAAGCCAGTTCAGCAATCAACGCCCACGGAAAAAGATAAAGTTTTTCAAGTCTCTCTGGGTCTGTATTTTCTGTGTAATCTCTTCGAATATCACGTGCCTTTTTGCGATACGTTCTAAAAACCAACTGTAGTGAAAATTGCACAATGCATTAGAAGCAGAACCTTTAAACTTAACTAGGTTACAATTTCATTACCCTGTTATAACTGGTAGTAGCACCTTGCTTACTAAAACCACCGTAGCACTAAGCATTAACCCTGACCTAGAGAGGTGATTCGTAACCCTGGTATTACTGTCAGTAGCACCGTGCTAACTAGCACCACCATAGCACTAAGCAGTAACCACGACCTAGAGCGGTGATTCGTAACCTTGTTATTACTGTCAGTAGCAGCGTGCTAACAAGCACAACCATAGCACTAAGCAGTAACCACGACCTAGAGCGGTGATTCGTAACCCTGGTATTACTGTCAGTAGCACCGTGCTAA
Organism: Protonemura montana; assembly: GCA_947568835.1. Classification (NCBI taxonomy): domain Eukaryota; kingdom Metazoa; phylum Arthropoda; class Insecta; order Plecoptera; family Nemouridae; genus Protonemura; species Protonemura montana. The sequence goes on from OX387608.1 coordinate 8,047,323, forward strand.
CTAGCACCACAATAGCACAATAGCACTAGGTAATACTTTCGTAAGACTGGCCGCTAGTTATCAAAAACAATCTAGCATTGTTGAAAAAGATCTTCTCTAGGTCGGGGTTGTATAATAACACCGGTTATAGCGTCTAGCACCAAGGTAGCACTGACAAATGGCCGCTTTGGTTAATTAAAATTGGGTCATCCAATCTCGGGTATCCAATAAAAAAAACCGAAATAACAACAAAGAATCGATGGCATAACAGTTTTAAACATCAACCACCATCCACGCCAGTGAACACAACTCGGCGAGCCCCCGGCATGCCGGGCTCTGCAGGGAGCAGCGGGCAATGAAGACAAACGATTGTGCAGGATTGAATAATTGATCTCATTCCTGGCACATGGGGCACCATGGTGATCGGCATCTGTGAAGCCGTGTCTGTGTGTGTGTGTGGCTGCGCTCCCTTCGCGTCTCTCGGGCGTCGTTTGCCGCGAATCTGAACGCGTGGTTGTACACATCCTAGTCGCCGTGACTAGCGCAAAGTATCGCAATATCGGTTCGCCATATTGCTCGGCGGAGTGGGCTGTGGGGGGGATGGGGAGCTGGCGATTCACAACGAAATGCACTCTGCGCCAAGGGTTCATGCACGACAGTGCTGCACTCTTTGCGTCGAGCGGCTTGAAAAGCGATGTGAGCGTGACGTGAATCGTGATTCGTCGTGGTGAAACGTTTGTTTAACGACGTGGTTTAACGTTTTTGTCCTTGCATAATTTTCCCATAGGTGTTTATTTTTCTTTTTTGACTACTTGTAATGTGTTCTTAGAGCGTTGAACCGCTTGGAATGTTTTGAATGCTTCTATCATTTAGTTATGGTTTAAAGTACTTTGTAACTCACCGAAGTTAAGCAACACTGCGCTGGGAAAGGTATTGAGTGGGTGTCCATTAATTTAACTCGTGCCCCATTTACTCCTTTCGGGAGAGAGGCTGGAGGTTTTGAGCTTTGTACAGCTTCTTCGCTTTGATTATTAACTTCTCGACAGCATAGATTTGTGGATGAACCCTGTTGTTCAAGTTATGACGTCACCCACTCATTCACTCACGCCATCAGCTTTGTGCCTCTGGGCCATTTGTTTTGCAAATTATATTTTATGCCTATCATTAACATGAAATTAACTTTGATTGTTTTCTGTTATTGTAAGGAAAATCTCAGTGAAAGGCTTCGGTAATACTTGGGGAAAAATAGCCAACTATAGGCACTTTTTTTTACTATTATAAAAACCAATACTCTCTAAAAAATGTACTCAACTGGATTTTCCCATACTTGGCATGGAATTTTGAAAAAGCAGTTGGTAGTTCCGATAATTAAAAAAATATTCTTCCCATTTCGAGAGTTGTACCTTATACAAATAAGCACTCTCAAGCTATAAGAAGATAAATAGATACAAAATTACGAAAGAAAAGAGATTTTACATACTTTCCTTAATAGAAAAGAGACGCAAAATAAAATATTTCAGCGTCAACAATTACCAACGTGTTAGTAAACACGCCCAATTCTCAGTTCATCACCTCCAAGCACAATTTAAACCCTCTAAAGCTGTCGTCAGCTTGGCGTCGGGCTCTAGCCGTCGCGACGCCTCTATGTCGCCTGGACGCCAGGTGTCGCGGTCACCGCACATGCAGATGCCGGTCTCTAGGTGACCGTGTCCGAATGATTAGACATTCTGTTTGGCACTGCCAGCTGGGGTCGTGCGGGCGACAACGCCTACCACGGCTTGATGGGTTAACATGGCTCGCTGGCGACTCGACAGGCTGTGCTTTGTGTGTTGGAGCTTGTTTTTTGCGTAGCGTCCAGGAAAATACATGAGTGCTAGTTTGATAGTTTGAAAATTTGATCGCATTGGTCTTCGTTTGGCTTTTAATAAAATGCCATGTAACTTCTCGGAATTTTGATCACTGCAATCATAATCCTATCAGCCAACCAGTTAACTATCACGAAAACTAGTCCACAGTTTTCATTCCTTTGCTAGAAATGATAATATTTTCATGAATTGACATGAACTAATTTTCTGGTTAGAACAATTGCACTATCATGTATATGCGATGCAAAAGGTATTTTGCCGCAAAAATTAAGTGCTTAAGTCGCAGTGCGGTTACTAACACATGTTGTCCGAGCTGTGTCTACAATTTTAGTGAACCCATTGCAAAATGTGTAAATGCACAGGAACGATAAGTTGAAGTTAGTAAAATTCTGTTTTTTTGGCAAGGTATTACATAACTTAGCCAGTGAAATAAACCAGAGTCAATGTGGGGATCAGAGTCTAGAAGGCTTAGTGGTGGCACATGGTGGAGGAGCCGAGTCTGCTCTGCGGGCTGCGTTCAGAAGTGCAGTTTGCAGTGCACGCTAAAAGCTAAAATGGAATTACGACGACATATTTTTAAGTACATTGTCTCGAGTGAACTCTTTGTCACCAGATATGTAAAGTAACAATGCCTGAACTTTGGCCTGGCAAGCACTTCCAAGCACTCCCAAGTGCTTTTAAGGACCTTGGCGTATAACGGTTCGGCAATCTTAAGAAACCGCAATCTAATTTTCTAACAAAGTCAAACCTCCTACGATTGATCTTAATTGGTATCTTTTTCTTGTCAGTAGCACTGGTGCAATACGAGCACGCGCACGCCATTTTCAAATAAAACACCCGCTGATGGGGTGGTCTCCAGCGGCCGTGATCACCGCTTGCCATGGCCTGGCAGAGTCAGCTGCTTGTTTTATTAAACACGGTCGATAAGTCAGCTGGCGTACAGGGACATAGGGGGCCGTGTCGGGAATCTTAATGCCTTACGGCCGACGAGAGCTTCTGTTTTGTAGGTACTAACTACCCGGAAAACATTTGAGGAGAACTTTTCGATTCTTTTGCGAGTGTTGCTTTGGTCTATGAAAGCCATCCCTCAGGTAAAGAGAGCTTGTCTGTTTGTACAGTCCAGATATTTATTGCGATGCTAAGTTGTTTGCTGGTGGACCTCACAGCCTTCATATTTCTTAAACTTATTGGCTTTAAGCAGATTGTAACATGACCTTGAAGCTTTCACTGACGGATCACGTGTTTGATATACAATGGTCGATATCTTTTTATCTGAGCTTTTAGAAGGTAAATAAGAAAAGCGGTAAAAAAGTATTTATTTAGCATTATTTCCTTTAACAGATTTGCAACAATTCTTAAAAAAAAAAAAAAATTGTTTAGGGTCGTTTTAATAGAAAAAATTATAAAGCGATATCCGTAAAAAGTTACAAAAAGATGGATTTCGAAAAGTAATAAGTATTTGTAATGGGAAGCAAGAAGTCTAGACCCGTATGTTTCACGCCAAATTAATCTTTTTATCGTTGATTCTACTTTCTTTAACTAACTTTATTTTTCTTTTTGCTCGAAATCATTAATTTCAGATCTCGTTGGAAATTTTTTGTTAAAAAACCTAGTATTTTGTGATAGTATTTTTTTTATTTAATATTTTTTCTTGTCAGATATGTGGTTTTGTCTGTTACTTTGTTGGTAAGCCTATTTCATGGATCCAAGTCCCAAGCCTATTTTCCTGAAAAAAAAAAAACCCATCAAACCTCTCGTTTTGCGAGTCGATTCGCATCCACCACAGCCAGGCTGAAAATCAGGAACTCGAAGCCGTGAAGCCGATGTCGTCGATTATAGAGGAAGCCGACGTACGACGGTGGAATTTTCAATAAGGATTCACCAAAACCCAGACCGTGTCCAAGTGGTGACAGTTTTTCCTTTTTCTTCCGCTCGTGCTTTTCCGCCGTTGTGTCGCAAGGTTTGACGGAAAATGAACTGACGGGATTGTCGGTTCGCCGCTTTTCCGACGTCCGCGGCGGTAATTGATAATGGCAGTAAACGTGGTACCATGATTTTCGCGAGAGAGTACATAAAAAGTTACATTTTTTTTAATGGTACATTTTTAGTAATTGTTGGCTGTCTTCGAAAATAATAGTGTCATCAAGATAAGAATTACAAATAAAAATGGCCAAATGGCCAACATCTCGTGAGAGACGACACTATCACAGAATCTTCTCTATGAATTTGTTTTCATTACGTCAAAAGACATGAATTTTATCTAGAGGGATTTGTGGCACATTATCTTTTTAGTTTTACAGTTTTAGTCTAGAAGACTGTGTGTCAGCCATTTTATTGGGGGTTTTCATCTTGAAAACTTTATAGTTAAGGATGATTTACTTCAAAGCCAGCTCACTTACATGTCTATGTACTCCATACTAACGTGTATATTTATTTAATAGCTCTTGTAACATCACTATACAGTTTTTAAACATTCACAACTATATATTGGGAACAAAGATATATCGTATATCCTGATATCTGTTCACATATTTATCGTGTGGCATTCTTTAAAAAGAAGTGTGTTATGTATATATGAACATCTCCTGGCATATCAGTTTTATTTCACTTAAGAGAAGTGAATTTGACTATATCCAGGCTTCTTTTTTATTTTGAACTAATTGGCGGTAACCGAGCCCCGTCTATACGCCCTCTAGAGCGACGCGTGGTAGAGTCGAGAGGGCGGTGAGTACGTAGTGAAACACTCGACAAGCGGTTGTCATGGTGACGTCGCCGCTGTCTCGCGGCAAGACGATCGGGACGGCCGTGGGGATTTGGTTTTACTTCTCGCCATGGAGTTTTATCGAAATTAAGGAATAAATTGAGAAAGTTTTGGGCTGGTTTAGAGTTTTGGATGTGTTTTGACATGGTGTAATCATTCACAGATTTCTCTCGAAACTATACGAATCCATCATCTTTGAATTTGTTATTCCCTCTCCCCCTGAAACTCATATCGCTTTAGATATTTATACAGATCCGCATAGCACTCATTCCACCATTAATTCTGAATATTAAAATTTCTTTCTTTTGTTTTTTTATTCAACTTTCAGAACATAAATATCACTGATATTTATCTTTTTATATATCCCAACGTTTTCTATTTATGCTCGGCGGAACCAATTCAAAGCAATATGCTTCCGTCTTTGAAAATACCAGCATTTCAACTGAAAAAATAAAATAAAAACATGATCCACGTCTCTTTGCTCAAATGTGTTGCCCCCTGGATACATTTTATGCATCGCCGCTTTCTAGATATTTGTGGAAGATCGTAATACTTCTCAGTGTTCTGCGCTTTATATCAACGTTGGTTTAGTAAGATGTACCCAATTTGGTCAAAAGCTTGACGATTTTCAAAGACCCTAAAAATTCGTGAATAAAATTTAAGTCACTTGGTGCCAATTTTTCTCCGCCACGTTACGTCACGACACCTAGTAGTGTCACAAAGGGCAACAGAAAAACCCCACAAAAAAAAATTCGAGTAAATAAATCTCGAAATTGCAGATATTCAAGAATTAATTTTCCTGGATGATTTTAGCGTTGGTTTTCTAACTTTTATGATCACAGCCAATCAGATACATCTGATTGCTTATTTCACTGCAAATTATAAAACTGACCCTACATGTAAAGATACTAAAATCAAATTCGAAAACACTAAAACAAAATCGAAGTCGCGGTCCTCTATCCCCAATTCAGATCAAACCCACCCAGAACTCCGTCAAACCTCCAAACGTCACGATGACGACAAATTTCCAAGGTAAATGCAATTCTGCGCCAGATTAAAGAATTACTCCAAGCACAAAGGCATGCATATTTCATCCGGGGCTGTCATGGGATGAAGCTGTAATAATATAATAGACGGGGAACGGCATCAATTATGCAGTCGTGTGCTCTCGGATTTCTGACAGCACCGACCGGAAGAGGAAATCTAGCAGGAAGGACGGAATACGGGTTCCTTTCGGTATACGTTTTACAAATCGTTGTTTACATTTAAATTTTTTATTTTCATTTTCTCACGTTCTATAGTATCATGGCCGGGTGTGATTGATACTCATACATTTGTAAAGCAGACCGTCCCAGTTAAAGTTCCCAATTTTACTTCACTAGGAAGAGCGCAATTTAGGTACAAATCAAGGACGCACAGTGTTTTCAATTTATTTTTATTTTTATTATTAACAACACTATAACCGTCTCAAAAATTGATGTCCAAACGGGGACACGAACCCCGTCTTCACCTATCGTGGGTGTTGCTCTAACCCATTGAGCTATTTGGACACCGGCTTTTTGAGACGATTTTAGTGTATTTTGATGAGAATGACAGTTCTCCAAGGAGTAGAACCATGAGGCTGTGAATACTCACAGTCACTCTGATTCTAGTGACGCTATACCACGTCACAACCTGTCAAACTAGAATAACTCCAATTTGACGTTGGATTCATTGCTGTATTAGGATGAAATCCGAATGTTTTCACAATCTTTTTCTGTCTTAGCCCAAATTTCATATTCACTTAAATTGTGCCATCTTATCAATTTAACTTTAATGTAACATTTTTGAAAATCAAGCAAACAACTTGCGTTTTTTTAGTGTAATTCTTAAGTCCCGTCATGAATGACTTAATCTTGGAACGCCGGTAAGGTGATCGATAGTGATGATTTCATCAAAAAACTGGAATTAATCAAATTGAAAAATTGCTCGCAACGCTCATCAACGGCCACCCCAAGCTTCATCACAGCCGAAAACTCCAAACGCAAGTCACAACAGAGTCATGTCTCTTTTATTCTCCCCCTCAACTCTTATAGGAATGCAGTACGACGCCCAAAAGTCATAAACCAGTGCACTTTTTTTTTTGTTTGTTTTTGCCTCGGCCAACATCTCGACAGTCTAATTAAAGTCCGTGATTGCTTTGCGCGTACTCGACATTCTAATTACTCTGTGCACGTAATGACGACGTCGACCAGTGAATTGACGACGAGTTACAAGCGCTGCCCGGGTGCTTAACGTACTGGGACAGAATGCACGAACGGCAAAAGCTTTTCCGTAGCCGAGGTGTGTTGACTGCAGCTGTCATTTATCTGTTAAGAGTTTTTAATTTCTAGAGTTTTTCAATGAATTATGAGTATTTTTCTGTGTGGACTGCTGTTGATTTGCGTTGCAGACTTGAGGAATGCTTAATCAAAATGAATTTTTTTTTCAGAGATGAAGATAATTTACTGTTACATTGAGTATGACTACAGCAAAGACTGTCTTGAGAATGAATTCTGAGATTTATTATTATTTTTTATTTTTATTGTAAGCTGTTACTAGGTGCTAGGGATTGAAAAATGTACCCTTGTTTTATAGGCTGCATTTTCTCTAAGCATCCTTACCAAAAAAATTGTTACTCTGGGTTCTGGCGACAATTTTTTTTTCCGTTATCTCTTAAATCATGACTCTGAGACATATATAATAACATTTAATTAGAATGTGTGATTATTTACTTAACCCTACTTTTAAATAAGTATCTCGAGCAAACTAAAGAACAACAAAATGTATTTTTGCAGCCAAAATCTACTTTTTGTGATTTTCTTTTATGCTTATCATGCGATTTCAGAGTAACTGCAAATTCCTTTTCGTTACAAACTTGCACCAATGCTTGCCGAGTGAATGACTTTTGACGATGTAAAGCAATTAAAAAAATGCATAGTCTTGAAGGGATCTGCAGGAGCTCAATAACAACGGTTCACCATCATCAGCAGGGGTGTGTTTGGTACTTGAACACAGTCCTGAACGACTCAATTAGAAACAGTCTGGTGCCCAAAGTCACGTGAATTTATCATCCTCGACGCTGTGATAGCAAATGGGTGTTAGGACTGCAGTCAGAAACTTATTGATTGCACCTAATGGTTTACATAATGGTATTTGCATCCAATACCTGACTTGGCGCAACACTGCGCTGAGTTAGGTATTAGATGGATGACCAAAATACACATGAACATTTCTGTTTGGGAGAGAGGTTGAAGGGATGAAAGTTAGTCCAAAAACTTCACTTGCCTCGCTTATCAACCTCTAGACGGCACGGATTTGTGGAGGAGTCCTGTTGTTCGCATTGTACCGTCCTTTGGAAGGGATGTTAAGCCGGTGGTCCCCTTGGTGCTCTTCAACAATCGTAGGCTACGTGCCGGCACCGAGTTTCCCCTATTTTTCTTCTAGACTAGGCAGAGTTCATCATGATCCACTTAACCACCGACGCCAAAAGTCTACTTTCACAAGATCCGCTGTCTAATGAGTCTGTCATCAAAAAAACAAAAAGTTCCAAAATCTAGCCTAGCGATATTTGTTCTGTAATGGTACAATTTGTGCTTAGTGATTAAAGTATGACAGTTTATTTCACACCTTTTTAGTACACAAAACAACATAAAAAGGAGGTAATAATCATGCTTATGAGCATCTGACCTTTTTGTATTTCAAAGACAATGTGCTTTTGGTCCACGTTTCGTCTCTGTGTTCAATCCCAGCTCTTCTGAAATGGTCATAGTCGTTTATTCATCCAGTTCCATTGCGACTTGGCCGTAAGTGCATACACATTTTATGTTTGTTTCATCCAGTTGGCTGGCTTATTCCCGAAGGGATCCAAAGCTGGAAAATTTTACGTCGCGATCTAGAAATATAAGGATAAAAATGTGAAACAACTCAGTGGACTTGCATTGTGACGTAACTTACTGCATTGAATCGAGGATTTCCTTGCTTCAAACGTGCAATTCGCTTGCTAACGGGCGTCAGCGGAAAAGTACTGCTTGAGTTTAGTAGTAATTTGGTAATGAAACTGGCAAAATGTAATAATTTTGTTCCCAATTCGGAAGGTGTGCTCGGTTTACCTATAGAAAATGGTTTTAGGGTGACAATAGGGAGAGGAAACGTACGAAAATGGAGAAGTTTTCACCGATGTGAAACCTTGCAGTGAGCTCGCTCTCCACGGGAAAATGTCAAATCTCTCCTGGGAAAATTCGAGGGTGAAGGCGGGGGAAACGGGGGCTTCTCGGAAAATGTAATCAAACCTACAAAGAAAATGACAGAGGAAAAAAAAGGAAACCGGGCGAAAATCTTTATTCAAAAGTTTCAGTCTTATTTTTTTAAACATTTTTTTACAGTTTCCAAAAAAAAAAAAAGATGAATTTTCATTCCTTTTTGCCGGGGGGATAAAAATACTCGCTGGATCAATCAAGCCGTGAGCGCACGAGACTCATTTGTTTACTTTGTCTTTCTCAAACTTTTTTGCTAGAAATTTTTCTCATTACTTTAATGAGCGTGCAATCGTCTTTGCCGTGCACGGCATGAGAATTCTCTGTCAAAACAGGAATTTAAATTTTGTCACTTTTTGCTTTTGACTTAATAAAATATGAAACAGTTTAAAGTAACGGCAACTACAAATTCAGTTTACGATCTGAAATACTTTATTAAGACTTTATACTCTTTTTAGGGCCACAAACCTAGGCAAACCAGAGCACAAAAGTAAAGCGCATCAAAATCACGGCTCTAAAAACCTCCACGCAACTAAAATTAAAAAAAAAAAAAAAAAAAAAAATTTAATTGAAGATATCAGATCTCTTAAGTTTTTGTAAAAGGAGTATTTTTATAAATACGAACATTGCAACTTTCTCAAAAATGTGCAATTTAGAAATGGTTAAACCAGCTTTCTTGCCTGTAACGTACGGGTCCTATAGTTTAGGTCACTGTATTTTATATTCCATATACATTCTTGATCGACAAAACCTTTACATCAAAGTATAAATCAACCGTCTATGATGCAATATCAATAAGAAAATAGTTTGTCTAGCTATAAAACTCAATAAATTCTCAATAAATTCTTAAAAAAAAACTGTTCAAAGAACTCAAAAACGTTTGACAAACTGTCAATAAACTCAATGAAACTCAACGCTTTACATCAGTTTATTTATTATATATAACAATGTCGTCTAAGTGAAACCAATCATGGATAGCCTTGGATGTGAGTTCTTGTCGAAACTCTCGGCAAAATGAAATCGTACGGTGTGGTGCTCGAGCAATCTTTCAAGGAGACAAGAGCAACGTCAATACGTCGAGCCTTGTTTGTAGAAGACTACCGAATACACTTGACTTCTTCGGGGGTAGAAATCGACTGGTAGACTGCGATGTCATCCTAGGACATATCGGGGTGGGTGCCCTGATTTACCGCATATTTCATTCTCGGAAAGGACCAAGTCGTTTTTTTTTTTTTTTTTTTTTGGTAAACCTATGTGATTTGGCACAGTTTTTTATACTAATTTTGGAATAAAACTGATGAAGCTGATGCTTCTTTCAGTATTTCCGGCGTTTAGCATCTCATGCCCGTTACAAAAAAGCACATGAGGCATTTCTCCGATAACAAACATATAAAAAATCAAAAATAAATCTTTGTCTAGGCATCCATAATACTTGTAACTAAAAAAAAAGACCACATCAAAAATCTAAAATGTTCCCAAAAATTTCATTTTTATTCTTATTCGAGTTGCAGGCATACCTGGCGAAACATCAGCTAAAATGCGTTGTTGAAATAAGCATTAAGAAATAAGTTTTTAATCATTTTTCCAGTACGTTTCAGGTTTTAGCAAAAAAACGAATTTCAACTGATAAAGTTCCCTTTTCTCCGTTTTGTCACAACTGAAAATCGGACTTTTTCCATTGACAAATAGATTCAATCTGCCCCCAGCACTCGCTATTGACCAAACACCCATCCAGCTCACCCACTCCAACGTCAACCCCGTCACATCGCCACCCTGAACTCGCTCTTATCGGAATTAAGCATCGAAGTCGCCGTGAAAGTCGCCTTCAAGGACCCTCGTCGTTGTCGACCAAATAGCCGGCTGTTTGGTCGGTTCAGTCGTCAATGGTGAGGACAAATCACGTTAGCGAGATAAGATCTTGGGGATTACGAGATGCTGAATTGTCCGGCTCAAAGAAGGAATGAAATGGGGCGCAGGTTTTGTTGATAGAGAAAGCGAGAGGCCAGTGTTAGTAATACTATCAAAGAAGTTAGGAATGTGTCTTCCTTTTTTAGTTTGAAACTATCTGTGCTGGTTCTAATGTGAACGACAGAGATGAAACTTTCTGCGCATAACTTTCTTATGTAAATGAGTGGCCACCGCCGCCTTGTTGTGTTAAGTAACACTCTGCTGGGTTAGGTATTGGATGGGTGACCATACATATGACCAGTTCTGTTTGGGAGAGAGATTAGAGAGATGAAATTTATTTGTTGGTGGTTAAAGTTGTCTGAAAAACTTGGCATGTGTGTTTTTTTGCCATGAACACAAAAAAAAAGTGTTTGTTGGTAGGTAGAGAAAAATAAAATAGCATAACATAAATGACCAGAAAAATTCATGCAACAGGTTGAAAACGTGGTTCTGGTTCCGCCCCAAAAATAATATTGTTCTTTACTTCGGTCCTCCAGATCTTTACGTATAGGTTGATCGTCAAAATATGCAGAAATGTACAGAAATTATCGTCCCGCTAGAAAATTTTCAGTGAGCATACGTTTGCTAATGAGCAGGAATTTAATTGCAAATAATTAAAAGCGTAGCTATTTATTGGAAATAATTAGGAATCGAAAAGAAAAAAAAGAAGTAGGCCTCAAAATATCAGAAACAAGAATTCATGAAATTTCATTAAAATTTCATTCGAGCCTACAAATATTTGATGGATATTTCGAGGTGAACAACAGAATTTATCTTAAAAATTTAAAGGAAATCGTCACAAAAATGCGATTAAAACAGCGTAAAACGAACCGACAGAAAATGTTAAGAACATTTTTCCATTTTATTCCAAAAGTATTTAGCATAATCGTGACTTTGGGCGGAGTAATATTCGCGATTTAATTCGTATCTCTTAATCCATTTTCTACAACACCAAAAGACGTCTCGAGACTGATAAGTTTTTCAGAAAGTTTAGGATAATACTCATCCAAGATGGCGCGGTAAGTGGCCCATCCAGAGTACAACTAGAAAATGACTTTGTCTTAAATTTCCATACGAAAGAAATTTAAATGAAAACTTCATTTTCCGTCAGATAAAAATCTGTAACTAAAAAGCAAAAACAATATCCCGACCCAAATAAAACCGTCCCGCACAGATGCCAAGCTTTTCGCGACGACCGCTTGGGCGCGCTGCGGGTCGCCTTGCGGTCCACGGCCTTTTCGATCACGGCATCCACCGCCGCCTGCATGCGGGAAAAAAAAACGACCGGGCGATAACCGAAAAACAATTACTGATCCATACTTCCCACACGACCGACTGGAGTCAAGCGGTTCCATAGATAGCTGGTGTCTGCTTGAAGCTAGATAGACAAAACGACCAGTTTAGTCTTAAGATATTGTCACCATTTTTAGAACATTGATGCAACGTTTTCGTTCATATAAATTTCATTGTACGGATTTCTCTTTAATCAAAAATTTAATATCACACAAAAATTAATACAATTTTTTTTTAATTTGTATATAAATAAAGGTTCTATAAGCTGATCGCTTTTACAGTAACACAATTGATGAAAATTACAAACTTTTCAAAACAGCTTGTAAGTTTTTTGCATTTGTTTTATCTTGGCTAAATGCAGCTAAGTTTCAGACAACGAATTGCTCGTCCACTATTAAAAAACAAACGCAAAACAAACATGTTTTTGCTTAAAAGATTACGATCTGGTTAGGTGTGGCAGTCTAGACTGAAGTCATCCAGCTCTCTATGACCAACAGAACAAAAAACAAACGCGATCACTGCCTGCCGGAATCATTATTTTCGCGCCGAACAAAGTTCGCGAGGCCACGTGCGAAATGTTTCCGCTCCCTACCACCCCCCCCCCCCCCCCCCCCCACCCACTCCCAACGTGCCATTTTCCACAACGGCACTGAGTTATAGGCGAACAGAAAATAATCACCCGGTTATTTACTGTATTTTTTTGCTGTTGTGTCGAGAGAGCCTCTTCCGCGAGTTATTTATCGCGCAGACTCGCCCGTCACCTGCAAGATGAGCGGCGTCGACGAGAGCACGTGATTTACGGCGACGTCGGGCGACGTCCTCGACGAGATGAACGTTATCAATAATCAGGGACGACGCCTCCAACCTCCCTGCCGACCCACTGCCGCCCACCATCGCATCCGATGTCCGTGGAGAGGAGGCGTTCTGCGAACAGACAGAGAAATCTAGTTTTTTGTTTTGTTTTATGATGTTTATAATTTCCTCTTGAAAAGTTAGCGAGTGCATATGATCGAATTCGAGACTCCTGTTGTGCCGATGAATATATTTGCGACTTTTTGGCAACGGGAACTTTTATCCAGGTTTTTTTAAATTGTTTATTTAGCACAAAAAAATGCTATTTACAGTGCATTATAGATCGTCAGTTAATTAGTCAGTTAGCAGACGTCAGTTAGTGAGTGGATGATGATAAAGGTAATACAAACCTAACCTATCCTCGAAAAGACGAGAGGAAATCCGGTGCCGGCACGTAGCCTTCTCTTGTCGATTAGCACCAACGGGATCACCGGCTTAACGTCACTTCCAAAGGACAGTACAACGCGAACAACAGGATTCTTTCACACATCCATGCTGTCGAGAGGTTGATAAGCAAAGTAACTAAAGTAATTGTATGTACTTTAATCCCTTGAATCTTTCTACCAAATGAAACTGGTCATGTGTATAATGGCCACCCATCCAATACCTGACCCAGCGCAGTGTTGCTAAACTTCGGTGATCTAACGAGAATCGGAGAACACGACAACCGCTCGGTTTACGATGTCGAGTTTGTCTTCCAAGCGTGTAATATCTTGCTGGATATATCTTAAAGGATGCAAGAAAGTGGTTTTTTTGATATCAGGAAACGAAGCCAGGAGACTGAATGCATTCGTATGACTTCAAGTATACAAAAACAAATATCCAGACAATATATTCGTCTGAAAGGTATGATAGCACAGCATATTGTCAAATAGAAAATACATTTACAGATCAAGTGAGAATAAATATTTCAAAGATACATTGTATCGAAACCCATAAGACATGTAAACACCACGATTGTGAAATCAAACCCTGCTGAACTAAGGCCCGGTACTTCTTAATTGTACATTTATAAATTTGACTTGTAGCCCACAAAAACACTTGAATTTCACTGATCTTAATTGCAATGGTTTAAACTCCCTTTAACTAAGTGCTACAGAATTGGTGAAATTGGTTTAAGTCAGTATACATTCCATAATTTTTTTTTTTTTTTTAAATAAATGAACCAAAATTCTGACAACACAACATTTTGTGTCTTCAATTTTTTGTAGTGCTAGACGATTTTACGAACAAAAAACTATGAAAGTGGCACGTAAAAGCTCGTTACAGTCCAAGAAGGCTGTGAGAGGGGAAAGTAGTCAGCTTGAAACCAAAGCAATACACCGCCTTCTTGCGACTACCGATATCCAGACGCCGTGACCGATATCCCATAGCGACCTGACCCCGGCAGCGGCCCCGGTCTTGATTACTTCCCGGCCAAAGCCAATTGGAAACCAGCGTTGAGGGAAATCTAAAATGTATTCTTTTAATAAGGAAAGATCGAATAGAGCTCCTCGATTGGATATTGCTTTTTTGCTTCTTTCAATAACATATTCCTTAAACGAAATAGCATTTACTTTTGAATTTTGCCTTTAGTTTTAGATTCATGCTAAAACAAAAGCTAGCTCAATGAAAAACTATCGCTGGAAAATAATTAGAAAAGGAATAGTGCGATGCACAAGCATCCAGTTTTAATGAGTGAAATAAAACAAAAACAGACGCGCGGGCGAGAGAGCAGGCACGGAAGAAAATTGCTAATTTAGAAGAAAAGAGGAAGCGAATAAAGTACTACTTTTGATGTCTCATTAAGTTTAATTAAGTAAAAATGTTAATGGGAGGTGTTTTCTCGGCGAGACGGCGGCGCCCCTGGCGAGGCAATTAGGCAGCGCGGCTCAGGGGTGGCCAATTGCGAACTTAACATATCTTAAGATGTTGCTGATAATAGGGTGCCTTTGCATGCTCCAGTTTCGCTCTCTGTTAAAGTGTTCGGCTGATTTCTGGTCTGTTCATGAACTCATTGGAAAAAGTTGTGTAAAGCTAGTTTACAGACACAAATTGTCTGGCATTGTTTCTTGGGACCAATTTTTTATCAAAAAGTTTCTGCTATATGAAAAGGTGTTAAGGGTTGTTGAAAACTTTTTATGACACTGGTTTCATTGTTGTCTAAATCTCACTTAAATATCAAACTTACAATGACCAACAGCTTGTTTTAAGCCCCGGGTGCAGATCTACAAAGCTGGGTACAAAAAATGTTGGGTACAATTTTTTTATCACTTAGGTAAAAACCTTTGAATATCTGATGATAACGATTTTGACTGTGAATCAGACGCCAGGTGAGCATATTTAGAAGTCAGAAGTACTCCAATACACGAATCTTTAAGCTAACTCTTATATCTTTCACATTTTGATTTCAGTGTCATGTTGAACGAGTACGAATTTCACTGGGTTTGACCTTAAAAAATATATTTATTCAATGTCTAAAGCATCATGAAACGAAACTTTTTTATTGTCTGCAAACATATTGCATTTGAATCAAAGGTTTCTGTCAAAATATGTACAAAAAACAGTTGTCCGCCAGAGGCTTCACACTTTTACACGAATAACAACGCCGTATCTGATCCCCATCTTTTATTTTGACCACCCACTCCACAGTCCGTAGCAACGTCCAACCCTCGCACCATTTTATAGCTCCTGCGGGAAAACCCTGAACGCGTCGGAAAAACACATGAGAAAACCCCCAAACGAATTTCCCACGCCACACGGCCCCGTGGAAACGAAAACAAGCCGCGAGTTTGCTGGTTACAAATCGAACAACACAGCTGGCCGTGCGTCTTTGCGATTTATCATCAATTTGTTCGTGGCATCTACCCCTCTCCACACAAAGGCTAGTTGCGTTTGTCTTGTTTTCGTTTGTGCCGTGTTACGGTTGGTTTATAGGGTTTCACTGATTGGTTGATTGGTTGAAAGCATTCCACGGGGCGCTGACCGGTATGTTTAGATGGAAACGTTGAGGTTTGTTTATTCAATCACGTTAAGCAATACTGTGCACGTTTAGGTATTGGATGGGTGACCATAGAGCACGTGAGCACGAGAAATTTGGTGGGTTGTAGATGATAATCAGTTTTAAATATCTTGTTTTTTTTTTTATTGTGAATTGGCAGTGTTTCAGATTTAATCTATTTAATGGCAGTTTTTCAGCAGCACGTTAAGTAATTGACAGATCGTTAATAACAAAAAAACCCTCCTATGATTCGTTGCTGTCAAGCAAATAAAAAAATAACTGTCTTTTAGGTTCACGTATGACACCTGTAAAAAAACAGCCCTCAACGTGGAGATTTTAATTTTTTGGATTCTTAACCTCTTAAGGCTTCAAAAATAGGCTAGCAAAATTCCGTACAGAAAAACAGTTTTAAAGCCTAGATCAGTTCCTTAAATCTCATCTTGGTGATGATAACTAGTTTTCTCTGGAACTTTGCTTAAGTTATAACTGGGGAAATAGGTACACACGTTGTAATTTAAAATAAATAAATAAAAATAAATAAGCTAAGATATGCTTATCATCAACTTAGTGGCTGAACTTTATTTTTCACCGACGGCGTTTATTTGAGAAAAGCCTTTATTAGATACATCAAGAATTTTTTTGCTCAGCACATAGGTGTATTGTTTAATAATCGTTAGTTGCATGCTTGGTTTATTGGATTACGCTCATTGGTTGACTAAAAGAAAGAATTTCATTGCACGGTGAAAGCGTTTGACGCGCTGTAGCCAGCTGGAAAAACCTGCAAATAAAACGAAGCATTGTAAAAAACTGTTGCGCTCCATGATTGCCATTCATTTTGTAAAAAAGGAGTTTATGAATTAACATGTTAAAAGATTCAAATGAAAACCTCCAAATGAAAATAAAGCCTCCCTGGAAGCGGAGACTCGTACGAAAGTAACAATGAATGAATTTTAAACAAGTCGCCGGGCAAAATTTTAGGAAAAAACTCTTTAGGTAGATTTTCGGAGTGAAAGCAATTCCATTTCCCGGCCCAGGGCTTAGCTCCGGTGCGCATAAATTCGTCTTGGCCTACGAGTTATCGGACGTTATTTCTCTCGGTGACTTCCAAAGGGTTTTCCTTTCTCCCTCTCTTTCTAGCTTTTGCCAAAATTAAGATAATACGCATTTTTATCCGTTTTCGGCGCTTCACGCTTAGTGTGTTAAAGAGAGATAAATGTATATTGGGAAGGGAGAGAATGGAAGAGAAGGCTGTAGATAAGAGAAGAGAGATGCCTACCATCAAAGCAAATGTCCGGGGGTACGGGGAGTGAAAGAAGCTGGGACTGATACGGGTCCAGAGGGGGTGGGTTTCGTGGTGAGGCAAAGGGTTGGACTCGTTTGAGACGGGGGGGGGGGGGGGGGGGGGGGGGGGGGGGTAGGCGATTGCCTCGGTTGGATGAGCGCGATCGGCCGACCGAGTAAATGGAATTTCTGCACAGCCCGATGGATGGAAGGGGGAGGGGGGGGGGGGAGGTGGGGAGGGTTGAAGACATATTGATTGATTTTTGGGTGTGTTGGTAAAATGAGTTTGGGTGGTGTAAGTCGACGCGCTTTGTTGATTTTTGTGCATTGGTTACTTTGGTGGATGACGGGTGGTTTTGCGGCTTTGTTATGTTTGGCAAAGGTCTTTGATTTAAGTGTTTGTTAAAGCGCTGTTCGCTAAGCAGTTTGAAAATAAGACTTGGATTTATGGGATATAATCAGCAAAATAGTTTAATCTGCAGTAGAACTAGTAAAATGTATTACTCAACTAACAATGTCTTTGGAGCACGTACGATAAAGCTGCTGGGAAAGAGTAAAGAACGACTATTTTGCTCCTGAACTAAAGATGTTTCAATAATCATATGCTATTTAAGGGAATATGGCTGGGAACATTCAAAATTATATATATTTTTTTTTTAAATATCTCCAGAATCTTGAATATTGCGAAACCGAACAGTTTGGCGTTTAAAAAAAAAAACACCGGTTCTCATGAGATCACCAAAGTTAAGCAACACTGCGCTGAGTAAGGTATTGGATGGGTGACCATCATACACATGACCAGTTTTTTTCGGGACGGGAGAGAGGTTAGAGGGGTGGAAGTTAGCACAGCAACTTCACTCGCCTTGCTTATCAATCTCTTGACACCAAGGATTTGTGGAGGAATCCTGCTGTTCATGTTGTACCGTCCATTGAATGGAAACCAGTGGTACTTTTGGTGATCGGATAGGCTAGGTGTTCACACCGGCTTTCCCCTCCACTTTTTTACACTAGGCTTTGCTATTTTCATCATCAAAACACTAGGCTACGTGCCGGCACCGGGTTTCCTCTCCTCCCATCTAGACTAGATAAGTTCATCATTATCCTCATCATCATCCACTTATTCACCGACGCCATTAGTCCAGTGCCGCATGGCCAGATGTCAAAATAGTGCGTCGCTAAACACCACAAATCAATCAATTGACTATTGCGAGTAACTTAAAAACGTTAAAAATAACTTTTTAAGTTCGTCCAAATAGTTCTGTAGAAAATCCCTTTGTACTACGAAGCAAATTCATCTTAAATATTTTTGGACAGGGAATTTCAGCTTGACAGAGAATCCGAATTGTAAGTCTAAGCCTCAAGTCTAGCTTTTGTGTATAAGTAAACATTTCTCGTTTTTTTTTGTCTGAATTATTTAGTTGTCAAGGTTTCTGAAAACGAACGTGAGTAAGCGACATCGGGTGGTCGCCAACAATGCCGCTGGTTGTCGGCAGAACGTTTAAGTTAGCACCTTGAATCTGACTCAATACATAAACGTTATGCTTCGTAACGTAGCTTCCAGGCATCGGCTAATGAAGTGACGTAATTGCCTAACATTTCCCCCTGCGCTCATTTGACGTGAGTTTCAATAATTGATAGACTTTTTGGCGCAAGTACCTCGGCGGGAATAAAATTTCTTTTGATCTTTGCGTTCACACGGCTTTTAAACGAAAATAATGAACGGGAATTTTGTAATTTTCCGAATCGCGCGACCCGCTGGTAAAGAAAAAAAAAAAGAAAAATAAGAAAGAGAAAAAGGTCTGAAAAGCCTTTTTAATTTGCCTTGAATTTCGCTTTTGAGACGCGTCTCGTCGGCTCCACAAAGACCTAGCACCCTGTGAAAGGAGGCAAAGTAATTACGACCGACCAAGGAGGCACATCGCCCCCCCTCTCCCCCTCGCTTTCCTGACAAACATAAGACCACTATCGCGTGCAGAGGCGTTCAAAAAGAGGCATGTCTTCATGACTGTTCCGTATAACCCTTTAAGGCCTTACCCTCATCACTCTTATATCTACTTCCCCATGAAAGCGACAAGGAGGGAGGATTATTTACAATAAACATGGTTCTAATTTTGCCAACGAAAGCCCTCTTTAGGGGTTTCTGTTAATACGAAAGACAGTTTCCCTTTTACACTTGTATGCCAACGCAAAAAATTCCCCAGACTTCTTGCGAGAGACTTTTCCTTATTTTTTCGGAGAGAGGAAATTTATGATTAAATTGCTTTTTATTTTATTGGATTCATTTTTTCGGAGAAGGAAGAGTGAAAGGGGTAGAGGGGTTAAGCTCTACACTCGACCTCGTTGCGTACAAACGCGGGTATATTAAATTTGTTAGACAGTTTACGACGCGTGCTTTCGAGCTGAGTGAGTTTAGGAACCCGACCGCCAGAGAGCTCCCCTATGTTTATTGGTGGAGGTGCCGAGTTTGCTCTGCGGGCTGCGTTCAGGGGTACAGTTACAGGTGTCTAGTTTACACATCCGCTAGCAAGTTTGAAGACTGAACGGAAATAATAAGAATCAGGTTATCTTCACTGATGCTCAAACTAACTTCGTCTCTCGTCAAGGTGATGAACAAAAACCTCAATCGCCATGACGCAAACGTCATTTGCATTTTTAATTAAATGTTGTAACGTAATAATCACAAGTAAAGCCAATCGCTTTTCCAATCAGCTTTTGATTTTTTTCTTCTTTACCATGTCAACATTCGCTAATTGTATACATTTACTTCAGTACATTTCGACATTTTACCAAAAGCTTACCGAGGGTTGACCTTTTAAAATACACTGGCTTACCCTCAAATCCCTTCAATTGGGTAAGCTAGCTTTAAAACTCACCAATGTCCAAAAGTCCAATACCCTAGAGATACATTACCGTTAAGGAACTCCATTAAAAATTACAATACATGTCACACAGCCTTCGTTCAAACCTATAAACACTAATAAAACGTAAGCCCCGAGTAACTGCTGCAAGCGCTACCATTAAGTGCTGACTCTCGCTTTCTGGCATTGTGCGGCAATTACATCGTGGCAAACGCCTTCGTGCCGCCTAGCCATTCAAACGGCTTCCTGTCTCACCGGACTACGTTTTCAGTGCATTGCGCTCGGTTAATGTCCATCGACCCTGGCGCCGAGTCGTTTGGCAAGGGTAGGCCTTGCGTTACGTTTCATTGTTATTGGAGGGTAAATTGTACTTAGGTGTGGTGGTTTCAAATGTACAGTTATCATTGGTGTGAATGTGCTAGGAATGGATTTGGTTGGTTCGTGAGATTTTCTCGTTTTGGCTGTCGTTGTTTTTAAAGAAGGCACTGTAATGACGGATACGATTTGAGGGAAAAATTAAAATTGCTTGTAGATTTTGAAATTTTTTTTAATCGGGTTGAATCTGTTGGTTCTTGTAAATTGCCGGATTCATTTTAAAACACACCCGTTTCTTTTCGAAGTGTTACATTATAAGAAAAAGTTTTTGATTTTGGAAATAACGATAGCGAATTTATTTATATGAAAAATTGTTATTGTTAACATTGTATTAGATGAAGAGGAAGCTAGACTGGATAAATATGCAACCGAACCGGGATACGAACCCGAGACCTTACAATTTCCGGCTGGGTGCTCTACCGACGAAGTTTTCCGGGCACACTTATTCCAGCTTTCATCGAGTGGGATAAGAGATCCTCTAAAAGGGAATGAGATAAAAAGAAGAAATGAAAACTCTGATGGCCTGTGTAGCGATTAAATTTTATAATTTTAGCTATTTATAAAACAAATTAGAACTATTTTGTCTTAAACATACTGTATGTATTGTACAAAACATACTGATTTATATTTTTCATTTTTTTTTACTCCAGCTCTCTTAGATCGCCAAATAAATTCAGACAGAAGGCCGTGAGCGTTGAGCGGGTTGCATTCAGGCGTTCATTCATCGGCCGCCAAAGCGCGTCTTAATCAAGTCACGGCTTAATGGTTCGCGTGCGTGCACGGGTCTCGAACCGGCGACCCAGTGACCTCGTTGCCAGGCTAATCACGCTTTAAACCTTAGTTCGACAGTGGCGGGGACGCCGTTCAGCGGTCATGTAGGTCGGGGAAATGTTCCATTGGGGTTTCTGGTTAACTTCGGGAGTTCAAAGATAAGTTAGTTTCTTAAAGATAAGTTGTTCTAGCAGAAAATGTTCGCAAAATCGTTAATTATTGCCTGCAAAATGGCTGTGACTGATTTTGTGAAAATGGCCGATACATAGCCACAAAATGGCCGATTTAAATAAATAAATGTATATTAATATTGTTCTTGTTTCACAAATACTGAAGTTAAACTGCATTTAATGTTTTTGTAATCAAATTTGCCCCCTCCCCCCCCCCCCCTTCGCCCACAGCTGACATAAGGGTTGTAATTTTAATATCTGCATAATGCACTGTATTGATACAGTTTTATCATGTCAAATTAAATAGGCAACCGGAGGTGAAGATGCAATTATGAGAATATAATTGGCAGTGCAACTATGCAAAAGTGTTCTTAATTGTCAATTTTCTTTTAAACTATAGACTGTGAGATTTTGAGTCGTGGATTTTGAATGATTGGGACAGAGAACAGGTTGTTCTTAAACCAAATTAGGTTGATAATTAGGGTTGGTTCTAGGTCCATGGTTCGATGTTAGTAGTTGGACAACCAGCTTGTTATTTAGGTCATTTAATAAACTGACAATGTAATTAAGCTTCCTTGTTAGCACAAAATTTGACAAGCTTTCTAAAAAAAAAAAATGCTTTTTTCTTAATATCTGTTATTTAATTGTCTGTTTATTTATTTAAAATTCTGTACATTTCTTAATGCCACGACTCGACAGAAAATGGGAGAAAATTAAAAAAATAATTGTGTTCAAAATTATGAACTTAACAATAGAACGACTTACTTTTGCAGCGCCGTCGCTTGAATAAATACTGTAAGGCATCAAATTCACAAACATTGTTTTAAAATCCTTCTCACATCGGAAATTAGGCAAAAACTAAGTGAAACCAATACCCAACAAGATTGGATTACTTTTGAACCTTCTGAATGACAAAACATAGGTATTCGTACACTTTTACCAGCAAACAATATTTAACAACTTTATTTTTGTGAAATCTGATTTAAATTACAAACTCTTGCAATGCGCGGCACAAACCCCGATCTCCACCTATAAAAAAAAGTTCCACTCCTTGGAGGTCCATCATTCTCATCAAAAGCACTAAAATTCTCTCAAAAATGATGTATCCCAGTAGCTCAATTGGTTAGAGCAACACCCGCGAGAGGCTGGCAGTGTTCTCAATAATAAAAAGGGCAAATAATTACAAACTGTGTTTGACTTCATCTGTCATTTAATTGTCTCTTCCGTTCACAGCCAACTTGACTATCTGACAAAATACAGTCGCACCAACGTAACGGTCGCTAGCAATGTCGACCGATGTTGGTACTGACCTGGTTTTACGGTGCCCACTAAAACTTTTAACTGTTCGTCAAGCATAAAACGGTAGACTCCTGTTATCCGTACCATGGGGATCCATTTTAACACATAGATAAATATTTAACTAGGCGTTGTAAAAATAAATGTATAGTCAAGCCGATGACATTGCCTAGAAATGTCGAAAGTTGCCTGAAATCGCTAAAGATTGCCTAGTATTTGTGACATGTACCTAGCGGGGAAAAAATTAAAAAAAATGTCCTTATATTTATTAAACTTAATCTTTTATCAACAATATATTCTAATTCTAGCATCAAAACACTTAAATCAGTCCAGAATCACTAGAGGTATTTCACATTAAGATGCAAAGCTGATGATGTCCTTTATGCAAGTTGGCTATTCAAGATTTTGTGAGAGCACCGTGTTTTCGATCCTCCATTTTACACTAGTGTGGTTATCATTTGTAATCTGATTCTATAAAGCTAAATCAATTTAATGGCTACAGTATTACACATTGTTTGTTTCTAATATTGAATCTGTAAAGGTTTTTTATATATTTTTATGTTTAACCATGTCTTGTACATCAAATTGATTTGAAAGCCAATAAATACTTACTTACTTACTTACATCATCAACCACTGATGCTCTCTCTGTCAAAACCTTAAAAATCAACTAGTTTTTTAAAAATCAAATATGTGTTTCATTGCCGATTTTGACATGAAACGAACCTAAGTAACCCCTGGTGAATGTGCGAACGGTTTCACCTTCCAACCCCTTGGAAGCAGATTGCAGATCGCCGCTGGGCCGATGCTTAATTCAGTGTTGTGCTGCGAGCCAGCCCGACGCGTCTAATCGTAAACCAATACCCGACCAATGGCGCTTCGGAGTAGACTTTTCGCTGAGTTTCACGACTTTTCACTGAATTTTCTTTGGATTTCTCTCTCTCTCTCTCTCTCTGTATCTCGTTCTCTCTCTTATTATTTTTTCTCCTGTCTAGAGAAATAAATTGACTTGACAGTCCGCTAGTAAAGCAACTAAACTCATCAATTTAGAATGTCAATTTTGAGCTGTAATGAAAAAAAAAAACATACCTCGGTATATTCTTAAATATTTGTTTATTTACATACAAAAATCCCTGAAAAACTGTCAAAACAAAGTATTATCAAAGTTGTCCAACAAATTGAAAGAAACTTTTTTTTTTTGGTATTAGGCCGTTGTTCATATGTTTCATAACTTTTATAATATATTTTCAGCTTCCATAACAGCGATAAAAATAACCAATCACCATAGCGACCTCTAAAACTCCGTTATATGCAATATAATCTTGTAATCTTGTAATCTTGAAATGTTGTAATTTACATGATAAATTGAACATAATTGTTTTGTGTTACAATTAATTTACAAACTTTAATTTTACCTTCAGTTATTATTATTATTATTTGTGGTGTTTAACGACGCACTGTTTTGACAACTGGCCCTGCGGCACTGGTCTAATGGCGTCGGTGAATGAGTGGATGATGATGAGGATGATGATGAACCTAACCTAGCCTAGAAGGGAGGAGGGGAAACCCGGTGCCGGCACGTAGCCTACTCCTGTCGAAAAGCACCAAGGGGACCACCGGCTTCACGTCCCTTCCGAAGGACGGTACAACTCGAACAGCAGGATTCCTCCACAAATCCATGCTGTCGAGAGGTTGATAAGCAAGGCGACTGAAGTTGCTGTACTAACTTTCATCCCTCCAACCTCTCTCCCGAACAGAACTGGTCATGTGTATAATGGACACCCATTCAATACCTGACTCAGCGCAGTGTTGCTTAACTTTCATCCCTCCAACCTCTCTCCCGAACAGAACTGGCCATGTGTATAATGGTCACCCATTCAATATCTGACTCAGCGCAGTGTTGCTTAACTTCGGTAATCTAACGAGAACCGGTGTTTCCAACACGCCAAACCGTTCGGTTTTACCTTCAGATACGCTAATTGTGAGCGTATCAAATATTTATAAGTATTAAAAGATTTTGCTGATATATGAAATCATACATATTTTCTAAGTGGACCGTGGCAATATATTACTGATATTTAAAACCTGTTTCTATAGGGAGCACATTCTATTGACTAAGCGAAACGAGACTCGGTCTAGGCATCCTAAAGCTAGCGTGCTTTTGTTTTCTCCTCGGCGTAGACCCACTTTGTCATCGCCTATTTGGTTGGGTACCTAACGAGAGCGTGCTCTAGCAATTTTATTGAGATTTATTGTATTCTAATACATAGGCTTGCTCTGTGCTGGGCAGACGTTCCACACGTATACCGTAGAAAGCCCGTTTAACCTAGTTTGGAATTGAACGTCGCTCTGGCTAGAGATTTGTGCGATCAATGGGGCCGGAAGCGAGTGGGAGGTCTTTCTAGTGTTGCTCGAAAAGAAAAAGATCTTGGAAATGGGTTCATATGTCGATTGGATTAAGCTTCGCGAACTGAATTTGAGTGGCGTTGTGATGAACGTTGATTTATTATTTTTCTTCTCATTTTCATGACTGTTCTTTCATTGAGGGAAACATCCCTGAGTTCCAAATCTTGATTTCGGTACTTTTGGTTACCAAACAAAGTTCAAAAAAGGTACTTTAAAAATAAAATTCTGCAATAACTACGAGTTAGAGCCTTACAAAATGTCTAAATTATCAATCTCAGTTAGATTTTGTGAAATTTTGTGAAACTTTTTACTTAATATCGATTGAAAATCCTACCAATTTTTCTGAAAAGCTAATGGGTTTCCAGTTAAGTACAAGAAAAGATACGGAAAAATTGTTATCAAAATATATGATATTGTGTCATTGTTAGATAAATTGAAGGTTTCGCTTTGCTCGTTGCGTTCATCAGCCAATCTATTTGTTTTATTTTTTTGCAACTACGCCCAGACCCTTTTGGTATCACGGTATCGCCGCCCATAACCCACCTATTTCATCAACCAGTTGACCTAGATCCAAGGTATCTGTGAAATACGTGCCAGCAGAGAAGAAACAGCTATTTCGAGCAAACACTTACATAATTTGTTTTCACTTTAATTCCTATCCTCGTCAATAACAAAATAAAAAAAAAAAAAAAAAGTACTTTGTAATAGAAGCAAGTCGCAGACTGCAATTTGTAGCTGTTGATGTAGTTATTGAGCAATCAGAACGTATTGAGTGCAAAATTTACTCTTTGCAACTGTCTAATGAGTGTTTATTTGTTTTTTTTTTCAGGTAAAACTCGTGTTTCTGGTGTGCAAGCGTTGAAGTTATCTCGGCTAAGAGGTGGAGGCGTTGAGATGGCTTCAAAAGGTCAGTAGAGCCAAGGGCGTTGGTAACACAATTCCGTAAACACACGGACAAGTCAGGAAATGGCAAGAGTTAGAAGGTAAAGTGTTTTAATGCTTGTTTTTACAGGTAGCAGGCTTATTTAATTTGTAGGTTTTCATCTGTAACAGCTTTAATGTTAAAACATATCTTTTTTCTTGTAGTGACATAAAATGCAAGATGTTTCTTGCAGGCTCAAGGATTTCAATGCCTAAGGTTGTTCGGTTTTGTCCTTTTTAGAAGAAAAATCAATAAAAAATAGCAAATAGGTAATCCGAAAACAAACAAAATTCAGAATGTACAACAATTTAAAACAAATTCAATCTCATTCAAACGTAAATCTTTCAATTTTTCTTTGGGTAATCCTTGTGACTATGTGGCTAACCAAGAATCATACCAGGCAATTTTTCATGACTGCTTTAATGCGAATTTATGATTTTTAAATATACCTAAGTCATCGCTGGCCTTGCTTATAGCACACCAAATTTGTTCTTCAAGTGCGTTAAAAAAGAAAATTTTTAAAAAAGTTCCCGACGTTTTCTTTTTATTCAAAGAGCTTTGTGAACTCAATTTGAAGTGCGTTGATTTTGAGCAAAGATTTTCTTTGGTCTTAAATGAAAAGTGTTGTCATGTCTTTACGAAACGAGGTTAAAATGTTGTTGAAAAATTTCGAAAATTCAGAGCCATTACCCATTGAAAAAACGTAATGACTAAATGGTTTCTCTACAGCAATAATCTACATCCCTTAGAATCCCATCAAAGGACACATCCAGACTCTAAAAAACAACAAGCACACACCTTCAACAGCATTCTATCTCGTCTAAATACGAAACCGAGCAGGGCACGACTTCTTCCTCTTTACCACGTGTAAAGCCTTAGCTCTAAGTAATTTCGTCCTTTGCGTCAGCTCCACTGAGAACCAACACAGAACCTTTTTGCACAGCTAATATTATAGAGAATATAAGGATGAGGTAAAATTCAAATTTTCCCGTCGTGTGCTTGATGTACGGAGGCGATTAGGAATGCTGGGGGGTTACGGCGAAGGTAGAGATGCCGTTACCCTTCTACGGTTAGAAAGGTTATAGGTGGTGGAAGGGGAGATGCTGCTAGCTAATTAACAAATTACCAGTGAAGTCGTCAGGAAATTTTTCACGATGTGTAGTGTAGATATCCGCCGAGAGGAAGGCGTTTAGCATGCACACGGGGGGTTATAAATTCAAGTCTGTAGAAGGTGGTTTTGTGGAGAAAGTTAGGTTATGTTTTTGTTTCAAGCGGATTGTGAACTTTTGGTTTGATGTCGAAACAGAAAATACTGGATACATAGCCAGTTGTTCGTTTTGCAACACACTGAAAAGAAAAATACTTTTTTTGCGTTAAAGGATGGGTTATTTCAGGTAAAGTCAGGACGATAATCTTAGTAAGGTATGCATTTGCCGGCGAGAGTCATGGAAAAAAGTGTTTGCGCCTAAATCAAAGAAATTATCGATATGCCAAAATGTCTTCCAAAAGGTTCAGAGTCAAGGAAAAAAAAACTGTCATTAAATTTTAGTTTCAGTATAAAGTAGCTCAAGAATAGTGTACTGCAGAATCAAATCTTTACCAATTTACCGCTCGACGTTCAAGTTTTGGTATTTATTTACCTCACATACAAGCCCAATACACCGTATTAGTCAAATATTTCTAAACAAAACAGTTTTTAATCATCTCCAGTTCTTAACTCCAGCACGCCGTGAAACCAACAGCTGATAGTGCAAAGCTTCGAATTCAAGGCGGCAGTGAACGCACCCTTTAGTGTGCTGCGGGCTGCCGAGATTGGGGGGGCCAGAAAATCGTTACAAGCCGTCACTTCCGGGGTACCAACGGGCCGTGGCCCCGAGAGGGGGTTGGGAACTGATGGATGGCCGTGTTCAGACTAGATCGTCTTCCTTTTACACTTATATATATTTCTGCGTCTTCTGCCGAGCGTAGCCGAGGCAGTGTGACGCAAAAATGTCACTGCGTGGAAAGTTTGTCAAATATGAATGTTATGAAGTTGAAATGATGTTAATCTTCTTGAATGAGGTTCAAAAGTGGCGTTGTCACCAGCTGCGAGTGTTGGATGAACTTGTCAAAGAACTGTGAGTTCTGTGAGTTTAATTTTGAAATGCGGGCAGAGTGAACGAAATTACTGAAGGGTCAGAGGTCATGGAAAGCGTCAAATGGAATGTACAGTGGAGATATCAAAGAACAAGTTTTTGTAAGCGACAACGTATACATATATATAGCGATTTAGGACCAAGTCTGACCAAAAACTTATGATGTACTGCCATTTAAAAAGGTTTTAAATCCCATCCATTGGTCAATGTAACGCTTGACGTGCACCGCATTTAAATAGCCATTGAAGTTCATTTTTCATAGTAACTTGCAAGAAACATGTTATTAAATAATTAATTAGAATACTGGCTAGCTTGAAGATTGACTGCGACATGAAATTCAAGCGACGAATTTGGTAGTGAATAGGGCAAATGGAAAGGAAGTACGCAATTAGTTTGATTAAGTATGTTATGATAGTTATGCTAGTAGTAAACTGTAACATTTTATCAAAGCTCTGTTTATGACATTTTTTTCTTATAGCTTTTATAGCAAAAAAATTGCTCTTGAGTTCTTTGAAATGGCAGCGTTCGTCATGCAGCTTTGGCACCTCCACAGATTCGATTCGATTTAATAGCACCATTCTTACCGCGCGC
Organism: Protonemura montana; assembly: GCA_947568835.1. Lineage (NCBI taxonomy): Eukaryota > Metazoa > Arthropoda > Insecta > Plecoptera > Nemouridae > Protonemura > Protonemura montana. The sequence goes on from OX387608.1 coordinate 8,076,078, forward strand.
ACTTGCCACGGTTCCTAGGCCCGTTCCACGGTCGCCTTCAGCTTCACACCCATCCCTCTTCTTTTATACGCTCAAGTGACGTCACTAATGCAATTATACTCCGCGTCTTCTGGCCGAATGCCAGCGCTCCGTAGCGGAGATTTTTATAAGCTCGTGCTCATCACGACTGAAATTAAATGCCTTATCACCGAGGTAATGTAGTACCCTAGCTGGAAAGGAACCGGTGGGGGTGGAGGGTAGAGTGGCGTCGAATAAAACTGCGAGAACAGCGGCGGAGATAGGATAGACTTTTTCGAATTTATGGATGCCGTTTTTTGTGCAGTTTTTACTTAGAGATAGGTTAGCGAGGTTGAATTATTTTCTGGTGGTGTTGGCGGTATGCAATTTTGTAACAATTTATGTGGGCGGCGACCGGCGAGAGTGCCAGTGTGTGTTAAATGTTTCATTGAAAATGTGCACGTTAAATCGCGAGTGAATGGTTACTTTAATATTGGCTTACAAGAGCAGCTACAGAGCAGCTCTGCAAATGCTTCGATTTTTTCCTTAAGGCTGTTTTTTTTTCAACCATCAGACCGTTGATTGGTTGTTGCCAAGCAAATAAAAAACTAGCAGACTGTCAGATTCTTAACAAACCACTGTAAAAAGAAAATTTAAGTGAAAACTTAATTTTTTCCTGTATCAAATTTGGCAACTAAAGGTTTGAAAACACCGGGTTGTGTCACCGAATTCAAGCAACACTGGGCTGGGTCGATGAATGTGTGACCATCATACTCGCGACCAGTTCTGTTCGGGAGAGAGACGGTAGAAATGGAACGTAATTCAACAACTTTGATAGTCTTTATAATTGACCTCTTGACAGCATGGATTTGTGAAGGAATCCTGTTGCTCATGTTGTACCGCCGTACAGAAGGGACGTTAAGCCGGTGGTCCCATTGGTACTTTTCAACAGAAGTAGGCTAGAAACCAGCGTCGGGTTTCTCTTGCTCTCTCCTAAATTAGATTTAATTGTAATTAAATTCCCGACGCCTGGCACTTTTTTCTTTTTTTTCGACCCTTTTCTAAGGTTCGGCAACGGTTGAGTGAGTGACTGTGCCCTAGACCCTAGGTAAACACGACTCTTATCAGAATGCAATACGAGTGAAATTTTAATGAAACTGAATCGATTACAGAATAATTGCTTTTGTGCTATTTTAATATGCCATGCTCAGATTAAAAAAAAAACTTGACACCTCCCTATAATTACAAACTGAGTTATAAAATAACCCACTCAATCATTCATCCAGGAAATTGAATAATAAGCTTCTTGATTTTTTTTTCCGACCTTTAAACGTTCCACGTCTAATTTATCCTCCAGGGAAAACTAATTTAGTTACACAAAATGTTGGCTATCACCATCCATTTTAGCGGAAGCCAATCATTGTGGCTCTATGCACTGGAAACTTTGCCGCCAGCGTTATATTACAAGCTAACTCGGTTTGCTCTGCACTTCCAATCAACGTCGTGTAACCGACTCTTACTCTTGCTTAGCTTGCCTGTTTTACTTTTTGTGTTTTTTTTTTACAATTTGCATGGTGCATTTAATGCACTTAATTCTGCCGGCAGGAGCGCTGAGGTGTCGTGATTATATTAGTTTTGACAGTTTGAACGCTGTGTTTGTAACAATCTGCTCTTGGTTTGCAGCGTTTGGTTTCTGGTGTTAGTATGACTGTGTCATAAAGACAAGGATAATTTAGGGAATGGTTTTAAGGTTTTTTTTAACTGCACGTTACGAGTATTATTGAGTTGAAAACTTTAATTAAATGTGATTCCTCAGAAAAGTTTTGGCTAAAAGTTGTATTAAGTATAAAGTCTAGCCAAAATAAGCCGTTTTAGTTACTCATCCAATTCATAGTGGAAGATTTGAAAAAGTGAACCACTAAGCTTAAAACAAGAGCCCTAGCAAATGAAAAAAAATCTGATTAAACGTCATAAATGTAAATTTATAAAGTTCAAAAAAATACTACAACTTCCTAATTATTTGAGATGGTAAAATACCAATGTGTAGTCTTTTTCTAGAACACATCAAGTATTTGTTTTGTCATATATTTCCGTTTCCCTAAAGTCACACTATAATTTTCAGAAAATCTTCCCTTACACAAATCGACAAACATAGCCGTTTACATCTCTTAAATCTGGTAGACCCCATGATATAGCGGCGCCTTAAATTACCACCAATATCTTGCCATGTTCCCATATCGAAGTGAGCAGAAAACAAAAACAAAAAGTCTGATCCTAACACCACGTTGTTTACTTCGTTTGAAAAGCCCTACTGGACATATAAAACCACCGTGATGTGCCTGATACTGGTGTGTGCAGCAAACAATACCGTAAAACCAGGGAGATAGGACGCCACATCTTGCCGCAAGTAACTGGGCAACATGACAGCCGGAACACGGATATTTATTATCTTATATCGTCCTCTGAATATCAACTGCCACTTCCGCAAGAAGATGAAAATGAAAAATGTTTAAAAGAAATAAAAAAGGGGGAGAGGGGAGACGGCAACCTGAACCCGGATTGGAAGAATGGTTATTAAACTCTACGCATCTCTATGATATAGCAATGATATCGAGACGCACACGGGTCATTCCATATCAAGTGCCCACACTCAAAACCTTCACTATCTCAGAACTTGACGAAATTTTCAGGAGGGTTAGAACACCGGAAATAAAAAATCTCTTTTAAAGTTTTTTTCCATACGCCTAGCGGTTTGCCCGTGGCAGGGGATGGAAAAATAAAATATTTTACTTTTTGCCCCGCACGGCCATTCACTATATTCACTCTAGCGTTTGAACAAATAAACTTAAAACGATGGGATTAGTTCTAAAATGATAATCGTGCTTTCATTAACAAGAAAAAATGCATAAATTGCTTACTTATCAAGTTTAGGGGTAGAAAAAATCCACCCTTAAATTTCAACCCTTAATAACTCGAGAAGTAATTTTTTTTTTTTTTTTTGTTTTGTTGTGAAGCATCTCCTGTCTATTATCTTTCCATGAAAAAAAAATTAATCATTAACAGCCGTATGATCAGAAGTTATGAGATTTTTATTGTATAGATGTGTATGAATTTAGAAGTGCTTTTGCTAAATAGTTTGTTGAGCATGAACCAAATTGAATTCAGAAGCATTCGATTATGCTAAGTTTGTCATAGCATAAATAAAGCTTGAAAAGATTTGAATTTGGGATGGAGTCGAGCAATTAAAATTTTATTATAAGGATGTGATATTTTTGGGCTTTGTGCTATAAACATGATAATATGTGGCTCTGGTCACGATACTAGGTCTGTGTTTCTGCCGTGCATTATGACCACGGATCTGACGAAATTCATATTTTACCTACTTCTATTTAAAGAATCCCACCACGAACACGTGCAGCCCTTGCTACCTGTTTCTCTTTTCAACCCTTATGGCCGGAAGTTTAGCCGTGAGACAGCGAATTCAGTTGTTTCTGCATTGGTTTCTTGGTCAGTCGCAAAACACTTAGCTCAGTGCAAGTAGACGAGTGATTCGAAGTTTTCTTTGCATTATTTTTGTGCGTCGTGAATTGAGGGGTGTTAATAATACCGTTGGAAGTGTCTTGTGAACATATTTTTAATTAATAGCAATAGTATAGTAATAGCTAGTTTATTTAATAGTTATAATCACAGCGTTTAGTTTTGTATATTTTATGTAATTTAATCATGGACTCGTTTACTCGAGCGAAGTGCTGCAATCCTTTTAAACACGTTTCCCACACACAGCTGAAGTCTCTCCTCAACGTCCAGCCGTGGATGATTGAAAAGATTTCCTCGATTCCAGTAGGAAGCAAAATCTGTGCCAAATGTAGGAAAGATTTAAATAACTACGTAAAACCAATCAGCAGCGACTCTCCAGTGACGACGACGACCTCCAGCGATGGCGACAACTCGCAGCCCGGCTGCAGTGGTGCAAACGCCGAGAGTCAAGCATATTTTTTCCGACAAGACGCTGCTTTGTCTAACATCAACGTGGGCTTGGCGGAGCTAGGGCAATCGCCCATTGTTAAGAAAAAGTTGGCGCAATCCAGTTATCCCAGGAAGAAATTGAAGAAACTCGAAGGTGCGCTTAAAAGAACCACTACCTCCGACGCTGAAAGCGACAGTGGCCAAGATTCAGCTGATGGTCGCGAAATGATTAATCAGCTGAAAGAGAAGTTTCACTCGTCCACATCCAACAGCGAGAAAGTGCATGTTCTAACTGTCCTCCCGAAGAGCTGCTCTGTCCGGCGAACAGTGGCAGAGTTTCAAGCGTCAGAGCGCATGGTCCGCAAGGCAAAGAAGCTCGTCCTGGAAAAGGGAATTTTGTCAACCCCGAATCCAAAGCCAGGAAAAACAATTGACCGAGCCACAGTTGACCGAGTAAAATCTTTTTACAATTCAGACGATGTGAGCCGAGCCATGCCGGGCAAGAAAGACTATGTTTCCGTCAAGGAGGCGAGCGGCACTCGAGTGCACATCCAGAAAAGGCTCGTACTCTCAAACCTTAAGGACCTCCATACCCAATTCAAGGACAAATTTCCTAATAAAAAAATAGGATTTTCAAAATTTGCAGAGCTGCGGCCGAAGAACTGTGTGTTGCCTGGTGCCAGTGGGACTCATTCGGTGTGCGTGTGCACTATCCACCAAAACGTCAAGCTAATGATCATCGGTGCCGACTTGACGAAGTTGACAGTGGACCAATCTTATCCGATAACATCTTACCACGACTGCCTTGAGCAGTTGGTCTGCGACAGTCCCCTCCCCGAATGCCATCTAGGCGAGTGTGAGGAGTGCCCGGGCATCGAGCCGTTAAAGGAGCGCCTCACGCAACTGCTGGACGACGAAATGGTGGACAATGTTATCTACAAGCAGTGGGAGAGCACCGACCGATGCACCCTGCAAACGCACATCGATTCATCCGAGGAATTCGTGGACAGTTTTTGTGCAAAATTAGTTGCTCTGTGCCGCCACTCTTTTATTGCTAAAAAACAATCTTCGCACCAATCGGACATCAAGTGCGGTCTCCTGCCCGGCGAGTTTTTGGTGATCTGTGATTTTGCCGAAAACTATGCGTTCGTGCTACAAGACGAGGCCCAGGGGTTCCACTGGAACAATGCGTCCGCCACCATCCACCCCTTCGTGGCATATTACAAAGAGGGCGGGGAAGAGCGCCACATCAGCTTTGTTGTAATTTCTGAGAGTTTGATCCACAACACTGTCGCAGTGCATCTATTCATAAAAAAACTCGTGAGCTTTTTGCACAATAAATTTCAGACCATAAAGAAGATGTTCTTTTTTTCTGATGGGGCAGCCTCGCAATATAAAAATAGGAAAAATTTTGCCAACTTGTGCCACTATCAAAGAGACTTTGGGGCCGACGTGGAGTGGCATTTCACGGCGACGTCACATGGGAAGAGCGCCTGCGACGGCGTCGGAGGGACGGTCAAGCGGCTGGCAGCGCGGGCGAGTCTTCAGCGCCCCTACGAGTCGCAAATAATAACACCCCGGCAACTCTTCGATTGGGCGGTCGAAGCCATCCCGACCATCAACTTCACATTCGGAACTATTGAGGAGCACCAAGACACAGAACAGCTGCTAGCCACACGATTTGCGTCATCCCGGCCAATTCCCGGCACGCAAAAACTGCATTGCTTCGTACCCGTGTCTGAGCACTCAGTAGCCACGCGGGTGTTCTCCTCCTCGCCGTTGTTCGAAGAAGCCAGAGTGATAGGTCAGAGTGAAACGAAGAAATGAGTGAGTAAAAAGAATCTTTGTAGTACTTACACACAATTTTTAAACTGAAAAATTATATAATCTATCAATTTACGGGTGAATTGCATGGACCATGCTAACAGACTTGCAGAAACACAACTAAATGCACACACATTTATACAATAAAAATCTCATAACTTCTGATCATACGGCTGTTAATGATTAATTTTTTTTTCATGGAAAGATAATAGACAGGAGATGCTTCACAACAAAACAAAAAAAAAAAAAAAAATTACTTCTCGAGTTATTAAGGGTTGAAATTTAAGGGTGGATTTTTTCTACCCCTAAACTTGATAAGTAAGCAATTTATGCATTTTTTCTTGTTAATGAAAGCACGATTATCATTTTAGAACTAATCCCATCGTTTTAAGTTTATTTGTTCAAACGCTAGAGTGAATATAGTGAATGGCCGTGCGGGGCAAAAAGTAAAATATTTTATTTTTCCATCCCCTGCCACGGGCAAACCGCTAGGCGTATGGAAAAAAACTTTAAAAGAGATTTTTTATTTCCGGTGTTCTAACCCTCCTGAAAATTTCGTCAAGTTCTGAGATAGTGAAGGTTTTGAGTGTGGGCACTTGATATGGAATGACCCACACGCGAAAGCCGAGGTTCTTGACGCGTAGACGCATTTTATGTGCGTTAAGCCCGAAGGTGGATTTGAATTTGAAAAGGCAACGACAATAAACCGACGCGTAGAAAAGCACCGACGCACGGGGTACGCCGGCTAGCCTCTAGTTTATAGGCAAAAGAAGCGGTCTGGGGGGACATGAAAAAATTGAAATATTTTTTTTTTTATGCTAGAAGAGATTTTACTTACGAGAAAATGACATTTCATTTGGTGGCGTTTGCGTGCCGCCTCGACGGCATCCCCAGACGACGCTACGTGTGCGTTGACTGAATGGAAAGTCTACGCCGCTCTCGCTCTCTTTGCGAGTTTTTCCTGAGTTTTCCTTGAAGAAAAGCCGTCCCATGACGTGTGATTTATGAAATTTTGGCACAAGAGAGCCATAGAAGCCAGAGAGTGAGGCCTTTTTGTATTTAGTCGACACCTTGACAGTCAGTCTTGTGGCAAATATGGCGTCCACGCTTGGAGTCGGCCACTTCTTTGCTATCAAGGCTTCATGGCTTGACAGTCAGTCTTGTGGCAAATATGGTGTCCACACATCTCTCTTGCTACCAAGGTCCCATGGCTTGACAGGGGGCAAACATGGCCGACTCCACGCTGGGAGTCGGCCACTTTCTTGCTATCAAGGCTTCATGGCTTGACAGTCAGTCTTGTGGCAAATATGGCGTCCACGCTGGGAGTCGGCAACTCTCTGGCTATCAAGGTTCCATGGCTTGACAGGGGGCAAACATGGCGTCCACAATGTGAGTAGACCACTTCTTGAGCATCAAGGCTCCATGGCTTGGCAGTCAGTTTTGCACCAAAACTTGACTTTTTGAGTTCGCTACTCTTTGTCAATGTCATGTTATCTTTTACCACTTAGTCTGAAAATGTCTATATGGCAGTGCGTAACATTTGGGTACCTGGATTTCCACCGCGGTTCTTTCGGTGTTTACCTGTCAGCCTTGGTCGCTTGTCATCTTAGCGCAGCTGAGTGGTGGTTGTCAGGGAAATGCGTCGATATTTTCACGAGGCTGTAAAGTAGGTGGCTGCTGTTATCGGCCGGTCTGTCGCCAGGGACAACTTGTCAACACACGGACGTCAGATTCGACATGTATTTGAACTTTGAAGGAAATGTTGAGTGATATTGATGTGAACAAAATACTGCAGGCAATAAGTCTGTTGTTGAGCCCTTTCTAGAAGAGGTAACATCGTTCTGTTTCAACAAATTCTTACAACTTGAGTAAAACAAATAGTTTGAAGAAACATCTGAATTTCACTGTATGCTGTTGTTTGTTTATATATTTTTCTGGTGTCATTTTAGACATGCTATAATTTTTTCACAATTTTGGTAAGAGAGGTGCTGGAAATTGTCAGGGTATAACATAAAGCATAATTATTTACAAAAAATAGATGGATAATTGTATGGTATCTTTATAGTACATCATGTAGTCAGTCTTTTATACAAAACTAAAGCGTAGTTCAATTAGAATTTGAGAAACCAAGCGGAAAAATCCAGTTTATATTCCTTTTTACAATAAATCGCTGATGCTATTGAATATTTTCGAAAATAGCAAGTCAAATTGATAGAAGTTAATTTTGAACATAAAACCCAGTAACGATATCTAGTCAAAAAAAGTGTGTTGAATTATTGATATTTTGTTTTTGTTAACAAAGATTCTTTTGGCTGATGACCGAACAACCTTTTTCAGAAATGCTTCTCTTTAACTATATATTTTTTTTATTACTAGGGCTCAAGGCAAAAAAAAATCAAATTCTTCATTCAATTTTCCAGCTGCACAGGAATTCTTAAACAAGTCTCTATATTCATAACTATTATCTTTTAGCTTTCAACGTAAACAGCCCTTTTAAAATACGCATCTCAAGCCCTTAGTGCAGTGCGTAACGCAGCTAACGCACGACGCTGAGCGGCCAAATGCAAAACTATGCAAATGCGGGGGCCGACTCTAACGGGCCGGGGGTCGAGAGGGGGAAGCCGGCAGTTGTCTCGAAATGGGACGCCATTAGTTAGGTGTATCAGGGGGGCCGGGCGCAGGCAATTTGCGCGTGAACCTAAACGAAATGTGCGAATAAAAATAATTACTCGACAGTTTAAAATTTAAACTGGCCGGGATTATGTTTAACTGCACAGGGGTGGACAAAACATGTATGTTTGAGGTTTGAATTTTTGGTACTTGGTGGATTATCGTGCTGATGTCTTTGTTGCTGAGTTACATATTTGTGAAGGTTACCCTAGCCTAAAAGTGTTTGGATGGTAATTATTATTCAACGACACAAGTTTATCGATATAAGTTTTAGAAAAACGGACTTTAATTTTTTTAAGAATATGCAGACTTACTATAAGATAGACGTAAAAACCATTTTTTGAAGACACTTTTTCGTCTTTCTAGATTGTTCAGATTGGTTTTTACTTCATTCAAAAAAGCACAAAAGCTTGTCAAAAAACTCTGTCAAATCATGTTTTCCTGATTCTCATTCCAGTGATTTTGGGAAGAATTCCAAATGTGAAATGCCCGCTGGAACATGGCTCTAATGTTACCTATCCTATACATTTTTTGATTTAAATAATATTTCAAGATGAACGATGGAGCTAGATAATTTCAACTTATCAACGATTTGGCAAACCTGATAGCGGACTTTAAATTGTACAAGCATCCAGCCCGCTATTTGTAGAAAGCAGGACATTAATGATACTAAGTACCTGAAATCATCAACTTTAAATTTCTTTCTCTTTACTTTTTGTCAAATTGAGGTATCGTTTTAAAACTTAGTACAACAAAAAACTGAACCAAAAGAAATTCTGCGAAACTCCACCGTACCAATATAACCAAAGAAACACAAGTTTCAACGGCTTAAACACAAACCCACTAACTCAAGTTAATTGGAAAAACATGGCGGCTCTGTTACCAACTGTACGCAGTTACATAACAGTTATAACAACTCGCAAGACTGGCAACTTTGCACCGTTAAAGTCTTTTTACATTTGGAAACAATTTCTATGAGCAAGTTGTTACTCAGTGGCGCGAAAAGCGTTTAATTCCAAGTTAAGAAAGCGACATCTATAGTTTTCAAATTGAATTACATCTTTTCTCGTTCTCTCTTGGTCTCTAGATTTCAACGTGGCCGTGTGTTTTTGTTACGTTTGAAAGAGTGAGAGGTGAATTAGGACAACGAAAGACGGCAAGAGAGTGCGAAGACGTAATCTAGGAGGCTCTGGCTGCGCACGTTCCTTGTTCAAGTAATGAACTCGTTGCAGTTGCAATTAAAACCAGCTTTATGCGATGACGAACAATGAGCTTGTTTTTTCTACCGGTAGAGGGTGTTGGGGCGACAAATTGTTGGTGTTTTGTTGCTTTGCCGCCGTCTCGTTTTTTCTTTACAAAGCGTGACGCTCAACTGTTTTATTTTTAACGTTTTTTTTTCGGGTCTGTTTTTTTAAAATCCATGCGGTGTTGTGCCTTTGTTTTTGTGTTGCCAAAAATGTCGAGCGATTTACAGGTTTGGTGTGCAATTGTAATTCTTTAAATACTTCTTGTTTTTATTTTTAGGTTTTTTCTTCTCATGGAATTAGGAAAACGTTAAATTCATTTATCGGAGTAATCATTGGGTTAACGGGTTAAGTCGGGTCCTGATTATTACAGTAAACTTAACTTCTAGATAAAGTGGGAGTTAAATTAATTGCCATGGCAACAACAAATCACAGTCATTGAAAGTCAGCTGTTTCTGAAAGTTAAGAACCTAACGATGAGTCTAAAAATATTTGAATATCGTCCATTTTAAGTTCTTTTCATTTGCTATTTTTATAGCTTCTATGATTTAAAACCAAAACGCCTGCCAAAAAATTACTTAAAAAGAAGCGGCCCAGGCGCCATCGGGTGGCAACTTCCAGAACGTTTGGCATTAGCGCTGAATCTCGGATTTTACCATAAAATTCAACCATAAGTTGAACCTCTTACTCACAAAAAATCTGAAATCCACTGCATTTGATTGAAAGTCGTCGTGACAATATTTTCAAGATTCAACCAACACTTCAACTAAGAGATGAGATTTTGGTAAAACAATTTTCTACATTTTTCAAGCAAAACGTTATCGAACAAACACCTTAAAAGAAAAAACATAATTTCGGTAACAGTAGTCAGGTTTCCAAATATCTGATACCAAATCTTGCTCTCTTTCGTTCAAGACATGCTGAGGCGTTTTTCCATCTTCTTTCCAAACTGTCAAATTTCTAAAACCTCCTAACAGTTCTCCTTCACAACCCGAAACGAGTTCGCCGACCTGCAAACGCTTCTTGTTCAACGCCTCCCTGTCTGAAACGGGTGCAATGGCGCGAACGACGGGATGCAAACGTGGCTAATTATGTTTTCCCGGCGGCTGGACAATTATCGAGATGGTGGTGAAACGCCCTCAGTGGGGTTCGTTATCTCGGCCCCGTGCATCGAGGTGAGAGCTGGAAGGTGTAAGGGGTCGTTGGGGCGATTAGGATGATTAAGCTATCTGGGTTTTCGTTGGGTGTTTTCTTTAGGGTTGTATTAATAATTCAAATTACTTTTGGTATCGGAATTTGATTATTGGTACTACCACTAGATATCTCGACCATTATTAGCAAACAGTCTTTACCATATATACAAACATTAAAAAAAAAACTCAATGGCTGTTTTTTTATTAAAGTATTTAAATCAATTTTTGAAAGGGTTCCAAATTGAAATTGCTGTAAATTTAGAGTTCTTTTCAAAAAAAAAAACGGTGGACTTCAGTTTTATGTCCATGAAAACAGACCAATATGGACTGAAAAGCATGAGCATATAGCCAAATCTAAGATATGGCAAAACTTACACAAATAATCACGGCTATACCAGTACAATGTACACCAAGAACAAATTGAAAGATATAATCACTATTAGCAGATCAGAAATCCAATGCAAGGGTGGTAATGACAAAGAAAACTGTTTTAACAATCAGCACGAGTGAGACAAGGCCAAATTACAAGTGGCTCCATCCATCCGCAAAGATATGCACGAAATTAGCTTTTTGTGGGTTGAAATCTCGCACCCTAAGGTTTGGTGTAGCAGTTTAAATCCGGGAATGAATTTCAGTGCAAGTTTTATCCGTGGTGCTATGAAATTAAGTGTCATGCTATGAAAATGGTGAATGAATTGAAAAGTGTGCTTCACATAAAATAGTTGCAAGTGCTTAAAGTTATAGATAAGGGCCATGAGATTGCATAGTTTTTTTTTCTAACTTTCTACCTAATGGCTTAACAACTCAACACCATCAAGCTTAACAACTTTTTAACAAAAAAAACTCTGGTCGTTATGTTAAATGACGTGGCAACATCAAATCACGTTTGTTTTCTTAGGGTTGGCCAACATTTTTAAGTGTATTCTCGAAATAATATTTAAAGACAGGAATAATGCATTTTAATTAATTACAATCATTTCAGTGGTGTATTTGGTCTCCTTGGTAAACTAATTATATTTTTTATTGTTACATTTCTATCCGTTTCTAAAAAAAAAAAATTATTTCTAGTGTATCTTACTGGCATGACTAAGCATATCTTTCTTCGATGCTGTTCTAATATTTATTACTTTCATATTGACAAACTTAACGTAAATATTCACACATTAAGGTACCTTTTCATCACAACACACATTCAAAACAATCTCTCATCTTGTCAATCAAATAATACACAAGAAAAAACTCACATGCCCCCCCCCCCCTTTTATCAACACCCAAAAAAGCTATGTATATATTTTTTTTATATGCCTGGCAATATTTTTTTTGTCTCTAACGTTTGTTTAAAAAAAAAAGCTGAAATTTCTGTGTTGCTCGTTCAAAGCGACGCGTGATTGCGAATAAATCGCTAAAAGAGGCGGTGGAATGCACTAACAATCGACGTTTTCGACATCCTAGCGACACTGACTTGATTTTTAACCCCCCCCCCCCCCCCCCTTTCCAAAACCCGGCTAGCACGGCGGTATAGATAATTTAGTAGACGGCTGGGACTCCCTTAGCGTGTGAAAACGACGCAACGACGCTTTTTGCTGACTCGACGCTGGGCGTCGTCACGGGGACGCCCCCAAAGGACGACGTTGGTAAACAGTGGCGTCGACACCTAAAACTGTTGCCGTGATTCCAGTAAATCTGTGGTAGTGTCAGTGTTCCAACAATGATTCTACTATTTTATAATAATAATCATAAAAATATCATCACATGAAAGTACTCATTTGGATTGTCAACAAAGCAGAAAAACATTGCATTTTCAAAACTCTTACTCTTACGATAACGTATCACAGTACAAGGTAGTTTTCATAAAGTTAATTATCATCATTACACTGCGTTTTGTAGCATTAAGTGGATGAGCCAAGTCTGCAGTGCGGGTTGCGTTCAGATGCACGAGGTGGAGGAGCCAAGTTTGCTCTGCGGGTTGCGTTCAGGGGCGTGAGTTGAAGGAGCCAAGTCTGCTATGCTGGCTGCGTCATTGGGATTCGGTGCTAGCTGAATGGGATTTTGAGGAAGCAATGTGCTGTTCATTAAAACTGTGTATTTATCTTCAATTGCAAATCAATAAACACTGTCAGCAACGTTGGCAGCTATCACAAAATCATTCCTAGAAACAAGAACTGAAATAATTACATTTTAAACTAAATAATTAATTTAAATTCTACTAAATACTTAATTCTGCTAAATAGTAGTGAACGCCATAGAGCATCCCATGGAAACACTGCGTCCCCCACTGGCTGGTTCCCACCCTATGAAAGCCAACGTTGCACCGTTTTAATTGTTAATTAACCCGCACCCAACCCCTGGGTATCCCAAGCAACCGTCCTCCGGCCAACCCTCTGGGCGTTTAACAGCAACCCCTAATACCAGCTACTGTAAAAATTACAGTCCTAGTGTTTTTAGTAGATTACATTAGCGACTTAGCAATGGTACACCCCCGATGTTAGGGGATGCAAGAATCTGCGCTGCGCTTGTTCGAGTGCGCCAAAGGGACTGCGTCTTTTTTCTTAAGCCTGATTGGAGTAGAGCGAAAAATTACCGTTTTTCTTGACCTTATTACGCAACTAAGCCCTAATTTTGGTTTAAATACGGACCAGAATCTAAAAAAAAACCATGTTCCATCTATATTAACTGCAAAAGTTTTAATGTGATAGTATTTGCTGTTTGCGTCGTACCGTCCTTCGGAAGGAACGTAAAGCCGGTGATTCCCTTGGTGCTTTCGACAGATGTACGCTACAGGCTGGCACCGAGTTTCATCTCCTCTCTTTCAGGCTAGACGAGATGTATCATTGGCTATCATTTACAGACGCCAAAAAAATGTTGTCAAAATAGTGCGTTGTTAAACACAACTATCATCTAGCTGTGTGACCAGTCCTTAAAAACATGTTAATTCCACAAAGGACAGCCAGTTAAACTAGCATTACCACATTGATGAAATGTATTTACTTTTATATATCTCTTATTTTAATTAAATAATTGTTTGCGACATTAAAAAGTCTTAAGATCGTCTAAGAACATATGGCATATAATTTTAGCGACACTAGCGCTGCCTCTGAAACACAACGGCAAACGCGGTTAACTACCGTCGCAAGCCGTAAAACCTAACGTTTCTAAAGACCGTCAGATTTCAACGCAGGAAACTCGGTTTTATGTTTGCACTAGTACTTGTCTCCCCCACTCGCGCCGCCACCGTCGCTGACTTCTTAGGTCGGCATTTTGCGAGTAAAAACTCCAGAAAATGGCTGCTTCTATACAATCCTGCCTTGTTTTTACTCAATATATGTTTGCCCTTGTGTTTAGCTGGTTTCCAAATATACAAATTTGACAGAAGATACTTCTAAATGGAATGGATCCCGGCACTTTTTTACATTTTTGGTTATTTGAATCAAACGTTGTACAGCCCTGAGCCAAAAATATATTTGAAATGATTTCAGAGTCGATTTATTATCGGCGAGGTGCATTTCAGGGAGACCAAAGTCGCAAAATAAGAGTGAAAAAATGTCAAGAAACAGAACAATCTTTCCAAACTTTTCCTGTCCAAACATCAAGTTTGCTGTCTAGGCAAATGATTAAACTATTGACGAACAAGTTTCTTGTTACAAAAATTAATTAATTTTACCTTGCGTGCTATCCTGAGTTTGGTTAAAAGCGCCACTTTGGGAGTTCATTTTGGCAAGTGGAGAAGAAAATATAAAAAAAAGGAACTTGTTTGACGAAAGTATAATGTTTAGATTTATTTAGATTTTTAGAATTTTAGCTTCAATGGTACGTCCAGAAAAAGTCTGAAATCACTAGTGGTCTACGAATCATATGCCCTAGTAACCAACAAACTCTGACAGATTTCTGTAGAATCAAACAAATGTAATAATCACATATTTCAAAATCATTTCTACAAGAAGTAGTGCATGTTAATGTTCACTATTTTGCCTTGTCATATCGTCGCAAATAACCATGTTCTAGAAAACTGATTGCATTCTTCATCATTAGCTTATTGCTAGACTTTAATTACAATCCAACAGGTTTTCGCTCATGCCTTTTAAGTGAAATAACGAACTCGGAAACGAGTAAAATTTCTTCGCTAACAAATGTTATATTGACTTCACAACGTAATTAAGAACTCTGCCGTTTAATTATGGCAAATTTTTTTCATCATACTTAACTACAAATAGAAAAAAACATAAAATTGCAAACTAGCAGAAAATATCATGAAATTGTAGCCCAAAGCAGTTAATACGCATGTATTCAATAATTTACTCTTAAAGAAAATATTATGATTGATTGTTGATTGATCAAATACTCACATTCTTTAACTATCGCCGAAACAAAAAAAAAGGGGCAAAAAATGTAATGAACATTCAATTCCACTTCGTTTTTTCGTTTTTTTTTAACAGGAAGGCAAAGAAAACATCTATCACATAAATTTCAAGATATTGTTCTGAAATGCTCAGTTTAAATTCAAGTTTTGTAGAAACATACCGAACATCGCAAAAAACGGCCATTCTCTAGCAGTGTACATAAATATTTTTGAGATTATAACAGCCAAAAAAATGTCCGACACAAAACCGTCTTACCTGTTAGCTGCTGTCTGCGAATGTTGCTAGAAGGCCCTGTGTTTCAGCCATTTTTATTGGTGGTTCTTATCATGAAAGTACTATAGAGTCCCGCTAGTGGCACCAAGAGCAGCACTCAACATAGCCGTGATTAATTGCTCGGCCAGCTAGAGTGATTAATTAGTGCGAATAAAAACGGCAAGCCGAGTGGTTTTAAGTGTTGCCGCCAGGAAACTTTAAAATAGTATAACGTGTTTTTTTTTTTTTTTTACTGCGCTGTCTTAAAAATTCATGAGCTTATCAGGATTGCTTAAATTAATGTCACATGAAGTGGGAATATTGCTTTTTTATCAAAGTTTTTTAAGATACAAGTAATGCACTTCTATTCTAGAAATAGTTCACGTGTTTCCGACGACAAAAGTATGATTAAGGTATTTTATTATTAACAACACTATAACCGTCTCAAAAATTGATGTCCAAACGGAGACTCGAACCCCGATCTCCACCTGTCGCGGGTGTTGCTCTGAACCATTGAGCTATCTGGACACTGGCTTTTCGAGACGATTCTAGTGTATTTGATGAGAATGACAGTTCTCCAAGGAAGGTGGAGATCGGGGTTCGAGTCCGCGTTTGGGCATCAATTTTTGAGACGGTTATAGTGTTGTTAATAATAAAATACCCCGCGCATTGCAAGCGTTTGCAATTTAAATAAGATTTCATCCTAGTATGATTAAGGTTTTTTTTCAGCATTAAAAGCTACTTAAAAACAGGTTTTTGGACCAAAAAATCAGCTGAATTTTGGATAGGTACTTATACCAGATGAGCCGTTTTATTTCGTTCATTTGTTCGCTGTGACTGTGTATCAGTGTCAGTGCCCGTTATTCCTAAATCAGCGATCAAATGCACAGCCACTCGAACGAGGTCTTTGATCAGTGTCAGCATCTCAGTGTTAACAATTTAAATTTTTCAAGCAAGCACAAAAGTTTGAATTAAGATTAAATGTAAATCGCAATGATTGTACAAATGATACGGTTTATTTTTGGAGGTAAAAATAATTGTGCATTTAGACGAAAATACCAAGAAAGAGTACCTACTGAGAAAGGTTTTGCACATTTGAATAAAACGGGAAAAGAGAGCAAGAAAGATGAAAAGAAAGATAGATGGAAAAAGTACGAGGATATGGAGAAGAGAGTCGCTAAAATTGGAAAGAGACAGAAAAGTTGAAATGATAGAAAACTGTAAAGGAGACAAAAGCAGCACTATCTTAATTCCTTTTTTTTAAGCGTTAAAAAAATGAAAATAAATACCAATTTAAAGAAAATAATGTAAACAATTCTAAATTGTTCGGATAAATAATGTTCAGCAAAATAAATTTTTTGCTAAAACCTCAAGCACCGCTATTTCCTAACGCAAACAGTATCCACTACGCAGTGGTTACGGAACCCTAAAAACCGACTTAACAACGCGTAAATCACTGCAAATATAAACCCAAGGCCTACTTGAGCCTTACAAAGCACAGCCTAATCATCAACCACTCCATTAATATCGCTCAAACTCGCCGCTAGCGCTACACACGACGCTGCCGGCACGTTATTCAATTAGAATTATGTCAGATTCGTCGCCCGGCGTTGTCATGACAATCCCATGATTAATTATATCGTAACGCGTGCCCTTATTACGTCACAGTGATGACGTAGACGGTTGGCCAACGATTGACCACAGGCAACGGTTGCCATGGTAACGTTGGTTTGACAGGGCACAGCTTCCGGGATTCGTAAAGATAGGATCAGTTTTGGAGAGGCGGTGACGCCAGTGTTGTCACCAAGTCAATTTTGTTGGATTGTGTGTTTGGTTAGTTTTTTTTTTGTTTTTTTTAATAGACGCTGGACTCTGTTTTATTTCGAGAGGTCTTTGGGATTTTCTGACACCGTAGTATCATGGTAGAGGAATATGAAAACATTGTCTTTGGTTTGGATTGGATTGGGAGATTTTTATTTTTAGTGGTAGGCCTACTTTTGTTTTAAGTTGTTATGGAGGGATGTCATGGGGCACAAATTCAGCCCTAAAAAAAGTCCTAGGGGTAATTTGGCATAGGCTCGTTTTGCCTACGCATTACCATAACATTGTGATGATCTACCCGATGCCGGGCAAGGGTTTTCTGTTTTTTTTTTATCTTCTCTTTGCGGGGTCTGCAGTTGACTTTTATGTAAACTTTTACCTTCGGGGGCAAGTTTTGGCACGGCGCTTTATTAGTTTTACCAAAAAATAAGGGTGTAATGGGATAAGATTTGACGTATTATGCTCCCAGAATGCAACAGAAATAAAATCTAAATAAATAATAAATAAGGTATACTAAAATTTAAAATTACATAAAAAAAATATCTCTGATGTGTTAAACTATGAAAATGTGTAAATGTTTCAAAATTGTTTCAGTTTAAAAAATGCTGTTTGTAACTTTTAAATGTATTGCCCTCATATCAAAATATTTGCATTTACTGAGTGTATATGCACTCTCGGCTCAGTAGTTAGTGGAATCCAGGCCAGAGTCAAAGACTTCAAAAATTAGAAAAAAAGAATTTAATCCACATGTCAGTAAGCTTTTCATTTGCTAGCAATTTCTTTTATTATTCCCAAGAAAGTTGGGGTTATTGACTAGCTTCGTTCTGACGTACCCGCATTTTCCACGGCCCCGCCAAAAGATTTAGACGCTAATTTGACTCGAACTGGTTAAAAAGGGTTCGGAAAACTGCTGATTAGACTTTCCCTCCCCTCTCCTCCCCCTCCCCTACCATAAAGGGAACGTTATTTATTGTGATTACTGTATGATTTCACGGGCAGTGTGCACTAACCCACCCCGCCGTGACCGGATAGGTTTAAAAAGAGAGTCTTCTGTTGATAGGGAGTGGGTGTCACCAAGCGTGGACGGTATATTTGCTATAGAACTGTCAGTCAATCTATGGAGCCTTGATAGTTAGCGCTCTTACCTAGAGTGGTCATTTGGTGCTACATAATACGACTGGTGGTATTTTATTACCCCGACCAAGAGTGGCACTTTTCAACAATGCTAGAGTTAGTTTATTTTAACACAAGAAGTAACCGTTATTATAGAGGTGCTACGACGAAAGGATTATCAAAAAAGGCGTTCTGGGGTACAGTTGACCATCACAGTGCGGTGAGGACAAAGCAACCAAATGCATGAAGCGTTACTGAAATCAAAGTCACTGGTGCTACTTAATTCTGCCATATCATGTCGGGGTTTCTGATTGGTGCTATGATAGTGCAAGTTTGCTCGGTGTTGCCTACCAGGGACAAAAAATTACCACTCTTAGAAAGTCCCAAAAGTGTTTCATTTTTAATTTTAAAATACATTTGTCGATTTGGTGTCCGTCTTTAAAATATAAAAATTTCCAAATTTGTATTAACAGCATGTATATTTGATAAATGTAGCGGTTTTGCCAATCGTGTTCCTGTTCTGCTAAAATGAAAATTACAAAAATGTCTGTAACTAAACTTCTCTAGATAAAACTGAACTTGTATAATCTGAAACAAAAATGTGAAATTATTAAAAGAGATTTAAAAACGTACCCCCCATAAGTTGCAGCAGCGTATAAACTTTTAATTGTATAACTGAAAATATCATCTCTTTTAATGCTCTTAGCGCCACCGAAAGGTATTAAATAAATGTGACCCACTTCATTTAAAAAAAAATTTAATAATTTTTTGTTTTCGTTAAAACATGGAAAATATAATAAAATCCAGCATTAAGCAGAGATCTACATAAATTACTAACAATGCAGACACGTCTACCCCATGTGCTTTAACAATTTCTAGTATGCATTACGCGTAATTAGCAATACTCTTGCAGATGTTTCTGACGCTGACATTTTTAATCTCCACTAAATCATTGCTAAAAAAAAAAACGCGGAAAAAACAAAAGCCTGAAGATAATAAATAGTTCATTGCGATACCGACGCAGATATTGAAAAGTTTTTTTTTGCATATATGTAAAAATTTCTTGTTTAGGTATTGTTTTGTTAAGTGCAGACAGGCGCGCTGGAAAAATCGCTGTGGATGGAGGTCGAACTATGAGCTTCGTCAAATCGGCACCTGTTTATGACGGAGCGCTAGTTGGTGTTTTAATGCACTGCATGATCTGGAGTGACGAGTGTTTGTGACAGACGTTTATGCGGGGTTTATTGTTAGGATATTTATCGTGCATTTTGTTTTGAGTTCACTAGGTAGAAGAAATTAGAGGATAATGAAATCCATGCTGAGACTGATTTATTTAAGATCAATATTAAAATATGTAATTGGATTTTTATTCCGATACAAAATAACCAACGATAATCAATAACCAACACAAGATATTTTTTTAATTGTTATCATATTGTAATCACTTACACAAATTATCTGGTGTAATATCTTCATTCAGATTTCATTCAAACACCTAGATCGGATGGAGCTACTGGTGGCAAAACCTACAATTTGGCACTTTTTAACCCCTTGTAATTTACTATTTGGCACTTGGCTTGTCGGTACTTTTCTACTTAGCATTTTGGTACTTCGGCACTTTGATACCTTGGTACTTGGGTAATTTGGCATTTTGGGCATGCTGACTCTTTGGCTATGAGGCTTTTAAGATTGGTAGTGGAGTCTGGTATCCATTGCGGGCTGCGTAAAATAATCGGAATTATTTGAAAACAGGCTTGAATATGTCAATACGAAAGAAAAAAAGAAAAATCACTACTAAAATTTCGTGGAGTCGTTAAAATTTATGTGTTCTTACAAACTAAAATGGCCGCTGGAATGTAATCTTCAAATAGTACCTATTACATAAGCTCGGTAGGTACTTAATCCTACAACTCACATAAAAAAAAAACTTCATCTGTACTTTTAAGCTTACACTACTAAACATTTGGTTAAAGTCCTCTGATTCCCGTTCTTGCTAAACGCCTCTCGCCTGACAATAACGGAATTAGTACCACTCGAATGAGCCCCGCGTTGAATGCATCGACGTCGTCGACATAACATAATCCCCTTTGCGAGCCGATGTCGAACCGATCGACGGCATCCCATTAGGATATCCGATTTTTCAGGACGACTGGAAAACATCTATCCCCTTTCCCCTTCGCCATGCCTCGTTCCGGCAGCAAATCTCTACGCCAGGGAAATGAGGTGAAAAGTTTCCCGGCAGAGTGTGCCACCTTTGAATATGTCTGCCGGCTTAGTTGGGGATCCATCTCGTAGTGCCTGACATCGATCTGGCTGTGATAGGGTGCCTGGATCGTCGGCAAAAGGAATTTTGAAGTTGTTTCTTAATTTGGGGACATAGGAGACCGTTCATGTAAAATTATTATCAGATTGATACAATTAATTCATTAACCTTATATAAAAGCTTTAAAATGGCGATGTTCAACTTTTTAGTTTGTATCTGGCGACCGACCAGCTGACCAGCTGGGGTAACATTTTTCTGTACATGTTGATTTAAATTGCGAAATTTGGTAAAAAACGTGTGGAATTGGGTTATAATTGTTCAAAATTAAAATCTTCACACTATTGTGACACTTTGAGGGTGATTTGAAAGCGTTTTTTTGGTGAAATATTGATAATTATGTTTGAAATTTCCTGCCTAGGAAAATTGGAGCCATGTCTCACAGCTCGATTTTTATTTGATTCAAAACTTGCCTTTTACTCACCCGCAGCAGCTCGGTAATACTCTTCATGCATGTCTATGAAAGTTATTGAAGAAATTGAGCCCAAAGGCTGTTATTTACGTTCCTTTTACGTGAAATGGAAATAATTTTGCAAAAAGTTTGACAGATTCATTCATTTGTTTGGTTTTTTGACCACTGCAGGGTGAACGAATTCTTAAACTTATCTTTGTGGCAGTGCATTCAGGATATTTAAACGTCAAACGGGATTAAAACGTCAAATACTTTAAGAAATCGGTCCAACATTGCTGGAAATAAGTTTAAATGTTACATGACTTCAGGGCACGACCCAACGCGACATTCATACGCTGATTTGAAGGGATTTTCATTATGAATTTTATTTAAAACTGGGTGGCAAGGAAAGGTTTTGACAGTTCTCAAACAATGTCAAACAACTTAACTACCAAAGAAACTTACATTTTGTCAATTTAAGGTGCTTATCCGTTCATTAAACATGTTCTTGGTAAGATCTGGTGGAGATGTAAAAGGTATTTCACAAGTTTCACTCCCTAAGAAATATTTCACGAAAATCTTTTGACAGCCAACGTCGTTTGTTTTCGAAATTGTCATCGTAGTCACTTTGGAATTCACAGAGTTTCCACAATGCAGTGACCCCGAGTGACAGAAGCGGCAAATTTGAAATAAAATAAATGGGGGTACTTTTGGTTGTGGTCCCCAAAATGCACACTCCCTCAAAATCTTAAGGTGCCGTTAGGCATCGGGTTCTGCTAGTTAACCTTATATAAAAGCCTTAAATTGCGATGTTCAACTTTTTAGTTTGTATCTGACCAGCTGACCAGCTGACCAGCTGGGGTAACATTTTTCTGTACATGTTGATTTAAATTGCGAAATTTGGTTAAAAACGTGTGCAATTGGGTTATAATTGTTCAAAATTAAAATCTCTATCCTATTGTGACACTTTGAGGGTGATTTGAAAGCGTTTTTTTGGTGAAATATTGATAATTGTGTTTGAAATTTCCTGCCTAGGAAAATTGGAGCCATGTCTCACAGTTCGATTTTTATTTCATTCAAAACTTGCCTTTTACTCACCCGCAGCAGTTTGGTAATACTGTTTATGCATGCCTATGAAAGTTATTGAAGAAATTGAGCACAAACGCTGTTATTTACGTTCGTTTTAAGTGAAATAGAAATAATTTTGCAAAAAGTTTGACAGATGCATTCATTTGTTTGGTTTTTTGACCACTGCAGGGTGAACGAATTCTTAAACTTATCTTTGCGGCAGTGCATTCAGGACATTGAAACGTCAAACGGGATTAGAACGTCAAATACTTTTAAGAAACCGGTCAAACATTGCTGGGAATAATTATAAACATTACATGAATTCAGAGCACAACCCAACGCGACATTTCTACGGTGTTTTGATGGGATTGACATAATGCATTTTATTTAAAACTGGCTGGCAAGGAAAGGTTTTGACAGTTCTCATACAATGTCAAACAACTTAATTACCAAAGAAACTTACATTTTGTCAATTTTAAGTGCTTATCCGTTCATTTAACAGGTTTTTAGTCAGATCTGGTGGAGATGTAAAAGGTATTTCACAAGTTTCACTCTCTAGGAAATATTTCACGGAAATCTTTTGACAGCCAACGTCGTTTGTTTTCGAAATTGTCATCGTGGTCACTTTGGAATTCACAGAGTTTCCACAATGCAGTGACCCCAAGTGAAATAAGCGGCAAATTTCAAATAAAATAAATGGAGGTACTTTTGGTTGTGGTCCCATTAGAGGCTTTACATTAAAACCAAAATGCACAATCCCTCAAAATCTTAAGGTGCCGTTAGGCATCGGGTTCTGCTTAAATCTGCGATGTTCAACTTTTTAGTTTGTCTCTGGCTGGCTACCAGCTGGGGTAACATTTTTCTGTACATGTTGATTTAAATTGCGAAATTTGGTTAAAAACGTGTGCAATTGGGTTATAATTGTTCAAAATTAAAATCTCTATCCTATTGTGACACTTTGAGGGTGATTTGAAAGCGTTTTTTTGGTGAAATATTGATAATTGTGTTTGAAATTTCCTGCCTAGGAAAATTGGAGCCATGTCTCACAGTTCGATTTTTATTTCATTCAAAACTTGCCTTTAAATGACCTGCAGCAGTTTGGTAATACTCTTCATGCATGCCTATGAAAGTTATTGAAGAAATTGAGCACAAACGCTGTTATTTACGTTCGTTTTAAGTGAAATAGAAATAATTTTGCAAAAAGTTTGACAGATGCATTCATTTGTTTGGTTTTTTGACCACTGCAGGGTGAACGAATTCTTAAACTTATCTTTGCGGCAGTGCATTCAGGATATTCAAACGTCAAAAAGGATTAGAACATCAAATACTTTTTAGAAACCAGTCAAACATTGCTGGGAATAATTTTAAATCTTACATGACTTCAGAGCACGACCCAACGCGACATTTATACGGTGATTTGATGGGATTTTCGTTATGAATTTTATTTAAAACTGGCTGGCAAGGGAAGGTTTTGACAGTTCTCAAACAATGTCAAACAACTTAATTACCGAAAAAACTTACATTTTGTCAATTTTAAGTGCTTATCAGTTCATTTAACAGGTTTTTAGCCATATCTGGTGGAGATGTAAAAGGTATTTCACAAGTTTCACTCTCTAAGAAATATTTCACGGAAA
This sequence comes from Protonemura montana, assembly GCA_947568835.1. Classification (NCBI taxonomy): domain Eukaryota; kingdom Metazoa; phylum Arthropoda; class Insecta; order Plecoptera; family Nemouridae; genus Protonemura; species Protonemura montana. Next base: position 8,099,929 of record OX387608.1, read on the forward strand.
TCTTTTGACAGCCAACGTCGTTTGTTTTCGAAATTGTCATCGTGGTCACTTTGGAATTCACAGAGTTTCCACAATGCAGTGACCCCAAGTGAAATAAGCGGCAAATTTCAAATAAAATAAATGGGGGTACTTTTGGTTGTGGTCCCATTAGAGGCTTTACATTAAAACCAAAATGCACAATCCCTCAAAATCTTAAGGTGCCGTTAGGCATCGGGTTCTGCTAGTTAACCTTATATAAAAGCTTTAAATTTGCGATGTTCAACTTTTTAGTTTGTATCTGGCGACCGACCAGCTGACCAGCTGGGGTAACATTTTTCTGTACATGTTGATTTAAATTGCGAAATTTGGTAAAAAACGTGTGGAATTGGGTTATAATTGTTCAAAATTAAAATCTTCACACTATTGTGACACTTTGAGGGTGATTTGAAAGCGTTTTTTTGGTGAAATATTGATAATTATGTTTGAAATTTCCTGCCTAGGAAAATTGGAGCCATGTCTCACAGCTCGATTTTTATTTGATTCAAAACTTGCCTTTTACTCACCCGCAGCAGCTCGGTAATACTCTTCATGCATGTCTATGAAAGTTATTGAAGAAATTGAGCCCAAAGGCTGTTATTTACGTTCCTTTTACGTGAAATGGAAATAATTTTGCAAAAAGTTTGACAGATTCATTCATTTGTTTGGTTTTTTGACCACTGCAGGGTGAACGAATTCTTAAACTTATCTTTGCGGCAGTGCATTCAGGACATTGAAACGTCAAACGGGATTAGAACGTCAAATACTTTTTAGAAACCAGTCAAACATTGCTGGGAATAATTTTAAATCTTACATGACTTCAGAGCACGACCCAACGCGACATTTATACGGTGATTTGATGGGATTTTCGTTTTGAATTTTATTTAAAACTGGCTGGCAAGGGAAGGTTTTGACAGTTCTCAAACAATGTCAAACAACTTAATTACCAAAGAAACTTACATTTTGTCAATTTAAGGTGCTTATCCATTCATTTAACAGGTTTTTAGTCAGATCTGGTGGAGATGTAAAAGGTATTTCACAAGTTTCACTCTCTAAGAAATATTTCACGGAAATCTTTTGACAGCCAACGTCGTTTGTTTCCGAAATTGTCATCGTGGTCACTTTGGAATTCACAGAGTTTCCACAATGCAGTGACCCCGAGTGAAATAAACGGCAAATTTCAAATTAAATAAATGGGGGTACTTTTGGTTGTGGTCCCATTAGAGGCTTTACATTTAAACCAAAATGCTCACTCCCTCAAAAGCTTAAGGTGCCGTTAGGCATCGGGTTCTGCTAGTTAACCTTATATAAAAGCCTTATTTTAGCGATGTTCAACTTTTTAGTTTGTATCTGGCTGGGGTAACATTTTTCTGTACATGTTGATTTAAATTGCGAAATTTGGTTAAAAACGTGTGCAATTGGGTTATAATTGTTCAAAATTAAAATCTTCACACTATTGTGACACTTTGAGGGTGATTTGAAAGCGTTTTTTTGGTGAAATATTGATAATTATGTTTGAAAATTCAAAACTTGCCTATTACTCACCCGCAGCAGCTCGGTAATACTCTTCATGCATGCCTATGAAAGTTATTGAAGAAATTGAGCCCAAACGCTGTTAATTAAGTTCGTTTTACGTGAAATAGAAATGATTTTGCAAAAAGAGTGACAGATGCATTCATTTGTTTGGTTTTTTGACCACTGCAGGGTGAACGAATTCTTAAACTTATCTTTGTGGCAGTGCATTCAGGATATTAAAACGTCAATGTCAATGTCAACGTCAATGTCAAATTCTTTTCAATATCTCTAAAACTGAAGGGAAATAAATGACAAAACTGATATATTGTTGGTGTCTTGGCTAGCAAGATTGGTAAGCCCAGATTCTAAAAGGTATTTCACAAGTTTCACTCTCTAAAAAATATTTCAAGAAATCATACACGGAAATCTTTTGACAGCCAACTTCGTTTGTTTTCGAAATTGTCATCGTGGTCACTTTGGAATTCACAGAGTTTCCACAATGCAGTGACCCCAAGTGAAATAAGCGGCAAATTTCAAATAAAATAAATGGGGGTACTTTTGGTTGTGGTCCCATTAGAGGCTTTACATTAAAACCAAAATGCACAATGCCTCAAAATCTTAAGGTGCCGTTAGGCATCGGGTTCTGCTAGTAATATTAATAAATTCCCTATTTTTTTTTTCTCTCCCCTTTTTTATCGTGTTTAAATGAAAAACTGTAAAGCAATTTTTTTTTAGTTTAACTTTAATTAAAAAATAAATCCCAACTATCGCAAAACTAAAGAGTTTAACATTTTATTTTATTCCTGATGCAAAATGTGGCTGTTATTTTTAGGGCGAGTGGTCAAAAAGCAGACTGTGTTTAAACAACAAACCGTTAACATTTTTGCAATTTTACAGTTACTAGAAAAAAGACATTTGATTTTCATCCTGGAACGAAACCTCTGGAAACAAGTGGTTTGCATTTGTTATTGTGTCCTGTTTTAGATGTCTCGCACCTAAAACAAAGCGTGCTTCAATTCTCTCGGATCCAAGTAATATTTTGACAGCAATATTGTATTTCGTAAGGATATTTGAAAACAAATTTATAAATAACGAATGTTTTGAAATTGTATCAAATCTCAAAAACGATTAGCACTTACTCGTAGTACTAGTGTCTGATGCTATGCTTCTTGCTTTGACCGAAACAAGGCGCGGTGTAGGCACCTTAAGTGCGCACGCCGTAAGCCGTGTGCATAGTGAGCAGTCGCTAGCAGGCGGTGAATATTTGAATCGGAAATCGAGCTCGGTGCGATCACGTGACAGTCGACTGACATGTCGCTTCACGCACGGCCATCTAGACGCCGCTCGCCGTTAGTGTTCCACGATTCAAACGGATTCACAAGGCTGTGTTTACGGCAATGTCATAAGTTTTCGGTGGGTACTCGATCTGATGGCAGAAACGATTGACCCGAAATTCTTGCAGATTTTTAAGAAATGTTATTTTGATCCATATTTACTCATTTCTTTAATTAGTCTTAAGTTAGGCTTTGAACTAACCAAATAGAAACGAAATTTAACTGCATGTGATTAGAAGTTCTCATAGCAATTGTTTTTACTTTTACTTCAAATAGGAGTTAGATCAGTTGGAGGAAGCTGGAAATCGAATGTTAATGTTTCATTTCAATAACGGTCAACATCCATGCAAATTACCAGAACGCGAAGCTTAACGGGGAAGAGATCACCATATTATATCATTTAATTTTATAATATAAAGAGACAGGCCAATAGCAATCTCCTCAAAAGTTACAGGCTTATTCTTGAAATCGTCTTAAAAAAAACACCTAATACGCATTTCTATGTCAATCGAAACGCATTTTTCACAATGTATTTGTTTAGAGGAAACGTAACAACGCAAGTCGCATTTACTCCGTACACGGCGAGGTGAATACCTAATCACTGGGGCGGTGGCGTCGCGCGAACAAGGTGCCCGTGGCGAAGTGTGTAAATAACGGATGTTTCCCTCGCAGACCATGCCGTAGTGCACGCCATCTGGGGTGCGTGACGCGAAACGCACTTCGCTGGTCGCCCACTGGCGAGCGAAACCAGCGTGGCACGAACTTTTCCGCTGCAATGTTTGCGTTGTTGAGGTTATTCATTTCACGAATAAAAACAACTTATAGGCTCCAATGTTAAATTGTCTTCTTTCAAAATACCTTCTGGTAATTTACTATACCGACAAGAATGGCTGTAGCAACAAGATGGAGTCACCATCTTTTTTGAGAGTTCATACATTTTATTTCTTTATTTCTCGCAGATTGATCGCATTTAAAGCAAGTTTACACTAAACAATCTTTATTGATTCTAGCCTCAAGAGTTGATTTACATTTGTTGATATTTGAAGTTGAAAGAATAGCAATGAAGAGGTTTGTTTAAATGGCTCAACGAAGCGCCATCGTGTGGCTACAACGCGAGACTCTGTCTAACCCAATGGTAAAACATTTTATATTAGTGGCGTGGATTATTGGCATTGCCAAAACTTATCTATCAAGAGGCAAAAGCTTCTCTAGAAAAGCTTTCACAGTATTTCCTTTCTTTTCTTGATATTGGTACAAGACATTTAATCGAATGTAAGAAAAAAATCATACATCTCTGTTAAAAAATACGCACTGGGCTCTTTTCCAAAAACTCCATCGCCATGCTTACAAGACGTCTTTGTAAAAGATCACTAAAGAACAGGCGTTTCCCATTGCTGCCAACTTTATTGCAACAAAGACTAAAGAATGAGTGAGTTTTTTTTTTGCAAAGTTCTTCTGCTTTGAAATATATAGAGTTTTCTATAGTCACTCTGTTTTGAGGATTAAAAGAAAAAGCTTTCTAGACATTGTCAGCAATAATGTGAAAAATTACACAAAGAATGGTAATTGTATTGATTTAAATACCAGTTAAAGATGCGTCCGCCGCTTTCAAGTGGTTTCCCGTGTTACAAATACTGGATCCCGTTAAATCACCTAAGTTAAGCAACACTGCGCTGAGTCCAGTATTGGATGGGTGACCATTATACACATGACCAGTTCTGTTCGGGAGAGTGGTTGGAGGGATGAAAGTTATTACAGTAACTGCATTACCCTTGCTTATCAACCTCTCGACAGCATGGATTTGTGATGGAATCCTGCGAGTTGAACAGTGGTAGCAAGTTTTAACCCATGTGCGGAGGTGTTTTACAAAGATAGCTGCAAACCGTTGTTTAAGGATTTTAAAATAATTACTTATTATAGCTTGTACATTTTCAATTGTATTATGTTTGTTTATACATTTTTTTTTAAATGACTGCACGGTAAGAGCATATGACGCTAGACAACAAAATGGAAAAAGACTAGCTACGCACAAATTTACTATGGTTGAAAGGTGCTCTAACTATGCTGGAACGAAACCGTACAGCTCTTTGCCTTTAGAAATAAAAAATCAATCAAAAAGCAATTTAAAAAATGGACTTAAAACATGGTGCGTAGAAAAATGTTTCTATAGTGTTGAAGAATTTTATGGATAGACTGATAAGATTGTAGAGCTTACATACTATGTATACAGTGTATTTATTTATTTATTTACTCATATGAATTGACATGTTCAAAATTATTGTAAAATGATCAATCTGGACGAGTAAAAGCATTTATTATTATTATTTTTCGGAAGAGACGAAAAGCCGGTGGTACACTTGGTGGTGCTGGTTTCCCCTCCACCCGTCGAATCTATAGGCTAGATTAATAATCACTCAATTAATTGCTAACGCTAATGGACCAAAGCCACAGGGCTCGTTGTCAAAACAGTGCGTCGTCAAACACAACGAACAAACCAATTATCTCGTGAGTCTGAAGCAAAATACAGATCAAAATCGCTACAGGCATGAGAACTAGCCCATCTCCACAAGCGGGGGTGTACTGATCAGTGGTTTACACAGCCAAAATAACGAACACCGAAAGCCACAGCCAGTCCACGCAACTCCGAAGTAAACACATGGATAAATAATGCCGCTCGACGATACAACCTTTTTGCAGCACAGTTACCGTCTTCTTCCAAAGTGTCGCTTCCGTGGAATCTGTATTCTAGCAGGACCGCGTCGATGAATTTATCATGGGACAGGCCCGTGAGGAAAGTTTCCTGGAATCGAGAAAGGTCTTCTCCGCTAGAATGATTTCATTCGGTTCCTCCGAGAAAACCTAGTTTTTCCTAAACGGAGACGTGGATAGCTGTGAAGAAATTCAAAAAACGTAAAACTGTTCAAGAAAAACAGTTACGAGTGTGCCCCAAATCCTATTGAAGTCTTAAATGTTTGAAAAAATGAAGGCAATTAAATAAACAAACACCGGTCCTCCTAAGATCACCAAAGTTAGGCAACACGGTGCTGGATCACGCAATTGAATGGGTTACCATCATACTCCTGACCAGTGTGGTTCGAACGGACGATTAGACGGACAGAAGTTAGTACAAAAGTTTTACTCGTTTTACTTATCAACTTCTCGACAGCATAGATTTATAGAGAAAGCTGTTGGTCTGCTTGGTGCTCTTCGACAGGAGTAGGCCACGTGCCGTCACAAAGGGCATCTCTTCTCTCTTATATATATATAAGATTAGATTCATCATCATTCTCATCATCACCCACTCATTAACCGATGCTTAAAGGTTAAAATGTTGGAAAAACCGGTTCTAGTACATCACCGAAGTTAAGCCTCACTGCGCTGAGTCAGGTATTGGATGGGTGACCATCATACACATGTCCAGTTTTGTTCAGGAGAGAAGTTAGAGAGATCAAAGTTAGTACACCAACTTCATTCGCCTTGCTTATCAACCTCTCGACAGCATGTATTTGTGGAGGAATCCTGCTGTTTGAGTTGTACCGTCCTTCGGAAGTGACGTTAAGCCGGTGGTCCCCTTAGTGCTCTTCGACAGGAGTAGGCTACGTACCGGCACCAAGTTTCCCCTCCTCCCTTCTAGACTAGGTTAGGTTCATCATCATTCTCATCATAATCCACTCATTCACTGATGCCATTAGACCAGTGCCGCATAGCCAGATTTCAAAACAGTGCGTCGCTAAACACCACAAATAAATAAATAAATAAATATAGAAAAGCCTTTGATGCTGTTAGACAGAAGTCGATACGAGATTTGCTTTTAGGCTCAGCCAGCTTCATCATCAACCTATCAATCACCCAACAATATACCAGTTTAACACGTATACTGTATCAGCCTACGATGCGTCGTTAAACACCACAAATCACAACCTGTCAATGCCTACACCCTTTTGAAAGGTCTTCACCCTTGTAAACCACATTGCAATGAAAAACGAGCTGCCAATTAGCAACCCCCCACCCGCCCACCCCCGGCCAACAGACTATGTGACGCAACTATCATGTCTGGCACCGGAATCGCTTCATTAATTTCATTCGCGTTGTCGCTATGGCAACGGGCCAGCCTGCCACGTGACCAAGACGGATGACGCGGGTGTCATAGCTGGTACTGATCGAGAAGGCCGGGCCGCGATCGAGCGGTGCAGCTGTTTACAGCGTCTATTAGCTGGGGTACTGGCACTTGTTTAGTTTTCATTGTGTGTGGTGGGAGATGTATGCATCCCATGCATGCATTTATTGAAGAATTAGATTCAATTTTCCATGTTTGTTTGGTTTGGTCCTTAAATCGCACAGAATTCATCTAGCAAAATTATGAATATACACTTTGACAATCTCAAAAGTTTAGCCGATATTGAAATTAATCAAAAAATGTAAAAAACTGTTTACTACAAGTGCGAGATTAGCATCAGTTTAACAAACTTTTGGCATATATAATAGCACTTGCTGATAAATACCTTGGCATCCAGTTTGTTTATTAAGAAAAAAAGGCTAAAACAATTTTAAATTTGAATTTTTGTATTTTTGTATTTTTTTTTTTCGAGTGAATACGGCAGTTTTCTTTGCAGGAATTTTTTTCAGAACAGCTAACTTTATTACATTGCATTTGTTTACATTTTCACGTTGTGTCGTAATTTCGAAACTCAGCCCACGAATACTGTTTACCCATGTCACGGCCCGTAGGATCACGTCAAGCGATATTACATCGTCCCTTCAGTGTCGGGCCACACACGGCCTCTTTGAACCACCCCCCCCCCCCCCCCTCCACCCTTCCAACAACCTTTCCACTCCGGAGCCAAGGGGCACGGCCACGCAGATGCTTTTATCAAAATTCGCCCAGTTTTATTAGTTTTTTACTTGCCCGCACCCAACGAACCCCTAAAAAACAGCATTGAAATTTGAATTTTTTTATTGCTACCTCTTGGTCTTTTTACTTTGAGCAATTTTAATGATACTCCATATGCATTTTTTTACATAAATATATATATATATATATATATATATGTTCATACATTTCTATATAATATATCCTCAGACGTCTCTTCATCAGAGGAAAATGGTTACAGCGACGAATTCAAATTTATTCAATCGAGGACCTCGTTCGTCTTGCATTACGTCTGCCCATTTCCTTACAATATCCTTGTCATTTCTCTCTCTCCCTCTCTTTCCTCCTGCCGTTCTCTTCCTCTCTCTTTGAGAAGATACGAAATTATCATCCATCGCTTCTACGACATCCTCGTCATCTCCGTTCCGCCGGCTTTCCCATTTCCCGCTTTTCCGTCCTCTCTTTGTGACGTAGCACGGCCCGCCAGAAACCTTAACCGTTCGCTTCATCTCATCTCTTTTTTCTCTTTTGTCTTCCATTTTTTTTTACTATTTTTTCTTTTTTTGCATCCTTGCCTCTTCTACTTTTTCAATTCTTTCGTTTGAACGCAAGTAACTTGACGTGCCTTGGCGAAGATTGCTCTCTGTCTCTCTTGCACTCGCACTTGTCCCGTTAGCAGTGTCCTTGTCGCACTCGCTGGAGCGTGGAATACCGGCTGCACATGGTAGTTCTGGGGACGACCGACTATTACTTGCGGCGCGCGCGGATGGAATAGGCAATTCGCCGGCGGCGGGCCAGCAAAACCGACGCCGACGCTGTCTTATGAGGCGTCTGGACGCCAGTGACGTCAACAGAGCTACTTGAATATCATCGTGCTACTTTTTTTTCCAATTATTTTGGTCATTCTGGTCATTCTGGTCTCTGGTCCTAGGAGTGAGCTCGCTTTTGTCTAACAGTACCAAGCGTTGGCAGCAACAAAATGGAGCTAATTTCAAACATACAACAAACCGACCACTCAACTAGTATATCCACGAATATGGTAGTTGCTTCTAGGTGGAGTCACCGCATTTTGAACAGTTACGAAATTTAGTTTTTTAAGTTGAATTGAAGATTAATATATAAATGAGGTTTAACGACGCAATGTTTTGACAACGGGCGCTGCGGTACTGGTCTAACGAAGTCGATGAATGAGTGAGTGACGATGGTGATGATAGTGAACCTTATCTAGCCTTGAAGGGAGGAACGAAAACTCGGTTTCAGTAAGTAGTCTACTTCTGTGAAAGAGGACCAAAAAGAAGCACTGGTTTAACGTCCCTTCCGAAGGTCGGTACAACGCGAACAACAGGATTCCTTCACAAATCCATGATGTCGAGAGGTTGATAAGCAAGGCGAGTGAAGTTTCTGTAATCCCTCCGAACTCTCTCCCCAACCGAACTGGTCATGTGAATGTTGGCCAATTATTCATTACCTTACACAACATGCAGTATAGCTTCACTTTGGTGATTTCACGAAAATCATTGTTTCCAACACGCCACATAGCGCTGGTACTCTAGCAGTAGTAACATCCTTGGCAAAGATAAGTCACTCAACAATCCGAACTTAAAATCTATGTCAGTATTTTCTTGAGCTCAACAGGAAACCGCGGGAACACTGTTTCTCGTCTACTTCTTTAAACCAGCCACCAGAGCGAGCGCTAATAACCCAACAAAACGTTGCCTGCAAGTTATCCTCTTACTTAAGAAAGTTACTCAAGAAAGTGCTAGCTAGAGATTATCCAGCACAGCCTCCCAGATGCACGCGTCTCAGGTTCGAGTCCCGTACCGCGTCTCCTGGATTAATTCCGGCAGACATAGTGTGCCGTGAAAGCCGCTCGCTCGTTTCCGGCACGTGTTTTTTTTTTTTTTTTCTAGCAGTTTATATGTTTCGTTCGTTCGCTCGCCGAATTCGCTCGAAATAAGCCGACTGAGTCGAATAAGTTTAGTTTGAAAAGAGATATCATCGTGGCAATGGTTGCTGGCTCCGGGGTTTTTCAACGGACTCGGGAATTAATGTATGACCATAGAAATGTTACAAAATATATATATTTTTTTTTGTTGGATTCTGTGAGCTGTTTCGTTGAATGGTCTGGTTCTTGTCGATTGAAACGGCTCGAGAGTACCGAGGTTTCGTTTAGAAGTTTTTTCACCAACTTTTCATTAAAAGTCTATCTTCTTTTTGTTTTGTCTCGTTGAATGATGTGATGGGTAAACGTACGGATATATTTGAAAGCTGAATTGAATTTTGTGTTGAAAAATGTTTCAATTATTCGCACTTTAAATGGGTTTTACCGGAGCTTGGGGGTAATGGATCTGTGTAAAACAAAAAGAATACGAGATTATTCATTGAGAACACACAAGAAGGCAGTGCGAGTTACATTATAAGTAGACCGCTAGCGCTGCATAGCGACGAAATAAAGAACGACCTAATACAATTATACGATAGCGAATGCGACCGACTTTCAAAAGGAAATACTAAAGAAAAGGGAAAAGCAAAGAATAAAAAGAAGCTAAAGATACAAGTACCGGGCGTGAGCGAGCCGGGAATAGTAAAACGACAAAACGTGAAACTTTGCCCGGAAGTTTAATTTCTTGAAACGAGAAGAGCACGTCCTCGAGGGTCTTTAAGTCGTTTTCTTGTTTCCACTTTTGTCCGCTCGTGAGCGCTAGTGGCGCGCTCTCGTTCGGCGGCATCATCTGGCTGACTGTCAGTTGTTTGCCGCCACGCGCATAATTATAATTGATAGCATTTGCCACGAGCTTTTCCGCTTGCGAGAGACAGAAGTTTTCTGAGCTAGTTTTGCGATGAGGAAAAACTGGGTATGCGAGAAGTGGGCGAGACACACTGCACATTGATGGCGATGCTGTAAAGGAAGCCACGTGTCGCATCCTGCACTCAAATATTCTTACGGCGTACTTTCCAATAGGCTGTGTCAGTTAGAGGGCAGTGGATATGGATGGAGTGGCTGATGAAAACGATGCGTTTGTTTTGAGGAATTTTGAAAAAGATATTCAAATTTTTTATTTGCAACAGCCTGAATGTACAATATGAAGAATATTGCAAGGCTTTATTTAAAAAAATGTTAAGTTGATCACCATAAGCTTTATGAGATATCCCATTCATCTCTATTTTCAGTTAATTAAAGAGACAGCCTTCCAAGTTACTTGATTCAATTTAAAAAAGAAATTGTTTCTGTATAAATGCTGATTGTAGTATTGACATAGGGAAGTGTCCTTGCAGAATTAAGAACTCAAAAGGTACTGGTGCAGTTTTCCACAAAAAGTTGACTTGTCATTAAATTTTAAATGATGTTAATTGTAAGTCAGAATTTCAAATTGAACTAACATATAAACTTTTCACAACTTTTTAAGTGGTGTACCTACTAAGTACATTTCAACTCTCATCTTGCAAAGCGTATAATTTACTTACATTTGTATCTTTACGCCTTTATTTTGTGTCATTATTAACTAATTTTGCGACATTCAATGCAGGCTACTTCGATGACTCTAAAGTCAATTCATTTTTGCTACCAGATCTTACCAAGGGCTGGCCAAATATCTTCGAATCTCTACTAGATTCGCTCATCAGAAGATAGCCTTTTTAGATTGCCATGAGAACCCTTGTTTCACCCACTCATTACTATTACATTGTGATGAACTTCCCGATACCAGGCACGGGTTACTTGTTTTAGATTGCCATGAGAACCCTTGTTTCACCCACCCATTACTATTAGATCGTGATGAACTGCTCGATGCCGGGCACGGGTTACTTGTTTTAGATTTCCATGACAACCCTTTTTTCACCCACCCATTACTATTGCATTGTGATTGTCAAGCATGTTTTAAAATGTTTCAAAGAGTCGGCAAAGCTAAAGTGAGTGACTTGTGCCCCGAGGCGCTGAAAAACTAAGGTAAATCGTACTCTAGCTGGGATTCGTGACCGAGGACAGATCGCAATGGACAGACTGTAGCCAAGAATTGAGGCATCTAGGTTTAGAGTGGTCTGTACAGACGACCGTTGAACCCACTTTTCGTGCAGTCTCCCGGCGTCCTGGATAATTGGGTCAGTCACTAGCAGCACGACCTACTTCCGGGCCGAGCGGGCTCTCTCAGTGTTAAGGAGACTAAATTTTAGCATTTCTTAATTCCCGAAAACATCCAGTTGAAGAAATGTTTGAAAAGTCTGTGGTTACTCTCTTTCTATTCACCGCCTGCTGGTTTCAACTCCTTTGTGGCCAGATCCGCAACTCAGAAATTAGGCTTAATCCAAATAAATTCAAGGGAAAAATTTGTTATCGCCCCTGAAAACCCCTGAAAATCTGGAAACACAGTCTGTGATTGGCTGATTATCTTTGCACCATCGCTAACGATACATTCTCTTCGTGGAAATTGCCAACTTGTAACCACTATATTGAAAAAATTATATATTAAAAAGCGGAGTCTATTCGCCCGAAAAAACGCGAAAATTTCTATCCACGTCGTCAGAAAGCTATCCACACGACATTTCCGTGCAACTCGATCTGGATGAGCTGTGATTGGACGGACCACCTCACGGTGCCGATTTCGTTTTTAGGTCACACAAGTCGCACCACTTTCTTATTTTAATTGCAGACATCAATTATTATAACGCTTCTTGCACCTGACATAGCTTCCGAAAGACTGACCATACAGTTGTGTTAGCCTTACCTTGCCACAACCTGGTGGACTCTGACTACAGTTGTGTTAGCCTTACCTTGCCACAACCTGGTGGACTCTGAATACAGTTGTGTTAGCCTTACCTTGCCACAACCTGGTGGACTCTGAATACAGTTGTGTTAGCCTTACCTTGCCACAACCTGGTGGACTCTGAATACAGTTGTGTTAGCCTTACCTTGCCACAACCTGGTGGACTCTGAATACAGTTGTGTTAGCCTTACCTTGCCACAACCTGGTGGACTCTGAATACAGTTGTGTTAGCCTTACCTTGCCACAACCTGGTGGACTCTGAATACAGTTGTGTTAGCCTTACCTTGCCACCACCTGGTGGACTCTGACTACAGTTGTGTTAGCCTTACCTTGCCACAACCTGGTGGACTCTGACTACACATTGCCAACTTTAGAATGCAAAATAAAGCCAGTCTCTACCGCGGAGTTTGATTAACCAGAAAATTATGATCAAACAATGCATCATGCACTTTAATTCTTTGAGAATTTATCAGTTTATTTACGTGAAATTAATTCTATTGAAAAATAAGAACTTAAATGCAAAACTAAAAGTCCTAATGGCTTCTGCTAAATACCTACCGTACACTAGCGGATTCTAGCAATGGCTGCCAAAATGCAGTTTGCAAGCTTGGTTTCCTGCCAAAACCTGATAAAAGTTAAAAGTAATCCAAAATATATTAATTTTAGCTTTGGTTGATTAACATTAATTGTTTTTCATTAAATATTTTGTTTTCCTGAAATTATTAAATGTTTCAGCCAAAGAAAAACATTATTTTGTTGATTTTAATCGGATAGTTAACAGTAGCATCATGGTGTCATGTTTTCTAGGTTGGTACAAGCACCCCAGAAAGTGGCAAACTCAAATTAATCCTAGTGTGTTAAATTGTAGCAAAATAGGGCAATCGTAAATTTCAAACAAGATACATTACAAGAAACAATCCACTCAAGAACTAGTATGTTTTTGTTCCATATTGTCGCATTGCTTTCTCGGTGCTGCCCGACAATGGGTAGCGACGCTAACAGCGAGTCGTCGGTGGAGCACTATCGATATTCAAGAGAATCTACGAATACGCTGTTAGCCAAGCTAACGTTATAGGTTACCGCTCTCTGAGGTTGAGTTTTATGCATACATTTGAAAAGATTTCTTTATCACCGATGTAAACCGTAGAAAATATTTATTTTTCTTGGGCCCGACTGCGCAATGAAACGTCTGTCCGGTACGTGACAATTTTTGGTGACTTCGATACACGAAAATTTACGAAAATTTCGTGCGAATAGGCCTTGCCATTGAAAATTATATTGAAAAACTGTGTGGGGTTGCCGTTTTTTTACTTTTACTTTGGCTGGATTGCTCGAAAATAATCTCATCGGTGCTAACCTCAACGATTGATATCGATATTTTAAGAAGTAAATATTTCACTGTAATGGTTTGTTAAAAAGGGAGGTCGCAAGCGCCATCGGGTGGCACTTACCAGTGTAACTTGTTACCGGCTCGTTTGCTCGACAAATAATATAACATTAGCACTAGGTATCTTACCAATGAAACCATTGTATTGCTCAATCATTGGCTCTGTATCCTGTAAAAAAATAAACATTAACATTCTATCCCATTATTTGTCCAAAGAAAAGCAGAATCATTTCGATTATTTCCCCTCCCGAGTTACATCTCCCGGAATGAAAATCGTCAAGGGACAGAAACAGAATCTTTTATCTCTCAATTGTGGCAACTCGGGAACACGAGTTGTCCATTCTCCTAGCAAACCTAATAACCAAACTTGTCTTGGCAAGCTTCTCCCCCACCCGGCCATCTTCAGTACAATACACGACGCCGACGTCGCCTTAGAAACGACGCCCTGCCTAACACCTGCTCGACGGCGTCTTTAATCCCGACTTTGTTGCCATGGATACGGGAACTAGAGGAAATCCAATTAGCGAGTAATAACAATCACGGCCTCTTGACTCGATGCGGCTTACGCCGAGTAGAGTGTGCCGTGCTTTGTAGAGGATTCTCCAGTGGGCCGTTCTTAGCTTTGAGCGCATTGGGGCGGCGAGCGAAGGGGGGGGGGGGGGGTTACCAGGGACAAATGCATTGAGTACTGGATACTAAAGCGAAGGCAAGACATGGTTGACGATAAAGTCTCATTTCAAAAACTCACTACAAAATCTGTTTTAATAGGTTGTGTTTAACGACGCACTATTTTGTCAGCGGGCTATGCGGCACTGGTGTAATGGCGTCGATGAGGATGGTAATGAACCTAACATAGCCTAGAAGTAATTCATAGTTGTCAAGTAGCCTTCTGTTATAGAGCACCAAAGAGACCACCTGCATAACGTTCCGAAGGACGGTGCAACGCCGAACAACAAGATTCCTCCACAAATTCATGCTGTCGAGAGTTTGATAAGCAAGGCGACTGAAGTTGCTGTACTAACTTTCATCCCCCAACCTTCCTTTCGAAAAAGCTGGTCATGTGTATGATGGTCACCCATCCAATACCTGACCCAGCGCAGTTTTGCTTAACTTCGTTGATCTAACGAGAACCGGTGATTATTTGTTTGCAACTTGCTGGTATCGATGAGTTGTCCTGGCGTAGTTATATCACCGTCCAAGTAATAGTTTATAACAAATCAAAGACAAAAGAGTGTGCATGAGTGGAAATAATTTGTTGCGATAAAAAGTGAAATTACACCATAAAAATCGTACCCACTCTAGCAAATTGTTTTACACTAAATATGGAACACTGCAGGATTTTTAGCAACAGGTGTGCATTTTGTAAGTTTTTCAATAGTGCTTAACTTGATGATAATAGAACCAATTGATATTAAAGTTGTGCACTTGATATTCGCAGAGCCAAAGTATCACTGAGTGTTTTGTTTCAACTTTCAAGTCCAAGTCAGAGCGCGAATATTAAAAGTTCACTTCATACACCCGATGGTGCCGTTGACCCTCTATTTTCAGAAACCTCTAAAAGAATTATGATTCAAATATCTATACGTGCACATCAATTTTGAGGTTAATATTATTAAAGATAAAAGAGCGTGCTCCAGTCTAAAATGCTAGTAATTATAAGTGTATTTTCTGTTTGGGAGAGAGGTAAGAGGGATGAAAGTTAGTACAGCAACTTCATTCGCCTTGCTTATCAACCTCTCGACAGCATGGATTTGTGAAGGAATCCTGTTGTTCGAGTTGTACCGTCCTTCGGAAGGGCCGTTAAGCCGGTGGTCCCCTTGGTGCTCTTCGACAAGAGTAGGCTACGTGCCAGCACCGGGTTTCCCCTCCTTCCTTCTAGGCTAGATTAGGTTCAACATCATCCTCATCATCATCCACTCATTCACCGACGCCGTTAGACCAGTGCCGCATGGCCAGATGTCAAAACAGTGCGTCGTTAAACACCACAAAATAATAATAATAATATCAGTGTTTTAATTTCCTAACATCAAAAGCTACGGCGACGCCATCTCTGGACGACCACAATTTTTATTGGTATAGTAGTCATCGTTCGGATCTTTTCACGTAGTCAGTTTGACATAAGCGTTGAGACTCTGACCAAACCTATAAAGTCTAGGGTATTATGGTGCATTAATGTTTTTAATTTTTTTAATTTTAATTATTATTATGTTTTTGTAACTGCGGGCTAGTATGAAGTAAGCTTTGAATTACATTTGTTAAAACGTGCAAATGCTAAGCGGACGCAAAATAAACAAGGGTAATTAAAAAGAGAAGTGGCTTTGTGAGAACACAGAATTAAAACACGCCGACCATTGTGCGACTCTGGCTTATGTTTTACGGGCACCTTCCTGGTTTAGCTTGCCGCAACTTTTCCCCCGGAGGGATGCATCCTCGAGATCAACAAACGCCCCGCCGGCGGCGCCCCTAACGGACGCTGCGGACACGTGTTGGTGAATTATTTTTTAAAGAAACTTCCGTGAGTTTTTGCGCGGTCTAGTTTTTATTTTATTCACTCGTGTTCTGCTGACCCACTACATAAAAAGAGTGCTGATGCTTAGCTTTTAACATTTTAAATACTTTTCAAAATCGTCAAAAGAAAATTTTAGGAAATATTTTAGGCAAAAAAATGATTTAGTGCCTATTTTAAAAGGCCGAAACAACATGAAAGCTACGGTTTCTTGTTATGCCATTCGCTTTAATAATTGAAAGATTATTGTCAGATTTATCAAGTATTTTCCACTTTTTAAACTGAATTCGTGACGTCTTATTATTGGTTTAAATTTGCCAGTAAATACTTGAAAAAAGAACGATTTTACAATTTACCTAAACGAAAAGATACATAGGTATTTTGTTTCATTCAAAGCTGGTTTAAAAATGCTGATTGGCTTCAAATGTTTATATTAACTTGCCCCTCAAAAAATAATTTATCAATTAGGCCTATTACAGTATTCAATGTTTTATCCAAAGTGCATATTAGAATACAATTAGAGTGCATATTATAATTGGGTCATTCCATGAAAACTTTAGCCACGCTCCCCCGCCCCCCTCCAAGCCGGAAAACCCTAAAACAAACGAGGATTGTTGTATAATCCAAGGTGTCGTGATCACAGTTAGCTGTCCTCACCAATGCTAAGCCACCTGGACAAAGAACATTCTGCGGGGGATACAACAACTAAAACAATGCCCGTGAGAAATGTTACATGTTTAGAACAATTCAAATGAGGTACAACACAGTTCTGCAGAAATAAAAAGTGTTGAACAGTGTTAGGATACAAGCAGCGTTGGATTATTTCTGTATAATTATTTTACCTACAGTAAAAAAAAAGGTAAATGCATTTTTTTCACAAAATTATTTTTTCTTTTAATTACAAAAAATGTTTCAAAATCCCGCAAAGCTCATTTAAAGCCCATGTGTGGAGAGTAAATTATTATTGCATTTTACTTGCAAATACAGACCTTTGTGGACTTAAATTATGTAACTACCTCAATCAGTTAATTAAAAATAATTAATATTTGCTCGTTAAAACTTACTCTCTTATAAGCCCAAGATTTTAGGTATAAATTATGTAAAAAAATGTGTACGCTTTAATTATTATGAACATTATAACCGTCTCCTCGAATCCCGATCTCCACCTATCGCGGGTGTTGCTCTAGCCCATTGAGCTACTTGGACACTGGCTTTTTGAGACGATTTTAGTGTATTTGATGAGAATGACAGTTCTCCAAGGAGTAGAACCAAGAGGCTGTGACTAGCCCAGATAAGCCGTTAACCCGTTTTACCACCTGGATGACCTAGCCTCGATTTATTGTGCGAAGTCAGTGATAACAAGAACGGGATATTTAGTGATGGCATATGCTATGATTACAGACAGTACATGAGTGTGATTAGGTTAACATGTATATTGAACTTATTTGATCAAACAATATCCTATTGACAAATGATGGTTTTTAGACTCATGTCTACTTGATTTATCCTTAGCACTAGTTTTAAGAAAAACTATTTGAATTGGGTTTTGAATGCTAAGTAAAGGACAACTAAATTTCCCGACGTTTCGCAACACATACTAGTTACTTCTTCAGAGGTTAGAGCAGTCCTGACAATTTTGCAATAACAAAAGAACCACATAAAATTATAACAATCACCCTTCAAGCATCCTAAAGCATCCTTCAAGCATCCTAAATGCATCTACATAAAACAATCGAGGTCAATAACTTAAAAACTAATGTGTTAAGTATTTTCTGAAATAAAATCCCGAAACACATTGACAAAGACATTAGAGACAAAACCCTATTGACAAAGTTTACCGGTCTTACCATTTCTGTTTACATCCAAATCTGGTTTTTCTAAGGAAAACCACAAACGGTCCGAGCGCCCTAGGGTCACAATTCGTTCACCTCAACCTTGCAGACCTTTCGAAAAGGGACGAAAAACAAGTAACCCATGTCAGGCATGGAGCAGTTCATAATGGTCAGGTAAAATAAGGGGTTCTCACGGCCATTTGAAAAAGGTCTCCGTGCTAAAATGAAAACTGGTCCAGACGTTGTTTGTTGTTGTTTGTTGGTTGCTGGAAGAAAGGATAGCCTACAGGTCCTGCGAAATGAAACAAGGAAACCATGAAAGCCACTGGTATTCTTTTTGAAACAGGAATTTAACGAAAGTCCAGTGCTGACAAGTAAAGTTGTTGTAAATTATACCTTTGAGATGAATGGCTAAAAATGTTGAGCTGGCTTGCAAGCTTTCAGTGATGATTTTGTAGTAGAAAATGTCCCTACGCACACAACGTGGAATAAACTCGTTGGTTTTTTGCTTGAATGAGGACTCGAACAAGGGCAACGACGACCCCAAAAGGACGGCCAAAACATCCAACGCCGAGTGCGGACAGCGCCATAAAGATTCGTACGACTAATTGCTCCAACTAAATCTTTAGCAGCCTGCTTAACCCTTGCCATAAATACCCACTCATCCACCCACCCACCAGCACAGAGAGCTTCTTTCTACCCCTATCTCATTTACACAGGCTACGACGACCTATTGGCCAACGCACAGACCAGGGACTTACCTATGCTGCAACTCATCCTGAGTAAGAACCAATCTACTAAAAGGATTCAGTTTTCATTTCGTGCAGTGAATTATCACAGTGGGTGTTTGCTGGTGTTTTTTAAAGTCATAATCTTTGAACACAATATTTTATATTTTGCAATGTGTGCGTGGTTGTTCATGAAAATTTTGAGAAAATTAAATTACTCTCTTTTAAATCTTAGATACCCTATTTCCTACCTGGTAGTAGTCGTCGTCGTTCGTCTCGTCGTCGTCGTCGTCGTCGTCGTCGTCTTTTAATTTTCGATTCTGGGTTTTTTTCATTGAATGTCTGCATATTGCCGAACAGTTTGGCATCTTGGCTTTTGTGCAATCACCGACGTTGAAAGGGTGATCATCATGCTCGGAATCTGTTCGGGAGAGAGGTTAGAGGGATGAAAGTTAGTACATGCAACTTCAATTTCCTTGCTTATTAACCTGTAGATATCATGAATTTGTGGACATGTCCTTTATTCACGTTATACCGTCTTTCGAAAGGTACGTTAAGCCAGTGGTCCCCTTTGTGCTCTTTGACAGAAGTAGGGAACTGTCCGGCACCGGGTTTCTCCTCCACCCTTCTAGTGTAGGTAATGTACATCATCATCTTCATATTATTTTTATTATTTGTGCTGTTTAACGACGCACTGTTTTGACAACTGGCCATGCGGCACTGGTCTAATGGCGTCGGTGAATGAGTGGATGATGATGAGGATGATGATGAACCTAACCTAGCCTAGAAGGGAGGAGGGGAAACCCAGTGCCGGCACGTAGCCTACTCCTGTCGAAGAGCACCAAGGGGACCACCGGCTTCACGTCCCTTCCGAAGGACGGTACAACTCGAACAGCAGGATTCCTCCACAAATCCTTGCTGTCGAGAGGTTGATAAGCAAGGCGAGTGTAGTTGCTGTACTAACTTTCATCCCTCCAACCTCTCTCCCGAACAGAACTGTTCATGTGTATAATGGTCACCCATCCAATACCTGACCCAGCGCAGTGTTGCTTAACTTCGGTGATCTAACGAGAACCGGTGTTTCCAACACGCCAAACCGTTCATCTTCCATCTTCATTACCATCTTCTTATTCACCGACGACTTTGCACCAGTGCTGCAGGGCCCGTTGTCAAACAATGCTTCGTTAAACCAAACAAACCAATCAAATAAATCCGAGTAAAAATTGTAACATCACGATTAGCTGCTCACGTCACAGCAGAAAAACTGAAATAAGCCGAAATTAGCACAAATTATTCCAAATCTTCTGTAACTAACTAGAAGAGCCCGAAGTGACCCGACAACTCACGACTCCCACGAATCGCCTCCTGACGGTTTCTTGCGACACACACGGCATGTTAAAACTGGCATTAGGTGTTCCCCGGAATGGGAAGGGGGGAGGGGGGGCGACCGGGAGTGGATTCACCCCTTCATTAAAGTTCAACGTTAGCGGCCCGCCCTAGTAATCCCTCGGGGGCACGTGGGGGCAGGGGGCCAGGAAGGCGATTTACCTTCGGGATTATGGATCGAGAGCATGCCGCTGGTAGGTACAGCTGCACCCGAGCACGGCCCGTTGCGAGTTAGAACGGTGAATTTCGCATGTGTTTTGCGGCGTTTTGTTCGTTTGGACCGCAGTTGATAGGGGTGGGTGTCGCAGTCCCCGTGTAAATCTTATGCTTGGAAGCTTGTGGTTCAGAAAGCTTTATTACGAGAGCGCTTGGGGTTTAATGATATGGTGGTTTTGTTTCTAGCAGTGTTTTAAATTTTAGAATAAGTTGCACCGGTTTGTTTGTTTGTCTGCAATCTAGCCCGTGGGAGAAGATGCTAGGCCAAGGACTGCCTCCTTATAGCATTGCTACTAAGTAATTCATGATATTGCAGATATGATTTTTGTGGCGTAATTTCAAAAAAATTATTCTGTCTGCAAAATTAATCGAAATTTAATTGTAATTGGCAGAAAAATTCTTAAAATAGCTAAAAAAAATAAAGATCTTGGCATAATAAAAGCTACAAAGCAACAGAAAAATAGCGGAAATCAGCAGATATTGGTATTTTTGTAATTTTTTTTATTTAAAGTTGGCCTGCATGTCACCCTAAAGTGGTATGTCAGAAAAGTATGTTTTTCTCCAAACGGAGTATAATTGACATTGCCATGACACATTTTTAAACTTTGATTTGTCTTCGAGACTAAATTATAATTAAAAAAATATATATACTGAATTAGTTGTTTCAATTGTCGAACTTTTAATTTTGGACAGTTTTTTTTTCAAGCTGCAATGGTCATGGTACATTTTTTTTAGCTGGTTTGATCATTATTGCCAACATGACATATTTGTAAATTTAGCGTTTAAAATATATATTTTCAAGCTATAACAGCATGTTAATATTTTTTTTTAGAAATGAAGTTAAATGACCATGATTGCAAATTACATGTGTTGAAAATTCATGGTGAATACAGGTCGACGACAGCTGTCATTTCAATAACCATATGTCCAATATCTAGTCGCAATAGTTTATTTTTCAAGTGCCAAAATGTTCATTTACATTTCTGGAAAAATGTATACCTATAACGTACACTTCCATAATGGCCGGTACATTGAATTAATGTTGTCTTGAAAATTTCTAAACATTACTTATAGATAACTTGTGCTTCATAACCGCACCAATAGCATACCGTACATAATTAGCTTTAAAAAACAAAAAAGCCATTATCTTCTAAAGATAAATAATTCTGTCCGACCACCGACTAATTATTTACAACAGAACATAAACAGCAATCAAATGTTAATTACATTCATACAGCAATTAGGAATTGTGCTTGCATTATCCGTCATAAAATCACAACCATTATGCTCTTTCCTCTACAATACAATAATAGCAAATAATACAACGTTTCTCTACTAGAAATATTCTCATTGCTACCCAAGCGAACATAGAAAATTGATGATAATGATCTGCAGACAAATCCGACTCAGCCACAATAATGCACCTGTGCTTTGGTAATAAACCAATTTGATTTACATATTCAATATTTAAGTACCCCTTAATATACCATCCATTGCCCATACATAAAATAGCCAGTGCAGTACTAAAATAGACCCCATGGTATATATCAGCCAAAGCAAATCAAGTATATTACCTACCCATTAAGGTATGCACAGCTAAAACAGGGCACTCAAACGAAGCTAAAAACTGCACTCTCTTATCTTTGTGAAATCAATGTTAAATTAGTGAATATCGGGTCATAATTTAGCTATTATATGCCATAAGGTCCATGTGTATACGTATATAGCTCCTTGTGACTGCGACGCGATGACGTTTGCGTGACCACTCGACATCACTCACTACGTGTCAGGGTCGAGAAAAGTGGTGGAGAAAATCGATAATTTCATAATATAAATATTTTGACATGCTCTCGTGGGCATTGCATTTTTTTGTTGTTGTTATAATGATTGTGCATGATGTAAGCCTGTGTATGTGTGTGTTTTTAAACAGTTTATACTCTTTTGGTTATCGAAGATCTCTGTCAACACTCGGAATATAGGATTTAAAACGGATTTCCTTTTGTTAAATTTCAGGTTTAGAGTTAAGCAACACTTTTCTGATGCAGACATTTGAGTGGGTGACCGTCTTGACAGTTTCTCTTTTTTTTTCAGTAAATATACGGTTGCCAATAGATGTAAACCTAAAAAACAAAACTTTAAATACTATTTAAACGTTTTTTAGCAGAGTAGCTTTTTTATTTCTACTATTATGGGAATAAAATGAATTTATAAAATATATTTTACAAATTGACCGGCTGGTGTTTAGTTACTACGTTGGCGGCTAGATGGCGTTGCTCGTATTGCTAGCCGCATCTGAGCCCCGACCGCCATTGGCTGAAGTGACAGAAACACTAATGGCGTCGCCAGTGCCAGTGTGATACTACTACTCGTTGTTTACTATCATCAATTTGATACAATTAACTTTAATAATTAGACAGGTGCTGTGTACCATGTGCTTTTCATATACCGTACTACCTCAATCACAATGTGCCATATTTAAAAAGTGTTCAAATGCGTAACTAGTGTGCAGTGATTTCAAACTACTTGGTAAGTTTCACTTGTTCTAAACTTGGAATGTGGGATGGTGTTTTTTTTTCCCTTGTTCGTTGAGTTAGTTTCGACTACGCCGTCGCTAGGTTACACAACGCTGTCACCAAACACATGTCACGTTTTTGCCCCCAAATCGCGGCCGTCTGGCGCGAAACATGTGTGTCGTGAATTAATTTGACTCGATCAAACGAAAACGTTATACGAAGTAGACCACATGTTGATGTTTAATTCTCGGCCTTCACAAAATCCCGTGGCTTTTGACCTATTTCGAGCAGCGCGTGGGCAATATTTTGACACTACATCCCTGGTCACGGTGAAATTCGTGTGAAAATTGACTAAAGTTTCCGGGTTTTAACGTGGTGTGCAGGTTTTTTTGATCAATTCTGTCGGCCGATAGTCGTAAAAATGTCATGTGCTGATGGCAGGCTGGCGGGGTACACATCTGGCCAAAATTGTGTGCCACATACATAGCCGGTACGATCACGTTTTGCACTTTGACGTTCTTGACTTTTTTACAGCAGATAACTACACCTTTTATAGGCAATCGCATTTCATGTACACTCTGTAACGATGGTGATATCAGTGTATTGATGATTTGCACGTATTGACGACGGCGACGTCACTGCTAAAGCACGACGGAGTTGGAAGGTTCTTGCTTACATCGATTCGAACGCAAATTTCGTTCAAAAACCTCTAAAAAAAAATGCCTTAAATTTCAGATGATTATCTGTATGCAAATTGATTAGATAATGAAGCAGGATGTTGAAGAAATGTATGTTTAAAATGACAGGGAACGATAACATGACATCAGAAAGATAACATTTTTTAATGTCTGCTGTTGTTTAAATTTGACAGTTTAATGACATGTGTGTATCTTACTTGTTTACTGTTAGTCTTTTTGACTTCTCTTCGATTGATCATGTAATGTGTGTGTAATTATTTTGAGAACCAAACCCCTTAGATGGCTCCACCAATCAAAATCTCAGGCTTTTTCACCTTATTTTTGCCCCTTTTATCCAAAATTTGACAAGCAACACAAGTAATCAATCTATCACTCAAAACAAGTGACTAAACATACCAATTGTTTCAGGTGTGCTGCGAGCGCGCGATCTCAGGAGCCGGGAACCGCACGCCGCTGCCCCTGGTGCAACACAAGGTAGGCAACCTCGACACATCTCCTTTAACAATTGCACTTGGCTAGGTTAAGCAATCGTGAGCAGCAATCATTCGCTGCTGGATTATTAATTTCTTTTCAAATCGATAACCGATGATTGCTAGATTCCAACCTTCTTTTTAAGTTGGCTTGATTGTAATGATAGCCAAACGGCGTGACTGAACAAAAAATTGAAAATATATCTTCATGTTGTAAACTTTAGCCAGTTTAATTGTTCTGGTAATTGAAGGGTAATTGAATTTTATCCGGTTGTAATCTTTATCGTCGATCAGCAAGCAACCATTATTTAAGGTACCTTCGCATCAGATCGTAGCCGTTACCCAAGGTAATAATGCGAAAAATGTGCAGTTATGACCAATATACTAGCAAAAAATACCTCGGCATACTGTTCCCGACATAAAAATCGTTTTTTTAACAACCGAACGCGTCGTTCACCATCGAAACGCTACCAGTTTTATGTCAGCTTTATCGCGCCAAAGCAAAAAAAAACGTCGAGATCGAAGTGTCGTTTTGTGCACATGGCCATTAAGATCGTGTGGCAAACATTTATGTGCAGTGCTACCCTCGAGTCGATACCCTCTCATCGATCTGGCCGTGACTGTAGAGTGGCGCCGTCGTCGGCTGTCGGGCGAACTACGTGCTAGGGGTGGATTGTACCCTCGTACAAACGCGACGCCAAGCGGTGGCTCGGCGAACTGTCAGGACCTGCGTTTGCCGAGAGTTGAGCGGCGACTGGATGGGATGTGTTGGGCTTGGTCGGGTTCGAGTACGGGGAATATTGCGTCATTGGTATTTTGTTTTTGTCGTGGGTGACGTATTGGCCCGTCGGCTTTGGTCTAATGGCGTTGGTAAATGAGTGGGTGATATGAAGATGTGATGGTGTTGCTAACCTAAAAGGGAGGACGATATATACGGTGCCGGCACGTAGCGTTATATCAAAGAGCACCACCGGTATAATGTCCCTTCCGAAGGACATGACGAGTCGAACAACAGGATTTCTCCACAAATTCATACACAAGGCGAATGCGTTTGTTGTACTAATTACCATGCCTCCAACCTCTCCTAAACAGAACTGATAATGAGCATGATGGTCATCCATCCAATACCTGATCCAGCGCAGTGTTGCTTAACTGCGGAGATGTCAAGAAAACCCTTGTTTCTGACACGCTAAATCGCTGGGTTTTCAAAGGAAAGATTTTTTATGTAGTTTTTACTGAGGGTGAAACTAGTGCTACTTGGATATATTGAATGTGGGCTACTGCCAGTCTGATGATGAAGCTAACCTAGCCTAGAAGGCAACAGATTTTGAACCGTCCTCCTGGCCAACATCACTGAACAGTATCGGCTACTGATTTTATTTGGCAGCATCAAAGGGAGCCCATCGTGGACATGGAGTCGACACCCAGGGAGCACCTATTCAAAGCACAAATTATTGCATTTATAGGGTATTATCAAATATCTATGCTGTCCAAGACATGCCTCAATAGAGCTGACAAAGAGTGTACCAGGCAACATTACATGGCATGAACGTCATATCGCCTTCCAAACCCTAAATAGGTCCAGAGAGAATGATTGACTTCAATCTTCCTAAACGTCCTAAACCTACCGAGGTTAAGATGAAGATGGAAGCATCTGATCGGCAGTGACCATGAATATGAGCTTTTTTCCGGACACTCATGAAAGATCAAAACACGGGTATCCAGCCGGCACTGGCGGCGGCCAACTTGTAATTTTGCAAAAGAGCTCACGGTCTTCTCGAATTATTGCGTTTCGTTTGTTAGGCTGGTTGCTTTCGAAAGCAGGATTTTGGTAAGCCCCAAGTATGCTTTGAGAACTTCGTGCAAGGATGGCTGCAGCATGTCATCGCGTTCAAAATCATCCCCGTGTGCCGCCACGGGCTTATTATTTTTACACATGGCAAGACTTTTTGTGCAAAGCTACCGCTCTCACTCTGTGGGTGGTGAGATATCAATGGGAAGAATCTTCTTGCGACGCAGTCGTGTGCCATGGTTTGGGAACCGAAAGCACGCTGTGATATATATATATGTATATGTTTTTTTTTTGTGAATTTTTCCTGTGGTTTGGAGAAAGTAGAGAATTCAGTAAACTCAGATTGCGAATTGTGCGTTGACTCGCCGAACTTTGCCGCAATTGTGATTGTATTTCGGAGAACGGATGATCTTCAATTCGCTATTTTGCACACTCGTTTTTAACCTCGCATAGGAGCGGAAACACACCGAACGGTTTGGCGTGTTGGAAACTCCGGTTCTTGTGAGAAAATCAAAGAAACACCGCGCAGGGTTGGGTAGTAGATGGGGGACCATCATACAAATGCGCAGTTATGCTCACCTGTTTTTCGCGTTGTACCGTCCTTCGGAAGGGACGTTAAGCCGGTGGACCCCCTGGTGCTCTTCTACAGGAAGGGCTACGTGCCTGCACCGATTTTCCCCTCCTCCCCTCTATGCCAGGTTAAGTTCATCATCATCCTCTTTCATTCACCGACGCTGTTAAGCCAGTTCCATAAGGCTCTTTGTCTTAACAGTCCGTCGTTAAATCCCAGTAACCAATCAATCAGGAGCGGAAATGAAAATAAAAGTAATTTTCTTCTCAATTTTGTACCGTAGATCGATTTTTGGAATTTCTAAATGTCCACTCCTTTGCGGGGAACGTCACAGGTAGTATATCTAGCAAAATCCGACGTCGAGTGTCCGCTCCGTCCGAGTGCTATAATCTTTGCTTCTTTCGCCACTCGATCGTGTTTAACGACGTTGTTTGTTTAACGTATCGCATGGCAACACACTACGCGGTGGTTGGACAACAATGATCGGCGGACAAAAGACTGTATTGTGTTTCGGGCACTCACTCGACTTAAGCGATAAGCTCTGGACGAATCGATTCGGGGATCGGTATTGTGCTATGGCCAATGATGCCGTCATGCCGTACGGTATTATGCCACAGCGTCGGCTTACAACTTGCTGTAGCAATAACGTAACTTGGTCGGCGAAGTGGTGGCTGTCTTTGGGGCGTTCAGGTCTCTGGGTCTCTGGGTGGGGTTGGTGTTTTGGCTGG
Organism: Protonemura montana; assembly: GCA_947568835.1. Lineage (NCBI taxonomy): Eukaryota > Metazoa > Arthropoda > Insecta > Plecoptera > Nemouridae > Protonemura > Protonemura montana. Next base: position 8,127,250 of record OX387608.1, read on the forward strand.
CATGAGGTCGGCGCTTTGGCTGTTTAGGCGATTGATGCGTAAGTGATGAGATTTTTTTGATTTTATGTTCGTACGGAGGATCTTTGAAGTGTTTGAAAATGTGCGTTAGTTTATCTTGGCTTTTTCTTTTGCGGTTGAGACGATTTTTTAACTAGGGCTTCACGAACACTGTTTATATAGAGTTAAGTGAAGAGCCTTTAATAGCAATGTTGATTTCGGCATTTGTTTGAAAAATATAAACATGGCATGAAGTGGCCAAAACTCTTTTGAAGAAATGCGAATAAAACTGGAACGCGAAAACTTGCAGATCTATAATTAGCAGCCATGGCACATCTCAAAACAAAAAGGATATGCGTAAGATTTGGCTGGTTTTGTGGAGTATTTTACCATTTATGAAGTTTTTGCAAGATCTAAGTTTAGAAATTTGAAAATGGTATTCAAATTCAAATTAAATTTGTTTAACCGTAAGGTCAGTAAAGAGCAAACAACCACACAGAAAAGCAAAATGAAATCAAATGAAAAATCTCCGGTTAGTCAAAGTGAGTCGTTGCTTCGATAACTAAACGTTTATCCAATGAAGCCTATGAACTAATCCAAAAGATTTTCACTGACAAGTGAATAAAAATGATATGTTGACCATGGACGATCACGGGAATTCTGTCATGTTGTCATATCTGAAGTGGAGGTTGCTAATATAAGACACAAAGGCATTAATCACCATGTATTTTTGTCAGAATTTCATGTGTTACAGTTTGATTATGTCTTTAACAGCAATGCCTCACGTTTTAACCATGCCAGAATGATACGAGCCAGTTATGCGTTCCTCGACCACCGAAAGAATGTTGTGGTACAGGAAGCGAACCATTATGACAGCTATACGTCATCGCTGCGCCTCCTTAAGAAGTTGGGTAACTTTATTATTATCGATATTAAATTGCCAGTGGGAGAGATATAATTCGGCTCGGACGCTGAGCGACGCCCACGTTGTCCGCGTCGACGGCCGCTTCGCCTCCTGGTGCAATCGTAACCGACCAAGAGATAACTTTTCACATCACATAACTTCACATAACTTCTTACATCATGCTCCGGTCATTTGCATGCGTATTGAAATGTTGAGTTGGAATGCCATCGTAAAGTGTGTTTGGTATTTGCGTACAGATTTTTAAAAATTTTATTTGACCAAATAAAAGCGGACTGTACTTGCGCTAATTAGTAGACTTGCGGCGTTTTCGACTGGCCTGCACCAGAGCGGGCTTGAATGCCCGATGACGTCGTGCTCTCCACCGGAATTGCACCGGCTCCGATCGAGAGCGCTCCCAACCGAACACGTGATCACTAGCTGCGTTACCACCAAAGGGACCATTGGCTTAACGGGCCGTCCGAAGGACGGTACGACGCGAACAACTGGGTTCCCCCAAAAATCCATCCTGACAAGAAGTTGATAAGCAAGGCGAATGAAGTTGCTGCACAAAGATTCATCCCTCCCACCTCTCTCCCAAACAGAACTGGTCATGTGTATGATGGTCACCACTTCAATACCTGACCCAGCGCAGTGTTGCTTAAGTTCGGTGGTCTCATGAGAACTGGCGTTTAAAACACGCCAAACCGTTCGGTACCATAGTCAGACCACCATGCTGTACGCAACTTTGAAATGATTTGTATTCATCGTCGGTTCATTAACTAGAGCGTTTTTTGTCAGGGTTATAATTAAATCCATAAATTCACCCCAACCCTTATTAATTATATTTTAAAGCGACCCGCGTTGCCACGGCCACCTAAACTAACGAACAGCGTACTCTTGCATACATGGTTGACATCGGCTGTCAAAACGGACCCTCGTAATCGAGTTTATAAAACACGCTGGTAACGCGACTCAAAACCCGTCGGGTTTCGTCGCGTTTGTCGCGAGCAACGCCCCCACCAAAGCGCGCACGGAAACAGGAAAACTCGCGACCACCATAAACTTTTCCATTCGTTACGGAAATGGTTGCGTCGACGTGATGGAAATCGCGGTCGGAAAATGCCTTGATTGTCAGGTAATTTGAAAGCAGGGAAAATCGAAGTCCAGGAAAAGAAGTCAAGACGTCATTTGATTTTCTGGCAGTTAATCGTGATGTTGTTGTATGGATTCACTCCTATACGGACAGTTTTCTTTTTGTTCTTTATCAAAAGAAATAAACAAACAAGAGGGGATGGAATTGAGAACGGAGAAGCGCTGCAGCTGAGAAGGATACATAGCTGAGAAAGAAATAGCAAAGGAGAGAGAAGAACCGTTCGTATACACAGAGCTGGCTTTATACGGTATAGAAATTACAAAGATATATGATCCTTCTTTCTTATAAAAACACACACACACACACACACACAGCACAAGAAGTTTTCTTTCGCATCTTCCACTGCACAACGCGCTCCCTTTTGTAGATTGTCGCGTATCTTATTTCAAATCGCCTCCCCTACCTTCATTCGCTTGTTCTCAGCCAGCCGTGCTCGGCGCCGGGGTTGATTCTCTTAAAGACATGTCTTATCTCCTTGACGCCTTCCCACCCCTTTGCCCCTGACACCTGCTAAATGGCGGAGACATCTGAGAGCCCCACCCCTCCGTTCGAATCGTATGTCGGAATCAATCGTTCAACGCCTACACGCTGCACGCCACGGTTCTAGGGGAACGAACAGGACGAGGACCACGTTTTCCGATTGCGCCGCCTCGCTCGCAAAGGACGCCGATGCATTTTAATGGCGGAAATGTGGCGTTTTTTTTTTTTTTCGTTGTACGCGAGTTACATTGTCGAATATGCGATTGCAAGTTGCAGGTACTACGAGGTTGCTGGATCGGTGTGTAAATTGCTGTTGGAAGTACACCTGCACACCTGCGATATTTTATGTCAGACGCTGAATTTAGGAGTTTGCTCATGTCCGTGCTCTAAGTTTCGAAAACATCTTGGGAATTTGGACAGAAATTGAGTTGGGTTTTAACTTGAAATGCTCATGCTAGCGTTGCTTTAAAGTAACATATAAACAGCTTTTAGAGTTTAACTTCACTATTTTTACATTAAATGAATTCAGTTTCTTCAGAACGAGCGTTTTTCTTCTGTAAATTACGATTCACGATCAAATTGTTACATACCCTTGCAATGCCAATACATTTATGACACAAAATAAGAAGAACCAGACACTTCCAGCAAAATCACGAAAGATCCTCTGCCCCTAAAACCCTGCTGGGCACGGAGATCAGTTACCCAGTCCACACGCCGGGGGCGTTGCACCTTCTACCAAGCCTACACCCAACCCTTTAGCCGAGGTCCACGACGTGGCCCCGAGCTTCGGTCGGCTAGATTGATGGAGTCAAAGCACTTAACCCATCACGCGCAGCCGGCGCCCGAGCTCGCGTACGGACGGCAAACACGACGCCGACGCCGGTGCGAAGAGCTGGCTGCGGGCACGGGCCGGCCTTGCGAGGGCGATGTTGGGTTATTAAGGAGGCCGGGGGAGAAATGTCCATCCCGTTTAGGAGAGAAGCCATTTTGCGAACGCTGGGTGACTGGGCGGAAGCGTTATGGGATTGAATTTTAGTTTTTGTTTCATATTTTGAAAATGACCGATTGGTTTACGTAACCTTGTTATACCTGTGTTTTTATGAATTGAAAAATATGCAAATGCTGAACTTGCAGATACATTATGTAGCCTGTGTTCTTAATGGTAAAATTACCTTCCCCAATGATCCCCATTTATATTAGAAATATGGGTTTTCGTTTGTTCAAAAAAGAATCGCTGCTTGAAAACAGGCTCACGTTTTAATACTTACATGTCAAAGGCTTAGTGGATAAAGTTTTGAAGCTTTTGGTCCATGTGCATCAGTAGCAGGCCTCTGCAGAAGTCGCACATCGCCAATCTTTGGAATGGGTTTAGCGAATACACAGAGACTTATTGAAATCGCTACCATTTGACACACTGCTGAGCCACTTACTCTTGCTATCGTTGAATGGCTGGCTTCAATATGAAGCTAGCCACGCACATAATAGAACCGAGAGTGAACCCGGTGTCGTCACGGCGCCAAGTAACCTCGACGCATCCAATACCTACACAAAGCACACATCCCCATCTGACGCACTGTTTGCGAATCCGGTCGCTATCCCTTTGGCCGCATTTACCTGGGTACGGGAAACGCGCTCATGCGACAGACAACGCGATGCTGCACCGGACAATGAGGTGATCTGCCTTTGATCGGGACGACCGTATCACATACCAATTACTAGAGACGTTGTCTTAAACAATGTAGTGGCACGTGGTCTTTAGTGTGATGTGTGTGTAACGTGAGGTGGAATTTAGCTGGTGGTGGTTCATTGTTAGCTGGGGTGGTCGGTGGGGCGCCATGTTGGCCAAATTTTGAATGCTATTTGCGTTGAAAGCGTTCTTGACAGTAATTGTTGCGACTAGATATTCTGCATCTATACACTTATTAGCTCTATTTTTTTTTTAATCGATATTTTCACGAGTTTTTCTTGTTTGGCTGTGATACAAACTGATTTGCCAACGAAAGAAAAATACAAAATAAAAGGCATGTTTTGGTCCAAACTTCCGTTGGTCATGAAAGCAGGATCGTAAGGCCTCGCAATGTTTTCCACGAAGAACATGGCCGTGTGCACAAGCGATATGAAAATAGAATTTTTGCCCGCAATGCAGCATCACCTATCATGTAAACACATTTCAACATTGTTTATACGTACAAACGACCCGACTGCAGTATACATACATGATACGAAAAACGTTATCAAAACGCCGTTGGTAGCAATTGTGCAACAACAAACATTGCTACGGCTTTGCCGTACAGTGTATAGCATTTTCAATTCTTACTTTAATATTGAGCGGCAGTGCATTTGAAATGGAGCTTCTGAAATGGAGCTTTCCCCATGCAGTTTGAAGATGCATTCTTTTATCGCCGGCGAAGCAAATCGAATATTAAGGAGGCGTCCAGAAATAGTCCCGATAGTCGAGTCAAGATGCTATACACACCAGAGCCGAGCTGGATATTGTTTTGAATAACGCGTCCCATGCGGCATGTGGCGTTCCCAATCCTTTGGGTGGGCGGTGATGGGTGGGGATGCGATAGACAATGCCTGGGCCAGAGCGTGATGCGTCGTGCATGGGGGTAAAGGTGGATCGTATTAGGGCGACATGTGCACGGAATTGGCCACGGGGCGTCGGCCGTGGACCTAGGTTACGGCGCCGCGACGCGTCGGGGCCGCAAAATGTTGGGCAAAAACAGATTAAATTGCGCGTCGTCCTATTTGGTGGTCGGCGTCTGGCCGTTGGAGGGGGTCATAACGAGATTATTATGCGTGACGTGCACGCATCTTCGGTAATTTATGTCGCATGGTTTAATTTGAATCCGAAATGAAGGAGCTGCCATCGTTTAGAGTGACAGACAGTGCATTTGTTAATCATTATTTATTTTTAGTTTAGATTTCTCCTCCTTATAGTTCAATACGTCAATACCTCCAACAACGGTTGTGGCCACCCGATGGCGCTCGAAGCTTTTCTTTTATCAAACCTCTACAGTTAAATAATTGCGACTCAAAATATCGATGTATGTTTATCAATCGTTGGGGTTATATACCGAGCATAAACCAGTCTCAGATGACGCAACGGTTTTGTTGGCTTTCTAGTCGTCAGTCGCTAATTTTCGCCAAGGCAGTTTGACATCAGCGCTGACACTCTGATTAACTAAACCTTAAGGCAATATCAAGAAAATAAAAGAAAATCACTTCGAATTTTGATAGAACGCTCTTCGCAAACAGATTAAAGTGTAGCCAATGTCTTCCAAGTTGCCAGGCTTTCTAATCTCGCCGTGAGCGCGGTCCACCTTTCTCCTCCACTTTGTTTCGTTAAGTAATCTCCTCCAACCCGAACGCTGCATCCCATGGCAATCGTGAAAACACTCACGGATACCCGTGACGCGCCGATCCGCCATGAATAAAGATTTCAAATCCCTGCCTTATAACCGCGCCGCTATACAGTATATATGTATGTTACCTAAACCGTAGCATAAAAAATACCCGCCTGTTTATTTTCCGTGCACCTCCCCTCTCCACCGCACCAAATACCCCCTTGATCCGTCTTCCATGTATATCTTTTAGCCACACGATATCCAAGAAAGTAGGGTCTCTCTCTCTCTCTCTCTCTCTCTCTCTCTCTCTCTATATATATATATATAAGGTACATGCACACAAATTTATAACTTGCTGGTGGCTTATCAGTCTTACATCGGGGTGGAGGGCTTGGCAGGGCTACATCGGTATACCTGCGTAAACCCGTACGGCGGCAAGCGTACCCACATTGCGTATTCGCGGTGCGTTGCCCACGTGTTTACATTCAATCATGTGAGAACGCGTACGCGTGCTGCGTTAAGATGTTGCCGGTGCTGCTTTCTATCGGTCTACGTTGGAGTTGCTTCGTTTCGTAGCCGGCGGCTTTGGGATTTGTCGAGTGGAATATGTATCGGATTCGGTTGGCGCGCCACATGGGTGTTCTCGTGTTGGGGGTCCATTCAGTTCGTTCTTTAAATTTGTCTATTAGTTTGGTTAAATGTCTTGCTTTTGTGGTTTTTAGAGGCAAAGGCTTACCTTTCGATTTGAAAACGAAGCTGTTTTAAAGTTAAAACACAGTTTAATAAATATTTTTTTATATTGTTTGCTTTATTTTTACTAAGCTAAAACATTTAATTAATTCGGCTGGAAAAAAAATATGTATGATATGATTTTGGTGTTTTTCAACTATAAACTTGCTATATGGCGTTGGTGAATGGGTAGGTGATAATTATGTACTTGCTTAAAAGAAGGGGGAGGAATTCCGGTGCCGGCAGTTATCCTTCTCTTCAAAAGAACGAATGATTGCACCGCTTTTCTATGCTACCGAGTGGTTGCAAGACCTCCTACTACTACTACAGCAGGTCACGGGTAATGGTGGCCAACCGTTTTAACTATTAAACTATCACAGTTTGCTTAACTTCGGTGATCTCACGAGAACCGGTGTTCTCAACAAACCGACCCGTTTTGACTTAAACTTCAGACGCTCGTTTTGTAATACGAAGTGATCCTTAAGGATGCCTCCCAAGCAACGTCTGCACTTAAAATTTAAAGTTTCCAAGGGACGGAACTATCATCGAATCGCGCTCGCTCGTATTTTTATAATAACCCCCCATAACTTCCACGCGCGCGACTTCGGTGCGTCGTTAAACATTTTCATAAAGTAATAAAAAAAGACAACAAAGTGAACTCTATAATATACGTGGACGGAGAATGTTTGGGGCGTCCTGCGCCCACGGGGAGAGCAGATTTCTCTAAGTGTTTTTAAAAGCACCGCTTATTACATTCATTTTTATAGCAATTTCTTTCGGCCGCTAGCGAAATCGATGCTGCGCCGCGCTGCCAGGCTTTCTATGAACTGCGCAGGGCTGCACATTGAACGCAATGGCAATTAGGTACCGTTTTTGAGGGCCACAGAGTTAAACAATTTGAAAGATCTGTGATTTTAGGCGATAGTAGGCTTTGATGAAGAGTTGACTAATGCATCAATATGTAGCTGCTACGAATGGCAAGAAATACGGTTATGCCCTCAGATTGAACAAAATGACCAACTCAACTAAAATGGCAAAAATATTTTTTTGGAACATTTTCAGTGTACAATTTCAACTTGCGAACACCATACAGGTGTGCGATTCTTTGACTTTTTCAGTAAGATGAGATTAGATGAAAGACCGTAAATTTTCCATTGGAAGAATTGGGAGATACTGGCTGCCTTATCTCATTTCACTGAGAAGAAATCGTTCCATAATCACGACTCCTGATATGATTTTCTGCCAGCACGGAACTCCAAACTGAAGACAAATCTACATCAAGAACCGTGCCACGCAGATGCCACCAGCGGGCGGCCCATAGGAAAGAGAGCCCCTATATGAGAGGCGGCCGACCCCATAAACCTGATCCCCTGTATTAATAACATAGTTTTATGAACGCTATTCGGCGATTTATTAGTAAGGTTATAAAATTCTTCTAATTTTAACGTCACGCGTGCTCATGCTATTTCGGTAGTATAAGCGCTTGGATATCAAATGTAAAAAGAGTTTTGGTAGAGAAAAGAGACAGGGAAGCTAGACTGGAAAAAAGTGCAACCGAACCGGGATACAAACCCGAGACCTCCAAATTGCCGGTCGGTTGCTCGACCAACTGTGCTACCCGGACACACAGGTTCTAGCTTCGCGGGTTGGGATAAGAGATCCGAGAGGCCGAGGCGACTCGCATCGAAGTGTGCACCGCGTGATTTTGAGCACGGATTGTAGGGTTGTGTTGTTAATTCAGATTTAATTTTTGGTTCCCCTTCACCCCTCTAGGCTTTGCTAAGTTCACCATAATCATCATCATCATCATCGTCGTCCACTCTTTAGCTACCTACGCCATTAGACCAGTGCCATAGAGCCCGGTGTCAAAACAGTGCGTCTTTAAACACAACTAACCAATCAATCAATTGAACGCCTCGTAATTTTCGCCAACGCTGTCACCCCTCTTGTCACCTCGGACCAAGTTGTCTTGAAGAGTTGCCCAAGAGTTGCCCAAGAGTTACCCAAGAGTTGTCCCGAACTGTCATCGACATAAACAAGCAAACCATGTCTCTCAACACATTCCTCCACGGTTTCTGTACTGCGTCTTATCTGTGCGGCATTGATTATACCGGCAACGAACCCCCGCGAATGTTTCCGCACACGCACAAAAGCCAAGCACAATTCCACGCACAATTCAGAGATTACTATAGCGGTGGAGGATTTTGCTTTCTAGATTTGGAGGGGGGGATCATAATGAAACATCGCTTGTCATTCGAAACATTGCGTAGGCGTCTTGCAAGATGGCAGGATAATACGGGAACAATTTCCTTGTAACAAAGGTTGCGTTGTGATGGAAGGCAGTGTTTTTTACTCGTTTTAACACAATTTTATTAAGTTTACATTACTGGAAGGTGGATTTTTGAGTTAAAAACGTCAAATTAAAGTACCTTAATTGAAATAAATATACTAAAAACATTAAAATTTAATACTCGGTTCTTTTTGTGTTGATTTAGGTAATGTTTTATTCAACAATGAACACCATATACCAGAAATCTGCAATTCGACCGACTACCATTGCAGTAAAAAATATCACTGTAATCAAATATCTTGCATCCGTCACTCAGTGCAATCAAATTTGCGTAGACCCTCCTTCCACCCCCTAGCCAAAAACCACCGAGAGACGTAGCCATGTTGTCAGCTATCCCAGCCAATCTACGCTGGCTATAGACGCATTTTGACGGCCTTTTCCGCAGCTGTTCGCGCGTCCTAGTTCCTGCCGTCGCCGGTAGTTACGCCACAAATACGTTACTTGTAATCGAGTTTTATCCCCCCCCCCTCGCCCACCCTTCGTCCGGGCGTCGCCGAGCTCATGTACACAGATCACTTCCAGTTACACTTTTTAACATTGCCGTCCACTTTTTTTCTGGAGCTCTTTGTCTCGCTTCTGCACTCGGCACTCCCTTGAGATGGACCGCCATCTTAGGCAGACTTTGAAGCAATGAGAGAATTTTATACATGTCTAAACATCTCTGAGGTGAAAATATTTTGACCTAGGTTTGTGATCTTTGCCTAACACAAAGGGTCCAAGCAAACATATGCACATCATATGTCCTGTACTTATCAATATGTATTTTGTACACTATGTATATTTGAAAATATGTACATTTTGACCTGACAAGCAATACAAATAACAATCCAATATATACAAGGATTTTCGGTGTATCATTGTTAAGTTTTTGTCGGCATGTCACAGTTAACATCACAAAATAGGGACAAGGGTTGTTCTCTACTTGTAGTTTTCTGATTGATTTTAATTTGTCAAATACTTTACGCCACTTAACCCTGAGGAAAGTTGATTTACATATTTAAAACGAAGAAAGCACTTCTGCCTAATCCTGGTTTCGGCGAACGTGGCTATATAGAAGCAATCTTCGCATAAGATCCCTATTTTCCTTCGCTGATCCCTAAAACTCCGGTCCATCGCGTTCCTACAATGAGTTAGATGTTCAAGCATTTGTACAAGTCAATATTTACCTCTGAAACATGTTAGCTGTTAGAATTGATGGACTAGGCCTAGTTATCGAATGTATTGCATTGAATTGCAATTATATTTCTGGTGTTTTACTGTTGAGAAAGGGTTAGCGTATGTTTGTGAGTAGGCAACAAAGCTTAGATGGTCAAGTCGAGATGGGTTAAAAAAAATTACACCTGAGAAAATGAACGCGAATTGAACGAAGTCTGTTCCTATTTCCAGTTGAATACTTGAAATTGTAATGCACCCGAGTTTTTGGGACGTAGTGCCATACCAAGATATCGAACTCTTACATCTCCAAGAGTCACCCGAACCAACGAACATCTCAGGGGTCGTCATACCGTACCGCAGAAAATACCAATTAGTTATTCCCGATTCTTTATCTGACGACTGTACAGGTTTGATCGAGGGGTGGCGTTTTTATTTCTCAAAAAGATACTGATTCGATTCCCGGCTGTCACGCACCCGTCCCTAGGTAACGCGCGATAAGACGTTCACTGACACCTAAGCCCACTAGGCGGGCTGTCTGTCCAACGGAAACTTTTCGTCAATGTTTAATAATTTTTTTTCCCCATATTTCACTCGTTCGAGACGGGAGAGATCGCAAGTCAATTACCTCCCCATTTATTTTTTAATTAGATAGTCAGAAGCAGATGTTTTATATGCCGGCGAGAAATGCGTAAAAGCGATGTTTGTTCCAGATGATTTTAATTTACCAGTGCGTTATCGGTCCCGTGCCCCCATTCTACCCCCCTGACGCTACGTGCGGCACTCTACGCTCTACACCGCAAATTTCACAAAAGAAGTCGTCTCCTTTCCCTCAGCAACAGACGCGCTACAGTTTCTTTGTCTTAAGCACGCCGAGTGGGTAGCAGTTTCGATTGGGGAAAACGAAAAACACTCTGACATTCGCAAGACATTTTTGTCTTTTTTTTCCCCCTGTTATCGGTGACTCAATACACAAATTGATCTTTTACACAGCTTTGGATTTTGAGAAAAGATCGTCTCCAAGTCTTATGTATGCAGAAAGAGTAACCAGTGTCATCAGAGCCTCAGCTGTCTTGGAAAACTATCTTCAAGAAAAGTGCCAAACTATTAACTACTGAATGGTGGTCGCCCAGAGTTGCGAGTCTCCGTCATTTCGAACTTTAAGAAAATGCATTTAGTTATTTCTCTTTGATTTCTCGCTAACTGATTTACGCTCAATTAATAATTCAATACGACTTTCATTTACGATTGATGTACATTTTATCGATTTTTTATTTTTTATTATTTAATTATAGAGGTTTGCCGTAAAGGACAGTCTAAGTGTCATTGTGTAGTCAGCGCCGTTACCACTTGTTGGAAACTGTAGAATGTTTTATATTAGCGCTGTGACTCTGACTGTAAACTCTAAACAAAATGGTGTATTTGGTTTTCGCCTTGTTTCTGCAAGTGGTAGGCCATATGACACACCGCACAAGCCAGCTAACAACGGACAACGTGTACAGCGTGTTAGACAAACAGAGGCGCACAAAGACAAAAAAAAAAGACGAAACTTTTTTGTTTATAAATCAAAATGTTCTAACAATAAACTTCCGAGTGATGCGCAAGAGTGTTAAGTTAGGTTGGCAGACTTGTAGGTTTCACTTGTAGGACTTGTGGGTTCCAATAGACAGTAGTGTATTGTCTTCATGGAACCTGGGCGGTGTAAGTAGACATGATTATCTCCTCTTGGTTCATGCTGGAGTGCACTCATCGCGATGGACTCCCGGAATCGGATCCAAAAATCTGATGATTTTTACCAATGATGTTTTAAAATGATCACATCCATTGTTTCCAGATTTTCTAGAATTGTTACCATGGTGATAATAACTTTACCCCCTTACTATGTTCTGCGCTTCCGGCCTTTTAAAAGGGAGAACGAAAACTTGTTAGCAAAAAACCGCCGTCTCTCATTTCTCATTTTCTTCACTCGGTGCTCACCGGCGCAACCAAACGAATCCGTTGTAAGCGATCATTAAGACGCCTCTCAGCAGCGCGTCGCGACGACTACAGAGACGTCGGTGAACCCATCACCGAGAGGGCGCTGGGAAAGCGTGCGTTGGTTTGCACGTGGGCCGACGGCTGTCGGTTCGTACCCCGGCGAGAGATGTCTGAAGGGATCGCGCCTGTCTTTCAACGTCAACCACGCGTCGGCGATGCGATAATGAGACGTTCATTTTGTAGGGGAGTGATCTGATCCGACGGCGTAATGGGGATCTCTCGTTTAATACCTCCACTGAAATCGGTGAACCTCGATGGGAAAAATGCATTGTTTCACATCTGGTCAGTTTTTTGGATGTTCAACACCCATTGACACCCGTGGACATTGACAACCATTGACAACCCATGGACAACTCCAGAGATATGTGGCTCTTCTATACTCTTGGGTTTATAGGTTTAGTCAGAGTCCCAACGCTAATAAACGTTTTGACGAGCAAACGATCCGGAAATACGTGGGATAATTTAGGTGCTATCTGATGGCGCTCTCGGTAGTCGTTTTGAACAAGTTTTAAGATTAAGTAATACTGCTCAAAATATCAATAAATGTATATACACTGTTGAGGTTAGCATCAATAAAGATCAATCGAGCGTAAACCTATCTGAAATATGGGTAATTTAAAATAAATCGAAAGAAATACTAAGAAAGAAGAAATAGTAGCGACAATTACTTTGAATGTACCTTCAAACTTAATTCTCATGCGTTAGTTTTGTGTGTTTTAAATCTCTTTTGTTAGTTATTGTTATAATTCTTACTGCAGTACAGTCCAGTATTGAACCAGCAAGCACGCTTTTCAGCACAGCTATACCGCCATCTTTGATAAACGTCGCACTTAAAAAACACATCATTAAGTCCTGTTTGCTATTCAGACTCGCGGTATTTTAACGAACGCTTAACAGCTTAGCAACCCGTGAAGCCCATGTGAATTTCGCAAGGGAAACAAGGTATACGTGGGCCCCGACCGTCAAATCTCGCGGCCGGAAGCCATTACCGGGCTCAGAAGCAACAACGCGGTCCATGACTCACCCTTTCAATTACTGCGTGGTTTTCCCTTACATTTTCATTGAAGTCTCGTTTGGTGTGTGCCGATCATAATATTGTATTGTACGCATTATTTAACAGACAGGTAGTGAAGTAAGTTTAGGAAATAAATCAGGAAATTCTCATAAAGCCAAGTCAGTTTCTATAGTTTACCATTTTATAGACATATGGAATGATGGATAGCGGAACCTATGGGCCGATTTTGAAGCCAGTGAGATTTTCGACCTCTGTTCCGGACGTTATTTCTATTACAGTGGTCAGACCCGCTTGTGATATACAGAACTGAAATTTTGATCTCCTTACGGCTTTTATTTTGTTCTTCAATGACCTATTTTATTTACAGCTATCCATAATAGAATTTTAAAACCTTTAGTTGCTAAAATTTGATCTTCTTTCGCCACGTGTAGCTAAGCTTTTGAGTGCGCCTGCCTCTAAGCATTAATAAAATATATTTGCGGTATTGTGTGTTGCCTTGCTTATGAACGCTGCCGAGTTTTAAAGCGGGCAATTAACCAACGAATTCCTGTTTGCTCGTACGAAGTGGGACGAAGGATTGTGACGTTGATTTAATTTCAGCGGCCATTTTGCTCGGGGGTTAACATGTGGGACGGGGTGACGTCCTGTTGTGTTTAGCGGGTCAACGTTGTGAGAGTTTGTGGCGAGACACGTGTTTAGGTTTAGATGGTTTTGCAATACGTGCCGGCAATTTTTTATTGGAGCGCATTCTGGCTAGTGTCCTGATGATTGGGTATTCCTGAAGTAATATTAACAGTGTTGAAGTTGATAATTGATTGATAAAGAATGCCAGGAAGGGGAACTTTTTAGATTTTACCAACTTTATTTAGGGTGCTTGTGGATTTAAAGGTATTTAATAGATATTTAGAATCAATTGTTGGTCGGAAATTTAGCTGTAATGCAATTTTAAGTGCGTATAGATATTTTTGTGTTTTCAATGTTAGAAAATGACATACGCATGGCTTATGCCATTTTGACAATGTAAGAAAATCGCTGAAAATAGTTGAAATGGAAATATGGTTAACGCTAGCCCAATTGCCACTATAATGTGGTTTATTCGCTTTCGGGCTCGCATACCATCGCATCCTTCACTCACTTTAAGACCCATAACAATATCATGGTTTCGGTCTGAACACATTCGAAGAGAACGTCGCGCACGACTGATATTTCAGACACCATATAATATTCGATGGGGATGCGGGCAAAGTGTAGGCTGCAGGTATTGTAATGAGAAAGGCTCTACCGACGTCGCCCGCCGCCTCCAACCGCCCCTCCCCCCCCCCCCCCCCCCCAACCGCCGTTAATGCTGTTTGTGTGGAGGAACGGTTGTTTTGTGTCTCGCTACCACGTAAATGCTCTTAACATGTTTGTGGAAGCCAGCGCTCGCCGTGGCATGGCGACGTACTGATGGCAAACACTTGGAAAAGATGGGATTTCAACTATCTATGTGCCGGTGTATACCTATACCGCGGTAGCTATCTATGCGCCATCTAAAACGTTATAGAGTCGTTATTATGGGGAAAGGTGGAAAACTTTGTTATTAAATTACTACTTCGTCATAACTTTGTGGCGTATGATATCGCGGTGAGTGCACGCTGGTATTACCGTCGGAGACAACTACAGTGGTTGCTTTATTCGTGGTGATTTAGTTATTGTTTTCGAGCGTTGATTTCAGGTAGCGATAACTTGTGTATGCGCAAGGCGTTTCTACTTCATGAAATGAGCGGATGTTGAGGGGTTGTGTTTTTATTTTTTAACCAGCGTGTAGCATCTGATCGGTTAGAAACGGTAAAGTTTGCCGGGTTTTTCTCACTGTACACTTTTAAAACTGGCGGTTGTTTGATGACGTTTGATTTAATTATTTATTGAGAAACAGTAAGAAAAAAAACAGAAAAACAATAGTGTTTTTAATATTTAAACCTTACCACACAATTATGCGTACATTTTGTGTGTGCACAGCAAATTCACGATCACAGTTGAAATCCGTATTGATAATCTCTAAAAACAGAAGTCCGCGAATAAAACACTTTCTCACATTCACTCTCATTCCCATCTTACTTTCCCAATTCCAAACGTACCAATAAACTCCACATCCATTATCTACCCGACCAAATCGGCCAACATTTCCTTTCTCTCTACGGATTCGATCGCGCGAAGATGCGTTTCTTTTTCAATATGGCGACCGGGGCCAGCCGTCAGAGCTCGTTGTCTTTTTATTCGCTTATTGGAGAAAGCATTACGGGCACCGAAGCCGACGCCGACGCCGACGGCGCGCCTTAGACGCCGTGTGGCGTCCATCAAGTCGGATTATAAGGTTTGCATGGAAAGACATTACCTAACCGAGAGCCCGCCGCTGCCGCCAGCGCCCACCGCGCAGTGTGGTGGAAAGATGTGGCACTATCCTAACCATCCCCAAACGCTGAGGGGCTCGGTTTGAATTTGCGGTCGTTGGTGATGAAACTTGACCATCTTTCCCAAACCGTTGAGATTGTCTTGAGTCATTTTAGTTTTATCTGAAAATATATATACAGTATTTTTAGGACGAAAGGTGCATTTCATTTGTTAACAGCTAGAATTTTGCTAACGCTGCTAACGCATCCACCGAAAAAAAACATCTTAAAAATTACTCGAAAACCGCTGACAAAAACCGACTCAAAACATGACAATTTAATTCCATGATTCCTCTCCCGACGCGCGCGTGGTTTCCATTTCCTCACGCATTTTCTTTTGTACGCACCTGCGATCGTAGCGCGCCACACGTCATCGTAATTAAATAAAAAAAAAAAACGAGAAATCTTATTTATAGTTAACAGATCCCATCTGTTCTATGGCATCACTATATTATTCCCATGATATTGGTAACATCCCGATTAAAACACACAATTTGATAAAAGCATTGCCTTCATAGTACGTTATGGAACAGCCACCCTCACAAACACTCAACGCATATACGTTCGCTATAATCGAGTCTCAAGAACAGCTCAAAACGTCGTTGCCAACCAAACAATATTAAATTGAAGTTAGCTTTTAAAACAATTGCCATTCCATGAATGCCTTTAGCTTTTTTTAACCAGCTAACAACGAGGAGGCCAATTTATCCCCTCCCCCCTCTCCCACCCTACCCCCCTCGTACAACCCTCTACGTCGAGCATAAAGTTTTGTGTGGTATTGTTAAGAAATGGGAACAGACACGCACTCGAGCTCGCAGGCGTGCCAATATCGCCGTCTATGCAGGCTTGCCAACGTGGCAAATGTGCATGGAAACTGTTTTCAAAAGGATAATGATTATAGGGCTAAGTTTTGTGGAGCTCGAAAACTTGTGTGTATGTGTGTGTGCGAGTTTAGAAATGTATAATTGAAATAATAACGTCATTGTGCTGGCGGTGTAACTGGTCTCGTGATGTTTTTTTGGATTTCGGCTGGTTTATTGGGTGGTTACTGATGTCGCGTGGAAAATGCTAGCGGGGGGTTGAAGATGTAGCTTCGCCGACCAGATGGGTCTTCAGGTATTTTTTGAAGAGTGTGGAGTGTTGACAGCATAATTGGCAAGCAAGTAGATTTTTTATGGAATTTTTCTAGCAGTAAATACCAAACGGCGATTCCTTTAAGAGTCAAGAGTTCTTATAATTCTGGATTATAACATTTTGACATGCTGTTTGTGAGAGTTTACTTTATAATAACAGCGCTTTAATTCTGAGAACCAGAAAAAAAGTGAATTAAAAACTTGTTTTATTGAAATTTTGTAGTACCGGCATTTTTTTTTTTCACCATGAGAGAATCTTTTCAATTTCACGAAACTATTTGTAGGTCTTGCTCTAATGAGATCCGCATGCCCAGATTGCAACCTGGAGCACATGAAATGTTTCGCCCGTAATTTCACGTGCCGCGGTGTTTCAAGACCCCGATAATATACCCAATCGATCTTAACCTCAATTTCACAGCGCGCGCCGACTTTCTCACCGAACTTATCTTCAATCTGCAATCGCGCGATAAGACCAGACCGTCGGGCCTGCAGTCACGGGTTCATGACCCGGACGCGGGGGTTAATTGCAATTAGTAACGGCTTTTATTCGCTAAAACAAAAACGAAGACGAAAGAAACGCGAAAGAAAAAAAAAGCACACACACTCACACACACACAGACATGGGAATCTAGTGCAGCTTGCCGAAGCTCGGAGAAAGATTGCAAACTTTGCCGCCGTATGACACGAGCGCTGATGTCGCGCGGTGTGACCCAGTTTTGGTACTAAGTTTTCCCGGCGCACGCCACAAGTGTTATTTAGCTTGTTATTTTATTACCAGCCGAAAGCTGGATGGCGATCTTTGGGTGTAGTCTGTGAGATCTAGAGATACACCGAGAGTTGTAGAGGCCAGATTTTAAATTTGCTTGGACTCTCAAACCAAGTGTCTAGTCGGCTGGAACAAATATCTTTCACTGCATCCTCGCTGCATGCTTGGACTCTAGATTAAAAAGGCTCTGGTATTGGTCAGCCTATTAGATACTGATCGCCTGATACATTTGATGTCATGAACAAGCATGACAATTATAATGGCGTTTTCACTTGGCCTAAACTAGGGCTGGTGTAAATCTTACTCGATTAAGTTATGCTCTCCACCGGGTTTGCACCAGCACCGAGCTAGAGAGCTCCCACCCAAACACGTGATCACTAGCTGTCGGTGTATTATTTCGCTTCCCATTGTACCATCGAAAATCTTGGAACAAATAAAGTGCACCGGGAGTGACCTGAGAACGAGCAAATCTGCCAGGTGAACACGTGAAAGTTGCACTGGGGCAGAGTCACAGGCCCAGTCGAACACGTGAAAGTTGCACTGGGGTAGAGTCACATGCCCAGTCGAACACGTGAAAGTTGCACTGGGACAGAGTCACATGCCCAGTCGAACACGTGAAAGTTGCACTGGGGCAGAGTCACATGCCCAGTCGAACACGTGAAAGTTGCACTGGGACAGAGTCACATGCCCAGTCGAACACGTGAAAGTTGCACTGGGGCAGAGTCACATGCCCAGTTGAACACGTGAAAGTTGCACTGGGGCAGAGTCACATGCCCAGTCGAACACGTGAAAGTTGCACTGGGGCAGAGTCACATGCCCAGTCGAACACATGAAAGTTGCACTGGGGCAGAGTCACATGCCCAGTCGAACACGTGAAAGTTGCACTGGGGCAGAGTCACATGCCCAGTCGAACACGTGAAAGTTGCACTTGGGCAGAGTCACATGCGCAGTCGAACACGTGAAAGTTGCACTGGGGCAGAGTCACATGCCCAGTCGAACACGTGAAAGTTGCACTGGGGCAGAGTCACATGTCCAGTCGAACACGTGAAAGTTGCACTGGGGCAGAGTCACATGCCCAGTCGAACACGCAGATCACCCCAAGTGTACACTCGGGGCGTACCGGGGCAGTCAGTCGAATAGGCCACGAGAAGGTCCTTAAAAAAATCCTTGAGACTTAGAACCTGTTAAAAATAGTAGAAAAAGAGGTAAAAATGCCTAATGCATGCTACTAAACGCAACCCGCAGAGCAAACATGGCTCGTCCATCTCGTGCCCCTGAACGCAGCCCGCAGAGCGAGCGCCAACTCGGCACCTCCACCGCTATAATCTTCGCGTCCCCAGCTCGTGAGCGGCGTTTTGAGCACGCAACTTGCTTACACGCAACGCTCTGGTCGTCGACAACCCCCGTCTCCCCTACAGGGTCGTAATACACTCGTTATTGCGTCGTAAAACGAGTGAAAAACACGGGGGCCAATCGCCGACGGAAGTGCCGGGGAGAGGAATTTTAGACGCGTGGAAAGGGAGGAGGGGGGGGGGACGAAATATGAGCGCTAGCTGTTTTATGGTCATCCTCGGTGTTTCGCCACTTTATACGAAAGTGGGTGGGGGCAAGGTCCATGCACGCGGGATTGTTTTAGTAATGGTGTGGTTTTCATTTCAAATAGACTGCACCAACATAAGAGTTAACCATTTTGTGTGTTCCTTCATGAGAGTACAGCGCTGGCAGAATAAAAATTTAAATATCGTTTTAACAGTTATTGATGAATTATTTGAAAAATATTTGTTTTTTTATTTTCTTGAATGCTTTCAAACATTTTGCTAGGAAAACTTTGAGTTTTGAATCGTTCTGCGAATACAGGCCCACGCAAGATCAAATAACTGCACTCTACCAACAAATATCACTTTTCAGTGCCTTCCATTTAATAATCCTGTGACGATAGTTAAAAATCTCAATTTGATGTGCCCCTACTCTGATCATGATGGTTTTTAGACTCATGTCTACTTGATTTATCCTTAGCACTAGTTTTAAGAAAAACTATTTTAAATAGGTTTTGAATGCTAAGTAAAGGACAACAAAATTTCCCGACGTTTCGTAACATGTACTAGTTACTTCTTCAAGGGTTAGAGCAGTTCTGACAATATTCAATGACTCTGATGTTCAATTTGAATTGTTTCTTTCGAGTAATTGGTTTCAGTTTAAAAGAATACAACCAACCTTAATTTTATTTACTCTAAAAAAACATGTTGATCTGGTTGCCCACGGCCATCGTCTCATGTCGCTTACCAAATCTGCTTACAAGGTGTAATCAAAGAGGCGTGACGGCCACCAATGCTGAGTACTACTCTAGTTGCAAATGCATATTTGTGCAACTTGGTCATGCAACCGTGGCACCCAATGTATGCTCGTGCTTGTGAACAGTGTTGGTACAAGCTTATTTTATCTTGACATGCCACCGCCGATTTGCACCAGTTTTAAAAGTGACAGCGGCGAGCGGTCTTGATTTGAGTAACGCAATCATTTTACAAACTATTTGTTGATGCAATTTGCTGTCGGTCGTACGAATTACATGATTCAACTAAGAAATCCAGTTTTAAAGTATTGGTTTTATATAAAGCACTAATTGCAGAGCCTTATGCTTGAATTTGGTTTCAGGAGCTCTCATGGAAAAGAAATGGGTCTTGATGGCTTTAAAAATGGTGGTTCTTGAAAAAAAATGACTATGCGATGGCATCGATGTCGCGATGGCATAATTAAAGCGCACAAGTCTTGCAGTCTCGAACTTTAGGGTTCAATCTTTTTAACTGGCTGTCCTTGTGGTTTTTCGCTAGTTCCCGCGACCACTCCTGGTAACCGTTGAGATAGGCCATGGACACTTCCTTCGACATTCCTGCCCCACTTGGCAAGAGTTGGAGCCGCACAGGTGGATGCCTTAGCATATATCTCTGATCAAAGTAAACTAGTCGATAATTTAATCGGTAGTCCATCGGGAGAACCATTTTGCGCTAGTTTTGATTCCCCAATGAATTTGCTGGTGGCTTTAGAATCTGCACTGAAACTACATGCAGTCTACCACTTTCCTAACTGAGATTATCTTTGCCGATGGTGTACACGTGAAACAAATTACTAATTTGTTAATCACAGCGACAAATTTAATTCTTGCAATTGTAGCTCGTTTGTTATTAGATTTTTAACTATACGCTAGTTTTAATTTTTGCCCGTGCAATCGAATTAGCGTCCTAGTCGGTGAGCGGACTAGTGCTGCGATTGGCGCCTAGTGCAAGTACTAAAGCTTAACTTTGCTATGGATGTAATCGTTCTACGCCGATTGCCGCCAGGTGTCTTTCTAGCATTGCCTAACTTTGCCCGCCCAGGTATTTGATGTGATTTCGGAGATTTGAATCAGTTTTTACTATGCACTCGATAGGAAACCAGGAACTAATACAGACGACACGGTTTAAAATAGTTCATACCGTACAAAATTTAATCATTTCAGAATAAAAACAACGCGGTCGCTTGGAAAGGAAACTTGCATGAAAGCAAATATTTCCTTGAATACACCGACATTTTATTTTTTTACACTTTTAAAGATAAGAAAAATAACTTTTTGCTTTGAAAAGAGGTTTACTACTGTAATAGCTGTAATAGCTGTTTACTCCTCTAAATTAAATCTGTACTTGACTTCAAAAAAACATATCGATCAATCTTGCCAACTTAACTAGAATATACCAGTAGTACTGATATGGAGAAAACATTTTATGAAGCCTAAGTAAAGTTAGTTAATGAAAATCTATAAAAAAAAAATATTTTTTAAGATTCTAACCAAGATACATGTGAAAATGTTAATGATCACAAAATCAGTACATAACCCTCATAGGAGCACTGACCGTCGCATTGCTTTCATTTATTAGTATTACAACTGTAGCACCCAGCATATTAATGTACTAAAGCTTCAATCAGGCAATCACAGTGCCTTCCCCCGCCTCGCTGACGGCCACCCCTTGGAGTCCTCGATATGCATAAGTCCATCGAATCAGCGTCACGTCTGATGAGCGATTTGGAACATTAACCTAACAGAAAGGCGTAATCGTACCACCTGGGTTGGTTCCCTAGAGCCACGCTGAACGGGAACAAAGGTCGCAAAGCGCCCCAAGAAAACGTCCGCACTGACAGATTTGTACTGATCAGAATTCTTAGTCGGTAATTGGTGGACACCAGACCACTTCGAAGACATATTTTTTGTGTGTTTTGATTGCTAATGGTTATACTTTGAAGCCGAAAGGAAAAACTTGATCAAGTTTTATATATGTATCTATTAATGTTTTCTTCCACGATTTCGAAAGCGTATCCTACTTTCATCAAAAGGCACAAATCTGTTTATAACGATGTGAAATAATTTATTTATCGTGACATCAAAAACATCCCTGCGCACACAAGTTTCTTTCAAAAAGAATACAAATAAACTAATTAAATGGATAAAAAGACATCAACACTGAGACCTTTCAGGCAGCGTTTAAACTTTGTGCCAAGCGCACGTTGCGAGCGCGGGTGTATATAAGGGTCGAGCCCCCTCCCCCCCCCCCCCGCTCCCCCCTATAAATTATATTCAAGTACAAAAACCCCGAAATACTTTCTGGGGAATTGCGGATCCGATATCTTATTCCCTTTGAGCCGGAGAACTAGATGCGGAAACTGTATTATACAACTAGGCCCGTCTGAGAAACTCACCCTTTAGGCAATGAGAAGGGTGGGGTAGAGGGTGAAGTTGCTTATAAACATTTTCACTGTTCATCTTTTACAGTTTGGATGGAAAATCGGGAAGGGTGGAAAAGAAATCATGGCTTGTGCGTTTCGCTAAGTTTTCCGCTAAGCTAGGGTATTTAATTTTCTAACAGCAATCAATTTCTAGCTTGCAAAAAGATATGGTCACCTTACGAATAACCCGCAGTAAGTTTTTGTAATTTCCTCAGATTAATTTCGAAATCCTTTCTTTGTAACAATTTGAAGCTGAGATTATCTTTTTTTACATCTCTAAGCATACGCTTTAGAACGATTATTTTCACATCTAAGACGATATTATAGATATTTCATCTTTAATTAGAGGTTGAGCTATTATAAAATTACTTAAAAAAAAAGGAATACAATATTTAAAATAAATCAGAGAAAAATCACGAAACATTATGACACTACTGTTTTCTACTTGTGATGCACGATTTATTGTTCAAACCCTTTACGACCTTCGCGCAAAGTGGCCAATAGTGGGAGGCTATAAGCACGCGGACACGCGAACAGCGCATACGTGACTGCGTCGCGACGCCGACGCCGACGCCGCGATAGCATCTCGCGCTGACCGACATCTGAGCGACGCACGGCCGGCACTGATACCGCGCAGGGGTGTGCAGCGACAAGGACTCGAGTGAACATTATTTGATCAAAATCAAAAGAAAAATTATGTTTTTTGATGCAAAAAAAAAAAAAAGAGAAAAAGAGATGACACTTTACCCCAAAAACTTATGACTGTCCAGCGTTCCATTCTCAAGTATATTTGACCAATGAAGTTAAGCAACAATGCCCCGGGCGAAACAGTGGATTGATAGACCTAATACACTTTACAATTGTGTAGATTATGTAATTTTACGCCAAAATTAAAAAGGTCTTCATTTGTAAACACATTTATACCATTTTTTTTGTCCGTATCGCTTTTCTAAGCACTCTTCTTTGAAAGATATCAGATAAATTACAATCATAAAACAAGACCACTCTTATTACTTTTGAAACTACCTGAGGTAGAGTTTAGAAAACACTCTAGGAAGTGGAGGTGCCGTACCTGCTCTGCGAGCTGCGTTCAGGAGCTTGCCATACAATTTAAATTGATAACACCCGTTGTTAGCGTGTGGCCTGCTCATGATCAGAATCATAATATCGTCCCAACCCTGATTTAGTCCACCTTCTGGTTTTCGGTAAACACTCTAGGAAAGACCACCAATATGTGATGCATCGAGATCGTTTCGCAGGGAAGTGGAGTTGTTAAACTGCCCTTAAACAAAGTGGCCTTGACTTATGGTAGCAAAAATGTTACGAACAACTGCTTGCAATGGTTAACAATTAGCGATTACCAATCTATCCAATACTTCTGAATTGAAAATGTGTTGCTTAACTTGATATTTGATTGATTTGTTGTGTTTTACGACGCAATTTTTTGATTTGGACCTTTTGGCCATGTTTTGCGGCGTTGCTCAATGAGTGAGTGATGATGAACTTATTTAGCCTAGAAAGGAAGTGCGGTAACCCAGTTCCGTCATCTAAGCTATTTTTATCGAAGAGCACCAAGGAGATCACTGGCTTAACATACCTTCCGAAGGACAGTACAACACGAACAACATGACTATTCCCCATATTCGTGCTGTCGAGAGGTAGTTAAACATGGCGAGAGAAGTTTGTTGCACTATATTTTATCCCTTCAATATTTCTCTTAGACAGAACTGGTCTTGAATATGACGGTCACCCATCCAACACCTGACCCGTCGAAGTGTTACTTAACTATCGTAAAGAACTGGTGTTTAAATTCCGCCCAGTTACGTCGCACATTGCATCCATGTATCAAACGCCTAGAAACAAAATGTGTCCACCCCTGGACTAGAAAACTCGCGAGAGGCCGTGGCACCGAGCTGTTAAGAATCTCAACGATGCCGTGTCGATTAGTTTATTTTTCCTAATTCCGCCTTGTGGCAGGGCGCACTCTAGCTCAAGCTCGATGGCGTGGACGCCAACACGTGGCGTCGACTTTTTTTTTACCCAGTTAGCGACATGCCTAGCGGATTGTGTGCGGAACTTTGCCTTTGGGGCAAATAATTGACCTGTGACATTTAAGTGGAGTCGGTATTCGGTATATTGTTTTATGTGTTTTTTTTTTTTTTTCCCAGTGGTGGAAATTGTTTATGATTTAGCGCCGTGTATTTGCGCCATTTTCTCGTGCTAATTGCCGTTTTTTGTTATCTGTGACATCTGAACAGAATTTTTGTTTTGATATAGACGGTTTATGAGCGCGCTATAATCTGATAATTAAATTTCGGAATATATTATTTGCCGTGCCCGGCTTGTTGAGGCTCTTGGGTTTAAAGGTTTGGTACCAGTGTCCCAGCGCCGATTTTAAACTGTCTCCTTTAAAAATATTGACCTTTAAACACTACTTAAGCAACAGAATTGGTAGTTGCTTCTAGGTTGAGTACCCTTTTTTTGTTGAGAGTAAGCCAATTTAATTTCGTTATTTTTCTTAGATTACTCGCATTTGAGACTAGTTTACGCTCAAATAATCTTCATTTATGCCAACGTCAACGATTGGTTTTTATATGCACCGACATTTTCAGAGGTTTGTTAAAAAGGATGGGCGCAAGCGCCAGCTGGTGGTGCCTACCGTTACCACGCGCTTCGAAGACTTTAGCTCGGCAGTACATTTAACATTAGCGCTGGGACTCTTGACTAAACCTGCCAACCAATGGACGACTTACGAAAAGCTTAGTATTTTTATTAACAAAGTAACATATTTTAGTCTGTATCGAATTGTTTTTGTTACCCTACAGAAGTAGGTACTTCATTATACATTTGAGAATTAAAACTAAAATACCTGTATTCCGGTATTAACCTTTTCCTAGAAAAATAACAGGGTCAATATTTAATTTCTTCCTCCAACTGCTACAGAAATCCACTATAAACATACACTCATCTATATTTCGCTTATAAATCCGTCCCGTCTTTATAAAAGCTTTTCCACAACCACACAACCCCGAGCAGCGAATTCCTCAGAACACACTTAAACTTTTAAAACATCATGCTAATTCTTTCCCTTGCAAACTTCCTGTCTGCCCCTAAGGATTAGCGCTAACCACAGCCTCCTCGATACACCAAATGCATCGGTGCACATCGTTGTTCTCGGTGCATCCGCCGACAGCGCTGGCTGTATTTTAATCGTCCCAGCGGCCTTGTGGCAGGAAACGAAATCACTTATTGACAACAGTTGCAAATCGCCCGTCGCTTCCATGTGGCAGTGGAGGTGCATGAAACATTCATGAGCACTAGCAACTCTTGGTTTAGTTTATCATAGAGGCAAGGACGCCTAAACCGGCAGTAGCGTTGCTCCCAGCTGGTTGGGTAAATTATTTCAATATGATATTCTCACCAAATGCTCAGCACAGAGGCGGCTGCGAATTTCTGCTTTTTTGCGGAGAGCGAAACAAGCACACTGTCACCGAATGTCCAGCACGTAGGCGACGGCAAGTGTCCGCTGTATTGCGTGGAGTGAACCAAGCGAAGGTGCAGGCAACTTAATTTGCCCTACAAGCACTTTTTCCGACATGCTCGTTTCCTTTATGTTACCTGGCGGTATAGCGGTAATGAAGTTGCAGTAATTTGCAGTGCAATTGACTGGCATCACTCCATCTATGAATATATATTGAGAGGTGCACAATTGAATTAATCATAGTGCTTAATTATTCATCACGCGAAGAAACAAAAAAGAAAAGCCGAATTTAACTCCAGCGGATCTGTGCATACTTGATCACGTGCTCATAGGTGGGGTATAATCTAATTATTTATCTATCAACTCGGCGCTGGGCTCGCGACTATCTCGACAACTATTTCCTGTGTATCTGTCTGGTGTGCAGTGAACGAACGTGAGTGGCACAGCTGCACGCGCGCTCTCTGTGGACCAGTTTGGCAAGCTGCATACACTGAAATTAACAGCCTTAAATTACCACTAGCGGTTTAATCTGATTTGTTTATTTAAATTTTATCGCAGTGCTATATTCATTTTGCTTTTGTAGTTGTAGGGTTGATTGTCTTTTGGTATGCATGCATAAAGGTAAACACACGCTGGATATTGTCAATACTTTTAATTTCGCTATTTTATCCCAAATAGCAGTAAAGGAGCATCTGATCATAAAAGCAAACAGTTGTTTAGAAAGATGCAACCTTATCACATGTTTAGGACTCTTATTGGTGAGAATACTAACATTTGCTTAAGAACAAATTTGGAAGTATGAAAATCTGAGTTAATTTTGGAAAAAATAGAAATGCTGCTGACTAGACAGCTGTTGCATTTAAATTACAGACAATTTGACAGACAAAAAATATTTGAACTTCTTATTCTCCCTAGAACAAAACAATAAATGCCTAAGAACGAAAAACATTTTTTCCCTAAACGACACTTTTAGTAAAGAGAAAGCACCAAGAAAACTATGTTCATGCTTTGAGCAGAATTGCAAAGTATAATCATGTGTTTTTTTTTTTTTTTTTACTTTTGGACTATAAAGTCGCCAGGTAAACTAAAGCATATATCAAGTAAATTCGAACTTACCAAAAGCGCACTGTTCACATAACAGGGGGTACCAACACCGTACTTGCCCCGGGGCGGTTTCGTAACAAATAAGTGGGTGTCTATGTACGCACTATGCGTGCATGCGTGCCCCCCTCTTGATTGCTCTGTCTGTCACAAACAACAACTCACTTCAAAATGTTACGCACAGAAACGAGATAACCGTTTGTCATTTCATTGTTAACATGTAGGTAGGCTTAAACTTTCTTTGTGTCTATTTATATATTTACATACATTTTTCATCATATTTACAATATGGCATACCGAGTGACGTTTCCATGAGCGACCATATTTCTGGTGGCTCTTATTCTGGGTTTTAAAGTAATTGGGTGCTATTCTTTTTTAAAATATATATGGCTTTTCATCATGCATTGAGTTTTGGTCCTGGACTAAAAAATGGTTTGGCGTGTTGAATTTCCATTTACCAATATGAGATGACCAAAGCTAAGCAACAATGCGCTAGGCCAGATATTGGATGGGTGTCCATCATACACAAGGCCAGTTATTGTAATCCTAAGCCAATAGTCCCCTTGGTGGTCTTCGACAAAAGTAGGCTACGCGTCGGCACTGCTCTTGATCACCGAGGCTATTAAAACCTGGGTCACATGTCCGGTCATCAAAACAGCGCTTCGCTAAAAACAAAAACTAATCAATCACTTAGTTATATTTACCTAATTAATAGCAAAATAGTATATAATTGTTGGCTTTCTGCAAACTTTTGGTTCAGAATTATCAGCCAATTTCACACAGAGATCCGCATTTTAAACCGAACTAGTATACAATACAAGAGAAACAATTGAACAACATCACCGTCGCCATGCTTTGTTTTCGTCGTCTGCGATTTCAATTGGAAACTTTTGCACCGCGTGGGGCGCTGTCGTCGCCGCTTCCATATCCAGTGTGTGTGTGCAGCTTGCAGCTGGGGACGCCCCCACCACCGTCGTCTGGAAACTGTCACGGCTGACGTAACGTCGCTGCCGTGGGAATGCCGACGCCGTCCTCTATTTGCTTTGATTTCTCGACGTAGTCTAGTTTAACGCTGTACCATCTGCGCATGGGGACAATATGTATGTCCGTGCTGTCGTATTTACGACGGTGTAGTTATAGAGACAGAGTTATAAGCAGTCTGAATATTTCCAGTATCAATTTTGTGGTGTTTTATGATAAAAGAAAAGGTATGCGTTGATATAGATATATAAATATGTTATGTACTTTTCTTGAACAATATTCTTTAGGTGTTTGTTGGATTTTGATTTAACCATAAGGTCGTGCTTTTGGGGTCATTGGAGCGGGTAATCCTTGTTAGCCACGTGTAGCCACGTGGGAACGGTGTTGATTGGGTCACGAGGATCGAACCAATGTTCTACCGCAGTAGCCGACTCAACGCTCTAATGACTTGGAGGCTTAAAATAAAAAATAAAATCTACTTGGCCCAGAAGTTCAGCCCTCTGGTATAAGCTTATAAAACAAAAGCCAAACACACAAAAAAAAAAATGAAACTTGAATGTGGAAAAAACTGAACGTTAATCCGTGATATGGAATAGGGTGGAACTGTATAGAGTTGATGCTTTAGAGCTACGTGAGTCTACACCCGGGTTTGCGAGGTGGATAAAAGGCAACATGGCCGTCGTCAGAGCCCTCTGGAGGTTGGCGCAACAAAGCTGCTTAGCGTGCGGGTCGGCCACTTGGAGTCGGTCATTTTTAGGAAGGCAGTGGTATTATTTGACTCTGGCGCTGGATTGGGCCGTGTCTTGCTAGTTTCAAGGTCGCTGCAAGTTTTCAAGGTTGTTTGTTTTTCTTTATTTTTATGTTTTTTCGAATTAACCCTGAAAGAAACATTGAAATAAACAACCGATTTTGTAAGTTCTCGGAAAGTCTTTGAAATAAGTCTTCGACATTATCCTCTGGTTATTTTGGTACTAAATCTATTATTGGCTTGAATTCAACCGTTTTACTACAATTTGACGCTCTAAAATACAGTTTCAAGTCTGTAGTTCTTGCTCCTTACTTGAATTAATTTTGTTTAATATTAGCTATAAAATTCTAGTTCGAAACCAGAGTCTTCACAAATAGAAAGCTTGTCTGTAACTACATTTTATCCGCTATTGTCATTACCAACGCACGATAGCACTAGAACTGCACCCGGTGCACATGACGTTGCACCTGCTGCATAATGCATGACGCTGGAAAACGCATCAAAATGACTGCACTCACATGCGAAACAATCTCTTTATGCATATACCTGTACACTGCCCCCCACACACACTGCAACGCTTCAAAGTGCAGTTGCCTCGTTATTCGCATCGATTATAATTAGCCATTCGTTAGTTAATGTTTTCTATCTCTGGGTACCAACTAGGTAATTAGAAATTTATGTCTCATAATTTGAGCACTTTAATTTGAGCGCTGTTGCTTCGATTCCAGCGTCACAATTGCACGAGTTATTTCGAGCTACTTTTTAAATAATTTAGCACAATGTTAATTAAGTTGAGGCTCATCAGCGATTTTTTTTTTTAGTCCCGCCAAAAGCACGGTCTACCTGATGGTCTTTACGGGGTCCAGTGGGCACTGGCTATGATGCCACGATCTCTAATCTGCTTTAAGAGTAGCGAAGTCTAAGTGGGGAGCTAAGTCTGTTTGGTCCATCAATTATTTAAGATAAGTCTTCGAGTCTTATGTCTTGAGGATGTTATGCCTTGCGGATCCTGGGCACGACACCACGTGTGCTTCGTCTTGAGTAAGCTTCAGTTTCTACAGATATGCAGACCGACTTTAGTGTGAATGTTTCTGCATATTGATGCCAGTATCGTTTTTTTTTTTTTTTTTCAGTTGTGTACTACTTTTGAAAACTAAAAAATGTATATTTCTCTTAAAAAAAAATTCCCCTTTTGTAAACAGAAAA
Organism: Protonemura montana; assembly: GCA_947568835.1. Classification (NCBI taxonomy): domain Eukaryota; kingdom Metazoa; phylum Arthropoda; class Insecta; order Plecoptera; family Nemouridae; genus Protonemura; species Protonemura montana. The sequence continues at coordinate 8,157,014 of OX387608.1, forward strand.
GAAGCCATATAATGGTTTATAGTCACTTGAAAAATGTTACTACCCTTTCTAAAAATCTTCATTCATAGCAATTTTGTTTCAGAATTAAGAATTTTAGATTGCATTTATATGACAACCAGTTGTGACTCAGCGATGCACTGTTAATGCAATAAAAGTTCTGTTTTTTTTTTGGCAAAATGCAGCTGAAATTATTTCCCCTGTCTTTGAGAAACTTCGAAACGACCTGGGCTCTTTGTTGTTGCCATGTACTATACCAGGGTCAAACAGCGCGGTGCATTATCGGCTGATTCCACTGCGCCGTGCAGACGGTTGGTACAACGTTCGCGTTGCCAGGCGATCTCATTACTTAGTAACGACGCTTTTACCTCGGCGTCGCGACGTCGCCGACGCTGAAATCTTGGCGACGTCTTCATGTATACACTGGCAGTCGAGGCGTCCTGGGTTTATCAGAAATAAGTACTGCTTTCTCACTTCAATTCGCGGGCTTAACGTTTGTTTTCTTCATTTTGCATATCTACAACCGAACCTCTAAATCAGTTTTACATCGATTCTATTTCTTAAAATAAAAAAAAAAAACCGCCACCAAAATGGCGCCTATAAGCATCAAATTTAATCCTTTTCACAAAAACGACTGAAAACATGTAATCTTTCTAAAGTCGACCTAATCGATGACCTAACTGCGATTTTATTAATTGGAACTTATTTGTATTAAATTTAAGGTCCTGCTATTTGAGATTTGCCGATTAAAACGTGTTAGGGCTTTCAATTTTTGGTTTCTGCACGAGCCTATATTTGTGTCGATGTTAAAAAAAAGTTCACACCGTATACAGACACCAAATGCGTCTTATCTCAAACCATATTTTTCCAAATTTAATATTTTCAAATCTTTAATTATACGGTGCTCATATGTGCTTTCCCATAAATCTAATAATAATTCACCGGACAATGTTGAAGCGAAACACCTTCCAAAGTTTCTCACGGCACCCGAATGACCAAGCCGCCCGAACACAGGTGTCCCGACGTCGTCCATGACCCTAACCAGACTTCGAACACAGGACTCCGCCAAGCGGAAGTCTTGCCACTTCACGGTCCCGTGCGTTCTTTTTGTTTTGTTTTAATCTCGATATTGGCAACGCGAGAGACTCTTTAAGTTATTGCCCGAGCAACGGGGTGGACAATAGCGCGCGTGCATGCGGGGTTCCTAGAAGGCGCTGGATCTGAGAAGTAGTACGATGCGCTTTTTGTTCGTCTCGCTGCCACCTGGAAATTGGTGCATTCGTTTGAATGCGTCCGGCGTTTGGCAGGTGTTTTGCTTTTCGTGAGCTGCAATCCATTATCGGAATTGTTTGTTTTCAGTAGTTCTCTTTGTACCTATATTTTTTTTTTTTGCTTAGAACGTGCAATTTATAGAATGGAAATAATATTCTGGAAGGCGCTGCAAAAAGTAATTAGCGAAAATACTTTTTATTTCATTTACCACCTACCTTGTTTTGTTTAGCAGTTTTTGTCTTGTTTATAACTCGTTTTTTGGTTATTTTCTGTTGTGATAACAATGCTGGCGGTGTTAAGATTATAAAATTAACGATTTTTTTCAACCCTGTTGACCACCGCCCTGAGCAGCGGAAACCCTGGTTTGCTACCCCCGTTAGATAAGGGTACAACTTTCAAGATTGATTTTAATGAGACTACAATTCACCGTGACATAGGAAATTGAAGATCAACGACGTGAGCTTGGTAGTGAAGCCACGAGTATAGTTTTTATTGGTTTTTGTATATATATAAATTTAGTTGTCCTTTACTTAGCATTCAAAACCCATTTCAAATAGTTTTTCTTAAAACTAGTGCTAACCATAAATCAAGTAGACATGAGTCTAAAAACCATCATATATGAATATGTATTTTCATTAATCGTGTTACCGGCATTAGGATGATACAGACATTACACCCGTATCAAATAACTGACTGCACGTGCCGAATGATTAAATTAAAAACACTCGGTACTGCAATGTTTTCCAATTTGTCTCCGAGCCTCTGCTCTAAATTGATAAATAGCGCAATGAATTCCCGATTCAGCTGCAACGGTAACTCCATTCTGTTGATTCACCTATTTACTTGTCTGTTTTCCATATCGCGTACGTACACCATGAATAATCAATGACCGCGATACATTCCTAAACGTAGTTTTTCTGCGATCGCTTGGTCATGGCTCCACTATGCATACCATGCCTTCAAATGACCCGATTTTCCCCTGGAAATTCCACTGAAATTGTGCACAGTGTTCCTTTCAACTGCGCGCGGTAAGCGAAAATTGCTGCAAAAATTTTCGGTGCCCTCTGTGAAACGGAAGACAAAATTATTTGGATGAACAAATACATCAAATACACTAGAATCGTCTCAAAAAGCCAGTGTCCAGATATCTCAATGGTTCAGAGCAACACCCGCGAACGGTGGAGATCGGGGTTCGAGTCCGCGTTTGGGCATCAATTTTTGAGACGGTTATAGTGTTGTTAATAATAATAATATAAGACAAAATTATTATTTTCTTCGGGATACATTAAAAACAATGGACGCTCGCGAGCGGGTAATCCACGAAGCTGGAGACATTTTTCAATCAAAAAACATCAACAGAACATGGAAAATAAGAGAAGGAAATGTAAAAGAAAAGCTCTTTTCATCTTTCGCGTTACCAAGTCACGGAAAATGCACTTTGCAAGTCGATGCCCCAGACAGAATGCACATTTGCATTAAACAATTAATGCATAAGTGCATCACGGGGAATTGGATAAAGGCAAGCCACGGCCACCAGTGTTGTGCTACGTCTATATGTGTACCTGGGGAGGGTAAAGCAGTTATCTATACGCTCGACGGTGCTGCTAATTAATAATGCAATAAAACAGGGTGTGGGTGGCAGTAATTAGAGTATGGCAGGGGTGTGGGATGCTTTCAGAGGCCGCTTTATCCGTGAAGGGGTGCCATCGGAGAGGGGTGTGGGTGGTAGGGTGGGGGGGGGGGGGGGGGGGGGGTTGTTACCGATGTAGTTTTGTGCTAATATTTTAATAATAATATGTTGTATAAAGATGATTATTTTGGGATTTATCCGTGTTTGCTCTGCGGGCTGCGTTCAGGAGCACATTTTTTTGGCACTGTACACTTCCAGAAATGTATAGAAATTAAAAGAAAACCGAACAAAAAAGCTTTCACTGCATAAATTGATGCTAGAAAAGCCCTGAGTATCGAATTTTTTTATTTTGATTGGTTTAAGTTGACCGACAAGCTGGCATATATGTTCTATTTAAATAACTGGCAACATTTTCTGAATGTAGCTGTCGAAATTGACGAGAAATCTTAGTAGCACAGAACTGGTTAAGTATTTCTATTCGCTAAATTGATCCAATTTCTGGTATCGTCAGCGTCTTATTCTCACGGGTAGGTAATAACAAAAGTAATTGTAAATACGTGTTTGTACCGCCAATTACCGTTTTATTTTCTTTCCATTCTCCTCGTTTCTACTACTCTAGGTGCACATCGACAATTACGCAGCTCTACAGTTTAACTCAATCCTAGAATATCAACTAATTACCCTGGTTCTCTGCAAACACGCCCCCCCCCCCCCCCCCTTCACCAACACACACACACATATCTAACGCCCTCACGTATTCGTCGATGCATCATGCCGTTGCACATAACTGCATAGCACCAGCCACCGCACATGGTGCAACTGTAAACTGCATCTCTGCCGCGAATGCAATTAAAACAAGTGCATGTTACTGTAGTCCTTAGAATCGGGTTCGCATAATACGTGAGCATACAGCTTGCAGTGGATTACAACCACGGCCAATTGAATGCTAGACACCACCCAGCGTGTTTCAGGATGTTTCAATATTGAATCCAGGTAGCTCATTATATAGATATGTGCACCTTTGTTTTTTGTACCATCCTTAGGTGCTTTAACTACGGAATGTGATTTATTTGAAATAAGCGTAACTCGTATTCCGCATTAGTCAAGCTTTACCGCCGTTATGAGTATACGTGTTTTCATTACTCACTCTTTAATGATAAGTAATTACGGTAATATGAAGCTTAATTGCTGTGTGCAATTATTTAGAACCGAGTTACGAATGGAGATGGTGTTTGCGTATAGGTTTTTGACGTTGGTATTCGTTAATGATGTACGTCTAATGCGTGTGTGACAGTGGTGAACATGTTTCTTGTGTTTCCGCTACCTTTGAGAGCGAGCTCATGTGAAATACTCGAGTTTTCTTTGAAAATGTGCACGGTGAACATTTTGAAATTTTATTAAAATTTTTTTTTTTTTTTTTTTCGGAGTGCGTTTTGTGGTCCTGTGCCGTCGAGTGTTTTTGACTGAATCCAAATCTAGTCGGCTGTGCAACGAGAGCTTGCAATTATTTTGTTTTTAATTGAAGTGGCGTACATCATGTTTGTATATACATATATATATTTATATATGTTAAGAAACGAGTTGTCTCGTGAAATATTTTGCAGAATTTTTTCTTGCTTCTCTATATATTCAAACGAATGGCGCCGATCTGAAATGAGCTGTCAGTTACAAAAACAGTTGAGTGTGCGCTGCTCCCAACGTCTATAGATGAGCGAAACACGGTGCTCTTGATGACATGCCATTTTGACGCACACGGGACATTTTTTTTTTTTTTTTTTTTTTTTTCGGTACTCTTCAGAAATGTATATGGGAATGTTTTTTTGAAATATCTGTTGCGGTCGATTTGAGGTACCGCCGCATTTTTTTTAGGGGACAGAGTGCACTGTAAACACTGTGCTCTCTGTTATCTCTGAACGCCCACCCCTAGGACCCCGACGACCGACATATATGAAGTCACGGGAGGTGGCCGTTTATGCGATGCCGCGAAACGTCAATTGCTCAGTGTCAAACGGAGAAATAACTCAAAAAAATACACTCATCTATCAAGATATGCGCCATCTATAGTTGTTTGGCTGGAAATGTTGTTTTTTCTGTTATGTTTGTTGGTTGTGTCTTCTTTGCAGTGTTGCCAACGGTTTATTGAGGGAGCTGTCACAATAGTGAACGCTATTTCTCTTGTTTTATCAGTGCCAACTGGACACCGTGTACCGCCAGGCACGAGATTTTTTGTTTTATGATAAATTCAGCGTTTTTTTTTGTATGTTTTTTAAATCACTGATTTTTGTTATGTTAGCTCATAAATTAGTTTGTGTACTTTTTCCGTGTCAAGAGTACGCGCAGTGTAATCGTTCATGACTGGATTTCAATTACAATTTGAGTCATACCCCGGGAAACTTTACAAAAAGGTCTACAGGCTGTCTAGAATCTAGATAATGTATACAATTTAAATATTTATGTTTGGTACCATCACTGAAAATACACTACTAACGGTTTTCTTCAGCTTGTGACTTTTTAAGGACATCATTGACAATCCTGGAGAAAATTTTGAAAATCTCATTTTCATTTTATAGCCGCCCCAAAACACTTGCGTATGCAAAATGCATATGCAGTTTTCTTCCTTCGTTCGAGCTGAGAATATCATTTGTCGTCACTGGTCTCTACCATAAGGACTCAACAGATTCTAGTAACGGCTGTTTAAACGCCTAAAATCACCTTCACAGTTTCATTAAAAATAAATATAAACACCTACTCTTGTTTTACTATGGATGCAAAGGTCTCACAGATCTTAAATGCAATAATCTTTAAGCAATCAATGATTCTAAATTCGATTGAGCGTAGCTTCATTTTTTTCTTGTTTAACAAGTGCCCAAAAAAATATTTTTGGATTCTCAGAAATCATCCTTTGTACCCGAACGCGTCCCGCAAGCTTAACCCGAAGAAAATAAAGATTTTTAAGAGTAATTACACTTATTTTCTCACCCCCCCGCATGAGTGAGCATTTCCATGAGTCACTGTCGGTACATTTTACTGTAAGTCTCGCATTTGCAGCGGATCAAATTCGCTTTACTGCGTACCTGACCGAATTATTTACAGCAATAAAACCTCTATTAAATTCAACACGGTCTCGCACTGTCTTTTAACTGAACACACAACAAGAAAACGGAAACACATTTAAACGCTTTACCAATCGAGGAAGAAGAAAAACACTGTAATGGCAATTTTCCAGACGGTTTATTATTAGATTTTCATCTTGTGTATCTTGAAGGCACTTAGCTTTAGTTTTCCAATGCCTTTAACGCTTGGATGGCATCGTGAAATCTGTATGCAGTACCTGGCATGTGTACGTACCTGTGTATTTGAACGAGTGCAATTTAGTTTACGTTATTTGCTGGGAAATTGGTGGAAGTAATGGTTGTTAAACGGTAATAGCGGCTTGGCATTGCATCTGCGAGTGCCCGTGTGTGTGTGTTGGTGTTCTTTTTTTGCGAATTGGAGTGCGCACTTAAGGGATGTAAAGTGATTGCGTCGTCAAGGGTACATAAGAGACGGTAGACTTGATTGGATAGGTAAAAGAGTAAATACAATTGAAGGGTTTGCATGTCGTGGAGAATTTGCAAAGAGTTGTTTTTAAGATGTTTGGTGTTTTTATTTTGTTGTTTTCTAGTTTGCGCTGTTGCAGCTTTCATTGCGTATGGCTTTGAAGGGAAATGGAAAACTTGTTATGGATTCGAGACTAAATTTAAATTTATTCCTGGAATTCTTAAATTATTGGCATGGCTTTCTGGATGCAATTTTTGTGAGGTTATTATCTTTGCTGAATGCCAGACTTTTGTGACTGTTATCTGCCATTTTTTTTTTGGTGAAAACGGGGGACGCTTTTCTTTTGGTAACTACCCTTTAAAAACTTATTTGATGATTTGGAAAAATCACTGCTGAGTGACGGTCGTTGGGTGCATTTATGAATTCTGATGTAGTTTTTCTCTGCAGTTTGTTAATATAAGATAGAATTGCTTTCATTAACTTTTTATTTTGTCATGCATTTGATATCACAGTGGATTTACTTTTAAAATCGTTGACATTTAGAAAATGATTTGAAAAATACCAGTAGGTAGTTGAGAACCAGTAGAAAAATACTAGCACATGTGAAGGTCCAGTGTTCAAATTTGTTTAACTCTTACATAAAGTGAGAGTTAAGTCAATTGCCATGGCAACAACTAATCACATGCGGGGAAAATCAGCTGTTTCTGTGAGTTAGGAGCTTATCTAAGAGTTAAAAAATATTGAACTACCGGGCCTTAGATTAACACGACAATAAACTTCAAATACACCGAAAAATATATGAACCACAGTTGCAAAACTTATGGAGCAGATTTATTGAACACCTAAAGCACGGGATTTTAAATGTTCTTCCGGAATAAATGTAGAAATTGTAAAAACTAACACTACACCGATTAACAGAATCAAAACGAGACTAATTAGAAAGCCGCCAAGAAAATTTGCAAAACCCACATGCAAGACTGCTTTGAGCAAACTCAACTCCTTCAAATTTCAACTTACCCCAAAACCACGACCTGCACCGACGTGATCCTCTCGGATATTATTTCCACCCTCTCCACCCCATCGCCCAACGTTTGGCGCTATCATTTATTGCCTCCCACCCTCGTCGACGGGCACCTGAAGCCGGCTAGCTCGACGCTAGAAGGAGGGCGTTAAGCCAGGCTGCCGGCGCGCAGAGTTGCTGTCCCTAATCCCAGCCGACGCCGACGCCGACGCCGCGGTTGGAGGTGGCGTGGTGGAAGAGTTATGGGTAATGGAGGTGGACCACGGCCGACTGTCTGATAGCGGTTTTAGAAGGTCGGGAAAAGGCAGTGGCGTGAGGGCGTGACGACGTACATGCTTGTTAAATATTATTGGCCTGATTACGCAATAACCTTTTTAAATTCTGACCATTTTTTCCACAAAGTACTGGCCACGGGTTGGCCGTTGAAAATACAAGTTTTACATAATATTTGTTTACCAAATTTGCCGTATAATGTTCAAAACTGTTGTGAATCGTAGAAACTCAATATTGTGAAATCCCACATCGGAATATGTGTACGTTTCCCGTTTAAGTAAGCCCAATTGAGGTTTAAATATCTGGCCGTATACCAAAAATTTAATGTGAAGTTATTAAATTGAATGTATGTGTCCTCTACGCTTCAAAATTACAGCGTTTTCCACGATCACTTTAATCTGGATAGCGACAAGAAACCTGACTGCTCCTCCACTGGCACTTACCTCGGCTTTCACACACGGCAACGACGCTCCTCCACCTTCCTCGCCAAGGAGTCGACGAAGAGACCCGAGCCGCTGATATTTATTGACTCTCTTTTATATTAACCCGTGCTAAAACCAGACCACGCCGGTGGTTGGTATATATATCTATAGGGTATGCACGGGGGTGTATGGTGCGGCCCTCATAATATTGCGGGGATTCCGACTTGGCCGCCGCGACGTGGGAAGGAAAAGTGTGCAGCGGTGTCGGGAAATGCAAAGCGGTCGCCGCATTTTCGGTGATAAAATGTTTAAATTATTGTGTGTGTGTGTGGGTTGGAAACGGGGCCGGTACGCACGGGATGCGTTCTCGGTTTAGTTCACTTGGGGGCTGAGATTGTAAAGAGTTGGTGGTATATTTTTTTTTTATATGGCTGTTGTTGAACACTTTGGATAAACATAATAAACTGTGTGTTTACTTTGGAATAAAATGAATTTACGAATTATTACCAGAAAGATGGCGCAGCGTCTATTTGCTTTCTTTACTGCTTTTGTAAAAGTTAAGTAAGTTATATACACGTATTTCATTTTCACCACAAAAGCTTTAAAGGAAATTGAAATTGCTATAAGTAAGTAAAGAAATTTAAGACAAAGTCAAAGAAACATCTGGTCATAACCAAAAATACACTTTTTTTTATCTGTACGTCTGGATTCTTATTAAACTGGCATTGCAAAACTGGTCGTGTACCCTAATCATAACAAAACTGATTAATGAAGCTCTTTCAAGCGATCTCAGTATCACCATTACTACCAACAGTTAAATCTACATTGAAATCTCACGTGCTTGATAGTATTTTTTGTTTGTATTTGAAGAAAGCAACAAAACTGACTATCTTATAAAAATGTGAGTCTTCACCAAAATGTTAGGTGAGTAGTTACTCATTTTCAAACTACCTGACATTATTTCCAACTGCTCAAACCTTTTTGCCAAGACGTATCATTGAAATCCGTAGCGTTTGCAATCGGAAGTAAAATCACCTTACCTCAAACCAAAACAACTTCTAACATCCATCAAGATTCCCTCCCGAGCCAACAACGCGTCTAGACCCTTGCGACCACTAATACGTTATTAGATCCCTGCCCCATATTGGTGCAAGGGATATGAAATATCATGTCCCGGGACGCCAATAAGTCGTCCCGGTCGCCGTCATTCAATAACGGGCGACGGGGGGTAGCTAGAATCGAGCAATATCACCATTGGCGCCGAGGGTATAGCGCCGAGGGGCCGCAATGCCGATTTAATAACGCATCTCGCCGTGGGGGCGGCAATGTCTAATCGCGAGCGGGGGTGGTGAATTATGCCCCCGTGTTTTCCTAGCCCGTTACTTTGGTGTAATTGTGAATGTGTTTAAGTTATGACCTAGGTGATGTCGTTGTGGTAGAAGACGGGGTTCTGTGGTAGTTTACAGGTGATATTTAGCGTTATACCATTTTTGATGCTTGTCATAATTTCAAATTTTTGCGCAATCACTTCTGATCGTACCAAATTTCTTTCTTTATTATGTATTCATTCATAAGTGCATTTCAAAAAATATGTATTTACTAGATAAGAGAAGGAACAGTCATCCTAGTTTTGAATTTGTCAAAATTGCAACAAAAAAAACACTCATCTTCGTTGTAGAAGTCAATCGCCTTTTTACGGATTTTCAAATTCTATACAGATGCAACAAAGCGTACTTAGATATAAAATGAAGAGATTTGGCCCCTAAAGTACTGCACACTTTTTAATGACGATTTTGTGGTAAAAGCTGGGGAAAATCCACACGAAGTGGTTCTTTTTACTCTTAAAGCTTTAATTTTTTTCTGAAGTTGTCTTCCTCTGAAGCTCACGCAACTGTATGAATTTATCCGATGGTAGGCCTAGCCATCCCTGACCAACCAAAAGCAAATAGCGATCTGCAATGTTACCATTAAATCTCTATAACCGACGACCCTAAACACACTACTCCAAATCCCCACTACGACGCCACCCTAGTACCACACGAAACACTACTGTTGACTCAGTCTACTGTCGGCTTCGTGGCTTGCCAAACATGGCACCGACGCCGACGTCGCGGTCGCAGCTTCGCGGTGATTACATCCTTGATCCCGGCGTCCAGTTATTACCGGCGTCGGGGTACGTGTCCTGGAAGCGTCGTGCGACCTCCCCGGCGCACGGCGTCCCGTGGCGGGTGATTTATTTGCGGCGGATTACGGGTTCACCCTCTCTGCCGTCGCCGTCGACGACTTCATAGCCGGCGTCGTTTAATAAACAGCGTCGGTCTGGGTTTAATTACTTGGGGTTTTGGTGGCTGGTATATATATATATATATATATATATTATATATAGGGCGTCCCTGTGATTCGGTCATCGAGCTCGGTTTTGTGGACAGAGATTGGGGAGAATTCTAGTTTTGCTTCGGATTTGATTTCGCGAGCGCGACGATGTTTTGCTTTGTTTCTTGCGCGGTAGTGAATTTTGATTATTTTAAGAGCTCGCATTCGGTTTCTGGGTGTAATTACGTTGTGTGAATCGTTACTGTGTGGGGGGTTGGAAACGTTAGACGGCTTAATTTCATTAGTCAAAGCTCTAGCAATAAAACATATATACCCAAGGTATTATAACAGCTATGTTTGTAACCGATTCTGCAAACCGTGCAGGTATATCTGCCCGAGAAGTGTACACCTTGTACCTAAAACGCTTTGAGATCAAATTTTATCAGACATAGCGATGTGTTGGTGTGGTTTACACGATTCACACACCACATACACATGTGATAAATCTGTTTACCAAATTCCTGGAATGGCAAATACTGCGCCGCTCCAGATCTGTAGCGTTAGCTATGGTACGCAACCAGTCGTACACATTGCACCCTAATTCTGCTGTCAAATGACACTATGCCTCTGTTTGGCACCGTCGTTGATGCCACACGCATATTGTCTGTCGCGCGTGGAATTCGGCACGCATGTCGTGCTCGACGCATAACGCACTTGATTACGTGGTGACACATTACTCGTTGTGTCACGTTACGTTGGTGTTACGAACACACAGGCGTTCTCGGTTTGGTTAGAATACCTAAGTAGAACTGCAGGAATTTTGGGCGAAGAGTGCGTAATTTACACGCGTGAGTCGTGCGTGGAAACTATTCGTGGTATTGTTTGGGTTGATGACGTGATTAAATGGTAGGGATTTGGTTTAGACATGTGATTGGGTGGTTGGTTTTTGGGCAATGGTCTTTTGGTGTCTGTGTCTTTCTGGGAGAATCAAGTTCGCCGAGCGCGGTAGGGATTTAAACCAGTTGACGCAGGCAGCCCCTGAACGCTACTCGCAGTTCAAAATGTTTTAGAAGTATACATTTTTCTTAAAAAAAAAAGACAGCGCAGAGCTTTGTTTTCGGAAAATACATGTTTAAAACTAGATTTTTTTATTGTTTAGTATAAATAAATTGGCTTTTTCGACATGTCGTTCTTTATGACGTGGTAACTTATTTTTATTTCTCTACATACATATATATTATTGATGATTTAATTGATGTGCCACTTTGTCAAATGCTCAAATAAATAGCCTAGATCTGATAATAAAACAACAACTTCATTCGCCTTGCTTATCAACCTCTCGACAGCATGGCTTTGTAAAGGAATCCTGCTGTTTGAGTTGTACCGTCCTTCTGAAGGGACGTTAAGTCGGTTGTCACCTTGGTAATCTCCTTGGAGTAGGCTAGCGCCGACACCGGGTTTCCCCTCCTCCCTTTTAGGCTAGGTTAGGTTCATCATCATCCTCATCTTCATTCACCAACGCCATTAAATCAGTGCCACATGGCCAGATGTCAGAACAGTGCGTCGTTAAACACTGCAATTGAATCGTAAAAATCTCATATAATTCTTAAATATATTTAGGTAAATTTGTTTAAACTCGACGATGATTACACCTATAACATGCAGAACACATTTATTTTTTTGCTGTGCGGTCATTTACTAAAAAACTCAACCCGTCTCTGTGTTGCTTAACTTTGAAGATAGCATCAGGCTTGTTTCCAACACGCCCATTACCACTCTACAGTGTAATAGCACGCCGTTGTTGTTGTTGTTGTTGTTGTTGTTGTAGTCGCTGCCTCTCAGATATCGCTGCGTAAAATCTGTAGATAAGTTCAAAAGGGTGAAATTCACTTTTTAAGTTTCGGTCGTTTCTATTGCTTCGTTAAGATCTGGTCGAGTGATATGGGTAAATGCGAAAAGGTAAACATCGCTCTGACCTTTTTTTTTTTGGTACGGTGGCAGCCGGTGAACGTGTAGACCAGGGGACTTAGACAATGGCCGAGTCGAATTTACCCGGTGCAATCTCGGCGCCCTATCTAAGCTGCGGGTTGTTTCTTTATTTTTTTCAAAGTCTTTCTTAATTCAGCGGTTCAAGATAAGGGTTGTGTTTGTGTGGTGAAATTTATTTCGTTAAGATGGGGTTGTTTTGGTGGGGAAAAAGAGAAGGGTTGGGGAGTGGTGAAATATATCCAGCTACCTTATTTTGCACGAATAAACTTGCGTGAACTTGCTTTTATATACCGGTCCTAAACTAGCGCTGTACTGATATGGTCACCCATCGAATACCTGAGCCAGCGTAGTGTTGCTTAACTTAAATGATCTCACGAGAGCCGGTGTTTGCAACACGCCAAACCGTGCGATTTTCTACTCAAAGTATCCACAATTAAGTTTACAACAAAGAAAACTTACAAAATGTTACCATAAGCATTTACAGAATCTATTTCTATTTCATGCCGTTTCCAGTGTCTTAGGTGATATATTTTGTGATTTTCTTCGTGGAACTGAGTGTAAAACAATACATGCCCAGCCGATGGCTTATTTTCCGGACGGTACTATCGACAACTCGCCTTTATTTCGTTACATATATTTCTAGGTACAATTTCCTACCGTGTTTAGATACGCAGGCCAGAGGCAAGTTTTTCCACAAAATCAATCTGCAATGTTGTAGGTAAATGAAAATGTCGGATCGGCCAGGTTACATTTAGAAAAGAGCTTTTGAAAAGTATTTTCATTTTAACAAACTTTTAAAACAAAGACTCGACGCCTGCAGGTATAGGGACTGCGACAAAGGTTCTCGAAAATAAACAACTCATTAATACCTTATTTTACGTTCACATAAACATTTCTAACAAAAATTAACTGTCTCTCAAATTAGTTATACAAATTCTAACAGTATCGTGCTTTCCTCTGGTACAATTGGCGACCTGTAGTGCGAAGCTGGTAAAAATCACTAGACGTCTCTATATTATTTTAAAAATGTGAAAAACTAACTCGTTTTTTAGCGATTTTCTTAGCATTCCTGGGAATTTGACGTATTTTGCATTGTTTACTCGTTGACAAAATTAAATAATGAGGCAAATTTAGGAAAAAAATACCCCTTCTGACGATTCAAATCGGTTTAATATTAAAAAAAAAAAACTATGATTGAACAAAAAATTTTTTTTTTATTGCTTTTTACTCTTTTGATTTAATGAGATCAATGTAAATTACACGGGCGCGGAAGTCAGATCATAAAAATCCCGGTTTTTTGTTTACACAGAAGAAATTGGACAAAAGTCTAACACCTGACAGCTAAACTGTTAAACCAGAAAAACCAGATTATAGTAATATTTAGGTCGTCAGTATTTAGAGTAATGTACCTTTACATAGAAGTTCAAACTCTAGAAATACCTTGATGTACTTGCTTTCATAGATTGTAGCGTAGACATGTTAAATTGCTTGTTGTATTTTTTTTTTTTTAATTGTAGAAGAAACAGTTGGCACTTAACTAAACTTATCTTCAAATTATTGCATTTTTCAATTGGTATTTGGCACTTTGTTACCAAGTCTCGTTCAAGGTCATTACCGTCATTGAGTCAGACCAACCATTTGAGATTCTTTACAGACATTTCGTTGGACTGCTGCATGTTGCACCGACCTTTACCATGGCACAATGATTTGTGAAACGGCGTTCTGTTCGGATTTATGTACGGAATTCAAACCACAAGGAAATAGTTCCATTGTGATTCGCCGGAATGTTTGGCCAAAAGTTTTGCCGAAAGTCTAGCTCGCGTTGCAGCCAGCTATTTTCTTTGTTCAAAAGGAAACTGGCTAAGAAAATGGGGGCGTATTGATTGGCTTGCACACTGAATAGGGGTTTTGAATTCCGGAACAGTTAAGTTCACTCGACTCAAAATATATAGCTTTAACACAAGAGAATATCATGGATTTGAACAAGAATTGTAATTACTTATCGCCATTTTGTTGCTAAAATAATTTAGCCCGTCTAACGAGCAAATGCGTTTTTGTTTTTTTATGTGTACCAGCTCGTTCCTTCTTTATTTTATTTTTTTTGTAAATATTTAATGCTTCCTGCGCTACAAAATTAAGTATTCCCTCAATTAGAATTTTTTTTAAATGGACTACACTAGCTATATCAGGTGTGAATGTTTATTTTGTCCCTACCCGTGAACATGATACCCACCCTTTGCACACACAGTACAAAACAGTACCTACACTTTAATACAACATGAATATTACATATTCATTTCGTTCCATTTGAAATTTAAATCCTTCGAATCCCTTTTTTGTGTCCCACCATCTATGCGAAAGAAATGTTATTTACATTTATTTTTCTATATATATTTGTGTATACATATAAACACATTTTTCACTGAGCTCGCATATAATTTTTATCCATTGCCGAGTGCATCTCACTGAGTGTTGTTTTACATTTTTCCCTATATATTTATTCATCTCTCTTAGGAAGCATTAGCGATGAAAGAAAAACGTCTTGAAAGAACGAACGCGATTCGGCCTTTGCATCTTTTATGTGCCATCCATTGAGGAAGGATGTGATTCATTCGTTCAACGCTGAATCTCTTTATTTCCACTTATTTGTGCCTAGAATTACAGGATTTTTACCTTTGGAGAGATAATTACAGAGTTACGCTCTTATGAGAGACTCGCTATAGAGAGGTAAACTCGAAATATTTTCCTTTAATTAATACAGAACTGCGTGATCTCGCGAGAATAGTGAAGTTTAGCAACACTGCCCCGTGTCAGGTATTGGATGAGTGACGTTTATAACCAGTTATATTCGGTAGAAACTTTATAAAGGTATAAAAGTTAGTACAGTGACTTCACTAGCTTTGATTATCAAATTCTCCACAGCATGGTTTTGTAGATAAGTTGTACCGTCCGTCAGAAGAGACCTTAAACCGGGGGATCATTTGGTGCTTTTCGATAAGAGTACGCGATGTACCGGTACAAGGTTTTTCATCCTCCCTTCTAGGCGTTCATCAATATCAACATTATCAGTCATTTTTTTCGCCTAACTGTTTCGCGCTTTAATAAAGTTCAATATTTCTTCAAATAATGTTGTGTTTCTTGTACCGTATAAAAAGCTAAAAAATTTGAAACACAAAATGTCATTTTTTTTTCACCGCTGGCAGCACTTTACTGATTTCTCCTCTCAAAAACACAAGTGTCGGTGCCTCTACGACAAGGTCTCAAAGAAATGAAGTCCGCTGCAAAAGAAAAATAAAGATAACCCAGTGTAATTTAATCGGGACTGAAAGTAAAAAAAAAGAAAAAGCCCTTTGAAAAGTTGAAAGTGATTTTAACAAAATTTTAACTTTCCCCGTTTCGCCCTCTCGCCCCGGCGGCTATTATTAACCAACACATTTCAAGCGAAGTGGACTAAAAAAAAAAAAACAAAAAAAAACTCACCGTTAACCCATTTTCTAACACCGCCCCCTCTATCTCAAGTTCTTCATTTTCTTCATCTTTTAACGCAATGAAGCGCTGCGTGAAACTTACAAATCCCCACGCGCCGAACAACACACGGTCTCTACCCACGACCATCTTTGTACAAAATGTTTCTAAATCCCCGGCCGGCTTTAGCCTCGCTCCCATGCGTTGCCAAGGTAGTTCGTTTCGCGAAGGCCGTGAACGCTATTCGCACGCATCGCCGATATTGGTGTGCACGACGCCGTGAAGCGAACTTCGAGAAGCAATTGAGAAAATGATCCATATTGGCGTGAGACGCGAGTCTTCTAGTGTTAATGCAGACGCTCTGTGCTGTCTAGAAAGCTGTGTTGTGTTCGGGAATGGCGAGAGATATTACAGGCTAATACAGCAAAATAACGATCTGTTTCTGTTTGTTAAGGCTGATTTTAGAGCTGAAAAAGCTGCTTGTGTAATTTTTAAATAAACAGGATAAAAACCCTCTGGCCAAAGGTCTTTGAAGTCTTTATTTGCTTCTTTTAATTGGTAAAATTATCGTTTTATAGGTTAAGTTAAAGTCCCTTAACGCTTTGCTGAGCAAAAGAGCTGCCACCCGAAAGCACCTACGGCCGTCCTATTGAACATTTTAAGAATAACGAATCAAAATCTTGAAAAATGTATATCAATAATTGATATTAGCATTAATGATGATTATTTTAACGTAAATCGGTATCCGTTAGAAAAAACAACATGACAGTCCGTGTAAGTACTCTTGATTCCATCAAATAGCAACTACCATTTTCGTCGGTAAAGTTGTTGATCGATCTGTATTTTTTAAAAGAAATTTAACATCTTGAATAATTCATATGAATCATACAGAATAAAGAAGTCGTTACCAAGAGCTACCGCCTATAAAAAGTTAGCATGTGGCTAGCACATTTTTTTTCTTCACTTGTGCCATTTTTTGACCCGTACCTGAAATGCGAAGACAACTTTGGTCACGTGTCTCATATCGCCACCTGTCATGGCGGCCAAAACTCGGCACACTCTCTCGCCTGACCGTGGCTCTCTATTCACACCCAACTCCTACCACGCGAAGGTAACGCGGCACCGTGTAGAAGCCGACAAAGACACTTCTATATGCTGTACCTGTCGTGCGACGATCTTCGAGACGAACCTTTCGGCGAATCTTCGTAAGCCTCTCGTGTTGATATTTACGCTGGATCCGAGAATCAATCTCACGATGAATGGTGTGTACGCGAATTGTAAAACAAAAATGGCGAATATATATTTTAATAGTATTAATTGTATTCATACCTATATCATATATGTACTAGACGTATTCTCATACATATATATTAAATTGTACTGTAATGAATAAAAGGTACGTCTGCACATTTCTCTTATCCATAGCATAGAAATTAAAATACTTAAATTATAAAAAAAATATATATATGTGGCTGAGTGGATGTTTTCAGAGCCATGGTTTGATTTTATGATGTGTTTTCTGGTTTTACTCTCTTGGGACGAGTTTTGTGGCCCTAGAGACCCTTTCTAGGGCCACAAACCTCGTACCAACAGAGCAAAACCGGAAAACACATCATAAAAAAAAAAATATATATATAAACACAACATTCCGAATTTGAACTGAAAGCGATCCAAATAAATGTCTGACGTTGGTTTTTAGACTCATGTCTACTTGATTTATCCTAAGCACAAGTTTTTAGAAAAGCTATTTGGACTGCTCAAACCTCTGAAGAAGTAACTAGTATATGTTACGAAACGTCGGGAAATTTAGTTGTCCTTTACTTAGCATTCAAAACCCAGTTCAAATAGTTTTTCTAAAAAATGTCTGACGTGTTAAAATATCGGCATCTGTCGGGCACTGCCCCCATGAAACCTAACTTTTAAATCGTCATCTCTTCATTTCGCTATCTCGTTGCTAAGCAACATGATGGAGTGCTGTTCAACAATTAAACCAAGTTCCGTTTGCTGCTTGTTTCGCCGGTCATTGCTAAAGTCACCGTCGCCATTATGCACTTGCATTCAAAGTGCAATAGGTGCATAGGTGCACTTCAGTGCATCCACGCACATGCACTCCCCGACGACTTGCGTTTGCTTGCATTGCTTGCGAGAAGGTTTACAACGTTGCATTTGGAATTTCTGTGTTCATTTGTGGGGGAGGTTGCAGCGGGTGAAACATAAAGTGGATCGTGGCCGTTATTTTGTGTTTGCATTGTGTTTTTTCTGAAATTTTTGAAATTCACAGCATAATTCGAGGTTGTTTTTTTCAACTGAAAGCGTAACCAATAGGTAGGTAATGGTTACATTAACAAAAAATGGTCGGCCAAACAAACGGCTTTTTTGGTGGCTTTAACAAGTGAATTTTTGTTCTTATTGTTATTAAAACAAATGAAGAGTAATCTTTTGTGGTTCGACTTGTGTCAGTTGATTGAAGAAACACTTGTTGCTCGTTTCAGTTCGATGCTAATTTTGGCGTCAATGACGTGGATCCTCTCATTTGAAAAAATTTAGCAAACGTTGGGAATTGTTAAGTCGCGAGGACTTTAGTGCTTGGTCACAAATTAAGCGGGTTGTCTTAAATTTTTATTTAAATTATTAGAAATTTAAACATAAGTAATAATTAATGAAATCGAACTGTCGAGTTTGGAAATATTCACTGGTTAAACTAGTTGAAAGACGAACATCATGCCAGCATTTAAAAGTAAAATAACAAAACGAAAAATAAAAATCCCTGACAACAATTCCGCACAAAAGCAGCTGTAATAAGTAAAAGAAATGAATATACTGAAAAACCAAACGCGTTCCAGATTTCGGTCGCTGCCTTCGTACTAATTCCCGTCGTCAATCTCGGTAGCAAAGCCCGCAGGCTCTTACCAGTCGAACAAGCTTGCCTAATTACCACCACCGCACACATGATGCCACATACTCGTCGTCAGAACACACACATAGATGAAAATCTTGCTAAGCACCGCACCGTGGATTCTTTTTGTTCGCATTATTATTTTTAAATCGCGCAAATGACGTCGCCATTGTTTGTCGCTAGTCGTTTATCAGCTAACATGTTCCACGAATCGTAACCATGACAACGGTGGGGCCGTTGTTTCGCGATTACTTGCTTGGGCTCATTGAGGTTTTGCTTATTAGTACTGCCACCAGGCGCGCTGGCAGACATATTAAAATGTGTATGTAGATATAGAACGTGGGAAGCGGTGGAATGGGGGTTTTTCATTCTTTTGCATTTTTTTTTGGTTTTGGGTTAGAAATTACAGAACAGTTTTATAAATTGTACGTTTTCATGTTGACGTTGCGTGGAAAACTATTATTGATATTAAATTAAACTATGTTTTGTTTAAACTTAATCAAATATAGCGAAAGCTACTTCAAAAATAACAGTTTTTGTCTTTCCAAATAATTGCGTGGGAAAAGAAATGAGCAGACATTATGATTTTTTTTTTTTTTTAACATATTCTCTGTTGTGATTATAATGATTTTGAGCAGTATTTTAAATATTGAGTATTCCCGATTTATTGTCTGGTTTTACCAAAATGTTCAACATTAAGTTGGTTCTTTAACTCACAGAAACATCTGAATTTCACTGCATGTGATTGGAATTCACAACGGCAATAGTTTCAACTAAAACTTCAAGTTGGAGGCAAGATTTTCGTTAAACCTTACCTTAGTAAAACTGTACAAGTACACTAAAAAGTGATACACTTTCAACGAATCTTTAATTTTGCAAAACGGGAAAAAGTCGCCTTCGTTCACATGCATATAGCTCGCTATTTATATAGCCGGCCATCACAACTAGTTCACTTAAATGCAAAAATACACTTCTTGCACTACATTTACACGGTATTTTGTTCACGTGGTATTTTGTTCACGTGGTATTTTGTTCACGCGGTACTGCACTGGGTCAGGTATTGGATGGGTGATCATCATACACATGACCAGTTCTGTTCGGGAGAGATGTTGGAGGGATGAAAGTTCAGCAACACTGCGCTGAGTCAGGTATTAGATGGGTGACCATTATACACATGTCCAGTTCTGTTCGGAAGAGAGGTTGGAGGGATGAATGTTAGTACAGCAACTTCATTCGCCTTGCTTATCAACCTCTCGACAGCATGGATTTGTGAAGTAATCCTGCTGTTCCCGTTGTACCGTCCTTCGGAAGGGACGTTAAGCCGGTGGCCCCCTTGGTGCTCTTCGACAGGAGTAGGCTACGTGCCGGCACCGGGTTTTCCCTCCTCCCTTCTAGGCTAGGTTCGATTCATCATCATCCACTCATTTACCGACGTCATTAGACCAGTGCCGCATGGCCAGATGTGAAAACAGTGCGTCGTTAAACATCACAAATAAATATAAACTCACGCGGTATTTTGTTCACGTGGTATTTTTTATCGGAAAATTGTCACGACTGCTTTCACCATTAATAAAGTAACAGGTACAAGTTACGGAACGTTGGGAAATTCAGTGTCAAAGTGAAAATTCGTGCCCCTGAACGCAGCCCGCCGAGCAGAGTAATAGACTTGGCACCTCCATGCAGTGTCAAGGAGGAGTTCTGGCTCCAGTAGGCTGTGAAAATGCTGGAATAAACTTTTTATTAAGCGATATTTTCTCGTTTTTGAAACTGTCCCAAATTGTTTTGGATTTTTTTCATCCCGTTTAATTGCTGTTTACGTTGGTTCGCATCCCGGCTCGGTAATATTTACGCAATCAGCATGAGCGAAGGTATAAAAATACAATTAAACTGTTTTTAAAAAACGGCTTTTTACTGAGTGCTCGCACGAATGGCTAAACTGCAATCTGCAATTCTGGCATATTATGATAACGTATTATTTGTGTATGTGTGTTTTATTTTCGCCCGGCTAATGTGTTTGCTTTGCCAATTTAGTTCGGTAAATGTAGACATTTGACATTTAAATTGAAGTCGCTGCAAATTGTGTAGCAAAATAGACAGCGGAGAGATAAACCGTCCGTGCTCAAATCGATTGAAAAAAAAAAACGATATAGACCTTTTTTTTATTGTGTATTGATATTGTTGCTGGGTTTTTTTTTCCAAACGGGCAATTGCCGAAAAAGGGAAAAAAAAACTATTTGTAATTGCTCTCCTCCCTCCCATGCCTCTTTACATGACAATTCATTTTTAAAAGCCTTAGCGTGAAGGTGTCCAGGAGTGAACATTTATCGCGTCCCATATTACATTTTCCGAGAGCGCTTTTCCTCATTTTCCGCTATGGTGGACACGTTGACATTTGTTTTGTCTTTGGCTATGTTTGTTTTTTGCTATCGTTCTTCCAGCTTGCAGTGAAATGCGACACACACTGACCGTTCGTTGTACGGCTACTGCCCTTCGAATGACTTTATTCCATTTTGTTTTTCGAAGGGTATGTGCGGTCAGAAGGCTGTGGACGTGACGGTTGTTAGCGAACTAGAAGACGGACTTGGCAGCGGTCCATCTTAATTTGTCATCTTCGCTTGTTTTTGTTGCTTTACTCGAGGTTTCTCAAGAAACATTGCAACACAAAATAGTTGCGGTCGTGATGTTCATATTTCGAACAAGTGTATTGTATTTGTATCAAATTTAAGTCACATGAAAGATTGATTGAATCTTCAGTGACACGTAAAATTAAGATTTTCAGTAAAAATTAACGATTTTAATGCAGAAAAAAAAATGCAGATTTTATTTTTAGTTGTAACATCAAATCCTAACATCAGTTTTTATCAAAATTTTCAACTATAAGTTGAATCTCTAACTCAAATAAACATCGAAATTTCACTAGATATAGACCGAACGGTTTGGCGTGATGGAAACACCGGTTCTCGTTAGATCACCGAAGTTAAGCAACACTGCGCTGAGTCAGGTATTGAATGGGTGACCATTATGCACATGACCAGTTCTGTTCGGGAGAGAGGTTGGAGGGATGAAAGTTAGTACAGCAACTTCATTCGCCTCGCTTATCAACCTCTCGACAGCATGGATTTGTGGAGGAATCCTGTTGTTCGAGTTGCACCGTCCTTCGGAAGGAACGTTAAGCCGGTGGTCCCCTTGGTGCTCTTCGACAGGAGTAGGCTACGTGCCGGCACCGGGTTTCCCCTCCTCCCTTCTAGGCTATGTTAGGTTTATCATCATCCTCATCATCATCCACTCATTCACCGACGCCATTAGACCAGTGCCGCAGGGCCAGTTGTCAAAACAGTGCGTCGTTAAAAACCACAAATAATAATAATAGTCACTAGATATGATCGGATGTCGTCATAGCAATAGTTTCTACTAATTTTTCAACTACGAGGCGAGATTTTGGTAAAACAGGACCTAAATCATAATTCGAACAGTGAAACTTATTCTTAATAAGTGTCATAACAACTGTAGTCAACCCTCGGAGCAATTCTAGATTTAAATTAACTCAAATGGCAACAGTTTAACAGAGTTCCATCGCATTAGTTGATTTTGTCGATAGAATTCGCCAAACATTTGTGGCAATTATTTCGCAAAACCCACTCGGAACGCCGTCGAGTGCGTTTCAATTTGGCAATTTCGACTGAATTATAACGCCGAGTGATATTCATTCACGCAGTCCGGGCTAAAACAAAATTAGTCGGCTGAGTTGACTTGATCCTGTTTATCAATACACACTATATATATCGGTTTTTGGAGCTAGTGGTATAGTGGTCAATACATGGCTATACGCTTATATACATATACATACATATATATATATATATATTAACTAAATGTTTAATCTCGTTATCCTCGCTAAGTGAATGTGTATAGCACACTTGCTAATCAACTTAATGTGTTCTCGCACAGATCGATATTATTATTTCTGGTCTTTTCTATCAAATAAACTCGACGCACGCGCGCGGCATTGTGTGCTTTTTTCTTATTTTTTTTAAATTTTTTTGTTAATCATTTTAATGTGTTGCAAATACAAGCAACTGAATTTGAATTAAAACAACGTTTTTTACCTTTTAGCCTCGGTGATGTGTTCATCATTCTGATTGCGCTAGAGTTTTGCTTGTTTTTCAATTTTTCTATATATTTTTTTAAACTAATTCAAATGAAATACCCGCACTATAGACTGATTGTCTTTACGTTATTTAATCCGACGCCCTCGTTCCTCTAACCCTACTTCAAACATCATGTTTAAATTAATCTTGAAAACCAGAGGCATTCAATATTTTAATTCGCGTATAATCCACTGAGCTCGCACCAAAGCCCGACCAGAAAGCGCCACCGTCGCCTTGGTAAAGTTCACTTGTTTCCCGTGTGCTTCGTCGTTACCACGGCCTCATGAATATGCACATTAGTTGGCAAACTTGACACCGGGGCGCTGGTTTCCGCGCGTGGCGGCATCATCGCATTGGTTTTGTCTCGACCTGGCCGTGGCTGTCAACACCATAGTCGAGGGGTGTGTAGGGTATGTTTCTTTAAGGTTGTTCCCGAGAGAAGTTATGTCGGAGTCGTCCTGTCTTGTGGTCTATAACAGGATATATTTGCAACGAAAGACAAAATGGCGGTTGCTTATTGACCAAATATCTAATCATTTTTTGGTTGTATCGTACATAAAAACAGTGTCTGGTGGCTATTATTGGTGCTGATAGATAGGTCTAGGCACAGGTGTTGACGCCTTTTTAAAATCAAACGATTCTCTAAATCAAATTAAATAAAACATCCTTCTAATTGACAATAACTTTTGAAGCAAACCTGTATCAGTAGCCTTGTCTTAACCACTAGGTCAGGATCAAAACAGTAAACCAATTCGACCCAGCTATAAGTGGCGACCAGCACTTGAAGCTGTTGGATAGGAACAGGCTCTTTGCCAACTCTGGCCTATTGTCCTTCAAAAGGATCAGGATATGTGACATAGCACTTGTAATAATCGAACCTTTTGTTGGTGACGTCGCGTAGGAAACAGACTATAGTAGGCGGTGATAACAATGGCTCGAGATATATAGGTGGCAGTGATTATCACGGCTCGCCAGATCTGGTAATTGACAATCGCCGTGCAAAGCGGTTCTGTCGGATGCCATGCGCGCTGCTGGCGGTAGGGGCTGTGACTTGTGAACTATAGAGACGGTGATTGGACGACTATGTTTCTTGGTCAAGTTTAGTTTGGATCTTCTGTTGTTGGGGCCTGGTTATGACGGGGGAAATTATTGAATATTTCTATTCCAGTAGTAATATTCATATTCGTTAGCTTTAAACAAATTTTTCTCCTAAACGCTATTTTTCGAGTTACAATTTTTTACTCGTGTTGAAGTGAAAATATATTTATATTTTGGAAATTAAAAATTCCGTTCAATTTTTTTTTTCTGCATCTTAAGCGAATTTTTGGTTCTTGGCCGTCCAGTTTTTGCTATACAGCTAAATGTCGCTTACAATTAAAACTTGATGGATGGGGCTTCCTTTTTAAACTTTGTTTAAAGTTTAAAGAAAGCTAGTTCGTATTTATCTGCTTACAAATATATCCTGATAAAGAAAACTAATTGCTAAAAACATTTTTTTCTGTTAATTGTGTGTAAGTTGTCTCACATTTAAGTTTTGCATTTATAAGAATATCCTTGTTTTAAAGAAAATAACTTAACCTGTTAAAATCCCATCTATTCACCGCGTGAGGTGACTGAAGTGGAGGAGCCGGATTTGCTCTGTGGGCTGCGTTCAGGGGTAAAAATAAAAACAAGTTTAAAAAGCTTGTATCTCACCACCAGATAGCTTTTTCAACCCTTATTTATCAAATTTCATATCTTGTTGCACCATACTGCACACAATTCGAATAGATATCGCATTGCATTACCCATTGCTCCATCAATTGTCACCAAGCCGGCTTAGCAGTTGATTGAACATTTTAATACCTCGCTTTTCCGACGCCGAGCACGTCACACAAACACACTCCCACCCTTTGCATGTCAACTCGCGCGTGAAATCCACTTGGCTGTTTGCTTTTTAATACACTCTCGCGTAGTCATGAAATCAATTTGCGAATCGCAGGCTGGCTATCGAGAGTGTGGGTGAACGGGAGGTTGCGGATGGCTTGGGCCATGTGGCTCGATTACAGAATTTGCGAGTCCAACCACTAGGCACGGTATGCGTAGGATATCAATAGCAGAAGGCGTTGATTTCTCTGCCGAACCCTTAACTGGAATCACTTAAAACTTGTAAATACTCGGTATAACAAGTGAATCGAGGCGGTAGAATTTACCTTTCAGGCATTTCGGTAATGTTTGATAAAGCATATACTATTTTATGCTCTGCGTATAAACTACGCCCGCGCTTACGCCTACCGCGTGTGTTTTGTTAAAATGAACAACATTTTACTGTAATACAATTTCATTTGTTGCCATCGCAATTGTTTAACCTACCACTTAAACCAGACTTTTAAAGGCCAGCTTTACAATGTCCAGCTTAAAACATAGCTGTCATTTAAGACTCACAGCCAATCAATTAATTGTATTTTCATCTGAACGTTCTGTCATCTTTTTAACTAACATTGTTACCGTATCAAGTACTTACGACGCTGGAGTCTTGCTGGTAACATATCTGTAAAACCGATACTGTGACCATTTAAATTTTAGGTATCAGTAATTCTGAATTTCTCACTGTTCATCTGTTTTGCGATATTAAGGATGAAGTTTTTACAACAAAACACTAACACAAAGATCACAGTTTCGTGTCAACCTGATGACGTCATCAACCTAGTCTGGAAACGTGACGGAAAACTTCTCACGCCGTCGACTTCACGCCAATGTTTCTCGCACTTCCCGCGAGAGTGACGTTTTAATAATTAATCTACTAATTATAAAAAATACTCGGCCGTACTTTTTTTTTCTCTCTGCCGCTCGCGCGTAAGACATTTTTCTTAACAACTTGCTGGCGCGAAACAACTTTTCTCAAGAAAAACTTTTTTTTTTTTTTTTTTAGTCTCGTTCTAAATCGCCAAGTCGACTCTGCGAGTGCTATTTGCCTTTGATATCATTTAATTACTGTTTTATGCTGAACCTGAGTCGGGCACGGCGCCCTGGACGGGCCAACTTTTCACTGTCCCTGCGTGATTATAAACCAAGGTTTCCACGTGGCATTACGACCGGCTCACGGCAAGCTGTATTATTTGGAGACGTATTTTTTTTCAGGTCACCAAAGAAGTGCCTTTTATGCCAGATTTCACGAACGCGATCTTTCTAAATAACTTTTATTAACATTTAAATTTATCCAGGTAACGTTCGTTATCTTTAACGAGAAAGAAACATGATCCGATTGATGAGGTGTACGCTTCATAGACGGTAAATTGATTAATGTTTTTAGGTAAATTAAGAAGTGTCGTCGTTTTAGTCGTATACGAAATAATACCTAAAAGTTGATTGTTTTCTGTTTTTATTTCTCATTCTAAATAAATTGAGATCTTTCGCGTTTCAAAGGAGTATTTTTTTTTGTACTCTTACATTTAAAAGTGTACTGATTGTAAGACTACAGTCAAGTTATTATAGTTACATTATTTATATTTTTAAAACTGTACTCGAGTGTATGAAATCTGGTTTAAATTGTAAATGCTTGCAATGCGTGAGTAATTTTATTATTAGGAACACTACTACAGTCTCAAAAATTGTTGCCCAAACGGGGACTCGAACACCAAACTCCACTTATTGCGTGCTCTCTGGAAATGTTATGCTCACACATTTTTTTGTATCTTCACAAGAAATAACGCGACTCAAATAAAAAAAAAAACCCGTTTTCTATAATTTTCCGAGAATATTTCGATGCTAAATCATTAATTTCTTGGCCAAATAACATCTACCTATTATCAAATCACTTAGCCGCTCTCTACCATACGACGACTCTCTAATCCACGTGCTCAATAAAACAACACTTGGCTAAAGTCGCTCATCTCTCGGATTACAATCATAGAAGGCTGTGGCCACCGCGTCATCGCTCATCTCGGCGTGGGATCCAGTTGGCTAAGAACGGACCGCCTTGCTCGGTGACCTTGTCATCCAGTAAGCCGTGCTAGCAGCTCGCTTGAGCTGTCAGATCGGATATGAGAGTATCATTTCGTGTGTCGGCCATTCTGGTATTCTAGACGCCGTTCTGTTGTTTGTGAAAATGAGCCATCGGGCTACTGACAATTCGTAGCAAAACTTTAAATGGGAAACCAGCATTTTCCTAGATTTCAACATTAGTTATTACTTTTAAACGTTTAAACAACTTATGATTAATCGTGGCCATAGTATAATGTTAGTTCGGAAAATATAACGGTGTTTTTAACAATATATCACTTTTTTTCGCTTTATGTTTGAAATGTACTCGTTATTGTTTAGGCAAATCAATATTTGGGTCTTCAATAAATGTCTGAATCTGTTAAGGTACTAACATTTATCCTAGAGTAGCCTTTTTTTGTCGCCAAATAAAAAAATAAAAAACTCAAGTATATAAGTATCATTGGTAGTTATGGAGGATGCTGATATCGCCCGGTAGCTTTTCGGTTCTGCTTTCTTAGTTAAGTTACCGGCCACCGGGGGTACATTTCGATCTTTGTCAATTGGACACTTACCAGATAGCTGCTTATCTCTCCTCGCGATCTTTCCAAATCGTCTTCGTCCTCGCTAAACGCCTCCCACCCACTCCCAATCACAAGCCGATCCTCGCGTCCTCGACGCCGACGCGCATCCGACGTCGACGTCGACGTCGTTCACACAATTGTTGCTCCCGACGCCGCGCGCCGCGCGTTCTGACCACCTGTGCACACGGACGCCGGCGACGCCGACGCCGACGATGCCGAGTTTGCGTCGGCGTCGCGGCTTCGGTTGGCGTCGCGAAGTCGTCAGTTGGCCGCGACGCATGGACAAGCGAGGGTCGACGTCGTTGCGCGAGACCGACGCCCTCTAGAGACGCGCGACGCTGGCCCCAGAAAAAGATTTAAAATTATAAAAGTCTTCGTGCTTTGCTGAGAAACGTTGATATTCTATGGTATTTTCAGACCAATTTGAGCGGGAAAAGTGATTTTTTTTTCTAAATATATTTCAAATCTTAAAAAAGCAACGTTTTTAACCTAAAGTTGAACGCTTAAAAGCGTACTTGCGGCCAGCATTGTTGTAAAATAATTCTAAAAGTCTTTATAACACAAGATTGTTGTGTTATTTTGCCCCGAGTGTGTTCAAAATCTCCGTGTTCCGGGTCTGGTTTGCCGGCCTTCCGACTTCTAAATGCAGGATCGTCGAGGACGGGTCTGCCGCTCGACTGCGGCCTTCGTGCCGATGTCGGCGTCGACCGCCGGCGGCCGGTAATGCCTCGGTCTAACCGGCGCTGTCCACGATACCGGATCGCCAACAAGATAAACGCCTCCGCCGTAGCCCTGGCGATGCATCACTTAGAGTGCGACCACTTGCCGATGGCGACGTTATGAGATCGGCCTAAATAGGAAAATTTTTACAAGTGTTGATAGCGTTTTTTTGGCGGTCCTAAAAATTAGCGTGTCAGTGTTTTTGTTTGTTAAGTGCGACATGTCTGTTGGTTATACATAGTTGTAGTCAAGTGTTGGAAAAGCGCGGAAATTTATGTATTTATTGAAAAATAGATAAATTTAAAGCGTCTTTCGGAATTTTGCCCGTGAGGCAGTTGTTCAAAGTGGAAAGCAGTGAAGTTTTCGTGGAGAGAGAAGAAAAAAAAAACCCGGAGAGCAAAAAGGAGAGAAGAAAAATAAAACTTCCAATTTGTGTATTTATACGGGTTGAATTATTCAAGTGTGCATTCGCGGGGTTTTTTCCTCCTGTCCGTTCTTTACCTGGCCGTGTTTAGCAGTGAATTCACGGACCACGTCATGCCCTGACCTAGGTCAAAATTTCACTCGGAGGTCTTCGGGCGGCCAAGTCTGTCTGTGTAAGCGCAAGCAAATAAAAACCAGAAGCCCTGGGAAGAAATGAAAATATGAGTCAACAAAAACCCACTACCAAGTCTCGACGTATTTATGTAAATATAACGGATATATAAGTGGTTGCTTGCTCGTCGACGACGAGGGGAGAACTTTCCTAAAGAAAGAAAGTAAAGAAAATTACAACGACGCTAGACGGAGAAAGAAAAATAATCAAGTGCATCTCTTTTTTTTTCGTCCGAGAGGCGAAAAACATGAGAGAGTGTTTGACGACGGCGTGCCTATGAGAATGCCAGATATGTATACCCCATGTCTAGTTGGTGGTTTAAAGGTGGATGTCGCTTGAATAGTGTGCATTTTTTACATCCAGGTCGCAGCGCGATGAAGGGCGATTGTCGAGAAGGATGGTCAATCTTTCTTGTCGCCTTGATTGTTTCTACTGGCATATGCAGCGCAGATGGTAAGTCCTCAAGTTTCTATTACTAATTTTTGGTGAGGGTATGTTGACCGTGATATGGACCAATTTGTTTGCTAAAGTTGTCAGAAATTATTTTCAGTAAATCTTTGTTGGGTTTTACAGATGTAATTCGTCGAACAAAATTCTGGTTTAGTTTTTGTCAACTTTAAATCAATTGGTCTGTAAAAGTATGTGCGTTGAACAAAGTTTCCCGTTTTCAAGACTGCGGCAGGATCGACAAAACACGACGCAAACCCAATTCAAACACGTGTATTTCCTTAAACTTCAGCATCGAATGGCATAAGAAAAAATATTTTGTTAGTTTATATATTACAAAGGTAGGGTCTCAGAAAAATAATGGTGAGTTCTGGTTTTAAAACCTCATTAAGAAATCGCAAATGTTATTTAAGGCATAAGAAATCTGAACCCGAGACGTCTCAATTGGAACTTTGGTGCTCTGCCCTAACAGCGAATGTTGAAGTTACGGTGCTAAAATTTTTTTTGAAAGTTATCCATAAGAAAGTCGAACGCAGTAACAAGTTTTGTGGTAGGTGACAAATTCACTTTTGTGTGAAGAATTTAGTTGGCACAGCGTGAGTTATCATATCAACGTTATTATTCGGTCAACTGTGACCTTATATCTGTCTTTTAAAACAGAAGAGCCTAACAACAAAAACATGTAATAACTTAAATATCACCCTCCCAATGCAGTACTAGATTTTAGCTATCTTTATTCTAATCACATTATCAATTGTCAATGCCACTTAAACGACGTCGTCCACTGTCAGTTCCAAGCGAACCATTTAATCGAGGTTATAATTTAACTAATTATATATCAAACTCGACAATGTTTGTGTTTAATTAGCGATCGCATACACCGGGGTTACCATGACTACGTATAATCAAGTTAACCAGCCAATTACGCGAATTGGGGTTGTGCGGATGGTATGCTTAATTGGCGACCAGTGTGCACGCGCTGTCGTCAACGTCAGCGTGAGCAAAATATTGTCACTAAAATATTGTCTATGCGTTCAACTGTTGCTCGTTATATGCGCTGCGGTTAGGGGCTGCGGCGAAGGTTTAGCACGAAGTCTGTGACAACTAAATGGTTAGTAGAGTCGTGAATTGTTCGCTAGAATGTCTGGTTTGCTATGGGTCGTTTGTAGGTCGAATTACGTTGCGTTGATGCGAAACTAAGCCTTGTTGAATTAGAGGAATAACTGCATGTTGATGGTTAAAATAGTTGGGTACTTCCAATTCTAATTGGTTGGGCACAGTGTTAGTTGCTCGATCGGTGGTAGTGCCCGGTTTGTTCTGCGGGCTGCATCTAGGGGCTAGGATATGGCCATGCAACCCTATGTTGGTATGAACCCTTCCAAGAGCACGTAAATGTTTCTCAATGTTCCTTCGAAGTTAACATTATTTGTATCTTGTAATTTCAACGGAATTTTCAGTAATTTTTTTATTTCAGTAAGCTATTTCTGACTTGGTAGATGCTTGAGGTGTAAAATACTAAAATGGCCATTACAAAACTACTTAAATTGGCAACCATTAATGGTTTCAATCGCTGGTCATCAATGTTTCTAACGCTTGTGGCCGTTAGCAGAGTAACATTTTGGATGGATTTCTTTATAAATGCTTCTCAGAAAATTTGCTATCACCAATTTTATGACGAGAATAACCACAGATTTGGGAATAACAACACCGTATATGCAATACATTAAACAACTTCTTGCAAATATGACATCGGTCAAACATATAGCGAGAGTTTCAAAGATATATCCACTTTTTTTATAGTAATTGAATGCCCAACTATCTACCCTCTATCAAAAACCCTGTCGTTTACACGGGTGCCTTGACCCGTGTGCCTCGGCCATGCTCTGGCGTGTTTCGAGTGTCGGTATCTTCCGATCTCCCGACGGTCGGCCGTACTGTGTTCCACACGGCTGTCCGGCCGGCATCGATCCGAAAAACCCCGCGCGTTCGATGGCACACTGGCCCAAAACCCTCACGGTGTTGTCAAGTGAGGTGGGAGGAGTAGAAGTGCGATTAGTTCCTTCCGCGCTCTCTGCATTTTTTTTTGTGTGCTTTTGGTTACGCCATATAATACGATTTTACTTATCTTGTGCCATAGTCTTTCGTTTCAAGGTCACACATTTTTTACAATTACACTAATCGCAAAACCGTATCGAACTGAAGATAAAAATCCGCAAAACGTTAGAGTTTAAGATAGTTAAGACCAATGGACATGCCATTTCAAACTCGACTCCACACCAATCTACTGTCTTTAGCACCAATTCCACTGCCACATGCAGTTAAGAGTAGGATTCCTGAACTGAGCCAATTGTGTTCGACTCCAGTATAACGGCGTCTTAAGAGCAGCCTTTAGGTAGTCTTCATATGGCAATACCAGATATCATTATAATCAGACCTTATAGGAATCGTCCAAATGCTAAGTCGGGTGCGCAATGCGACACCGTGCATGTTATGATGATACCTATAAGAAGTCATTCCAGCTTTTGTCTTCACGATTTGGATTCGGAATCACAATTACCTTTATGAAAATGCTTGATCAGGAGGGCGATTGCGTAAGCATTTTTGAAAAATGGCCGCGCTCTTACTTGTCCTTGGTTAACATTGGAATTTCGATTGGGCTGTGGCAGAGAGAACTCTTATTTTCGATATTCATTCGATACCTTAACACAACCGAACGTCAGGTGTCAAATAGGGACACTTGGACGCCATAAAATTGGAAACTGACCACTTTTATTTACGGATAATGTTAGAGTTAATCTTTCACTGAATTTCATATGATTGTTGAAGCTTGCAGACGGTTCCATACATTTCGTTATCAGGGAAAACGTAATTCTGTGATTATATTTTGGTGCATAAAGAGATCAAAATTATTTTTTATTTCAGTCATTTGTTTTAGATAACGATAGATCTGTTGTTTATCAATTTACCCCAGGTCATTTCCCAGGCCAACAACATTTAGCCCTAAAGTTTAGGTCTTCCACCCCAAACGTCAAACTACCTTGGCACATTCCCGTGCGAAAAGGGTCATACCCTCAGCTCTCTAGTGATTGACTTCCGATGGGCGACTACTAGGTCGACGGGAAAAGGGGGGGGGGGGCGTTGATTAACGAGCACCGGCCACGATTAATGATTTACTTCGAGTGAATTGGTTCCTCTTACCGCCGCCGCTTAGCGCTGCGTGTCATCCTTCAGTCTCACGGCCCAACCGATCGGCAATAGCATGTTGTTTCTCGCTCTCGCCGCCCCCAGGCTAGTTGCCGTCTCGCTCGGTTGCCGGGGAAACGCAGCGTCAGCCTAATGGACGGCTCGTTAAACACCGATCTGTTAGATTCGTTAAACAACGGATTTTCCGAGTTTACGTCTGTTATTTATTTAATTCCGCGGTCGTCGCACGCGATCGTCATTGAATATTGCATGATGGCTTTTTGCGTTGATGCCATTCTTTGAAGACTACGAGACTCGGCCTTTAGGAACATTTTTTTGATATTAGGTCCTCCAATTGACCAGTAAAATCGGGCAACATATTTTAATTGATTTGTGTGTCTTTATGAAATGGCTTAAAGTACTTTTATCAGCTTTGTTTTAGTTAAGTCAAAGGTCCTAAAATAAATCTTCAGCTATTTTTCCCCTGGACGCAGCCCGCAGAGCAATCATGGCACTTTCACTAACAACATGATAAAACGTTATTTTTTTCTTTGAATTTAAATTCGGATCTCTAGACTTTTCACAGGAAGTGTGAACGGAGGTTGGTAGAGTTGACCAAACTTCGTTAATCAAATCAAAGATTCGGCAAGTGAACTTCCGTGTCTGGATAGTAATCACATCTTTGATTAGCATCTGCACAACTGAAATAATTCCATCGAGCTCGCAAGAGCGTTGTGTTGATTAATTTTCGCAGACTTCGAGTATTGTGCTTCATTATTCTAATTGCTAAGTTCCGTAATTGGAATCAAAACTTGGCTCGCAAGAGCAAAGTTCCGCGATTCGCCGGGCGTCTTGTGCATGTCACCAGAGAGCGCGCGCTGTACAGAAGTCGCCGCCGATCGTCTTGTTTGTACATTTGCCTGCACCGGTTTCAAAAGCCAGTGGCTAGATTCCGACCCCGGTCTTCTATATTTCCCAGGAGGCTCGACCTTTTGGAGCCACCCTTCGGGCGCGCTCAGCCAATTAGACAATTGTCTGTTCTTGACTTGCGATTGTCTTAACTCATGTCGCTTTGACGGTCAAAGATGTGTTGGTGTCGCCCTCTCGCGGCTTCGTCGTGAGTGAGTTAGTGTGGCCGGGAAATGGTTGGGGAATGGCTGCAAGCTATACGTAACTCTGTGCCGATCTTTGTAGATGTTTAGTGGAATGGTGACCTCTTTGGTATATGGAGGCTTAAAATATGGATGATTATAATGCTATTTAGTGATTATATTCACTGTTGGGTATAATCTAATTAACAGTAGTTAGCATGCACGCAATTAGTATGCGGAGCCAATTTATTAGCAATGGAATGCGGTTTGGAATTTTGTTGTCTCTATTTTATCTTTGATCGTATGCCGACAATGCCACTTTACCAATTATTTTGACCATGTTGAAATACTGAGCACGCCAAAATTAGCTCGCAACAAAGCAATCCCTTTGCGTTTTGTAAAGCAAGAAATGTTGTCATTTTCTGTGTACCTACTTGTGTAGCTTAACGTGCACTAGCAAGAAGCAAATTATTTCTGCATTCTATCCTGGCTTTGTTGAGCTTGAACAAGGAGGATCGTCAAACAATAACCCGCTTAGCAAACTTGATCTTGGTATCACATTTGTTTTACGTGATTTCTTTAGCAACCACAAATTTGCCAGATAATCAAGGGGAAAGACCCCTTGTGATTTTAAGACCAATTTTCCCAGAGATTTTCTGTTGATCTTCCTGAGAATTACGTAGCCGATCAGCATGTTAAATGGGCCAAGTTATAAACGATAAAAGCCATCTTAGGGCTGTACGATGTTTGAGTCAAATGAAATAAACAAAAAACTGCAGCCTGTGTGCAACAAAAAAAATAAAAAAGTCTGACTTTTGGGGGGACGTTTATTGCTTGACAGTAGATAATTAATACCACACCAGTACCTCTGAAAGTAGTTGCAAATGGTCAAAAACTCTGCTGGACTTTGAGTCGCTCTCGTGCCTGTATTGTGGCTTCCACTTAGATGCAAATGCATCTTTCACCAAGGAACTTCGGTCCACTCAGAGGATAAGAGCCATGCAAAGACATGCAAACCACATTCTAGGTCACTACATATTGCAATGTACGGACGCCACCGACATGCAATTCTATCATTTTCTTGAAATTTTTTTTTTTTGTGTGTTGTTCCAACTCTCAGGGGTATGTCAACTCGAATTCCCTACCTTATCTATCAAGCTTGATTCTATGTTACCCGGCATGTGCGTTTTTTTTTTCTGTTTTTCAAACATGCAATTATTTCTCTATCTCTCTTCAGCTAGTTACGATGAAAATTAGTTTCCTGAAATTTTAATTCCTTGTTAAAAACGTATTTCACCAATTCAATTTTTTAACAATAGGCATAGCAAAAAAAAAAAATGATAAAGCTGTCAATCTTCAAGTCTGAACTAGTAATCTAAATAAATTTACTCTGTTGTGCAAACGAAGACAGCGAATCGACCCCCTACCAATGCTGATATAATATTCCAGATCCCAACTCGCAAACTCGAAGAAAAATGAATACACACACCCTCTTTCTTCAAATCGTCCTACACTTCCTCCTGGGAAGATGTTTCGCCAGTAAACACGATTATTATTATAACTAGTATGTCAACGTTTCAAATTTTAAACAGCTCACTTCTCAACTATTCATAACCTTTTTACGGAAATTTTCTATAGCACACAGTACGGGCTGGAGATAGAGCCCCCTTTGCTGACTTATTGCTCTAGAAAAGTGGAGCACACATGGTACTACAGTTTTGCATGGAGCCATATCAATCTACCGTGTTACGGGGCACACTATACGTCTTACCGGTCCAAGTCTCAAGACACTCAAGTATCATGTTTCTTTCGACTCGTCTTCATAAAGATAAGACAAGGGCCCATGTGTCATGCTACACGGACACATATGGGTCCATATGAGTGGCCTGAAAGTCTATACTTTGATGACTCTTGAAATGCGTAGAGATGAAAAGCGTCTCTTTAATTTAAAACCGTGTTTTCAAAGCGCTGTTTAACTGTCTTCGCGTAAAGTGACTGCCAAATGTCTGCTTTACCAACAAAAATGGAAGATGCTTCTAATTGGAGTCACTGTCGTTTTGAGTCTTAAGACATTCAATTTCGTTATTTCTCGCAGATTGAGACTTGTTTACGCTTCTTTAATCTTGATTACTATTAACCGCACTAGTTAAACACATGCATCGATATGTTGAATCGTAATTATTGAATCAAAGAGGTCAGTTAAAAAATATGTCTTTAAGCGCAATCGGATAGCACCTTTCTTTACCACATGTTGCCGGCTCGTTAGCTCCGCAAAAATTTGAAGATGTATGTCGGCCCTTTGAACGTAACGATAAAATGAATATAAAATTATACTCTGGCCATGAAGAGAAATAGCCTGTTGCATGTAAATATTTTTTTCTTTACCTGCCACCGTCTTCGCCTCATAGAAGGATTTTTGCGACAAATAAATATACTGCTTTTTGAATTCTCAACACTTCTGTGGTCACCCACCCAAAGACGTTAATCAACGAAGTGTTGCTTAACCCGCGGCCACTAGTGCTCACCTTGTCGTATCTCAATCTTGTACGCGTCGTAGGGGTGGTCACGCAAAGGGGGTTGGGAGGAGGCTTGCCCGGAGACGTTCCAGTCTACTTGTCTCGGCGTCGACGGCGAACCTCTTGGGGGACGGTGACGACGGCAACACGTTCGGACGGTTGTGTCTGTCGGCCGGACGAACGCCTGGAACAATTTGGTCCCGCGGGATGCTGTGCGAGGGGCGGAGGGGGCAGACTTTTGCGTTTCACGCCGATCGCGCAGCGGCGTTGGGTTTTTGAGTTGGCTACTTTTTGATATCTGCGTGACATGCGACGAAATTGTTTGAGCCATTTTTTATACTTTTTTTCTGAAACCATGAGACCATATTTGTATTTTTTTTTTATGGAACTCCCTAAGGAACGCACCAGAATCCACCATCCGTTAATAAGTCCGGCACTTGAGCACAGTACGATCAAAATCTTCTCTCAAAGCAGAATACTAAGTAAACTTAAATTAAGACAAACGAACACAAACGATATCATAACCCTATGTATGACAAAAAAAATGTTACCCTTTAAACGCAACGCTACTTAACGCCCCCCAACAAATCGGCGTATGTGTAACCCGTAAACACGCCGCACCATCGTCACACCATAACACGCACCATACGCACACCATACATACCATACACATTAACGGGCTGACAAATTAGTGCACGATTCGGCGCACTCATCCCCTATTAGTCTTAACCCACCCCTGCCCCGAAAACCCACCCCAAAACACCGTTCCTAGTTAGCGCGTATATACGTAATATATTCTGCACCGAGGGAGTTGCTTAAGATGCTTGTCGTAGACACTTCCTCAATAATTCATGGCCCCCCTCCTGCGTGGTAGACAGTACATGGCGTGGGGTACGTATAGTACCGGATCGGACCGGTGGGGGAGGCGACCGTATCGCACGCCAGAACATACGGTCACGGCCGAGTGAAGACATGGGTGTTGGCACACAGCTCTACTCTCAGTCGTATAACGATAAGACCGGAAGTCATCTTTTTGCGGTTACTTTTTTTAGCACCAGATTACTTGACTTTTTTGGCTCAGATTTAGATTGTACTCTTTCTTACCTGACTTAGAGGTTCCTAAAACGAGAATCTCTGACATTCGGACAATTTTAAGAACTATATTTACAATACTAAGGCTCTGTCCCTGCACCATTCGAGCAAATAGATTTACATTATCAAATACCCTGTTAGATTGATCGGCATTTTCTGAAATTCGACAAAAATAAACGTGGACGCATGCTTTTTTCGTCAATATGGCGTCTATTGCGCGGAGTCAGCCACTCTTCTAGCACTCTAAAACTCTCTGCATGGGTGCCGGTACTTAGGTAGCCCTATAGGGTATGGGGGCATGCACAATGGTCTCAGGGGGGTCGAGACGCGCCGGGGTTCATTTGTCTTCGCAGCGGAAACACACGACTGATTGATGAAGCCCGAGCCGGCGCTGGAAGGGGTGAAAATGGCGTCCAGTCACGTTGAACACCCTGTCTTTAGGTCTACGTGCGCACAGCTATGAGGGGGGGGGGGGGGATATGCAGATTATGATTGGTTGTGTAAGGTGGGGTTTTTTTTTTTCACGTTGGGTTTTCGTAGCTCGCTTTGAGCGGGAAAATCGTCTCGAGTCGCGCGCGTTGTTGGATTTGTTTAATAAATGATTAACTCAACGTCGTCTAGCATCAAACGCCCGTTTTGTTTGCTGATGGTGACTTTTCACTGAGCCGTGATATAAAGGGGTGGGCAAAGTGATTGGATTTTGAATTGGTGACTTTTCTAGTTGTGTTCCATCAATTTGCGCTTTCGATTAGAGTGCAGTTATTCGATGTCGGTTTAATCTTACCAATTACTTGTATGACTTGCGAAATGAGTTTGCAAGAACTGCAAGAAAAAGTCGTGAAAATTCTTACAGTTTTTTACTGAATTGTTTATTTATTTTATTTAGGGTGTACTTTGTTCATCCCTAAGAGGTCCCCCCCGGCAAGACAGGCTGTATCTTATACTCTATCTAGGTATTTGCGATTCTCAGGGGCACCAAAGTCACGATTTAAGAATAAAAAGCCAGGAAAATACTGAACTTACCAAAGATATTATAGCTGTACCTGTAATGTAAGAATATTAATAATCGTGCATTTTGTAGATTTATTTTCGGCACACCAGTTGTTATTTTTATTTTTTTTAATGAATTAACTTTGTCGTATACATTGTCAAGAACTTGGGTAAAAATTACATTTTTCAGTGTTTTTTATTAAGAGAAAATAGTATTTCCAAAACGAGCCCTGTTCCTAGTTGATTCCATTATCTAAAACGTATTTTAAATCCTTGCATTCCAGATGGCCATGGCCAGAAAATCTCTGCAAAAATGTATATGAACTCACTGGGGGTATTTTCCCTTGAAGTACAATCCGGCCATGTGGATCACCGTATACGGCCAACCCAATGACGTTTGACATGTAGTTTCTAAACCATCTCGATTCCATTCACTGCCTCCACAATCTATAGCAAGTACCTGTCTAGCGTATGATTTCTTTTTTGCTCCAATCGGGCAGTGGCTTCACGACCCCTGCGATCTCATGCAGAGGTGTTTGACGCTTAAATCGATTCGATCGCACGCTACAAGGGATTTTGGGTTGTCGAGGGTAGCCCCGCAGGTAGGAGGGTGGTAAGGGGGAGGGGAGGGCGGGACATAAATCGGTGTTGCCAACACGAGATCGATAGGTCGCACGAGCCGAGCCGGCGAAAGAAAAAAAAAGAAAAACAACAACGATTCTCTTTAATTTACCTCACCACGTTCTAAGGCGCCGTGAAAATTTCCACGCTGTTAACACACAATTGAAAATCGCGTTGCGTATTCGAGTAACGCGTGTCGACCCAGTTCACGGCATGCGTCCTGATTTCCTGAAGGCGGTGCAATTGACAGCGTCGAAGGAAATTTCGTGCGTTTTTTTTTTATTGTGACGTCTTCGTGTTTGTGTTATGGTGTGTGTGTGTGTGTGTGTGTGTGAAAAGTGCAAAGTTCTCGGAAAATTGGCCGGAAAATGGCATCGTTTTTAACGGAAAGAGCGTTGCTGGTATAAAGTACCTACCGTGATGTTGCTTACGTGATAGACTGGACTTTCTTTTCTTCCCGGGAATGTCATTCGTTGAGGCGGGATGGGAAATTACGTCATGCCCGCACGGAAGAAGCGATTCTGAGACTTAACAAAGATATTTGCAGGAGAACGTAATTTTTTAAAACAATTTTTTTTTGTTATCTTTTTAGTAAATATTTCTGCGAATTCCATAATCAAAGAAAGTACCAAGTAATCTCTGTGGAAATCTTGTATGGTATACAACGACTACATTGGGATAGTTCCAGGAACTCTATGAAATAGCGACCCTTAAACATTTTTTTGCATATTTTATTATTAGATTGTAGATATTTAACTTTTTAGAGCGTAAACATATTTTGATATTGTAAATAAACCTGTCATAGTTTAGAGAAATTCAAAAGAAAGCTGGGGTTTCTAGTGTTAGTCTTGTGAGAGGGGCCAATTGGATTTTCTTCAAATTTGAGTAAAAATCTCACAACTTTTATTCCTCGTAGCCAGTGAAAAAAAGGTACACAATCTAAGCCCTCGAGAGCTTTTATTTGCCATCAGCTAATAGAAAAAAAATCACCGAGGGCGCACTCAAAACTATAACCAATCTCAATTAGAAAAGTTGTGCCTAGCAGTAAAATAAAATAACAAAAACTTCAGTTTATGATTATACTAAAATATTTCTGAGATATTAATTTCGTTGCCAACTTTGCAGACAAACAATACTTTGAATCACATGAAATGCTATGGTAGATTCAACGTTTGGTAGCCATGGAGATGCTGAGATCGCCTGACAGAGCTTCTCAATTCAGCTATCTTATGTTACCATGGGTTTATCATGGCCTAGCATAGGAGGTTCAATGGTAGATTCAACGTTTGGTAGCCATGGAGATGCTGAGATCGCCTGACAGAGCTTCTCAATTCTGCTATCTTATGTTACCACGGGTATATCATGGCCTAGCATAGGAGGTTCAATGGTAGATTCAACGTTTGGTAGCCGTGGAGATGCTGAGATCGCCTGACAGAGCTTCTCAATTCTGCTATCTTATGTTACCACGGGTATATCACGGCCTAGCATAGGAGGTTCAATGGTAGATTCAACGTTGGGCAGCCATGGAGATGCTGAGATCGCCTGACAGAGCCTCTCAATTCTGCTATCTTATGTTACCACGGGTATATCATGGCCTAGCATAGGAGGTTCAATGGTAGATTCAACGTTGGGCAGCCATGGAGATGCTGAGATCGCCTGACAGAGCTTCTCAATTCTGTTTCCTTATGGATTACGACGGTTGTAACGTAATTTTCTTTAAAAAAAAAAGTCTAGGGTCGTAATGAATCAACTAATGCTTATATGTGTACACGTGCTTTCATCGTGTTAGTCTTATCAAAACACACACCCAATTTTTAAAATGAATAAATTTGTCCTATTGATTCAAGGATATAATCACCCCGAAAGCAACACCAGCAAACATACATACAACATACACACAAATATTCATCAATTCAGTTTACAGTTTACATTAATTACACTCTTTTTTTTCACGCGCCCTTTCGACGGAGATAATCTAGCAATTATCACGTGCGGTAAACATACACGCTCGTGTGCACTTTATTGGCCATCTACTGTGACGTGTGGTACGTAGACACTGCGCATGGACACGGGCCTCCGTCGAGCGTTCTGACGCCACGCACGCGGTCGCAGCGGTCGGACTACGAACTACTTAGGCTCAGTCAAACTTTTTTGATTTTACATTTATTGGGCAATATTCAATGAATTCCCTTTTTTTTTGCAGTAGAATAAACGAACTATTATAATTATTACTGGTTATAATTCAGTTTTATATCAGTTTGTTGCTTATTCAGGCAATAAGATGAAATTAGATGACAAACCTTCATTTGGCGCAAAATGACCTTGCTGTTGACGCGCCTCAAAACCCCAATATAATAATAAACCTTCATTTCTTCGCTAGCAATAGAAAAAAATTGCTTTATCATTTCACATTACAGTATGTGATTTCACATGTTCACATGAAATGCCGGTTCTCATGAAATCAGCAAAGTTAAGCAACACTGCGCTGGATCAGATAATTAATTGGTGACCATCATACACATGACCAGTTTTGTTCGGTAGAGATACTTGCCTTGCTTATCAACCTCTTTTCAACATGGATTTGTGGAGGAATTCAGTTCGAGTTATACCGTCTTTTGGAAGAGATGTTAAGCGGGTGGCCCCCTTGGTGCTCTTCAACGAAATTAGGCTACGACTCGTTACCCGATTTCTCCTCCACTCATTGTTAACTAGGTTCGAGTTATGACAATAACAAAGCTTACAGAATAGGTGTTTGCTTGCCTGGAGTCAAAACAGCGTTTATAAGCTACGTACCAATTTGACCTTTAAATTTCTTTAAAAACCTGCTTAGTGGACATGAATTGATACGTTCATTCATTAAAATTACACCGCATACGTAAAGTGTTTCAGTTTAATACAATCCTGAATGCATTGGTTTTCTTTAGACACCTATAAACATCCATTTACAGCTCGGCCGACTTCTTCGAATTCTCCTGAACAAACCTATCAAATTGCCTATCTCCTATCGCAAATCGGGTCAAACGCACCTTCATTCTTGTTAGTTATCTCGCCGATGAATGGTTTTCTTTGGATTTTCCTTTATGATTGCCGGCCAGGTGACCCCTTCCTGCACCAGTATGTGAGGGGTAGGGGTAAAGGTTAAGGCTGCCCTAGTTCTAGATTGTTGAACTAGATAGCTAGCGTTATGTATACGTTCTGGCTTGTTTGCTAGGAACGTACACGTGGGAGTATGGGGTATTTGATTGTATGGTCCCGTGTAAAACTCTTGTAGCGTGATTTGACACGGTGACTTTTTATTTTGTTTGTTGATAATTTGATGAACATTAGAGGCATCCACCATTAGACAGTGGTACACGTCCGGTTATCAAAAAAAGGCGTCGTTCAACACCACATATCAAAATGTTGTCACTATGTCTTAATTTTGGTGCATTACCTATAAATTAGCATGTTTCAATTTAGATCTGAAGAAAATGTTCTTGTGATCTTCGAAGCTTTCGCGTGTCTTCACAAACGCGGTCCCAGTGTTTCCCGCTATACCTTACATCTAAGGGGTCGTGCCGAGTCTTTTTCTAATGGGCCGTTCGCCATAAATCTAGCCGCAAGCACGGCCCGGGTTAGTTATTTGTGTCGGGCACAACCCCCTGCGATTTCCAGGGACCTCCCCACCCAAACCGCCCAACACACCACGCACCGCCTTGTGGCAGAGTTCGGACTTTATTAGCCGCGCACGGCTTTCTTGGTGGTTTCATGTAATAATTGTGAGATATTATTCGTTCTTAGCTTGTGTTAAAGTGTGGTTATTGGAGCTATGACTCTAGTTCCGGTGTAAGGGGGTCCCATTTTTCCCCTAGTTCTTGTTTAAGGTCAGGTTATAGCAGTCAAAACATAGTTTTATTTTGTAAATCGGCTTGTACCGTGGATTTCGATATTTTTGGAGCGTACTGCACGCACAAATGTGCTTAAAATGCAATCATGTATGTGGACATCAACGAATTATTTATTCATATAAATGTTGCCAACAGACAGGAAGCTGTACAGCCTACTATCACAATTGTTTTAGTGAACTGAGTACTTTTCGAAATTGACTTCCCAACAAAACTTTGATAATTTTGTGCACTCTTTTTGTTGTTGAGGCCATAACCAATAAAAGTCACCAAACGTATGATTGCAGTTGCACTGTACCTTTTGACGTAAAAATACAAATTAGTTCTGAAACACGACACACTTTAAATTTAATCAAATAGTTCCCAAAAGAACATGGGACATTGATTGGGTGCTGATAAGCATGATGTTATCACAAAACCTAGCCTAAAATGGAGAAGGAAAAAACTTGGCCTTTCTTGTCGAATAGCACCAAGGGGGTCACGGACTTAACGTCACTTCCGAAGGACGGTACAACGCGAACAACAGAATTGCTACAAAAATTCATGCTGTTGAGAGGTTGATTAGTAGAGTGAAGGTATAACTCAAATTTCTTTAACCCGTTAGTCTATAGTATGATGGTTATCAATCCAACATTTAAAAAGAGTAGTATTGCTTAACTTCGGCGAACTCACGAGAACCGGTGTTTCCAACACTTCAAACCGTTGGTATTGTTATCATCATTTCTCATTATATTCTTCCACAACACAAAGCACTCACTATCTGAACAGCTGAACCGAAATTACCAAGGAAATAGTGCACGTTAAAGGTATCAGCAAGCCTGGATAATAATGATGAAAACACATCTTCCTTCTTTGGCTTATCCAATCATGGTTGAAGAACCCTGTGACAGAATTTTTGAAACATTTCGATTTTAAGACAGAATCATACTAAAATGCTGCCTTGTAATTGTTACCGAAACCTTGCAATGGTTACCTAGGAAGAAGGTTCGAAAATATCTGGGATAGAATAAAAAATGAAAAAATTATATTACATCAGAATTTATATTTTTTAAATTGTGTTGTTTCATTAAATAACTATAAATTATCCCGTCCGAACTGCCTGTAACCCAGGATTCTAGTCGTGGTTTCCACCGCGTAATGACATGCAGTGGAAATCACGCGCCGGTCGCGTGCCGTGTTAACTAACGGGCCACAGAATCGATCGCCGCCTCCAAGATACCGGCGTTTCTCAACGAGAACCCTGTGAGGCGCCGTTGCCAATGCACCAGTCAAATTTGGATCGAAATTATTTTTAAGATTAAACAAAGAGTCGCATCACCAATGTGAGCTTTTTGATGAGTAAAAGAGCTGGGTACTTGGTAATAATCGGTGCCACCGGATGGCGCTTGCGGCCATTGTTTTAAGCCAACCTCTACAACTAAATAAAAGTTACTCCAAATATCGAGAAATGTTTAACTTGCTAATACCAAACAATCACTACCCTCCGCCCACTCTTTCCCTACCTAAACTCTCTCCCATAGCGTTCCTTGTCGAAATCTCGACCAACATTTCCACGGTCCCGTCTACATATCTTGTTTAAACAGCGTCCCATTGCTATTTGAGCTCAAACAAAGCCGTGGTGATATTCGGCACCGATATCAACCTCACGGTGGAGACACATATACACTTACAAGTACGAATTCCGTCCGCCCATGCGACTCTGCCTTACAGCGACTCTGCCTTGCAGCGAGTCTTAAACAAGACGGTCACATTTTAAATAATTGAACGTCGTTTGATTCGACGCCAATTGTTAACGGTTTTAATATCAGCAATTCGGACGCGCGAAATTCTTGCCCGACGAAAATTTCAACCTTTGCACGAAACGTAATAAAACGTATGTACGTAGGTAAAAGCATTGTTAGTAATTTTAATAATGCACGTAGCGATAACGCGGCACGTATATAGTCATTGAAATGGTGAAAATGTTTTGTGTCAAATTTAATTGCCT
Source organism: Protonemura montana (assembly GCA_947568835.1). NCBI lineage: Eukaryota > Metazoa > Arthropoda > Insecta > Plecoptera > Nemouridae > Protonemura > Protonemura montana. The sequence goes on from OX387608.1 coordinate 8,201,650, forward strand.
TATTACTGAAGTCGCGCACGTTTTATAAATAGTGTTTTTCACGGCTATTCGCCCGTTAGGTCTGTATTGGTTTGCTCCATCGCTTTTCACAACGTCGTTTATCAGTTTTAATAACTTTAGCCGATAATAGACTGTAATTTCTATGACACACGTAATGTCAAGCAGCGAGTTTGTAGTGTGTAAACAATTACATCGGTTTTTTTTTTCTATTTGTTCAAAGTCTGCTTTTTTGTCTTCTCTGGCCACTTGTTCGCTTGACGAGTCAATGTAATGCTACTTCGACCGACTGGTGGAAAGACAAAAGAGTGTCACCCGTGACGGTTGAGTCAATGGCAGAATGGAATGCCGATCAAGTTTCAAGTGGGTGGATTTCTGTCGTGGTTGGGTTGACAGAGTGGACGGGGTAGGGTGAAGTGGTCGCTTTGAGGGTTGTTTTTGTAATTTTCTCGATTTAGCGCGGAATTTTGTTGGTTGTTTTGGACAAAGGCAACGCCGAATTACGGTGACGTAAAAGGTTAATGTAGGGAAATTTAGTTTTTTTTTTTGTTTCTGAATATACTAATTTGACAGCTGATGGTTACTTTGTATGAAATTTGCAAAATTTGGGTGCCCTTCTTTGAAAATACATAGGCAACAGATCAATTTTAAGTAGTAAGCGGTCGTTTGCGACACACATTTGGTAAATGCAACAAGGCAGATATTGGGCGCGCTACAATTTTGAAAGGAAAGCAAGGTAAATGCTCCAACTCTTGAGTGTGAAAACTGCTGACACCCTGCTTTTCCGTCGTTTTCTCGATCTTCATGCTGATCGCGATCATTTTCCGATTAGATACTAAAAATCGCACACCGTGTGCACCTTGAAACCAATTTCCTGAAACCTTCAACTGTTCCCGAGCAAAACCACGCGACATTCGCGTGTGCCGTGCTAAAATTCCGTCCAGCTCGCCGTAAAGATTTTCGGTCGCTCAATTATGTACTCAACGGCCTCCTCGATTCTTCTAACCCGTTCAAAGTTTTAAAGTATTACCTCGCGCTCTTCGGCTAGCAAAGCCTCTTAGAGATATTTCCTACTCAAGGCGGAAGCCGCAAAAATTCCTTTTCATGTTCTAGCTGACTTGTAAATTTTAATAATGTGAAAATATTTTCAATTTAGTTTAACATATTTTGTTCAGAGTTTTTTTTTTTTATGCGATGCAATTCACTTTACTCCTTAAGTGAGTTATTTCACGTCGGCACTAGAGTGTATGTAGAGGCGTAGATGGTCTAATTACGTCCGATGGTGCAAGTACGATAATAATTACTAGTGAGTTATAAGTACGTGTAGTTGGGAACATCAAATGACCTCATTAACGTTATTAGTTTTCTCTGAGAGCTATGTTTAGCATCTCTCTGAATCTAAACGTGGTTCATCACAAGCTTTTCACATTCGAAACTGTAAGCCATCAAGACATTTAGTGAATAATTAAACTCTAAAATCTGTGTATTATGCTTATTTTAACTCGATTGCAATTTGCAACACTGGGGAAAACTGTATGGTGATGCTCCAATAAGGCCCAACATAGAATATTGGTGCTCCAGAACCGGGCCATAAGAACGCTTACCAAGGCTCGTGAGGGGTGTAAATGCAAACAAATATGTTTGTGAAAGAAAAAATGTTGAAAATTCCATGCACTTTTATATAAGAGACTGCATGTCTCTAAATATTTGCATGTCTAAATATGATTTTTTTTTTAAGAAAACTGTACAATTTTTATAAAACAAGGCATGGCAATACATATTTATTCTCTAAACACAAATTGTCAACTTATGAACGCAGTGGGTTTTATTTAGGAAGTAAGCTTTTCAATCATTTACCCCTTGGTTGGGCAACAAGAACCAATTGAAAAAAAAAATAGGACACATAAAACAGGTTTCATTTGACAATCCTCTCTATAGAGTGGAGACATTCTTTGAGATATCTTTAAAACATTGCTTAGTATGTGTTACCTGATTATTTATTATTTTTGTTATTGTATTATACATTATTAATTATTGCAATATGTATTTTAGTATGTTATTTTATTCAGTAACATTTTACCAGAACTGACGAGCCCATTAGCCAGTACCAGTTTGTGATGTACACGGGCAATAAGTAAATAAACGTGAAAGTCTTTGCAGACATAGGCCTAAAAAGGCGTTGCTTGCCAAAAGGCTATATTCCTGAAAGTACCACCACAGCGCTCCGTATCTGTCACTAGCGTCACTTTATTAGCATGCATTAGCCTAACACAACATGAAGAACAGGGGGTCCATTAGACCGTGACATGCGCCACCTATTATGTCAACCCGATAATAGCACCATAATGCACCATATTCCACTTTATCCTAACGCCCGATGCGCATCACATGGGCCGTGATAATATATTTATGTTAATTATAATGATCACTAGATAATGGTGATTATCGTGTTTGACGCGTGTGTATATATTTGGTTGTCTTGGCGGGGTAGTGATGGATTGCTCCCTTCTGAAACGTTGCTAATGCTCGCGATGTCCCCGTTGTAGAAGGTTTGGGGGGTACTTAGATGGGTCATTGTTTGTAAACGGCCTTCGATTTGTGATAGAAACAAGATTCAAGTTACAGAATTGAGAGTTATTGTTTAAAAATTGTCCTACTCGCTGTACCATTTGAATGGTAGCTGCGAGATGTAAAGGTGATTTTAAGTAAAGGTATTACCGTCGCTGGCGGTGACAAACCCTGCCTCAATACGAATCTGAAGACGCACTCCTTCACGTCCGACAGTTGAATTCGCGCCATAAATTCCACGCATTCCTTGCGCTCGAAGGTTCGGATAGCACGCACGTGAGTTGGCAACTTCCCGCCGGGAGCGCTTCATTGTCTGCTAATACAGTATTTGTCCGCTGGAATTGCGGTTCCATGTTTGCTTAGCGCTAGTTGCGAATTTCAAGGCCACTTCACGTCGAGGTCATCTGATTTCAAGGTCATTAGGGTATATTTTATACTCGGCGGTCTTGGTTTTTTATTAGTATGTGGTAAAACCATGTCGTGGGGAACGAAATGTTCGTCAGAAATGTGGCATTCGATAGAGCGTTCTTAGATTTCGAAACTTTTTTCTTTGCAAAGATGCCAAATCCTGTTGGTTTTTATATATAAAAAAAAAAAACATGTTTAAATGTAAATAGTACCTACATCCTGTAACACTCTGCACAACTATGTCCCATATTGTCACAGTATAGCATAATCGATGAGGCCGTGAGTGTGACTGCGAGTGTGCGAGTGTAGAACAATAGAGAGTGCTAGCATAAACACGGTCCGATTGAAACGCAATCCGGCGGCATATACTCGGTGTCAAGGGACAGTGAAAGCTTTTGCGAAAACCTTTTTGCGTTGCTTTCGAATGAAGTTCTATATAGCTGCTGGGAGAATGTGCGGTCGGCAAAAGGTCGAACGGTACAATTGTATAATTTTGTTTAGACTCGCCCATTTTGGGCATAAGGTGCGATTGTGTTTGAATTGATCTGATTGTTATGTAGACGGTCATTGTTGCCATTTGTGGATTTACCTCCGAAGGGTGTGTGCTCACGCGCGGCACGGTTTCCGATTTCGACAACTGGCTTCTGTGTCGCGGCAGATATAATCAAATTAGTTAGCGACGGCGAGCGCTTTTTGGGTTATTGCTCTACCTGTAAGCCATGGGTTTAACACAGTTGCTGGCTGCATATCGTAATGGTGGATGCGAATTATATGAGGCAGTCGTAATTGCTGAAGAGCTCTATGGATGTGTTTACTAGAAGAACCAACTAGTTACATTTTATTTATAGCTTTCAGCAACGTTAATTGCATTTCCTATCTATAATTATGTTATTTAGGGATATTTTGTCAGTTATTTTGTGCAAATTGTGATTATAACTATTCTGAATTACCTACTATTTGCTGTTTCTCTAATTTTGGCTAGGTTAAGCAACACTGCGTTGAGTATGGTATCGGGCCGGTGACCGTTACATTTCTATATGAGATAAACAATTGCCTAACCTTTCGTCAATGAATAGGATGTTGAACCGACCCGTAATAATCGTTCACTAACATTATGTGGTCCACGTGGTCCATGACGCAATAAAATAGTAAATATCCAGATCTATAGCAAGCATTCAGACGTGGTTTTTCCCAAAAGACCACTACTTTCTGGTGATTATCGGTCCCCGCTGAACGCCGTGCCATAAAGTCAACCGGGACGCGGTCTCGGCCGGGGTGTGAGGCACACCGGGAAATTGCATCAATTTTCCACCTTTATTTTATTACGCATAAAACACGTATAGAACTCATTTTATTTCATCGTACGCCATACACGCACATGAATAGAAACATACGCCGTCCATGTTGATATATAACGGTATACATATAAAATAACCGAAACTGAAAATGGAAAATCGATTTTAATTTTATTTCCCATGGTCTGGTCCGGTCTGGCCCGGTCCGGTCCGGTCCGGTCCTAACTCTCTTGATAGTAATTAAAATAATAAATTAATCCGGTTCGTGTTAAACGTGTGTTGGTTCCTAGATCCTGATTGGTCTATACGGGGGTACAATGTCGACTGGTTTATCGCGGGCGATCATTTTCAATAGTTAGAAAGCCTAACATGGTCGCCGCGGACTAGACCCTACATTAGCTAGAGAGAGAGAGAGGGTGGTGGGCGATTTCGGAGCGCCAAGGACTGTGGCTTACGGCTGTCGGTAGGAATACATCTGTCTCGTTCTCGGGTACAATGGTCGTCCTTTGTTCTTACTGATTAGGAGTTGTTTTAACTGCCGCCCCCCCCTCCCCCCCAGCCTCTTGCGCGCTTATTGGGGTACGTTAGTTTGGTGGCTTGGTTACCATAGCTGTTCGTGTTATCAGATCCAGAGCGTCATTACCATTTAGATGTTTTGATTGGTTCTTGGCGGACTTAAGTGCGAGCGCCGGTTGTATTCTCTCAGGAACCGGCAACGTTTTTAGTTTGGATAATTATATTTTTGATTATTTTCTTGTGTGAGTTTTTGATGACAGCATGATAACGCAAAATGTTTTCGAATACATGATGTGCCGTCAGTATTACCACTCTTGTCGCTTTGTAAATTGGACATTTTAAATCTAGCCAAAATGCCAGAGAATTTCATGACTCAGTGTAGTTGAGGCTAAATAGCTATTATTAGAACATTCCGGTCAACATAGTTGATATAGTCTAGCCTGGAAGATTGATTGATAAGTGGGGTGTAACGACGTACGTGTTTTGACAACGGGCCATATGCGAATGGTCTTTGTAAACTATTGAACGATGAGAATGAAAATGAACCTTACGTAGCCTAAAATAGAGGAAAAAGAAACTCGGTGCCAGCACAATGCCTTATTACCTTGTTCCCTTATCAAGGTTACCACTGGCCTGACGGCCCTTCCGAAGGACGGTACAACGCGTACCTACCATATATCAGAGCCCTCTTTATGAGCTTGATGCCACTGTCTGCATGTCAAAAATAGCTTCAGAAGACCTCTAGAAAAAACGTGGTATCATTATTAAACGATAAATAGGTGCAGTAAATAAATTAAATTGTCTTAATGTTGTGAGGGAAATCGTAGAAATTAAATATTCAAGTTAGCCTGTTTTGGGGTTTCTGCATGCCAAGACGCGAAGCTTTCGCTAAACTTTCGGCACTTGTGCACTCCATTATCGTAGCACGAGCGACACAAGTTTGCCAACTCGTCGACGGCGGCGTCCTCCTTGCGAGAGGCGCCGAGTCCCACTCGAGGGCGGCCGGAAAAGCTGGTAATTGGATCCGAGGATGCACCCTCGAGATGCCGATCTTGGGCAACGTGGGCGAAGAAAGTGTACAGCGAAGTTCGTCTGGGCTGCACCTTCTTGGAAATCCGACGGCATCTTTGCAGCTCTCGATGGCGTGGGTAGAAAGTCTTTCACCGCTTCAGATGGGGGCGTTAAGAGGAATTAAAACGTGGCGTAGGAGCGTTTAATTTCCTGTGTGACGGTGTCTTCGGATTTTTTTTTAATATCCGTGCAATATCAATTTGGCTTAAGTCATATTCTTCGGTTATCTTCGGGAAATTTTGGCTACAGATATGTAATTCGGAATAGTTTACGCTGCGTTAGGTTTCGCGGCGTCAATTGGCAGCAATTTCCTTTTCACGCTTTCTCACGGCAGGCTCTTATTTGATCGGGTGTCGCAAAGCGCGCGTGTGTGCACGCGTTCTTCAGAGCGCCGTGGATATTGTACAACAAAGAGCAAAAAAAAACTGGAAAAATGAAAAACCACTTTTCATGGTGCCATGCCGCGTTTTTTTTGCGCTGTAAAATTATGAAACTGGCAACGGTTTTAGCGTATTGTCCTTTCAGAAATCCGCGGCCTAGTAACGATCGTTGCCGCCATTGTTGTAATTTACATTTGCACGGTGATAATCCCCCTTCCCCCACCCTCTATAACAGTCCTCGCCGCGAAAATGGAATATAATGTGGACCAGCAATTCACTAAAGCTCATCAGACGGTGTTGCTGAATGAGATTCACACCCTTATCGACATCGCCGTTGATAGCTGCCACGGTGCTTAACAATAATGCCGTAGCGCCCTCCTGTGGAGGCGTCGATGAATATGCAGGGGGGCATGGGGAGGCGTTCAGTTGACTTGGATGCATTACGGGCTCTTGTAGCGGAATGTAAACGGGGTGGGGGGGTGTTAGTCAGGGTGTCAGAAGACATAGTAAGGGGGATGAAAAACATGGGGGTGAGGTACTTTTTGGGTCGTCTTATAGGCTCATTAATTCAGATTTTCGTCTGATATTTACTCGGAAATGGTGTCATTTCTTGAAGCTGTGAAGTTGATTGTTGTAAGGGATTTAAGAGAATTTCATGCCTTTCAAATTCTTCGAGTGTCACTTTGCCAGACTGAAAGGAACTCTCTTTCCCAGTTGTTTTATTTTTTTAGTTATTTCACTGACAGCCTTAAATTGCAGAAAAAAATCTCTAAAATAAGTTAAATAATTAAATTTGATTTTGATCACTATATTAGATCTACTTTATATCTTTTATCATAGTATTGTTAAAAAATGTCTGTTCTATAAACATATTTGCCTCCCTTTTAAATGTCCCTGACCTCAACTCTAGCCTTGTAGATTTTATTTAAATACTCCCATGAAAAGCGTTACAATGTGTTTTTGTAACGACACCGAATCAATTACCCGACGTACACGAGAGACTTAACGCCTCACTCGTTAAACCCGGGTGTTCAGCTTGACCCAAAGCGGCAACCCGTCGAAAAAAAAAAATATATCCCCACTCGGCGTCGACACCCGCTCCAGAGCTCGGCAATGTAGCAAACAGAGAGTAATTCCATTCCACGTGCACACCCTAAATGTACAAATAACAAAGCCCCTTCTCGCCTCTTTGTAATGTAATGCTGCTAGTTGCGAACCAATAATGAGTCTCTCTATTTAGCTACCCTTCGCGTATATACCTGTCTAAAGTACATACAACTTTTAGAAACATTATCATTTGTCTGTGCTGCAAAATGCTTTTCAAGTTATTCCTGTACCAAAAGGACTTGTGTGGTTTTTATTTACCTGACCCATATCCCTAGATGTCTAGCAAGGGCGAGGTTAAACGGCACTGAGCTAGAATCACAAAAATATATGTATTTATAGTTTTAATCATAGCCAATTTATTGAGTAATTGACTTATTGTGTTTGACGGCGCACTGTTTTGACAACTGGCCTTATGGCACTGATCTTATGGTGTCGGCACATAAGCGGGTGCTGATGAAGATGATAGATGATGAAGATGGCACCGGGAAACCCGGTGCCAAAACGAAGCCTTATTTAGCAGAGCACCAAAGGGTTTACCGGCTTAACGTCTCTGGCGAAGGTTGTTACAACGTAAACACAATGATTCATAAACAAAATCTTGTGGTCTAGAGGTTGAGAAGGATGGCGAATGAAGTTTCTGTACTTATTTGCATTCCTCTAACATTTATCTCGAACGGAACTGGTCAACCATCCAATATCTGACCCAGCGCTGTGTTTCTTCACTTTGGTGATCTCACGAGAACCGTTGTTACCAACTTGCGCCTTTACCGTTTGGTTTGAAAGTGAAAGTTACTGTATTTTCATAATGAAAAGTAGCACATAGATTAAGGGTCCCTTTATTTGATTTAGGGCTCTTATAGGTGTGGAGAGAAAAGGACATCTAAGAACAAGTTTTCTGTGTACCTACTTTGGGCAAGGTAACATATGTAATACGTTAGACTTTGCTTCACCAATAAAACTGGACTATTAAGAATGCTTTAAGAAAAAAAAGATAGTGGCATGGTCTGGCGCACTTTTTCCTCTTCTAAAGACTTATTCGAAGCTCCGTGTGAAATACAAGAAGCTTCATCGACGACGTCCTACCAAACCCCGCCGAATGGAGCGCACAGTGCATGTTTTGTGCCTGCTTCAACTCGATCCTCTATGTGAATCAATTTCCCAGCTAGGTGTGCCTTTTTCTCTCCCTCTCCGTCGACGTCTTTGGCAGCTTGCGATATCATCTCGTCGCGCTCAATGCCGACGATTATCCTCCCATTGACGACGATGACGACGGCGTCCTTGTGTGTGAAGGGCTTCAGGGTTTCGACAGTGGCGTCGCTGGAGTATGAACTTCGGGGCCATTTCCACTTAAGACAAAGTTACTTGTCTTTTTATTTACAATTTTATTGGAATTTACTGGAATTCAGTCAAATTTTGAACCATATACCGCTGCAAAATCATAGAATAAGTTTGAATAGTTTAATATCCTCCAATATTTACGGTCACGGACGGCTTTCTATGAGACCTTGATGCAAAATACTTTTTTTTTTTTTGCTTTGAGCCACCTTTCAACCTTACAAAAAGAAAGTTAAAGAAAGTTAAACAATATATCTATATTCCGTTCATATCATAAAATTTAGAAACATATATCGCAGCTCCAAGTAAATTTAATCAATGCTGCCCTCCCTCCAATCTTTCCGCCACTGGGACGCTGGCCAACGTCATCGCCAAGAAAAAAAAAACAGCGGCGCTGGCAGATTAATGCGCTGCCATGACACCTAGCAAGGCAGCGCCCGTTGGAGCGTGCGACACCCCACATAACCCGGCCCCGTAGACGGCGGGCGCGCCATTCGAATTTGACGCGGCATGAAATGGAGCCTTCTTTCCATCACCTCTTCCCGCCGCGCTGCGTCTTTGTCCCACCACAGCCTCCCTGTTTTGACACACGTATCTTATCTCATCATCGCTCATTCTTTCCTCGAGATTATCAGATGTGTTGGCGCCGTCTCTCTTCGCCGCATGGCGGCGGTCGTCGGGTATCTCTCTCTTTTGAGCGTGTCACGCTGGAGAAATGGGATCTCGCGAGGAATTGATGGGAATTGCGCTTTTTGTCGAGTAGAAAGAGGTTTTCTTAGGTCGGTGTGTGTGTTTTTTGTCTGTTATGGTTTTGGAAACGAGGCTGCGTTTTGTAATTTTTAAAACGGGTGTAAAAGAGATTGAATACGTCGTGGTGATGGCGTGAGAGTTGCTTTTGTGTGGGTTGTGAAGAGGTATGTGCATCTGATGATGAAACGGTGAGGTTGCTAAAAGTGCTTGATGCACGGAATTGTTTGGCGTGTTAGAAACGCTGGTCGAAGTGAGATCACTGATGTTAAGCAACTCTGCGCTGGTTCAGGTATTGGATGGGTGACCATTTTACACATAGCTAGTTCAGTTCGGGAGATGATTTGAAGGGACGAAATTCATTAACTTTACACGCCTTGCCTCTCAAACGCTCGACAGCATAAATATGTGAAGGAATCCTGTTTTTCGCGTTGTTCCGTCCTTCGAAAGAGACGTTAAGCCGGTGGTCCCCTTGGTGCTCTTCTACTGGAGAAGGCTACGTGACGGCACCAGGTTTTATCTCCAAACTTTAAGGTCAAGTATATCATTGACCTCAAAATCGCATACTCGTTCGACGACACTATTTAACCAGTGCCAGTTGTCAAAAAATCAATCAATAAATCCGATTTTGAATCTAAATAAGAAGAGTTATTAAAACGTACTTTTTTGTATTAAAAAAACACGCATTTCATTCACGCACGTTCCTGACCTGCAAACACCACGCATGTCCACGTTCGTTGCCTAATCTACGTGGAATGCATTTTCTTTCTGCACCATACAGTTGCCCGTACAGGTTGTCCCATGCCCGCAAAAGCCCCGCTTCAAATCGCAGTCCCGCAATCGCCTCATCGCCTCAAACGGGTCGAAGTCTTATAAACCTTAACACAAAATCACAATGGAACGCGATAGAAAACTTGGCGCTTGCGAGAGATGGAAAAAAAAAGACTGGGTGCTGAGATATTTTCGCAAAAGTTTGATCGCGTCTCCGTTGTTGGGTGTTGATGAAAAAGTTGACAAATTCTATCAGTGTGCACACACACTCACACACACACACATACACTCAGGGAGGCGTTGACGGATTCGCTATCCTTTCTGAAAAGAAAACATGCCACGGCAAACTTTCTGCGCTTTGAAAGAATTTTTATTCCGTGCTTAAACATTCATAGCGGCTGAAGCTGCCTCGCCCGATATATAAAAGAACTGTGATATAAAACCTATCCTAGCATTTTATTATGATATCCGCATTCGAGTTTTAATAGCCTGTGTTTTTTTTTTTTTTTTATTATTTCGACTGCAGAGCTCGCTGCTTTTTTCGCTTTGGTACATTTCGTTTCGCCAGGGTCGAATGTTGTAGGACCGCAGTCGTAATGGCCTAGTCTATAGGTTCCATCGACCCTGGCCCTGCGGCGGCTGGCCGAGGAGAATTTAGCAGGCCGTGCTTTTAGGGGGGGGTGAGGGGGGAATCTGTGCACATTGTTTTCCCACTTACCGCCACTTTTTCCCGCGAGTGAAACGTGTATACTTCGAAGACTTGTCATTTTCTTGAAGTGTTTTACCGTGCTCAGCCATTTTGTATTTACTTTAGTGTGTTTAGCTGCTTCTGTTCGCGATCATTAGGTAATTAATATAAATATCGATAACGCACATCACGGATCTGATTACGACGTAGCGGATCTGGAAGTCCGCAAAACACACAAATAATGGAAAATGAATGTCGAGTAAAATCAGTTTCTTTAAAACATGTCCGTTTCACACAATGTGCAACCATGTAGCAATTTAAATCACATTCCTATGAAAAAACGACCCTAAGCAATAAAGGTAATGGAGGGTATTGGACCGTTGAAGGTTTGCTATTTATTCAGTTCATCATTGTGTGATCCATTCATTTGATTCACACCCAACTGTATACCCTATTCGCAAGCTGTAAAGCGTTTTCTACCCAGTTCTCCGGTACAGATACTGTTATATTCATATAATGTATATTTTTATACGAAGAATTTTGAAACTCTTTTTGCCGGCTCATTCCAAATGCTCCCGTCGGGCCGTATCACAAGACGTACCAATCACAACTCGATCGCGTTTTGCATTACAAACCGGGGACGATATTCAAAATTTCACATCCTCTCTGCGTCGTCGCGTCCATGTATGCCCGTGTAGTGCTACACAGGGGCTAATCACGTAGCCGCTAGCTGGCTTGCGACTCTGACGACGACCCCCCTGACCCCGATGCGACCATGGTGCGCCATCGGTCTTCTACCCTTACTCCCCGCCACCCCAGGTTTGGGCTAGGACGTGATCCTGTTTGGGACACGTTGGACGGGGGGCAGGAGATGGATACAGGGTGTTACTCGTGCCAGGGTAAGATTGCCAGGCAGCTGAAATGATCAGGAATCTTGTTAAAAATTTTCGGGTCACTACATTTAATTGGCTTTTTTGGTGTCGTATGCAGCGTTTAAATTTTGGGTCTTTGACGCCTCGCCTCGAAATATTTCTGGAAACAAAAACTTTCTACAACGAAATATTTGGAGAATTGGCCCCAAAGTAGTTCATTTTTGGTTCGTTATGTTTATCGATTTTCCTCCTATTCATCTCTTATTTGTATTTTTTCGCTTTTTTCATGATTGCATTGTAGTTCTTCCATACCCGTTCTATCTCGTAGAGAACAACTTAACTGGACTAAACTGTTCTGGTGGCATCACTTAAATTTATCTTATTGTAGAAAAACCCAGAAAACGGGAACCACACATAATTATCCCTTTATCTATTTTAGCCCCCAATTAAACAGACCTGCACCTCACACAATTCCTAAAGTAATTGGTATCTCAAGTACACTCAAAATCACGGCCATCCATGCTTCTCATTTATCACTTGTTCGTCCACCGACAGTTTGATGTCTCACAATCTTTGTTTACGACACGTTGATTGTCACGTGTCCGTGTCATGACAGCTTTAACGTCATGGCTATGAAATGCACTTGTTGGATTTTCAACCCCTAGCAATACCCGACTATGGTGGCAGCGAGAGGGGATAAGTGGGGTATGGGGCGACTTAATCATCGCCACCACTAGCTTTCATTGGATGCGGACCATGTTTTTATGCGCCTCGTCCTCGTAAAGCGCTTGCGTGCGGAGTTGCATTTTAATTCTGCGTATTGCATGTGGAGTAATGTTTACGCTATTCGTTATAAATGTGTCGTTAAACATGGCGAGTTGAAATGGCGGGCCAGGTGTCCGGTCCGCGGGCGCGCGCGCGCGTAAAAGAAGGGTGTTTTTTTTTATGACCGAACACGCGTGGAAATTGCTTGGCTATTTCGGCGGGGTTAAGTGTGCGAAAATTTGTTTGCTGGCATTTTGAAGGAAATGACAGTAAAAAAGTGTACGTGCGTTCGTTGTCTGGAAGATTGTTTTTACGGTGTAATTTCAAGAGAAAAATATTTGTTTCATGGTCTAGGAATTTTGTGCTCTGTTGATATATACTCTTAAACTGTTTAGTAATTTAATTTTTAGGTTCGAAATGGTATGATTGACTAATAAAATAACTCTTTCCTAAGTCAGTGATATTGACCAGGGTTTTGTTAACGCTATTCTAGTTTCATTGTAGATAAGCCTATTTTCTTTTGTCCTTTATTTTCTTTTTTTTTTTTCGTTGAAAGGGGTAAACCCCTTATTTGACTGTCGGCGCATTCGGTTCACCAAAGGGTTTTTTTTTTTTCAAATTCGCACTCTACACAATTCTGCAATGACACTTTCTTTGCGAAACATGAACGAAAGCGAAAAATTTATCTGAAAATGTGTCTGGATTTTTTGACGAATTTGACACAAATCGTCGTGCCGTTGAATTCAAATATGTATCTGATTCAAGTTCAAAGATTTCGAACGTGTCATTCAAATTGATTCAACCTTTTGGCCGTAAAGACACACAAAAAATAACTGTCCACATTTTTTCCTGTGTAGATAAATTAAGCCCTCTCTTGACTCGCTTCGCTAATCTAATATGATCAATCCATGGAGTTTGCACTTACGTGACGGCCAATCAATTTTATTTACTTCTCTACTCATTAAGTCAGTAGCCTCTTTCGCAGTCATTGTCGTAGACCTACATCCAAATCTGCGCCCCTCAAATAAACTTTCCACCTTAACATGTCTGGATTTTAAAGGTTTTGCTTCTCGACCAGACAGAACTGGGCTCTTTATCACAAGGCATTCTCGCGATAAGCGAGTCCCAAAGTTTTTGCTGCGTTTCCGCAAGGTCCACGATACGCTTGTTCCAACGTCTCGCCCCCCCCTCATCCTTAACCAAGCTTCCAACCACCGTACCGAGTACTTCTTATCGCGACCGTAGCGCGCACCGCGGCTTGTTTGCAGACTACATTTTGTAGTAGTAATTTAATTTGCCGCTGTACGGAAAGTTTTGCGTAAATACGATCTTCTTTGCTGCGAGTTTAGAGTTTAAACTGTGTTCTGAGTGGGGTGGATGTGGTGGGGGGGGGGGGGGGGGGGCAGCTTGTGTGTGGTTGCAAGAGGGAAATTGTGGTTTAGGTCGCGACGTATTTCATTTTCCTCCGGTGGGCGACTTGTTTTGATATGGTGAGAAAAATATGGCGCTCTTCTAGTTGACACATTTTGTTGCAAGTCTACCTAGACCTTGTGGGCTAGCTGGAAAGTCATTTGGTATACACACAGCTGTTTAAGTTAAGGTATTAGGATTTTTTTTTTAGATTTTAAACACTCTTCGCGGCCTTTCAAAAGGCTTGTCATGTTTGTAGATTAGGTTCCCTCTCTACTTCACGTGTTACACTACTTACTTCCCAACTCTTACGTTGACTCGTTAATGTTTTGGTGTGTTTAACGACAACGGCCCCTTTGACACAGTCGTGTGGCGTCAGTCGTGTGGTATTAAAAGTAACTTATTGTACGGAAAAAATGCTGTAATTTTTGTAGCAAATATTCCATTTGGAAGCTCGTATATGTGGACTAAAATAAATGTTGGTAATATTCGGCAAAATTCCCATTTTTGTTTCTATGATTCAACTTAAGCCCCATTAGGTGTGACAACCCTAATTTCCCTCTGGGATAACTTTGAAAGACAAGGTACTACATATACCTTCCTGCATACATATGTAAATATGTACATTTGTCCTCGTATTGCCCTAAGAAAACTGGTAAGGCTTATAAATGTAGCATTATAATTGTGTATTTTTCTTAGCTCTATCCAAGACATGTTTCTATTCAACACAGCTGCCCCGAATTACTAGAGAACATCTGCGTTATAATTGTAAAGTAACTCCGTTCTTGTACACAAACCAGACGCGGTAAGAACAAGCTTACAAAGCGCTGCACTCGAGAACAAAAGTGTCGAAACCGACGACCTCGACCAACCTAAAGTCGTCGCGGTTCATACACTCAAGACGTTGCATCTAATGGACGCATAACTCCTCGCGTAACTGCCAGATGACCGTTTCTTGCCCGTCGTGCGTCTTGCTGTCATCTCCTTCAGTGCGTTTTGCAGACGCGCTGATACTAGCAACATGGAGCTGGCGGTGGCAAGAAAATGTAAGGCGTTTGTCTTGGAGTTGGGATGCTAGGTCACTTCGAAATTCGCTCGGCTTGCGTTATTTATTAAGCGAAATAATCTGTATTCATTAAATCGTCGACGATTAACATACAGGTATCGATATTTTGATTCGTAATTACTTAATTGTTGATCGTAATTGCGCAATCGGGTGGCGCTTTACGTTACCTCGCGTTACCGGCTCGTTTTCTTAGCACAAATCTTAACATTTACGTTTTCCCTCTGGCTATACCCATCAGCTCAATGGTATAACGGCAAAGTGAGAGTACCGATCCTTAATGGTAGGGTAACCTATCCAAAACCTAGCTGCGCGCTGTATTACTTAACTTCGACGACCTATGATCTTAATTAAGAAAGAATCTTTCTGTATTTGACCAAGTATACAACATGAATGTAACAGCATCCTCTATCCAAGAGCCTATACGTACGTTTTTCTCTGTGAGCGACTTTCGAATACCAATACCGACTTCTGTTTTACAAAGTTGATAGAACTCTGTGCGGTGCACATAATTTGGCACGGCACAGAGAATCACATCTGACTCTCCAAGGATTAATTATCTGCTAGATGAAGCCGGCTAAATGTCGCCGTGTTTAATTATATTCCGACGGTAGATTTTGTACCGGTGGGTTGCGGTGTAGGTTGTGCTCTCGAAAAGGCCAAATTGGCTTCCCATTCTGTCTCGAGTCTTGAATGCAGGTCGATTTTCTGTGTGCTGGTATTATGGATCACAATCGCTCATATTCCTGGGGTCTCACTCGGTATTGTAAGTTACTTGCTAATATGGTGTAGTATAAATTGATGATTAAGTCATTTATTTGGTTTCGCCGGCATTGTTCTCAGGGTTCTAGTTTGAAATTAAGGTTATATTGAAATTATAGTACGTTCAATTAATGTTAATCTTCATTTCTCTAACATAGATCGAGTATTTTATTTTGGTTATGAGATTTCTACCATATGAACAAAGAGAGCCCATTGAGCAAAGTGAGACGTGTTAAACAAGCTCAAAAATCATATCTCATGAAATACAAAGATGTTATACAAATTCATAAAGAGCTTCCCTTTATTATGTTATTCGATTTCATTTAGATTTCTCTCTTGAGCTACTCCAAACTTTCTTATTACGATAATAGACCAATATTTTAGCTACTATATCATACGGGAACATAAATTCATAAAACAAGTTCCAGACTAGAAAAACATCTTTTAGACGCCATTTGGTTAACTTTCTAGTTTAAAACAGCCATTTTGTTATTTCAGTAACGCCATTTCATTCCATATACACACTGATTCAACTTCCAACGGGTGGTGCTGCTGTAAGACCAACCCTCTGCCAAATTGCCGCGCGTCCTCAGGGTTAAAATTCAAGACATTTTCCGTTTTACCCCCCCCCCCCCCCCACCAATGTCTTCCCATCCCTATATCTTCTTTTTTTTTTTGCTTGCAAAGGGGCCTCGGTGTATATAAAATAAAACATTCCGGTTCCGTGCGCACACCGCTCGGTGAATGGCTTTATAAGGAGGAGAGTGTGATGATGGTTTTATAACGAATATAAGAGAGCTCGGGGATTATTTGAAAGCGAAACGGATGAAAGGCACAGAGCGGGCGCTAGATAAAGATGAGCGGGCCGCCCGCTCGGTCTCGGCGGCCTAATATCGCGATGACAGCGCCGCATGCGGCAGGACTTGGCATTGCTCGCGCGTGCGCGTTTGTCCCGCTAGGAATTCTCAGAGAGGGACCGTGACTAGCGCGACTTGCATACCTGATTCGAAATCCGGCCGCTGAGCGGCGCTCTCGTAGCAGTAAAATGTGTTTAAAACTTAGTTTGAATTTTCTATGATGGTCTGGGCTGGGGGCAGGGATGGGAAGCTTGGTTATTGTATTTATTACCGGCGGTAGGGGAGAAGGATTTATATATTTGCGTTCTACTTTCCGTGATAACATAAACGTATATTCGGAGAGTCGTTTATTTTCTCTTTCTCTGTCTAAACCTATATTTGTGTGTGAGTAATTTCTACGAATGTCTTGAGTGGAAGCCAGCGCTTCAAGCGGTTGTTTTCTTGACTTAAACTTGGCCAGCTAAAACGTAAGAAAGTTACAAAGCAATAAATTTAATTGTGTATTTCGTGGATTAAATGGTACTGAACAATTGCAAATTTTCTTTACTCGAGCTATATATATATATATATATATATATATATATAAATATACATATTCTTCTTTAAGAAGCAAACAATATGATTATCGTTTCTCAACAAATAAGAAGGTACAATTCCAACGTTACTTTAAAGTAATGTACATTATCAGCGAGGTCACTCTTTATTATAAACTTGATACGCGATAAAAGAAGAGAATTGACTCGTCCTACCCTTCACGGACAACCAATCAAATCAAGCCACCACTGAGTTTAACCAAAAATAAAAGAAAATCGCAGCCCATTGAAAGCGTTCCACCCAAAGCCGACTTAATGCATTTCTAATAAGCGTCGCGTGTACTGCGAGATAAAAAAAATCACTTTTCCAATATCTTTCAGTCGCCATGCCAGGCAAAACTACCGCGAGACCATCGCTAGTCACTGCTAACTGAAACCTCGCCGTTCACCACTTTTCTCGGTAATTTCCACCCCCCAGCGCCTAGTGGTGCCGGCGAGGCGCCTGAACCGATTCTTGTTTCTTTATTATTAAACTAGCATACACTCGCCTTGCCTCCAGCTGTGATGAACATTCCGCCACAGGGTGTTTTTTTAGCAAGTGGACACTCGCCGTCGCCAATTTGCTGGATATTCTATGACAGGGTGCTTGTTTTACACCTCGCCAAAAAATTTAGCTCTTACGAGAAGCATTTTTCCTCAAAATGCACTTACTTCGGGCGACCGCTCGCTGTGATTCCAATACCGTGATTGGTGGATTTCAAGTAACCTGACCAAAAGAAGACTTAACTGTCCCTACCCCAATACTGGGCGCAGGTGAAATATCATTTTCCGTTGCAAGACCCCGGACAGATATTAAAATGGGGTGGACAAGGAGGGCCGTTGCCCGTTGCAAGTGACAGCCGCCGCGAAGACAACGATGGTGAGAGGGATAGAGCGACGGTTGGAGGTTGGCGAGACTCGGTCTCCTTTTACGCGACGCTACTTTAGCGGAGGCGGATTGACCCTTAGTGTAGGGAAGGAATCCCGTACCGGACCTATAGCAAACTTAAGTACAATCTTGACCATGTAGGCAATTATTGTGTTGCAATGTTTATATTGTTGGAATTTATGCAGATTTTAATAAGTTTCCTTTCTGGAGCCCAATTTTTTCGCATGCGCCTCGATAATAAAATCCGCGTTCTAGTTCTAACGAACAATCAAATCTTTCAACTGCAGCTCTGTAAGCCACCATTGAATCAATCGACGCGTTTTGGTATACTGACATTAATTTATAAATCTGAAACAACGCAGCACAACTTTTAATAAAGCGTGCAGGTTTGCTTGGAAATATTACTGTAATTCAAAAGAAAGTCTAAATATTTTTCTGGATTTAAGAAAACATCCCTCAAAAACATATTGTATTTATTTTTTCCGTCTCCGTTTTGCTAGACTGCATTTCTTTGTTTTTAGGTTGAAATGAGCCACAAGTAGCACTGAAAAGATACTTTACGTTTTTTTTTCTCTCACAAAACGTAGGACCTATTAACCCTTAACCCCTGAATGACCCCGAACCCTCACGGCCCGCCACTGCACATCGACTCTGTGCAGTGGCGGGAGTAAAGTATCAACAGTCCCGTTATTATTTTCTCTCGGTGGCGACCAGAGTTTTCGCACCAGCACGGGGAATCAATGACAAGGCGAGGAAGAAATGGAGTCGTTTCTCTCCACCCAGTAGAAAATTGTGTTTTGAGATATAGGTATACATTTATACGTCATGACTCGATATGAGATTGGAATCTTTATGGTTGGACATCAATTACTTCTTTGGAAATCTTGAGGGGCTCTCGGCCGTCACCTCTTCAACTTTATACGGAATTCGCAGAAGTTTTTGTGAACTATATTCCATTTGCGTTGCCCTATTTTGTTCTTTTTCTTTTTTCAAGCTTTCCATCTTCATTAACTACTTATGTACGTATATTTTCACCGAATGTTTCCGCCCGCATGGCAATTTTCCTCGCGTTTATTGTGACAGTTGACAAAGAACGGGAAATTGCGAGCAAAATTTGAGACAATTCGTTTTCCTTTTCGATTTTTTACCGTCGAGTAAACTAAATAAGTGAATTTAAAGACTGAATGTAAATTGAAGGCTAGCAAAAACCTTAGTCAGCTTATTACTTTAGACAGAATCGTCGATAAGTTCACATGAAATAGCATTGCGTGGTGGAAGTACCATGTTCTTTTCTAAAGTTGACGTTCAGCAACAATGCTTGAGGCAAGTTTTTGGTTCGGTGACCGCGCCAGTCTCACGGCCAGGTGAAGGTACGGAGTTTTTTGTTTTGTATTAATTGGTCACCTTTGTATATGAATTTTCCAGATACTATAGTTTAGGAATTCGCTTTCTAGATATACCGACCTGTGAAACGTCAACCAAGTGATCCCCGTAGGGAAATGGAATCTTAGTGGAATTTTGTATTCCCAGAATTAAAAATTAAATAGAAATGAAAATAATAAAGATGAAATTCAGAAATAAAATCTGCACATTCTCAGTAGCTTTGTACATAGAAATATTCCAGTGTGTCGTCGAACATGTTACTGGGGGTCTCGTTCAGAACACAACTTCGTTAAACACCAAAAAAAAAAGAGCTGCGTGTCTCCTCCAACATCGCTACCATGAAATCCACCCCAGCAAATCACAAAACACCAGCCAACCATTTGTTCGCGTTTTTTCTAGCCACACTTCTCTGACTTTTCCCGTGACACGCGTGCGTGCCAGACACGAATAAATAACCCTCGCGCTTGCTGGAAACTCTGGCAACGCTTTTCCACGAAATGTGAACCCGGCTAGGTTTCGTCGTCGTTTGATATTCTCAAATTGGCGACCGCGAGGCGAGTTTTTCGCGCACGGCCTTGTTTGTCGAGGTGAGAGAAAGAGAGAGGAAAAAAAAAACGGTGCACCACCTTTCAATTAGTGGGGGCTGTGGGTGCTGTGTTTTTGTTTTATATTAAAATGTCACCTGTATATGCGTATGGGCAGTGTACGCTGTCGAGTGTTTCGCTTTTGTAGAAACAATAAGCGGTGTTTTTCCACCGCTGCACAGCGGAATCGTGCGAGTTAAGTGGGGAAAAAAATATTAATTTTCGGACAACTTGATTTCGAAACGTTTTATGCATAAAAACACATTCGTATCAACAACGTTACAAAAAGAAAAAGATAACGTTGTACAATACTCGCGGCGAAAATATCATGGACTGTTTACTTTTCCAAAACAACAGCTTTCCCAGCAGTTTCCTGTATGTTTTTGCAATTTTTGAACCTAAAAAACAACTTTTGTCTCGTGGTCGCCGTATTTTTCTCGCATCGCTATCCCCGTTTCAATTTTTTTTCTGGACTCGGCCACCTCGATTCAAAGCCGCGCTACGAAATCGAATCCTGCGGCAATAAAAAGCGCGTGCCGACGTCCGCCGACCACGGTCCGTTCGGATAAAGCAAACTTTGTTTGGTTGTTAAACCATACGACCACGCGTCCATTGGATCGTAGGGCGAGCGGGCCTTCGTGCAATTCCATCGTCGTTTGGAAACTAGCTTCGTATAGCTCAGCAAGAACAGAAGACGTGTCGTCAGCGAGCCGATGCATCACCGTATAGGGAATAATCGAATCACTTTTTTTTTAGGATCCAATTTTATTTAATTTTCCCATTTAATTTGATATCTTTCCTGGCATCCCTCCCGTTCCTTCAACTGGTACAAGCGGGGCACAACAATCTGTAACCTTTTGATGGCACGCACCGGCTATAAGTTATGTGCTCTCTTTTTATTTCACGCCGTGCAGAGCGTGGTGATCGCTCGACGTCGCCCAAAGTGAAACATTTCACCCGCGACTAAAAGAAAAGAATTGCAATTAAAAGGTTTTAATTACAGTCTTAATTAAACTTTGTTTTAAAAACCTACGCGAGCGCCGAAATTCCAGCTGGCGGGCGATGCGCTTAACTAAACTCTCGGCATAATTTGACAAACAACTTTTTTTTTTCTCCACTCTTAGATAAGCTCCGTAGACTCTCGACAGCAGCCATCGTCGCTATAGTAATTATCATTATTTTATTTTAATTGGATTTCCCGCCGTACACCCGATGCGTTTGTCATCTTTCGCGATCAACCGCAAGTCGACCAGACATGCGACGTCTCGACTCGGTCGTTCAATTTGGCGTCGCGACGGCCGTGAGCCATGCTGACCGACGCTCTGACGTCATTAATCTTGTTGCCATGTTGAGCCCTCTGATCTCGTGGCGTCCCTTAAGACTTTGCTCGGTGGGAGCCGGGATATGTCTTAGCAGGTTTCGCCGAGAAACTCGTGACTTGCTATGATTCTGTTGTTTAATTTCGTTGGTCTACAACATTTTCCATTCGCAGTCTTTTTACAGGAAATGTTGTGTTTTTTTTTCTTTCTACATTTCAACCCAATTTCGGAAATATCAGAGGTTTACTTCGCTTATCTCTTTTGCACCTTTAGTAAATAGTTAGTATCAAGTAAATGTAGTTACATTCATTAACATTTTAAATACTTATAAAGTACTTTTAATAAGTTTTTTTTTCGCATTTTAAGCATCTATTTTTTAGCACTAGCTGGCAAACAACTTCTTTCTACGGCTCTAAATCGTTTTATTTATTTATTTATTTCTTTTTTTTGTCTTTTTTATTCATTTTCTGCCCGATTAGCGACGAGTGATTTCAATTTGTTTCCCGCGCCGCTCGAGGAATGTGTGTCTGGCTGCTCGAGGAGCTAAAATATCTTCCGCCGAACGTGGCCGCTTCTGGATTCCAATTTGCGATTTAATTTCAACCAATCGACTCGACTTTTGACGAGATTACACGCGGCTACGCGCGGTGGCATTTATAGGTTTGGTGGAAAGTTATTTGTTTGTGAATTGCAGTTTTTCTCGCGGTTCTTTTTTTAGGATTTGAGTCTGAAAAAGCGTTGGTTAGGATGCTTATTGGAAGTAAATGCTGTGTGGTTCTTGGTTCGCTGCTTTAGGCATGTCAAGACAGTTGTCCTTCTATCATTTTTTATATTAAGTGGAAAATGTCGCGGCACTTTAGGAAAACTGAATTAAATTTAATAAAAAAAGAAAACTTCGAAGCGTTTTTTTACTTTTTTTTTTGGAAAAAAGGTCCCGGAAATTTGTAAAATATACTTGTACTTTAATTGTAGCTTCTGGCTCATGACGAATAGTGACGGGTTATAAGATTCAAAGAGGAAATCTACGACAGTAATAAGTTTCTTTATCTGAGTATTTAAAATCTCCTTAAAAAGTACTTAAATAAGAGCCTTTATATTTGCGACTTTATTTTCTGATTGGAATTTTTTAATTTTGACTGTCCTAAAATTTAACTAAAACAATCAAGTTCGCATCCCTTATCACAGTGAAAATGCTGATGTCCTCTTAAAATATATCGCTATTTTATGCCGTCTCATCGCTACATTCTTCTGGAAAACACCCCAATTTCACGCAGGTACAACCATAAATCATTTCTTAAAAGAAACGTTTCATGCAACCAACAAAAGAAAAATCTCTTCACTAAATTAAATTCTAATAATCCTCCCAGCAAAACACTAAACACCCTACCATTCTGGTACTATTAAACACTAACTACATCACCACACACTCAACAATACCACACTAGATGGCGTGTCATACCACCTATCCAACTCTACCCAGACCTTGCCAGATCGCACTATATGGACACCACTATCCAGCATACACTAGGCTTTAATATAAACCAGCCATGACATTCGCAACTAAATATACATATTAAGACCATAACCAAAATATATTACGACAAGTACTCCCCTAGGCGGCCCCCGCAAACCGACAATATATATATATATGTATTTGTATATATGACCCGTA
Source organism: Protonemura montana (assembly GCA_947568835.1). Lineage (NCBI taxonomy): Eukaryota > Metazoa > Arthropoda > Insecta > Plecoptera > Nemouridae > Protonemura > Protonemura montana. Next base: position 8,224,681 of record OX387608.1, read on the forward strand.
CCCCCGTAAACACACACACACACTCTCTCACGGCGGGTCTTTCACTGTGTGCATGGATATATCTATGTACTCTCATACCCCTTGCCATCCCACCACCCATACCACCCATGCAAACACCCCCAAAACATTAACTTTAGTTTACTCGCTCTGTTGGTCGGATCGGATCCTTAATGCTACCAGGCCCTTACCTCACTCGCCCTTCCTCGCCAACCCTCTAGGTTACTATATTCCCTTGTTTCCGCAAGGGCATTTATTTCACTTAGTTACCTCGGAGCGCGTATCCCTTTTTGTGCGGCGGCGTACCAACCTTTTATGCAGTGTGACCAACAAAAAAAAAACGTTTTTACATGAAACCGGCTAATTTTGTGCTAGCCGCAAAACAAGACGGGGGTTGTGTTGTTAAGTTGGTAGCGGCAACGCGATGAAATCTTGGTTGCTAGCGCTGAATGAGTGTGTGCGGCTGGTGTTGAAAGTAATAAGGGCTGCTAATGGTGGTTGGGTGGGGTGTTGAACACTTGTTTCAACGAGGATTCACTTTCGCGATTTTAACGGTTGGTTTAAATGTGAGATGTTTGTGATGTATTTTTATTTGTGGCAGCAAAAAATGAGTCATCCAGTTGTCTTATCTGTAATTTTTAAACACAATCATCTCAAACATAAATCACGGTAATCTTTCAACGTCTAATTATGTTTCATTTAAATCTCGCGGAAAAATACAGCATTACAAGAATGCATGTTCGCCACTGAACGCATGGCACCTCCATCAAAAAACTACTTATTTCTCAAGCTTTTAAGTTCTGTAACGGAAAGTACAAAGTGCTAAGCGTCTATTACACACACACAATGTTCACCTGCGCGACTTACCTTTCATATTCCACTGTTCAATACAGAAACTGATAGATCTTAAAGATTTTATCATGTGCCCCTGAACGCAGCCCGCAGAGCAAACATGGCACCAGTATCACACATTTTCTGATTTTATCTCAAATTAAGTTCAGTAATAGGCAGATTCAACAGGCTTACATTGTACACCTAAACGATACAACTGATTGTGAGTACTTTGCATACAAGCTTATGTTTTATAATAAGTACATGCTGGCTCGAAATTTTGAACTCAAGTTGTCTATCAAACGATACAAAGCAACAAGCTGGTCATCTTTAACCCTAGCAGCAACTAGAAACAACTTTAAAATAGCTTAAAAGATTCCGTTTCCCCAAACTCTATCACTGGTCAGTCCAAACGACTCCCTGCGAGCACTGAACACCACACCAATCAATAAACACCTCTTCACGATTATAACCGCGGCGTCCTATCACGATCACCTCTTCCGAAGAGGTCAAACGCCCTCGATGCCCCAAGTATCCATCATCGTCATCGGCGTCGTCGTCATCCCCTCCGGCAAGGGCGCGTCTGACCCAGATGTCACTCAACCGACATGATGGCTATTTAATTACTTTCAATTAAACGCCGGCAAGTCGCCCCTCCCCCAAATCCCCGACGGCTTATCACAGAAATGGAAAAATATCCTTTGTGTGTTTTTTTTTTTCGTTTGAAATTATCGGTGACCTGAAAGTGGTTATTACCAGTTCAATAAAGATGAAGTCGACGTCTTAATGTATGCCCGACTCGACCTTAATCACTCTTATGAGGTCGACCCGTGCATTTCTACCTGCATTTGCTCTGGTGGCCGACCGGAAACGGCACCAATAAGGAAATGCCAGCCGGAAAACTCGACTCTAATGATAGGTACCTAGATGTACCTATTGCCCCGTTAGTACCGACACAATTAACCGTATGTACGTTTCTCTGCTGCACTTCCTTTGCCGGCGATCGAGGTGGCAATTAGTTAGTTAATTTATTGACGTTTGATTCAGCTATACACGACTTTTAATACGGTTGCAAAAGCTTCCGGGAAATATAGCCAATGGCATTATCCTGCAACGGAAACATATCTATTACTTTGCCTCTCAGTGAATGTTCGAGGTAGTGATTAAAAGTAGATTACAATCCCCTATACTCATCGGCCTCCCTCCATGTTCGGCCACCATATGTACTTGTATTTCCAAGCCGTAGCAACGCTTCTTCCACTAACAGGAACGTCCTTGAGCCGGCGACGGGTGGCAACATCATTTTCATAATTTGATTGTGTCGTGTCGTCGTATGTCGGCAAGTCACGACGCCGACGCTTTTAGTCTGATTGAGTCCGATCGCGACGTCGCATGACAGCTGTTTTTGGCGAACGTTTGCAGTCAGACGCTCCCAAAGCACGGCCACTTCGGCGGGAGCATAGCTCCTTAGATGCAAAGCCCGATTAAAATTAAAACTACCGGTTTTTAAGTTAATTTCAAGGTCAAATTAAATTAAATTTATCTAATTTTTTTTCTGAACATGCAGTTTTTTTCAAACTGGTCATAAAAACCCGCAACCAAGTGGATATTTCCTCGTACGGTCATGCCTTTTCTCTTTACCTTTTTTGTCAAGTATAAAGAATCGACAACTTTTTGGATTAGTTTTCCTCGTAGCTAAAGCACAGCCTCCAAGAATTACCCGGTCAGAGGCAATGACTTCCCCAACAACCGTATGTTGTGCACGGCCCATTGTGTCCACAACCCGATGTGGCAGTAAATTCCTCGAACAAGATAATCGCGACACGATATCGATCGGTCACCTGGATCGTTACAAGCTAGTTTGAGATTGGTATCGCCGAGACAAGTGACACACGTACGGCCTGGTGGATAGTCCTCGACGAAACTTTGACCGCTGGAGGTCGTGATTTTGCGTGCGTAGTCGTCGGTCATGTCCGGCGGGATCGGGCACGTTTCTGTCAGAATTTGGGATAAGTTCGACGGGGCAGTGATGGTTTAAAAAAGTATGTGACGCTTTTTTTCTGGTTGGCTGTGGCGATGGTCAGTCCTTTAGACTTTCCGGTGATCAAATAGACCGTTTCAAATCTCTATGTAAGCATTTCTTTCCATTGTTTCTTATAGCAAATGTATGTCTGGATGGCTTTGATATGTTGTTCTTTCTCTGACTTTAATGACAGTTTTTGACCTCTTACTACATTTTCACTTAAAGAAGATTTACCGGCAATGTTAACTGTCTGGTTTGCAAGACAATTGGAAGACATACTTTTAATAGTCACATCCTAGAGACGATTAAAATCATTTAATGCCCCAACGCTTTTACTCTGACTAAACCTACACGCCCGGTCCCGGTATGTTTATAGATGTCGCTGCAGCTGCGAGGTCCAAGCTTTGCCTTAATTAATTGTGACGTCGTTATTAAAGCGTCAATCGACGTCGGTTTCGTTGACAGCAGCTTAAGCGTCGTCATAGAGACAGCCGGACGGGCGAGAGGTGGGGATCGTTAAATGCTAGGCTGCTATAATGAGGTGTTTAAGAGACTGCTGGGATTCTGTGCATTTGACGAGTTATTCGCGTCAAAGTGGACGGTTTCCTTGACAAGGCAAAGCGAACGGTGTGCCAAAGGTAGTTGGATTTACGTGGTTGTGTTTACAGAAATATCATACAATTTCGGTGTACATAATTTAATGGCATACACAACTGGGCACACTTGCTGGGAAAATTTTAAAAAAAATTTAGGACTTCAAATTTTAGTGTAAAAATGTGCTGATGACAAGAATATCGGATATGGACACTGGGCTTAGAGTTTTTTTTAGCGCTAATGCTAAACTGTTTTCTAGAAAATAAAAATGTCTGGTGAACAGTTATCTTCTGACAATAATGGCAGTAGCTACTAGTTGACTTCATTAAAGTTGACTTCATAAATTAACCCATGCATATACTTACCATGACATATCTTCACGCACATAAATGTGGCCAATTATTTATCAAGAGTTGAATTGAAAAATGTAAATTTTTTACCAAATCCAATTCCAAATGTGTTTTCAGCAGAATACTGTAGCAAAACTTCAGTATGTTTTTTAGTGCATTATCGATTACTCTTCATAAAATATTCGTCAGGATGTCATAGGTTTGTTTAAAATAACAAACCTTTTTTTTTTGGTTTTTCCCCACAATAACTGCACTGTGCCTGTTAAAATTGTGCACCCCTTGTACAATGACTTCCTCTCTCCACCTCTATCTCTCTTTCTAGCGTGTAATGAGATCACAGCATTCATTCACCTGCAAATAACCTGTCTCCTATGCTTCACAAATTGATAATTGTTTAGGGAATAAATGATTAAAAACTAAGCGAAAAGTCACTAATTCAGCAGCTGTGCACAAACGAGATTAAACCCATTCACCCATTGGCATACTGATCACATAACCGAGTTGGCAATTCAATTGAGACTGATTGCCAATTTTTTACTCGTGGGGGGAAAAAATCTACCAATTCATGTGTGTCTACGTGCCATATGCCCGAACTGCAAGAGTGTTTCGATTTTGGTATTACAAAAATGTCATTTGATATAAGTTGATTTTTTTGGGGGGTAAAATCGCTCGAGATTTTAGTAAAAAAAGACGCTCACTGACAATTTTTAGTGTTTTTTTCTTGCTTGTATCCTTACAACGTACTTGGTCGTGTAAAACTCATTATTTGGAGGCATATATGAACATATAGGCTTATAGGAAATAAGAAGTTTATTCTTAAAATCACGGTTCGGTTATTACAATTATTACTATTAAGATTATTGTGTTTTTTTTCCAAAGACTAGCCGTATTTTACCATTTGTAACACATTTTTATATAATTCTCTCTGTCGTTACTGAATTTTGAATTTGACTTGAGGTTGACCAGCAAAACAGAGTGCGCACTGGCTTTGTCAAAAGGAAAATCTTTGCTAACAATAGACTTGGTGAAATGTACCTTTCATTAAAGCTGTATCTGTGTTCGCGAAAACTGTCAGTAAATATTAAATTTCCTCGCTGTCACAACGCATTTCTCATAATATTTTAAGCTCACAAATTATTTATCTTCTTTGTTTGGTGGCTTTTCTCATTTCGAGCTAAGATGCTTAAAAAATACGGTTAGAATTGGGGGGGGGGGGGGGGGGGGGGGTACGCTGCAAATCCCACCCATTAAAACACCATATATTTCTTAGGGTTGTTATGTTTTTTCACCACGACCGTTCCGCGCAAGAATTGGTTTTTAAGATTTTTACCCCATAACGGTCGCAAAACGCACAGGAGGGGCAGGGGGGGTTGGTTATATCGCCGCACCGTGCCGCCAAAGTTTCTCCATTTTTCTTTAGCTTATTTCGGACGAGAAGGGATTATGAGGAGCAGAATAAATGGCACGCCGCGGCTGCGTATAATGAAGTTTATATAGAAAGAAGACGATGCCATAGCTGATAGTCGGCGGGGGAGAAAAAGCTGAAAGGAAGAATAAAAAATTTACGAAAGGCCTGTGTATAAGGTAGCATAGCTTTCTTTCTGGTGAAGGGGATACGGAAAGAGAAAAGAAAGAAGTAGAAAAAATGGAAAGAAAAGATGAAACCGTCTGGCACGGCGCGTTTAATCTCAAAAAGATGTGAAACATCACCGGCCGGTTGCGATAGGGAAGACATTTCTTCTCTTGTTTTTTTTTTTCTTTTAGTTTCGATCCCTGACGCTAGAGGTCGCGACGCAACCCGGCGCACGGCCCTCTAAAAACACGTTAGGAACGCATTATTTAGCGTCGACCGTCTAGCTGCTGTTCCGATTCGATTTGAAATTAATTACTCCGAAGAACTGGCGCGCTTTTGGCTGTCAAAAAGTAATGACGTGTAACTTCAAGTTTGAGTGGAAAGTAAACGATAAACTTACAAGCATGATCGACGTTAAGCAAGGTCACTTATTTAACCACAGCTCAAGCTCAAGCTTGCCATTATAATACGTTTTTAAGTTGCTACCCCTTTTTTTAACTGAAGAAAGTGTTTGGCCTTATTTTGCATCATCTAATTTGAGCTTGTCATCTAGGAATATTATCAATTCTAATTAAAACTGTGCGGGAAATGCAGCCTACTATTAATTTAGGAGGAAGTTTTAAACGTTTTCTTGTTAAATAGTAAATTAAAAAGCATGGATTGTTTCCTATATTTTCTTCAATTTAGAACCCTTTGCACTTCCAATTCTAAGGTGCCCCTATTCAAAGTGATTATCGTAGCCGCGTCCCGTGCCCGGCCCTTGCTGCACCCTTGCTGGCTTGTCGTCATCGCCGTCGACGTGAGTCTTTAATCCCGACGACGGCGTTAGTGGCCGTCGGGATCTCGCCAGGGCAGAAGCAGGCCTAAGCCCTAGCAGATGCCGTCAACTACTTCGCCGAAAGAGGGTCGAAACGTCGCTTGTTTCGCTCAATGCTTTGCTTTGCTATGCTATTGCCGTTTGAAAAAAAAAAAATTATTTGAAGTATTGTTTTTTACTTTATCACTGCTACCACGATCAAAGATTTGACAAAAAAGACTATCTACAAGGACCCTGGTAGTTTATTTTGATATACATTTGATAATTACTTGTGTACGCACCTGCTATCCAAACTAACAAAAAAAAAACGAGTTCGTTGTAGTAAATAATCTAGAAAATATTTTTGCAAAATTATTTCTTAATGGTACGCAGCTATTCTTAAACAAAAAATGTATGCGAGTCTTAAGAAAAATATTTGGTTTTTTTAACTTCTCTAAGACGGTCAAAACTGGCGTCGGTCGAGGCGTCTTTGTCCGGCTCGGCACCAGGATATTGTGTCGCCCAGCTCGCTTCAACCCCCCCCCCCCCCCCCCCCCACAACCACCGCCATCCTTTGAGTGGTGCGTTGAAAGAAAGGAGGCAAGTATTGTGAATCTCACATCTCATTTCGCGACATATTGTGAGCGTGAGATTTTGATTTGTTTTGCTTGAAGTGTGGCTGAGACTTGGGATCGACTGGATCAGCTTTTCAAATCAACAAAATCCGTCTGATGTTCAACTGTCGCTGGTGTTGCCTCGTTTGGGTCCTGCTTACAAAATAATAATACAATAAACCTTGCAATTAAGGTTTCCTCATACCTATTGTGAAGAAATTTCAAGTATTCCTGGAAGAAAAGCTGTTTTTCATTTTATTTATTTACGAGCAGTGAAGTTAACTTAAATCCCTTAAATTTTTGCTAACCTCTTATATATATTTTTCCATTGGTTTTTCTTTTTATATATGTATTTATGAAAAAAGAAATGCGTGCTACGCACTTCAGTTTTCAATTCACTTGTGTGTGCACTACATATATATTCGTCCAGTGCTAGAGTCTGCGAGCAGAAATCCTGTCGAAGCATTTTTCTATCCCGTTTTTTTTTTTTCTGCCCCGGGAAAATTCACACGTCCCCCGAACTGAAATCAGTTTTTGGACCGCGCGAATGGCGTTTGGGTTTTTCCAATATAACGGAAAAGCGTTTCGCTAATTCATCACTAGTACAAGCAGTTTCAGTTTCAGAAATGTGTGAAAAGTGCTGGCACCAATTTTCGCAACAAGCCAGTGTTTTATGCTTGGTGGCTCGCAGCACTTAACGTGGTTGTTATGGCATTTTGAATCCCATCTGACTTTTTAACAGTTGTTAATGAAGTCATTCGTGCTGGTATTTATTTTTCATACGTGTCATTCCTCCATAGTTTTCAAAGCTTGGGCAGAAACAAACAGTCCAGCCTGTCAGAGATGTTACCAGTGGAATAACTGCCCTCCAGAATTGCTACCAACTCATGACTAGAACCATAGTTTTGATTTTAGTCATGGGATTTCAAAAAAATGCATATGCATCTGCAAAATGAGTCCTTGAAACTTTTATCATAGAGTGCAAAGCAAAATATCTTCTCATGACAAAAGCTCAAAGAAAAAGTAGATTAGCATTGACGGAGATTTTGTAGTGTTTTGAAAGATTACTTACAGTTAGTTTGTATGTCACTCCAAAACGGCCGGTGGTGCCTCGAGAAAAAAAAAGTATGCTCTTTCGCCGAACGGAATATAAAATAACATAGAATATCATATAAGCAATTTTTTTTAACACTTGCCAGAAGTCTGACCTAAAGTTCGTTTCGTTTATAACAAAAATTACTTGGTCTTTTCAAATATCTACCCCAAAAATCCAAATTCATTTTCATTTTTCTCCCATAACTTTTCTCCGGCTGTAACTCACAAACGCGTATTTCTTCTACAGGAAAAGCGGAACATTGAAAAAAGCAAATAAATACATATTTTTACCTAAATAAACAGCCATTTAAAATAACAAAAAGTCTTGCATAAGATTCTCCTGAAATTCTTTTGCGTTGGGTGTATTTTTGACAAGCTGAGGAAACGCGTTGTTTCCAACAACTTTCATGTATGACAGTAATTGTCACCATTATCACCCTCACATGAAGTACGTTGCTAGTATTTTACTCAAAAGACTGTTTAACTGCGAGCACACTCAAAGTACTATGCCACACATACACATTCTCAGAGTACTTTTTTTCTAGCACGTGCACACTCCAGTGTTCCACTTGCAGGAAATAAAACGTACGTTTCCTTCGTATTTGCTTTTCATTATGTACTGCTGTTACCTATATTTCTCTCTCTCCGCTCATCTAGAGTATAAATTTTCAATGAAGAGTTTTTTTTTTTGCTTTCTCTCTTTCTCCGGTACTCATTAGCTTCCCCTATTCCCCATTTCGTCGTCATCATCTTTTTGGCCGGCGCCGGCTTGCACCAGAACATCTCAAATGCGGGCAGCTTTGCCATTTTGGTAAAAAAAATGTAAGATTTTTAACCGCTTACCAAAGCTTTTGTGCAGGGACGACTTTGTCGGTTCGTCTCGAAGTTCTTTTTTTGCAGTTCGTTAAGGAGACGACGTCTGGAAGAACTAGAACGACTCAATAGTCGAGTCTTTCTGGGAGTTCCAAAAACTAAAAACTGACATTTAATGTATAATCTCGTGGGAACATATGATTTATATTCTGTTGATTAATGGTATTTTTCAAATGCCTCTGTGATCACTTTGATATAGAAAACGAACAAGTTGAAAGACACTTTACTTAACTTAACTTCAATATAAGAATCTTTCTTCGGAAGCAACGTTAAGCCGGTTGGTCCGCTTGGTGCTCTTCGACGGGAGTAGGCGTCGTTCCGGCATCGGGTTTCCCCTCCTCTCTTCTAGGCTAGGTTAGTTTCATCATCATCTTCATCATCGTTAACTCGTTCACCATCGCCAAGACCACTGTTACAGAACCCGTTGTCAAAACAATGCGTCTTAATACCCCACAAATCAATAAAATTAATACAAACCTGTAACCCTGTCATTTCGGCAATTATTTTGGTGAAAAAAGCAGCTAAGATCTGTGATGAAAACTGTAAATTCTTAATTTGCTTAAATATTTACAAGAAAGTGCCTCCAAATGTAATAATTCGTATCATTATCTAGTCATACGAAAGACCTAATATGATAAAGCTACCCAATTTCTCATTACACACTAAGTAAACACCGACACCTGGCATGGGACGTTACCATGCAAATATCAGAAAATATCCATCATCTGTGCCTCTCGGTAAATATCCCAGCATGAACTCTGGCGCAAAATAAAGTAAGAAACGCCACGAGCGGCGCGCCATAGCAGAGATTATTCAATATTTCATGTTATTATTAACATCCTATTGAAAAATATCTTACAATTTTTCTCCTCCGAGTCACCGTAGCACTGTGTAGCTTACTCATATGCAGCAAGCTGGCGGGCCCGGGCACAAAGAGGGGTGAGACGCAAAGACACCTTGCCGCCCGCATTGGAATTCAAGAAAAAAACCAGTCGAAATTGGACCATCTTTCATTGTAAAGTCAACATCGCGTAGACGATGCCGCGCGCGCGACAAAATCTATTTACGTTCTCTAGCAACGCGACTACCACGGCTGCTCAAGTGGGGCTAATACAACGCCGGAAAAGTGGGACACAAGGCGATGAAAAGTGCGCTTTTCATTTGGCGGGAAAATGCGCGCCGATTTTCCGTCTTCTTTTCGTCTTTTTGCGCGTGTCTTTGGCAAACACTTTTCCGAATGAGACTTGAGGAAGCGGTTGGAAAAACGATTTGTGTGAGCTGTGTGAACAGTTTCAAGCATCCGCGCCGCACGCGGTGACAGTTATTCTGTGCGCGCTTTTCAACCGATTGTCAAGACGGGACGTTTGCCGATTCTTAAATCACGATCTCGCGGTTCAAGTGTTTGCTTTTTAAGAAGGCGAGGTGTTCCTGTCGGCTTACAATCGCGAACCAAATCCGATTACCATAATACAGTTAGGATGATGGAAACGAAAGGTTTTTATGAATTTTCTCAAGTCTATTTCATTGATGTACAAGGCATTTGGGTTTATTTAATAGAAATGTAACAACAGCAGTGCGTTAATAAGTATAATCAGAGGACCAGCGTTAATTTTAAACTTTCTGCCGTGCGACAATGCGAGTAACCTGCGAGAGGAAATTACCAACACTCGCAACATCGAAGACTCCACCTAGTAGTATTTCCTATTATTGTCAGCAAAAAAAAAATCCGTCATTTGGCGGCCAGTTTTTCGCGAAGACAGTTGAAAATTAGCGTTATTGTACTACTCTAGAACTCGGCAAAGTGTCTTCCTTTATTTCGGCTAAGTATTCACTGTCGTAACTTCTTGGGTTCTCTTTAGATTATCGACGTTAAGCAACTCTGCTTTGCCAAGGTGACCACTGCTTTTATACTGAGCAGGAACCACCAACTTCCAGACTTTTCACTTGCCCCGGTATGATGCACCTGCTTTGCCGCCTAAAAAAGTAAGAAAAGTTACAAAAGAATACACAAAAAAAACCTAACTTTTCTCCAACATGTAAATCCGTCACGCTCATCGCTACCAACCTACGCGTACCGGATGCCCTTACGCATTCGTGCGTAATTTTCATCTCGCCCACAGCTACCAACCTCCCACAATGCGGCGCGTGTTGTAGTGTGGGTCTGGATTTTTTTTCGCGCAAGTCTTTGGCAAGGTGCACGCATTTTTTGCGTCGCTCTGCTATCGGAGGCGATTCACCGGACACTTTTCGCCTCCCTTTGATCTGCCGATGCGATCGTTGTCGCCGTCGTATCATGTCTATACTGCGTTTGGTGTAAACTTTCCACGCACTAACCTTGTAGGGTTCATTATTTATTCTTTTTACCCTGAGAACAACCATTTTTTGAAAAATAGAGTTTTTGATGTTTTTATAATTTTCTAGCATCATTTCTTAAATTTCTTTTTTTGATTCGACAGTAAATTGTACTTTCAAATGCAATTATCGTATTTGCCCTGTCTGACCTTGATTTTAAAGAATCTAAAACTGTACCTGTTTGGTTTTGGTAAAGAAGCTCATTTGAAAAACCTAAAAAACAGATTTTTGAGGAATGGATCCAAGAGGTTTTCCGTGGGATGTACTGCGTCGAGTATTTTTTTGATAACCCTGGAAATTTCATTCCACTTTACCCATATACTACTATGAATATTCTACTCGTATAAACACCATCTAAGCGATCAGCTTACCTCTTGTGTACTGTATCTGACCAGGAATCCAGTTCATCGACACACACCACCACTCCGATTACGCCACCGATCGCTTTTCCACCGTGGACACTCGAGTTGTAATGAATACCAGTACATATCGAAAGTATCAGATAGACCTTTTGGCAATGAAAGGCGAGACATCCAATATACCGCTAGTCGATGTCACCATCGAAAACAACTCAAATTTGAAATTAAATGCCTTGTTTTTAAATCGCTTTTAAATCACTTTTTTATGTTGTTATCTTCAAGTGACCTCGTTTTTTTTTTTTGGTAGTGCGTTTGGCTTATTTTTTTGCAAATCCTGGCTAGCGAAAGCACGTGTAAGCCCATCGGCCGTCTGTCTTTGACGTGGACCCATCCACGCGTACCCAGAGTAATGCAAGTGTGTGCGTGTACAGCCCAGGATTCTCTTGAAAGTACCACTCTTCCGCATACCGGTGCCTGTGATTAAAAATGCCTAGAGCGCCGGTTGATTCGGAAAGCTAATACCGTGCAAGTGTCGAGTGTAGGTATGGTTCTTGACTATAAAACATGCATAGGAGTTCTCTGTAGAGTCGCGTATATCGGGTGTGGTGGTGAGGTCCTTGTGAAAGATTCAAGAATGCATTGGCGTATGTGTCGATATCCCCTTGCGGAATGCATTACTACACGAGAAACTTTGGAATAGTTATTTTTTTATTTTTTTGTGCTCCATTGCATTGCACTCACTAAAGCGTTAATTTTTAATTTGTCGTCAGCCAGGATACCGGCAACGTGTACCGGTAACTTTTGAAGTTGTGTCGGTATTTCACATTTTTATGATACAGTGGATAAATGTTACGACTTACGATACCCTTGTCTGTGATAGTTTGTTTTGGTAATGGTAAAATATTGAGTTAATATTCTCCCTAGGTGCACTATATAGGGATGCACTTTGGATGCATTTGCATCGATACAATGTATCGGATCCGTTGAACTTTTTCGTGTTGCCGAAAGTTTAGTGTGCTTTGCTGGAAATTTTCACCAAGCAAGGAATATTACGGAAAGGTTTAAAACTGCACCATGCAGGTCTAACAATGAACACGTTTTGTTTGAATCAATTTCAGTGGTCACCGCTTTTGATCTCTGCCTTTCATAACATGAAATAGTGAAGTGTTCTTCACATTTTTATAACCAGAAATTTCATCAAAATTTCATCAAAATTTCATCAAATTTGACCCACATTTTTTTATTGGTTTACACTGAAACGTAAGAAAAAAGAAACTTGAACCAGTTTCCAGCTTGAAAACAATGCTTAAAAAACAACGTTCACCGTTTGCTTTATACACCTATGCCTCGGGTTAATCTAATCACTTTGCCGCTTCTGGTCATAACTTTTCGGCCGACATAGCGAGGACCGATCGGACTAATGGTCCGCAAAATGGCCGACCACTGATGGAAACAGCTCGTATGATTTTACTGCACCCATAATAAACAGAAATATGTAGCCAGACCGCTCGCAAGTGTGATGGGATTTCACGTGCGGGTAGCACCTATGTCGTCTCTCTATTTTTGTATGCAGCTATTTTCCTATCAACGTTTATGATTGGTCATGTTTTATATTGCCAATAGAATGGCGGTAGCTGACTTGGGTGTTACGTAATCGCGTTTTCGCTCTACGCTGCTATTGTGGGCACATGTGCTGGCAAAATTCTAGTGAACGGTTGTAAAAAAAATTGTAGGCTGACAATAGCACCGAATGGCAAGCTTCTATACAAATTTTTAGTGTGCTTTTGGCATATTTTTTTGAAAGTCGTACTGCAAAAGAACGTTGGAATTTTTTTGTCTAGAGCTGTTTTATCACAGATGCTTGCTCTTACTCTGAAATCGAATTTTTGTCTGTGTTCGTAAAGTATACATTTTGGTTCTCTTCTGGTCCCCTTGGTGCTCTACGACGGGAGTAGGCTATGTGTCAGCACCGGGTTTTTTCCCTCTTAACTTATAATTTAAGTAAGGTTCATCATCACCATTATAATCATCCACATTCATTCACCGGCGCCGTTAAACCAGCACCACAGAGCCCGTTTCCAAAACAGTGCCTCGTTCAAGAAATTAATCAAACTAGGATCCAACAAATCCGAGCTGTTTACCAGATTTTCTCGTGTGTCAGTCGTTTCCACGCTACTTTGTGTGGAAAGCCGCAAAAACTCGCATTGCAACGTACCGGAAAAATAATTTTAATTTCAGAAAGAAAATTAATTTATATTGATGCTCGAGTGCATAGCAACTAAATTAGCATTGAACGGATTGTTATTCCCCGCATATCTACCCAGCAATAGCAACAAACTCATGCCGTGATATAACGCCGTGCAAACTCGAGAAAACTTAGCAGGTTTACCATAATTTGATTCTTCGCCCGTTACAACGAGCTAATTTTCTTTTAATTTTCTTCTAATTTTCTATAAACCCTTTCGAGAAGTCGGCCTCCATCTCTTTCTCTCTTTCTCTCTCAGTACTTCTCTGATCCTTTCCGCACTTCTTAATTAGCTCTTCTTCCCTCCTCACTCTCTTTTCGAGTATCGTGCAAAGTGAACAAAGCGAGAAACGCAAGACAAATTCACGGGTTTGCGGAAGTATTTCAATTGCGTTTCCGAACTTTGCGCGGAATGAACGACGACTACGATGGTGTGAGAACGCTCGAGTACTAACTCTGTTTTATGCTAAACACCCCAACCTCGCTCGAGTACAAGTCCCCGATCTAACAACGTCTACTTGAAAAGTGTTATTAGCACTGCAAGAGTTTTGCCCCAGTGGTAATACGACTGAAAGAATCGCAGTCATTTTCGGCACAGGCTATCTGCACGACGTGCTACGTTCCAGTCCCATCATTAGCTAGCCATTGTTTTTTGTTGGGCGGTGAATCTTAAAGTTTTGCGTGCCGGTAATTTCGGGCGCGCTAGAAAGAAAATGCTATTGGCTAATTGGTTTGTTTAATTGAATCATTGAACGCGCGGCAGTGTAGCCATCATCATCACCATCAACCGTCTCGCGGGCTGGCGATCCTGGCGAGTGGCTCGCGCTATAACCACCATTCGGAACTGCACGTCTCGTCGAAAACTTGTGTGTTTTTAAGCGCTGAATATCAAGTTTAATTTGTTTGAATAAGTTTACACACACAATTCGGCGAATGGGAGCTGGTGAGCGGTGCGCACACTTTGCCAAAGTTGGGGGGGGCGAACAAGCGATGAATAATTTGCCGTTTGAACGTTTTGCGCCAAAAGTTTAGTCCGCACTTTTTCGAGCTAGTTATTTTTTTTTCACCGTACGTCGGCTGGCGTGCGGGTTTTGCGTGCAGAGCTTGCTAAGATTTTCCGCTTAAACTTTTAATGGAGATCGTTATCGTTTCTCTAATCGTTTCGCACTTCGCGGATGTGTGTTTGTGTTGGTCGTTTAAGTGAATCTCCGATATTTGCTATTGTCGACGATTACACGAAACCAGCAAAGAAATGCGGAAAATATCTGGAACGTTGAATTTTTGCGGTAAAACCTTATTGACGGTTGATTTGTTGAATATGGTAACGTGGACCCATCCGAAACTACGGGAGACCAAATATTTTTATTGAACTGCAAACCCAAAAACCACAACCCCAACCGAGGATACAATCAACTGAAGTTTCGGCAAACAAGAAGGAATCTTTAGAAATTTTGCCAAATCGTATTTCATCAACTCAGATTGTGAATTTGTTGTGTTTAACGACGCACTGTTTGACAACGGGCCCTGTGGCACACGCCTGTTCAACGATGGTTCAACAAAGTATGGTTTATCGCGAACGACAGGATTCATCCGCAATTCCATGCTGTCGAGAGGTTAAAAATCAAGGCGAGTCTAGTTGCTGCACTAACTTTCATCCCTCCAACCTCTCTACCAAACAGAACTGCTTATGCGTATGATGGTCACTCATCCAATACTTAACCCAGAGAAATGTTCCTTTTTAGAATCTCTCACACTGACTTATACCAAAAAGCGACAGACTCTGACCCAACAAGATATTATATAATCTTCACCTTTAGTGGCTGGGACAAAGCGTTCCTTATGAGCAGCTGCTACTGGCTCGCAAGCCCCTCGACTTGCAATCAGCTATTTTATATCCAACTAAACCTGTCAGCAAAATTGTTATTAACATTACACAGAGCGCAGAAAATCATATCAATAACCCATTGAACCTTTCCAACTTACAATCACATCGCAGTAATACTTTACTTACCCATGGTCTCGCCGCATGCCCTAGCAATTCACGGCCACTTACCTGTACATGACATCGTAATCTACCCGCACTTGACATGCGCCGGCCATTGTCAGCGCCTGACAACGAAGAGTCGCTACGCCGAACGATAATCCGTCGGAAGCCGACGACGCCGCCGATCGACGTCAGCGATAGGGCATGTCTTGGGTGCGACGCTGTCTAGCTCCTGTAAGGGATAAGTTGACTTGCAAATCACTTTGGCAGCGTACTTGAAAAACGCAACACATTTAACGTTGGCCTATAATTTGGTGTTTGTGAAATTTGTGATTTTTGTTCGTCTATTTTATGACCAGAAAAAATATGATTTTTCAATTGTGCTTGGTCCCTCTTCACGCTAAGCATGACACAAACTAAGGAAAACATTGTATTTCTACCCTCGTAGCATAGACACTGTAAGTTTCATGTCAAAGAAGCAGTTGGTCTTTTTCCGATAAGCAAGTCCACTCTCCTTTAGAAATACAAAGAAACGGAAACTATGCTATTTTTTATCGAGTCATCAGAATAAAAACTACTGGAATTATTCGTGCAGAGAAAGAAATTAAATTAATTTACCGTATTATTTAGTCAATTACCCTCATTTTCTTTTACCAGGTCAATTTTGTCTTACATTTTCTTATTTATTTCGTGATTTTGGCTCTCGTTTTGTTCTTCCACACGACTGTTTTCCTTGTCAAATCAAGTACTAACTTCTTCCACCATTTCACTGATGGCGCTACTTTCACGAAACACTTCCGCTGGCAACGTTTCAAATTCGCCGTCACAAACCCAGCCACACAACTACAACATTTCATCGCCTGTTGCCGCCAAACGCCTGCACCCTAGTCGGCATCCTCTTCAAAGTCACCGTCCGTCACCACGCTAAACGCCTCCCCCTAAGATAATCGCTTCCCTCGAGCATTGCGCGGATTCGAGTCTAGAGAACGTCGACCACTCGAGGCGATGTCTGGAGGACACCAGCTGAAACTAGGTGCCCATTACACCCGGGAAAAACACCGGTCTTCTGGGGGGCTACTGGCAGCCGTCCAGCAGACAGAGACGTATGGTCATCGTTGAACAGTCGGAAGTTTATCCGTATTGCCATATTGCAGCTTAAGCTCGTTTTTATGGTCACGATTTCGATTTATTTCACTGCTGTAGTGAGCGATATTGGTCGCTTTCATATTTATCTACAAGCTATTTGCAGATTTTCTTCTTTTGAGAGATGATTTCTGCTCTAGGGGCTTATTGGTACGTCATCGGTTTTTCAATCGGCTTTATATAAAGCAAGCGCGCTCGACGATGGAGATCAACGGCGTAATGGCGCTCGATCTATGGTGAAGTGGCGTATGAATGACCGTCATTGCTCATCGGAGAAAGACCCGTGGCAGCCATCCGTGCTATTTGAAAAGATCAAATGAAACAGAAATATGATGAACATCTTTGAAAGCCTCTCAGCGCGGGGAAAGACGTTTGAAAATGATGCGTAAATCGCACAGATTTACGCTTAATGCTTAACGCCCGTGTCGTTTTCCGACACGACCAAATGGGAAAAAACAAATTTACAGTCACGATTTTCTCGTTCGCATAATATCGTTCGCCCCTTTCGTCTAAGTGACGCGTGAGCGACAGTCTTTCCCTTCACGACGAATGCCCTTTCCGCCGACAACTCCTTATCGCCGTCCTAGACCTGTCAATTCGTCCACCCTCGTCCGACCTCGCTTCTGAAAGCGAAAAAAAAAATAACGCCGTCGATGTCCTTTGCACGCTGCGTGCTGCGCGCGCACAACGCCAGTCGTGTTTTATTAACGCCGCTTAAGTGATCACGACTTGCACTGTCTCTTGCGGTCTTCGAATGTCGGATACACGTTGTCAGCTGCCTGGATTCTATACTTATTTCTGGTACAGCCGATAGCGAGGCTGTCGGCCTCGATTTACAGCAACGGGTTTTTTCTCTCCTTGGCGTTTGTGGTAGGTTTCAATTCGGCTTTGTCTCTTCGCCGTGCAGTTCGCGAGACGTCCGTTTTGTTCAGAGAAACGTTCTGCTACGAAGACCATCTGTGCAAGACTGCATGGGTAACCAATCGCCTTACCGTTGCCCTTTGAGGGTGACGAAACAATACCTAACGTAAAACATCGGACGATCAAAGGTAGAAGTGTCGATCACCATTTTCAGTTGCAAGTTTTCACGCTTTTCCGACAAGAATTCATTTTATATTCTTTTGCTTGGTCATCATTCGGTATGATATATCCATCCATTGTGAAACACGAAGCCACGAAAAGCGACTTCACATATTCGGCATATAATGTGCCAAGTTAAAACACTATATTTTTCATAGGTTTTCACACAATACCCTAGCACACTCGCTTCAAATCTGGCAATATTTTCCACCCTTCGTGCCTGGCAGAGCTACCATCGTCACAACACCTTTGAGTTCACCTGGAAAACACTCTAACCTTCTCACTCTGTCCATCTCAAGTCGCAACCAATACCACGCGTTCTCTCTCGCCCTCGCGCGACCCTCTGGGGAGCTAATTAGCTAGTTGATAAGAGCGTATCAGAGGGCGGTTCGGGGTGATGAGGGACGCTGATGAGGTTACGGCTGGAACAAGTATTCAGTTACCACCCCGATGTATTATGAATGATGTTGGTCGACGTCTGAAGTTTCCCGTTTGATCGATATCTATCAATGTCACGTCACACGTGATAACATAGCGGTGCGAGGGAAACGCCCCGCCTAGCACGTGGACGCCTTGAAAAGTGCGTAGGACGACGGTTGTTATCAAAATATGACCCCATTTTAATTGTTAGACCTCTGACTCTCGGTCTCACTCTGTGCTTTCACAGCGAAACAGAGTTCTACCAACAATTAATTATTTCGAAATTGCTTTGTTTTAAAGTTTTATTTTCATGCGATGCACGAATACTGATTGGTTTCCGAGCACAGCTTTGGCGCCCGTTTTAATTTTAAATTTTTTTCTAGTCTGTTGCTACTGCATTTTGTCTGCATTTGCACATTATTGATGAAGTCCTTTCTGTTGCGATTTTAATTGCATGTGCAATATCGTTTCGTGCTAATGAAAGTATTCGCTTGGTATGCACTAATAATTACTGTAAAGCCAGTATTGCAAATTCTCAAGGTGCAAATTAAGAGAGTAACGGATTCGTTTCGGAAACATAAACTGTTAGCACTTATAAATGGTCAATGGTGGGTGTACGACCAAATGGTAAATAAAAGGAATACCACAGTGGTATGTCTTTTCTTGCGGTCGAAATTCCATGGTCATCTATGTCCAAATTGTGTTGTTCTTATTCGTACGTGTCACTGTGACCACTTCCTCTGTTGGAATCATGCTTGTTTCCCATACAGCGGTAGTTAGCCAAAAGTGAAAAACGTTTCTGAACACTGAAAAAAAAAAAAATAATAAAAAAAAAAAATAAATAAAAATATGTGCAACGTAAAATTCACACAAAAACGCCTACCTTTACTTGGAAACTATTTTAGCAGCACAGTCCCCCATCGCACAGAAACATATACTAGCACGAACAAGCACACATATTGCACCTTAGTGAATATTGCATCGCCTACATGTGTATATAGCAATAGCACGTACACCACATTAAATTGACGGGAACATGTTTAATTCAGTCGCGCACACATCCACCGTGCGACAACATGTGATTATTAGCAAAAATATAGACTACGTGCAATCAGGAAGCTAAGTAAATAACTTCAAGGCCTCGCTTCGTGCATGTCACGGACTTTGCAAGCTTTAAACCAGCTAACTCATGCGCTGTACGTTATCACGCATTGGTTGCAGCGAATCCTAATCAACCCCCCCCCCCCCCCCCCCCCCCCCCCCCCCCCCCCCCCCCCCCCCGCGTATCTGCGATCACTCATTTCCGCCTAGACCCTGTTGGCCAGTGCCGCACGCTAATTTCTAGCCCCATTTCTTGGCGTGGTCTTAACGGCGGTACGTACGCGTCTGACACAATCAATCTGTTGACTAGGGATGTGGACATGGAATCTCACCCCCTCCCCCCTTCACCCCACCCCTTGAAGTGTCGGCTTTCTATAAGAGGAGTTGCTTTGAGAATAGATTTTTTGTTTTAACTTTTATATGTTGTGTTTTTGCTTGATATTTCCCTGCCATAATGTTTCAGCACCCAGGTATTTTAGAACATACGTATTGCCTAGATAATTTGCTTCAACTTACTAAATAATTTATTATTAACTTAAACTCACTGTTTTCGCAAAGTTCCGATTAATATTTCCAACAAATATTTCTGAAACGTAAAGTAAAAAAAAAATATATATATATATGTTAAACTTATAAACCATTTTGCGCAAAAATCCTTTCCTTTTCTGGTAACGAGATAATATTCTTTACAAAACATTCGTGCCTGTTTCGAACAAAAAATGAAAATGCTTCCTCTTTCCGAGTGGGCTTACCCTTCAAAGCAACACCAGCATTTTTTCCGTTTCCCCGACAAGTGCGCCTTTGCCGTGCGTTCTGCAGTCGTCAGAGAAGAGCGCCGCGGGCCGATTCTGCATATACCTACGCCTTTATTTGCGTAGCCCTCGACGGCGTACACCGTGCGTCACAAAAGGCCTCAAAAGCAACTGTTTGTCTGAATGTCAAGTGCGTACCGTGTCAAAGTGCGTGTGCCATTGTCTCGGCGCTGACAAGATTAAACCCTTGAAGCGCCAGCGCCTTGTGCGTATCATGCGTATCATACGCATGCGTTGTACATGGGTTGCAGGGAGTTCCATGAGCTAGCTCGGATTATTGTTATTGTTTTTTAATTGGGTTGCGTAGTTTGAGTGGGTAAGGGGTGGGCTAACCCAGGGAAGGAAATTAATTGTCAGGCACGGGGGAAAAAAACCTGCTTGTCAGTTTTGTAGAAAATTTTATTATTTTTTAATCCCTTGCTTTTGTGGTAGCGTATTTAATATGATTGATAGGAGTTTCATACTTTTCGCGTTTCTTTATAGATCTGGGGAAAGCGTCGCTAGGACTTTGCCTCACATTATTTGCAACAAAAAAAAAATCTGCTTTCTTGGACTCAATTTGCAGTCATAATTTTGATCGATTCCATCAAATTGTAACCAGCTTCATGACCATGCAGAAACTGGTGATTAACTCAAAAAGGACACGATTATCAATTCCTCACCGAAACGCTTTTTCATCTTTTTTTGATTACCATGCTTCTTAGTGGCAACCGCATAACACATTTAGCTCCTCCGCATCGTGCCCCTGAATGCAGCCCGCAGAGCAGACCCGGCTCCACCACCTCGTACCCCTGAACGCAACCCTCAGAGCAGACTCGACCCTTCCACCATCCAACAGATTCGTTTCGTTTGTTTTCCTTTGCAAATCACGAATACGTCACTGCTAATCAAACACGGCTGTCTGCGTAATCACAGTCTACGTCCGCCAGGAGCGCAAACAGACAACTCCTAGTACATGCCATAATTTCCTCACATAACGAAACCTGCAAACACGTTTCCTAGACCTAGCACATGGACGGCCATTGCTGGAGAGACGCGATGGGCAAAGAGTGGCTGACTACACACGAAGACACCATTTTGATTTTATTTATGAATCAGCATCAATTATAGAACATGTTTAGCCATGGCATTAAGTTTTAAGACCGCTGAGTGCAGTGCTTAAGAAAAAAAAAATCGTTTGTACCTGCTATAAAAATGATCTAGGCATCAAATGTGTCCAGGAAATGTATACTTATTTATTTATACTCATTCAGCTTTGCAAAATGATAAGTTTAAGCAAATATTTTCTGTTTTAAATTCTAGTAAATTGGTCGACTTTCTACCTGCTTGCCTATAAGCTATTTTTATAAGTATATCGAAACCCGAAAATACTCTGGAAGTGAATAACAACAGTTAATTCGTTCAATAACTACCTTTTAACTACCCACTAAGTAGTGTTTTGGCAGTTTCCAGTAATTAATCGTCACATAGGAAAAACATAAAAACCGAGCTTAAATGCACATATCCGCACGCAGTGAATTTTCTCTGTAAAATGGCCGCTCTTCTTTTTCTTTTGTAGCCATTGTCGTCCGGCCACTCTCGACGCGTCGCGTCTCTCTCTCTGTTCGTCCCTCTCTCTCTCTCTAACGACTAGCACTGGCGGCGCGTGTTTCTCACGAGTCACGGCTTCCTGACGTCGCGTGTTGCCCTGGGTAACGCACGCGACTCCCGGCGAGTCACGTGACTCGAGTGTCGTGCGTTTTAATGCACCTCCTCCCCCTCAAGCCACTACCCCTTCCCTTGCTGGGCACGCGAGCCGATGTCGACTCCCTGGTTCTCGGCAACTTACGGCGTTGGCGAGGATTTCAATCGGGTTTGGGGGTGGATTTTGTTATTACTTGGACTTTTTCGTGGAGGTTTCAAGCAGGTAACAAAACTGGTTTTTTTACCCGATTAAAGTCGAATTTTTATAGATTATAGATATATATACCTTTATATAGAAATGGTCCAGTCCGAATCAGAAGCAGCTCAACTAAAAATTGCCCGCGTTGTCGATATTTGTAAGGGCATAAGAGATCTTTTAGTATTTTCGTTGCGATGTTAGCTCTCTTCTGCGTTTAGTCTGTTGGCTGTTCCCATCTCCTCCGGGTTTTAACTAAAATAACGTGCATCGATGAACCGTGCGTTGTGTTCTAGAAAGCATAATTTTCTGTTGATTTTAAGTAAAACATTTGCCTGGTTTCTATTCAATGGAACACGTTAAGACCTCATTGGGCTAGAATTCGAGACCGTGACCCAGAACATAAACAAAAATCCTCATTTTGTGTGTTACCTTTTTTTTTTTATCATAAAATCTTAATTGGTCAATGCTGTAGTATTGGCTTCTTGTCAAAACAAAAAATGTGTTGGTTGTAGAAGGATGGCCCACAAAAGCTTTATAATTTCCTCTATAAAAATGTACATTTTCACGAATAAATTAAATTTTATAGTTAGCTCACACTCTTTTAATAACTCACACCCCAAGCTTATAAAATCCGTATACATCACATTTACATAATTCAGTCGAGTTGTCCTCATCTGGCAACAGCGCACTAGACCACCGAAAAAACAATCTTTCCCACTGCGACCTTGATCTAGTCCATCCCACCGCGCGTGACCGCACGGTTGCCACACTTCTCGCACGCTACGTTGTCGCTTTGTATCGCTATCAACAATGCCATCCACGGGACTGTGATTAGTACGCCGCGCCGGCACCGTGGCGCTGGGTACCTTGTCGACACAGGGATTCGATTGATTATGTTAATGACCGGCGATTATTCGACGTGTTCTTCATTTTCTGTTGAGAGACGGAACGGCGGTCCGTGGTTTTACTTGTTTTGTGTTTGGTTTTGGTAAAAGGAAGCCTTGACACTCTCTAGGTGACTTACGATATGATATTCAAAGGTATGACCTGTCGTTATCAACTACAGGTTATTTTTAATAACTGTTCGCTAGATATGTGTTTACTTCGATTAATTTTTCAGTCAACTTACATTTTTTGTGTCTTCTCTTAATAAATAAATGCATTTTGCTGATTTTTGCCAAATCTTTTATAGCAGAATTGCTTTGTTTGTCATATTTTGGTGCAGTTAGAGTCGTAACCATTATTTTGCAAACATGTTCACATAGAAATTACAGTCGAGGCCATCGATAACGAAAACTTATAGGTACTTCATTTTTAAAAACAAATCAATCTTCATGAGACAAAACATAATTTCACCATGCATTTATTTTTGTATATCATACAAAAATCCACGCTTCTTTTCACCCTGCAAATTATGACCAAACAAGCTTGACAAATCGCCTCCACCCCTTACTCCATCACAGCAAAGCCGACATGCGTGCCTCCCGCCGTAGCAAACATCCGCTAACAATATGTTGATGGCCGTTGATTGCATTAATCCCCGTTGCATCGTAGCGTAACTAGGTTTAACACACACACATACACACGATTCATTATATAATACATGCAACGATGCACCGGCCGATGCAGTTGCATTCCATTAACCTAGTTGTGCGCTGCAATCGCTTTGTTTTATGCAACTAACATCATTGTAAAGTGCAGAACACATACCTGGCCTGTTGCTCGGCACTATACGTGTGTACCTATACTAAGCAATAATACATTCCATTGCAGAGTAACTACTGTACAGGGTGTTCACGAACGTTGTGAGTCGGTGGCAATTACTGCAATGTCGGTCGGTTGATTTTTTAGGTAACTTACGATTGGCAAAGTTTTGCTCGAAGGACAAGAGTTGGCGCAGTGTATTGGGAACTTCACGTGTGGCACTAATAACTATTGATAATCTAATTATATCGTCGGTTTGAGATCCTAACGGAGCCTAGACGGGAAGAGGGTAAAGCTGGTGAGGATTTTTAGACTAATTCTATCGAAAAGCACCAAAAGGACCGCTGGCTTAACGTTAAGGACAAAACAACTCGAACACGAATTCTCTACTAACCCTTTCTGCCTAGAGAGAGAGTTAAGATTAGCAAGACAAGTGAAGTTATTTTTTTACTAACTAAAATCTCACCATGTTTATGGGTTTGATGGTCACCCATCCAAAATCTAACCCAGCGCTGTGTCTTAACTTCCGTGATCTCACGAGAACCGGTGTTCTAACTAAGCTAAGCAGCTCACCAATAATCCGATATTACACTGCTCTAAAGACAGTGTCAACACATTGTTTGAAATTTTCAATGTCATGTTCAAACCAGCCCTTAATTATTTTTCATATCCGTACACAACCCCCATTACGTTCCTTCAAGGCTTGCCTCATAGCTTCATCGTAAGCCTGTCATTCACGAAAAGTTACCACCGCGGGGGTCTCAGCTCCCTGACTTTCACCCCACCCCGTACACATCCTCTGCTAATGCACACACCGCCACGTCACTAACCAGCGTGACAGAGCGACGTCATCATCTGGTGAATAGCTAAACCGCAACTCTGTACATTACCTGTTGGCCCATTACCAACACGTGTCCGCGCATAAAGTATGCATTATTAAACGGGCCGTGGCCAGCAGCTAGAGATACTTTTGTTTTTGCTTTTTTTATTATTTTGTGGTTAATGGATAGCGAAGCACATTACCGAGTTGATTAGCGTTAATGACGAAGGTGATGAGCTTCATAATTAACGTGGCGCTACGTGTCACGGAAATGTGATTAGCGATTTAAGTGTCTCAGATAGCGTATCTCTTTAGAGATGGTAGATAATTGTTGTTGTGTTTAACGGCGCACTGGGCAAACGATGTCCCTGCGGTGACTGGCCGTGTAAAGTGAGCAAAGGGCTAACCTTGGTAGCGGCACTTTTGCGTCGAGGGGCGATCATTATTGTTTACCCCTGAACGCAGCCCGCAGAGCAATCATGGCACCTCCATTATTCAGTTGTTGAACGGTTGGTAAGAAACCAGTGCAGCCATTTGAACACGTGATTGTGAGCTCTATTACATGTTTGAGTGAAATCATCATTTTCAATGTCATCTAGAATCATTTTCAAGTCATTTTTCCGAAACCAAATTCATACCAATTGGTGGTTCTGATAAAACATAGACTATATTGGAAAGAAAGCTAGACTGGAAAAATGCGCAATCAGTCTAGCTTCCTTTCCATTATCCGCTTGCTGGTTTAAGCTCCCTAATAGAAACCAGAAAAAAAAAAAAAAAAAAAATGCATAGACTTTATTGTTGTAGTGGTCACCCTGCCGAGGACCGCATTTTTGCTTAACGTCGTGCCTTACTTAATGTCAAAGTGACGTATTCGATAACTGCCCACAAGATTGATATAAACTTGAGACAGAAATGGTAGTTCCTATTCCCAGCACTGCCATACGGTGAAACGAGCTGAATGGCACCGAACTGTCTATTAGGCCGTGTCCCTAGATTTTAATATCAGTTTGTCTGCAAGATCGATGGCCCGGCCTATTGGACCACGCAGGCCGCGTCGGATGTAGATTCCCCGACCGGCCGTGGCATGATGGTGGGTAGTAGGGATCTGACGGGTGGTGCGTAGGATCAGGCTAAGCCGTGGCGGGCTCAGAGGGGCGGTGGAAAGGGGTCGAGCTCCCTGCGGACCAATATATCAATTATCTCGGTGGCCGTGCCAGCCATGTGTCTCCTGGACCCCGTGAGACTTGGCCACTGTGAGCGTCGCGTTTTGGCGTCGGCGTCGGGACGGCCGGCTTAACTTGACGGGCTGCAAATTGCTGGTGAAAATGAAGGTTCGTAATTATTGCATATTAATGGCAAGTTTTACGGATGGCCGATAGAGAAGAAATGTTTCATTTTTTAAAGTATTTACAGATAATATTGAAAGTATTTTACTAAATTAAACTTATTAACTATTTCGTTGTTTATCTAGATAGGGAAAGAAGAAATAATTCGAAGTAAAAGAGGTTCGTTTGCTACTAGGAATAAAAACGATGTCCTCTTAGTACTCTGATTATGTAGGTATTTCCAGCGCTATTTTTAGTTATGAGGATTGCATTTTATATATCATTGTGGTTTTATATAAAAATACAAGAAAGTGTTAATACCTTATTAAGTGTCGCTACACATATCTGTATTTGTAAGGTCGGCCAAGCTGAGAAAACCACCACGAACGCATTGAACTCGACAAATCGCCTCGCAAAATCTTGCTATTATCTCACCATCGACTACCGCTAGACTCCCAGTCCAACCACACCTTTCATCGGCTGCCCTCTACCTCTCTCTCTCTCTCCGAACGTTCTTAACTACCCTGGGTTTACACACAGTTTAACGACGCACCAGCAAACTCACCTCTCTCTTTACTTCATGCGCGAATAACTTAATGAAAATCGATCTCTCTCGCTCTCCCTGGGAAATGCACTGTCCTACAGCGACCTTTATCTCATCTCCTCCTTCTCAGTGTGTATCTAGCCGTCTCTGTCAGTGACCCAGTATTTTTAACAAGGCCTCAACCGCGAGCAAAAGGATAAACTCTAGGCTCGTGCACAAAAGGGAAATGATTCTGTACGGATTTTATATTTTTCCCTTTGGAAAAGCGGAAAAGCTCGACTCCTTGAGAATCACATAGTTTGGTGAAAAGTCTGTCTCAATCACTTCCGGTTTTGTCGGGCAATTCCAGAGTTTTCTCTCTTTCTTCAGCCGTCGTACGGCCCTGTTGATGCCACGTTATTTCATGGATATTTCAGTCTTGCATATGCGTATTGTTACGAAGCTTTTTATGCTTATCGATGCTTTTTTGTTCTTTGGTTAGGAGAAAAATGCGTTGACCTCGAGTAATCTCGTCCACGTGGCACGTGATTACACTAGCTAAAGAACAAAAAAAAAACTGTCTACAATTTACCTTTCGAATGCAATGTCAAGTTTTTATCGTTCTTACTAATTTCTTAAAAACCTCCCAAAATGCGGTCTACCCAGCATTATTTCGAATTTGTTTCCGTTTAAACTTCCGTAAGCCTATCATGGCTCACAACTAATATTCAAAGCAGGAAATTTGATTCCAGTCTAAATAGCAAAGTCCCGGTATGGGCACCAATTTTTGAGATGCTTCTAATAAATCATTCGGATGTACCAAATTAATACCACTGTTAGCTATATCTTATGAATTTATTGTCATATGACCCTCTGATGTGATAACTGAGCTGATGGTAAATAATCTTAAAATGTCTGAAAAGTGTGTCTAAAAGAACATAACCGAAAAACTTGTAAAAACACCGACAAGCAACAACAAGCAACACAAACGAGTCGACGCTGTCGAAAGTTTGACAACATAAAGGTTGGAACCATAACTCAAAACTACTGTCAAACTAAACTGTCACTCACACTTTCACGCTCAGAACCTTAAAAAAAAAATCCGATTTCTTCGACTCAGATCGCCTAGCTGCAAGTTTAAAACGATCCGAGTGCACTTCTATGTTGACACCTCCCCCCAACGTGTTACGTCCACTCCGCACCCTCGTCTGAGCGCCAGTCCCACCTAACATTCTCAAACTACGTGCACTCTCAATCTGAACGTCAAGAGTCCGAAAGGAACGCGGCAAAACCAGTCCACGGACCGAACACACGAAGGCACTTTCCATCCAGACAGCTGCGTGACGTCACAACAACAACAACAACCACAACCAAACATGGTGGTATTCACGGCTACCTGGTTCGTATATCGACGGAAATGGCGAAAAATATGTTTTTGTTTTTCTACAATCGTTGAGCCTTGTGGGATCGTTCTCTCTCGCTAGTGTATCGAGTTCGTTGAGACGCTTGCGGGAAAGATTCCATATGTGAGACTTACTTCTTTTCGCCGACAATATCAAGCTTAAATCGAGCCGCGTGGAAGGAAATTCAGATCCAACGGGCGCGCGCTTTCGTAGCTTATGCTTATGTTCTTTTTTCGTTTTTTTTTTTTTTTGTTGCCGCGTTTTATTTTTGCTTTTATCGTCGCCGAAGAAAGAGTGCGGCGAAGTGATTCGGAAAAGCGAGACAGTCGAAACTGTGTGACGCGTCCACGGCCATCCAGGTTTTCATCACGTGATCGAAGCGGCCGATCGCGTTGCTGGTAGATTTTTCACGCGATTTTCACGTAAATGAAATTGAGTGCCAGGAAAAGTTTGTTTTCCGTGCGTGCAATTGTTATCGTTGACCAGCTTTAATATGGCTTTTTCCAGGATGTAAAATTGGCCTTCTAAGGATTGTAAAGACCATTAAAATTAATTTTATGATTCTAGTTTCTGCAGAAGAAAAGCTTCTTAAAATTTCTGACAAAGTCCATATGAGCCTGGAAGGAAAAGAAATCGTTGTCCTCTATTCATTCATATTAAAGCATAGCAACTTTTTCCCCTTCCAAATACCACAACACCTCAAACTAAAACAAACGACGCCCGACAGCCGCCAAATTAACCCCCACAATTCATCCCCCACCTAATCAAATCACATCAATTTCTTGTCTAACCATTCCACCGCCATATCGCCCACACACGGTCTCCTAAATCTCACCGTTCCCAGCCCCCTAAAAAACCCCAACCACACGTATTACTTTTTTCACACATCACACATAACTCACACAGGGCTGCACATTAAAACATCTCATCCCTCTTTTTTAGGCCATGCGCATATATCCCTTGATTATCCCCGCTCTTGATTTACCGGTCCCTGTCAAACGCCCCCCCCCCCCCTGCCCCTTCCCCACCGTCCCGTACTAGACACACGGCAACCTAAAGCCCAGTGTGCCACGAGCGCGGGCGTCCCATTTGAATACACCCCGGGTGCTCCGCGACCAACGGCCACATGGGTTATACAACAGGTGAAAAGGTCGCCGTTGTAAATCTGCTAGCGCATGGACCACGGCCCGTGTGACACTGTCGATAATCCACGCTCGTTTGTCTCCAACTGACACCGTCCCCCACCGCCTCTTGGGGGATGTGCGTTGGGCGCCAATGTCAGTGCAGATGCTTTTTGGGGTCGGCGCTATTGGCCAACGGTGTGCGGGAAGCCGTGGGATTTTCGGTTGTTTTTGGTGTGCAGTGTAAGGCGGTGCTGCAATCGGTGCTGGGTACCTATGCGCTCACTATTATTGCAGGGTGGGGATGGAAGGGGGTTTGGGGGGGAGTTAAATTGAAATACAAAGCGATTATTCATGGCCGTTTTGAATTTTAGCCGTGCACGTATTTTGTATCCGTAATTAAATGAAAATTATTGCTCGCGTTTTATACCTCTCGCTATGCCCATTTATTTTATTCATTTTTAAACCTGTGTGCATATGTAAATTATCGCTTTTGGTTCGTTGTTCGTCATCGAAATTTTGTAATTCATTTCATTATTTTAACAGCATTGATGTATGTATCCATGCCGCTCAGTTCGCTGCGATTTCACAAGAAATAATAAAAAGTTCGTAAACCAGACAGGAACTGCAAGAGATTCGTTGTTTTTTCTGGCGATATTTCCAGTAAGTAAGATCTCTTACAACGTCGTGAACTTAACAAGCCAAGAACAAAACAATCTCAATCGTTCTACTAAAACCAGCCAATCCTAGTGCAGAGACTCGCCACCGGCAACTGTTTACCGAGCATTACAAGTTTCCACTCAAAACTATTCAGTTGCAATTTTAATTGCACCCGCTGCACAAGTCCCGGCCTCTTGGATGTGCACACTGTTAAAACACTGAGCACTCGCTAGAAAACAGCAGTAACTTTGTCCGAGCACAGAGATTTTGTTTTATGCAGCGACCAAACTCACCGCCTGTCTGAGACAGCGCTGACAATAGAGTCGCCCCTCCCATTGGGGGCGATTCTCTCGTGAGCCTTGCTGCTAATTAGAAGTCGTCTCCTTAAGGACATCGCCGGAACCTGCGAGTCTACTGAACACTAGTGATCGCGCAGGAAATGAGCCAGAAGTGTTTCTTTTTTTTTTCGAGGGGAAAATGGCACGAAGGGTTGACGGTGTTTGGTATGGCTAGAAATTTCACAGCGTCGTTTCGGCGTTTGCTAGGTGATTCCGCGGATTTCATTGGTTAATTAATTTGCATGGTAGTTATGAGACGTGATTCGGTTGCCAAATCGTGACAATTAAGTTCGTAATGAATAAATTTTCTCGACGGCGCACGCGTGGATTTACCGCTGCGTGCGCACCCGCGTTTCGCAAGACAATTGTATTATTTTTGCAGCGTCGTTTCTCGATTGTCTGCCGCGTCTTATCGGCGTCGCGACGTCTCCCAGTTAATCCTTGAGCGTCGCGAGCGCAAAAGTCTAGAGATTATGCGCCATCGGCGTTCTGCGCAAGCGCCTTCTATATCAACTATCTTTCCCAGCTATCAGGTCTAAATTTCTAAGACGTTATAGAAAGGTCTAATTTAAACGGAAATCCTTTTTGAAACCATAGACTACGCACGAAACGTGCACATAAAATCTCAATAGAAATCAAAAGACCTCTTGAATTCGAGTTAATCTTCTTTTTAGCAACTACCGATCGTCCATTATCAGTCAACGTTCACCCTTTGCCAACTTTCTCTGTTTAGCCTAGCTGAAGTTTTTTTTTTTTTTTTCACTCAAGTACCTACCGCTCGCTGCGCTATCTTCGGTCATTATCGACTTCTGTCAAGGCGACTGGCAACGCCCACTAGATCCCCGACCACTTGGATTCCGATCGAGCGATTGAGCGATTGAATGGCCGTGACGCCTGAAAATGGAAAATGAAACGATATCCGCTGTTTGAGATGATCTCGCGCGATGATCGCGTCAACGGGGCCGTGACGCCGTCGAGCGGAGACAATAAACACTTTTACTATATTTGTGTTTAAATAGTTGCAGTCGTTTCGCTCCACGCCGAGAAGCACTTTGATAGCTATTTGTTTTTTTCGAATTTTGTTTCGGAAATCCATAAGCATAATATACTTTTGCTGTGGTCGTCAGTGAAAGTTCATAAACTGGTGAAACGGGATTACATGCGTTAATCGAATTCAATCATTTACCTTCTGACGTATCTAAATTATGCATCTCCTAAGAATTAGAGAAGAATTCACATGTAAACATATTCTTTCACTTTCATGTGAGGTTTTTCCAAAGAAAATTACTCTTGTCTTGAAAGCTTTCAATTTCGTGCGTTTTATTGTCTTTCACTCTTTAATAATGTTCTACGATGCGGTGATAATTCGGGATATTTGATGAAATGATTTTTGAAAATTTAGTTTTTGTCACTCCCAATTCAGGAATTTCATTCCTTTCATTCATTCCTGTGAAACACACGGGCGACGGCTAGTGTCCGTACCTTAGCGAAATGGCAAAAGAAAACGAATATCTCCGACTTCCCGTCACTACCCGCCCGATCGCCGTCTTCAAAACAGAGGCGTTGCTCGCGTACTTTTACCCTGTTTATAAATCGATCGATTGACTTTTATCAAGAACCGCGATGCGTTATCATACTCGCCTTCCCATTCGACGATCTTCTCGCCGGCTTTATCCCAAAAACGGGTCGGCTTTATTGCCGGGTCATTTCGAGGGCTACTGCAAAGGGGTTGCATATCATCAGAATTCACCTGGCCGGCCCCCCAAGGGTGCCCCACTAGACAGAGTAGGTCGGCATTCTAGATCACTCATGGCAGAGAGAGACGGAGCCGATCATTCAAACTGCTGAGGAGAAATTGGATGCTTTATATGTCGACATATTTTTTAGGCAGAGCTGGAATATGATAGAGATATTGTGTTTCGCAAGGGGATGACTCCGATGTTCTGTTTCATGACGCGGCGTTGGTTAAGGTAATAAACGAGGGGTGGCCGTTGAATGGGTGGCACGGTCTCTCGTAAAAGTGTAAAGGAGAGGGTCTGTCCGGTCCGTATATCGGGAAATTTTAACGCTGAGTCAATTTTGGGGTATATCTATTTTTTTTAGGGAGGGTTGCGAAATGGTTGATCGCTAAAGCGACGGTATAACCTATAGGCTCTGGTCTTGTGGGGTTATAGTGGGGACTAGGGAATTATTCGAGGAATAATACTTTTTTTTTCCTTTTTTTGTGAAAAAGTAAGTTCAAGGGTGTTTTGTATCTCTGGAGCTAAATGCTGGGTGGTTCAATTTCTTGAGATCCAAACATGCCATCTTATTGGTGAAAGGAAGGAACGTTGTTTGCAGTTGTTCTTTTTATTTTTTACAAAGAAATAAATAGCAACCAAAGAGTTCAGAGTTGATTTTTTTTTTAAGTTGTTATTTCTGTCAAAAATTTCAATTTTATTGTTTGATATTCAAATTGTATGCACAAACATACATATTTAGAACATTCTAGGCTGTAGCTTTTTCAATTTCTCTGACTCCAAATCTTGCTCTAACTCACTGAAAAATCTGAATTTAACTGCATGTGATTGCGGAAGTCGCCAAGGCAACTGCTATTTTTTTTTCAGCAATAATGGCAAAACAGAGTTAACAATTTCGTCACGCGCGTGCCATTAGGAAATTTCTCAGCGAAACAGGAGACAATACCTAAAATTCCAGCTCAAGATCCCATTTCTAGCAACGCTAGCGAAGTGGACGCACGAACTTCGGTCGAGAGGACGACACAAAATTACGCACCCGGATACGCGATACGCGTGAAAATGCGTGGGCCTTCTGTAGCGTCGCGATAACGATCGACGATGAGCTATTCACGTCGGCGTCGGGTCGTCGGAATTTACCTCTTGTCCCGGCGAAATTGATCGGTCGATTAGCGGGACGATCGACGCGGGACGGTAGGAGGAGGCCGCTCACGGGCACGATGGGTGCTCGGCAATACGCGATCAACGAAAGATTTTTTAAAAAGTTCGTAAATCGCCAAGCAGTTTAATCTTTTCTTGTTATGGTTAATCTTAAGACTGGCATTTAAGGTTTAAATTACCACCAGCATACTATTTACGGTATCGTATCTATATTTTTGGATAAAGTATTTTAAAAAAATCCGCTCCTTAGTTAAAAAGAAAGTATTTCTTGGTGAAAGCTTGCCGTGTTTTTACCTCTCGTCTTCTGGTTTTTCATTAATAGGTCCACGCCGGGGTCGCGATTGGTCGAACAACGCGCCGATGCGCGCGCATTATCAGGAAAATTAGTCGCCGCATGTTCCCAAAGCGAAAGATATCGGATAAAGCCGAGCCCGCGCACTCCATTTCTTCTGCAAAGAGATTTTAACTTCCTTTTCCAACGCAATTCGTTTTATTATTCCCTTTGAGCTGGCAACGTCTTTCTCCGGGCTCGTCTATCTTACTACTCTCTTTCTATCTCTTTCCATCCGTATGCGGCGTTTAATGCCATACAACTGCTTATTTCAGAAATTAACTGATCTAGATTGTGAAATGTACATAATTATTTCCTAATTTCACTTGAACTTTACGTTTCCAGAGATAATTGCGCTAATTTCGAGTTAATCAGTCGAAGTGAATCGTTTGACAGAGCGAGAGGAAGAGAGAGATAGACAGGAAGTTGTTGAAAAACAGCTTTTACCCTTAGACATCGTGCCAGCTAAACTCAAGAACCTTAAAAGCTTTAATCATAGCCGTATAGTTTTAAAAGTGCCTATCGAGATTTGGACTTGTGTTCGGCCAAGACGGTAAATGGCCAATAATTGTGAGATTTTTCGTGCTCATAATAAGCAGTGCAAAAAGTAAATTAGGTACTTTTTTAAGTGTGTAAAGTGATTATAACTTGGATGTAAGATAAAAAAAATATGTAGGGGAAAGTCCATTTGAAAATTGTATGGACTTTGTTGCTTAAGCATAGTTTTCATATAGTTTGGTGGGCGTTTTGAATTCCAGGATCAAATATCGGATTGGTTTTTAACATCGCTATTTTCCTTTGTGACCTAGTGCTAGCAAGTGCGTTCACATCGTGACGCATTGTCAACAAGAAATCAAGTGTTACGATATTTTAAAATAAAATCAAGTAGTTACTCTCGAAGTTAAATTTCTCTACTTTTACAGCGACGTTGCATGCAGCAACAGGTACCATTAATGAAATTTCCGCGAAGAAATTGAATCTACAACAGGTATCCGAGCTTTCCTGGCCCTCGCGCATTCTGCATACTTTTAAAAGTTCCTCGCTCTCCTCTCCCTACAGCACCAACACCCCTCTGTCACGAGCGCCCCAGTTTCGTTCGACAGAATTGGAAAACATGCCGACATTCTAGGTACTACATGAGAACGAGTAACCAACGCCATCTCCAGCGCAAACAAATTATCTGCGAAACAGTCGAAATTAGAAAATCACTCTCTTTGACAACGCCTCCGTCCCCGCGTCCCCCAAAACCCGTCGACAACACGTTAATATTTCCAAAAACAAACGCGCCAAACTTCTGGCAACAATTTATTTTTCCTACCGCCTAGAGGGCGCGCAAGTTACAGTCCGGCTTAACACTCGTAGCCGATCCTTCACTGTTCGGCATCACAGCGAAGACGATCTCCTAACCGCGGGGCCTCTCTGCCTTACCCTTTGCCCTGCTTAGAGCTCTTGACTAATTATAAGGTGAAGCTACCCCTACTTTCCCGGGATGTCGGGGAGATATCGTCGATCCTGCCGTGCTATTTAGTTCCAGTGAAACTTTGTTCAACGGGGCACACTACGAAACAATTACCTATCCGGTTTAACTCTCATGCTCTCTCTCTTTTGCTTCTATGTGACGTAGTATAGCATTAATTACTTTCCACTCATGTTCCTCTTTTGTTCTCTTCCATCCTTGTCGACGTAGACTTGGTTCTAGGGGGCGGCAACTTCTCAGACTTCCCGTTTATACAATATCTGACACGTAAGTCGGTGTTGGGAGTATGGAGTCGAGCCATACCACTGATCTCTGACGTGTAGAGGATGTGCACCGTGTATATGGATGTGTTTGGGATTTGATTGGTGGTGAAAGGAAAAGAGGTTGACAGATGCTGAACGATGGAAGTGGTCCAGGTATCGACGATGGTTTGTGTTTTTGAGTCGTTGTTGGTTGGAATTATTTGTTTGTTTTTTTCAAGAATTTCATCGCTACTTTGCTTAAATATCCTACAACGTAACTTTAATTTAAAACGTAACGTAAATTAACATTAAACGCTAATAGATTGCAAAAACTTCACAAGTAAAAAAGGTCAAGGTCATTATTTGTTGCTAGTGGCAGTTCCTGCAATAGTTCCTGCGCTTCAGTTACCTCGAAATAAATTCCATGCCAACCCGATGTCAGTTTTGATATAGGTCAACGTATACCGCCAAAACGCGGTCGCTTCGTCGATTTGTTTTGAATTTTTCTGCGATTGCTTGCGAGAGAAATTAATTAAAATGCGCCGTAAGTCAACGTCACATTGCCGGACCGGTCGCCGCTATCAGAAATCGAAATCGCAAAACACACACCCAAGACTTTTATTGTGCTTTATGTCGGCCACTGGCAGCAAGTAAATCATCAGATTGGTGGAAACGCCGCATGACACATTACCCGCACGCCACTGATAAGACTAATTTGTCTAAAAGTTATTTATTGTCCGCATCGGTGGGCTAAATTTTTATTAAATTCTAATCGATTTCTTATTATAGAAGGGTCCATGTACTTTTTTATTCTTCAGTCTTTTTTTTTAATTTTTTTTCCAATGGCGCCAGATGTGTATGAGATTATCATCAGCAGCAGACGTTGCCGCCTGTTTCCACGGCTTCCCCGATAATTAATTAACTTTATAGGTTTTCTAAATCGCAGAAGCTTCAGACGTTTTTTTTTTTTTCCTTTTGGCAACCCTGTTCTAGACGTATCGCGTTCGTGACGCGATGCCATAATTTGAAAAATAAATATATATGTTTTTGCTCTCTTTTTTTTTTGTGTGGACTTAAGTTTTTGGTAAAACATTGGACGGAAAAAGATATTTTAATTATGTAAAAACAATCTTCAATTACCACCCCTTCCACTCAGCGTCCACCCATTTAATTTTCTCCAGCATTATAACTTCATTACGGCAAAGAAACAACCTTTTACCGTGCTATTATTAATCGCTAAAAAAAAAACAGCAATTTTGACAAGCTATACATTTTAAACATCTTAAAACTAACATTTTTCTCGTTTTTATTTCAACTAAGTCTTCAATTAAATTCTAATTATCTAAAAAAAAAAATGTTACCTCCCGTCGCGCTTTGCAAAACCCTTTTTTGTTCCAGCCCATCCTAACATTGTTCCACCTACCCATTGTTGCAAATTCACAACACAAAGCACCGGCACAGCACAACGCCCCGAACCAGGGCCGTCAAAAAGCTCAACCAATTTAATCCTTTATACATCCTTAATCTCATCTTTGCTCCCCGGGTTCAGAATCCAAGGATGTCATACCACCCCCTGCTACCCAGGCGCAGAATACCAACCCACGCACACTAAATCATAGTAACACTGATTGTACTCCCGTTTTTTTTCCACCACCCCTAACCCCTCGACCGCCAACCTACCCCCACATTTCATTTTAATTACAATATTTCCCCAACAAAATGAGCGAAGCTTTACACATAGCTGCTGCATGATCTACACCAACTCATCAACCTCGCGCGCTCACACATCTGGCAACGCTGTGCGAATAATCACAACCAAATCGGCGAAGAGAAAATGAACAGCGAAAAAAGCATGCCCTTATATGGCGCAGTGTGTTTCACGCGGCGACCGCAAGCAGCGCGCGCGTCATTTTATGACGTCATCGTTGCGAAATTGATACGAAGCTGATCTCCGGCAATGTGACGTCAGATATAAATCACGAGGTGTTCGTTCTATTATTTTCACGGTGCTAGTTCGGTTTAGTTTCATTTTGTGGTTAGGTTTTCTCGTTTGTTTTTCGCCACCGGTTCTTGGTTCTACCGCCCAGGTGTCGGCTGGCTGCGATGTGCGGCTGTCTCGCCAATCCCACCGCCTCTGGATAGATGTGGCTAATTATCCCCGGCCAATTAGTGGCTTCCCAGATTCCCGTCGACCATCGCTCATCGGCCACCTGGAGGCAAACTTTAAAGCCATCTTGATCCACGCCTATCTGTGCCGACCAGAAACGCGCAAGAAACTTCTTTGCAGATGCTACTGGTGTTCGTGGTCAATTGATTGCTTCAAGTCTCTTCAGGAATGAAGTTACAAATGTGTTATGTATCTAATCTGTCAGATATATCAACAAAATCAATCTATCGGCTAAGCTGGCTTGATAGTTTCATTGACCTTGAATTGTTTCCATGGTTACTCGTGTGAAACTTTCAAATTCAACGAACTCAATCCACCTTGAACTAATGGCGTGTATTGTTAACCTTACTTTGTGTACAATATATGTAACATATGAAAGAAGCAACAGGTGGCCGTTGTGCAAAATAGAATAATTATTTCAGTTTTTTGCTCAATTTTGAATCAGAATTTTTGGTTTTTTTATCTTTTCACCCTTAACTATCTATCTTCCGTTCGCTTAAAAACCTTCCGAAAGTTTCCCCTATCTTCAACTAGTACCACTTTGATTCCTTGACGCCTCCCTATCATCGACGCCGTCCATCGCAGCTAACCACCACCTAACACCGAACAGATCTAACGCCCCATTTCCTCTGTCTGTCAACAGATCCGCCAGAGATTACTCTGCGTCCGCGTGACCAACAAGTCAAGGCTGGCGGCATAGCGGCCTTCTACTGCGCTGCCAAAGGTGACCCTCTGCCGGCGATCCAGTGGCGTAAAAATGGCAAGCGGGTGTCGGGCACTCAGTCGCGATACCTGGTGCAGGAGTTCAGCGGCGGCGGGGCGTTGCTTCGGATCGAGCCGGTGCGGGCGGGACGCGACGACGCCCAGTACGAGTGCGTCGCGGAGAACGGCGTCGGGGATGCTGTCAGCGCGGAGGCGTCGTTGCAAGTTCACGAGGGTGAGTGAAGCACTTGAATTTTTTTATAATTTGTGTAGCTATTTGCAGGTCTACGACGGAAAAATTGCTGTTTTTACTCTATGTGCCCGTATGTAGGTAATAGATTTGTAAAAGGCAACAAAACCGATTATGATTTAGTCATAGTCTCACTACTTACGTTAAACGCTCTGCTGACGAGTCGGCAACACGTGGTGACGGTAGGTGCCACCTGATGGCTATATATTGATTCGGGATCAATTCGGTTGATCGGTAAATTGATGGTGATTATATGAGTCTTAAAGACCTAGTAGACACCACCTAGTAGCAAATACTTTTTTTGTTGGTATAGTACGTAAAACGGTCGATATTTCTCGCGAATAAAGTTTAAAACTAACGCTGATACACTGATTGAACCTGTTAGTCCTGTAAGCCGAGTGGTGCAGCCCTATTCGTCCAAGATACTGTTAGATCTGGCTTTTTTTAAACCATTTTTAATGCCAAAATCTGCAATTTTCCACCATATGGTCTTGGCGCCATCACGACCGATCAAAACTCGCTGATAAACAAGGTTTTTCTAGTTTTTCTGAACTTGAATTTGACTGCATTTTGATGTGCATCCGTCCACAAAGAATTTCATAAAAGTAAGAACCACAGAGCTATGAGAAATTCGTCAAAATCTCAAATATAATAATAATCTTTCAGACTTCACTTTGATAATTTCAAACAGATACCCGGACAATCTTCAATCTGAATGTGTTACTTCGTTCAGTTCTTTATTGGGGCACTTTTGCCGGACCCTCGTGCTGAAAGTACCGCACCATAACTCCAGTAAGAGCACTTTCCGCGTCTCTGAAACGCGACACCGCGATAAAGATTAGCAACATTACCACCATAACTCGACCACGGCGAGCTCCACCCGATAAGGGTTTGTCATAAAATGCAACATGTTACCGTATACAGCTTCCTCGTCCCCCCCAGCCAGCTAGCGCCACTAGAAATATCTCTTGAGGCAACTATTTTCCTGGGCGGTCAAGCTATATCCACTCTAATTGTTCCATTGCAGAAACTTGCCGAAACTGTCACAATCATTGTTAGTAAAATGAAAGTGGCAATACCATCAACATGATTTAGTGGGCTTGGTTTTCCTAGATTTCTTTCAAGATCCTTTAAAATCTGTCGTGATGTCATCTGACTTTAAAATTTTAAATATCAGTACGAAAATTGAATGTCGGTACAGTTTTACTAAGAGTAAGTCTTACAGAAAGTACATAGATAACTGCCAATTAAAGGGCACACACATGGGTTGTAACTTTTCAACTTCTGAAAGATAAATTAGAGACAAAAACAATCTTATCATTAGTACCTTTGCAAGTTTCGAGTACTCCTTACCTTCTGCCCCAACGTGTGTTGAACGTGGACTGATGTCGACATCGCAACAACAAGTGACTATGCCAGTGCCTGAGTGCTTGAGGAGGCATTGCTCAAGTCTTGACAATTATTCAGTTCGTCTATTAAAATAGGTTACAAGTAAATTGCAATCAATATGTAGGTAAAATGTAAATCAAAATAATATTTTTTACCAAACAGTCACCCTAGATAATATGATTATGTAAAATTTCAAAACATAAACGAAGTCCGAACGGAACTGCCTGTTCTATGCGGCTCTTCCACCAAATCCAATATACAGTTCCTACCAATTCGGCCCAACCGTAGGCAAACTATACCAATATCTCCAATACCTTTCGGCAAGGTGGCCTACAGATACTAACCGGAATTATCCCCTTCTAAACTTTCCCATGGTGGCTCAAGAGCGGCTGCTCCATGTGCGGATGTTAGAGTGTTTAACGCCTCCTGCTGGTTGCTCCAAAGTTTTCCCATCGAGTTTGAGGGTTTCGCCTTGTGCAAGGAAGGTAAGACAAGGGTGTTGCCGGTGCTTTGCTTGGATCTGGAGAGTCGGGATAAGGTGCTAGAGTGGTGAGGTATTTTAGTGTTATGGTCATAAAGGTTTTGCTCTTCTCAAGCAAGTCTGGAACCTAGAGTCTGAAATCTAAATGTGTTGCTATTCTAAAGTGCATTGCATTTTTCTCAAAAAATGGTCAAAGAAATATTATCACCGATATTTGAAACACTTGTTTTGCGCTTTTCAAAGTGTGTTAGTGCATGCAAGATGTTTTCAAATTAGCAGGCATTGCTTGAATCTAAGAAAAAAAAGTATATCTATCTGACAAACTACTTTTGTCTTAAATTTACTAAATTATTCTTTTCGACTAACACCTGATAAATGTTTGTAAATCTGGACCTAGCAGGAACAAACTAGGGGTGTATTTAAAAAATGTATATTAACCTTTTTTTTTCGAATACCAAAAAAGGTTACAGCAGTTCAAATGAATAGTTCTAACAGATTATAATAATTGTTAACAACATTCACAAGTGATCATGGATAAAGAAATAAATTATCAAAATATCCCTTTATGTAAACTTTGCTATGGTAAACACGACCAACGCTAGTCTCCTTGCACCATCGACCCTCTATCTGAAACTGAGATAAGAGTGATGTACTCCCATGTTTGTTCAGTAGGATTCAGAAAGGGAGGGCGATGAGCAGGCAAAGATGTTGCACCGCGGCTTAGCGGTGGCTGACGACCGCTTTAAGGAAGCATTCGTTATTTTTAGTGGTAGCTCTCGGGTAGAACGGCTTGCCACAGAATTGTGTAGCCATGGCCGTTGTCGGGGCTGGAGCCAGCTGGCCAGAGCAACCGAAAGACGCGTTCACTAGTTGTGAACGTTCGTTGGTCGAATATGGAACGTTGTACTGCGATCCTGACTTAGCAGGCAGGCGTTCATATTTTAAAATCCTTCTAAAAATCAAAGAAAAGCGACTATCTATATTTTCAGTAAATTCTTAATGCTTCCTACCTTACGTGGTTGTGATTACCAAAAACCACAA
The DNA here is from genome assembly GCA_947568835.1 of Protonemura montana. Lineage (NCBI taxonomy): Eukaryota > Metazoa > Arthropoda > Insecta > Plecoptera > Nemouridae > Protonemura > Protonemura montana. The sequence goes on from OX387608.1 coordinate 8,265,676, forward strand.
CTATAATATTAGAACATGATGTTATGATATGCTTTCGTTACCACTGGTTGCAATGGTACAAATGACAATGACAATTGACAATTCGACAACTGTCAGGCTAGATCTCAGAATCTCAGAACAACATATGTAAGCTTTCATTCCCAAGTTTTAATCAAAATCTTTAACAACATTTTCTCTAGTTTCAAAACTCGCCTTATCGCTTCCCACTATATTTTTTTAAACCACCTTCAAACTGTGTGCAGTGTCTTTCTCTTCCAAGTCGCACAGTGCAACAACCAGCGTAGTCCGTCCAGCGTTGCCAACTCGCTAGCGACATATTTAATTCACGTTGCCATCCTCTCCGAATCACCCAAAACACTCCCCACCCACCCCCAAGCATGGCCCCAACGGATACACAAGTCGTCCCGGTACTGGCATCGAAGACCCACTTACGGCTCTCAGAAACCTATAAATGTTTCATTTCCTCCCCACGCGTAGCGCTGACCGTCTTGGCCATCTTTCTCGCTCTCTACCTTACGGGTCTAATTACGTACATAGCAGCACGTCTCAAAAAGAGATAGAAGCTACGCGACTTTCCTTTAGATAATCCCACTACTGGCAAGACAATGATCGTCTTAAAATGGAGTATAATAAACATGATCGTCATCAACGGGACCGTGGCAGCGCGATGGCCGTTTAACGTGCGGAATCGAGTTTCAATCTCGCCGTGAAACACTTGCCGTTAGTGTGGTGTTCTCGTGATGGTCGTAGGATTAAGAATACAGTCGTGCCGTGGCGCTGGGATTCTGTTCGAAGTGTCCGCTAAGCCGTGCATGTGTGCACATTTTCAAGGAAGCGGGTTTTCGGATGAGGTTCTCTGTGGTAATGGCGTCGTCATCTTTGCCGTTTAATTTCACGACTGGCCGAGGTAAGCGATCGGCTTAATGGCCTTGATTAGGTGTACGCTTGGATGCCGTGCTTTTTGCATTTTACAGGGATTTTCTTAGATTGGATTATCATCGTGGCCGTGGGGTCGATCGACTTGAAAAGTTTCTTGAGCAAACTTTAAAGACTAGAATAAGTCAACTTCAAGACTGTTAACCTATTTTGTTTTTATTTTGCGTACTCTTTTGCGTTCAAATAATTGACATTTAAGAAAAACATTTTGAGATGAACCATAATTTAACAAAGATTTTCATTTGTTTTGCCTAGTACAATCAGATCGGTCGCTGTTTCTTTTATGGCAGTATTCCTGTTTCGTTAACGATCTATTTTAAATGACGAATTTAAATTCTAAAAATCTTTGCCAGCAAACTCAATATTTATATTCCAGCTGAACTACACCGCAGTAAATATAATTCTTGTTGACCTATTTTTTTAACTGATTTTTTTCAAAGCTTGCCAATCACAAAAAATGTGTAGTTCTCTCACTGTCACTCGTGAATTTTCCTCCAATCTCGTCATTCTGAAACCAAGCCCAATCAACGTGGACCCAGCTCAAACGCTTCACCTAAGCAGCTAGCGCCCGCTTCGCCCGCGAGGCTGTTTATCAACTAACCAAAACAGCAACAGTCGTACATATTAAATTAGAACCATTCGTCCAACTGCCCCAACCCTAAACGAGAACCGTGACTAGTAAACGCCTCGCCTGTTCTTGGCCCGGATATCGACATCAAGTTGGTGCGATCCCCGAGGGCGTTAGCCAGGACTCGCGCGCGAGTTCGACTTTGTTGCCTTAGTCTCGGTCTTACCTCCTTGGGAGTTTCCGCTTACCTATCGTGAACTTTTGGTGAAACGGAGTCGAGGGTGGCGGTGGGGAAAATAGCCTCCGGCGCAATGTAGTATTTGAATTAACAGCGAATACGAATTTACATTTTATAAATAAAATAGATTTTCTTAATTAAATGTCATAAATATTTATTATGCTTTTTTTTTTCGTTGCGGTTTCACTATGTGTTTCGTGAAAACTACTAAACTTTAGAATATTCCTCAGTCTTTTATAATATAGAATGAATATTAAAAAGTTTTAAAACTTTTTAATTATATTTTACACCATGCTGTGTATATATATATAAAATATTGTATATGTAATTTAGAATAAACTTCGAAAGAGCTTGCAAACTTAACATTTCCATTAAGCATCAAGTTTGTTTAGTGTTTAGTTTTGCCGGTGGAGGCGCCGTGCTCGCTGCATTCCACCTGGCGGTGCTTTGTTTCAATTAATTATGAATGTGACAGGGTGAATATGGAAACGAAACTGCCACAGAGGCGGTGAATGAGGTCCAGAGATGTCGGGTGTAATAACAGTCTAGACTTTGTGAATCGACAATGGTGTAACAGCAGAATGCTGTTTGGATACAAAACAGTTTTTAAAATGGCAGTAAAAAGGTTTTTTTTTACCATATTAAAATTTTAATTGCGGCAGATACGTCGTAAGTGATATTTGAACTAATAGAAGATGGTTTCCGTATCAACCAACATGTCAAAAAAGAACATCACAAAGCATAAAAAATATACTTTCAGACTGTATTATTTTTTTCGGTTTACTCTTTACTGTAATACCGTTCACACCTTTTTAAAGATAATTATTTTTAGGAATTACTGCCGCCATATTGGTTCAAATTTCCTAAAGAAACACGACAATGTAAAGAGAACAAAAACCGATTCAGATCTCTATGCATCGAGAGTGGTCACCGCCTGCTTGATGCAAAAAAAAAAGCTCTTGGGCCCGCTTTGCGTTTGTGTGCAGTGCATTTCAATCGCTTGTTCAACATGGCTCACTTTTTAAACGTCCATCTGTTATTCATGGCGCCGTGTGTGCACATAACTCGAGTCGAACCGTCGCACGTTTATAGAGGGACGCTGTAGCTGTATAGGATGACCAAATGCTCGGCCCTCACTCAGCCCAACTTTTGACCGCGTTGTATGGTTTGGTGGCCTGATGAGTGTTTAGATTTGCACGGTTAGCGTATATTTTCATATGTGTTAACCAGTTAACTGGTTAGTTAGTTTTTTTGCTGGAGTTCGTGCACTATTTGCCTATTTTGGCGCGGCTGTTTGCAGATTTATTTGTCAAATTGTTGAAAGTGACTTTGTAAACGTTCATTTTTTATAAAAAAAAAGGGTTCTTTGTCAATCAGTATTTATATGGAGTGGTTTGATTTGTAAAAGTGAAGACAATGTGATTCAGAGGCAAATCAACTACTGAAACATTATATATAGCCACGATATATTTGGGTTACTTCTCAATTAAATCTATAGAACAAAAAAAATGATGTACCATTCAAAATAGCACGACGCTTGCAACCTTTTTCGTCTGCAATTGTTTTCTCAATTTGATAGAGATTTTAAGTGGATTTCCCGCATTTTTCCATTGCTTTTATTATGTAATCCATGGCATACCTACCTACTTATTTTATTCATTAAAATAATACAAGATGCACTAAAAAAGCAAGGGTATTTTACTGAAACTAAAATTCAGATATACCTAGTACAGAAACGAGTACAGAACATCTTTTAAAAGCGCCTGCTAGAACAACTAGTGCAAAATGTAGCACCTACCGTGTAGGTAATACCTACCAACTACTGTCACATGAATTAGTCATTCACAAACAAAAATGTCCTCAAACCTAGGCTGCATCAAATCAAATCGATTAAATTTCGTTTTATATTCCAATGACGTCAGAGGCCACAGAATTCTCGCGCCTACCACTGTTCATTTCCAGCCGGCAGACATCAGTGAAATGCAATTTTTGTTTCGTTTCCAAATCTGACAGCTGAAACGTCATGGCCACGTGATTGCCTAAACTATCGCCGAATAATCCTTCGTGAGCGCTATGTTGACTTCGTCGATGCGGGAGTGGGGGAATAGAGTGAAGGGGAGGCGTTTTGACAGCTTCGCTAACGTAGGGGAAGGGGGGGGGGCAAGAAAATGACAGGTGTGTGTGTAGGTGTGCGCGCGCGTCAAACGATTAACTAGCTGGAAACTTGACGAAAGTTAATAAAGATAACTTAATTACTGCTGGCATTTATATCAGGGGTGGTACCACGTTTCATCCGAGTTTCAAACCCACCCCTTCCATTCCCGAGCATACACATACACTTCGGCACACGTACACCTTTCACCGTCGTCGTAGTCGTTAATTAAAATATAGGTGCCGACGTGGATCAAAATAATTTTGTATAAACAAAAAAATTTCTTAAGCCAGTTTTAGCTTATTAAATTTAAGTGGGGGGGAGTGGGAGGCATCGAATTTACTGCAAAATAGAAGTTGGCAAAATATTGACAACGTTTCGGCGCCGCCTGGTGACAGGTTTCCGTATCACCTGCCTTGTGATCTTTATAGCTCTTTTGAGCGCGCTAGCGATATTATTATTAAGTGTTACTTTATGAGGCGAATTTTGCATGGTTTAGATGATTTTGACTTTATGACTGTCTTAATAAGACTTAGAATAGTTTTCGCTCAATATCTCAATTGTTCTCTGGCGGCTCTGAGCAACAACATCGAGTTACTACTAGCTAAGTATGCAGATCTACAGTTTATTAGATTTGTCGTCAGGTAATTAAACTCTATGCCCTGTTTTAAGGTTAGAATTCCTAAACCAAAGCTTGTGCCACTTTGGTTGACTGATTGATTGAATTTTTCGTGGTACTACTTTGACAAATTACTTTCTGGCACTGGTCTTGAGGCGTTGGGTTATAAGTGAAGATAATTTTAATAATAATAAAACTAATTTAGCCAGAAGATAAAAGGTATAACGCAGTGCAGGCACGCAGCCTACTAATATGGAAAGCACCGGGGTTCACTTGCTAAACTTTCTTTCCGTTGGATTAAACAACTCAAAAGAACAGAATTCCACCACTAATCCATGCTGTCGTGAGGTTGATAAGCAAGGCGAAAGAAGGTGCTATACTTATTTCAATCCCTCCAACCTGTATTTCAAACTGAACTGTGTATGATGGTCACTCGTTCAAAACATGGCCCAGCACAGTGTTGCTAAACTTCTGTGACCTCGCGGGCAACCGGTGTTTTCAACATGCCAAGCCGTTTGGCGTACGCGAAAGTAAAGTCTGTATTCCTCATCTTATTGCCTGGCTTAATGCTTTTATGCAGGCTTAAATCTTGGCAATGTTTAAGATTTATTTCACATTTAGACAAAATATTCCCCTCTTGCTTACTATATTCCTCTTCTGGTACAAATATTAACAGCCCCGATTTTTCCCGACCCAAAGAATTGCCGACTTAAGCCTTTCGGCTAAAACCCAGCGTAAAGTCTTGCAACCTCCTTCCTCGGCATCTTGCGAACAACAAGTGGGGAAAAAAGGAAACAACGCCAAAGTATGCCTGAAGGGTTTCCAGTTTATGGAGCACGATGTTTGGCTCTAATACCCAAAACGCCCTCATCCCTTCTACATTGATTTGGCAACGTTGCCTGGGTTAACTTAACAGAATGAATATAACTTTATGCAAATACGAACTGGCCGAGAGTAAACCTTGTTTACCCTAGCAACCCCCGCGGGCTTCAATAACAAAGCCAACAAAAGTCGGGGATGTTACTCGAATATGGCCGATTCGCGAATTCAAACAATTGATTTGTGCACACTTACGCCATTGCTGTATGTCATTTGCGTTTTATTTGGTGATTTTAACCTTTTTGTAGGCTGTCTGCGAAGCCTGCCATGGCCATGTTGCTTTGAGTTCAAGGTTAAATCTCACGTCGACCCATAGGTTGTTACAATAGCGTGAATCTCCGATCATCATCATGTTCTTTGCATCATCATATTCATCATCAATTACGTAGTGGAGTAACCACGTGGTGTAGCGGATACAGGTGGCCAATCTGCCTTGGTTATGAACCCGGCACATCCAAAGTGAAGTGTAAAATTCGTGCGTTCGCAGCAGAAATGTGGTGATTTTTCACTGAACGCGTTCATTGTGTACTCCTAAACGCAGCCCGCAGAGCAGGCACGGCTCCTCCACTATGTCTACTCAAAAACGCAGCCCGCAGAGCAAACTCGGCGCCTTCGCATTAAATTAGTAGATGCTTTTTTCTCTCTCATTTTCGAAAACAGTAAAAAGGTTTTGGACCTTTTAACATAGTTTTACTGGGAAATAATAGACATTTAATTTATTCATTTTGCTGGAGTTTCCATAACATTCTAGAAAATACCTCCGTATCAAAACAAACTCTTCATTCTGTAACCTTCATCTCTCGGCTTCCATTAGTTAAAATAAATGTTAATCGCCCACAGCGTGCATCGAATTCTCCCCGCATTTCTACCACCCTTGGCTAACCTCGCGGCTGCGCGTGCGCACTGCGATCCAATTTAACTTCGCGGCGACGGTTCGCATAAGAAACAATTAACTTTTGCGGATAATTGTAATTGTTTGGTCATGCGATCCACCCACCGATGGACCTTTTCGATCGCATGACTGGCCGTGCCAGCGATTGCGTGCTGTTTCGAGTCGGAATCGTAGCCCCCCCCGTGCATGGGCATCGTTTAGAGCTATAAGGGAGAAAGGGGGGGTTGAAGATGAGAGGCGTTTAACTGCCTTGCATTGTGGTTTCAATAACATCATATCGGAATACCTGTAAAAGCAATATTGCTTAATAATTTAAGCTGTGTCTATGTTTGGTTTAATTGTTTTTAAGAGGATTGCCTTCGGTTCTCTCACTCTCATCGCCTAGCATATTATGCCCGTCACGGATTTCTGATTTGTCAGACTCATTTGGCAGCCGTCGTACTTGGAATTTCGCTCAGAACTCGCGCCGAAATTACAAAGTTTCCCAGCGGTATTATTCATGCATATATCCACACTAGAAACTCATTATATTAATTACTTGATAGCTCTTTCTCATGACTCCGCCGATTTGAAAGGTATAATTTTCAGCAATTTTCCTCCCACCACCCGTGGGTGGGGGCCAAAGAAAACTTGACTCTCTACTTGCGTAATTAACTCGATGCCGAACATTTTAACCCGTGTAAATCGACGTTATACAGGAGCGAAGCGCGATAAGACCGGCTATCTTTCTCGATCGAAAACATTTAAAAAGCTAGAACTCGTCCGCTCTCCTATCTGCAAGCTCGCCGGCTCTTTCTTTCCGTCGGCATTTGAATTTGAAAGACATTTCGCGTCGTTTCCAACAGATAGCGCCTGTTAAAATATCTAATTCCATCTTTGAGCATTACTGCACACTCGTGCCTATTCATTTAATGATACCAGCTCCCTGTGTTTTTATCTTATTCGATCGCTTTTGAGTAATTTCTCCTCCGTGCTGGCTCGCCTATGCGCAAGTAAACTTTAAAGGTGAAAATCGCCTCCCCCCCCCCCGTTCCGTAGCCCCCCCTCGCCAACGTTCCCCTTGCCATGCGTATACCCGTAAGTTCAGCGGAACTTGAGGCATCTCGGTTCATGCGATAAATTTGTTTGGCCTGTGCCTAGCGATAAATGCTCAATCGAGGATGAAATTAGCCGTCGGGTACATACACACAGGAGACGTGGCAGAGATATTTGTGTGCGTGTTTTAGCGTCTCGTCGGGGCGTTTTGTTTCCGTGCAAATACGTGCGTTGGTGTTTTCTTTTTTCAATTCATACACATCGCCTTTCACAATAATCACTCGCCATTGGTCCCATTGAAATCTGCGATCAGTGGCGAAGTCTGCATTGTTGTACTGTGTTTGCTACCTAGATAGAGTATTGTGTTAAATCCCTTGGTGCTAGCGTATTTGCTCGCCGCCACTGGGTTTGCCCTCCTCCCTTCTAGGCTAGGCGTATTTTAATGTTAGCAAAAACGAGTGCCACTAGGCCCGTTCGGGATCAACGATTGTATTTTATAATTAAAATTTCAAAAAATTTCCAACAGGAGACTCAATTTCTGATTATAAGTTTGAGTTGTTAATTATTGGTGTAGAAGTTAGATCATTGATGTTTCTTTTTGATGAAATACTCTGTTCTTTGCAAGCTTTTGCAATTTTAATCAGAATCCTTTTTTTTTTTACTGCAGGTACGCTGAAAATTACACAAATACTTGTGTCTTATTTTCGATATTTGTTTAAAATTATCAAGCAAGTTAAGGTGATCTTTTTTTTGTACCGAAGCAGTATTAATTTATAATCATGGTCTGCTAGTTACCTATCTAAAATAATCAACTTACCAACCTGCTAAATATTACAAATTGCAACGGTCGAGCACAGTTTTTTCATAGCAATCCTGTTACGAATTCAATAGTCTCTGTGTAGGCACCCATCGATTTTAATTAACAACAAAGGCCATTGCGACGTGGCATCACCGCTGCATTGAACGCCATCAAGATGACACATCCTTGATGACACGCACCCATCCAGGAAACTAACGAAATTGATTCGTCGGCAACGCGCGTTGCGGTCAAACCCCCGAACTAGAAATGCGAAGCGTCGTACTGTGATTGGCGACTGATATTTTGGAGGTTATGTTTGGTGAAAACTAGTTTGTATCAAGTTGGAACAAAGTATTGCTAGATTTGACGCTAGGTTGAGATAGCGAATTACCTCATTGCACGGATGTGTTAGCCAAAGAAATAATAATAGTTATTTATTTATTGTCACGATTGAAAAATGTATGGTATGAGACATGTGTCAGTACAATTTAGGTACTAAAAAAAATAAATGCAATACTCTTTTAAAGTTTTAAGGGGAAACCAAAATCAGCACCACTTTGTGCACCCCTATAAACTGCACCGGCTTGCGTCCCAACTTTGTCTGAAGCTGAAGATCAGTGTTCCTCCTCCTCGTCGCCGGCGTGCTGGATTCCAATTACTTTATTGTCAAGTTTTTGTGTCGTGCGCTTGCTTGTGTTTCAACTGTGCTCTCGCGGTTAACTTTTTGGATAAGTGAAGTTGATCTAATTTATCAAATTGATCTAAAGTTTGTTGGGGTAAAGTGTACCAAAGTGTATTTGTTTGCCGTGAGGCTGCGCTGTGGATGGGACACGGATAGCATTCTGGCAGCAGTGATAGGTAAATATGTGACTGGAATACACATACTCGCGTAAACATGTGGTATGATATGAATCTAAAGTAATTTTCTCGCATCGCTATGAGAACCATGTGAGCTATAGATTTTTCGCATTGCTTATATAGTTACATCATTAAAATTGGTATCCTCTTTAATGAAAGGTATATTTTAACTAAGGCTTGTTATATTCCAATGGCACTTATCGTTCCCTTGAGTAGATGTAACTCTAATGAAATACTGCTCTAAAAGTATGTAATATACGCCGGTCGGATTTTAAAGTTTTCATTTTGCTATACTGTCTCTATGATTTTTCAGCGGCGACCAACGCTACATTTCTGGTACGGCGATTTTGTGTACTTTTCGCATACTGAACCTACATTCTCGATACACATGCATAGGTACTCTGTCTTACCTAGAGCGGCCATCGGGCGGTGCTTCCATGGGTTTTTAACAATGCTAGAGTTTGTTGATTTCAACACCACTATGCAACCAGTATTACAGAGGTGCTGCGATATAAGGGTTATAAAAACTCCTGGGTTTTAGTTGATTTTTCTCAGTGCAGTGAGGACAAAGCAACCATATTCATGAAGCGTTACTGAAGTAAGAGTTTCAGATTTTTTTCAACTGAATATTTCCGCTCCAAGTCTTGAGTTTTTGAGTCGCTTGTTGTGCTATGTTGGTGCAAGTAATCTTAGCTATCATAGCTATTCAAATATTGCACGAAATTGACAACGTGACTCCGGGGAATATCTACTATTAAAGCAAAAAAATGTGCTTCGGCAAAATCAAAAAACTTAGAAACGCTTAATTTTTGACTAGAGATAATCGCAGAAAATAATAATCTTATTTTCGTGCCTCGTTGCTCGATTCCTAGAAATTCGTTCGAATGCATTTAGCAACTCGGTGGTTGACAAAAATAAGTGAAGGAAAATGCTGAATTTCGCGGCTTGCCTTTTCTTTGCCTTATTTCTCACGAGCGCTAACCGTCGTAGTGGCCGGGAAATTGTCATGGTGGCCGGTAAATGCTGATGTAGCGCGAGGCAAGTTTTTCGATTCCACCTCCCGACCGTGACTCCTTGACGAACGTTAATCGGCTCGGGGTAGGGGGGTAGGGGGGGCGCATGGCCACCCCCGATTTGCACTTATTTTGCAGAAAACAAACTTTTTCCAAGTCGATTGTCGAAAGATTTGTAAGGTTATCCGAGTTTGCCCGACTTTTTGATGGAGTGTAAATTTATTTTTTATTTGTACTTTTTGTCCAGTTTTTTTTTTTTTTTTTTTCTGTATCAAGAATCGGCTGTTTTGCTAACTATCTGAAATTCACAACAAAATCCAAAGTAAGCAAAATCTATAAGTTATTTTATTTGTCACCTGAAAAATCAATGGCAGATGAGATAGATACTTACTAATCAGCAACAAATTTAGTCAATTTACACCAACAGTGCTTTCGTTTTAAGGCACCTCTAGAAATGACCTACTTCTAACTGTCTTTCAAAATTAACAAACATAGCCAATGATACAATCTGCCATTTCAGTAAGCCGCTATTATATTTTAATCCACAAATCGAAAATTTTCGCAAAAAAACCTTTATTTTTTAATGTAAAACTCGATTTTGTCAATCGACAACAAACAATCTAAAAAAAAAGTCCCCACTAATTTCAAACGGAACTTCTATTCCGAACTGACCAACCTGTGCCTGAAAAGCCATCACCAGTTTTTGTTTTAACCAACGTTCAGCCATCTGCAATTTCACCGCTCTCTCGATACAAATCCCAAACAATCACACGATTCACAAATCTTACCCGCCGTGAAAACCACCTCAAAACATCATGAATAGTTATGAAATCAAGACTACCCTATTAAAACATACACACATACAGCACAGCACACATAGACATAGATATGCACAACCTATATGCGCGAGATTGAATAAACTCTAGCACCAACCGACGTAATGTTGTTTGTTGCTAGTTATATATATGCAGAGATTTACCACGATTACTTATACCATATCACACATATTATACGCTACACACATTTATAACATTATCACACCCACGCACACGCACACACATGCACATCGTATTATAACCAGCGTTTCGGGTAATATATCCGATGGCGTCATAGGGCTTCAACTAACCCTAAGTCATACCAACCTAATAGGCCCTTTAGCCATCCCTTTATGTGTGTTGCCATAACGGATTATGTAAATGATATCCTCGCGTTCCGTATAACGTTAACGGTTTTATAACTTAATATCATCGGTTACTAGCGGCATCTACATTCGCTTTGGCTCGACGAAAGAGAGGGTGTAAGTAAGTTTTGGCTTGGGGTATGTTGCTATGGCGGCACGTCGTCTGCTTTGTTGTGTTTACAGGGGGCGGTGAGAAGGGTAAGATTCTCGGGACTGGCCCAAGGAGCACTTTGGTGTGTTCATTTTTTTTTCTTCTGTAGTCCCGTTTTCCTCGAGTTTCGCGTGGTGGTTTAAGCGGGTTTGCCGTAAGAGCCCGTTATGGTGCATTATGGTTTAATGTGTTTTATGGTATGTTACCGTGATGTGAGAGTGGTTACGGTGTAAGGGATTATCATTTTGGTGAAAGTTTTCGTGGATTGCCGTTGGTTTTTTTTTTCCGTTCGGGGCCGGTCAGTGTTGCAGGATTTAAATTATTTCAATAGGCTTTACTGGTTGTGCTGGCCTGCTTTATCGATAGCGGGTTAAATGCTTGTAAAAGATAAAAACGGTCACAATTTTGCCAAATCGTAGATTCGTTGAAACTGCCTGGCAGCAGTGCATCTTGGATTAATTAAGTTAACGAACGAACAAAAAAGCGGAAAATTCTAAATTGTTATCCTTCTTAAAATTGTTTTAGTCAAAATTAACAAAAACTGATTCAGACAAAAATAAAATGCAGATTTTGTGCTTTTTCAAATGGTGCAAACCTCGTCTTTCTAAAAAGACAAAATATATGTTTTTGTTCTGAAATGAATACCTTTCGATATTTATAATGCAGATTATGTGCTCGTGTTTTTTTAAGATTATGTCGAATCTTTTATTTTATTAAATTCTATATATTTTTATGGCAACGAATTCGGTTAGTCACGTAGAGTTTTGAATTCAGTTTCATTCACTAACACCTTTTTCCACCGATAACTTCCCTCCGATTTTTCGACCACACCAACAACAGATATTTTAAATCGGTCGCCGCTGAATACTAATACCTGAATACCCTATATACCCGCTGATCGGTTTTCCTTGGGATTAGGTCCTTGAATTCTGAACACTCAAAGATTATAGGAACTCCGATTCGCGTTTCGATTAACGCCGAATGCAGCAGCGCGCGAACGGACAAATTTTTTAATTAAAAAATCCCGACCGATCGGATCGCTTTCCCGATCGCGATAAGTCCACGAAGCGCTCGACGGAAAAACTCGCGATCGTTTTCCGGTGCAACCGGGTGGCCGAGTTTCATGCTCTACGAAGCCGTGGCTACGGAAGATGATACCGCAGCCTCCGGTTGCCCGTAATCACGTCGCGCTGGACCGCAAATGAACGCCCCTCCATTCCCTCACCCCCTGCGCGTTTTGGGGTGACTCGCGGATGATTGATTCACGGCCCAGTGGTCCGCGGCAGACTTTGACGGTCGCACTTCTCAATTTAGTGCCGGATTAATCGCAATGCTATTCGCTAGTTTCTGGTTTAAATGTTTTTTCCTTTTTTTTTTAGAATGTGTGTGCGATTTTTACGCTTTATTTTAAGCTTCTCTCCTGACGCACATACATAACATTTCCTGCTGATTTTATTCGTTAAAAAAGCGTCTCTAAACTCTCAGTTATGGGCATTTTAAAAGTATGTAAAACATTTTTTTTTTCATGTACGCCGATGGACGAATATTTTTTCACAGCAATAAACCGTTTCACATCTGGCTTCGCACAAAACGATTCAAACTACACTCAGCTGGAAAAACAGCAAAGACAAAGTTGACATTATCGCAGTTTGTTTGCCGATTCGCAAAACGTGCGAAAAGTTTAACGTCACACGCGCTTTCACGGCCCCAGTGAACGATATCAAAACGCAACGCGGTCGGTGAGAATACGGTCCCGTGGAAGAATGCAGTGAACCCCCATTGTTTTTCCATCCTGTAGTCAGTGTCAACCTGGCCGTACTTTTACCCTCGCTCATTTGCAAGTCGATGACGTCATGTTAACGTGGACGCTGTCGATTTTTTACCAAGATGGCCGCAGGGCATAGGATGGTCGTTGCGCGTTTTGGTTTGCCCGGGCCTGGTATTAAAAATTTTTTAACTTTTAGATACGGTGGGAGTTAAATTAATTGTCATGGCAACAATCAATCACATGCAGTGAAAGTCAGCTGTTTCTGTAAGTTAAGAGTTAAACTGTGAGTTTTAAAATATTGTAATACCGGGACTAAGAACTTTTGGCCATGGAATTACGGGACTCCGTGGTTTGGCAATGCTGCAGAGAACATTATAAGGCACAAAATATCTGCATTCTTGGGGGAGGATTCTAGCTTCAAACGCACGGTATTACTTCGAGCTATTTTTCAACATTTTCAACATTTACACTTCAAAGTGGTAGTTAACTCATTGTTGCTATGGCGACTTTCAGTCACATGCATTGACAAACAGATGTTTCCGTTAGTTTCTCGACGTTCGCAAAACTTGATATGTAACAATCTTCAGTTTAGCTCAAAAGCAAGTTAAAAGAAGTATAGAAAAAAATATTTTTTTTTATCTTGAAATGATTTTGTTTTCCATTTTCCAGTTTAAAATGTGGACTATGGATAATGGAGCAGCTATTTATAACCCGGATCAACATACTTATATGTTCCTGTCAGAATGAGACAAGCTTCAATATTAAATTAGAGGTATCCTGCGCCTCGAAGCCAGGCTTGTCTCTATTTATATTTCACTGATTACATAAAATATCAGCTCATGTAAAGGGGTAAGAAACGCACATTTCTCGCAATTCTAGGCAGGAATAACGCACGCCATTCCATGTAAATAAAGCTAAGATACCCGTGACAGAGGATACCAACACAAGAATTTCCCCCATGCATTGCCACCAATTGATGGAAAAAATGTCGGTTATGATTTTAGTGTCGAGATTTTAAAACAGTGGTTCTATGATCTCAAATGTCTTCCCTAAATTGTTTAAATAGTGAGAAAAATTCACTACTCAAGACAAAATTGAGATCAATTGAAAATGACATGCATCAGCGGAATTGATTAGTAGTGTTCTAATGGGCTCTATTTTTGCATTTCCTTACATTTTGGCCCATGTCCAACTACAGGGTTTTTTTTTTTCGTGGAGAAATTAAGTACAGATAATACCTTGTGATATGTACGTGTCGCCCCATCTTTGTCGGTGCAGGCAAATCGCGAGGCGTGCGCCTTTTTAGTATGTTACTGCTGTGCAAGGCATTAAGACCTAGGAGTGCCACTCGAAGACAATAAAACGGAATTTAGTATTTTCCAAACGGTTACATCCTGTCTCTTATCGTGTGGCAATAATCTAATGAAATGGACGAATAAAAGTCGATGGCAGGCGATTTGTCGCGTTGCCGAAATCTTAAGGGGAAAGGGTCCTTGTGATTTTAGACCAATTTTTACAAAGGTTTTCTGGCCGTTTGCGTAGGAGTAGGAGAATTCTAGAATTTAAATATGTTGGAAACGCACGATTGGACTTTGGAACAAAGTGTTCTTCTTTCGATTTTATTTTTCTCTTGCCAAAGTAAATCCCCAAAAATGGGGTAAACCCCCAAAATCCAGGGTTAGTAGAACGTATACTAAGCAGTGAATGCATTTTCGAAAAAATGCTCATGGTTTGCTTATAATTTTTACCTTAAAGGCATAACATCTCTGGAAAGTTGGGCATTTTTCCAGGGCATTCAATCCAGCCTGCTGGTAAACATTTCAGTCAGGAAATGTTGACTTGGGGCTGTTAGCGGCTGTTCAAAGTTCGAGTCAGGTAAACAAAAAATAAGAAACTTCAACGATCTTTCCCCTTAGAGACGGTAAATGAGCTGTCACTTGGTGTCGCCTTTGTGCTGGACTTTCCTTGACAAGAGGCTAATTTCCCTACCCCTCAAAAAGCGAACTCTATTGCCGCTGTATTTAATTTTTCTGCACATAATGCGTTTTAATTCTTGACCGAACATGTTTGTACAATCATTTGAGAAAATCTTAGTTTTCATTGTTTGACAAAACAGTTGTCCGACTTCCATGTTTAATTCTTGCGCTTACAAAATAAATTCTCTGTTCAGTCACCCTACCAACACAAAGAAAACAACATCGAATGGACACGACATAGCTATCCTGAACTATTGCCGCCCCTGTTTATAACCACTTGAACAACTATAACCAATAGGCCGTGCCACATTTACGCATTTGTTCCTCGCATCCGGCACGAACACCATTTAACCGAGCGATCCAACCAGCAGTGAAAATCTTCTTTTGTTGTCGTTGAGGCTTAAAGACATTCGCGAGGTCTGCTTTATTCGCTCGCACCACCATACAAAACCCGGCCGAGCTGCTTCCATATTACAACCGGTAGTATATCGGTAAAACCACTCCGGGAAAGCCGGTGGAGCAATAGAGTGGAAAATCAAATTTTCCTATAAATTACACAGACTTTGTTAATGGGCTTTAGAATGGTTTAGACTAGGTGGCTTTGTTATTTAAGTAGCTGTTTCGCTTGGGTGCCTTTTGGCGTTTGCCCTGTCTCTATGAGGCTTGTGATGGTGTTTGACACAATACAAAGATTGCTATCTAAGTAATTAGATGCAACGAGACGTCGTGCAATGGCGGCCATGTGTGGTATTCATTGTTTTAGGTCGGCCAGAAGTCAGTGGCCAGGTTTTGAGCTTTGAGCTGTTCATTGTTATAGCGTTTCTAGGTATAGCTGAAAGGGAATCATGTGAATTGCTGGTCAAATTGTGTTGTAAATTTGTTGATGTTGATTTTCAGATTACTTAAGAGCATTAAGACCTTATTTCAAAATCATATAATGGACTACGGTTGAGTTTCTACTAAAAGAGCCGGTAGAACTGATTTGTTCAAATCGTACGAACACCCGAAGTAAGGTTCTTAGTTCGTGTGTGTTGCTCTTGAGAAATTGTTGTCGATGACCGAATTTAAAGCTAGTTTAACTGCTGAAACTGCTGAGCTCAGCAACTGGTGCTGAAATCAACAAACTCTAGCTTTGTCAAAAAGTGCCACTTTATTGGTCGGGGTCACAGAAAACCAACGGTCGTGTTATGTAACATCGTGGTAGCACCACCAAATAGCAGCTCTAGGAAAAGTTTCAAGGTTTCTGGGAGAAAAAATTACAAAAATTCTAACATTCTCTCCATAATTTATCGCTGAAAGATTTTTCCGACGCCATTTTCAATCGACACTTCCCAAATTGAGAAAAATGCAGACACGTCTCCTACCAATATCTCTTCGCGACGCAGTCTCGCGCGAAAAATCGTAACCAATCGTCTCGCGCTTTCTGCTAGTGAGACGCAATCGTGCGTCGCCTTAGATTCGAACCCGGTCCACCTGTTTTATTAATAGCCTATAGTCGGTTATAAGGGGTGTCAGCTACAACCCCCACCCCCACACAGTCATAAGGAGAGGGGGGAGGGGGGCTTTAAAAGCTGTCAATATGTCAATGCTTTCCAAACGGTTTGGCGTGTTGAAAACCACGATTCTTGTGAAATCACGAAAGTTAAGCAACACTGCGCTGAGTCAGGTATTGGATGGGTGACCACCGAACTGTTTAGCGTGTTGGAAGCACCGATTCTCGTAAGGTTAACGAAGTTGAGCAACACTGCTAGGTTTGATTTCGGATAGATGACCATCATACGCATGACAAATTCTGTTCGGATGAGAGATTGGAGGTATGTAAATTATTACAGTAACTTCACTCGTCTTGCTTATCAACCTTCTGACAGAATGGATTTGTGAACGAATCGTGTTTATCGTTACCGTCCTTCGGAAGGAACGTTCAGCTCAAGTTTCTTCTAAGGCCCTACGTTTCTTCTCTTCCCTTCTAGGTAAGGTTATGTTCATAATCCTCTTCAACAGCCCGGTTCAGCTGTTGTATTTATAGCTAGCTTTTAGGGGGTATTTACTCCTACCACTACAGCCCTATGAGGTGGAGGGACAATAGTGTGGTGGCAACGAGGGGGTTGGGGGGGACATTAAAAGCCGTCAATCTGTTAATGCGTCCTGAAATCGAATGACTGACGCCTGTCAATTCATACCCATTAGGGGCATGCTATTTCGTAAATGTAGATCAATTACGTCATTGGGGACTATAAACGTATTTATTTGAAGTAGTTGCTCGTTTACGATTGGACGCAATGACTCGTGAATGAAAGTGGTGATATTGTTTTTTTGCAGTGCGTCGCAATTTGGTTGTAAACTACTTTCGAATTCAAATTTTTAATTAGTTTATGGCAAACATTATTTGTACGATATTTGGTTTGTAACGGTCGCTTTGATGTGTGGTTTTGGAGGGGGATGTCGGGTTTTGGTTAACATGGATGACAGAAAGGCTGTTCGCGCAGGCACGTTATGGTGGTAAGCTGACATGTGCTTAAAATGCTTCTTGTCGCTCGAGTGAATTGGAGCCGAAATCGGAATTTAAATTCGTTAAGTTTCCGACCTTTATAATTATTTTTAAAAAAATTGTGTATTTTAGTACCTACTTTATTCTGATTATGTATTGCAAAAATATTTAAAAACAGTTTTAAAATTAAAGCCAGGTTTCAACTCTGGATGTCATTTAACAACGGTAGTAGACCAAAAAACTTGTCCATCACATATTTGAAGAAAATAAATATGTTTGAACAAGAACACCGTTTAGTTTAAATGACAAATTTGTCAATCGTTTAGTTGGATACGTTCTATGGTGTTGGTAGTCAAACCTGACAACAAAAATCAACTTGATAATTGATTTAAGTAGAAAACTTGGTTATTTGAAGAATTTTAGCCTCTATACGATTAAAGAGCAATATGTTTACAACATAATGTATAATTCAAAGTTGTTTCACGGTTTACTTTACAGCTTTCTTTCAGTTTTTTTACCCGCTTAATTGATCGGTTGTCTTTTTTCACTCGCTTTGCATATTTTCAAACTTTCCTCGAATCGCCGTTGTTAATGTTGGACAGCCTATAAAAGTACAACATCAACGAACCTGGTGCTTTTCAATAAGTTTACAGCAAAATTAATGCTTAAAATGAAAATACTCTAAGAACTGTAATAAAGTTTATAAAATAACAGCAAACAAAATCTAGATCATAATGCACTGCTCGCTTTATTATTTTAATAAAGAACTCTTTCTCTGGAAACAGCATGAGGTCATGACGGTATCTAAGGGCGCGATGCCAGCGCCGGCGGCGACGTCGTACAATCGAGCCGTCGGCGTCGACTAGATTAGTCACGGGTCACTTCTGTTTAATTAAAACATCCACACAAGAATCCCCCCACGACCCCTAACCCCTGACCACGTCGACTTGATCTTCTAGGGCCAAGGACCACGGACTTCGGTTTTGCTCTTCATCACCGAAGATAGTGGTGTTTCGTGCTTCTAGAAAGAGATTTTACTTTTAAAACCAATAATAAATGAATGGTGCAGAAAATTTGTTAAGATTGATTTCTGTATGATATAATGGGTTTACAGGCGCGTCGATCTGGTGATCATTTTGCGCCTGAAAATATGGATGTCTCTTTTGGGAAAAATATTTGATCACAAACTATGTAGTTAGAAAATGGAAATCTTTGAAAACTTACGAATCTGTATTATAAATTCAAAGGAAACTCAGAAAACTGTGTAGTCCTACCAGATTGGCGGTTTACGCCAAAAGAAAAGCAAAACAAAATATCAGAACATTTCTGCACGAATTAAGGCATTTAACTTAATGATGCGAAATCATTTTTTGTCTTCGTGCTCTTTATCATGTTCCTTTTCATTCACCCACTTCTTCCATATCTCCTTATCTAGCCAGTTTCCTTTCTCTTTTACTTCATTCCATTTCCCACCTCTTTCCTCCACAAATTATAAAATTCCAAAATGCACTGATAAAGCAAGACAAATTTCACGAAATTTGTAAACTGTGACCATACCTTTATTTTATAAGCTTTTCTTCAGATCGCTTGAAAATAAAGAAAAAGTAACGAACGGTTAAGTTTTTCAGAAAAGCTTGGTCCACCGGTCACAATGTTTCTTCATTCCACTCCACCTTGAAGAGTAACTGCATTTAAACACCCTCAAATTACCCAGTGCCACTTACTATAAAGCCAAATGTTACTAAAGCACACGAACCGTAAGTTCATAAACTTTGGTCTTCTAGCATCAAAGGGTCAAGATGAAAAGGACTTCGGATCCCACAATCGCCAAAGTCTAAGGATACCCATGCAAGTAGAGCCCCTGGTTATGCAGCCCGCAGAACTAACTAGGCTCATCCACGTGCCCAAGTCTCAACCTGCCCGTGTTTGCTACATTTTTACCTCCCATCTGGGAGACGAATTGTTTTCTTGTTGTGAGCGGTATGTTGTTTTGTTGAACACAATTCTGAGAAATGTTGAAAAAATTCTCTGAGATGCCGTTTCGTGTTGTCTTTAAGGTAAGAGCTATAGGCAAGTTCTAGGTATCTCACTCAAATGTGGAGCTTTTTTCTCTCACAAGGTCACAAAGAAAGGTCCCTGGATCCCTTCCGCTCCCTAACTAAGGTTCCCTATTGGGTTTAGTCAGAAATTCATGCGCTAATGTTGAACTGTCTGAACAAAATATACAAAAATGAATTATAGGACATTAAATTAACTACTTTAATTAAATTAATTAATTATCCAAAAATAAAATTTTCGTTATTTCTCACAGATTACTCGCATTTAAAACTGGTGTACACTCAATAAAACTATATTAATGCTGACCTCAACGAGTTATAATTTGAATGTATGGATATTTCAAGTCCCAATTATTTTAATGTAGAGGTTAAAAAACCGATCGCAAGCGCAATCGGATGGCAAATACCATTACCACGTGTTGCCAGCTCTTTTGCTAAGCAAAAATTTAGCATCAGCGCTGTTACTCTGACTAAATCAATCAACCCAATGCTCTCAAGAGTTTAATTGCATCCAGGAAACCCTATTTATTCTCTGCACAATGTGCTACCGAAATCAATTGCACTTTTTGCCAGTTTTTTAATCAATCTGACGATGTCATCCGAATCTATTTAATGTGAAATCGGACTCGGTGAATGACAGACAAACCCGTTAACATCTTCACAGATTCAAATTGAAATCAGCCCCTCGAAATCTCATCTTTCCGCTGCGTCAACTCGCCAGCTTTGCATTATGCAGGGTTCACTGCAACCCCGCTAGAAGCGCCCTCGCACCACTGCCTTCGCGATTTTCTTCCATCTCTCATATACGAAACGCAAAGAACGAGTGAACTCCAGGTGGCTTGCGTTTTTTTTTTTTTTTTTTTCTCTCCACCGCCTTTCCGTAGCAAAACGGCAACGGCCAGTAGGATCTGCAGGCAGTGGACCGTGCACTCGAGCGCACCTGGCGGTCTTTTTGCGTACCTCACGGCTAAAACTAATTAATTAAATCGTGTTAATGCCCACGGCCTCTTGGCACGGGCATTGCCTTTAGAGGTGCATCCTCGCCGGAGCGTAATGCGACGCAGTGGGCGAGGGGTGAGGGTGAGGACGAGGGAGACGGAGCTATTTTAATTTCTTTGTAAATCCTGTGCCGAGACTTTCAAATCCTCTAGAGGAAGTTCTTTTTCCTTTTTAAATTGCTGGCAATTCAGCTCTGTTTTTTTTTTTTTTTTTTTTTCTAATTGAATACATAAATTCTTCAACAATATCAAAGCATTCGTTGTTGTTTCATATTACCTGGAAGTAGCTTTTCTTGGCTTATACGAAGTTATTGCTTTTTGTTTTTTTAATTGACCTGCTCTCACATTGTTTGATGTGTTTTTCAATTCAATTCTCCTAATTTTTTTTTCATTTCTCAAAAATACGTCCCCCCCCCCCTCTCCCCCCCCTCGATTCAGGATTCCTAGAGTCCTTTAATTGCTAACTAATTAACTGAACTGATAAATCTCTTTTCAATGGAACAGTACTTCTGTCAGACTGTCTACTGTTTTTGCACTTAATACCTGTTGAACACGACATTTAATTGGATTGTTTTCCCGGCGTACTTTGTAATTGTTTTTTTTGTTTTGCATTATTAATAACGTCATCATCCTCAAAATGCCAGAATAAAACACATGCGATGCCAGTTGATGATTACTTTGAATTTTTAAGAAAATTCGGATCGACCCTGGATTGTTTTCAAAATAGCGACATGTTTTGTTTTTGTGCAGACAACATTAATTTCTTTGAGATGTGGAATAGGTACAGAGCGGTAGCTGAATTGTACTCTTATTGCACATTCTACCATGTGCTAGTTGCAATTGTAATTTAGTCTAGATTGGTAATCCGAGTTTTAATTTTATCTAGTTTTTTCGGATTTTTTATGTTTATAAGAACAGTTATCCTGATTTTTTAGGAAAACAGCTCTCTGAAATTGAATAGATATTATAAAAAAAAATCGTAAAACCAAGAATTCTGAGATAAATGGATAACTATTTCTGAAGAAATTTACTTAGTTGATGAGTCTGATGGATCTCTTTAAGAGTAGAAACATGAGGCTGTAAATACTCACAGGCACTCTACTCCTATGTATCTTTTATTGTGTATTTACTGGCACTCTCCGCTTCCAAAATGTTGCTATAAAGCAAGAAGATCAATTGCTTGCAGACCTAAATGTATTTACTACAAAATAACTGCAAATAATTGGGTGTATTGTAAAAAAAAATACGTTTTTTTTTTTATAAAACCAACACCACTATTTTCCCCAAAACCTGCCTTCTCTGTTTGTAAATACGGTTCGCTTTTCTAAATCTGTCATGCTGTAACCTTTGAATCGCCTTCACTGCATTCAGTAGTTACACGTCAACAAACGCCCCACCCCACTGACGCGACGCGATGTGTCACCTGCGATCGCACTCGACCGAACTTTTCTACCTTCATTACTACAGTGACGTACCCACCGCGTTTGCTCTGCGGGCTGCGTTCAGGGGCAGGTCAGCGCTGCCTCGAGCGCCTTCCACGTATTCCCATGCCCGTGCCCGACGGTGCATACTTAAAAGTTGTTTACCAACGGTCTCCGGTTCGATTCTCGCGCATCGACGAGCTTGCACCATAAGTAAAATTCTCTTTACCCAGTTGGTTACTTTCATCTCAATTGGCACAGCAAATAATTTACAAACTGACCTAGAGAGAGAGAGATTAAAAAAAAAATCCGTTCGTCAGTCGACATATTTCGGGTCTTTGAATGCTGGCTCCGCGTCGACTAGTTTTGGAAACTATCTTAAAGTTTGCGCGCACGGTAGCTATCCAGGAGACTTTGACGTCGGAGGGTATGGAAGTTTTGACTCAAAGGGTTCGCGTCGAGGAGGCGACGCCGATGGTCAGGCAAAGTTGTGATGCATGACGGGTTCAAGCGGTGATGACTTTCGGAATCTGCGAGTGCTGGTTTGCGAGTTGGTTGTCGTACCTACGTTGGTGAATTGTTTGTATCAATAATTTGGTTAACAATCGTGGAGGTAGGAACACTTAAATGGAAATTGAATAAACAATAATTAAATCGGTTTAACGTTTTTGAGACGGATGTCTGGAACAGTCTTGCTAGTTTCTAAAACAAAAACTGAAAAAGCTGAAGAATGCTGCTAGAAAATAAATCTAAACAAATTAAGACTGGTTTTAATAAGTAGTAAATACCCATAGAAAATCTTTTAAAATTTAGTGGATATCTCAGATTGTTCTACTCTTTTATTGTGTCTGCAGAATTCGTGGCTACATGCATTGAACTTTCCGTGATAATACACCTAGTTAACAACTGTTTCGTTCAGCAATAGTAACATTTTTTGTAAGGAAACTCACCTTAAAACACTTCACTGTGTTTGTTTTTTATTTGCTTTTTATTTTTATTTTTTCGTTGCACAATATAAATAGACAATTCGTACAAAATTACCATAATTTTTTTAAAGAAAAACTTCATTCGGGCACTGTCATCTACCGTGCTTTGCTGAAGTTTTTTCTGAATCTCAGTCGAAAGTCCAAACAAAAAATAAATTTCAACCTGTAATATTTCCCCTTTAAAAAGCCGCTCCTTTCCGGCTAGCAGACATGTACTTCCGACCAAGATTGGTGAAATCCCGGACAAACTATAACTCGATACAAAAAGTATCGAGTAAATATAATATCACATCGCGATAGCGCAAGGCTGCACCGGTCGCGAACTCGGTTATGGCCGGGGTAGTCGGCGACGTGAGGAGGTTGCCATACCAAAATGTACCAAGAAACACAATATGCGCTGGGAGCACATTCAAGTATTCCTGGTCACTGCACCTATCAAAACCTTCGGCGCATGTGTGTGTGTGTGTGTGTGTGTGTTTTGTGTGATTGCCTCACAATCAAGAAGCCATTCAAGATATTTATCTCTATGCTCTAGATCGCGTTCCTTTTTTCTGGTTGCGGCAGAGAAATCAGACCTCGCTGCAATCATAGTGATATAGATATCTCCGATATAGAATGCGACCGATAGGTATTCTATCGGATGAAAAAATATACCCCAAGTCGATAGTAAATTAAGTTAACTTTCCGCTATACCTTTTTCTACTTCTTATACTAGATTCATTTTACGGCGACTCTTTTCACTTTATTTTACACTCCTTTAGACATGTCTCCGAAATCGAATTGAAACTGTACACTCTTCAATCCAACGGTTAACTCCTTGCTAATTGCATCCCCCACCCTCGCTCCCTCCCTCTGCCACCCTCCATCAACGCCGTCGTCGTCAGAACAAAACGTCAAGAACAATCGTCCAACGGGCTGTGAGCTATTCACACCGTCGATAGCTGCTGCTCTCGATAATAGAGAAGGCCCTGACTGACACAAAAGATCCCAGTTCAAGACCTGCGCTCTGATATCCTGCCCGATCGGCATCCGGCCGCTAGGGTTCCGGCTGGCTTCCTGTCCCTTCTAGCCTTTATTTTCAGGGGAAATGCATCAGAAGGTAACTAGATTCGAAAACAAGGGGAAAAGATATTAGATTTTTGGTGACGTGTGAGCATGTACAGTGTCGTGTGATTGTTTGTGGCTTTTTCTAAGCAAATAAAAATAAACAATCGTTTAATTATTTAACATGCCTATAAAAATTCGATTAAAAAAACAAAAAACAAAAATTACAGTTGTATATGGTTTTAAAGTATGTTTTTCAGTGCATTGAACGTGAAATTGTCCTTGATAATTTATCGAAACGAAAAATATGTCTTAAACATTGTCAGAGTAACACTATGTGGTAGTTTACAGGCTTGTTTCCACCACGCAACGAAGCCAACGAATTGACTCCAAACATAGTCCTACCAGCCGTTCTGGCTCCGCGTTATACGCAGCGACACATCTATCACAACGCCTCCCCTCACACGAGCAGCGCCACTCGCTCACTGCCGAAGTCGACGTCGCGACGCTTTGCAAATCCTTCGCCTTTCCACGCTAACTTCGGAATTATGCAATTTTCATAGACACACGGCGACGACGACGCCGCCGCTGTCCGAAGTGGGGCACATTTTTCCCTGTCAACGCCGGTATTGTCGCCTCGCGTCCGTCTGCGAGAGCGACGCAAAAAATTCGCTCAATATTTTCTGACTCTCAATTTTTTTTTTTTTTTTTTGACGGATACCGCGTTGGCGAAATTATTCCCCATCAATTTGCTTTGTGTGTGCTGCACCTGTATTATCGCCGCGTCATCGCTTCCGGCAGTGGCGAACTGTGGGGGTTCAAGCACTTTTAAGAATAAAGTATAAATTACTAAGTTCTTGAGACGAGCGGCTAGTTTCCGCACCTTAGCGCTCGTTTAAAAAATTCTTTATCGGGAATTGAGTGCTAGGTTTGTCCTTAATGTTGTCTATGACTTTTGGTACGACTAACCCTTATCAAAGTTGAAAGCTAAACTATTCTGTACCTTAAATCCAGCAAAGTGTTTCTCATGTTTCCAAAAATCCTCCTACTACCAGACAATCTTTAAAAATACAAATCCCAACACACATTTTTTTTTTCTGTTTAAAGCTTCAAAACTTTCGCTTTTTTTCTGCTTTTTTCTCTGCTTTTTCCGCATAAGGATGTTTAACAACGCAATGTTTGATATAAAACCTTGCGATGGCACTGTTCTATTATCAGTCAGTGAATAATGGAGTTATGACAAAGCTGAACTCGCCTAGAAGATAGATCTAAGTAGAGATATGCCACGGTCTCCTAAATGCATCCCGCAGAGCAATAATGGCTCCTCCACATAATATTTCAAAAATTATAATAATTTCGAAGAAATTATACAGTCTGATTGTTAAAAAATACTTTAATTGACGGTTGACAGTCACCAACACTCTGATAAAAGTTGTTTTTTAAAGTAACGATGCTCATATTTAATGGAAAAATAAGCCAATTAGAAGCCAAACGAGTTGAGCAGCTTTTTAAAAAATACTAGCAGTCTGCAATACTGCAATAATTTTTTTAGCCTGGTGTGGCAAGAGAAAAATATATACTCGTTTCCTTCCCTGCCAATTCCTCCTTAACCACACTGCAGCGCCACTGTTTATGACAACGCCACCGTGGCGTCCCTGGCAACTAATGTATTACTTGCAAATAGAGCGTGTGACTAATGGCGGCGATCCCCGCGACGGGTGGCCAGGGGTAGGGAGGGCGTTTCTTTACCGCCACGTCGCCTGCCACGACCGCGCCGATGTTTGAACGGGGGGTTGATGAATTAACCTTCATTCACCGGGCTAGCCCGCTCGCCCCGATTGAAAACCACGAGTTGGTCGCGCTCCAAAAGCGTGTGTTACCTCTTTGCTCGCGACGTCGTCGTCGTCGTCGTCGACAGAACCACCTGGCAGGGAGATAGCGGGATGTAGCTGCTTCCTCGTTGTTAAATAGAAAATTTATCTGTTCAAAATCTACCATAAGATTCATGAATTGTTTCTGCTCTCTAAATATTTTTGGCTCTCAAAATTGACCATCTGCTCAGATTTTTGGGCCCATTGCTTGACGGTCAGTCTTGGGGCAAACATGGCGTCCACGCTTGGAGCTAGTCACAGCCTTCTGTAAGCTTTCTCACCCCCCTACTATTGATACCTGGCGAGGTGTGCCGTGATTTAGAATAGAGACACGTCATTTGCAGCCGGCTCCCTCGATCATACTTGGGTGCCAAGAAGCCTGAAGATATTAGGCGCCAAGTGGCTTTGACTGGTTGCTAGGGAACGAGATCGGGTTGCAATTGGTTGATATGGTTTGGGGTGTCCATATACCAGTGCCTATTTGAGGGTACTGTAGTGCTTAGTCAAGGGCAATATAAAATGTAGGCAACTACATTGTTTATTTTTTACTTAGTTAAAATGCTTTGAAGTAACTCTCAGAGACTCCTGACCGTTTGACGTAGGCTAGCGGAAAAATTTCATTTTGATAGCTCTAATTTTTTTACGTTTTTAAAAAAAAAAATGACTTACTACAAAGCGACCTTAAAAGGTGATTTAGCCTTCTTGATACGGAATTTGTGTCACATCTTCAGCGCCTGCAGCGTTTCTACCGCGGTATACCATTTAATATCATACAAAAAAAAACCTATTCATGCAAAACCCCAATTTTCACAAAAGCAACGTCAAAAAAACAGCTTCTAACTCAGCGATCCCCTGTTCGAATCCCTCCGATGTCACCACATTGTGCCAACGATTTGTCCGCCGCACCAAACCTTTTCACCGACGTCGGCAAGTGGTCGACGCCGTCGGTTTTTCACTGCCAAATTGGCCATGAATACTTAAACCTGCCGCGCAGCGGGCACACAATGCGCTTAACGCCCTTCCCCGTCGCTTGTCGTTTAGCGCGCGTTGAATGGAGCGCGGTGTTGGTCCAAGTCCAACGTCTCGTAGCGACAACACTGTGACGCCGGGAGGACGCCGTCGGTGCCAATTGATAAGTCCCAGGGAGGCTGTCGCCGTGCTTGGGACATAACTCTTTTGGGAGTTTTTCTGAAAACCTGGCTTGAGGGGTTGTAGCAGGGGTTGGCGGTGATTCAAGAGGCTGCGCTGAGTTTTAATGTTGCGATTGTTCTGAATGAGTGTAGTGAGCGTAACGTAGGCTTAAATTAACGAGAAAAATATCCGTATTTTTTTTTTCGTCTGCTGTGAGTCTAATTGTTTTTCTTTATTTGCCGAACAGTTGGACTGATTTGGAGGACATTTGCAGAGCACTTACGATATCTCTCAAACTGAATTTTTGTCAGTGTTTTCATAAAAAAAAATCGATTGGTTTATTGTGAGATCACTTTTTACCAAAATTTCCTCTTTTTCGCAATATTTTAAAGTGGCAAAATTATCGGATATGTTGATTCCATTTATAAATAAAGCATGCATGAAAAATGCCATTCGTAATTATAATTTTTTTTAACAGCAGTCTTTTCCAAGTGTAATTCATTTTTGCTTGCAAGACGTTTGCTTGGTTTTAAAATCTTCTCTTTGTTGACAACGGACTCAATGGTCTTAATTCCAGAGGTAAATGAAAGTTTCACTTAGAAGCAAGCCAGCGAGAACAGTGCAGAGCTGTTCGCCAACTTAGACAGGTATTCAGCTGGGAATACTTTCATTTTTCTCTGGACTACTTTTGTATTTTTCTGAAAAGCCCCATGATATGAAATGTAATTCTAAAAGTATTTCGCCTGTTGAAAGTAGCCCTACAAGCGAGTCTGTTCAATAAGGAAGATATATATAGATATATATATATGTTTTTTTTTGCCAATCGCTAAGAGATTGTTGGGGTAGCTGTGAGGAGGGGGGGGGGGGGATTTTATTTTGAGCTCCGGTGAATGGGGCTAAAGGTTATGTCTGCAATATTTATGTGTCAAAAATTTATCGACGCGATAAGCTCAAAGTCGAGTTTTCGGCTCAGTTGCCCAGGAAATGGGCCAGCGATTTTTATACGTTCCGAGCCAATCGAGATAAAAACCATCTGTCTGCTTAATAAAAGATTAAAAAATAAATTAAACTCTATCGAACTGTACAATTTTATGCAACAAAAATGAAGCTAATATGCGTACCCGCTGTATTATTGAACGTCCACTATTATTCGTTTTTTTCTTTCGAATTTACTGACATATTTTTAATTAAATAGTTTTCACCGTTTGCACATTCCACGTCGCGTACCATTTCATTGTTATAAATCAAATCGGTCTAAAAACAAAACCATTTATCACGGCCATTTTGATATGCGTACAAAAAAATCAGAGCCACACTGCATTATATTATTTAATTTCCCGCTCAAAAACGGCAGCAAGAAAATGCATCAGTAAACATAGTCACGGCTTACCATGTCACAAACTCACAGCCGCTTAGATGATTGGCGGGTGGGCTTTCCACTTCGTTGCCCTCTGGTAATAATTCACAAATATTATTAGCCCGCGTTTGTGGCAAGCAATTAATTACACTCGCAGGAGGGAAAATCTCAGTGTGGCTACACCGCAAGGAAAGAGAGAAGGACAGAGATGATTGAAATATTAGTCTCGATTGAACCCGAGTGGTAACCTTAGTTTGAGAAAGAGAAACCGTTAGCTCCATTGGGCCGTGCAATAAATTATAGTTTGAAATTCTCCCGCCGCGTAAGAGCGCTGTTGTTGTAGCCTACAGTGTCGGCCACCCAGAGCTGGGTTAATATATTGAATTTATCAGCGGCTTATTGCCGGATTTGCGCCGGGATAAACAAGAGAGTCGGTGCGCGCTCGTGCTAGGTGGCTGTGGAAATATTTCAAAAACGTAGAAAGGGAAATTATCGTGATGGTTGTGGTCATTGGCGATTGTTTTTTGCGTTTGTTTGTGCAATTTTTGAACAGGCTTTTTACGGTGTACGATTTTACATCGGTATTGTTTGTTAAAACACTATACTTATTGCAATCACTTGTGAAAATACTGTGTATATGATGAGTTTTATACACAAGGCCCTTTTATTTACATTTATTCTCTAAATGTAACTGAAAATTCCATTAATGTTACCAAAAAAGTTAAGTGTAACGAAGCACGAACATACACAATTAAACCGCTGTAAAGAACGCTGTCAATTTTTCCACGCAACAACACAAACAACGTGCTGCAAAACTGCACACATGCAATAAGCTAATGGAAAACCGGCATTTTAGCGGGCGGATGGTCAGAGGGTCCCCATCGAACTAGTAACGCCCGTTTTGTGTGGCTCAGAGTTGGTAGCGCACCCTATAGGCACACGAGTTACGTGTTCACGAGTCCATGATCCAATTATTAACATTGACATCAACGGGTTGTGTTTACCTTTCGAAAACATACAGTTTGTGTTTATGTGCAGGTACATGTTTGGGCATAGCGGTGCCGTTTGAATTTCTCTCCGAACATGGACAGCAATTTTGTAACAGTCTATCAAATGCGTTTGGTTTATAAGCTCGTAGCTGCTTATCACGGTCTAATTTGACCTGTGACCCTGTCTTTACGCGTGACACATGACTCGGTGTGTTTGACTAATTCTCGACACCTGATGTTGTTGGAGTTGTACCGTCCTTCGGAAGGAACGGTGAGCCATTATTTTCTCTGGAGCTCTTCGAAAGGAGTAGGCACTTGGTTTTTTTCTAGGTTGGGTTCATCATTACATACTCATTTTTCGACGTTATTTTAAACAACGACAAAGGTTCTGCTGTGAAATCAGTGAGTCGTTAAGCACCACAAATCAATCAGTTAGGCTAGTTTTCAATCTTGAGAGTAGATTTTACTTAATCAATTTACCAACTCCTTGTTTATTTCTGAAATTTCGAGGGAACTTTCCAGGTGATTTTGATGGATTAATTAAGGTCATGCCAATTTAGTTGGTACTTTGTCTGCCATTTTCTCTGTTTTACTGCTATATTGCGCAGGTGTTTAGCTTCAAACCAACTGTTCTCGCAGAACATTTGCCTAATATGTTTATAGGTTGCATTACTTTGACAAATTAGCACCCCTGTGCGCACAGCCATGTTAGGGGCATACAGAGCCATGTCATTCTGAAAGCTTTCTATCAAAATTTACCCTAAACTTTCATATGCAATGTGGTATACATCCATATACGAAATTACACCAGCAAATACCCAAACACGGCTATGTAGGTCGTTCGGGCAAGTCAAAGAGGGGTTGGCAACAAGGCTATCAACCCTTATACCGGGCTTACCTCAATTACCGGCAATTTGCGTGTACGGTGAGGGGTGTATCCCCCCAGCTCTGTTGAAAGAGAGGCGCATGGCCAGTGTTCTAAGCCACAACCAGGTGGTGTTCGCGATATAGAAGTGTAGTCAGGGGTGAAAATTCAAGAAACTTGTACTGTCGGTGCTAGAAAGGATGTTTTTGGTGAATAGTGGTTAAAAGTTGCTGTTTGTAATTTTCGATGGAGGAAACTAATTTGCTCAATTATTTTGAGATGATAAAACAGTATTTTTATACAGTATAAAAAAAAAAAAAAACATGTGGAACTTGAGAAAAAGCTAAAATTACGGCTTAACAAAACTTTTATCTATTGTATCTTATCTTAAAATTCAGCTAAAATTAATATTGTAAATAATCAATCAAATAAACTCCCGCTGTAAAACCCGCTATTTCAAAAACCCATTTAAACCAAATGGTAAAGAAATTTGTAATGTAACCCCACGCCCTTTTACTTATATTTTCCATCCCTATGAACACTCTTTATATGATTCAAACAAAACCATAAAAAATAAACACCAACGAAAAACACTTCCAAGGCATCTAAATTGCCTACCCCTGACTCAAGCACTCGCCCCGGATGAGGGCGTTGTGTGTGTTCACGACGGACTCGACGCTAGGGTGTGTTGATATCCATACAGAGAGTATGGTTGATCAAGGTGTGCCCATGCCCGAAGCCGACCAACCGACCATACCTGTCTTCCATGTTTAGGTATCTCATTTCACTAATTACTAAATCGCAATTAAAGCTTTGTGGAGGGGTAATTAAATTTAATGTCGCTGTGGGTATGTTTGTATTGGTGTGCGTATGGCTAGTGAGTAAATGCAGTGCATTTAGTGTCACTGAGTGTGCTAGGTCATGCGTTTAATTCATTGATATATAGGTTATAGAATGTTGAACCTTGACCGTTGGTTTTAAATAGTTCGGTCAGAGTCGCACGGATCATGTTTACTGATTAGCACTTGACAAAAACTATTTAAACTGCGTTTAAAATGCTAAGTGAAGAAAAACTAAATTTCCCAACGTTTCGTAACTTGTACCTGTTACTTGATCGAGGGTGAAAGCAGTCCTGACAATTTTCCGATTTCAAAAGATCCACAAAAAAAAATTAAAACAATTACCTAGTTCAGGTATCCTAAATTAGCTAACGTAAAAATGTTACGACAAATGTATAGGAGTGTTAAAAATGACGGCAGCAAGCGCCATCGGGTGGCACCGGACGGTTCCACGTGTTTCCAGCGTATTCTCTCAGCAAAACTTTTCACGTAAGCGCTGTTACTCTCCACCTAAAAGCTCAATACCACTTCGTATGCCGGTTTTGCTGGTTTCACGAAAGCAAATTAAGTAAAACCACGAATTCACCTATCTGTTTCTGAAGGGTGCACGCAATCGCAGTCGAGACGCCGCTCGCTATAATCCCATTATGATCTCGCAAAATTTTGACGACTGTCAACAATGCAGACAAACCATAACCCGACTTTTAGCGTACGCCTAGATCCACACAAATCACGTCGAGTGGTGAATAGCGGCGACTTTAGAATTCCCACAAATTCACGCCGACGTTCAGGGTTTAGATTTCATCGACGTCTACGAGGACGTCGACTTGGCGACGCCACGGGATTGATTTAGACGCGATGACGAAATGAGATTTTCCGCGGCATCTTCGTCTCCGAGAAAAGCTCTTAATTTCATGCAGATTCGTCGACGCTACGCCAGACAACATCAACAAAGAAACTAATTAAACCTTATATATATATCTCTCTCTTCCGGAGAAAAACAGAAAAAAAACAAAACAAAGACAACTCGTCTGTATATAGTAGGTACTCGACTACAGTACTGCTATATGTACAGAGACTGCTGTTTTGCGTTTCACTAGATTGAATGTCAAGCGAAGACACAGCCAAAGTAATTTCATCGTCCCCCATTTTCTCAATTCCCAGCATCTAAACAATAAACCCTGGCAGCAATGGCAATCTATTGTTTCAAATAACATGCGCCGGAGAGAGCGTTTTTTACACGCTAAACGTGCGCGCTCTGTTTTTCAAAGAAGCCTTGCGAGCTAGGACAGTGAGATGTCATCTGTTTTTGTCGCCGCTACTTGCCAGTCTTGTGTTTGACACCACACAATGGACGATCAACGATGGCCGTCCGCCATAAGCCTCTTGGATGACCGTTAACGGTTAAACAAATGATATCGTGGAGCGCGCCGCTAAGCCGTGCGGATTTCACGTGCGTTATCGTGCGTACGGGCGCTTCAATGCGTTTCATGTCGCTCCCTTTCAGTAGCATTGCCGCTTCACGTGATAACGTTTGGCGAGATTGTTCCAAATGTCTTCAATGCGTCGTTATACAGCGGTTTTTGAATCAAGAATTGTTCATATTTTGGTTTTGTCGAGTCTTTGTATGGTTTGTCATTTGAGCAAAGCGACCCAATGCCATCCTGTATACTAAAATACCATTCAACGGTAGTGTGGGGGGGGGGGCGAGAATCAATCCACAAACTAGTTTTTAAATGTGATTAAAAATTCACCAATCAGCTCCTTGTGCTCGAATGGTTCGTTGGTACGGTTTGGCGTGTTGGAAACACCGGTTCTCTTGAGATCACCAAAGTCAAGTTACACTGCGCTCGGCCAGGTATTGAATCGATGACTACCATTCACATGACCATTTGTGCGATTGTCGTTAAAAACGATATATATATATATATATATGACAAAATATGGCGATAAATTCGGGAAAGGCGTATTTAAAAAGTGAACGCTAAATATAAAATTAATGGAACATCATAACTTACATAATTTAAATTCAAACTCAAATTAGGGTATTTTCACTAGCGAATGATCGCCAACAGCCTTGCAATTCGATTCCTAGCCAACCCCACCATAAGAGCACTCTGCCAGTGTACGCAGAAATTAGAGTGCGTCACTACTGCAGATGGCGTTTGCCGTACGACGCACTCCCTTACGGGGCGCACTGTCTCGCGGATTAGTTTCAGAAAACGATCGTTACTCCAACAGGGCAACTTACAAAGATGTTAGTTAGAGAACCCACCAACCACCGCGCCCCCCGCACCGTTCGGTCAGGAGATCGCGTTTCACATCCCTGGACATAGATCGCCTCCCCCCTCCCACCACCAGACCCTTCCTGCCCCGAGGAAGTCGAAATTGGGAGAACCGCTCGCCAAAACTTCCGACAGTGTAGAAAACTTTCTTTTCTGTTTCACATTCAAAAGAATCTTTCTGTGAAAGTTGTTGTCGCACAGGGTTGATATTTTGTAACACACCTGACTTGCTCGTTGGGCGAGTAGGTGGGTGGATAGGGGGGCGATCAACTAGCTATCTCCCATTGGCTACGGCGTTCACGCTCGATGCGGCGTGTCCTCTTCCTGGCCAGGAAGTTTTCAACTTGCCGTCCCCGTTCGATGGCGTCTCTCGTGTCGTGGGGTGGGTGAAGAGGGCGTTAGTGACACATTGGGCAAAGTACTGCCGTCTTGCGACTGGACGCCAACTGATTTATTCCCCCGGGTTCGACGGAAGAGATAGACAGAGAAACAGATCGAAAGAATTTCAAAGCCCCATAACAGCTTTAGAAATATATATATATACACACATCCGGTATAGACTTCAGCGGCGGTACCGGTGGTAGTAGGTATGTCTTTATCGCAAAGCCAGCTCCCGTATATGGAGGGCCGATGTGAATCTGGAATTCATGGGGCGCCCGTAAGTGTTATGGAATGGTGGCGGCAAATAAAAGTGGGCTAAGCTCTGCACGTTGCGGCGGAGTGCGCTAACAAATGGGTGTCTTAGAGCTCGACGGGCTCCCCGAGGAGTGCGGAGGCGGTGAGGGTATGGCGAGACTGTAGACCGATCCGAAGGCCGTGAGCAGATCGTGATGTCGAGGATCTAGGTGGTCTTGGATGAGGATCTCACGGATCTTGTTGGCTGTTGGTCATTGTGATGAAGATCATAGATGGGCGTGAAATTCCAATGTTCATGTGTTTTCTTTCGTGAAATTGTTTTAAGACAATTCGCATCTTGGCAATTATTTTTTATCCTTTCTTTATGTTTTAGCTCTTCCATTTGCATAAGTACGATTTTTCGGAAAAAGCGTATTTCGTGTGTAACTTTGATTCATCATTAATACCCTAAACCCAGTTATATTAATTTCATGTCAATAGCTAATGTTCTCAAATGTGTGTAAAATCAAGCTTTTGAGATGCTATTGTAGATTCAACTTTTGGTAGCCATTGAGATGCCGAGATCGCCTGACAGATCTTCTCAATGTTGCTTTATTTTGTTTTCACTAACCATTCATAGCAAGGTAAAAAAAAAAAAGCTAAAAATAATAATTACGTTCTTCGATTAAGACTAATCTCGTGCATCCATTCATCGAACGCAATTTTGTTTCATGCACGTGCGGTCGCGTTGAAAATATGATAAGCTAAATTGCCAATTGTCATCCAGCTGGCTTTGGCATGCACCGTTTTGTCAGTCAAATGAGTTTTTTTTGTCGCGTCGAGCACGCGCACGCGTTCTAGCGTTGAAAATGTAAACCATTCGGGCATGCGCAAAACGGCGTGCGATCGACGAGGCAAAAAATATCGCACGTCAATTTCCTGTCACAAACGAAAATATGTTCCAAACAGTTCGTTTTCATTATGATTTGAAAATTCATTGCCTTTCATGTCATATATTTTACTTTGTTGGAGGCTGGAAATAATTTGTTATTTATATACGACCTGCATATTTGTTCCAGTGAATGATTTTAAACAAATGTACACATATCGTGATTCTTTTTAATTGATTGATTAGTGGGGTTTTACGACGCACTGTTTTGACAACGGGCCCTGTGGCGCTAGTCTAATGGCAACGGTGAAATAGTGGGTAATGCTGGTGATGATGTTGAACCTAGCTTTGCCGAAAAGAGAGGAGGGGAAATCCGGTGGCAACACGTATCCTACTCCTGTCGAAGAGTACCAAAGAGAGACCAGAACGCAAACAACTGAATTCCTCTAAAAATCCATGCTGTCGAGGCGTTGAATTAGGTTTTCGTACTAACGCACTTCGTTCAAACCACATTTCCTAAGAGAACTGGCAATGTTTATGATGGTCACTCATCCAATTCCCGACTCAGCGCAGTGTTGCTTAACTTCGGTGACCTCACCAAAACTGGTGTTTCCAACACGCCAAACCGTTCGGCCAGCATACTGTTTTTAATTGACATGGCCATCGACAAACTAATGTATAAAAGCTCTTTAATAAAGCAATAAAACAAAATGAAAATAGATTCCCATTGTGCCGTGCGTTCTACCTGATATCGTATACATTACATGCTTGTCGACCAACCCACAGGTATGAAAAAAAAAAAACAGTATGCCCTATTCGTCACACGTATAGGTATATACATTATATTATTAAAATCCACACACAAATTTATAACTCCCAGGTCCTATCGCTTTTCATTAGGGGGGGGGGGGGGGCATCGGATGGTAATGCAGCTCGCCTACTATCCGGCCACTCAATCATTTCAATATGGCTTAGCACTAGCAATGCATCAGTTTAACGGTGAAATATTGCCGATTGGTGCGGCCAGATATCGCCGGTTTAAGCTGATATATCATTGGGTCGAACCATGCCAGAGCTGCAAAATTCGTGCGGCCCGTGTACTTTTTTTTTCAATCTGTCACGTTTTATCTTTCGTCTGCCAGAATCTTGATAGTGGTATATCGTACGGGAGATGGTTGTAAGGTGAGTCTTTCGAACGGTACTTAATATCATTTCGGTGTGTGGATTTAGTAGTGATAGGACTAGATCGTGCCGTTAGTTTTGAAAATTGCAATATGAAATTGTGGCAAAGTGCCGGGGATTACGGAAAGGATTGTTTCGAAAGACAGCTGTTATATCTAGCGAAATTTTTATTGCAAGGTTTAGAATGTCTAAAAGTTAGGTACCGATAGGAAGACGTTCATATTTGATTTAGTGAGCGATTTTTTTTTATTTCTAACGGATCTTTGCATGTCTTTGGTTAGTAAATACTTTCTGACTTTCCTTGCAACATAAACTGATCGGAATCTGGATTTATTTGAATAGGAAACCTGACCGCTGATCGGATCATGATTGGAAAAAAGAGACCCGCGTTTTTGCTTTAAGGGTAAATCCAAAAAATTCAAATATACCTGATAATAGGTATATTTATTTTAAATGTTATTCTTGTGAAGGTTTTTGCAATTCTTATTTGTTAAAAAGAAACTTTTTGTAAATATAACTACTGTTGAACTGCATAATTTCTTTGCTTAACTCGACGTTTCGGCGAACTAACATCTTGAGTATACTATTTCAAATATTTCCACATTTTTTGCAGTACTTTTTTAACAATATCGCCGTTTTGCATCATCTCTTTTATCCATTTTCTAAAATCCATAACTTCTTCATTTCTTCATTCATTAAATTCACCCCCAATCCATTCTTCAATGCCTCTTTCTTGAATTCCAACCCTTTTTTCCCAATATTCTTCCCAACAACTCATAATCATGTTCAGTTTTTTACCCTTAAACTTTATGCAATCAAATTCCTATCCCTTACTATAAATTTCATACCCGAATATCACCACCAAAACATAACGACTTTCGGTCATTAACAGAAACCAGACGATTTTTGTGCCATCAAGCTCTTGTTACGGCGCTGAGCTAACATTGCTGGCCCCGTTATTTCTGTAGCGTTTCACCAGCGTTCAGCATTCTAGGAAGGGGGTGGGGGGTTAGAGACTAAGGAGAGATAATGTATCAAAGGCCATCAAAAGGTGCTGCCATAGAAACTAACCCAGGGGAACACGATCATATAAAAATAATAAAAAAAATAGAAAGTTGCTCCAGAGTTTTCGGCGGCCGAGTGGGTGGTGGTGTTAGGGGTAGGGGTGGGAAGATATGAAATGAAGATAAACGAGGGCTATTAAGCGCTAAGCCGCACGGCGTCGTCGGATGCGCCGTCGTGGCGTCTGGCGTCGCGTTGTGTGCGAAAGCGTCGGTCCAAGATAGTGAAATTAAAAACTTTGCTCGTTTGTGTGTGTTTTTCCTCGGTGGCTGGGAGGAGGGTAGATATTAGTAAAGCTACTTGAGATTATTGGGATGGGGTCGGGTGGCGTGGTGAAATACAGGTGTGGAAGGGCGGATGGTGATATGGCGAATGGGGGATGGTTTTTTTTTTTCGTTTGAGGCGTTTCGAACGATTAAAATGATCGATTTACGGGCAAAAAGTCGGCTGTTCGCTTTGCTCTTCGCAGTAGAGGTTTCTTTGCGTCTGAAAAAGTTTTTAATTGGTAAGAAATTAATCTTTTTGATTGGCTACGGTGAATCTCTTCTTGGCGCCCAACTTTGCGACTTTGTAACTGTTCAAAGAACCCCTTAAACCCCTTCAATTAGCTGTTTAATACATTTTTTTACCTTGCTTTATAAAAAAAAAAAACGTATATGGATATAACTTGCGCCCATGACAAAAACTATTTGAACTGGGCTTAGAACTGGGTTATAGGTTCTTTACTATAGCATTAAAAACCTAGTTTTAATTTTTTTTTCAAATCTAGTGCTAAGGTTAAATAAAGTAGACATGAATTTAAAAACCACAGTAACTTTTTCCCATCTCCACGAGTTGTTAACGTTTTCTTAACGGCGGTCCCTCAACCATGTGTGTTTGTGTTGCATGTCCTTAATAATCAACTTACCGTTCGGCCATAACACCACAACACACATCCAGTGCTTAACTTAACCTACTTAACCGCAATCCTCACGAGTCAAGCAAAAAGTTGCAGCATGCCATAAGCATGCAACGTTACAAAAGACACTAGTGGTGCCCCCTGGTGGTTGGTCTATGATGCCCAGCGAAATGCAAGTGTTTTTACTCAATAAAAATCTTAGTGGCCGTTTCGCGCGGCATAAAAGTGTAATGCACGCGCGGTAATAACTCTGGCCGAGGCCAGGCGTCGTTTGGTGACGTCAAGTTTGTCGCGGTCGGGAGCGTCGGGGGCTGACAGTTCAAATTGCACAATGCTGTGATCGCAATGGATGGTCACTTGAACATGCTATTCGCGAATCTTTCTAAATCGCAAGTTTTTTTGCATTTTTGTTTTAACTATTGATAGTTCGTAGTTTCTTCACTAACTGAGCCCCTTACTAATTTATTTCTCCCCCGCCCAACCGCACTCCAATAGCCTTTGAACACTTTCAGCAATTTCAAGTGGAGGTGCCGAGTTGCTCTGCGGGCTGCATTCAGGGGCGCGACTTATTTTCAATCTACACCTAAATTATTTTAAACCAGTCTCTGTGGCTACAAGTGAAACTAACTTAAACACAACCTCGGAGTTTAATTAGCACATCCCCTTTCCGTTTTACTATCTATTTTATGAAAAAATAATTTTGTAAAATCGACTTTTTGCATTCAAAAGATGTTCCGTGCCTACTGTTTGAAGTAAAATAGTGGCCGATTATCTTTTACCAGATGAACAACTACCTAACAAGTCGTTAAAATTTCAACAGATCACTCAAAACTGGACCCAAGATATTTTACACGCAATCAGACCAACAAAAAAACCGGTCACTCTTGAGGCAGCTGTGTAAAACAAGCGTGGGTATACATGTCGTGCGTGTCTCCATCAGACCGTGAAAGCTTTTTTGAGAGATTAAAATGTGTCAAAAAGTGTCCATGCAATAGTCACGGGAATAGTCATATTTTTAACCCCACCTCCACCCCCCCCTGACTCACTCACCCTAGCGCTGTCCGCTTACACTAGAGAACAAACTTTTTGTTCTTTCCCAAAGACTCACGCCGAGGTTTTTTCCGGCAATTTGAGCGATACGAACACATATTTAGCATGTCACAAGGCTCAGCTCGTCGTAATGAAGTCGTTCAGTTTAACTCAAGTAGACTCGCTGAACGGATTAAAGTCTCGGCGGAAAATAAGAGGGAAAACCAGGTTGACGAGCAAAAATACACCAGATTAATCCTTGGTGCGATCCAACAAACGGCCGCTGTCCCGAGCGCAGCAATGCCAGTCATTTTTTGTTTCACCCTCTACGCCTTTTTCTCATTTCGCTGTATTATATACACTAAAATAAAATAAAAAAATCCCCCTTTTTTTGGGAACCCTTTTCCATACGTTGCTATTGCTATTTTTTCAAGTATCTTTCCTCTCTCTACATCACTCTATTCGGATCGAATAACTAGACATGACTTTCATTTACATATTACTACACATACGAGCCCTCATTCGGATTTATCAGAATATGCTGGCAATTCCTCGCAATACCAAGCTAAGGGCCATAGAGTCATGAATATCAATCTACGTCCTCTGTACTGAAAGATGCATCCCATATCATTGCATTTCTCTCTCGCATTCAGAATTACATAGAGAAAAGAGAGAGACAGCATCGACTCAACGAAGCAGTGACTTGTAGCGTCATTTCGGTGCATTTTCCAGAGAATTTTCACCCGGAATTTTCCGACGGCGCGCTATAATGACACCCATATAACGTTGTCTTAACGACCAGATGCTCGGGCTTTTCCTCACCGCCGCTCGTGAAGCTGTAAAGCTTTTCCGGCAGCTTTGCCGGAGTTTCAGGGTGGCCAACAAAGTGTGACAAAGAAAATGGGACATAAAAATAAATGCGTGCTCTCTATACTGTGTATATATATAACGGAGCTTTCAGTGGCCGTGTTTATGGCAAACATATTTTTACAACGTATGTGCATGGTAATTAAATTTGGATTTTTTTTTATTGTTATTTTGTCATTCCGGGCCGGATCCAGAAAGCAGAGTTTAGCTTAACCCGTATAAATTGGGATGAAAAGTTGTTATCCCCATGGTGAAAATCCCAGAAAATCTGGTAACACCGTACGTGATTGTCAGATCATCTTTAAATCTCTACTTTGTAAATCGGGAGCGTGGAAGAATAACTATGTACCTGATTCTTAGAATCTTTAAGTCCACACAAAACGGTTAAGAATGTTAGTAACGCTTCTTATGAGAGCACCTAAGTTAGCAACACTGCGCTGGGTCAGGTTTTGGATGAATTACCATCATACTCATGAGCATTTCAAATTGAAAACAGTACAACCACGTTATTCGCTTTGCTCATCAACCTCTTGACAGCATGGATTTGTGGAGGAATCCTGTTGATTCAGTTTTGCAGTCCTTCGGAAGGGACGTTATGCCGGTGGTCACCGTGATACTCGACGACAGGAGTAGGCTACATACCTGCTCTGGGTTTTTAATTCTCTTTTCTAGGCTCAACTTCGTTCATCACCTTCATCACCATCATTACCCACTCAATATTCGATGCAATTAAGAACAGTGCTAGAGGCCCGTTGTCAAAACTGTTTGTCAATAAACAGTTTGTCAATAAACAGCTTGTCGATTCAATGAAGTTAATTGAGTTGCCCAGTTTCACGGCTGGATTTTGCGTCTAATGAAACTTTTGACTTATTTTTTACTAGGTCACTAGGAACGTTTCATTTAGTGATAGAGAATTTTTCCAACCTAGCATTCCAATTCAGAAACCCATTTTCGAGAACGTATAATAAATTGCAAACTCTCTCAAAAAATACATCTAGTACACCGTGTCTTCGACGATATTTTTCACCGTTATGATTAGTAAATAATAACATTGAACCTCAGAAACAAGTTGCTGGAGCTGTTTTCTATATTGTAAATAATCCCTCCACTCATATTTACTTCTTCTATTTCTGTGGTACGTGCTTTACACGGAGAAAATGTGGCTCGTTACTCGTTTGCCCCAGTTTTTTAATGGTTTTGGTGAAAAGTTTGGTATAGAGATTATTTATCTATGCAATAAACATTACCCGGAGTATATTTGGCTCGATAATGAGGCAATCTCAGTTACAGAAAAAGAGATGGCAGCTTGTGCAGATTCATCAAAGAGGCTACCTCGTCTTGTCTTGGTAGAAAACAAACGATTTCGCTACTAATTTTGCACCAAACGTGAAACCACTGGCTGCCCCGGTGCTCCCCGGATGTACACTGGGGCCGACCTGCGTGTTAAACCGGGCATGTCACTCTGCCCCAGTGCAACTTTCACGTGTTCGACTGGGCATGTGACTCTGCCCCAGTGCAACTTTCACGTGTTCGACTGGGCATGTGACTCTGTCCCAGTGCAACTTTCACGTGTTCGACTGGGCATGTGACTCTGCCCCAGTGCAACTATCACGTGTTCGACTGGGCATGTGACTCTGTCCCAGTGCAACTTTCACGTGTTCGACTGGGCATGTGACTCTGTCCCAATGCAACTTTCACGTGTTCGACTGGGCACGTGACTCTGCCCCAGTTCAACTTTCACGTGTTCGACTGGGCATGTGACTCTGTCCCAGTGCAACTTTCACGTGTTTGACTGGGCATGTGACTCTGTCCCAGTGCAACTTTCACGTGTTCGACTGGGCATGTGACTCTGCCCCAGTGCAACTTTCACGTGTTCGACTGGGCATGTGTGGCCATGCCCCAGTGCAACTTTCACGTGTTCGACTGGCAGAGTTATTCGCTCTCGGGTCATTCTCGGTGCACTTTTCTTGCTCTAGAAATTTCGACTGTGCAATTGAAAAGTAAATAAATTCGCTGGCAGCTAGTGATCACGCGTTCTAATGGGAGTGCTCTCTCCCGTTGGAGAGCATTACGTCATCCAGCAAGTTTCAAACCCACTCTGGTGCGGGCCAGTCAAAACAGCGTAAGAGAGAAAAGAGAGCAGATTTTAGATGTCAAAAAGGCTGTCTGTTTTTCTGACAGTAATAAACAAATGATATCGCTACTAGTTTCAATGTCGACCACTAACGCACTCTAGCAACATCCAAACGTAACATCAGTCTTGACACGCCGAAAAAAATCACTGCACACGAAACCATTTCAAAAACTTTTTTCTACCTCGCTCAGGAAGCTGACTTTTGTGTT
Organism: Protonemura montana; assembly: GCA_947568835.1. Classification (NCBI taxonomy): domain Eukaryota; kingdom Metazoa; phylum Arthropoda; class Insecta; order Plecoptera; family Nemouridae; genus Protonemura; species Protonemura montana. The sequence goes on from OX387608.1 coordinate 8,307,956, forward strand.
GCTCGGCGTGCGTCTTTTGTCTGTAGAGTGGTCTTCGACCACCGCGTATCCTCTCAACGGTGAAAGGGATACCAGGCAGCAGTGACAAAACAAAACAGAAACTTAAAAGCACCGCCCGGCAAAAAAAAAACTAGACAATATCTACATTAGCCCGGTCATTACGAATGAAGCCAACGAATACATTATTGCATTGTGAAAAGCGACTTCCTGTGGCTTAGCTCCGTGGATGAAGTGATGATGATGATGATGGTGATGATGATGATTTTAGAGTACACAAAGACCGATGTGCGCTTGCTTGAGCTCGTACATTACTCGCGTCTAATATTGCCTTTAGAGCAGAATTCAAGCTCCGCGAAATTTATTCACCTCGTTTGCGTGATGGCGCTGGGGTTCTAATTCCAGGACAGAGCTTTCAGACAGTCACTCGAAGCTGTTCACGGTGAGTTGATGCCGGAAGGGTTCTTCTTTTCGTCGGTGTCAGTCTTCTGCTTGGCAACCGTACCTTCGATGTGAATAGACGCGGTGGTAAATTGGCTGGCCAACATCGGCCGTAATGCACAAAGTTTGACGGAATGCATTTCTGGTGGTGCATAACCCCCCGCCCCCCTGTACCGACATGTCAAACTTTAGCGTTCGCTTAAGCTAAAGTTTCACGGTACATCTACCTGAGAAGAAAATGATTGGGTAATAGTGTCTTTTTTTTAGACAGAGTGTTAGTACCGCAATTTAAAACTTACTGAATCCTTTAATTTAATTGATATGTGTTGTTTAATTGTAATAAAAAATAACAATAGGCGCGGTGAAAGCTTTCCTGGCTGCTCATAATTTTATTTTCCAGTAGTTAATTATTTCAGATAAGCTTTTTTGAAGATGATTACTTAAACATTATTTGTTCTGTGCTGTTATTCGGCTTATTTTAAAACTACGATAATTTCGTGAACCATATTGAGTTTGTTTCACTACGTTTTATTTTACGATTTTCATCATTTTCTACTCAATCTTGTAAATATTTCAATTAATTTGTGACTATTAATTCAACCTTGTAACTTTGGCGTGAGCTTCAGCTCTCCACTCTCCAAGAATTTCCAGCATAGATACACCGTTGTACAATATCGCCGACTCCGCTTGCTTTTACGCGCGTCTTCACGAGTTAACAAACGCCATAACAAACAAAAACATTTTCTTTTTCTTTTCAAATTACCCGCCAAGTCCTCTTTATATCGTGCAGATGAAATTTTCCTTTCGTCAAAACCGTGCAAAAACGTAAATGTTGGCATGCATAATTTAGACAACCACACCTAGCGTCGACAAAACCATTTCGCTAAACGCGCACGTGGGTTGCCCCAGCAAGATGTCATATTTTTTCCATTTTACACCTCCTACACGTCTACACGGTTGTGCTTCACTATTTACACCCAACTAAACTGGCGCGAACGTCTCTCATACTTTTCACAAGAGTCGAAAGCTCTTTCGAATTTACCTACCATAGCACATTAAACTTTTTTCCCCCGTTCACGCCACAGCGCATGCCCGCCAGACGCAAAAAAAAATCCAAAAACTGTTGCATATTTTAGTAGACCTCTTCCGCACGGCACACAGATACAGGCAGCTAGCGATCCACGGGGCACGTCTTCGTCTCCGCCGCAGCCTTCTGGATAATAAACCAGGGAAAATTTGATACAAGACAAATCCATTAGAGCGCGCTGCCTACACGAAAATAAAGTCCACCTTTTATACGCGAGAGAGCGCTAGCTGGAAAAGTGTATAAAACACACGACGTGGAGACGGTGAAAGGTGGATAACTGTTTAGGAGTCTGACGTGCCGGGAGAATGTTGCCCCGGGTCGCTCCGGGCGACAAACAATGCCAACGGGTGTCAGTCGTCAGGGTTAATTATACGCCAGTGCCGCTTGTATATGCAGAGATTCCTTTGCTGTGTGGTGTCGCGCGGGGAAATTTGCATGAAAATGCAGACGTCTAGCTCTTTGCCACGAAAATCAGTCTTGTTTTTTTACTACAGAGCGGTGACCGCCAGGAGCGCTGAGTTTGTGTGGCAATGCGGTACTTTAACAACCCTGTCATACTTTTATGTTACCTGGCGTCAAATAACTGATAATTAAGATTGCTTAGTACAACTATCATAATGCTAGCCTGTCGTAGAAGTAAGCGGAAGGATAAACTTATCCTTTTTAAAACTCTGTGTTGGCGCGGTCCTTATGACATAGTTCCAATGGAAAAAAAGGTTTGTGACAAAACTAGTTTAACCTACAAGGGAGCTGAGGGTAAACCTGGTGCCATCCAGTTTAAAATTCTCGCAGAAATCAAGCAAAACAACCTGAGCAAGAAGTGTTCTCACTGCAGCCCTGCCCCGTGCCCGGTGCGTGTTTCCAACGGGCCGTGGTATTAATATTGGCGTTCCGACGCCGTTCTGATGAAGCGCCGTCGGCGTCGGCCGATTGCGTCGTAACGTCGTTAGGTCGCTTCGGCTGCGTTCGGGCCGACTCGTTTGCCGGCTGACCAGAGGGTTGGCACCCCTTATAGCCCAAGGGGGTGGTGGGGTGCTACCCTAAATGCCTTGTTAGTCGGAATATTTTTGGGAGTACCCAGGAGGATGATAAGTACGACAGGGGGCGAGCAGAGTATTGAATTTCACTATGGGTTTTTTTTTTTATCTGGTTTTGCTCATCTTAAATTTAAGGTTGCCTTTCCTGCGTCCTGGAATACTTAAAGATGTTTTATGATTCTTAGCTTTCCGTTAGTCAGTGCAAGTTTTTAGTTATTTCTGGAAAATCTTTTGTGTTTCGTTCTAGGTTTCTGAATTGTTCTGTTCGACAATAGCGATGGATGAGAACTTAATGGTGCACAGGCAACATTTTGTAAGTCCTTTCGGTCTTTTTTCTGATAAACACATTACGAAAATTTATTTTAATTATGATGGTTTTTACACTCATGTCTACTTGATTTATCCATAGCACTAGTTTTAAGAAAAACTATTTGAAATGGGTTTTGAATGCTAAGTAAAGGACAACTAAAATTTTCCGACGTTTATATACGATATATACGATTATATTTATACGATTTTAATTGTTATGAAATTTTTACGAAAAACTGGTTTTATAACAATTTCGGTGACTACTTAAGCAAACTAGAGTGAGAGATATGGGTATGAGAGAAATGTAAACTCAAAATGTTATAAAACACAAAAAAAAAATGACGTGAAATTATTTGGCATGCACTTAATTCGATACGGCTAAATGAGGTTAACTAATAAGGTGGTATGAATTGCAACTATAAATCTTGTAGAACATTTGCCAAACATAAGACGACTCATATTTCAATGCCCGTTATTAAACTATGCTAATCCAGTCTGAAGAACTAGAGCACACATTCACACTTGCAGTCAATTCCTCGCAAGTCAAATAAGTTTACTCAGCGTCTCCAGTTATAGCTCCCATCGATTATTTGACATGTCGGATTACATCCTCTCTATCTATACATATATATATATATTCTACACAAACATAGGACGTGGATACAAATCTGTGATTCCATTTTCTATATCAGAAAACTTTGACAAACTCTATGCACATAGCACTGGCTTTGCTATCACGTTCACATCCTTTTTCTCTGGCTTGGCCCACATTTTCTAACAGAATACTGGCATGCACACAACGGATTTGTATCCTTCGCGATTCTTGAGACTAAAGAAAACGAATAGAGAAAGCAGCAATGAATGTTCATGGGGGCGAACCATGTATGGCTTAGAGATAAGAAAGTATCTCCTTTTTTTTATCCCCCTTAGGTAGAGTCTTGTCTGGTATCGCGTATAGGGATATCGCCGAGCTATTTGGCTTATCTGGTCCCAGCAATAGGGTGCGATTTGTGTTTAGTTAGTGGCTGAAGTGGTCAAAGCGCCCGGGTTTGATATGGTACTCGGTCTATCGGCTTTGTGCCGGAAATAAATTATCAACAATCAATTTACCTTCTTTCACAATGTTTCAAAATATTATAGAAGGTTCTACGACTCATTCACGTGGTGCCAGTCGAATACTTCTATTTGCATCTGAATCGTTCGGTATATTTATTAAAGTACATTGTAAAACTAGCCCTAAATAATTTTGTCATCGATGTCTACATTTTGTGTGCGTCCGTTCTGTCAGCGCCTACGTGATACGCCTACGTTAAGTAAACGCTATTCTTTTGTCAGTTTCTGGTGGCCCAGCAGCGAGGGGCGTAACTTTTGTCGGTCAGGCAAAGATCGCCTCGGGCCCAGCACGGTCCCCGTGACACGCCGTCAAAATTCACCGGCGACCGGCGAGAGAAAGAGCAATCAAAGCAACAGGGCTGGCCACGCAGTAACCATGGCGAAGTTATGACAAATTTGATCTACGTGCTGCCGAGAAGGGACAAAAAAAAACAAGTGGTGGAAATACAACCACCCACGTCCCCTGGAGCGTTGTTTAATTTCTGTTTTATTTTGTTTTTTCTCTCCGCGGTGGAAAACGTTGTTGTGTGCCTTGCTAGTGGGCGGGAAATTGACTTTTCATTAAGGCTTGTCGTTGCGGAGAGAGAAAGTCGAGCTTTTCTGTTGTTGTTTTTTTTTCCGCCGTAGTCGTGGTTCAATTGAGTTTTGAAACGTTTTTCGTCTCCAATTTTGTTTTTCAGTTATTGTTTGTCCGAGCGATTTTAGTGGCAAAGTTATTTATTTTATGTGATACACGAAATGAAGAGCTATCTTTTAAAAGCAATCGACAAAACAATAAAGAAACTCGTGCTTTTATTCGATAGCAATTTTTTTTTTTTTTTTTAAAGAGCTTGCCAACAACTTTTCAGCCTTAAAACAATGTTGTAGGACATCTTTAAACTCTCCTGATCAATCATCTGTCAGGAAACCAAATTAAAACGCATGCACTACTACTCAACATTTTCTAAAAATAAACCCAATTTTGCTCGCGATATACTTTATCACTTATCTAAAAACACGCTCCCAGATTTTTTTCGACGCCCCCCACCCCCGGCTCCGTCATGGCGGCTAAGTGCACCTCGGGTGCCCGCGCCAAGACGAATCGCAAATTAAATCCAAACAACTTTTATACCCAGACATATTTCTTTCGATCCCCCGAGATCGACGGCAGCGCGCGCACAGTCTATAAGATTAAAAATAATTTCACCATTCCGCCAAGCGGCCCGGTCAAACTCGCGCGCAACTTCACAAAGTTTAATTGGTAATACGCCCTACCGTGCGCCCCCCTTTCAACGAAACGATTAGCCCTGGCCGCGTTCAAGCATCACCGCGCTCTCTGCCTGCAGACGACCAAACATCTCCTAACCTATTCGTATTGACCCTTAACCAAACTTATCTCCTCCGCTAACTCCGTGAAGATTGAATCCAAAGTCTTATTCATATCTCTTCAACTCGACGCGACGGCATCATTAGTCTTGCTTCCAGCCATCCAGGTAAACCAATTATGCCCCACCTTAGGGCCACAGCGCAAAAATCTATCCCATCAATTCACAAGCAAAAAAAAAACGAAGGAAAAAAAACGGGACAGCTGCTCGTCCGAGAGAAAATCACCCTTGCCACGGCCATAATTCTCTCCGTCTCACCGCACACCGAGCGTGATTCAACACCGCGCCTCTTAGATGCCGAGAAACCACACGACGACGTTGTCTTGACAACTTGTGGGTCCGCCAATCACGTTCACGTCCGTGACGCGGCCGGATGTGACGTGTCTCATTAAAGCTTTGCGTTTCTGTATGTGTAAAAAAAAACGACGACTGTGGTGACATCTGTGCACCGTGTAACGTCGTCTCGGCGTTGATTGGTTGAGAAGGCGCGACTTTGCCATACTACACGGTCCTCTGTACTGCGATTGTCTGGCTAGTGTTTTTCGATGTTTTTTTTTTTTTTTAGCGCTTTTGTTTTAACGTCTTCGAGGAGACGTGCTTGCTGCTGGGCTACGTCGCGATGTCAGGGCGACCGCGTTTAATTCGCGCAATCCTCTTAAGATGTCGCACGTCTGACATTCCGAGGGAAATGGGCTGTCAGTCGGTGTTGGAGATTCGTAGCAGAGTGAAATGTAGAAGGTTCTAATCTAGATGGGTTACTTCACGGCTAAAATATTTCACTTTAGCACCTTTCTTGAGTGAGTTACTTTTAAAATGTTTCAAGTGTTTTTTGTCGCACAAATATATACGATTTTCAAGAGGCTGTTTTTATTTTTACCTAACTGAGCGGTTTAATTTTATGGTATAGGTTTTGGATTCTGCAACGCTACTCTAGGTCAGAAGTTATTGGATAGGTGACCATCTTTCGCATTGCCGGACTCATTCAGGAGAAATAATGGAGGTATAAAAGTTGGTGCATCCTCTTTCGCCTTACTAATCAACCTCTCGACAGTACAGATTTGAGGAGGATTTTTTTTCACTTTGTATTATCCTTCGAAAGGGACGTTCAGCCGATGGTCTCCTTGGTACTTCTACACGAGTGGACGACATGCCGGAACCGAGTTTTTCCTTTTTGTTTTGTCTTTCCAAGCTAGGTTGATCATTATTACCATCACACACCAATTCACCAAAGACATTGTACTACAGTTCCTGGTGTGAAACACTATTCAACCTACTGTCAACCACATTAATTTGTACAAATATCAAATTCCCCGCCCAAAATCAATCAGCGTAGCTCTTAAGGCCGATATTTCGCCCCTTAACTCCATATCACACGCTAGATGACACCAGAGTCGTACAGGCTGACACTCGCAACCGTTCCGGCGGGCCAAAGTAATAACTCTCTTATACACGAGCGTCGCTAACAAGCTTCGACTTGCATAGATGCCATGTGTGGCCGTCAGCAATCATGCACACGTCCCGACGACATGACATGTCTGCTACCACCTTGCATTGACGGCGTCGTAGCCTGCGCGGTAAAGGGTTGCCATTTGCGCCAATCAAGTCGCCTTATGCATAGGTACACTTCCACGTTTCAACGATATTTTCTTCTAGTGAGGTATATTTGAGCGGAATGTGAATTTAAGTCTGACCCATTTTAAATATACTGCGAAGTTGTGTGACTTCTTGCTGAACTCTTGTCTAAATTCAAAGTAAAGCACCGAACATGTTCAAGTGTTACAAACACTGGTTCTAGTGGGAGTTAATCAATAGTAACCACTAAGCTACTAAGTTAACCAATATCCGCGCTGGGTCAGGTACTGGTTAGGTGACCATTATACTCACAACTAGCTATATTCGAGAGGGAAATTGAAGGGTTTTGAATGAGTGTAGCAACTTTATTATTTTTTTAAATTATTATCAACACTATAACCGTCTCAAAAATTGATGCCCAAACGGGAAAATGTCCCCGTTTGAGCATCAATTTTTGAGACGGTTATAGTGTTGATAATAATAAAATACCACGCGCATTGCAAGCGTTTGCAATTTAAATAAGATTTCATCCTAACTTTATTCTTCTTACTTATCAAACTCTCGACAGTGTGGAGAAATCCTGTAGTTTGATTTTTACCTTCCTTTGAAAGGGACGTTAAGCTGGAGGTCCACTTGATGTTCTCGGAGAGGAGTAGGCTACGTGCCTAATCCATTTTTTTCTTTTCTTCAGGGCTTTTGGTTAGGTCCATAATGATTTTCATCATCACCCAATAATTATAAGACGCAGTTAGTGCGCTGGGTCAGTTGCCAAAATAGTTCGTCGTTAAAAAAAATCATGGAAACAAAGTGTGTATTTTTTGTATACCTACTGCACTTTTGTATCAAGTCAAAAGGTTTTGTTCACATCAAGTTTACAAAAGGTTGTAGAAAATATTAATACATACATAAGATATTACTGAGATTCCTCCTGAGTGGTTTAAAGCTTGACCGTATGGAAATGACAAAACTATTGGACGGTCGAGGTGACAGATACCATTTTGAAACTCCACAAGAGTCGTCAAATTTCGTTGAAGCCACTTCTTTATCCTCGGCTCTTATTCAACAACGCCATGATACGAAACAAAAAAAGCTCGGACAGGAAAAGCGCCGTCGAGCATCGGTGTCCAGGAAACCGGGAACAAAACAACAGGGAAATCGGGATTAGCAGAGGCGGGAACATGTCCATATGACGCGTCATCAATATCGAATGTGGAGCGTAAAAGTTGGACGTCCTCGACGGCACCACTTTGTAGCCGGAATGTTGGACGAGAGGTTGCAAGAAAAACAAGACTGTCCGCGACACACTATGCCGAGACTAGGGGTCGCTGAGGTAGTTTCTTAAGGGTAAGCATACAGCAGAGTATCACCATTGGGTTTTACTGGTTTAGTCGAAAGTTCCTGTGCTGGTAGGTGGAGTCACTGTCTTTTTGAGAGTTTTGAAATTCCATTTCGTTATTTCTCGCATATTGCTCTCATGAGATACTGGACCATACGCTCAGGTTATTTTCACGAAAGCTAACCTCAACGGTTAATAAACATAAATCGGTACTATGACTCGTAATTATTTAGTTGTAGAGGTTTGTTAATAAAAATGGCAGCAAGCGTAATCTGTTATCAGTTTAGCAGAACGTCTAACTTCAGCCCTGGGTCTCTGACCCAATATAGTAACCCAATGGAAGCAACACTAAAATTTTGCATCGTTAAGGATGACTCTGCCACTCCTCTAACCAACAATCACGGCGTTGCACATTAAACAAACCGAAAACAAAACATGAAATCTCGGCTTTATTTCCATTTTTCAATCACGTCGATACAAATATGTATGATACACTTCCGGACAGCAACTTTTTGACCGATCCCGATTTTTCCCGATCTTCGGCGCATCCCGTGACGCCCGTCGCCTCCTCCTCGCCTCGTCGTTCGTCACGCATGACGTAACGCCCGGTCGGAGGGTGGGGTGTGTCCCCCAAGACCCCCCTCGCGCGTAACCCATGACAACCTCTCATTTCCTAAAAGCACCGGATATGAGCGGCCGGGCCCGGTGGCCTAGGTGATTGATAGCACCACAGGTAACCACCCCGCCGTGTCCGATCGATCTGCCCTAGCGCGGTCGCCTCGCAAAAGTGCGCGCCGTTTTTTTTTTTTTCGCGAAGTACACCTGGCAGTGACTGTTTCGAGCGGGACATCTGCCCGGACCGACGGCAGGCCGCGTTACCAGGGCTTTCATGATCTGTGTGGCGGTGTGTGTGTTGTGGTTATTTGCGTTGGACGACGGCATTAGGTTGATTGCGTCGGCTTCGTGTTTGTTTTCGGAAATTCGACACAAAGCGCTATGGAAATTAACCTGCCAACCGGAAATTGGTAAACTCTGAACACTTCGGGCTAATTTGATAGAGAGCAGCACTGTTCGAACGTATATTTCTTAACTGTAGCACATACTGCAGAAGAGAATCGCAGAGGCATTTTTTTTAATTACTATTATTTTTACCATATGAACAATAATTTGCAACTTATTGTGTTGACATTAAAGAAATTCCGGCAAAAATGGTTCTAAAATCCAAATTGCTTTTGATATTTAGAACCTTTAAAAATACTGTGATTCTAATTTGTTTTAAACATATATCCGACTTAATTCATCGTAATTATCACACATTTCCAGCGTAATGCTCAAAACAACCTCTCCCTCCCCGTGTAACTACCACCACCGCTACCCCCCTTTATACAAAGTCGTTTCAAATCCCGGTAATTCCCGCCGTAATTCCCGCCCAAATCCCGACGGCCGAGACTGAAACAACATCGAGGTGGCCGTTGCCGACACGTGGCCGCCGTATCTACGCCGCCGGTGCACGTGCAAATAAACACAACGGGACTGTGCTTTGAAAACAACGACCACCACTGTTGTGTGTACGTTCTGTTTATTCTTGAGATGCAGATGCTGTTGGTATGCTGCTACTGGTTTGTATTGTGGTCTAGAGTTTAGACATAATTAGAATCTACTCGTTTAACTAACTACCAAATGGGCTTTGAATGGATAGCATGGAAAGTAATTGTTTGAAAACAGAACAAATGGAACAATATTAAGGAATATTTTAGGGTTTTTTTTTTTCACCCGTAAAGGTACAAAAGTGGTGAACAGAAAGAATATTTAGCCAACGTCTGCAATTCATTGTTAGCACAAACCTTACATTAATGAACCTTTCTTGAAAAAGCAAAATCTGGCTCAGACTGCTCAAGATGAATAAAGGGTATTACAAATTTTTTGTAATATCTATTTACCTACGCGATTGCAATTAAAAATAGGCAAACGTTTTTCCCGCTGCGGTCTTTACGTCGCAGTCCTCCCGTTGTTTCACCGAGTAAAGAAAGAAAAACGCTCACTGCCACGACGATACGCTTTGATATTGTTAAATTAGCAGCATTTTAATTAATAACAGCTCACGTATATAAACGCAGTGAAATTTTAAAACACTCTCCGTCTACGTGCGCGCACTCTTTTATTTATCTTGACAGCGTCGTCGTCTCGCCGGCCGTGACTACGAGCGACGGAGCTTTCGGAATAATGAAATTTTTAAAATCGACAAGAAAGATGTTCATTAATTAATTTGCCAACATGGCTGCTGATGTTGATAAAACGTTCCCTGATCGAGACATCCGTCCATTTTGCTTCGTTCCTCTTGGCTACGCCATGCATAATAGATAAGCACCTGATGGGCTCAGCATTCAACGCGACTCCCTTAATGCTGGCTTCAATTTGCCTTTAGGTAGTACTCGAAATAATTAATAGATTATTTAAGCCAGATACAAATTGGCAATTCGCTGATGTGAAATCTTATTGAAATTGCAAACGCTTGCAATGCGTGGGGTATTTTATTACTATGAACACCACTACCCTCTCAAAAATGGATGCCCGAACGGGGACTCAAATCCCGATATCCACCTATCGCGGGTGTTGCTCTAATCCATTGAGCTACTTGGACACTGGCGTTTTGAGACGATTTTAGTGTATTTGATGAGAAAGACGGATCTCCAAGGAGTAGAACCATGAGGCTGTGATTACTAGAGTTACTCGAGTTTGACAGGTTGTGACGTGGTATAGCGTCACTAGAATCAGAGTGACTGTGAATATCCACAGCCTCTTGGTTCTTCAAACTCTTGACGCAATTGTCGGTGGAGGTGCCGAGTTGGAGAGTGTTCTACGGGCTGCGTTCAGGAGTAAATGGACAAATGTGTTAAATTGTGCGATTAATAGATTTATTTTACCTGCCGTGTAGGAAACATGTGTAAAACAAAAATTATATACCGATAATTATCCGATTTTATGTTACTATGGCACAGTAACCTTTTTGTATACAATCGACCGAACGGTTTGGCCTGTTAAAAAACACTGCTTCTCGTGAGTTCACCTACGTTAAGCAACACTGCGCTGGGTCAAGTATTAGATGGGTGACCATCATACTAATGACCAGTTCTGGTCGTGGAAGTTTGGTTTGGGAAAGAGATTGGAGGGATGAAAGAGAATACAGCAACTTCACTCACCTTGCTCATCAACATCTCGACATCGTGGATTTGTGGAGGAATCCTGTTAGACGTATACTGCTCTTCGGACGGAACGTTTAGCCGGTGGTCCCCTTGGTGCTCTAATAATTGACCGACGTCTTAACACAAGGCGAAAATAAAATCGACAACCGATTTTGTCAATTTTGATGCAATGAAAATAATCAACGACATCTTATATCTCTTTGAAAATTATAGAAAAGTATACAGCGGATTTTTTAAATTGTTTTTTCCCCTTCTCAAAGCTTTAAGACATGTTTTTGTTGCAAACCTCGAAAACATCAACACAATACGCACCACGCTATTTCTTAAATTTTGTCCTATGTCCCAACAGCCACATTCTACCTCGCTGTGGTTCTTGAAACCAATTCGATCTCGCATTTCCATATTTTTCTTCCTCAGAAATCCCAGTTACAGTATCTGAAAGCGTGTGCCTACAAAACTGCGCATACTAAACATCGCCTTCTCTCTTTTTGTCCCTAGGCGACAAGCTGCCCAACGGCTTCCCTCAGATCACGCAGTCGCCGAGCACCAAGGTGGTCGAGATCGGCCACAACGCGGTCCTCCAATGCGCCGCCGTCGGCTCGCCGCCTCCACAGATCTCGTGGATCCGTGACATGATGCCCGTCGACACGGCCAACAACCCGCGGTACTCGCTGCTGGAGGCTGCAATGCCAGGTAGGAGTCGATTCTGTCGACCCGGCAGATCCTTGCTTAGGACCGATGAACTCCTTTCACGATTTCACCTGAATATTTCAGTTACTTTTCTTGCTCAGTTGTCTTAATATAAGTGTAAAATGATGGTGATGACACTGTAGAGAATGTCCTAGGTTAATTGCTTAATTTTGAAAATTAAATTACGTATTTTGACAAAATCACTCAGTGTTATAAGTCCCAGTTTTTCAATGGTTCGCTAAAATTTTAACTGTCAGGTAATTTGTTATTTATTTGGTAATAGCCTATCAGAAGTGTTTCTAACTGTCTGTTAATTACTTAACGTGCCACTGCAAGACTGGCACTATTAAAACCTATTTACAAAGAGAGCCTGCGCCCTATAAACGTGAATTCGTCTCATACTATCGCAAGTACCTACAGAATAATCCATCAAAAATCCATGTTTTCGTCTCATTTCAAATGTATTTCTTAGAATAATTTTGAAACCAACACCCCGCCAATTTTTCCCCTCTTTGCGACTTTCCGTTTTCCATACCCGTTCGTCTCGTCGGCAAGATGTCGCCGCTTGTAACCACTCCCCCCTTCCCACCCAAAGCGCACCCATTTTCAACAAATGTAAACCCCCGTACGACGTTCCAAGGAAAACCATCTCTAATATCACAAAAATATGTAAGATAAAGTAGATATTTCTCCGTTGTGTGTGTGTGTTTTCTGTTTCCATGTAAAAACATGTAGTTTATAGCAGAGTCGGCAAGATGCGGGTAGTGCCCCTCGGGTTGGTCGGGGGGGGGAGGTGGGAGTCTTGACGCACAGTCAGGGGATAGATAACTCTGTTTATCGGTCCCTGGGACCACGTCGAACTCTGCACGCGAGGATACCGAGTCGACTTAAAGACGACGGACCACACAGCTTCCGTGGCTTGCTGGCCGATTCAAAAACGGTCAACTGTTCGAAAGTGTGTTAAGAAAACTTCTGGCCATTTGTTTTTTTAAACAACTACAAAAAATTGTAAAAATTCACGTTGCGCGAGTTTAATTTCCGATTACATTTCGTTTTTTTTTTTATATACTTGACAGCTATTGGCTAGTAATTTTCAATTGATGGCTTCTTAATATACAGTCCAGCCCGATAAAGAACAACCCAACCCAAGGACTGCCTTCAGCATTGCTACCAGCTCATCTTTGCAATTTCAGTAATCATTTTATTGGCGATAATTTCAAAATGCTTCTAGTTATCCGCAAAATAATTCCCTATATTTTTTTAATTGCTAGAACAATTCTTACATCAGTTAGAAAACAAAAAAATTGGCACAACAAAAGCTTCAGAGCAAAAGTAACATGGCGGCTAGCAAAGGAGATAGTTTGTATGGTTTTTATTTAGCTTTTTTTAGCTAAATAAAAACCAAAAATGACAGATAAATCAAAAAACAGAAATCAAACAGACAGAAATCAAAAATGACATTTGGCCAGCATGTCACCCTAAAAGGTGACAGGTAATTTTTCCTCTGCCGGAAAATTATGTTCTCCCACTGAACGGAGTGTTCGTGTTGTGGATTTTACTAACCCGGCAACTGAAGAACTCAAATATGTTTGCATTTGCTACATTTCGGTGTTAAAAGCAAGAACAATCTAGCAACTACACTTTATTCAGAAACATATGCCGGTGATGCATTCAACATTGCAAATAAACGCGAATTTCAGAAAACGATTTCTAGAAAAGAGGAATATTTCTTCGTAGCTTGCACAAACGCAGAACTGCGGCTTAGACGATTACTTTGACCTCCTGGTACCCTCCAACTGGCCGTACACTGTGCTGGTGGATGGTCATCGCACGGCCTCTCGCTCAGCGTCAGAAGCTACCCTCCGCCACCAGCCGTCGACGGCGTCCCTAGGGACCATTAGCCTCCGCACCGCCCGCAGCCGAGTTACGGGGCCCATCAGTGGGGGGCGGCGCCGCATTCGGCGTTGAGAGAGTCGTGATAGGAGAGAGAGTGGTCGAAGACATGACAGCCATGAAGACGATTAGAGCACAGCTTCGAATTGGATTGTTACAGAACTTTCGTTCATTTTCATTCGTACTTTGATGAAGTAATGGCAATTTCATTGCAATGCAATTTTCAGATGAAATTATGTCTTAGAATAATTTGGCAATAGATCAAAGTTCCTTCAAATAGTTTCTTACGTTCAGTTAGGTTAAAATAATTTCTATATCCAGATAAACCAGATAAATAGTTTAGAGTCATATAATCTATCCGATTCCTTCAAACCGTTAGAGCTGCTTACCACTGATATACCGCTAGTCAATTTGTAGTCAACATCTTCATAACCTAAGGCAACACACATTTGGTGAAACATGGCTGACAATTTCTCGTAAAAGCTCGCATCTAGTTGCCAGCTCTTGAACAAGCCACGGCTCTCCCTGCTCACTCAAAGCTAGTGCACCTGTACGTCACCAGGGGGTGACACAAGTCCCAGAGAGCGCGGCAAATAAAAGGTTGTGTCACATAAAGCTATCCCTGTGTATTATATACCAGTGCAATCCCCCTCCCTGAACAAAAAAAGAAGAAAAATGTATTGCCTTATTTGTTTCATGCTTTTATGAAGTCGCGTCCATGTGTGTGTTCCCTTATTTTTATGTGTGTAAGCCCCCCTTTTTTTTTTGCTCTCTTAAATTACTTTGTCTTTTCGTTGCTGTTGTTTTCGTTGTGGCAGTTTGGCAAGTTTTTGAGGCGGTAGTGCGTGGAGTGGGCTACTTAAGGGATATGACGTTTGACGCACGGTCCCTCGGTCATATTCTCTCGACGTTCTCGATTTTGCGGCACCATGGGACACTAAGATGCCCGGTCGGCCCGCGTTCGTGGTTGGTCGAAAAATTGTAAACATTGTCAATCAAATTGTAGGACCGATACTTTCAACATTTGGCAACATTGTATAAATTGATCATTCTCCATTGATCACCGGAACATTTTCGAATTGAAACAAGATGGTCATGCAGTATTTGCTGAAGTGAGAATATGGTAACATGTGTTTTGTGCATATTTCATAAAAGGCATCACGATCGGGGCAAAAATTCTCTCCGTTGGGTTTTAATTTAACGCTTACACAATTATGAAAACTCGGTTTTCTCCTATGTTATTTTTTGTGTTCTAATCCTGACAAAGAACAGCCGATACCAAAGCAAATATTTGCTATTCTAATGTATTATTTGGTTATAGTATAACGCAGTGTTTCATATAATCTTTGCTTCAAATGTGCTCACATCAAATTCTGTGTTTCAATAATCTTTCTAATTATTGACAGGCTAGTTGACAGAGCAATGTTAAACCCAGTGTCATCAGTGTCCCAACGGCAACTAGGACTGACCACAGTTTAACATGGTCGTACGTCCCTTCCTAAAGACCACAACGTTTCGGCAGATTCCCGTCTAGACCCTGTAGTTCTTTGCTTGACCGCCGCACTCTGTTCGCCATGTTTCAGGAGCGCTACAGATCACGAGCAGCGAGGAGGTCGACCAAGGGAAATACGAGTGTGTGGCAGAAAACTCTGTTGGCACCGAGTACTCGCACTCTACCATGCTCTACGTCAAAGGTATGTCGCTACACTGTCCGTGGGAGCGTTGCTATCGCATTTTGTCAGCCGACCGTTGTCAAGGTCAAACATTTGACATCGCCAAGGTTAAGGCGATCCATATCTCTGCTGAGACTGCTGCATATCTTAATGGGGTATAGTCAGAGTTCCAGTGAGTTTAACTTTTTGCTGAGTCAATGAGTCGGCGACACGTAGTCATACAGGGCGGCCGACCTTTTTAAAAACCTCTACAACTAAATAATTACGACCAAAAATATCGTTTCACGTATATAAATCGTTCAGATTTGTATCATTGGAGATTGTAAGCGTAAGCCTGTAGTCTGCGTGTAATAACAAATGAAATTTCTTAACTCTCGGAAGACGGTTAATCCACCTAGTGGCAATTACAATTACCTATAGTCGGTAAAGTCGTTGATCGGCCGGTATTTTTCGCAGATTTTTACTTACAAAGCATTGAGATTAACTTATAAGCTTAGTATTTCCACGCAAATGCAATAAAATGACATAATCTAGTCCGAAAAAGGTCTTGGATGGAGAGTTTACAAAGCGTAGGCTAGATCGATAGTTGTTTCTCCACTGCTTTATTTCTTCTGCCAGGATACTTAAAAATTGTTCTTTCACTGCTCAGCGATGACATAAGATCAGATACTTACTTATCCTAGTTTGTAACTTGAAATCAAAAAAATTCACAAGCTAATTTTCAGACTTTTTAGATTATGGTTTCAAACCTAGCAATGGGTTGGGTTAGGACCTGAGCACCCATCGTTCAGAGGTATTAACCCCCGCCAAGAGCTACGAGAGAGCGAGAAGCGGTTTTAACCCGTCGCGCAATTTGCATGTGAGCCACTCCAAGCGGCCGAGTGCCTCCACCGCCTTCCCGAGTGCGTTCCCAAGTCGCGCCACGTACGCGGTTTAGAGCGCGCCCGGTGGCGGAGAGCCCAGCCTCGCTGCCTTCATCACGTGTTATAGATCGTGACGAGCAGGTTCGAGTTTCATTGGCGCTGATAATCAAATGTCTCCACAGACACTCGACGTAGACGACGGCGTGGTGGGCTGTCAAGTTGCTGCCATGACGGCGCTACGCTTCGTTGCGTCTTGAGATGTATCGGCACCGCATAGTGGGCCCAACTGGCTTGATGATCGTAGTTGTTTGATTTGTTGGGTTTAATGACGGGGCATTGGTTGAATGACGTCGTTGAATGAGTGGGTGATGATACACCCGGACTTGATAAAAGGGTGGAGAAGCAGTGGAGCACCAAGAGGACCACCGGCTTTAAGTCTCTTCCGAATTTCGATACAACTTGAACAACAGGATTCCTCCACAAATCCATGCTTTCGAGAGGTTGATAAGCAAGGCGAATAAAATTGTTGTATGATCATTTCAACCTTGAGTACGATGGTCACCCATCCAATACCCGATTCAATTAAATATTGCTGAACTTCGGTGATCTCACAAGGAACAGCATTCGCAACACGCCGAACCGTTCGGTTCTGTCAACTGACATTTGGTTCATTATTCAAAATGTAGTAGGCGTACATTCGTGTATATTTATATACACTGCTGGGTCGAACGCCAAATGTCAGATGAAATCACACTCAGCTCGCCGCACACCACTAAACATGCACGTGCCATTTCCACTGCACATTAATGTCGTTACACCTCACGCGTTTCCAATCAGCACTGTTCGACTAAATCATGATGCTACTAGCCGGTGGCGCTGTGTTTGCGAATTCGGCAAACTAATTTCCAATTAGACAGCGCCCGTTTGACTTTGAATTATGTGCCGACATTACTCTTGGTCCCGTGTATACGCTGACATCCCGTCGACTCATTAACTTGTCCAGTGCGATCCAGTGGACGGTGGCTAATTGGTTGGCTGGCTCTTCAATATGTTTGGCGAGATAGTGGTCAAGCCGAAAGGAGTGCTGGCTGTAATTAAATCTAGCCAAATTAATTCGTTTTGTCGATTTCTGGCGTGGTGAGCGAATGCTGGTTTATGGATGCCGTTAGTCAAAATTTAATATACCTACGTAGGTAGGTTGGCCGTGGCCGAGGCCATTCTATTGGTTACATTTTCGTAAATAGCGCGGTTTAAATTGATTCGGTAGAATTTCTGTATTGATGACATCAATATCGCCTTGGGATGTGTTGGTAATTAGTCCAAACATGTGGGTTATAATGGTTTTGGGATGCTGACGTTGAAAATGTACTGTTAATTACTAGAGTACTTGTATAAGAACCGCAAACAAAAATGGCAGACACACAGCCTATAGCTCTTATAAAATTTTGTTTTTTGATAATTTCACTGTCAGGTTGATTCTCGCGCGGATTTCGCCAACCACCGCCGGCTAGGTGCAGGTCGCGAAAAACTCGAACGCGTTCCCGCCACGGGAAAAGCCCGCGGCAGCCACGACGCGAAAATCGAATCACTATGACCGTGCATGAGTCGCAGCTAGTTTTCCGACTTACCGAAACGCGGCCACGCCGTCATAAAGCATTTCCTAAATTGAAATTATGATCGTCGAAAATGATCGTGAAAAGTTGATGACTGAATTTAAGATATTTCCCATTGTATACCGAGAAAATGGAACGCTGCTTGATAGAATTCGTGACCTAGTTTTGTTGATTATAGTACATAGTGGAGTCGTTATGGACTGGCACATAAACATAGACTGGCGGACACAATTCGCCAAGATACATTCTCCCTCGGGCATGACGTAACTTACACAACTTATGCACTAACCATCATCGCGCGCCTGCAGTTGTACATCATAAAGACTAACGTCACTGCAGAATCCGTGTACAAACCAGTAACTAACGAAAACCTTCCCGCGATCTCCGTCTATCTCCCCGTCGACGATAAGCGAGCCCTTTGCTAGGTCCGCGACGACCCGCGGCTAGTCGAGTCGACGCCGTGCCGAGGTAATTTCATTAAGTGCATCTATTTAACGTAAGTGGATGAGAGAAGGGTTAGGACGCGCTGCTGCCGAGTACGAGGGGGTGAGAGGTAGATAGCCGACGTTGAATCAAGATTAAGTGCTTGCTCACGACCGCGTCGTCGTCGTCGTTGGGAGCTATGACGCTGGGGGTAAAGCGACGTGAAGAGATTTGCATCTTCTTGTCTCGCGGCGATGTGTAGGTATACGCAGCGAATCAACGACCCTGACTTCGGGCAAAGCGCTTTGATAATTCCACTGCTTGGATATGATGCGATGTCGTCGAGGAGGCCACGAGTGGAAAGTTTTGGTTGACGTTATGTGTTGAATGGTGGAGTTTTTTTTTTTTTGACAGATCGTGAGAGCTTTTGTTTTTAAGTTTAAAGACACGGTCTCTTGGGGTGTTTGGTTGAAATGTTTCTTGTTGGCGCTAGGTTCGCAGTGAATCGTTTTTTGGTGCGTGCTGGTAGTGGTTTGTGGTTTGGTGCGTGTATATCATGTGTTGCTAAGTGCAGTGCGTCTCCTTTGCTGTTTGCAATTTGTATACCCGAGGCTGATGAAATGTTTGGCGGAGATGCTTTGGTCGGTGATATCAATTTCATCTGCAAATTGCCCGGCCGCCTGAATGATTCACTCTTGAAAAGCGTTAAAGGGGAATGTCTCTTCGTGGTGTGGGTAGATCACTCTTTGGTGGCAATAGGATGTATTCATTTTCTCCTATCATTTGAGTTTTGACGTTAATGTCACAGCTAACAAATTTTCAGAAGTGAGGAGAGGTTTCTTATTTGTCATCTCGTCTTTACTCATTTGTGCCCGTGAAAAACGCACTATCAAATCAAATCAGATTTCACCTACCTACTCCTCAGTCATACTGATTCAAAAGAATTTGCTTTATTTATTCTGTGCCTACCGATAAAAGTGCTATTAGACTTTCAGTGGACAACCCTTGGTGCTTGAAGTGATTTAATTTTCCCTAATTCTCTAATTATTTTTCCAAATTTTGGAAAAAAAATACGACCAATCATTCACATGCTGTAACTAAAGGTAGCAGGATTAAGACGCTCTGTCAGGAGATCCTTGCATCTCCATGGCTACCAACAGTTAAATCTACCTTGGAATTTATTATTAAATTTCAAATTGGCAACAAAAAGTGCTTAAGGTATGTTTACTAGCAAATTCCATGTGTGGTAGCCATGTTCATTCTGCGATTGTCTGAGAGCTTCTCAATTCCACCGTATTTTTTTTACCTCCGATAAAGCTGGCTACTTACCAGCACCTGATCCAACCCCAGCGCCCATCTAGGCTCGGCTTGCTACCCACCGACCAATCGCAAACGTCCTTTTACAGTTCGTCGCGTGCCGCCGCAGTTCTCGATCCCGCCGCCGCCCGTCAACGAAGTGATGCTCGGCACCGACCTGAACCTCACGTGCGTTGCTGTCGGATCGCCGATGCCATTTGTTAAGTGGCGCAAAGGACTGGCCACTGACATCACCCCCGACGACAAGCTGCCGATTGGGCGCAACGTGCTCGAGTTGACGGGCATCCAGGAGTCAGCCAACTACACGTGCGTTGCTGCTAGTGCACTGGGTGTAATCGAGGCCGTATCCATGGTCAAGGTGCAATGTGAGTATATTGAGAATATGCTTGGCAGAGTTCAGTAGAGAGACTTCCTTGGGTCTATCATAAGTTTTAAGTTAGTCTGTCCTGTAATAGAAGTTATTGTATCAAATTCCTTTGTATGACTTGTTTCCAATAGGTCTTATGGCTAAAATAACTCCATAGAGGGCTTGGTTATGGTACCTTTTCTCATGGGATAGATAATAAGACAACTTTTAGTCTATGTTTTATTAGAAGCCTTGATATCTTTGAAAATAGTGGTTCTTATCAAATAGATTTTATGTTTATTTAGCTTCAATCCACCATGGTCAATCCCACACATGGTCAAACCACACAATAGATTGTTCACTGCAAGCTATGACTGCCATTAACTTATAAGTTCAGAAAAATGCTCTGGAACGACAATATTTAAAAATATGTAAAATATGCTTTTACACACAATCTATCCTTGGTCCCATTGCAGCGCTGCCCGGGCCCCCGTCCAATGTCCGCGTGTCCGAGATAACGGCTACGTCCGTCCGCCTGACCTGGTCGTACGGCGGCGCCGAGGAGCTGCAGTACTACGTGATCCAGTACAAACCCAAGTACGCTAATCAGGCGTACAGCGAGATATCGGGCATCATCACCATGTACTACACGGTGCGCGGTCTGAGTCCCTACACCGAGTACGAGCTTTTTGTCATCGCGGTGAACAACATCGGTCGCGGCCCACCGAGCACTCCGGCTATCGTTACCACGGGAGAGACAGGTCGGTGTTTGGAAGTTCGCCGTTTGCACGGTCTTAGGGACTGATGCTGGATAAAATAATTTCATAGACTCACTGAATACCAGACAAATTTTAATTTTAAAGAAATGAGTTCATTAAAATGCTGTGGTGCTGAGCTAAAATTTTGAATATGGTATCAATAACTATCTATTTAAAAAATATATGGCATCCACCAAATCTTTTTGATATCAATTCACGAATGATAAATTATTAATTTTATATTGGAATCTATTTCAAGCATGGGGTCTGGTGCTAAGTTGTTATTGGCAACTCCAACATTATTTACCGCTGAAACCGCTATCCCGGAACAGAATATTTTGGCTGCCTTGCAATTTAAAGGCCACTGGAAGATACTTGTTACATGTTGCATACTGTTATTAGTTGGTTTAAGTCAAAGAATCATCGTGATTTGAAGATGTCTCATTAATAGAAGGTCCAGCTTAATGTCAAAGTTAGTGTTAGGTGTTCTGTACAAGCTTTAAACTGGTCGTTCGTGCCTCGTACTAATGTGCTTTGCTTTAGTCACGGCTTGGTAATCCTGTTTTAGAATTATAGATGGAAATTTACGCTAATCATTTTCATCTCAATGTTTTTTTCCAACTGTGACAGGAAAACACGGGGAAACTCGGCAGAATTCTAGGCAGTATCAAAAGTACTAATTTCTCATTCCAATTTCCAAAGTAAAACAGGTTGATTTTAGCCGCCCTGCGAGAATTTTGCCCCATGGCGCTCTGGATTTTTGGATTTTTGAGCGACATCGTGGGCTACGACTTTATTTTATTTCTATTATGTAATTTTGAATGAGTTTTTGTGATCTTTCATGCCCTCTCTACCTCGTTACTCTACGACGGACCTGGCAAATTTGCGACGTAAGTTTTGGTATCGTCTCGATGCCACGAATTCAAATATTTTACGTAGTTTAGACTCACACCCACGTCGCTCACGCGAGACTGTCCGCCGTTTTCGCGACGCCCCCCAAAACTTAAATCACACGCAAGATTTTCTAGAAATCTTGATTAGTTTAAGAGTTGATGAAGTGTTATGGTGCATTTTAAATGGAAAACATTATTGTTTATCTGGTCCAGTCAAGTTATAACGTTAATGCTTACGTGCCATAAAAGAGATTTGTTCTAATCTACGTCCATTCGATTTTATTTCAAAATGTTTCATCTAGAAAAGTGAATAAATTCTTGGTATTTCACCCTCAATATGGAATTGCTAAAAGCAAAACTTCTTTAGCAGCAATATTTTTCATGGAATTTGCATTATCAACCTTCTTTGCGGCTTCCGTTAACTCTGCACCAGTGTCATTATCCGCCAATCAACGATACGTCTTTAAAAATGCATTCCCTGTCTCTGTTTTTGCAGTCGGTTCTACCAATGGAGGTGCCAGTAAGTTTCCTCTCGACTCTAAAAGATTTCAAGCACGTGTGTTTATCTTTTCAAGTGTGGATGTCGTGTTTTCACTATTGTCTTTTCCTTTCTTTCTCTCTCTCTATATCTGTCGCTTTGTTATCCGATACCCAGTGTTTATGTGTGACACTTTTAAGCACGGCACACTCACGTGTTTTAGTAAGTACATGAAACGAGAAATTAAGTAGGTGCACACCACACTCTGACGGTTATCTCTCTCGTAGTTCGCTTTTGAAGTGCTTCCGTCGGCTCGCCGTTGAACTTTGCAGCTGTTTGACAGTTATCATTCTAACTTCTAGATGGCAGGCTGCTGTACAAGTTGTGTAACTTAGTTTGTTCGAAGTTGTTGCTATAGTTGTGGCACTGTTCGAAGTTGTGGGGAACCCCATTTTGATAGGGAGCCTACGTTGATTTTGGTAACTTAATTTCTTGATTTGTTGAGTGTTGAATCTTTTAATACTCGTGCACTGTGCTTTCAAATCATGCCAAGAGTTTGTGAAGACTAGGCTTGGAAGAAGCAGGTCCGTTGCAAATGTATTGGAAATTAAAATCAAAATCTGTTTGCAAGATTTCTTAGCAGAAATTATGCTTTCACTGTTTTTATTTTTTGTGTTGTAGATGTTTTGTTTTTCACCCTATTTGATGAGCAAGTTTGTTGACAATTGATTTCAGTGAACTAGATTCTTATAAAATTTGGTATTTTTATTCTTCACATCTTATAACCAAATGTTTTGCTAGCTTAATCTTTGCAGCTGAAAAATCCCATCCCCCAAATAAAATAAGTAGATAAAACTTGACAAAAAAAAATGTTATCTAAATTTCCTATTTAGAGCCAAATATATTGCAATAGCAGCAATATTTTTCTATACCCAGATAAACAGTCAAGTTTTTGCACCAAGACTAGAATTGTCTTGAAGATCAAAGCACAGTGTCTTGCAACACCTCCTCGTGCCATTTGAAGGGTGAATCGAAAAAACTGACAGAACACTTGGTGCCTTGCAGAACCGGGAACGGCACCACGCAACGTCCAGGTTCGGCCGCTGAGCTCCAGCACGATGGTCATCCAGTGGGACGAACCAGAGACACCTAACGGACAAGTGACCGTAAGTCACGTCTACTTAAAAGAACGCCATTCAAGACTTCCCGGTTAAAAAAGGGATCTGTTGCCATGCCAAACCGATTGATTGCTTCAGTTGTTATGAATCAACATTAAAGACCCAACAATTTTAAACAAAACAATTCCAATCTGCAGATTGGTTACTATTTGTATTTTTAAATCTTGCATACATTTAGAAAATAAAATAGTAATCGATTGAACCACAAGTGGCAAAGCTATACTGTTTAAAACTTATTTAATTAAATTTAATCATATCAACAAATTGTGTCACCCGTTTTACCAAAATCATAAAAAGTTTTAACCTAAAACATATTTTTCAGTGACCATTTTATACTGGTTACTTTTTATTTGATTAGCAACAGTCAATCAAGTGCAGATATTTGTAGACAATTAAACATTTGTGTGCGAGTAAAAGCTTGCTATAATTCCCCAAACATTTACATCCACAGGGCTACAAAGTCTACTACACAACCACGCCTAATCTGGCAATGGCATCGTGGGAGTCCCAGATGGTCGACAACAACCAACTGACCACGATCAGTGAGCTCACCCCGCATACGATCTATACAATTCGCGTGCAGGCGTTCACTAGCGTCGGTCCCGGCCCATTGTCCAACCCTGTGTTGGTCAAAACACAACAGGGTGTACCCAGCCAACCCAGCAACCTACGCACTTCAGACGTTGGCGAGACGTCAGTCACGCTGCAATGGAGTCGACCTAGCCACTCGGGCGAAAACATCGTCACCTACGAGCTATACTGGAACGACACGTATGCCAAGGTGAGGCTTGTTGTGTGGTGCTGAGACACAAACCTGTTTTCTGTATAGTGGTGTAATGGATCTTTTAAATCTAGCATAGTATATAACGTTTTTAGCACCGTTACCTAGCCACACAAAATACATTATACCATCAGACTTCTATTAGCAGAAAATTCTGTTAAACGGCTAGTGCCCTAGTCTCAGATCATATCTATGTGTATATAAAGGAACTCCATCTCTTTAGTGGTAAATGTTTTTCAGTTCATATTATCCTCTGCTTAACAAAGAAGAGAAACTGCTTTGTCAGCAAGGGCACTACTAGTCGTTTTAGAGTAACGTGCTGGCCAACGGTCATTTTTAAAAACACATTCAAATCGTCTCCAATGCTATCTGTCATTTTCCTTTTGCTCTATAGAGTTTGTCGTCCAAAATTTTTTTGTAGTTTGACCAATTATGACACATTTTATACCAATTACAGTTATCTTGGTAACTCTTTTGCAGATGTAATAAGTATTTTCAAATCGTGTCTCTGAAGTCACTAAAATTTCATTTATGATTTAGTAGAAATGCTGGGTAGCAGTTTTTGGGCTGGTATTTTCTCTCACAAGCTAGACTGTATGTCTCTGGTTTAACTAGCCTATATTTCTTCATGCCTGTTATACATTTTTTCTTCAAGACTGGAGAGGCTTGCTATAAAACCAGTTGTTACCTAGCTCTAAGGTTCATTCCTATGTGATTACATGGAATATAAGTTCCCAGGTACTATTTAATATCTATAAGAAAACACTGGTATCTATATCATTAACAAATTGAATAAATTATTATGCACAAGAAAGATCACACAAGAAAGAAATGGGTACATAGAGAGAAAGAATTTTGTCAAATGCAAAATTTATATGAAATCTGGGCCCGATTTGTACATTTTCTTCTAAAATTGTAACAATACTTAGTGTGGTGATAGGTATTTTGACCCGTTCCCTGCGTTTCTCCACAGGAAAAGCACCATCGCCGCATACCAATCTCCGAGAGCTACCTACTGACCGGTCTTTACCCCAACACGCTGTACTTCGTGTGGCTGGCAGCTCGATCGCAGCGTGGCGAGGGAGCAACAACCCCGCCCATTCCAGTTCGCACCAAGCAGTACGGTAAGACAGGCGCTAACACAGCCCACGTGCGGAACTGACACAGCACTAACGCAGCCGACTGGGTGGCAGGCAGTGTGTCTTGGCCTTGGCTCGAAATGATCTTGGGAGATAAAGATATCATATGAAGGAGATGAGATATGTTGTTAAACAAAAGTACTGAAAAATAATTTGCATTTGGCTCTCTTAAATGGCTTCTATAATCATGCCGCCAAGACAAGACATTCGAGCCCGTTACCCTCTGGCTTTGAAACGCAGCCAATCTTATTGGTGTCAAGATACTAACTTGCAATTTAGACAGAGTTGTTTTGCGGTGTGTTCACGACGAGCGAATCGGGGGTACGGCACGAGGTGGTGGCGAGGTAAGTTTGTTTGCTGAGCAAACAGCTGACTTTGGTTTTGGCCGGTAGAAAAAACTGCTCCTGAAATGTGTGAGGCATGTTTTTAATGCATAAAGAAATATGCTTCACATAAAATTTCTTGTAGCTCTGTATGGCTAAAAGTAGGAAGATCTAAATTTATTATCTAGACCAAGAATTTTGTAACTGAGTCCTGTGATTTGAGTTGTCTTTTGAATCTTGCTAGAAATAGGCTTCCTTTCTATAGTATTTTCAACATTAAAGCTGCCAACAAAGTGACCAACACACAGCCTTCTTCTCTATTAGCTCCTATGGGCAAACATTGTTACAAGGCTGTTTGTCAGCTGTTTTTACTGGCAGATTTTGTACTGAAAATACTGAAGTATTTTTTCCTTCAAGATCAAGATAAACAACCAAAAGATCAGAACCAACAAATCCTCTTGACTTTGCTCTCATTTGCAATTTCTTTCGTATTAACTATTCAACCAACAAAAGCTCGGTTTTTCTGCCCAGCCAATCAGCTGTCTGCTCCCGCTGCGTTTCTTACAACGTTGGTTTGGCGTTTGCCACGAACTGACGTTGGCCGAAACATGGCGCACAGTTTGAGTAACGTTGTCTGCACCGCGTTCCGTAGTTTCGTCAGATTTCCCTCCAGCCTTCGATGCCGCTAACGAATCCACACTCTTCGAAGGCCCAGCTCGGCGAATGGGTCATGGCTAGAGGTTGACTCGGTCGCTAAAATTTGAGTTATTACAGTTTAAATGAAAATAATTTCGTTAACTGTTATGCTTATTTGAAGGATCCCTAACAATATTTAAAAGTATTTATAAAAGAATGCCTTGTTGCAATTTATAGTCAGTTTAGTCTAAATTTGAAACAAAACTGAAGCTTTCAAGCCTTGGAATAAAAACCATAAGATTTCTGGCTTCTAACCAGGCTAACTTTGTGTTTCTTGACGCTCCAGGGTTTCTCAATCAGGTTTGCCATTGTAACCAATGACCGAGTCAACCTAGGCGCCGTGGCACATTTCTGCAGCAGCAAATGCAACAGCCAATGAGCGCGGCCAAAATCGCCGTTGCACCGCAGAGCACCGTCGATGCATGCTTTCACAAAACCACGTGCCAGTCGGAATGTTTTCAGTTTTTTGTATATTTTTTTTACTGTCGATGGCTTAATTTTCCACTTGTTGCAGCACCACTAAGAAGTTTGACGTAATTTTGATATAACACCACTGCACCGTATTTGATATACTACTATATTATGCACCAATTTTTTATAATTGCCTTCACAACATTTGTTATTTATATTTGTAATTGATTAACGTTCGATGTGCATTTTGTATTACGCACTCCTCCCCTCCCCCAACCAACACTTTGCCGAAAGCCCCGCTAATAACTGAACTAACGATGATTAATTCCCTCAATGTTTTTCCACCGAACTGGAATCTCTGCGTTAGGTGTGAGAGTGTGTGAGTGGTCGTCGAGAGCGACGTCAAATTGTCGCCTCCGCAAACTGATTTTTGAAGCGGGGGCACTGACAAAATTGGCTGTTAACCACGTTGGAACCCACTGTATTCACCTCACATACCTTCAAAAGTTTTCGATAACCTTCTGCCTTTAAAGGCAGGTACGGTGTAGAGGGATTTCACGAAGTTTTGATGGCATGTTTGGCTATTTGGATCGTGCTTTGACAATTTTGCATTGTTTTCTTGTTACCATAACTAGGTGGTTAAGGCAAACTTCTATCGCTATAACTGGTTCATTATATTATTGGATCAATATATTTAAATTGAAAAGCAGCATCAAAATCACAGATTTCACCCAAACTTGCCTGATTTTCCTAACGATTTGCAGTCAAAGCAAACTGAAATCCTACTGCATCGCACTAAGCCGGCCCCCAATCCCGGAACGCCTCCCCTCCCGGCTAGCAACAAGCAATACCGAAAGCCAGTCGGCGATCGCCAGAAAACTGCCGCTCGACAAAACCAGCTCCAGCCCCCGTTTGACCCGACCCCGTGCACAGTTCCCGGCGCGCCCCCGCAAAACGTGACGGGTGTCCCGGCGGGCCCGACTTCGATCCGCGTGTCATGGTCTCCGCCGCCCGCCGAACGAAGCAACGGGCGCATCGTCTACTACAAGCTGCAGTTCGCCGAGAGCGGCCGCTCGGATTCCGAGGCTTCGGTGGTCACGCTTAACGACACTGCCTTCTTGATGGACGAGCTCAAGCGATGGACCGAGTACCGAATCTGGGTGCTCGCTGGAACGAGCGTCGGTGACGGACCGCCGAGTTACCCGATTATTGTTCGAACGCACGAGGATGGTACGTATCTGCGGTTGCGACGACCGCGTTTTTGTTTGGCTAGCGGCCAGCGAGTTTTTTTTTGGGTGGGTTTCGAAGGTGACGGCAGTGGTGGTGGTTTGAAGCAGCGTAGTGATTGTGCTCGGAGTTTTGGTGGCCTTGTAGTCTGTTTAGTTCGTGAAAAGGCTCTCATTTGGTTAGGTTTTATGGTTAGAAAATGTAATGTGACATATATTTCTTAGTTTTCCCTGAATCATTTTTTATCTTGTAAAGTTGTTGTTATTTGCTCATTTCAAATCTTGCAATTTGCAGTCACCTGTTAATAATGTCTAGTCATGTTTGCAAATGAAAGATATTAAGTCACTGTGTAAAATTCTAAGGAAGTAAGGTTATTCGATAGATACCCAGTCTCAGTCTCCAAAAATGCTTCCAATACCCTGCTCTCTTCACACTCTCAAGCTCACTATCTCATCTCAACCATCTTCATCGTTATGCCGACTCCATTTTGGCAATCAAAGAAAGATGTTTTTTCTTCCTCACATGAACTAACAGACGTACCTTTTTTTCTCTGCTAATCATGTTTCACTCTTTTTGGTGGCGGTATTTTTTGCAGCGTGCCCGTATCGTCGCGCGTGTGATTTTTGCAGCGTGTTTTTTCCGTCGGCCCCTTGCTCCCCCCCCCCCCCCCCCCCCCCATGTGTGTGAGTGTGTGTTCGATGTGTGTGCGTGCGGTGACGCTCTTCGATTTTTTCCCGGAAGTCGGCGTGTTAATTAACAACTGTGTCTTGTCTCTCTCTGTTTTCTCTCTCTCCAATCAAGAGTGCTGCGAGCTACAGTCCGAGAGGCAATGTTTTCACAAATTAATATACCTATCTTTGTTCAAAATGCCACGTCCTCCAAAAAAAAGCCCTTGTACAATAATCTCTCTGTCTCTCTGTCACTGTGTGGTAAATGTCCGCCCCTGCCCCCTTAGCGCTCACATTATTTCACTTATATCTCTCACAGTATCTTGTTTGATGATGACTTGCTTCTAATTCACCAGCACACTTGAATGTCTTTTTTATTCAAGAAATCTCACACACGCACCAATTTTTTCGTTGGGTTTTTTTGAACATATACGTTGTCGATTTTTTTACAAACTGCACCACCTTGTATATCTTAGAAAGTTCACCTTTTTATCTAACGAAACTGCATGCCCAACTGCCTATCGTCGCAAACCCGGCCTCCGATACCTCCCCGGTCCCGGCTCACCTCCGAAGCTAACCTCCCGCCCGGTGATTCGATCCTCGTCCCTCACGAGGTCTGACTTAGAACGAGCACAAGTAGTCACTTCACATGTTTTGTATTGAGCACCATATATATATATCTCTCACTGTGTGTCTTAAGTTGCACTCGATGTTTTGATTATAATATTAATTATGATAATACTGCATAACATAATACCGCGGTATAGAAGACGAACTTTAGTCAGCCGAAATCCGTGCGGCTCAGTTCCACAGTAATGACAAAATAAATCAAAGGCGAACGGAATAAGTATCAAGGTACCCACACTACAGTACACCATACTTACAACGAAAAACACGGGGATGGACTTGCTCTGTGCCAAATCCATACGTTATTTGAGTTTTTCAATACCACATTCGACTCTTACATTTGAATACCAATACCGTACGACATCACAGAATTGTCGTCAGCAAGGTCGCAGTATTGAAGGAAGTCTATAATATTCTCTCTCTATATACATACCTTTATTTTCTTTCTTATCTCTAAATATCTTCACCTTTGTGCATGCGTTTGACTCAGTCGTACTTCTTGAGTTGGCTCAGATGTTTGTGCGATTTGACAGTTTTACACAGGAGTATTTTATACTTGCTTTTAGTCGATCTCGAACTGAGAAGTTTTATTTAGATTTGTTTTCCTCGAACTGAACCCGAAAGTTCCTATCTTCCTTCGATCTCGATTCCATCAATTTATCTTTGTAAATTCTCTCTCCCGTTTGTTGATTTTTGTTTGGCTTTTTTTACAAGTTTTTATACTGTAGGCTGTTGTACAGTAAAAACAAATGCATGCTAGAAACAAAACACTCTGCGACGACGATATCTCGCCACTCAACAGCGGAGACTTGTTTTTCTTTGCTTTTTGAAACACTCTTTTTCACAACCACAACATTCGACAGAAAATTGCAAAAAAAAAAATAATACTTCCAAACAACCCACAACAGAAACTACCAGACACACAGTTTACGGTCTCGACATTTTTTCCACAACACTTGTTTTTGTAACTGAATACGGACATAATATTTTCACAGCTGTCGTTTCGAGGGGGCAAACTACAATTTTGACACGGCAGAATTTTTCAATGTCTAGAAACTAAAGATTTTGTTAGTACGCCTATTAACTTAGAGCAAAAAGAAAAAAAACATAAAATTTTCTCACTTACAAATACAATTTTTTCCACTTTTTTCCTGACAAACTGTTGGGTTCGTGGTTTCACAGTGGAACGCAGTAAGTACCACGTCAATTTACTAAACTGTGTGACCGTAGTTTACCCTCCTTGTAGCATTGACAACCGTCAAGAAAATAAAAATCAGATAAAAAACGTAGAATTTGAACCAGAACTAGCGTAGATTGTCGTTGTGCTGTCTCTGTCCAGAAGTAATGTAGATAGCTTTAATTTTGTCCGGCAACCCTCTCAAACTTGAGAAACTCAAAAGAGAAAGGTACGTTTTATCGAATCGACTGTGACTAATTTAGATAGAAAACCACTACCCTTTTATTAAGTGTTGGTATTCAAATGGTAGCTTCAACTTTGAAAATACCTTGTACTGTTCATGTAACAGTCTTGTCAAAATCTCGTGGGTTGCGATTTTGTGTTGTGCGTTTTTGTCAATCTTCCGTCTATCGCTATCGTCAGCTGGAATTGTCAGGTATTGTAACTAGGCGACTAACAAACGGCTCGCAATCGACCTTTAGCCGTAACAACTCTTCAAATCTTTGCCTTCATCTTGACACTCTGTTGACCAGAGCTTCAACTTTCAATTTCAAAACAGTAATGCTTTTAAATCTTGATTTGTTTACCTAGACGGCAAACAGATATTGCAACTTACTATTAGCTTCTTGCACTTCCTGTGATTGAGTCTAGTCTTTTGGACTCTTACTTTCTGATCTCAACGAAGAGATAACGCTTTGCTACGACTGCTCTTGCTTCGATGGGGAAATCAACATCAGCGTTTCAGTGTTGATTAGAGATAATAATGTTTTGTGCTCTGCTTTGAGGTATTTATTATATCACTCAATAAATTGCCCTATAATGCCAAGGCAATTGTTAAATGCTGTACAACTGTGCAAATATCTTGAAAGGAAATAAGAAAATGTATGTTTTAATCCTAGTATGCCTTATGGAGAAATTTTTATAAAAATATAAATATTTTCTCAAACTGTTATCTAAACAATGATGTGTGTGGTCATTGCCACATCATCACTGTCTCGCTTAAATTCATATAATTACGTTATTTGTCGTATTGCCCTCGAAGCGAGAGCCGACGTCGGCGCAAGCCGCCCAGTATGCCAGTATTGGCTGGCTCTTGAGGTCCAGGCTCACTTGATTGGTCGGTTACAGTGCCTGGCGACCCGCAAGATGTGAAGGCGACGCCCATCAATTCGACAGCGATACACGTTTCGTGGCGACCGCCAACGGAGAAAGACCGCAACGGGATCATCCGCGGATATCACATCCACGTGCAGGAGACCAGGGAGGAGGTAGGGTGGATATCGAGGCGAAAGACTGAAAAAGCTGTAGCTTTCTGCGTTTGACTGTGGTTGCAGAAAGGTCTCTTGGCTGAACGTCTGCATGCAAATCAGCAAGCAGGTGTGGCGTTATCAGTGGTGAAGATATATTGTCGAAACTGATCAGGTTGATTTCCCCTTGTTTTCCGAGTATGAGTCATTCAAGACATTGTGCTATTGAAATTTCTACATTCCTACAATCTGTTATGTGTTCAGATAACATTTAAGTTTTGAATTTAACTGAACAATCCATATATCTTTTAAATAGTTTTTAATGACTTGGTATTAATTAGTTCTTATTACAATTGCAAAATCTTGCAAGGGGAAGAGTATTTTTATTTTTATGATCACTATTCCTCTCTCAAAAAATTGTACCCAATCAAGTGTCTGAGTATTGGGTACAAATTGATGAGCGGGTAGTTGTGTTCTTAATAATCAAAGACCATGTATGTTATCACTCATTTCTCAGCTAATGGAAATCAGGCCCTTAACATTGTCTTTTGTTTGCCACATTATCTCAAACTGATAATCTATACAGAATCTCTGAACTGTGCATTATATTCCCAGTTGGTGTAATCTGTCTGCTTCTGTCCTCAGGGCAAGAGTCTGCTGAATGACCCGATGCGTTTTGACGTGCTCGACGGCAACGCGCAGGAACTGAACGTCACAGGGCTGCAACCCGACACCAAGTACTCCGTCCAGGTGGCAGCGCTGACTCGAAAGGGTGACGGCGATCGCAGCACGCCCGTCAGCGTCAAGACGCCTGGTGGCGTACCCAACAGACCGACTGTGAACCTCAAGTATGTGACTCAACGGCATTCCTACAGTTTGGTATTCGGGAAGTCTTACAGGACATACGAAAAGTCCAAAAAAAAATTTTAATATTTCAGTCAACTGTGAAAACTGTACTAGAATGTAACTAGAATATATAGGATATAGAACAATTTATGTATTCATGAATTTATGCATCGATGAATTTGGTAATTTATGCAAGTCTTGAAGTGGACTGGTAGAAAGAGATGGGACTGTTATGGTCTTAGCGCTATCTGTCAAGTAATGCCCTCAAAATAAAACTAGTAATAATTGGAAACCGCCTTAAAAATCAGCTTCTTTCAGTTGTTATTTTAAAACGTTTGCGTCTCAATTTCTTTTCCTGTGCTTACAAGAATTGACTTTATAAAATTGGTGAAACATCTCAAATGGTTTGTGCATTCATATTGCAGATTTTGTAAAATCTGTTTTTGTAAACTAGAACTAAGATTCCTTTCAAGACAAGTGTATTAGACATTTCACAATTCTTGAAATCTGTGCTGACCCTAGCTTCCTCTCTCCTTCACAGAGTCCTGGAGCGTGACCCTGTGGTCAGCATCGAACTCGAGTGGGGTCGACCCACTGCCACGTTCGGCGAACTCCTCGGCTACCGCCTGCGATACGGAGTCAAGGACCAGCCACTCAAGGAGGAGATGTTCAAAGGCACCGCCGTGCAGCATCACAAGATAAACGACCTTGGTAACGCTTTCAAAATGTTGCATAACTTCAAAATATGTATTTTTATTTTATTCTTGAGGGATCGTACCTTAGTTTTGTGGCTGTTATTGCTCTAAAAACTTACATAACAACCGGAGAGGAAAGTGACAAATTGGACATAGATTGGCTTTAAAAATCATATTCTAATAAGCTATTGGAACTTTATTATTACTGTAATGATGCTTATTTAATTTAACCAACCAACAAACAACCTGTTTTACAAATTCTTCATTCCTGAGGTTATAGAAAAAAGTGGAATTAATTTGTTTCTGGGGATAAGACACTTAAGCAAGCATAGGAAAAATGTGTTTGGGCACAAACTATTTCATACCACCAAAAAAATTAAAAAGTTCTTGAATTTGTGACATTGAAGAAACAGTATTAAGGAACTTTCAATTTAATTACGCATTTTGTGTGTACACAAGTGCAAAAGCCATGGTCACCCACCAAGTGCTAACATCCTCTCACGTTTCAACAGAGCGCGGCGTCGAATACGAGTTCCGCATCTGCGGTCAGAACTCAATCGGTTTCGGCCAGGAGACCATTAAGTACCTACTGACGCCCGAGGGACCGCCGACGGGCCCGCCCACCAACATAACGGTGCACTTCCAGACGCCAGACGTGGTCTGTGTCTCGTGGGCAACACCGCTCCGCGAACACCGAAATGGACAGATCACACGCTACGACGTTCAGTTCCACAAGAAGATCGACCACACGACCGTTACGGACAGGAACACTACGCAGACGAAGGTACGACAGTGATTCAAAGGGGGTTCTTATTTGGTAGTGTCGTGATGGTACAGGTCAGATCTTTGTATTCTATCGTAGCTTCCATTGTGTAGCTCATATACAGTATGATCTTCAGCTAATACTAGAGATAGGTGTCAGCTTGAATCAAACTTGGTTGGTTGATGTTTTGGTTTGATGTTCATGGTTTAGAAAATGGGTATTATTTCCTATTTAAAATTTTTGTTGACAAATTAGGTACTGTATTGGGTACTTGTAAATTAATATTACAAGATAATAAGAAGTCTATTGAGAGATAGATCTTTAAGTGTTTTTTAAACAAATCCCAAAAAACAATTGTGCCTTCAGGCCAAATAAAGTCGCATAATACTGGCCAAATTTTGCAGGCGGTTTTCACAAACCTGGACGAGGACACCGACTACGTGTTCCGTGTGCGTGCTTACACGTCGCAAGGGGCAGGGCCGCAGAGCGAGCGGCTGCCAATACATACCGAGCGTGATATTGTCCGCGCTCCAATGAGTGTGCAGGCCGTGGCCACGTCAGAGCAGAGCGTGGAGGTCTGGTGGGAGCCCGTGCCCAGCCGCGGCGGAAAGGTAGTAATTCATTTGCCTTGCGTTGGAAAGGCCTAGAGATTGGAAAGACAGATTTTCAGAAAGAAGGATTGTCTTCTCGCTATGGAACGAGCTGCCAAAGGCCATCTGTCTAAGCTCCCGAAGAACCTTGAAAAATGTTTAACTGAATTTTAACATACATTCAAAACTGTTTCATCCCTATTTTAGCAACCTATTCTTTTGTCCAAGCTAATAATAAATTACATCAAAATATAAAATAATATATCACCTAATAATTTAGTTCCCTTAATTGTGTCTGATAACGCAAAAGAGAAAATTCTGTCTTTAAATCATCCACCAAATAGTTTTCATGGAAATTTGAACCCCACTTTATCCATGATAAGCTTTCTGTTAATTCAGCTAGTCACTCATGGGATGAAAAACCATCAGTCCTGTAACCGTTATCCAATTTCCAGGTGATAGGCTACCAGATCTTCTACACGATGACGGCAGTCGAGGATCTGGACGAATGGCAGCAGAAAACAGTAGGACTAACAGAGTCGGCCGATCTCTCCAATCTCGAAAAATTTGCGCAGTACGCGATCGCCGTTGCTGCCCGCACCAAGTCCTCAGGACTCGGCCGGCTTTCAGAGAAGGTGCGTGGAAACGTTTGGCTGAAGCTATGTTTGCCTCGGAGAACTCTTTCTTCTGATTTTTTTTCAGAAGATTTAGGGCCAAATGCATGGTCGGGTAATGTTCATGCCCAATTAAAGTTTTGCTACCTCTCATTTTTACAGAACTTCTATGCTCAAATTCTTGGAAACACGTTACATCTCAAAATTTTCTGTCAAAAATTAGGCCTATTGTAACATTCTGAATTAAAACGGTTACTAGAGATCTCACTGGTTACCAAAATCCCAATCAATGCATCTCAGTAGGCTGACCATGTAATGCCATTTTATGACAATATATCACAAAATTTCGTTTACCTTTTAGTAGTTGGTTAGTTAGGGGTTATTCTTACTCACTACCCTACATAACAGAAAATCAGAGCTGGTGTCACGAGAGAAAAAACTAATACATCAATGTGCCACCCCTTCCTCATCACAATTTAAATGTAATCTCGTGAACCGCTTGCGGCAGGTGACGGTAAAAGTGAAGCCAGAGGACGTTCCGCTTGGTCTGCGAGCACACGACGTGAGCACGCACAGCATGACGCTGTCTTGGGCTCCGCCCATCCGACTGAACCCCGTCAACTTCAAGATCTCCTTCGACGCAACCAAGGAGTTTGTTGACTCGCAGGGCATTACGCAGACACAGGTAACTTGGTCTTTAAAACAATGCTCATCAAAATCCATTACTTTTAGGACTCTTATTCGGTTGTAACCTGTAGCTGGCCTGTAGCTGTCAAAAATGAAAACAAGTTTAATAATTGTATTATTCAGAATACAATTTATTATGAGATTATTAAGATTTATTTTGAAGACTGCGATTGCCCATCCAGGCATCAACTTTTGAGAGGAAGTAGTGTACTAAATAATAAAATATTTGCACATTGCAAGCGTTTGCAATTGAAATCAGATTTCATAAAGTTTATAATCATTTTGAAATTTTGTCTTGTAGTGTTGTTACTTCCCAGTTCTTTTATATTTAAAGAACTGTACATTTGATCACACTTCCAAAAAACACCCCAAATATTGCTTATCATAATGTTTCTATATTAATGTGTTTTTCCGCCAGATCGTGACTCGCCGTTCACTGCTCCTCGACCCGGAGACCCGTTCGCACACAATAAACGAGCTTTCGCCTTTCACAACATACAACGTCAACGTCAGCGCGATACCCGCCGACCACCAGTACCGGCCGCCCACCAAGATCACTGTGACGACGCAGATGGCAGCGCCACAGCCGATGGTCAAGCCAGACTTCTACGGCGTCGTGAACGGCGCGGAGATTCAGGTCATCTTGCCGCAGGCGTCGGAAGAGTATGGACCGATCAGCCACTATTATCTCATCGTTGTTCCGGAGGATAAGCAGACGTTGCACAAGAATCCGGACCAGTTCCTTACCGAGGAGGTGAGTTTCGTTGCAGCTTGTGTTCGACTGTTTGACATTGGCTTTGTAAGCCCATGACATTCATTTTGTTTTGGTTTAATGGATTGAATGGATGGTTAAATTTAAAATTTAATTTGATTTTAAGAAAAAGAAACTAAAAGGCTTTCTTGATCTTGTCTAGAACAGCTTATAAAATCTATTTCAAGAATATTTAGGTTGAGAGTTGTGCGATTATGTTTTTTTTTTGTATTATTAATAATATTATTGATAGCTAAAACTTTGCTTATAACTAAGTTATCACTATATCCTGGTCACAAATTTTTTAAGTAATTTTGTGGATCTCCTCTGGCCTACCTTGTACTGCCAATCAAATACTAAAAACAGAATAATCTTGTTTGCTCTCAACAATAGAAATGCATTTCTTATCTCGTGAATAATTTTTTTACCAGCAGTTTGTCTTACATAAAAATTCTACTTTTATGAGTTGAGCTTCCAAGAGCCAGTTTTATAATTAGAAAATAAATAGGTGAAAATAGCAGTGTCTGATTGGCTATGACCATGGAGATGAGTCTCTAACAGTCTCACCAGACATTGAAACCAGATATTGTAAATTGTTGCAAGCCATTGCAATTGTTTAATTCTCACTTTAACTAGAAGTTTAGAAAGTTGTAAGACCAGGCACAATTGAAGTACAACTATACAAAACACTCTAACTGGTTTGTGTCCCATGCAGATGATCGCGAGCAAGGGGCAGAAGCAAGAGCGCGCCAACGCGCCCTACATCGCTGCCAAGTTCCCGCAACGAAACATCCCATACACGTTCCACCTTGGAAACGGCGAGACCGCGGAAGGATTCGTAAACCGCAAGCTCGAGCCAGTCAACAAGTACCGCATCTTTGTGCGCGCTGTTGTGGACACCCCGCAGAAGGTAACCGCAAAATAATTGATGAAAATGTTTATATACGCTAGCTCTGCAGGCTGACTTTTCATTTGTAAAAAGAATTCCTTGCTTTCTAAACCAGTGCGTTTGTTAGCCATACTGATTTTATAAGCTTCTGCCCCACTTCTGGTATCTATTACCATTAAGTTACAAATCAATTCTCGATTTAGAATTCATTGGCCCTAAAGAGCACTGAATATTTCTTGAATTTCATGTAAAAGTAGATGTGGAATATTTAGGCTGCACGTTTAGGGAGGAAAGTTCAACGCAATAAGTCCGTTTTAATTAGATTTTTCATGGCATGCTATGACTCATTCAGTCGTTATCTTTCATAAGAGTAAAGGATATTGCACCCTCAGCCGTTACGTTAGTGTATACCTGAACAGGTCAAACTCTTCTATAGCACCATCAATCAACTACCAACCTCTAGAAACATTTCTCGCCATCCCAAAAGTACGGTGTCACTAATGCCGCCTGCCTCACTTTCCAGCACTTGTACACCTCGAGCCCGTTCTCCGAGTTCTTGTCGTTGGATATGCGGCAAGTCCCACCGGGCGCCCCACCCAGCCGGCCGAACCCGAACGTGCCCTCGGAGAACACCGAGGTCTCAGTCATCTCGAATACGGAGGAGGCAGGCATGGTCTGGGTCATCGGGCCAATCATACTTGCGCTGATGCTATCTATTTGCTTCGTGCTGCTGTTCATTATCAAGAAGCGACGCCAGCCTTGCAAGGTAAAGTGGTGATTTCTTGTACTAGACTAAAAGCTAAATTGTGGTTATTAGTAAGATCATCATTTGTTTTAAAGAACCTAACAATCAGTAGACTACCAAAATTAATATTAAAAAGTAAATCATTTTACTTTTCGATTTGAAACCTGTGACTTTATTAAAATTATAACTTGATCATTCGATTGCCGAATACCTACAGTACAGAAGTCTTTTATTGTGGTAAAAGATCTTGTTAATACCATTGTGCTTTGATAACAAAGCAATACAGTTTTAACGGTGCAAAGATCTGGTATAGATCCTCAAAGATCTATACCAACTGTTTGTCATTACTCATTAGCTGAATAACTCGGACTTTGCTCAGAGGGTATATTTCTGTCCTAAACATTTTCAAGATTTCCAGTTGCTATAAATGTGACTTAAGAGCTAAGCTTTAAGCACAAGAAAACTTGACCTTACAGATTGGACCACTTTAAAACAGTGAGTCTTTGCACATAGCTAACGACTTCCGATTCTCTCGTAAACAGGCCCCAGATCAGGCGGCAGTGACCCGGCCTCTGATGGCTGCCGACGTTAGCGCCAGCCACGCGCCCACGGACCCTGTCGAGATGCGCCGGCTCAACTTCCAGACGCCCGGCATGATTTCGCACCCGCCCATACCCATATCCGAGCTCGGAAACCACATCGAGAGGCTCAAGGCGGCGGACAACTTGAAGTTCTCGCAAGAGTATGAGGTGGGTAGTACAGTCTGGTTTCAAGAGTCATTTTTAGAGCACGACTCAATGTTAAATACCGTGGGAGCTTAAAGCTTGCACATCTCACCTTGCACACCATTGCACACCATTGAACTGCAACAGTTCTGCTGTTCACAAAACTAAACTTTGATGTGTAGATTGCTTGTTATCAATCCTTGTCACTCCTGATTTTTTGAAGAAATTAAGTTGACTAGACATTAAAGTGTTTCATGTCGCAGTCAAAATCTTCCCAGAACCTTTCAGACAACATCATGACCTTAATTATACCAATAACTGAGAGTCACAATTTGGTTTCCTTTCCCTTTGCCCTTCAGCCACATAATATTACCAGCATTGGAAGTTACTTCATTTGAGGAAATCTTATAGAGGTCAACATTTGTTAAAATTTAAAAAACTGCTGCATTTAAACTCTCTTTTCAAAGACTTCACTAAAGGTTTGGTAAGGTAACTGAATGCCAATCTAACGTGAGTTTCAATGTTGCAGTCGATCGAACCAGGCCAGCAGTTCACGTGGGACCACTCGAATGTGGAAAGCAACAAGCCGAAGAACCGTTACGCCAACGTGATAGCGTACGACCACTCGCGGGTCATCCTCCAACCCCTCGACAGCCTCCCCGGCGCCGACTACATAAACGCCAACTACTGCGATGGATATCGGAAACACAATGCCTACGTAGCCACTCAGGTCAGTGCAAAAACAACTTCGGGCTTAGGATGTTGCTTGCTTGTAATGTTTCTTGCAAACATTACTGAAAATTGACAGGCATCATTTTATTACTATCGTTTTTAAGAATGAGCGTTAAAATATTTGGTTACGTGCTTATTTGGGTCTATTAATCTTGTCTGCTGGTATTTACACTAACACTGCTGACAAGCTTGTGGATAACAGTGCCAACTGTGGTCAGATCGAATTTCTGTTAGTGTTTGAAAGAAAAATGTTGATGTTTTTTTAATCTGCCTTTGTTGCATTATCAGTTAACTGACCAATGTTTCTTGATGTTCTCACAGGGTCCCCTGCAAGACACGTTTGCCGACTTCTGGCGCATGTGCTGGGAGTTGCACACCGCCACCATCGTGATGATGACCAAGCTGGAGGAACGCACGCGAATCAAGTGCGACCAGTACTGGCCAACTCGAGGCACCGACACGTATGGAGCAACCACCGTCACCATCAGTGACGTGCAGGAGCTTGCAACATACTGCATACGCACCTTCCAGATCC
Organism: Protonemura montana; assembly: GCA_947568835.1. Classification (NCBI taxonomy): domain Eukaryota; kingdom Metazoa; phylum Arthropoda; class Insecta; order Plecoptera; family Nemouridae; genus Protonemura; species Protonemura montana. The sequence goes on from OX387608.1 coordinate 8,348,408, forward strand.
ACAAGGCTGGGTAAATGTTGGCGATTTTATTTCGTTACCCAGGGTTTATTTTCAGTCTAAGCCAACAGCAGCTTCTGGCCTTAGAATTTTAGTCTTTTAATGCCAAACCGGTATTACACATTTTCAGCAGTCGATGTGCATTCATCTGTGTCAATCCTTGTCATCTTAGTCAATCGAAGCAAGCTACAAGTCAAAATTAAAATGACGAACACAAACTTGTTTTTATGTTTGTATGTTTACAATATCATACTATAATTTAATCACCCCAAATTAAAATAGGGCGTATAGCTATGACACTCATTCCTATTCTCTATTCTTCTATAATATTGGTAATTTTTATTTTGTATGGCAACGTTAGAATAAAACTAATTACATACGACAACATGAGATAACAGAGAAAATGGCATTGCCACTAATGGTCTCTTTTTTAACCTCTTTCTTATTATGTTGGTTTAAATTCAATTGCAATTCAATGCTTTTCATCCCCAGTCACCAGGAGCGCCGCGAGATCAAGCAGTTCCAGTTCACCGCCTGGCCCGACCACGGAGTTCCCGACCACCCGGCGCCGTTCCTGCTGTTCCTCCGCCGCGTGCGTGCCATGAACCCTGCCGACTCCGGCCCGATGATAGTACACTGCTCGGCCGGCGTAGGGCGCACTGGCTGCTTCATCGTCATCGACTCGATGCTCGAGCGAATGCGCCACGAGAAGATGATCGACATCTATGGGCATGTCACTTGTCTGCGTGCACAGCGAAACTACATGGTGCAGGTGCGTTTAGAATCGGTTGGTGTTTGCATCGTTTCAGAGAAACGTTGTCGCGTCAATGTTGTGTGATCTGAAGATGCCGGTGTAGGATGTTGCTTATTGGAATTCTCTCAGATATGGCTAGTATCGTTTCAGAGTAGGACAGGCCTGCACAGTCCATAGTCAATGCATAATAGTTGGAAAACAAGTCATACTTTATAATGACTAAAATGCTACAAAAATGCTATATTAACTGAGTCCCTAAGGCTTACATTCTTGACGAAGTGTTTACGTATTGTTTCTGTGTTTCCTCTCGTAGACCGAGGACCAGTACATCTTCATCCACGATGCGCTGCTCGAGGCAGTGATCGGCGGCAACACTGAGGTGGCTGCTAGGAATCTGCACACGCACATCCAGCGACTCATGCAGCCGGAGATGGGCGAAAACATCACCGGCATGGAACTCGAGTTCAAGGTGCGTCAGAGGGTTTCAGAGGAGATTGGCCAAGAACAATCAGTAAAATGACATTTTTTTATTTTTATTTAAAGTCGTAACAAAACCACCTAATGTTATATGCAAATGCTGCAATTTGTTGCAATTTAGTTTTCCTACCTAACATCTAACTTTTATTATTTTGTTAAAAAAACTAGGGTCATCCGTACGTTTGTACACTGACACTTTTGAAGATTTGGTTGCCCGACAAAAATGCCTCAATTCTGCTACCTAAAATATTTTGACAAAATTCAATATTCAATATTCAATACAAATTTGATGGGGAAAATTAGAATAAGGAGAATATCTTCAAAAGAAGAAATCTAAATAAGAGTAAGATAAAATCTTTGCAACCAAATATTCCCAGCCCATCCTAACCGGTCATTTTTGCTACGCCCACTTGCAGAAGCTGTCAAACATGAAAGCTGACTCGACCCGCTTCATCAGCGCCAACCTGGCATGCAACAAGCACAAGAACCGACTCGTTCACATCCTACCGTACGAGTCATCTCGAGTCTGCCTGGCCCCGGCACGTGGCATCGAGGGCAGTGACTACGTCAACGCCAGCTTCGTCGATGGCTATCGATACCGAGCAGCATACATTGCCACACAGGGACCGCTCATCGACACCACCGAGGACCTCTGGAGGATGCTTTGGGAGCACAACTCGACGATCGTCGTGATGCTTACCAAGTTAAAGGAGATGGGACGCGTAAGTTTGCTTTGCCTGAGGGAGATATACTTTCCCTGTTGTTGAGCATTTAAAGTCCGTACACAAAGCCATTCCATCTTACTTAATCATTTATTCATAGCTGTGAATTGGTGTGAATCCAACCCATTTGGTTTCTGATTTAAAACCATTTCAGCAGATGAAACCATCAATAGATCAGAATTTGTCATTGGCACTAGAGGTCAGTAGGTGAAGTTGGTAGGCTTGGAATAAGGCAGTAACATTATAATATTACTTTTTTTAGTGACTAATCAATTTTCTCACTGTAAAATCCTAGATGGAACTTTAAAAATAGATTTGCTTTCTTTAACTTAAGATCGATATGTGTTATTTTTTCAAATGCTTTCTCCTACTAACTCACAAACATCTGTTTACTTTGCTATCATCCGATTTTGCCTTACAATGGATCTTCAAGGCTCATATCAAGGACTTGGCAGAAACCTAATGTTTTCATCTGCTTCCCTTGTACAGGAGAAGTGCCACCAGTACTGGCCCAGCGATCGATCTGTGCGCTATCAATGCTTCGTCGTCGACCCGATCGCCGAATACAACATGCCGCAGTACATTCTCCGCGAGTTCAAGGTTACGGATGCACGCGACGGCAGCTCTCGCACGTTGCGACAGTTCCAGTTCATCGACTGGCCCGAGCAGGGTGTGCCTAAGTCGGGCGATGGTTTCATCGACTTCATAGGTCAGGTCCACAAGACCAAGGAGCAGTTTGGTCAGGACGGGCCTATCACCGTGCACTGCAGGTACGTTATCTGCATTTACGGATAAATTGTGTGCGCAGCAGCTCTTTGCAGTTTATATCCATTTAGCTCAAACCCTTGGGTCTAATCTTCTTGATCTGATCTATCTCTTTGAAACTAGTTGTCTAACTCTGCAAATCCATGAGTTTCTTCTAAAGAATGTTGTATTTATAGCTCAATAATATCCTCCAGAATAACATCCTCCCCAAAAAAACCCGATGCATTGACTAACGTGGAAAATGGAATTTAACAATTCCTACAATAGGTTTATCAACCAACAAGTTGCACCAACACTAAAGAACAGTGAACTGGTGTCGAAAAGTTGTTATAAAATAGAGTGCTGAGAATTATTATTATTTTTTTTTTTTTATTATTCTCATACTTAGGCATGGTACATGTTCTTATGCAAGTTCTAAGAGTAATAGGAAAGAACATTTCTGTTAAATCGTGATTGCCGGTTGTATGGTGTCCGGTTAGTGTTAGATTAAATTTAATTTAATTTAGTAATACAGTGAAGTTATACAAAGAAATTAGCTAAGTAAAATGAAGTTAGCTACGTTATTTACAGGACTAGTCTTTTGGATTGTTCCGTCTTTGCTTTTCTTTTAACCGGCGTCTAAATTCCTTTTCGTTCTGTATTTTTCTGTATAATTGATTATACTGCTATGCTTCATTGTAATGTGAAAGGTCCACGCTGCTTAAGCATTACGAACTTTTTATGCGAGTGGACACCATCATGGAGGCCTATAATCACCCAGAAGGTTCAATATTTCCTTCCTGCAACCCTCCATTGAAAGCCAGTTCACGTTGTCTGAACATACATGTGTTTCCAGCGCTGGCGTGGGCCGGACAGGCGTGTTTATCACGCTGAGTATCGTGCTGGAACGGATGCAGCACGAAGGCGTGGTCGACGTGTTCCAGACCGTGCGCATCCTTCGCACGCAACGTCCCGCGATGGTGCAGACAGAGGTATGTGTGTAGCGAGCTAAGAACTGTTCAAACCTCCAAGAAACTGGGCTGGGCTTGCTGTTCTTGGTAGAATCTTTGATTTCCTAGAAAACTTTTTTGTCATCAGGAGATCAGGGAAATGGTGTTATGCTTTTCCTTATTTTTTCTTGTTGGCTGTGCCTAGCCAACAATTCTAGCTTTTGTCTACCAATAAAAGCACTTCACAATTAATTTACCTGCGCAAGTAAATGTCGAAATCAGGTAAATGTCGGTGAGAGGTTGAAATCAGAATCTACATTCATTACAATTGCTACCCCTGATAAGAGTGACTATTCAAACACACAGAGATGATTATGAGAGTAAATAAGAAAATAATTTTCTTTAGATGATCTTAAAATCATGGCAAAATCAAGAAAATTGCTGATGACCTTTGAAATTTTTGAAAAATTTAGCAGGGAGCAGGATACCAGAGGTGATTTAGGTTTCATTGAAGTAAGCCCTGATAAAAAGCATGTTGCACTACCACCATCCGTCTAAATCCTCTAAAATTCAATGTCTTCCCTGTTCACCTTTCAGGACCAGTACCAGTTCTGCTACCGCGCTGCTCTCGAATATCTCGGCTCGTTCGACCACTACGCAAACTGACCGTAGACGGCTCGCAACGCTAGCCAACAAAACGCCGTCGACGATTGTCGTCGACCAATCACGCGCCGCCACCGCAAAGTCCCAGCCAATCATCAGCGAGCATCGGCTCGCGAAGAAACCTCGGCCACCGACGGTGACGGCGATTAGTTAAATAACAAACGGAAGTGTGGACAATGGACAGCCAGTGCTCGATTACGAAACGACAACATACCTAACTGTAAAAAAATAGTGATTACGAAACGAAAGTGTGAGCGATAAGCGAAAGCAAACGGACGATTTCTTCTGCATCGGCGCGAGACGGTAGCTTAATTCTATTAAAAATAGCTGTACGATCCCTCCCTTGAACGTTGACAATAACGTCTGCGTCTCTACGATCTCTCCGCGCGAAAAAAAAAAACAAAAAAAACAAAAAAAACGGCCAGCCGGTTTTACTGCCTACAATGTACGTGCCTGCCACCCAGATAATCAATGAACCCCGCGACACTTTACGTTTCCGTGGTGCCTAGGATCGATTTGAGGGGAGGGGGGCAGCGAAATGCGCACAGCAAATCATGTCGAATCAAGTGGACTGTGGTTAGGTTAGACTACTGTTCTTTTATTTGTATAAACGAATTGTGGCGACGGCGAGTTTTCCGTTGATCTGCGTTTTTCGTTCGGTGTTTCGCCCGCGGCTCCTGGACCGATCAGAGTTCCGGGAAGAGCTGGATGGATATCAGTCGGCCAGAATGTCCTTCTTATCTCGGTGTCTCCCCAACGGCTGCTTTAACCAAATGTTACACTCTCAAAAAGGAATTAAATTCCCTGCTATGTGTTTGGGTGCTGACACTTAAGTTAGCTAATGGCACCCATTTTTGCAAATGATCAAACCGTAAAATCGGCTACAAAGTCGGTTGGTTCACTCTAATTCGCGAGTCACGTTGTGAACAAGACGAAAACAAGCCAGATATCAGACCAACTAGTAGCGCAACACTCGCTCTCCAAGTGCCGAGCTAAGCATTTCCGACATTCCAGCGTGCACGGTCGCGGGCGAGCGAAACGGAGGAGTAGGGTTATGTTTAATGTGCGTAGCGATGTGTAGATACCTTGCGTTGAGTCGACCTGTCACTAGGCAAACCGTCGTCGTTGTAACGACGGCGGCTCGGATTTCTAGTGGCAGGGTCGGCTTATTTTTTTATCGGCTAATTAAAGGGCACTAATTTTGTGGTAGCATTAATTAACAAATTGCCATATTAATTGAATAGGATACATAACGATATGTTTAGCTACTTTGAATGTTTTTACGTTTACTAAACGAGAAGCTGGAGCGTCCAGCAGGGTTCTCGTCCTCAATTCCATGTCTGTGAGATTTTATTTGTTTCCTCGGATTTCATTGTTGAAATCAAAGTTACCCGAAATAAATCCGTATTGGGAACGTACGCCCATTCGCCCATTCCTTGATGATACTTATCTTGTCCCTAAACCCAGAACCCTAGACTCGAGACCCTCAAGACTCTTGTCTCTAGTGTTTGGATATCTCTCATTCTATTTTGCCCATGCTCATCCACAATGCTACTCAAATTGCATTGGCTAACCCCAAGTAGGTTAAAGTTTGAGATCCATATTTCAGCATTTTGTACATTGCAACAGAAGTCTGAGAATTGCTTCTTGTATCTGTATTGGAAGGTAAGTGCATTGAAAAAGTATGTTAAAGGTGAATGGTGCCTGTGAATAGGCTGTGTAGGGGGTGTGTAACTTTGCGTTTAAAAACAAGCCCCAATAAGAGAAGATCGTCAAAAGGTAAAAATAGTTCTTTATTTATTTTCAAGGTGAAAATGTCAAGTGATCTGTTTATTTTCACCAGAAAGAGGTGAAATGATATTTTGAGTTAATGCAGAATGTGCATCACAGCGACAGATTTAAATTCGGATTACATAGATCATCGCTAAATATGAGCAAACTGCAGCTAAATTGTCTATCATGGTGGGGTTGCTAATTGCTACCTCCTAAAATAAAACTTTCACTAACGTGATTCTTGGTTGCTTTCTGGTCAACTTTGAGTTAAGGCATCAATCTTCATCCGTAATTCACCTGGAAAATTCCCAAAAACATTGCCGTGAGGTGGAGAGATACATTTCCTTTGGTAAGGAACAGAATGGCAAAGGCTCCACTGTGTCTTACCCTCGGGTTTTGGGGCTTAGGGTTGCGATTCGCGATGTTGTCGACCAGTCGACGGCAGGTGCCATTCTTGTCTGCCACATAACCCATTTGGCACCCCGTTGGTGTGATTTGTCCCACGATTGGTGGTGACGACGTTGTTCTCGGGGCTGTAAGATATCGAGAAGCAAGGGCCAAATCACGATTTGTGACAAAGGTCCATCAAGAAAATCGAACCTATGGTTATTGCTATCGCTATTTGACCAAGTAAGTCAGATATTTTTGAGTCGGAAAATCAATATAAGGGGTGAAAAAAGGTGAAGAGTCAATTGCTGGGCGATCGTTACGTAGGTCCGACCCTACAACTCACGGAGTAGGTTGTTGAGGGTGAGGTTACACAAATTAGTTTAACTGGTGCATTTTGTACTAACAAAATGACCATCTTTATGTTTTTAGAATCCTTTTTATGGCCAGATTAACTTACCTTATCTAAATTTGTTTAAAGAGATGCTTTTTTGTTTGGTCTTGTTTATATCACTCCAAAAATAAAAAATAAATCATTTAATTTCACTGAATAAAAGTGGTCGTACGTCGTTCATGTTTTCGAAAGGATCCCAATACATCTGCATAACTACAACACCAGAATAAACTTCTTTGGGAAAGATTTGGCATGGATTTTCACTATTTTGTTTTATGTCTCGATGACACCAGTTGTCTTATGTTCAACTTATTGCCCAGTTTCTTTTAGTAAGTCACACATTACGAAAGCCGTGGTGTATTTGATTGGTGGTATCAAGTTAACACACAAATTTCTCACCTTGAGTGGTCCTAATAATTGAAGCTTCCGAAAAATGTGCCAAACTCGAGACTGCAATCAGCGCGCTAACCAGCAAACACAAAGCCGTGGTAGACTTCATCTTCGAACTGCCTGCTATTGTACACTGGTGCGCAGCGAATGAGTTGGCATCAACCGAGAGTGATTAAAAAGTGTGTTGCTTCATGTTTTTTGCAATAAATAAGTGAACCATCATAATAGGGGCCAAGGGCTAGTGATAAAAATATGTTTAGCAAATACCAATCATGCAATGCATCATGACTCAAGAATTAGATCGCTTCCAAAACGGGCAACGTCCAGTAGGTCGTGGTTCGAGTCCGCTCCCAGGCGAAATCTATTAGCTATGAACATTTTTTTCGGTGTGAACTCATGAGAGGCGGAAGTTGATGATAGATGGATTAAAATTGTCAAAGGGGTGACTGACCGCATGGTCGTGCGGTTCAGGCTTAACCTAGAGTGCTGACTCTGCTTTAGCGGAATTTTTATTTTTATTGTAAATCATTGCAACACATTTAATTTTCACGAGCAGCAACAAAGTACAGTGTTCTACACTTTTGTACCTTTTTGAGCTGAAAGAGGACTGTTTTTAAGAGGAAGGATCTGAAAGCTATGAGTAAATCAAAAAATGGAACTCGAAAATATTTCCGATGCTTTTGATTCGGATTCTGTGCGCCAAGTACAGAATTAAATGTAGTACTTTAATTTGTCAAAACGCTCCATATTCATTGTCGCTCTCTTGGTCGAGCGGTGAAGCTGTCTGTTCCACGTAGCGGAGGGCTCGCGTTCAAATCCCGTACAGGGAATGTGCTTTTATATTTTTGTTAGCATCAGGCGTCCGTACACGAGGCGAATTACTATCTGGGTTCCAACTAATGGTCAGTATAGATTGATCGAGTACATTTGATATCCAACAGATTGCGCTGAGGGTCACGGTTCGTCTTAACACGATTGCGTGTTCGTCCAAATCAGTCGGATAAATCAACCTAGAGACACTGTGTATCAGCAACGGTGCTCGACTAGCGTTCATCCAGTCAGTTTGTATTGGCTGGTATTTTCGAGTCCGAACGTGGCAAATGGTGTAAGCCCATATTTTGGAGAAGTTGAGTGTACCTGCACGCATTGGTGTGGGGTTTGGGGTCCATATTTTGGTGGAAGCGAATAATAATTGGTAAAAATATCGTAAATATCAGGGATGGTGGCATACCGACATGAAAACAAGAATTCACGCTGGCCCACACGGTGGATGCGATCGATGTTATGCGGTAGATCCGGTTATACAATTATGGAATTCAAATATGTTCCAATCAGTATGTCAAGCATAATCGTCTTCGTGGTACAATGGTAGCGTACCTAATTCAGGAACTATCATGATGCTTCTATCGTGGTCTGGTTCGAACCCACTCGACGGCGAAGATTTTTACTGCTGGAATACGCCAGCTGTCAGAAAGCTTATATCTAACAAAAATTCCGAAGTAATATATGTGTGCTCGTGGTCGTGCGGTATGAGGCATGGAGATAAGTAGTTCAGATTGAAGTGAATTACAAACATCGGGTTCGAATCCCGCAAAGATAACCACCGCAGTTACACAATTTTATTTTTTGGCGCATGATGTAGATACCAGGAAAATTGCAGAGCGCTACTGGCGCTTCGCGCCAGTAGCGCTCTGCAATTTTAGGGCTCCTGGCGCTTCGCGCCAGGAGCCGGGGGTGCGGGCATCCTGGCGCGGAGCGCCGGGATGTTCCCACTCCCCCAGACCCCACCTATCCCCGGCGCGGGCACCTACGACTAGCATCAAGTACATAGGAACGGTTTCGAGTGTTAAGCGCTTCAGAGCCATCTGTTGACAGAATCTTGTACTGCACTCTGGACTTAGAAAATGTCTCATATTTATCTACTTCAATGAACCAGCGAGACTTGATCTCAGAGCTGCCAAAAAGCAGCAGGGTCGGGAATCGAACGACTTACCTCCACCACCCGAAGCAAGCACGCTAACCACAGCGCTCCGCTCAACAGACGAAATTAGCGGGAAATAAAACTACACAAATGCGAACGACCTGAAGAAGCTAAATGTATCAACCTTTCGTTGTATCGGCGAGAGGTTACGCGGTCTGATTCATGTGCAGAAAGTGCACGTTCAAATCTCAGCGGCATAGCCAGATTTTTTTGATTTTTTACGCGATTTAATTATGTTTTTAGGTTCAAATGTCACGAAGGAATTGGACTATTCTGAGAAATGCATCGTGAATATGTTCTGATCATCTTGTCAGCAGAAATCCTCCATCATTGCAGACCGTCGAAAAATTACAATCGTCTTAGTACCTACACAAAAAAAAAAGGTAACAGGAAAATGCCTATAACAGATCACAACTATGTGTAAATTCCGGACCTGACCCCAACACCAAGCGGTGCTGGGGCACTTGGCCACTCCAAAAAATATGGGCTTTCACCCGTTGCCACGATCTGACGCGAAAATGCAACCAGCAGAGCCCGACTGGAGGAACGCCAGCCGAGCTCCGTTGTCCTACGATGAACTCTCAGGCTCTTGTCTCTAACTAAGTATAGACGAATGCGCAGTCGAGCTAAGTCAGCCCACGAACTCTGTTGGATATCAAATGTACTCGATCAATTAAAATGTCGATAAATCACGACCATGGGTCGGTAACTCGTTTAACTATAGCAGGTAGTACACCTGCAATTTGTATACATTAAAAATCTGCGTCTAAATTACGTACCTCTTGTAGCCGTGTGGCCATGATGCCCAATCCGGGTGCAAAACGTTCTAGGTTCGTATCCCGCATTAAGCTTTTTTTTATGTGTACATTTACAACAGGAGAATGCATAAAGATATAAACGCCATTAAACGAGTAAAATTTTCACAAAAATGCATTGTCTCATGGCAAATTTTTTGGCTATTTACTTGCTGTAGCAGGTAGTACACGCTGCTTCACGGACAACCGGTCTAAGATGATGGCAGCCTAATAGAACTTCGCGATCGCAATTAGAGTTGTGTTGTAAGATTAGCGCAGAGGTATTTTGGGATGATAAAATGCGAGGCCATTCCATTGTATAGATCAAAGCAAAACAGACAAAATTCACAAAATGATGTCAGAAATTTTCGAATAAAAAGGCACAAAAACTTCGTAACTATTCCTTTTTTATGCTTATCATGCATACCTGTAAAACGCGTTTTAAAAGATTCGAACTCCTTACGTTGCCTAGCGTATCTTATTGAAAAATGTGCCAAATCGGCACTAAATATTACGGAAACAAGGATAGGCTCTCCCAAGCTAAGGCAGGACCACGCGGACACCACTACTACTTGAAGTCATTCAGTCTCTTGCCAAATACTCAAGGAAAATAAGTTCAGTCCTGTCAAAAAGCTAAATGATCTGGGAACAAACCTAGAACCACAGCGCACAGATCCACGCGACACGGACACCAATCGGATACACACACGGGCATCGGTATTACAAATTTTTGAATACGCGACCTTTTACCGGGGTGTGGCTCTCGTTCCAGGCTACGCAGGCGTCGGTGAAGGTAAATCGGTCGGTAAATAAATCCAAAAATACTCACCACTTATGGCAATTAACAACCACTCTACCAATAATAATATAGAATACTCTTTCTCTTTCAGGTCCCTCTTTCCGTATTCAAAACAAGGCTTGAACTTAACACTGCACAATTTCCAGTATTACTCATTGGACTAAAAATGTACATAGTTTGCAGTTTATCTGGATTATATTAATATAATGACTATACAATTTCACAAATGATTATTTATATGATAATAATCTATGTACATATTTTGGAAAAATATTTGTACTTTTAAAAGTAACATAAGTAGAAGTAGTTTGTGGATAGATAATAATTATAAGTGTGACTGTCTATTACAATTTTGTACCTTTATTTCAAAAAACTGTTACTTATAAGCTTATGACTGCATAGTCATAAGCTGAATAAATGCATAGTTTAATTTTAATAATAATAATAACACAAATAATGGTTTTAAAAATTATTGGTTAAAGTATAATTTTATAGTTTGTTGGTTCAATATTGGTTTTGATAATGGTAATAGTGGTTTTAATATTGGTAGATGGTTTTAATCTTAAACGTCCGATTACATAGCCATAAAAAACTTGCACCTGATTGGCTTGAACAACGACTTTCCGGTTGGACTCATCCAGAGAATTGCAATCAGCTGACATTTTTCTGGAGTTCGATTTCGGATGGTAAGGTAAATTGTTAATAATTGCGATCGGTGAGACTTGAGATGGCATAATAGCATAACGTCGTCCAGGCATGTCGCTCCACAGTGGTCAGTGGGTTAGGTTCAGTTCTGTGCTTGTCTCCTCGTCGCTTCAGTAACCACCCACGGCCAGGGCCTAACATAAATCGCAGTCAGCTCTTGCTCTTGTCTGTGAGACGTTGACAGAGGTGCAAGTCGCCACCAGACGAAGTTTACCACGATTTCATATGGACCTTCTATAGTTTCTTTCATGTTTTGATGTTCTTCATACTTAGCATTCAATACACAGTTTAAATAGTTTTTGTTAAAACTAGTGTTAAGGTTCGGTACCACTATACCTTACGAGGTACATACTTAGGTATAACTTATTCTTAAAATTATAGTCCAGCATGATCAACACAAATATTTTCTGAATATGTTTGATGATTTCTAATCACCACATAAATACATTTCATTTGTGCTGTTTAGCGACGCATTGTTTTGACAACGGGTCAAACAACCGACAAAAATGGAGAGTACCGGAACACCCCGTTAAGTGAAGCCACTGTCGTATGAAATTTAATTTTGATATTTCTTGTCGGTTCCTTTCTTTTGAATAATGTTACGTGCTTATCAATCGTTGAGGTCCATCTTTTGAGCATGAAAAGTTTCAAAAGCGAGTAAGCCTACGAGAAATGTTGAAATAAAAAATGCCCGTATATGTTTTCTTTCTATTTTTATTTAAACATTTGCGGCTTAATTCAGTCAATTTTGACTGTTTTGCTACAATTTCGCTACGCTCTTAGTACAACGTAACTCGAATTGCGTTCACGAAACCTTAGTTAGCGACGACCTTTGACTCTAATTTCATTGTTCAACTTGTCTTTAAATTGGAACATCTTTGGACGTGACATGTCGAGCTCGAAAGAAAAAGTTTAAATTCGCAACATAGTGCGCACATACCTTGAAGATGATAAGATGGTAAGATTGTAAGATTGAAGAGCTCCTCTACATGTCCAGACATGAAGCTTCGCCTAGACACCTCACTTCTTCGTCCACAATCTTGGGGACAAAAGGTTCATCATCTCCGAGTATAGCCATGCTTTGGCTTAAAGATTACAGAACGTCTTCTTCCTTAGCCCCAATGGTCTGAAAACCACTGTCCAAAAGCATTAAACATCAATGAAAATGGTAAGGAATTCGTTATACATCTCGGGCAAGCCAATGAAAATCCAGAAACTGGTTTTCTAATGTCTTTCCTAGACGTCCCCGATAAAAATAATACTACCGGCATCTAGACCTCATTAAAAAAAACACACAAAAACCGTAACATGGTAACAATTACTTGGTACTTAATGGCAATGTCTTAGTAACGATTGATTTATTAGTGGGGGGGGGGGGGGGGGCTGTTAAACGACACACTGTTTTGTCAACAGGCAATGTGGCATTGACCTAAAGTCGTTGGTGAATGAGTGGATGATGATTATGAGTATTGTGATGAACCTAATAGAGATTAGAAGAGAGGTGGTAACCGAACGGTTTGGCATGTTGGAACCACCGGTTCTCGTGAGATCACCGAAATTAAGCGACACTGCGCTAGGTCAGTTATTGGGTAGGTGACCATTATACACACGACCAGAGAGAGAGATGTTCGGGAGAGATGTTGGAGGGATAAAAGTTAGTACAGCAACTTCATTCGCCTTGCTTATCAACCTCGCGACAGCATAGATTTGTGGAGGAATCCTGCTGTTTGTGTCGGAAGGAACGTTAAGCCGGTGGTCCCCTTGGTGCTCTTCGACAGGAGTAGGTCAAGTGCCGGCACCGGGTTTATCCTTCTTGCTTCTAGGCTATGTTAGGTTCATCATCATCATCCTCATAATCAGCCTCTCGTTCACCGACGCCATTAGACCAGTGCTGCAGGGTCACTTGTCAAAACAGTGCGTCGCTCATATAATCGAAGTGGGGAGGGGAAATCCTGTGTCGGCAGGCAGCCTGTTCCTGTCGAAGAGCACCAAGAGGCAGCTTAACGTCCCTCCCGAAGGACAGTACAACGCGAGCAACAGGATTCCTCCACAGATTCATGCTGTCGAGAGGTTGATAAGCAAGACAAGTGAAGTTGCTGCACTAACTATTAGCAGCAACTACCATAACGATCTAGCCTGGTTGGTTACGATAATATGTTATTTTTGGCCCACGAACCTTTGAGGTACTGGCTTTGAGTTTTCTGAAGGCGCTGGAGATTGCAATGACCTTGCGACACCTGCCGTTGGCATCAACTAGTTGACCCTGACTGCACTGGGTAGCGAGGGCACTAGGTAGACACAGTGGCTGTGGTTCTAGAGAAAGGGGAAAGACACAAAAACTTTGACGAAATCCACGTGACTTTTCTTTTTTTGTGCATTTCAAGGTCCACTCTCAAGACTGTTTTTTTCTAGAGGACCAATTGTGATTATGTTTAACGAATGTATAATAGTAGTTTCAAAACGTATACCGTAAGGATGAATAAATAAACTGTGGGCAGTTTTGAAACTGCTGACTTGCGTCTAATTGCAGTTAGTTCTTTCTTGGAATGGAATGGAATTGCTAAAGGAATTGAATACTATGGTAATATTTTTATGTCGTAGCAAAGGTCTAAACCGAAAAGGAGGTCAGGAGATATTTTCAGTAATTAGGATTTGATAATACCGTTGAATTTATAGGTAGGTATAATAAGTGGGCCAGCGTTAATGTTAAATAGTGTGCTGAGCAAACGAGCCGGCAACGCGTGGTAACGGTAAGTGCCACCCGATGGCGCTTGCCGCCGTTCTTTTTAAAACCTGAACATTAAATAATTATGACTCAAAATATCGTTATACATGTGTGTGTACCGTTACGTAATATCACTTGATCGTAAATAAGTTTCAAATGCGAGTAATCTGTGAGAAATTAAGATAAGAAATATCTTTTAATTTGAAACTACAGTACCCCACCTAGTAGCATCCTATAACGTTGGCATGCCACAGCTCACAGCAGGCAATGTAAATATCACTTACAAAGGGAAACTAATATTGAAGAGGGTAAAGAAAAGAAATTATAAGAAATTAAAGGAATGAAAGGGAAGGAAAATACAAGGAAAGAGTAAAGAAGAAGCCCTTTCTCACCAGTAGTAGTAGTAGTAGTAGTAGTAGTACTCCTCGTCAGTGCTGCAGTTTCCACCAAAGGAGAGAAAATGACAGCAATCAAGGCGATTACTGTTAGAAACACTGCCCATGTCGACTGCATCTCAGACTGATTCCAGAAGTTTACTGAGGCTTGTGAATGATTTAGCAAAATCGACACATACATAGACAAGGGCGACACTTCTTGGTTGATAAGGTTTCTAAAAATACTATGATAAGTAAGTAGGTAGTGTGAATAGTGTCAAATGCCAAGGATGCGCAACAGAAATGAAAAATGAACGCGGATTTATACGCATATCGGCGGTCATTAACCCCAATCATGACGCATGTTAATACGAAATCCACAACTGAGAAATTATCGATAGAATTATCGAATTAAATGTTCTAGAGTTCGTTTATTGGATCTCCTTATAATCTCGCGTCCCTTCCGCGTCAGAGATTCCTAGCCGTCATACTCTCATCTCATGTCATATCCGGCCATTCTTGAAACAGCTGTGCTCAAAAAAAATCTTTTCTAATTTTTAAATCTAGGTATTTTCTTTTTGATGAAATGCTAGCTGTTTATGCTGTGCCGTATTGCACCAATTTGTTCATGCATTTCAGAACTTGATGTATACCTGCCATATTGCTTGGCGAAATTTCTTTTTTAGTTATTTCTTAGGTCAGTCGAATGCATGGTACTAGTTTGGGTATGATGTGGTGTGCAAGATGGAAGATGCTGATGATGAAGGTGAAAGATGGTGGTGGGTGGTAGATATATTGGATGAATAATACGGGCACCATTATTTGCACTTAGGTTGCTTCAGTTGACACCACTTTTACCCATCAGTGTTTTACCCACGTGACTGGCCATTGTTGGCGCCGTCACGGCGCGCTATCTACCAGCAGGGATGGGAACTCTGAGGAAGCTCTTATAGAGCAGTGTTTTCCAAACTTTCAGCATCTGTGTTACAAACAACGTTTTCATTTATATTCTCGACAATAGTACCGACTAACAACATATTTTGTATATTTGTGGCTACAGATATTTTATACGATATATGATACATAAATACGTATATATATATTTAATTTGATGATGATGATGATGATGATGATGATGATTTGATTTATTTTTGTTATCTGTAGATTACATGACATAATGTTATACAGAAATTCCTAAAATTCTTCACATATATACATATATATTTATTTAAAAATAAATTACAACAAACTTAACAATAAAAAAATGCAAATACATTTGGTAAAGTCTTTTAAAGTACTATTTTGTAACAAATGTCAATTTGATAACAATGCTATTTTTACCAGTATTTAGTTCTTGAAAAACAAGTTGTTCTCGCTCAAAAATTTTATATTGCAACTTGTTGTAAATGAGTATTGTTTAACATTTTTTCTTTGGCATCCTGTATGTTTCTCTAGCTGGGCATAATTCCAAATCTTCCTCATTGGACCATAGTCCTGCCCATGTGTACCTGAGTGCTATTTGCTAGTTTTGTTCACATTTTATTTTGGCACAAGACTACTTTTATTGTTAGCCTAAACATTTTAATACTAGTTATTAAATAACTAAAAAATATTATTGTTTTAGACTCATGTCTACTTGATTTATCCTTAGCACTAGTTTTAACAAAAACTATTTGAACTGGGTTTTGAATGCTAAGTAAAGAACAACTAAATTTCCCAATGTTTCGTAACTTGTACCTGTTACTTTTTCAAGGGTAAGAGCAGTCCCGACAATTTTCCAATATCAAAAGAACCACAAAAAATTATAACAATTACCTAGTTCAAGCAACCTAAATGCATCTAAATAAAATAATCATGTTTCCCACACACAATCACAACTTAACAATTAATATAGACTTTAATTTGCCGTTTACGGTGGCGTTTATGGTTTGCCCGTTCTGCAAAACTGTCGTTTTTCAAACGACACTTTCCAAAATATAATTACCGGAAAATGCTTACGCACTATTTTTTTCTCGGTCGGAGTAAAGGTTCGATAGTTCCTAAAAATTCTTCGTGGTTTTCGGATGTTTGGTGATTTTGTTATATGAGTGCGTTCTCTTTCTCTGGTTCCTGAAATATCCGCAAAAAACGTTGTTAAATAAAGCAATGTCAGGGAGGAATTGGATTAGCGTTACTCAAATAGGTTCACACATCTCGTTCAATGACTCATGTGACTTCAGTAGCCAAACCATCCATCTCAAGGGCATAGTTGGGGAAGATCGATTTCAAAACGATCTTCCCCAACTATGCTCAAGGGGATGTCCGGCTTATCAAAAAGTCAAATGGCCCCCTGTTATCCCGACTGTTTTATTATTTTGCGCGGGCACCTGACACTCAGAAATAAAAGCGAATGACAACTCCGTTGGTCAAGATTTGAAGTCTCCCGTCTCAAAGTGCAGTAACGAACCAGACTGGAAGACACCTGCCGTTGTATAGAAGGTGCCCACTGCGGCATACCGTCAGAGGCAAACATTGCCGTCGATGTCTGGTGTGAGATTTTGTCCAGTGATGATCTATTGGAAAATAATCGATTTGTAGAATCATCTCTGTTATTTTTAGGTTGATTGATTAGTGGGGTGTTACGAAGTTTTTATGGTGTTTGGTCTCGTGTCTAATTTATTATTAACAACACTATAACCGTCTCAAAAATTGATGCCCAAACGTTTTTTTTTCAGTCATAGCGATCAAAACGTCAAATGGACACAATATTGTGATTGCTGAACTCTGCACTCTGCTAATATGCTTGCAGACAACAAAGTACGAAGGAATTCATGCGTTATCAGCATGAGAGCTTTCTTGGCCTTCACCATGGCTTGGTAGCCTTGATGACAGTGAAACTTGGTAACTTGAAACTTGGTAACCTTGAAATCTTGATGAATGATGGTAATCATATACATTTTTTTAAATATTTTCGAAGGTAGTTTCCTTACGAATCATGATATAAGTAGGTACTCATGGTGGAGCTCAGGAACATTTCATGAGTAATTTATGGAGTGAATGTGATTGGAAAAAAGAAAGTGGACAGATAGTTTGTGAAATTTTTACAGAAAATAGAAAAGTGGCGTTGGTTGAATGGATGGAAGTACAAGATATTGATTGACGAATATGTTGGTGAAAGTGATGAAATTAAGGATTTAATACAGTGAAGAGAAGCGATTTTGGAAACTATACCATCTCACAAGATAATTTTATGGTTGAGACGACATTGACAAGGAAATGGGTTACATATGGGTGATAATTGGTCACTTTTATAAGAAGAAAAAGGAAATTGGAAAGCTTCTTGAGTGTTAATAAGTAAGTATGACATTTTTGTTGTTACAAAATAATTTTACCACACAAATAAAAGAAAATGCGTTAAATTGAAAGATTTCTTACCTGGCTTAGCAGTACTAGTCTCCCTTAGAGCAGCACCTTCCGACAACAAATTAAGATTCGAGATGGCAATCAAACTGACAGCTGCCAGACAGAAAACTAAAGTTGACTTCATGATCGCACTGTTTTAATTACACTGCATCGAAAGACGCAAATGCGTGCCAATTCGGTGTAAATCACGTCAGTCACGTAAGGAGAGGGGATAAAGTGGAGGGGAAACGTTTGCGTTCCTGGTTTGACAGTTACATCAAGTGACATCAAGTTCACCTCTGACAATTTAAATCGAATGGCAGTGGGGTAAATTAGCATTATTGGCACACCGGCAAAATTTTCAACTTTAAAAAAACGAGCATTGTTAATAACAGCATCGCTTTTGTTTAAAAAATATCTGATCAAAACGAGGTGTATGAGAAATCAATATTGTTTTTAATCAAGCTTCAAAATTGCTATTAAACTGTCTCCATTTTGAATCCCTCTTCATTTTTAAACCCGTCTGAAAACATTCAAATATCCAGGACTAGTGGCTCGTGATAATTAAAGAAATAAAATTGGGAGGGTGTTGTGTATAACTTGCAAAGTTGCAGTCTACCCAAAGATCTGAACCACTTCGCAATTCCAAAATTAAAATATTTTCAATTTTAGACTCATTTCTGTGACAGTGGGTTAGTTTAGTAACACACTACTATTTAATGGTACAGTTTCCAATGATTGGATAATTTCTAGCCCGAAAATAATTTTAAGTTTCGAGTTGCGAGTATCTGTCGGAGCCTTCTTGCACCACTGGAAGTTCGAGGGCGTTTGATTCTAAAATTGAAGTCTTTGGGTGAAGTTTCTGTTAGCAATTGACCATTGAAGCTCGAATAATTTGAAGTATTTGCTGTCCACGAGGTTGTCCACCCGCACTGGCAATGTCATTTAGCAACGAAGCTAATTGCGTTTTCGACTCTCCTCCATCACTGCTGGTTTACTCGACGACGTCATGCTATACACCGGGATTGCACGTGACCACTAGGGGTCAGTGCATTAATTTGTTTTCCGACTGCAATGTCGAAATTCTCGGAGCAAGAAATTTGCCTGAGACCCGAGTGAGCCGAAATTACCCGAGAGAACGACCAACGCTGGAAGTTGAACGCAAGAAATTTGCATTGGGGCAGAGTCACATGTACAGTCTAAAGAGCAGATGTTATAATTTTTAAAGTTTATGTTTATTGTCGTGAAGATCAAATAAATGATAAGTGACAGTCCACTGTAATAATAATATAACAGTAATTACAATAGAACAAATTTACAAATTTACATTTTTTTTTTTTTTTTTTTACTGAAAATATATAAAACTAAAACTTGAACTAAAATTAAAATTATAAACTAAAATAATATTCTTGAACAAAAAAAAATCAGAGGAGAAGCCAGGCCAGCCAGTGTTACTTTTATATTTATGATTCTTGTGTAAAAAAGCGTTTATGCTGTAAAAACATTCAGCTATAAAAGGTAATTTTTTAATGATTTTTTCAAATGTATATCTTTTTGGTTTTTGATGTCATCTGGGAGTTCATTGTATAAAAGTGCACCAGCATACAGAGGGTATTTGTCAGATTTTTTTTAAATTGTGCTTCTTAAGATAAATTTCGTTGCGCTTTCTTGTAAAATGCTCGTGTAAAGTTTACAGTCGGATGGTTAAAACCTCTTACGTATACAATTGCTGAATATATGTATAAACTCGGCAACTTTAAAATTAAAAACTTTTTAAAGAGGGTTGCTCATGTGTCTTTGAAATAAACATCTGAACAAGGATCTCTGCTGGCTTTTCCTAATGTTCGCACAGCTCGTTTTTGGAGAGTAAATAATCTTTTTGCATGTTTCGAATTGCCCCAAAGTACAATTGCATAGCTCAGCCTTGCCTGTATGTAAGCAAAGTACACAAGTTTAGCTGTTTCTATGTTACATATTTGCAATATTTTTTTGCAAAAGGTAACAACTGGAAGCTACTTTGAGACATGTTTTAGTGACGTGACTTTCCCAGTCTAGGCTGTTATCTATTGTTACACCTAAAAAGTTTGTTGACGTTTTACTTTTAATGCTGCCACCTTCCGAGGTTATTAGAGGGGTTTAATCAATTACTACATTTTTTGTCCTGAATTGCATTAATACTGTCTTATCTTTGTTTATCAGAAGTTCGTTATCCCAGCACCATCTTTCTAATTTTTCCACTATTAATTTTCCACCCAATTTTTCCCTATTATCGCCAATTAGGTGTGTAGTATCATTGGCGTAAAGCGTAAGCGTATCCTTTTTTACACATTGGGGAATTTCGTTCGTGAAGAGGATAAATAGAAGAGGAGAAAGTGTAGGGACACCGACATTCGTAATGGCTTCCTTTGATATTCCGGATGAGTCTAATCCTGCTATCTTAACTATCTGTCTTCTATCTTTTAGAAAAGATGCTAGCCATTTGTTTGCTTTCCCTGCTATTCCCATTTGATTTGATTTGTTGAGAAGGATTCAATGATTGACGGTATCAAACGCCCTAGAAAAATCGTAAAAAATGTCAATAGAGTTTTTTTTAATTTTCTATGTAATTTATTTTGTCTTTGACAAAACTACCAATTGCTGTTACCGTTGACCGGCCCTGTACGAACCCGTGTTGTGAATCGTTTATAATCCCGTGTTTGGTTACCTCATACCTCATATGGTCAAAACAGTGCGTCGTTAAACACCACAAATAATAATAAGAATAATAATAATAATAATAATAATAATAAGTACCTCATATATCCTACTGAATCCCGAAAATATCGAGATCGGTCGGTAGTTATTCATGGTTTCTTTATCGCCCTTTTTAAAAATGGGTTTAATTATTGCGATTTTGAGTGCTTCGATAAAATCCGATCGTTTTCTTGATACTTTTTCCACCACCAAATAAACATATCAACTATTGATTGATTGATTTTTCTAGTGTCGGTAAAGTTAGTTTGTTTAAATTCCCAGCAGAAGGCTGAGAAGACTGATAACAACATTGAAGCTACTGATTATTATTAAAAGCCAAATCAGCAAATACTTGCAATATTAGGATGAATCATCCTAATATCTTACAGTAGTTCTAGTATGAATCATTCGCGTGCAAGAAATCCTGCTGCTTTGATTTCCCAACGAGAAGTGTGAAGAGGATGGTAAAAACGATTGACCAGGGCAAAATTTTTGTAACCAGTTCATCTATGTAAATTTCTACACCAATGTTCGTATTGAAAAATCACATTGAAATATATCACTAAAAGTCAGCATTATAATCTGGGGATATTACTGATATTACTCCCATCAAATATTTCTGTCTTAATTAATCAATCACATCCATATTTTACGCTATTTAACTCGGGTTCACCTTCGACTTGTGAGTCAACACAAAGTCAAGCGAGTCATGAGGGCAGCGTGGCATCACATCAATGATTAGCAACAGACTATTATTATTATTATAGTTTGTATGGAAAAAAATATTATTCAGATAACTATCAGTTAGAACGAAACTAAATCACCAATTAGATTAGCAGTTATTTCGCATTACAATGCATATAATTGGTCCAGTATTGCAAAAGTCTGGAGAGGGTGTACGTACTTGATGCTGTTAGACAAAAAAAATGTGTTTACATTTTCATGAAGAATGACCCCCAGCTTCAGCGAGGCGAGGCGAGGCGAGGTGGGATACGAGATCCCCTCAAAAGGTCAATTCAATTCAATTATGTTTTTATATCCATTTCTTTAAATACAGACAAAAAAAGAACACTCTTGGTACATGGTAAATGTAAATGAGCGCGGAAACAAGTCAAAATGTATTAGGTCTTAAAATTCTAGATAATAGCTTAACAATATTCACATTTACAATCCTTTGCTGATTCAAATTCGTCTAGTGTATAAAAACCATGATTCAATTTTGTCATTGAGAAAAACCATTTGAACTGGGTTTTGAATGCTAAGTAAAGGGCTACTAAATTTCCCGACGTTTCGCAACATATACTAGTTACTTCTTCAGAGGTTTGAGCAGTCCTGACAATATTCCGATAAAAAAAGAACCACATAAAATTATAACAATTACCTAGTTCAAGCTTCCTAAATGCATCTAAATAAAATAAACAATCATATAGTAAAAATAATAAATAATAAACAATAAATAATAAAAATAATAATAAAAAGACTCAATCATTTCAAAAGCTTATGGGTTACCAAAAATTCACAAAATAGATTGGGAAAAGCAGAAGGATAGTTCAGAAGAGATACAAGTGCCAATGCGACTAGTAATCAGTGCGATAGGTGCACCAGGACATGATATAGCTAGAACGTTAGGAAAGGTCTGAAGAGATTGAGAACCAGTAGGTAATGAAGGCTAAATCATTTGTAAAGAATTCTCAAGACTTTTTATCAAAGGTAAAACAGGTAGGTACATTTGGAAGAAGGAGACATGCTAGTTAGTTTAGATGTTGTTGGACTATTTAGTAACATTCCATTTAACGAAACGATAGGAATTTTGAAGACAAATATTAGAAAGTTTAGGCTACCAATATCGTTAATCAATTTGATAGAAGAATGTTTAAAGTCCAATTATTTCTTATGGGATGGTCATGTATATCAGCAGAGAGAAGGAATAGCAATGGGGTTACCTTTATCTCCAGCATTAGCGAATTTCTTTATGGAAAATCTAGAGACAATAGCGTTGAATAGTGCGGAACTAAAACCTAAATGCTTCTTCAGATATGTAGATGACACTTTTTTGGTTTGGCAACATGGGAGAGAAAATTTGGATACATTTTTAGAACACATGAATAGACAATATGATAGGATTAAATTCACTATGAAGGTTAGGTTAGGTTAGGTTAGGTTATGTTAGGTTAGGTTAGGTTAGGTTCAACGATTGATACACACGTAACGAAATTCAAAAGCGACTTACATACGAGAAATATCGAAATTAAATTTCATACGACAGTGACTCCACTTAACAACGTGTTCCGGTACTCTGCATTTTTTTCAGTAAGTTAGTCATTTGGCGGCCATCGTACACGCAGAAAGTTTAACATTAACGTTCTGCCTCTACCTATAATCACATTCAACGCTTCAACGCTTTCCCATTTCGCTTTCTCTTCACATTCAACGCTTTTACAGAAGTAGGCTACGTGTCGGCATCGAGTTTTCCCCTTTCATTCTATTCTAGGATGGTTTCATCATCAACCACGCATTCATCGACACTGTTAGACCAGTTTAACAAGGCCTGTTGTCAAAACAGTGTGCCGTTTAGCACAACAAATCAACCAATTTAATGGGAGAAGACCGGAAAATAAAGTTGTATGAGAAGGTTTAGTATTTTACATGGGTTTAATTTGAATAAATCCGATAAAATACTTCATAAAGCTTCAGCGAAGCACAACACTGGAGCGTCACTGAACATTTACGAAGTGCTGGCAGGTCTTGCGTGCGCTGTCATGCGACGTGGGCCTGCAAACCAGGTCTTTGTCGCAGGAAGACGAGCAGGGCTCGCCAAGGACCTGCAAAATATATTTACTCGTGACGTATCTGTATTAATTTAGAGATGCTACTAAAGTATGTTCTCGTGAAAATAATCCTGACAATTCGCCGATAGGTTGTGCTCCGAGCAAAAGATATGAACATATGCTTTACGTTGTCTAAAAATTTCAGCAAAAAAAACTAAAAAAATCATCTTTGTATTATCTAGCCTGAAATTGTTTTTTAAACTTGGTCGTAAACCCAGAAAAACCAACTAAAACACGAAAAAAAGCGTTGAGCTGTCAAACACTGACTCATATCTGCTCAAATCCAAAATGGCAGACTTATTAAACTTGACCCACCTATATGTATAAAAATATATATATATATTTTTTACACCTGACCAGAATGACAATAAACTTATTACTATTATTATTATTATTATTATTATTATTATTGTTATTATTATATACCAGTCCCGGAGGTGGTATAACTTTAGCCTCGGGTACAGGGAGATATAAACGTTTGAGAATTGTCCTGAAAAGCTATACCATCCATTACCCTGTCCCTCTCCTTATAACTTCTCATACCCTGTTCGCGAGTTGGCCTCCTGGCCTACAGTCTATTACTTTTTTACAAACGTACAGAATGGTTGTTTCTTAGAGTGAAATGAGAACCAAAATCATGGGAAATTGTGAATTGAAAAAAATGAACAGTTTCGATAATATTCTTAAAAAGAAAATACTGAATCATTTTGTATCTTGAGGTGCTGTGGATGATGTTGACCAAATCCCAAACTTATTCTTTTCTTTTTTCTGGAAAACTAATATCTATATTTTTGAATATTTTGCTGGTATGCAATATTTTCAATATTTAAAGTGTCCATGTTTACCGGAAGGCAAAAGAAACAGCAAGAACATTTGTCATATCGCTTGCCGCCTTTGCACTGTAGCGGCTTGCAAACTTGGTTCTCTCGGCATGGAATGCATTGTCCTGCGTCAGCGGCTACTACCACCACGAGCAACATTGCCAAAATCTGCACACTCAACATCATCGTTTGGCTCAACATCGTTTAGCTGAAAAATACTAGAAGACAGAGCTCTCAAATCAATTGCAGTTAACAAGATTCTTAAATAGTGTTTCAGCCAAACGCATATTGAGAGCTGGGCCATAAGACATTATTTGTCACCATCCTCTCTGTTTACAAGTAGATTGCAAGTGCATAGCTTGAGGATTGTTTGGGTTTGAAGTATGCACGTCGAGCAAGAATAGTGGGATTCTCAAAGATCTGTTCACTGACCAAGAATAAAATGTTGTCGTTTTTGTAATTTCGAAATTTTTTTACCAAGCCAATTTTTTCATCTCGATACACAGATGCTACTCGTTGTTTAAGCGCGTTGAGTATTTACAAAAAAAAAATTAAATTAAATCTGAACAATATTTGCAGAATAGGAATTCTGCAAATTTTTTTTATCGAAATCTTATAGAAACTTCTCACGCAATTTATCAAAGATTTTTGAAGTTTTTCGAAGTTCGGAATCGAACATTTCGATTACGGTATATAGTCAACACCTTCTTCTATTTTTCGAGTGCAAAAGCAACCCATTCAGGGCCAAGGGCTATTCCCTGAAATTACCACCAAAAACCACCAAAAACACGGCTTAAAATCGAGGTTGAAAAATATTGAAAACCCCTGAAAATATGAAATGTTGAGTTTGGATTGAGGTCCAAATTTCAGTAACCCGGTGATTATGGTTTTGAAAACTTGATCTGTTTATGTATTTATCCAAAATAACCAAAATCTGTTCGTAACTCAAACCCAGTCCAAAAATCTCCGTCTTCAAGTCGAGACGGGTCATAAAAGCTAAATTTTGGTTTAAAGCATCATATGAACAAGTTTATCAGCTGTGTATAGAAACAAATCTACTAGTTTACTAAAAAATATCAAAATTCAAAAACAACATTTTATTCTAAGATCTGTGGGTTTCCCAATAAAATTCACCGTGTCTTGCACATGAATGCTTAGCTATTGTATTATCGCTGTGAGACAGAGAGAATCGTGGCAAATCAAGAGATCATGGCTCCTTTTTAATTGTGTTTGGCTACAACACCGTTAACTCAGATCCTTTAACTTAAATCAATCGCCAATACCCTAAAGTCTAGAGAAATTGTCCAATACTTGTTTGCTTTTAGTTATGAATTGATAACTTGAGAGCTACTCACCCTGACTGTGTGTCGTGTATGACTGTTATCGCAGTCAAATCCAGATATACCCGACTTATGCCTTATGACCTTGTGAAATCCCTGGTCAGGTGCCGCCCTGTGGCTGGTACGATATTACAGGTACGTGAGGTAAGGCGAGCGATCGACGTGAGATACGAGAGTTTAGCTAAAATCCGTGTCTTTTTTGTTTTTGTTTTTAACGTTCTAATAATCTGATAGCTTTTTAATGTCGTCTTTAATCCGAAACTTATTGTAGGCAAGGCAAGTATGACATTGTTACCACTAGACAACCTCTTAGGTGTATGGTATGTCCCAAAAAAGCAGGTGTGTTGGTTTTTAAAGTTCTCTATTAGCAATTAGTAAGGTGTTTGTTCGGTTCGTGTCTTGTCAGGTGTCAACATTTCAACCCGCCTCAAATTGAACTTCTTAGCAGTGTTGCCAACTCACCTCACACCTTGCTGTCAGGTGAACACCAGAAATAGAATTGCAGTGCAATGCAATATATTCGACGATATATTCAATGGGATACAACTACCAGTGGGTCAACTAAACCTAGGGTCATTTCTTAACTTCACTAGAAACAATTTAGAAAAAGTATGGATGAAAACGAACAAAACCTATTTTTCAGAGATCCTATGTAGGGTAGGAGGGGTCTAAAAGTCTCAGGGGCTGGTTGTCTCAGTGTTCAAATCTCAACTCCAAATGGTACCAGAAGCAAAATACTGATCCGGGTTACTTCGACTTCTAAATATCTTACCATTGTGAAAATGTCATTCGTTTCGGTGCATAATTCACACTCCTGGAAGAGATTGTTTGTTTTGACAGGTGTTTAGCAACTTTTCTGCCTCGAAGTTATTTCATATTTTACGTAAAAATACCCATCTAATTGAATGTGCATATTTATATTCTTTTAAGCAAACATATTGCCTATTTACAATTTTTCTTATATGATGAAAATATGCACGAGAAGCATATTAATTTTTAATGTAAAGCTGAAAGTCTATGATGGGTCCAGTTGTCACAGAATGACATAACCCGACAAGTAGCTTTCAGTATAAGTGTATTTTGTTTGTTTTGTAAGTAATTGATTGTTTTTTTCTACTTTTTCGGAGTTTGGAGTTTATAACGAGTTAATAAAAAAAAAAACGGGTGTAGCTGTATCTTATTGATACGGCCGATATTTAAGCGTGACTACGTTCAACTACCGCGTAGGCACGTAGGTCAACTACCGTACTGACCATACTTCACATGCAAGTTTTACATCTCTCTTTATTTGGGTTGTGTTTTCATATCTAATTTACATGCTGAAGGACTTTACAGATTGGGATGGAAGTGTCATCTTGCGATATATATATTATTTTTTTCCATTAGTCTAATGACGAGTGCCAAAAACGCCGCCTCCTCTCACGCCTCCAATATTTATTTTATCGAAAATTAAAAAAAATACTTTTAAAGAATTTTCTGAAATATTTAATGATAATAAGTTGCATTCTGTCCTTTGTTTCCTGTAGGCTGTAGGGGTTGTTACACATTTGCCATTTTGCGTAATTTAACATTGGTCTTATAGAGAGCATTAAAAACGCCAACCTCTCTAACGCCTCCAATATTTATTTAAACGAAAATAAAAAAAAAGTACTTTTAGAGAATTGTCTGAACTATTGAACGATTATAAGTCGCATTCTGTTCTTTGTTTCCTGTAGGCTGTAGGGGTTGTTACACATTTGCAATTTTGCGTAATTTAACATTGGTCTTATGGAGAGCATTAAAAACGCCAACCCCTCTAACGCCTCCAATATTTATTTTATCGAAAATCAAAAAAAAGTACTTTTAGAGAATTGTCTGAACTATTGAATGATAATAAGTCGCATTCTGTCCTTTGTTTCCTGTAGGCTGTAGGCGTTGTTACACATTTGCCATTTTGCGTAAATTAACATTGGTCTTATGGAGAGAATTAAAAACGCCAACCCCTCTAACGCCTCCAATATTTATTTTATCGAAAATCAAAAAAAAAGTACTTTTAGAGAATTGTCTGAACTATTGAATGATAATAAGTCGCATTCTGTCCTTTGTTTCCTGTAGGCTGTAGGGGTTGTTACACATTTGCCATTTTGCGTAATTTAACATTGGTCTTATGGAGAGCATTAAAAACGCCAACCTCTCTAACGCCTCCAATATTTATTTTATCGAAAATAAAAAAAAAGTACTTTTAGAGAATTGTCTGAACTTTTGAATGATAATAAGTCGCACTCTATACTTAGCTTCCTGTAGGCTGTAGGGCTTGTTACACATTGGCTATTTTGGAGAGCAAATCCGTACATGCCTCCCTATATAATGCGCTTTAAGACGTAGTCACGTCAAAAGAACTCATCGGGGGCTGGTAGCACCCGATGTCATGTTACTCGCTGCTCAATTTGTGTTGCAGGAAAAAGTGGCAAAAGATTTTGACATAAATTATGGAATATTGACTCGGTATTGTCATAAAGTAACGGATGCAGATTTTAGTTAAATAAATTATATAATCACCTGACGAAATTTCTCACTGAGACAACTAGCCTCAGTGTGTGAGACAACTAGACCCACACGTGGGGTTAAAAGTCTCAAACATTTACAGGTCAACTAAGAGACATAGCAATTCAACTAATGGTCTAATAAATCGTACAAAAATTCACATTTTAACCAAATGTGTATTAATCAATAAAAAAAATATAACATAAGAATAGCTTCATTTTTCTAGAAGATATATGTACACTTATATGGATTTTGAGACAACTAGACCCCTTCTCCCCAACTCAGTACGTGTGAACGAATGCATTGCAATAAAAAATCAAATCAAATTGGGCATTTTTGACAATGTAAAGTAGCAAAATGAAGACAAAAAATTGAACTCTAACAAAGGACGCAAGCCAAAAATAGCAACAAGAGGCGATATTTTGGTCTCCACGAATATTTAATACTTGTAATTGATGGGTATATGCTCTTTTGCTAAATTATTAAAATAAACTCTTGACTGGTATAACACTGAAAATAATCATACACTTTACAGATTGCAGCATTTGAAAGCTTTTTGCAAGCAATTTAAACTAGATTTCACAGAGATATAAACTGTATTCTCAACATTGCTCATCGTGTGAGCTAGTTTATTGTTTCTGAAAGCTTGCACAAGTGTGTGGTCCAATCCAAATATAATTTACAAGAATATCAAGAAAAATTTTCATTTATTTTAACCCGTAATCTTTCACCAGCATATATGCAAGTCATTTTTAAATCCATTATATTTATGTATCCAAGTGGCTCAATTCGAAGATGAAAAAGAAAAAAAAGCGAAGTGCATGTGACAGCTATTTGACTTCTCCGATTTGGTCTCCGACCGAGAATACTTGTTGCGAGGGCGTTTAGCGATGTCGGACAACAAAGTAAGAGACACTAGGGTGCCAAGCGAGTTCGAGATCGATCAGCTACTGTCAGAAGTGCGCAGCTTCGAGCATGCGCCTAGCCTTGAACGCATCTGCAATGTGCAACAGGATGCTAAGCCAGAAAAAGGTGAGATCAAGAAATTGTTCTACTAGTTCTGGACGGCAGGGTCCTCATGCAGCACATGATCAAATTTGCAGAAGTTGGTGTGTGAAGTTGGTGTGTTGTTGGTGTGTGAAGTTGAAGTTGATTGGTGAAGTTTACCTGTGTG
Organism: Protonemura montana; assembly: GCA_947568835.1. Taxonomy (NCBI): domain Eukaryota; kingdom Metazoa; phylum Arthropoda; class Insecta; order Plecoptera; family Nemouridae; genus Protonemura; species Protonemura montana. Next base: position 8,377,837 of record OX387608.1, read on the forward strand.
TACCGAAAGGCGCCTGAGACCACGACAGAATAAAATAAAAAATTAAGAAATATTCAGAATAAGCGGAAAAAGCTACGCTGTAGCTAAGCTACATGCTAAGCTGTAGCTGTAGCAATGTAGCTAAGCTACATTGAAACTCAATTAAAGCACAATTGTGGTTGCCAAGTGAATCGAGCGAAGCGAAATCATTATTTTCTCTGCCCGTAAAAAAACACCTATCTGTGACACCTGTATGTGTCATGTATGTTTCGGTAATTTTGGTAATTTTCTACGGTCGGGCTTTACCAAAATGTTCAACTAGAAGTTGGATCTCAAACTTACAGAAACAACTGAATTTCACTGCACATGATCAGAAGTCGCCATGGCAATACTTTCAACTAACACTTTAACTAGGAGGCGAGATTTTCGTGAAACAGGACCCAAGTCATTGCTGTTTACAATTTCCCCGTCTCTCTAGAGAAGCCCATCGTGCTTTCCACTGAGCCAGCAAGCCTCTGCTTCGAGTTTGCGCACAATAGCAAAGCGGCCATGACGAGAACGCTGCGCGTGCACAATCTGAGTGGTCACAAGGTCAAGGTGTATCTTACGCAGCCTCAGTCCAAGTTCTTCACGATGTTCGGGGACAGAGTGGTGAGTTTCCACCGTACCTACAAGTTTACCGTGTAATGTGCATACGACCTCGTGCGCCTCATGAGTTTCACAAACACTGTCTTGAACACTCCCAGTGTGACGGGTTTATTCAAAGTATAGCAAATGGTTTTTAAACTACGCCGTTCCTGCCATTAAGTTTAACATCTCAAGAAAGCGTCCAGCCTTCAGTGGTGCCACCTTAGTTAACCATCTACAAGTGGACCTCGAGATGAAAAGGGGTCGGATTTTCGAATTCAAACACGACCTGGAAATGTATTTCCTAAATATCTGTCCCCATAAAAAAGACGATTTTTTTATATTATAACTGACAGGGTACAAACCTACAAAAAAAAAGGGAAAAAGTATACACTATTTTTAGCTTGTTTATGTTTATCTGTATTTGCCCATCTTATTTATGTTTTTTATTCATTGGCTGTATGCAGAACATTTCATGATTTCTTAGACAATGAACTATACAAAAAAAAATATAGTATATATCAAGATGTACATTTGTATTGTCATTACAGCCATTCATTATTTAAATGTTCTAGGTGCTAGGGGTCAAAAAATCCTCCGTGTTTATTCAAGAACAATTTTTTTTTTGTCACATCTCTTTAAAATTGGATCGATCTAAAAATGTCAACATCTCAAACATAAAACTCAACATCGCTTATGGAAAGTGTTTGCCTTCAGTTCTATTTTAGAAACCATTTAAGAAATACTGCCAGGAATTTCAACTTCCCAGCATTATAAGTAGGTACCTTTTTAGAAAAACTATTTGAACTGGGTTTTGAATGCTAAGTAAAGGGCTACTAAATTTCCCGACGTTTCGTAACATATACTAGTTACTTCTTCAGAGGTTTGAGATGTTTATGTAATACATAAATTTTTAGATGGAAATTTAGTAGCCCTTTACTTAGCATTAAAAACCCAGTTCAAATAGTTTTTCTAAAAACTTGTGCTAAGGATAAATCAAGTAGACATGAGTCTAAAAACCATCATAAAGTAGGTACCTACTTGTATAAAAAATTACTTGATAATTTTTTTAATGCTACCTAACTTCTTAGTTTTTTTCCAGCCCTTAGTCAATTAAATCTCGCTACAATTTTTCAAAGATGCCAAAAAGTTAAACTTCGACTCCTAGACCATATCTCCTAGTATCATAACTGCAATATTTCATGACCTCCTCCCACCAACAGGCCAACATCTATCCCGGACTGCCCCTAAGCCTGGAAGTGACCTTCCAACCCTGTGATGTTCGTTCCTATAGCGACGAGATCCGACTAGAGTGTCCTGGGGAGGCGTCGGGAATCGTGGTGGACCTCGACGCCAAGCCGCAGTGTCGATTCGCCGCCTTCCCTTCTCGCATAGACCTTGGCACTGTGCCGCTAGGCAGTAGGTAGGTACGAACAAAATTGTCATTCGCAGAACTTACCCATAAGAGAGGTAAAATATGTTTAAAAGGTCAAACATTCAATAAGTCAAAACTTCTGTACGTCGAAAAAGGTGACCGACCGAAAATTTGACTGATTGACAATTTAACCCTTAGTACCTACTATAATTTCACCGGTAAGAAAGAGGTAGACCCACATCTTTTAAAATACTAACAAAATACACTTTTTGGCTAAGTAGAGAAGCAAAATTTGGAGGAAATTACAAAGTTTTCTTTTGCCGATCGTTCATAAGATAATTTCCTAATTTTAAAATTTCAATGAAGATTTCTAATACTCAAATACTTAAATTTGTATTAAAAATCAAAATCCTTTTCGATTCTAGCTTAGAAAAAACATATATTATCAAGCATAGGAGGTTCAATGGTAGATTCAACGTTTGGTAGCCATAGAGATGCTGAGATCGCCTGACAGAGCTTCTCAATTCTGCTATCTTATGTTACCACGGGTATCTCATGGTCTAGCATAGGAGGTTCAATGGTAGATTCAACGTTTGGTAGCCATGGAGATGCTGAGATCGCCTGACAGAGCTTCTCAATTCTGGTATATTTCTGGCCTAGAGATGGTTCCACAGTTTGAAATATTATTATGGTAATGAAAACCTATCATGGTAGTATACAGCTTCTCAACATGTTGATCCGATCGACCTCACGATTTCATCGAGTGGTTTTGTCTATTTTACCATTTTAACAAATCAGTGGGATACTTTTAGTGAATGAAAATGTAAAAGCTTATTCCTTTTTCTCGTAACCTAAACTATGAATCGAGTCTCATTGCCATATTTGAGCAGTAACGACCTTGCCACTACTGAAATACTTCAATGGTATCGCTAGCAGTGACCTTCGACATAACTCAACTAGGTTAGGGGTAATGATCTGCCTCTTTTATTCATCAACTGACATGTTACGATCACCGAGTAAGATAAGGGGTCTAGAAACCAATGAGTCACAACAAATGTAAACAGTCAGGCAAGGACGTAAAGAAATACCTAGTAATACCTATTAGGTCGTTTGGACCAGGTCAAACGGTATTTAAATGCATCTAGGCGCCAGGCTTTGAAATGTAGTTAAAAATAACGTAGAACTAAGTATAAAATTGAAGTATTTGATTGGCTGTGACCATGGAGATGACTCCGTAATTGGTAATTAGTTATGTGAAATCTGATTTAAATTGCAAACGCTAGCAATGCGTGGGTTAAGTGTTACTAATAATAAAAGTTCCTTTTCTTGTCATAATAATTGTTATTAAATTCACAGTTAATACGTGCGGTGGGGGAGATTATTTGTAGTGAGGAAATAAAGCTCGGTTACTTCTTGCCAGGTTTTTAAATATAATCGATTCCAGTCTGCGCCGCTCAAAGAAGTGGACACTCGCCGTCGCCTCTGTGCTGGACATTCCGTGACAGGGCACTTGTTTCACTCCCCGCAAAGGTGCGGACACTCGCCATCGCCTCTGTGCTGGACATTCCGTGACAGGGCACTTGTTTCACTCCCCGCAAAGGTGCGGATACTCGTCATCGCCTCTGTGCTGGACATTCCGTGACATGCGGCTTGTAATTAACTCCCCAAAAAGGAGAGGACACTCGGCGTCGCCTCTGTGCTGAACGTTCCGTGACAGTGTGCTTGTAATTAACTCCCCAAAAAGGAGAGGACACTCGGCGTCGCCTCTGTGCTGGACATTCCGTGACAGTGTGCTTGTTTCACTCCCCAAAAAGGTGCTGACACTCGCCATCGCCTCTGTGCTGAATATTCCGTGACAAAGTGCTTGTTTAACTGCCCTAAAAGGAGAGGACACTCGCCGTTGCTTCTGTTCTGGACATTTCTGGACATGCTGCTTGTTTCGCTCCACACAAAGTAGCAAATGTATGTCCGTTTTACCTTTGTGGTGGGCATTCCGTGACCTGCCATGACGTGATGTGCCCTCAGAGTGGAACGGAGCCTGTTGATCCAGCCGTGCGCAGACCACGACGTCAAATTCTCCGTGCTACGCAACAAGTGGGACTGCGATCTTCTCGTCGGCCCGCTGTGGGGTGCGTACACCTGACGCTCATGACCGGCAGAAGATTGATTCAGTTAAACGTTCGACTGAGCAAACGAGCCGGCAACACGTGGTAACGGTTGTGGCCACCCGGTGGCGCTTGCGGCTGTTCTTTTTGCAAACCTCTATAATTAAATAATTACGATTCAATCTGTGAGGTTTTGAGAGCCGTTGGCCAATGAATCTTGTGGTTTATTGGTTAATGCTCTTTTGTGAAGGGTTTTTAGTCCTAAAACGGATAACTGTATCGATAATCGATAATCGATATTCGATAATTGTATATCAGTCGCTGATGTTGACAGTAATAAAGATTCGTTGAGCGTAAACCAGTTTCGAATTTAAATGATATGCAAGAAAGATCTTATATTTCTTAACACTCGAAACGACGGTGTTTACACTCCTGTGGATGGTGCTAAGCAAATAAAAAATTAACGGACTGTTAGGTCCTTAAGAGACCACAGAAAAACAGACCCTTAGATTGTCAGAGTTCATGTAATGTTTGATGATCTGAATAATGTCCATAAAAATATGTTTTTTTTTAATCACCCAATCGTGTCCTACAGTGTAAATCAAGACGCTTGTCCCCTAGTTCCCTTTTCCCGCTATCAAAATAAGGCGCTTGAGCCCTTGCGTTGTCCGCGCAGGCGTGGTGCGCCCTTGCGAAGAGCCGCGAAGCGTGCGCATTGTGTTCGAGCCTAGCGCCTACGTCACGGCACTCTACGAGCTGCGTGTTTTCGTTCCCACCGCCTCCTTGACGCCGTTTCGAGTCGCCATCGCTGCCGTTTGCATTCCCGCGGTGCCCAGGTAAACCAAAATGCACAGTCGACCAGTCAATCTTACCAACATTGCCCAAAATTATCCGAAATTTTCCCATATGTAAACTGACTATAGGTTTCATGAAAAAAAATGCTCTGCAATTTGCCTTGGTCGCCAGTACTGAAATTTGTCGGAAGGCTCTGTCCCGTGAGATTCGATTTTCACAGTCATTAGCTTTTTTACTTTAAAATAAAAACGCTCAGAACAAGTATGGCAGCCACTGGCCAGATCTTATGCTTAACCAATTGTGACCCTGGTTAAATAAACGGTGTCTTCGACTGGCTGCCCCGGGTGTACACTGGGAGTGATCTACGTGTTCGACTGGACATGTGACTCTGCCCCAGTGCAACTTTCACGTGTTCGACTGGGCATGTGACTCTGCCCCAGTGCAACTTTCACGTGTTTGACTGGGCATGTGACTCTGCCCCAGTGCAACTTTCACGTGTTCGACTGGGCATGTGACTCTGCCCCAGTGCAACTTTCACGTGTTCGACTGGGCATATGACTCTGCCCCAGTGCAACTTTCACGTGTTCGACTGGGCATGTGACTCTGCCCCAGTGCAACTTTCACGTGTTCGACTGGGCATGTGACTCTGTCCCAGTGCAACTTTCACGTGTTCGACTGGGCATATGACTCTGCCCCAGTGCAACTTTCACGTGTTCGACTGGGCATGTGACTCTGCCCCAGTACAACTTTCACGTGTTCGACTGGGCATATGACTCTGCCCCAGTGCAACTTTCACGTGTTCGACTGGGCATGTGACTCTGCCCCAGTGCAACTTTCACGTGTTCGACTGGGCATGTGACTCTGTCCCAGTGCAACTTTCACGTGTTCGACTGGGCATGTGACTCTGTCCCAGTGCAACTTTCACGTGTTAGACTGGGCATATGACTCTGCCCCAGTGCAACTTTCACGTGTTCGACTGGACATGTAACTCTGCCCCAGTGCAACTTTCACTTGTTCGACTGGGCATGTGACTCTGCCCCAGTGCAACTTTCACGTGTTCGACTGGGCATGTGACTCTGTCCCAGTGCAACTTTCACGTGTTCGACTGGGCATGTGACTCTGTCCTAGTGCAACTTTCACGTGTTCGACTGGCAGATTTGCTCTCACTCTGGTCACTCCCGGTTAGCTCGTTGCTCCCGGTGCACATTTCTTGCTCCGAGAATTTTGAATTACACGTGGAAAACAAATTAATGCACTGACAGCGAGTGATCACGTGTTCGGGTGGGAGCGCTCTCGCTCGGAGCTGGTGCATACCCGGTGGAGAGCATGACGTCATCTAATAAGCTTTAAACCCGCCCTGGTGCAGGCCAGGGGCAAACACCGTAAGAATTGATACATCCTGAGACAGACATAAGAACATTGGTTTATACTCTACTACTACCTTATACTTTCTAAGTAATCCCAACGAACCAGTGTCTGTCCGTCAGAGACCAGCTACTCCGAGGGTTGCCACCCGTCCCGGAGCGGCCCAAGAAGACGACCAAGAAGCTCAGCAAGTTCACTATGACGACTCCGATCATTCGTCCCAAACCACAGACCCCTGCCACGACCTGCAGCCACGAAGTTCTCTGTCAACTAGGTAGGGTTGGTCGTATTCCTGATCACATAGGGTTTTAGTGGATTTATTTTAAAATAAAGAACTTCGAATGTGTGAAAATGTAAGGTTGAAAGTATAGAATAGGCTGTCAATGGTAGCATTGAGTACCCCATATGGAAAACTCGGTGATAGAAAATTAGCGTAAATGTTAAACTATCTGACACCTTCAGTTCTAGTGTTAAGAAATATCATTTTGTTATTTTTCGCAGATTACTCGCACTTGAGACTGTTTTACACTCAATTAATTTGAATCAATGCTAGGCTTAGCGATTGATTCAAATGTATCGATATTTTGAGTCGTTATTATTTAATTTCATATATTTGTTAAAAAGAACGACTGCCAGCGCCGTCAGGTGGTCGCCACCGGTGCCATGTGTTTCCGGCTCGTTTGTTCAGCAGAAAGTTTAACATTAGCGCATGTCCTCTGGCTATACCTATAAAATTAATTAATTAGTATAGTAATTAAGAGTAAATAAAGTAAAAGTAATTAGGTTAGCAAAAGGAACGGAATGGTAGGGTAGGGTAGGGTCGGACAGGGTGGGCGGGGTAGGGTAGGGTAGGGTAGGGTAGGGTAGGGTAGGGTAGGGTAGGGTAGGGTAGGGTAGGGTAGGGTAGGGTAGGGTAGGGTAGGGTAGGGTAGGGTAGGGTAGGGTAGGGTAGGGTAGGGTAGGGTAGGGTGGGGTGGGGTAGGGTAGGGTAGAGTAGGGTAGGGTAGGGTTAGTAGATAGGGTAGGGTAGGATAGGATAAAATATAGGGTAGGGTAGTGTAGTATAGGGTAGGTAAAAGGTAACTGTAACCATGTCATTGACCCTCTATAGGCCCGTTTGGCCGTACTCTCGAGCAAGAACGTTCGGCGTATCTTGCCCAATGCGAACATTTCGAGCAGGCCGCTAGTTTGCTACGAGACCACGCTTGGCGCGTGCGTATACGTGACGAAATCGTGCGTCTTGGTTCTGCCGTGACGACGACGGTCAAGGGGCGAGTCTCGATCGACCAGAAGCGCCTGTCCACTCAGCAAGCCAAGGTACAGCTGGCAGAATAGATACAATAGATTCCAATCATTTGCCAAATCGATATGCACAATATGGGACTACAGTTTATCGCTAATAGTTTTTTAATGTTTTCTTGTATAATTGATTTGGATAGATTAATTGTATCCTTGTATTTCCTCTGTTCTCAAAGCAACATGGAACTTCCCATTCAAATATTTTATCCCCAGAAGCGTTCACCGTTACAATTTCTTCATTTTCTTCTGTCGTTCTTATTTGTTATACATAAGAAACTTGTGAGAGATATATAATTCCGGTGCTTTCCATTTGTAACCTACGTTATTATTTATTGCAATGTTCACCATCACGTTCTGCGACATCTTAAAATTAAATTTTACCGCTTATTTGTGCTCCCTGGTAATAAATTTAGATATTTTTAAAACAAAATTATGTCGCTACAACCCCGAGCAAAATTGATCACAGTCAACATTTTGCTTAGAAAAAAAACAGACCACAAGAATAACACAGAGAAATAAAAACACGTTAACTCTCAGTAGGATGTTTGTTTATTAACCAAGGGCTCGTTAACCAAAGTTGTCAGGTTTTGAGCAAATTCCGCTGCTACTTTCGCGTCGATGGAGGTGCCGTGCGCTCCGGCTGAAATCTTAGATATTTTTTTTTAATCTCTTTGCCTGCTAGACACACTTATACTTAAGTTTGAACTAAGATTGTGAATCTAAATCAACGCACAAAAATAAAATAATCCTCTACTCTTAAATCTCCAGCTGCGAGTGAAAATGTCCTCGTGTCCTGGCTTTTCATTCATTAGCCAAATTATCTCAAATTGTCCTGGCATCAAAAATCTTTGAAGATAGGTGTAAATTGGTGTTGCTGTTATGGTTTCATGCACATGATTTCCATGTGATTTCTATGCACAGGAAACAATTGACAGAACCCGAATTGAGGCTAAGTCCAGTACCGACTTTTTATACATGTTTTCTCTTGGTTGGCAAAATCCTCCGAACGGCAACTCTTGAATAAAAGTTTCTTTGTATGTATAGTTTTCATCGATTGAAATGACCCAGATGAACCTTTATATTCAAACGATGTGTGTTCCTTGCAGATATGATGGTACCATGCCATGTCTAGACAGATGATTCATGTCGTTATCACAGTCATTATCCAGTCGGTAGCTATTGGGTCAGCGTCTGATTCATAATTTCGCCAATTATTAGAGTGCTGTATTTTTTTTTTTTAGAATCTGAGTAATGCTTGGTGATATTATGTGGATGTAAGCAGATGTTCAGATCTTTGAAATATTAGTTGAAACGTACAGTACGGACCGTAGGCCCGGTGAATTGTTACAGGCTTGGTGATAATAGTCACCGGTATTTGTACCTATACTACCATATTTGTACCATATTGCACCTGTGTAATTAATGGTTGTGTTCCAGGCTCAGTCCAACCGAATTTCTAATGTCATATTGTCACTTTTTTAACAGCATTTATGGATTTTTAACTTTTTTTTTTTGATCGGAGGAGCCATTCGCGAATCGCAACGCCCCGAAATTCCTTTGCCAAAGAACGTTGAGGAGGTGTACCCAAGATGAGGAGGTAAGAACAACTGGCTGGCAAAGCTACAGGCTTTCCGCGAAAGAGCGAAATTAGACAACATTAACCATAGTTATAGTCAGTTACGAGATTTTCTGTTCGCTTTTTGAAGACTAGTCAACATATTGTCAAAATATTATGAATCGTCTGCAAAGAATAAACGTGAAAATAATTTGTACAAATGTATGTAGAAAACGAAGCTTTCATTCCAAGGCCAGATATAGCAAATCAGTTTAGAATTAGATTACATGCTAACATGCTAAAGCCAGGTAGGTATAGAGAGAGATTATAAATATATTGTTACCAAGCCAGGAAGCTGGAAACAATGAATAAATAAATATCAGCCGATAAACCTGAGAAAAAGAGATATTGGGTAGGTTCAAAGAAGCCTGAACCAAAAATCTGAGCCAAACATTTTTGAAGTGAAGTCAAATGAAAAGTGGGGTTTATAAGCGAGTCAATCTAAAGATGAGCTCAAGCCATAGTTTGGTTTGATTGGTTGTTTTAACACAACTTACCTTGTGACTCTTGTCTAATGAAGACGGTGAATTAGTCGGTGATAAGTAAACTAACCTAGCTCAGTAGGGAGGAGAGAAAACCTGTGCCAGCAAGTAGTCGTCTCCTGTCGAAAAGCAATTCGAAGACCATCGACTAAACGTCCCTTCAGAAGGACGATTTAAAGCGAACAACATGATTCCTCCACAAGTCCATGCTGTCCAGAGATTAAAAAATAATCCTGACGAAGTTGTTTTATTACCTTGCATTCCTGCAACCTCTCTTTCGAACAGAACTGACCATAAATATGGGCAGGATTGGTCACCAATCCAATACCTGACCCAACGCAGTGTTGCTTAACTTCTGTGATATCACAAGAACAAGAGCTAACAAAACGGCAAATCGTTCAGTTCAAGGCAAATATGATAAATGTCCTCTTAATTTGAACTTTTTTGAACACCACCTTAGAAGGCAGCGACCGGCATGACTTTGCGGGGCAACGCCGAGTTCTTCGTGCGCTACCAGATTCTTTGCAAGTTCATTGCGGCTGCTCGGCGGGCTCTTACCACCAACCGCCTCAAGACGCGGCTGCAGATGCTCAAAGAGCACGCAGCGGAGACCATTGCGGCCGAGGACGCAGCCAAAGCCCTGGCAAACCAGCCGAATGGTACAAATATCGGAAGAGGAGACTGCTCGTTTTGAAGCTTAATGAACTACTCTTCAAGAAACAAACGTACAATAAAGCAGACTGATTTTCTGGAACTGTTTCCATTCATTTAAGTGCATAAAACTGAACGGTTTGGCGTTTTGAAAACACCGGTTAGGTTACCTGTGCGAACGTTGATCTCTTTAGAGGAGTGATTGCTGGCCGGACAGTTGTGAAGCCAATGAAAGACACGAGAAGGAGGAGAAGATGAACTATATTATGTATTTCCTTGATGAGACCTTCATCAATATATGTATTTCCTTGATGAGAGCTTGGAGAAATTGTATACGTCAAAATAAGAAGTACTCCTGTTACTTCTGGTACTCTGGTACTTCATACTATCGATGTTTAATTATAAGTTGTAAGTTGGCAGCACTGGATGCTGCCATTGATCAAGTTCCGCATTTTGTTGTGTCGCGCGCTGGTATCGCTAGATCGCTGCACTTGGGTTGCCTGCTGGTTATCTCATCAATCTATGTATATCTGTCTTTTATTAACCCATTTCTACTATTGGTATATTTTTATTTGTTTATTTACAGTTTATCAACAATTTTACAACTGTGAAAACCAAGTCATAAAAAAATAATATTGAATGTAACAGATGATACTATTTAAAAACTTCTTAGCGCTACAAAACTGCTTCTGGAAGAGCATTTCTTTTGGGGTATTTAAAAACACAAACGGATATTTTTTCGTTAATAACAACGGGTAACCTTTTGTAGCTTCCTCTTCCTTCTTGTAGCAATCAGCTACAAGGTGTTAAGAATTCCGTGTAATTTTACCAATATGACTTGTGTCGTACCACAAGGTCAACCGAGACAAATAACCCGTGATCGTTTATATTATTATTCATATCACGAAGTGTATGGATGGTTTGATTAGACAATAAGTAATTTGGCGATTAGCACGTTGATATCAAAGGAAGTATGCGAAGAATACATGTGCCTGAGAGATAAATTAAATATAGGTATATTTCAAAATCAAAAATGTATAAATGAGAAGCACATTTCCTAGGTATGCTCTATTTTAGTTCGCACGTGATTCGTTGGGTAAGTACAGTACAACCACTTCGTTTGTAGATATAAACCCAGCGTTAATGTTAAACTTTCTTCTGAGTAAATGAGATCACAATAAGTCGTAACGGTAGCTGCCACCCGATAGCATTTGCGACCATTTGAGCATTTAACAAACTTTTAAACTCAAATAATTACGAGTCAAAATGTCGATCTTTGAGGTTGGCATTATTAAATTAACTGAGCGTAAGCTAGTCTTTTTTAAGTGAAATTCCTTGACACTCGAAACGACGGTGTCTCTATCAAGTAGCATCCTCCACTTTTGTATGTAAAGTACCTACTCATTTGGCGGCTTTTTTCGAGAATTCAGTTCAACAGTAGCGCTATGATAGTACGGTATTAGAAAATCGTTGAAATGTGTGTATTTATGTTGCTTTGCAAATGTTAATGAGCTGAAAAAATTGCAAGTTTGCCGAATTATAATTATCTTTATTATATACGAAATTATTGACAGGGTCACCATCAAGAATCTCTAAGGATGTCACTTTGGACCTGTACGGGACTCCTGATGCTGGGGGCGTTTGTCTCAGGTAAGATTCTTTCGCGTCCAATGCACTTTATGTCAGAACTAATTTAAAAAAAGACTTTAGCGCTTATATCCGAGCCACAAAAATATATAATTCTCCTTATTTGCTGCCATCTCGTTTACAGGATCGCAGTGGGGCTATGGCTCTTCAAACGGTAAGTCTATGCATATTATCTAATTAAACATTGACCAGCGTATCTTTTGGGTTTAGAGTGGAATATCTCCGGCCATGGCTGACGTGCTATTTTTATTCCTTTGTTTACTTTTTTGATTATTGTGTTTAACGACGCACTGTTTTGACAACGGGCCTTGTGGCACTGGTCTTATGGCGTCGGTGAATGAGTGCATGATGATGGGGATGATGATAAAACTAACATAGCCTAGAAAGGAGAAGGAGAAACTCGGTACCGGCAAGTAGCCTACTCGTGTCGAAGAGCACCAAGGGGACCACCGGTATAACGTCCCTTCCAAAGGACGGTACAACTAGAAGAGCAGGATTCCTCCACAAATCCATGCTTTCGAGAGGTTAATAAGCAAGGCGAGTGAATTTGCTGCACTAACTTTCATCCCTCTAACCTCTCTCCCGAACAGAACTGGTCATGTGTATGATGGTCACCCATGTAACTGACTCAGCGCAGTGTTGCTTAACTGCTCGGTGTTTACTTTCATTTTTTTAAATAAGGAAAATTGTATGTGTTTCTTACCATCTTTACAAACATTTTCGAAGCTCCAATACAATGATGAAACCGACGACTTGATGTAAGAGCAAAGACAAATTAACTATAAAATGTTAATAAATACAAATACAATTAATGTAAACACTACATGCCAAGAATAAGGCAAAGCGGTAGTCAGGCACCAGGTGTACTCTTACCTCCATGCCCACAGGACCTGCCACCTGGTCGGCGACGTACCCTGAATGTGGAGGAAGATTCCAAAGCCCCATAGACTTAGACGAAGTAGTCGAGACTTGGGAGCCGAGACTTCAGTGGTTCCACTACCATATGACGCCGCCAACGATGACGCTTGCTAACAACGGTCTCTCGCGTACGTATGGGGTGGGTTGTCACCCTCGCCTTGGTCAAGCGGCCATGGAAAATTGGGTTAATTCAGGGAAGTTACGTGCTAACGTATCTAACAAATAACTTATAAGTAGCATATTATGTGTGCCTACATATATTCCGATAATCGATAACGCATTTGCTCCCTGTGATGTGGATACATGAAACACCTGGGGAAGCAGGCACTATCATCCTTTGATTTTTTTTTTACAATTGCGTAAAATTCTGCATGAATTTTTTTAAATTGTATTTCCTACTTGTATTAAATGGCAAATTGTACTAATTCACAGTTTGGACCGCAAACAGTCCCAAAAACGCCAGTGCTTGGCGTCCTAAAAATTAGATTTTGTTCGAGCATTTTCAGAAGTTAATTCAATTATCTCTGCAACATGTTAGCTGTCAGAATTGATTGATTGGGTTTTGTCGAATGCATTGCATAGCTTTGCAGTTATTTTTCTAGTGATTTCCTGACGGGAAGGGGTTAGAGTTGGTGCTTTATCTGGCAACACAGCTAAGGTGGTCAAGTCGCGATGAGTTGAAATGTTGACACCTTTAAAAAAAAACGAATCGAACAAAGACCCTTCTAATTTAGCTACTCGAAATGCTTAAACCGCTATACCTATACTAGAGTTTTTTTGGAAGTTCCATGATAAAGAAATAAATAATAAATAAACGTATAAATACAATTGACACCTGAACGAGATGCCATTTGATGTCATTTGACGTGTCATTTGATATAAACATACTCACAAAATACAACAATGGCGCATTTTCTTGTAAAAATCTTGTGGGTTGCTTTGCCCCATTCAGTTAATTTGAGAAGCACCAAAATCGGCAACGGCACCTCGCCGATGTTGGTGCTCGATTCTGACAAAGTCTACGCACTGGACTCGTTGCACTTCCATTGGGGCCAGACCAGCGCCGAGGGGAGCGAACACACTTTCATGGGCAGGCGGTAAGTAAATGGAAACCAGGATCAGATACCGAGAAAAGTTCCGCATCTAATAGTTCCGGTTTCCAGATATCCCCTCGAAACGCACGCCGTTCACAAAAGGATTGATAACAACGGGAACGTTGCCTCACCCCTGGAGATTGTCGTCGTTGCTAATATGTTCCAGGTAAACACCGTGTTGAATAAAGATACCTCCATTATCTCTCTTGTACAAAGCAGTGCGTGTGTATGATGATCTCCTATCTGATAACTGACCCATTGCAGTGTTGCTTAATATCGGTGATCTCATGAGAACCAGTGTGTCCTGAATAATAAGTCGTTCAGTGGTCACTCATCCAATAATTCACCAAGCGCAGTGTTGTTCAACATTGGTATCTCACGAGAACCGATGATTCTAGCACGAAAAACCGTTCGGTGGTCACCCATCCAATATCTGACCCATTGCAGTGTTGCTTAACTTGCACGTCATATCTCCGTGGCAGGTATCCTTGCTGCCTAACATTGCTTTCGACGGGTTCCTCTCGGCGGTGTCCCTCGTGCGGGAGACAGGGGCGTCGACGCCAGTGCGTCCTTTTCCGTGGTCGAGGCTCGTCCAACCGTTCACCAAGAAGTTTTACATGTACCGCGGGTCTCTCACCACACCCCCTTGCAGCGAGGTGGTCACTTTCATCATCCGTGACAAACTCTTCAAGGTTTCTGAGAATCAGGTAGGAGCATTACTTAATTAGTTTTTCCGCTAAAAGTTAAATTCGGTATTCAATCGGGGATAAATCGTCTACCTAATTATCGCTCTAACCATCAGCTTTTATTGACAATAGATACTATTTTGAGGGTATTTATTGCATTTGATGACTTAGATAGACCTTCTAGGAATAGAACCAAGAGGTCGCGAATGCTTAGAGTCACTCTGATTTCAGTGATGCTATACTGCTTTGACATCCAATTTAAGGTTGGATACTTTTTACTCATATAATTTCTAGATTTCATTCCGCATGTCCCAAACCTAGTGGCTGCAGAACCTATGCTATGCTACAACAAGTAACAAGCAACATAAAATTAATGTTGAATGGTTAAAATAGCACGTCTCACTTTTCAGAAAAGCTACTCTCAGTTGCTACGCAACTCATCAAACGTTCCCAGGACCTTCTAATCTTCTCATTTTTTTAACAAAATTGTGCGCCCCTTTAAAATGCATTGCACCGTTGTTTTCTACAGTTGGATATTCTGCGCACACTTCTCGACGAAGAACGGGAAGTAATTTCCAGCAACTTCCGGTCTGTGCAGCCAAAAAACGGTCGCGAAATTTTCCACGTGCTGTAAGGTCGCACCCGAATCGATTGCAAAACCTGCAGACAAATTCAATTGAGTCCAGGCTTTGGATTTATAGGTCAAGTCAGAGTCCCAGCGCTAAAGTTTAGCGTTCTACTGATATAATGAACTGGTAACTCGCAGTAAAGTTAGCTGCCACCCGATGGAGTTTTCTGCCGTCTTTTTAATCAAAACTCTACTATTGAATAATTTGCATTAAAAGTATCGATATAGGTATTTGAGGCAGGGATTTGTGAAGATTTTATAAGCGCAATCCAGTCTCAATTGCGTGAAATCTGCAAGAAATAACAAAATACCATTTTTTAAGTTTAACAACGCGGTGACTCCAGCTAGCAGTAGCTACCAATTTTGTCGGTAACTTAGTTGTTCGGTTGGTACATGGTATTATTATCGAAGACATTTTCATACTTTCGTGGTTTACCATTAGCTTTGTGACCCTGACAAGACCTTCAGAGTATGAACTTAATAACATTCCTTGTATTGTGGACTTCGTTACAAGGACCCACTTGTCAAAAATTGTATGCCCCCGCCATATTAAAGAAGCCATTTAAAAAAATTGCAATTATCCAGGCAATTATTAATTTCTTTGAAACTGGTCGCAGATAAGCTTAGATTCTCAGTGAAGTTGGTAAAAAAAAAAACTGATAAACTTACTAACAAAAAGCTACATTAATAATTGTAAGTTTGATTAATACTAAAGATTTGCTCAAATTCTACTCAGCGGCTTGGTTTGTTCAGAGAGCGATCACGTTTACGGAAAAAGAGCAACGTTTTAAAGTCCAATATAGACAGATTATTTTTGCCCACTAAGTACCCTTTTATGGGAGAGAGGTTGGAGGGATAAAAGTTAGTACATCAAATTCATTCGCATTGTTATCATCCTCTAAGTGGAGGATTCATCTTGTTCCAGTTGCGTGACTCCTGTGCGTAGAGCGGGTTAGAACACTCGAGCAGGACAACTAATAAGTTTTAAGCTTCGCTCCTTCCACAGGCGCTAACTTAACTCATCTTGGTAAAATTTGATATAAATTGCAAAGGCTTGCAATGCACGGGGTATTTTATTATTAGGAACACTACTGACCTTTAAAAAATCTCTGCCCAAATGGGGGCCTAGAGCAAAACCCGTGATAGGTGGTGATCGGGGTTCGAGTCCCCGTTTGGACATCAATTTTTGAAAAGGTAGTAGCGTTGAGTGGTAGAAGTGCTCCTAAGAGTAAAAATAAATCACCTTTTTTATGGTAGTATTATGCAGCTCATATTTTCTGATGCTGTGACATAAACAAACAAAATGTTTAATAAGCATACATAAGCTGAGAAAAACATTTTTTAACGACTCGTTGTTTTGAAGTATTGATGGAATATTTAATTGTGTAATTTTAATGTTAACTTTAATTCCAGGTTTTAGCCTTTTGACAAATTTCAACACCTGAAAGTAACAACTTCTTTTTTACAAAAGAATATACCGGTCAATGAAATGAATGGAAATCGAGCAGAAAAGGAGGATGTAGATGTTGAAAACTACGGTTTTTCTACAAGCTATTCAATGTGTGGCCTTTAATAGCACTCCGAAAGCACTTAACATTCATACACCCACTGCTCATCAGAGGTAAGATCTCAACAACTGTCATAGAACCTCTCACAGTCAAGCGAGTGGGTGGTCACCTCAGACGATTATACCAGTTTTCACAATATTTCTGAAGTTCAGAACAGCATACTTGCGTCGTAAATCGCAATACACAACACACCTTGCTGAAAAGAACAAATTTTACAATAATTAAACGGATTAAAACACAAATTTAGTATGTAAATAATCAAATATTTTTTATTACAATTTGATTTCCAACCTATTTGACATGAAGCCCTTTTAACAGGTTTCCAAAACAGTGTTCAAAAGAGAATCTTGAAATAAAAACAAATTATGCAATATTATCGCTAACCCCGGCGTTAAATGTTTGCCCGCAAAGTCACTCGGTGAAATATGCTTAGAAGCTCAAATAAAAATAACGGACTACTGATAAAATTCTTGCGTGCCACAACGTCTACCACTAAACATCCTAACCCATTCAATCCCAGCGGACGAGCGCCCATAGGCAACCTATCGGAAGACAAATATTCATAGTTTGGCAAATATACAAAGAGATGACTACAGAAATATCTCCGCACGCTAGCGTTTAAAATGGTTCAAGCAAGTCCCAAACTTTAATCTACGTGGTAGTACTTTTGCATACAAATATCTAAACAGGGCTTATTTCAGTCGAGAGGAAAATAGGACTGCAAATTTTACACGTTGTTTACGGTCAACATGTTTATAATCTACGGGCGACTAACAAAGGCGGCAAGAAAGGCAACCCTCGCCCTTTTTTTAACGAACCCGGCATCGACCACACACCTTTAACACCGGCCGGCACCGCAGAGCAAGCCGCAAGGAAACGTCTGTACAATAATTTACACTGCGCTCGCGCAAACACGAGCGGCATCTTCAAACGTTCTTCACCTAGGCGCACACAAAGCTTTCGAATAAACTTTCAACTCCGTGCTATAGTCTTAGAATAGTATTTGTCAAACGTACGAACAAAGCTGCAGCCAATGCAAACGCCGGAGAGCTGTGCTGATTAACACGACAGTAACTTTTTGGATCGTCGCCTCTTGCACCCTGGTATTCTTCATTCTTCAGGCAAGACGCAAAGGAGCTGATGCAACACTGGAGGGCTTCGTCGCTTTGACTGTCTTGATCTTCGCTGGTACCACTTTAATTACGTGACGGCCAGGGTAGCGGTTCTCGACGTTCTATGCACGAACCACGTTAGATCAGTCATTGAACCGGCATGGAACGAAAGTTACGGGTTGCAATTTTGTTCACGTAGTTTTCGATGCCATAAGAACTAGCTCATGAAAATGTACTTATCGACAGCCCCCTTACTTCAGAAACAAAATAACTACACGTACTTCCGTGTTATTGATCCACAGTCCTCCTTATGTGAGGTTCAATATATCCTAAACAAATCATATCATGATAACAATATGCAAGCTAACTAGTTAATAATAATTGAAAACAAATTGAAATTCTATTTACCGTAAATTGGTGCCAATCTGACCTACACCTTGAACACATACATGACTCGGTTTAAAGCCCAGTTTGAGGTTGCCAAGCTCCATTCAACATGGCCCGCATAGAACATTTCAAACCTTCCCCTGCTGTCACCACTTGGGCTTTGTCAGGTTAATTCATCTCCTTGAGTGTCATCAGCGTCACAGCTCGAACTCGCCGATGGATTACCAATCCGTCGAAATTGTCAGCGAGCCTCTGTAACTGTCATCGTAGCTTTACCAATTGGCAACACACCAATCAATCTACCGATGAAATCTGCAGATCGGCAATCTGTCGTGTGTACCAAGGAAAACACAGATGTTCACTGCGTATACTTATTAACAGTTCCCCACGTGCCAAAAGCTGCTGCCGAAAAGCTCAGCTGCGGTTTGATGGCCCTATTTGCCGGGAGCGGCAGGGGTCTGCGGACCAATCGTATCGCTGCGACGATAGTAGAGCAGATAGGGCACGCGCGGCGACTTCGGGTGCAGCACCTGGCTCTCCATCACCGCCTTCACCGTCGAGTCGTCGTAGCGCACCCAGCCGCCGCAGCCGACGTGGAAAGCATCCGTGACGTAGTGGCCCTTGGACGCCTCCTTGCCGTCGTGGTAGACAACTGTGCGAGCGATGGGTGTGGTTAGGCGGTTAGATTACAAGGCATTTAGATATAAGATATGTGGGTCATTTTCCAATATATGTATTGCATGATAAATATTATATGAGAACTGATTTCTCACAAGAGTTTATGGGGTATTTTATAAAACATCTTGATTTTTAATCTAGATCGATTGAAAAAGCCAGATGTTAACGGTTCACCAGAATGTCTAGCCTAGGGAACTTCACTAGGATTCAAGACCCATTTAGCAAAACTCAAGAGAGCTTTTTTAACAACTGAAGATGGAAAAAAGGAAACATGACTCAGAAACATATTAGGCATTATTTTGAAAGATGACGTTAACAAAAAATATTGATTGCTTAACTTCCAGTGAAAAGTTCAGAGGGATCAAGTTGTTCGTGCTTTGAAACAGAACAAGACTAGTATACTAATACTAAGAAGGCTTTAAAAAGAGTGTTTTTTTTTTAGAAGTGCTGGCACACAAAAATACTTCAACGTGTGACTGGTTAAAAGATATGAAATGTTAAGAACTTACCAGCAAATAGCTTGTACTGCTTGGCCTTTGCCCCGTATTTCTTTGTAGAGGACATCAGCTCTGAAAATAAATAAAACATTGTTTAGCAGTTTCACTTTAGTTTCACTAATGGGTCATTCCATGTGTAATCACTCACTTTTAATTAAATTTCACTTTGACCGACCCAGATTTTGATGAAAATTGGTATACTTGTTAAGTTTGTTGACTTAGGGGCTATTTTTTTTTTTTTTTTTTTTTGGTCCAACCGTTCGGATATTACAAGGGGGGGAAGTTGGGGTCATTTTGCCCCCCGGGCGTGTAGTGACCACCCTTTCTACGCAATATCTAGGGTTCTATGGGAGCTACAGAGCTGGGAAAAAAATCATCTGAAAGGTAATTTCATACCCTACCTGAATATGGAAACAAAAATGACGATATGTTAATACGAATTTAATTGTGATTTTACACATCTGCATTTTCCAAAATGACCATATCGCTGATGAGTCATTTTTGATTTGCCTGATTTTTTTTCTATATATACAGAACATACATATGATCATGTGTTCCAAAAATCAAGATGGGTGTTTTACCACTTTCCAAGAAAAAAAATTTTTTCTATAAAAAAGTGCCTTTTTGCCAGTAGAACAGCATTTTGATCACAATTATTGTGATCAGAGCACTGGCATATATTTTATATTAAAGTTGATTTTTGTTTGCACAGTTGCATGTTCTTGAAATGTTATTCTCTACAATACAAATCGATTGTTTGCCATATTCCTGTAAATCATGGATCAAGTTGAAACAGTTCATAGAAGTCAAAAGTTTGTTCATTTCTTGTCTGGACTTGCATCTACAAGAATCTTAAAATGGTATTCCCTAGAATACAACTATAGATTGTTTGTCATGCTCCTGAATCATGGATCAAGTTGTAACAGGTTACAAGTAAAAAGTTTGGTAATTTCTTGTCTGGACTAAAGCAATCAGTCTCTGGCCTCATGTTGATGAGGATAGAAGCTAATTTGCTCTCAAGCACCTTTTATTTAGAGATTCATAATGTGCTCAATTGGACTGTTCTTTGAAGAAGAATGTGGACCCATCGAAGATCTAGCGATTAAAAGCATTGAAAGTTTCAATAGTGACCAGCAGTTATCATTAGCTCTGCGTACTAAGTGTGATAATGTGAAGACCGTGTGTCATTTACATGAAAAGAAATTCCTTCGTCTGTATAGCTGTCACCACAAGTTATGCTGCGATCCGTTTCAGGCTCACTGTGGAATAGTGAAAGTTAATGGGTTAAGAGAAATTAATGCAGCATCCAGGACGAAATACTTGGAGATTGCCGACCTCATCCCTGGAAAGAAATTATGCTCAACTTGCCGTAAGCTGCTCTCGCTCAGGCTGAAGGAACTAACAACCGTTTCTGTTCTAACGCCAACTAAATCCACTGAACTTGACCTACCTTTCGTGGACATACCCTGTGAAGCAGATGCCGTGAATCAGTCTTTAGCTGCATTTGGTGTGTCACCTATTAATACCACCAAACTAAAGGGTAAATCTATGTTTTATTCGAAAAGAAAGTTCAGCGAAATAACACAAGGTGTAAAGAAGAGATTGGAACTAGTATCTCCCAGTAATGAAGAAATCAGCAAAGAAGATTTGACATCTTCAGAGGAGTGCAAGGACAGCATCCGTGATGGGTCAGAGATAATAGCACAACTGAAAGAAAAGTTTAAGACGAGTACCAGAAGCGAGAAAATAACAATTTTATCTGTGCTTCCAAAAAGTTGGAGCATTAAGAGAATAATGCAAGAGTTCAATGCATCTAACCATTTGGTACGTAAAACCAAACAACTAGTAAAGGCCCAAGGGATACTGCCATCTGCAAATCAAAAAGCAGGAAAAACTCTTTCCCCTGATTGCATTCAACTGATTGAAGAGTTTTATGAAAATGATGATGTAAGCCGTGTCATGCCGGGTAAAAAAGATTTTGTCTCGGTTAAAGTGGGTGACAATCGAGTTCACCGCCAGAAGAGACTAGTGTTAAGCAACTTAAGTGAAGTGTATCGCAGCTTCAAAGATAAATATCCTGACATCAAGGTTGGATTCTCGAAGTTTGCAGAGCTCAGACCCAAACATTGTGTTCTGGCAGGAGCAGCTGGGACACATTCTGTCTGTGTCTGTACGATACACCAAAACGTTAAGTTGATGGCTTTGGGAGCAAAGCTGCCTTTGCTTTCAGACGGTACCATCAAATCATACCAACACTGCCTTGCCAGCCTCATGTGCAACCCCCCGCTTCTCAACTGCTTTGTAGGAAAGTGTGGCAATTGTCCGGGAACCGATGAACTTCGTGAATGGCTAGAAATCTCATTCAGTGAAAATTTCATAGACTCTGTGACTTATAAACAGTGGCTGTCAACAGACAGATGTACCCTAGAGACAATTACGAAACCTACAGATGAGTTTGTTGACTGTTTTATTGAAAAATGCATTTTATTAAGAAATCATGATTTTATTGCACGGCAGCAAGCGGCATTCATGCAGGAGAAGAAAGCCAACCTTAAACCAGGGGAAGTTTTAGTAGTGGGCGACTTCGCTGAGAATTATTCTTTTGTGCTCCAGGATGCTGCACAAGGTTACCATTGGAATAACAGCCAATGCACCCTTCACCCATTTGTGTGTTACTTTAAGCCTGAAGATCGAGACATACAACATTTAAGTTACGTTGTCATTTCTGACTCGCTAACTCATGACACCGTTACTGTGCACACTTTCCAAAAGCACCTGATAAGACACCTGAAACAAAACATTTCGGATGTATCCCATTTAATTTACTTTTCTGATGGAGCGGCAGCCCAATATAAGAATAAGAAGAATTTTTCCAACTTGTGCCATCATGAAGTTGACTTCGAACTAACTGCTGAGTGGCATTTTTTTGCCACATCCCACGGTAAAGGACCATGCGATGGAGTTGGTGGGACTGTAAAACGAAATGCAGCACGGGCAAGTTTACAGAAACCATATGCCGACCAAATAATGACGCCGATAGACTTTTACCGGTGGGCAACAGAAAATGTGTGGACTGTAAATTTTGTGTTTGTAGCCAATGAAGAGATTACAGCAAATGGCATCAAACTTAAAGAACGATTCAAAGAATTAAAAACTATCGTAGGCACAAGAAGCTTTCATGCGTTCTACCCAAAATCGCTAACTTCCTTACATGTGAAACACTTTTCTCTTTCTGAAGAAATCAACATTGTGAAGATTGTTGAGAAAAATGAAGAAGGAGAAGAAGAAGAAGAAGAAGAAGAGGAGGAAGCAACAGCAGCAGAAATACCCGAGTTTGAGTTCAAAGACGTGGGCAGTTTCATCACTGTAGCATACAACGAAGACTGGTGGCTAGCGTGTGTTCTTGAAAAATCATCACAGTCTCTTGAACTTCAAGTCAACTTTCTACACCCTCATGGACCAGCTCCATCATATTTTTATCCCAGTGTACAAGACAAACTAATTGTAGCTTTTGCTGATGTTTTAACACTGGCCGACCCCAACACGGCAACTGGTCGAACATACTTTTTGTCGGCTACAGACACCAACAGGGCAACAGCAGGGCTTATAAAATATGTACCTCAATAAGGTAAACTACATCTCTCTTAAGATATGCAAATTTGTACTTCATAGTAGCTATGATTGTAAGTAATGATCATTTTCTTGAATGTTGTCTTAAATTCAGTTCATATTAATTTATATTATGAATGAATTTGCAGAAAACATTTTTTTTTCTTGGAAAGTAGTAGAACACCCATCTTGATTTTTGGAACACATGATCATATGTATGTTCTGTACATATAGAAAAAAAATCAGGCAAATCAAAAATGACTCATCAGCGATATGGTCATTTTGGAAAATGCAGATGTGTAAAATCACAATTAAATTCGTATTAACATATCGTCATTTTTGTTTCCATATTCAGGTAGGGTATGAAATTACCTTTCAGATGATTTTTTTCCCAGCTCTGTAGCTCCCATAGAACCCTAGATATTGCGTAGAAAGGGTGGTCACTACACGCGCGGGGGGCAAAATGACCCCAACTTCCCCCCCTTGTAATATCCGAACGGTTGGACCAAAAAAAAAAAAATTAAAAAATAGCCCCTAAGTCAACAAACTTAACAAGTATACCAATTTTCATCAAAATCTGGGTCGGTCAAAGTTTGAGGTGAGTGATTACACATGGAATGACCCTAATTAGTTTTATTATTATTATTATTTCATTAGTTTCACTAATCCCAGTGGCATAAACCTCACCATGTAAAATAAGTAATGCATTGTTGACTGAGCCATGGGATCGATAGTGTTTAGATCAGAGACCGGAATTAGGTTTTTCGATTCCGATTCCATGTTACCTAAAGTTTCAATTCCAATTCCACCCGGAAAATAATCAAAATTCTATCTCCGGTTCCGGAAAGCTCATAAGAAAACTTCCGATTCCAGAAAAGGCACATCAAAATTTTTGATTTCATTTTAATTGTTTTGTTCGGTTTCTATCAGAACACAAATTATAAAAATAGCAAACTAAGCAGTGCAGCCCACAGACCACATAGACAAACTTTTAATTTGAATAGAATTTTTTCGGTAAAATCAAATATTCCGATTCCAAGTGACTAAAAGTAAAAATTTCAATTCCAATTTTATTAACCAGAAAAAAAAAAAATCTGATTCCGTTCCCTGGTTTAGATATCAAACTTTTTGCTGCGCGTTATTTCTGGCAAGGCCCAATTGAAGCCTAGTGACAACCGAAGGAAGTGATAAGTTATCACACCCACACGACAGTTGAATTTTAGATCTAATCGTGATGACGCTGTTAGGCAGAAACATTGAATAGCCAACACACGTAGACAAGAAGGACTCAGGCAGTCTGAACCCAATTGTGGAGACTCACTTGCGTCCAGCTTGAGCTCGACGGGGAACTCGACGCTCTTGACGATCTTGGTACAACCGTCGACGCGGTAGTCGAACCACTTAAGGTGCAGCACGAGCACAAGCGGCAGGTCGTCGAGGGTCACCTGTTGCCACGCTTCTACCTCCTGGTTGGTCTTCGTGCACGTCACTCCCTCGAGCTGGTCGCGGCCGGCAAGCAGCTCGAGCGCCTCGCGCACAGAGCCTGCTTTCTGCAAGGCGGAACACAACGGGGTCAGCAGTGCACGAAACCGCAAATCTTTTCCAGTTCCCCAACAGTCTAATCGCTCAAATTTAGGTGATAGGGCAAAAAAAATTGTGAACTAAAAATATACTTGTCCTGGGAATTACTCTCAGTTGGACTATGATAAGGTATTCTTTCCTGTGTGTAGGCCAAGAGAGATCCGTTAGTCTTTCAACAAGGCATTTGAAGCACAGTAAGGAAATAACTTTTCCTCAGCCTTCTGATAAAATTAAAATAAAGTCTGAGAACATCTATTCAATACCTCACTTGCTTCTGTATTAGGGCAAAACCATGGACAATGCTGACGTGGGGATATAACTTATATGATATCTCCAAAACGACCAGAGGGATCTCCGTCGGAAAAGAATTTCCCCTTCCTGTACAGAATATATATAGATGAAAAGGAGGCAATTTAAGATCCCTTAGGCTTCCAGCCTTGGGCAAAAATATAAATAAACATGACGATCATGCCACAAGGTGGAAATAAAGGAGATCTAAACCAGCCCACATGTCAGCTATCCATGCACTATAGATGCTTGCTGGCTTCAAACCTAGTGCGCATCCTTCAGCTTCTAGCGAGCTTACCTCGATGTCGAGCTGCAGGGTGAAGAACGGCTGCACGTTATCGGTGGACTGGTCGCCGGCGCGTTGCACGCGGGAACGCAGGTTTCCGCGGAAGATGTCGGCAACTGGTGTGCGAGCAAACTCAGCGCGTCGTGTCAAGGCACCCTTGTTCTTGGGGCCCATCACCTGCAGACATAGGGTGATTGAGTTGAGTGGTACACTCAAGTTGATTGCCTGCTGCGCCAGGATTTTAAAGTTGCAGGTAAACACGGTTTCAACAATCTGACAGGGATCAGGACAGGAGGTATATGAAAGAAACCAAAATGTTGTATTTTTTATGAATCCAAAGGTTGCAACAAAATTACTTTAAGTTCAGTTGTTGCCAGTAGTTGCCCTCAACGGGCTGGTTGTTAAAAGTAAGAACAAGCAATAGTTACTCGTAAACAAAAGTAAACAGAATCGGAAGTTTTTATCTCACAATTAGTAACTTCAAGGTTAATAATAAGAAATTTTGAAGCTTGCATGATTAGTAGAGCCACGATTATATGGTGATGCGCGAAATCGCGAATTGTTCTTATCTCTTGTTTTTCTTACAAATGAGTGCAATTCATTGAATTCCCATCTCAAATATGTAAGAAGCTCATCGCGACAAAACGCGAAATTCACGAAAAATCATCCATAACACCGAAATCAACTATTTCCTGCGAAATCATCGCGAAATGAGCCTATTCCCATCCAATTATCTTAAATTTCAGATAATCCGTTTTTTTTTTCATTTTTATCAAACCATATTTCACGGAAAATTAATAAACAAATAAAATAACCCATTTGTTTTTATGCTAAATTAAGAGATAATGAAGCTATTTCACTATAAAACGTGTATTTTGCGAAATAGCCACTTATTTCCATGCAAAATATTTAAAATGTTTATTTTATATCTCTCTCTCTCTAAACACACATTTCCATGAATTTGTCATATTCAGGTCTGTTTCTCATCAAATGCTGTCAGCATTCCTAAGTTTAGGGGGTAGAAGTAGTGGGGCAAAATGTTTGCAGTAGGAAATCATTGCCATTTGTTGGCTGAATCTTCCCCTCCTTGCCATTGAAGCACCAGCACCACATGCATTCAGTCTATAAAGAGATTAGCTGGGATTTCAAATTTCAATGGGGTGTAATAAATCTTTGACTTTTGAGGATCAAGCAAAGCAACTCTTTGTGAGTGATGGATCTATTTTGATGTGTGGAATCTGGAACACCCACTTGTCTGGGAGAAAAAAGACAATCTTGCAAAGTATGTTGTTAGTACCAGGCAGTGGGTCTAATTCAAATTCTAATGGATATAAAAATCTCAAACCCCTCATTTGCAGTTCTGACTTAGCAAACTATTTGAGCCCCTGTGAACAGTGTTGATGCAGAGAGGTTTTTTAGTCAACAAAACCTTGTGCTGACTGACAAAGGAACAAGAATGAAGGAAGCTACCATTGAAACTTGTTCAATGTTAAGTTTTAACAAGTAGATAGTAGGTGTGGCTCATGCTGCCATATAATGTATTTCATGGTGGCATTTATGTAAAATATTTATTTGTGCCATTAATTTTGTTCCAAGTCCCTAAGAAATACCGATGTTGAGGACCTACACTAAATATTTGCTTTATTGTAATTATTATTGATCACTTCTTTATTACAGATCCCAGTGCTTACCCTAAATCTTCATTCCTTTCGAATGTAGATCGCAAAAGCCCTCTTTTCTATTTAGCTCTAAACGCTAAAATTCAAATAGTTAGCACTAAAGTTTCGATAAAACTAATGCTAAAAACACGTTTTTTCTTTTTTTCGTCACCTATGTCTGAAATCTGTTATATACATGAAATTCTGTACTTTTTCCATAACACCGCCATAACACCAAAATCCAAAAAGCTTACCACGAAATTATCAAAATCATAACACCGTAAAATCTTGGCTCTAATGATTAGCTAGCAAGCATTATAAAATGAAACCAGCTAGAACTTAGTACCTATATAGCTACACAGTAAGTTGTTAAGCTTTTTAACATAAAAAAATAACTTTAATTGACTCAATGTATCCAAAGTAAGGATTATGGTTTGTGGAGCAAAGTTGGGGTCAGTACAATGTGAAAGCACTGGTCCACGGTCCCAATGCCAGTTTGCGAGCATACCAGAATTTTTGCATCCAACGACTAAACAACAGCTTCCTCCTCTGACCAGCTCTCGCTGCACAGGTTCCAAAATTTCCTGGCTTTACGATAGGCTCAACGTTTCCAAGCAACTTTAGTAAATTATTAACATACCCTCCACTCGTCGTCGTCGTCAGCGCTGGCGGCGGCGGTGTCGTCGTGTGTCGCCGTTGTCGTGTCCGGGTCCTGCACGAGCTTGATCACCTCGAGCATCTCGTCGTTCAGCGCATTCAGCAGGCAGCTGAGAAACTCCTCGGCATCTTCCTGCCTGCCCTCCACCTGGAACGAAACGTGGGGTTAAGAGATGCCATGCCAAGCCAGATGTTTGTAAGTAGACAGCAACGTTCACAGATTGAAAGCAATAAATTGTGACGCTGAGATGTTAGATTCGAGACCAATGATTAATATGGCGCATTAGAATCTGAGTTGCTCATTAGATAGAGATCAGTTAAAAGTGAAAAACGATGAAACGAAATTACTTCTAGTAGTTTTCCAGTCCTTTCAAGACACATTTTTCTTTTCTTACGATAGTGAACGGTTCAATTTAAGCTACGTTAACCCATTTAACTCGTAAGGAAGAAACTTTAAATGCTACAACCAAGGGTTGCAACAGTAACAGAAAGACACAAAGTATAAAAATCCTCGTATGAAAGAGTGTTTTATATAGGCAACATCCAGTGCAAGCCGGCTACCTTGAACGTGTCGCTGCGGATGTTATTGAGCATCTTGTAAATGTACGTCGGCTCGAAGGCCGGTCCTGGAGGAACTTCGAGCGCACTTGGGTCATCCTTTCGACTCCCGCGCTCCTTGCGGTTAGCGCGTGCCGCAGACGACAGGGGCGCAAACTGGTTGACAAACTGCACGCTGCAGGGGAAAAAAAAGGTTCAAACTCTCTCCTCAGGTGTCTTGACATAGACATATGCTGGTTTAATTAAAAAGATGACTGTTCGATCCAGCAAAAGCTGTTTACAATTAGGCTAAGCTCAGACAGGAACCCGGTCCAAAGAAAAAGCATGCAGTTTACTCTCGGTTCAGTTCCTGGCAGTTAATGCAATTTTGTTCCAATACACACTGGTTAGCCAGTTGATTACGTTAAGTCTTAGAAACAAATTTAAATGAGTAAAGAATTGGTACCCATAAGTATAATAAAAATAGGCTGGATAAAGATTAATCACCCAGTAAATCTGTCTCCAAAATATTTCAAAATTGACCTGCACTTGTCAAAGGGTAATTAAAGAGTGTTATTTTGCCAACGTGCTGTTAATTAATAGTAAAAAAAGGATCGCTCCATTTCGCTTAAGACAGGACACTCACATGCTATCGACGATGGGCGTCGGCGACTTCTGCGAGGTCCTCGGCAGTGGCAGTGACTTCATCAGGTTGTAGAACGGTGGGCAGGCCAGCAACGCCTGCAGCGTCGAGTTGATGTAGCACCAGTTGCCGCGGTTGGTGAGGCCACGCGGCTGAAGGCTCACCGCCCGGTGGTCCAGTTGGTGGTGGCACAGGAACTCTGCGGACAGCAGAAACGGAGGTTGGTGCCGAGCAGATTCGACAACAGGCACGACTCAACAATAGGCAATAGCCACTCACCACCGAGTCGATAGAGATGCGGATCATCCGACTTGCGCTGGGCGCGCAATGCCTCGGCCGCGGACTGCGCGGGGGACTGGAACGGCTCAACGCGTGCCACCAGCTTGGGCTCAGCCTCCTTGGGACGGGCAGGACTGCAGAACAGGCTTGCCCACGACTTGCCGCCCCCAGACTCAACCGGCTTTGGCTCTGTCGCCTCCGGTTTCGGCTCAGCGACGTCTCTCAAGGACTACGGCCACAAAACAGGGAAGCGTTGAAATTACCATTATGAAACAAAATTGATTGAGGGACAAAAACTGTTGAAAAGTATAAATGTGTAGTTATTAGAACTTTTTAATTTGTGATGGGGTGTTCCAAATTACAGAATAAGTGATAACATTTCAAATCTGAAGAGATTGATTTTTGGTCCTAAAAAAGAACCACTGTCAACGTTTCAGCTGGGTTAGACCGACAATCTTCAGGACTTTGTGTTACGCATTGAAAATCCAGTTTAGGAACGCATTTATTAAAAATGCGGCAATGCCAACAAGTGGTCAAGTTAGACTCAAGCCTTGAGAATACCAATGGCTGGTTTAAAGTCACTGATCCCTAGCATGAAAGTATGATTTGAACCCTCTCCAAGCCTGCCATAGAATACACAATTGATACAGGCTCAATTCTCGATTATTAAGGTCAATATTATACAATCAATTCTATATTTTTAAGAGAATGCAAACCCCACACGGAAGTGCTGAATGCATTCACCTGTGTTCAAAAAGAGATAAGTGTAGGCAGCCAACAGTCAAACAGTGTGAAACTCCACTCACCTCGACATGCTCAGGTCTGGCTACGACTTCAGCCTTCTGTGGCGGAGCTTCTGCCGAGGCCTCCACATGCTTCGGGGCTGGTTTATCGTAAGCTGCCACATGAGACGGCTCATTCGACGCCGGCACACCTGGTTTTCCACCGCTGACAGCAGAAACGCCGCCGTTTGTCTGGTTTAACACCACGCTCTCTACGCGAGGCACCGCATTGGTCGGGGGATAGCTCAAGTTCGCTTGATTCGTCGCAACAAATTGCGGTTTTATCTCGCCGGCTGGTGGAACACTAGGCTTGGTCTCGAGGTTTGGAACAAATTGCGGTTTAACTTCATGGGCAGGAGCAAAGGCAGGCGCGCTCTCGTTTACGGGGTAGACTGTCTTGTTCGCATTCGCCGGCTCGAAGACAGCCTTCCGGCTGACAGTTTCGAAGACGGGCTTCATCTCCTTGACCGCGTGGAAGCCTGGCTTGTTCTCTTCAGCGGTAAAGCTAAGCTTGCTGACATTTCGCCGCGCTGGCATGAACACCTGGGCATCGCTCTTGAGTTCCGAGACGATGACGTCTGGCCCCGCTCCTTCCTCGGGCTGGACGCAAGGTTCGTGGGGGGCGGAGAAGCCGTTGGTGGTTGGCACGGCGACTTCAGGCAGGCGGTAGTGCGTCGTGCCCTTTTCGGTGTAGGAAACTGCGGGGTCTTTTATCTCACGGTAGCTGAGGACAGAACGACGCTCTCTTATTGGTGGGTAGTTTGTGAAGGGTCTGTGAATTTAGATTAACGATAGATTTGATAAGACAAGGAAACAGCTGTGAGCCTGTGATCTTGCATCTTTGAGTGTGGACTACCAATGAGTAGAGCCAAGATTTTACGGTGTTATGATTTCGATAATTTCGTGGTAAGCTTTTTGGATTTCGGTGTTATGGCGGTGTTATGGAAAAAGTACAGAATTTCATGTCTATAACAGATTTCAGACATAGGTGACGAAAAAAAGAAAAAACGTGTTTTTAGCATTAGTTTGATCGAAATTTTAGTGCTAATTATTTGAATTTTAGCGTTTATAGCTAAATAGAAAAAAGGGGTTTTGCGATCTACATTCAAAAGGAATGAAGATTTAGGGTAAGCACTGGGATCTTTAATAAAGAAGTGATCAATAATAATTACAATAAAGCAAATATTTAGTGTAGGTCCTCAACATTGGTATTTGTTAGGGACTTGGAACAAAATTAATAGCACAAATCAATATTTTACATAAATGCCAGCATGAAATACATTGTATGGCAGTAAGAGCGACACCTACCACTTGTTAAACTGAACATTGAACAAGTTTCAAGGGTAGCTTCCCTAAAAAACCTCTCTGCATCAACACTGTTCACTGGGGCCCAAATAGTTTGCTAAGTCAGAACTGCAAATGAGAAGTTTGAGATTTTCATATCCATTGGAATTTGAATTAGACCCACTGCCTGGTACTAACAACATACTTTGCAAGATTGTCTTTTTTCTCCCAGACAAGTCTGGTGTTCCAGATTCCACACATCAAAATATACCCATCACTCACAAAGAGTTGCTTTGTTTGATCCTCAAAAGTCAAAGATTTATTACACCCCATTGAAATTTGAAATCCCAGCTAATCTCTATATAGACTGAATGCATGTAGTGCTGGTGCTCACATGGCAAGGAGGGGAAGATTCAGCCAACCAATGGCAATGGTTTCCTACTGCAAACATTTTGCCCCACTACTTCTACCCCCTAAGCTTAGGAATGTTGACAGCATTTGATGAGAAACAGACCTGAATATGACAAATTCATGGAAATGTGTGTTTAGAGAGATAAAATAAACATTTTAAATATTTTGCATGGAAATAAGTGGCTATTTCGCAAAATACACATATTTCAGTGAAATAGCTTCATTATCTCTTAATTTAGCATAAAAACAAACGGGTTATTTTATTTGTTTATTTATTTTCCGTGAAATATGGTTTGATAAAAATGAAAAAAAAAACGATTATCTGAAATTTAACATAATTGGATGGGAAAAGGCTCATTTCGCGATGATTTCCGGAAAATAGTTGATTTCGTTGTTATGGATGATTTTTCGTGAATTTCGCGTTATGTCGCGATGAGCTTCTTACATATTTGAGATGGGAATTCAATGAATCGCACTCATTTGTAAGAATAACAAGAGATAAGAACAATTCGCGATTTCGCGCATCACCATATAATCGTGGCTCTACCAATGAGGTATGGCAGCCACTCATAAAAGAAATCATCCTCTAGCCTGAAGGTTTAAGTGGTAAAATGGCTAATAAAAGACAAAAGGTATATATTATCTAGCCCAGCAAAAAAAGTGTCAATTCAAATCAATTCACAATATTTTTTTAAGTGCTATTTCTAGGTGTTACCCATTACGAGCATTTCTCAAAAGTAATCACTACAAAGTTTTGTAAGTCGCAGGAAGATGTTTGTATTAGGGATGGTTTACGGCATAGTTCTTTCTGAGGCCATCAAATAATAAAAACCAAACCCACCTAAAGACATTAAGCTTATGTCGTACTCAACCATAGAAATCATTTCAGGTGACCATGGAAAAAATATCGACAATCATTTGAAACAGCTAGCTATCTTGTTCACACATCCAAGTTTCGAAAATGTTTTGCAAAATGCCCGCCACTCACGCAATCTGCTCGTGGTGCGGATGCCCGCCGTTGTTGACGGCGTATTCGAGCGGTCCCGGCGACTGCGGCTCGAACTGCTTGGCGTACCCGCCCCCAGCAACCCCGTCGTGAGGGGCGTACATCGGCTGGGGGTGATACGGCGAGTAGCCCATACCGGCCGGCCCCGGATACATTGGCACAGGACCCGGCAGGAAGAGGGGCGGTCCAGTGGCGTGCGCCGCTGCATGGCCTGCGGGGGAAGAGACTGAGACATTAGTTTACTAGAAGTAGGACTGCAAAGTTGGAAGCTGGATGACAGCAGTTAAAAAATCAAAACAGCTTTAGGAAAACTTGGTTCTGATGGAGGCACGGAGATAGATTTGAAAGAACTGGTTATTAAAAAAAAAACATCACAAAACACATAGTAGAATTAAATTATTTCCCTGAAAATTATATAGCCTGGATGTCATGGTTGGAGGTGATTATAAGTCAAAATTCACAATACTCTTGTGAAATAATGTGGAATTGTATTTTAAACCAAATTTGCAACAATTTGTTTTCAATCATGCTAAACATATCACACAAAAACAAAGGTATCGCTGTAAAATTACCAATAACAGTAATATTACAACGACGATATTATTGCTCAGTAAGGTGGGCGGGTTATTACCAATAACAAGGTTTTGCTCTGGGGGCGGATGCTAATTATTATTCGCTCATGAAAGATGCCACGCAAACCGCATGCAAATCAGTACTGTATAGGTAGAGCCACGATTATATGGTGATGCGGGAAATCGCGAATTGTTCTTATCTCTTGTTATTCTTACAAATGAGTGCGATTCATTGAATTCCCAACTCAAATATGTAAGAAGCTCATCGCGACAAAATGCGAAATTCACGAAAAATCATCCATAACACCGAAATCAACTATTTCCTGCGAAATCATCGCGAAATGAGCCTTTTCCCATCCAATTATCTTAAATTTCAGATAATCTGTTATTTTTTTTCATTTTTATCAAATCATATTTCACGGAAATTAAATAAACAAACCCATTTGTTTTTATGCTAAATTGAGAGATAATGAAGCTATTTCACTATAATATGTTTATTTTGCGAAATAGCCACTTTTTTCCATGCAAAAATTAAAAATGTTTATTTTATGTCTATAAACACACATTTCCATGGATTTGTCATATTCAGGTCTGTTTCTCATCAAATGCTGTCAACATTCCTAAGCTTAGGGGGTAGAAGTAGTGGGGCAAAATGTTTGCTGTAGGAAACCATTGCCATTGGTTGGCTGAATCTTCCCCTCCTTACCATGTGAGCACCAGCACCACATGCATTCAATCTACCAGTTGTTAGAGATTAGCTGGGATTTCAAATTTCAATGGGGTGTAATAAATCTTTGACTTTTGAGGATCAAGCAAAGCAACTTTTTGTGAGTGATGGATATATTTTGATGTGTGGAATCTGGAACACCAGACTTGTCTGGGAGAAAAAAGACAATCTTGCAAAGTATGTTACTACCAGGCAGTGGGTCTAATTCAAATTCTAATGGACATAAAAATCTCAAACCCCTCATTTGCAGTTCTGACTAAGCAAACTATTTGAGCCCCTGTGAACAGTGTTGATGCAGAGGTATTTTTAGTCAATAAAATCTTGCGCTGACTGACGAAGGAAGAAGAACGAAGGAAGCTACCATTGAAACTTGTTCAATGTTAAGTTTTAACAAGTAGTAGGTGTCCCTCATGCTGTCATACAATGTATTTCATGGTGGCATTTATGTAAAATATTTATATGTGCTATTAATTTTGTTCCAAGTCCCTTACAAATACCGATGTTGAGGACCTACACTAAATATTTGCTTTATTGTAATTATTATTGATCACTTTTTTATTAGAGATCCCAGTGCTTACCCGAAATCTTCATTCCTTTCGAATGTAGATCGCAAAAGCTCTTTTTTTCTATTTAGCTATAAACGCTAAAATTCAAATAATTAGCACTAAAATTTCGATAAAACTAATGCTAAAAACACGTAGTACCTTCTTTTTTCGTCACCTATGTCTGAAATCTGCTATAGACATGAAATTCTGTACTTTTTCCATAACACCGCCATAACACCGAAATCCAAAAAGCTTACCACGAAATTATCGAAATCATAACACCATAAAATCTTGGCTCTATGTATAGGTACTGGATCAAACCAGTTTGAAATTGAATAAAATACGTTTGAAGTTTGAACATCTTAATAGAACCAAATTTAAAACCGTAGTCGATAGTAAAATGCTCTGCAAATGCAATGTTGCAAAATGTGATGAGCGAGATGGCTCTTTTCTAGTCTCTATTGAACGAAGCATGATGTTAACAAATTTTTTTAAAGATAAGAATAACTGAACCAATGGGGCCAGTGGGGCGAAAAAAAACGTATGATATTAATTACTTTCTATCATAGAGATGAAGCAAGAATGGTACAATTAAATTATCATGAGAAAAACAAATCTTGAAAGGACTTAGTGGAAAGGATGTGCAAATAATGCCTTTTCGAATCAAATGTCAAAACGTATTACAGTCAACGTTGAAAAATCTAATTTTTAACCAAAGTTTTAATACTGAACTGAATGTTGAATTATTTTTACTAGTCTAAGTATTTTGGAGTTATTGTAAAGAATGTTTCAATTTTGCAGAAATAAAAATCCCAAGTAACTATTTTATAAATTAAGCACATAATAAAATAAGCATGGTAATGCATCTTTGAGAAATTTATCCTCTGAAGTGCCTTACAGCATGGTGGAGTTATGAACCTTGTGATGTCTTTAGTGTTTATTGTATTAAGAAGGGGCTGTATCAGTTGGAATGGGTTTCGCACAACCATTGGCCACTTTTTGCGATACACTGACAATTTGACTGAACTGTGGAGCACAAGAAAAGCACAGTGGCCTGCATTTTACTGTGTTTTTCAGTTGTTTTTCAATTTGACCTCAATTATTCAAGGGGATCAAATAATTCTCACAATCCTAGTAAATATCAAAGAGGCTAACCTACTTGAGCCATTATTACATCCTCCTTCACCGATAGATATATTTGTTATCACACACCATAATATGTTTAGAAGCAATCATAGTAAAATCATCAAATCAGGTAGTGTTAAGATTAATGAAAATATCAGCAGTGAATATTATTATGTATTACTATAGCATATATTTGACTTGGCTTTTTTATGACTGCGACAGTCATGTAACCTGACTGCTCTAGTCAGAGTTCCTCCATAGACACCAAACCGTGAGGGTGTTCTGTGATGTTTGGTCTTGTAACTTTCTTTATTGTCCTCTATTAAAACACCGATTCATAATAACTATGTTTATTGGTTGATCCATGTAATCTTGAACAGAAATTTATCTAAGATATTATATCTGTTTACCTGGGTAGTAAGCATTGTAAGGATGCTGCACGTATTGCGTAGTCGCTGGTTGGTACCCGTGGGGGGCGGCACCGTCCCGAGGGACCTTGTTCAGCTTGGCCCTGCCACGTCCCCTGCCCTGTGACTGGGGCGGAGACTCGTACACCTAAAGCGGAGCAGTATGTTGCATCAGTTATCATTATTTAAGAAGTATTAGAAGTTAATATGTAATATAAGAAGTAAACAGTTTTAGTGCAATTCTCTCATCTCCAAAATGACATATTTTTAGCCATGAGTTGAACTGAAAAGTTTTAAGTGATTATGCCCCAATTTGGAAAAATTGCCAACCCTCCTTAAACAGAGCAACACGGTTACTGGTACTGAAACTGAAACTGGTAATCCTGTGCAAGTTTCGGACTCATGGACTCTCCTTTAAACTGTCGTGATTTGAAGTTTCCTTTCACCTATTTCAGACAGACTGTTTTATGAGGCACAATGAGGTGGACAAATTAGATAACTTGACTTACCTAGGCTGTGTCTGTATTTCTCTAACAATCAAAAGAGCAACAACTGGGCAACATCACCGAGCAATTTATAACTCAAGCGTCTCATGAAAATTTAGTCAAAACATTCGTCACTTACCGCATGGTGGTACCCTAGGTAAGGATGATGCACACTGACGTTGGCGGTTACGTTGTTGACGTACACAGATGGCAGGTACATCGGCACAGCGTGGCTCACCGGGACAGCATAGCTCGCCGCTGGCGGGGGCACCGCAGCCGCTACGTCTAAAGCACACAGGACATGAACAAACAAGGAAATACTTCAGCTGAGTGGCATAAGTGATAATTAAATGCAAATGCAAGTTTGCTGATAGCCAATTGCTATTAATAAATGAGATGGTCTAAATAGATTACCTACGATTAAAGATCTACAGCTTTTAGTATTGAGAAACTAAATTGATCAGCCACAGGTCCTACTTTGTTTGTATGGCCTAGAGCCAGGGCCAGCTGCCTTTTAACAGGAACAGAATATGGTCGTAGTATGAGTAAATGGTACACTAACCATAGTTCGGATCCTCCCACGGCAGCTCTGGGTATTTGACGCTCCGGTCCGATGCATAGAGCACATTGTTAATGTGATCGAGCTCAGCGTCGTTCACATTGGCAAGGTCGAGGAACTCGAAGCCCTAAGAATGATGACATGACATTAGACCAGTGCAAGTCATGGGTACCTAATTATTCTTAAGACGGAATTGGGAGTGAGACAGCAACTCAAGGCCGATCGATCATTGCGCGATTGGTTCTGTCGGTTCAAGATAATGCAAGTCCGATTGGGGAGTTAAGGGAGGACAGAAACCCAGACCAAAGCGACTTGAGAATGTATAAGTTGTCATTCATTATCGGTTTCGGGAATTGCAAGCAAAAATAGGGATCACCACGTGCAGATAGTGCATGGCGAGTGCAGTCCGTGAGGTCCTGCCGACGTTTTCAATACGTTTCGTAAAGAGAATTTCCCAACTAGGGTAGCCGTACCAAGTATATTTCATTAGATGATTTATTTGAAAATTTAATAAACTTCACAATAGATACCTGGAATGAAGGGTCCATCGCCTTTTATGAATTAATCAAGACATCGTCACTGATACAAACCGACAGACATGTTTCGCTGCTTGCTAACTGCATGAGACTACTTCCTGTGACGACACATCCGCTTGAGTGACCTTCGGACTTAGTCGATCGAGTAACAATCAAACGACGAAACGTCAATAACTTGTGTTTGTGCCTCGAACCGGGTCGGAAGCGCTTTAATTTAATTTACCTGCTCACAAGAACACAGCGGAAGAAAAGAATCATATTAAAACTGAGTGCTAATGCAATCTCTAAATATGCACTGAGCAATAAGCTGCAGCTTGACGTTTAGTTCCATCCTCAACACACAACCATAACCCTAAAGTGAAGTTCGAAATATCGGTAATGGCACCAAAGGGAGAAGAAATATTGAAAGGATTTCAAGTGTATCCTTTTTATTTCAAGCAAATCTACACGTGTCTAATGAAATTATTGAAAAATCGTTTTATCCTTCTTTTTACAGTCACCTTGACTTCAAAATAAGCCGTGACAATTAATATTCCATACATTTTCTAAGATTTCGACAAGAATATCCTTGACACAAAAATTCAGAAATTGGATGACTCTACGTGATGCAGACTCCGGCAGAGTACTGTGGCAAGGAAATGTTGACCTGTAAGAGGATCTTTATCACAATGCACTTAGTTTGTACAAATACTAAAGACCGTTTATACCGTATATGTGAGACTTTGAGAGATGACGCTTGCTGTGTGCCGCGATTTTTAGAAGACTGATTTTTATTATAGGATTAAGCTTTTAGAGTCACTAGCAAGTATTTTTTTTAAATGATGCACCTTGTGTCTTCATTTTATTATTATTTTTGCAAGCTATAAAGAAACAAAGTTATAAAGAAAACGTCAAGAACGACTTGTGCTTTTACATATCGACTTAGAACAACTTTTGTGTCTGTCTTGAAACATTTTATGTTTGAATCATGTTTTCGGCACAAATAGCTTCGTAGCTGACTTGTCGGTAAAGCCTAAAATCAATCAAGACTATTTATAACTCAATAGCTAACCATGTTGATAAACATAGCAAGCAGAGCGAAATATTCAATTTCTCTTACCCCAGAAAAAAACACCTGTGCGGTTTTTTGTTTGTTCGCGTTTTTGTTCGCGTTTTTGTTCGTGTTTTTGTTCGTACTCTAGTGACCAAATGCTTGCTCCGATTTATACAAAATTTGCAGAGCATATTTTTGTGTTCTCAACTTGGACCCTTGGCACAAAATGACCTTGCGGTTGACGCACCTCTAGGCCCCACTATTAATTCATTCACTCAACTTGATACCCCCTGTCTTTTTCATCAAAATTAGCCAAATAATTTTGAAACTATTTAAAATTTACAAAAACGTTCTGATTTTTTTTCAACGTTTTGGAGTTTGTACAGTCAAAATTGTGATATTTTTTCACCGAACTTTGCAAAGATGTAAAATACATCAAAATTAAGTATTTTTTAAGCTATTTGAGCCTGTATGTGTTTTCTTTCTCTTCTTATTTACAAATTCCCAACTTATTTTTGTAAAATTTGGCTGTTCTGCTTTGATCTATGCAGTGAATCCGCTTCATAATTTATCATCCCAAAATATCGCTACGCTCATCTTACAACGAAACCTTATTTGCATTTGCGAAGCCCTAGTATTTCACAATGCGGCCAACTTTGAAAGGTCACCTCATAACTGGTTTTCCCGTAGCTCGTGCCCTGAAATTGAGCACCAGGCACGAGTTCCAAAGAAGATCCTAAAATGTCGAGCCGTGTCCAGAGAGATCAATTTCTCGTCAGTCGAGCCCATGGAGAAATTTCGGTTGGAGCAGAAAATCTTGTTCAAGGTACTACTTATAATGCGGAAGCAATACATTAATTTTTCTATGGCATGCCTCGACTCCCAAGGGTTTGCAATGAGGACACGTACTTAAGGGAATTGATATCTTGTTGCTATGGTCAAGCAAAATCAATTTATAACCATTAAGTAGATAACTTTGAGTTTTAATTACTTTGTTAGAAAAAAAAGTGTATAGATAATGGGGTCATTCTGTCTGGACCCTTAAGTTCTGATCATGTGTTCAAATTAAAAATTTGGTGTCAGTAACTATGTTTAAATATGGAACACTTCATTTATTTGAATAACAAACCTGTTTTTGTTATAAGGGTCGATGTCTGGAAGAGTGGTTCTTTGAGTTCGGCTTTGTAATTCCCAACTCGACCAACACTTGGCAGTCGCTGCTTGAAGCAGCACCCGAGTCACAAATGATGCCTGCCACTGTTCTCAAGTGAGTTTATATACAAATGCATTTGGTAACTAAAAAGTGTTTTTGACTAAATACTGGGTATATAAATTTACCAACTGGGTGATTGTTTAAAAACTATGTAATAAGTTGTGAATGATTAGTTGCCAATGGCTATAGTTTTCAATGGGTTTCAACTGGGCGGTGCCATCGCAAACGCTTTACAACTCATTCGATTTCTTTTCATTGTTGACCCCAGAACTACTAAAGATAACCACTAACTTAATAATGTAAAAGTGAATAATGTGAAATTTTTTTACCTTTTCCCTCCTCAGCGGTAACGTGGTGATCGAGACAAAGTTCTTCGACGACAACCTCCTTGTGTCCACCTCCAAGGTGCGGCTTTTTTACGTGTGAACTTTTATCGGCATCTTGGCACCGTCGTAGCACCATTTGGCACACAGTGTTCCACAAACCACGCTAGTCTTACGGATAGAGAGCGTAAGGGGCAGGGTAGCGAGGGCTCCTTTTGTACCAGACACATTCGATGGCCGTCTATTGGCTGAGAGGACCATTTTGTAACTTTTATAAAACGAGTTAGTATTGTTACGCATTTACACCGGTAATATTTAGTCTCGAGCATTAGTAGACTACAGATTACACCTTGAGATTTAGTTGTGTATATATTTATTGACTTTAAAACAACTAGTTCTTGGCTGAGGTTATCTGAAGCATACTGGATACATAAGTTGGGGGAAGGAAAAAGATTGATCTTAACTCATTCATGTTTGCTCTTCTGTAAATTACGAATGCTGGTAATTGGCAGGGAATTTTATGATTCGAGACAGCAAGTTCTTAAAGTGTGTTCCTAATAGATAAAATATATTAAGTTATCAAGGTCTGAGGCAAAAAGCTAGAAACTATGTTATCTTAAGTATATTTCCTCAATAATTTTAAACCAAACAATTACTACGTTCCTTGTTACCCACAATTTTTGCTTTATTTTGGCCATCACAAAATAATAATGATCTTCTCCAGAAGCACATTTCATGATTTACATACCTGTTAATAATAATATTAAGGGAACAATAAAGACTCGATTAATATTCCAAAGTTTATTGGAAAATGCATTGACAGGATGAATAACCTGTAAGCAGAGTTTATTTACGTTTATTCAACAATCACTTGTTAAACATTTCAGGTAGATCATCAACTCCATGATAGAAAGTGATATTCAATTGTTAATCACGTGTAATCACTTCTATCTAGCCTTTTGGCGCTCTAACCCCTCCTCGATAGCCGCTACTGAAATGTACATATACTTTTGACGAATGCTGTACGCCCTCGATCCCTTTGCGCTCCTTTGCCCGTGGATGCACCACGCTTTGGCAAAACCGTTTCACGGCCAACGCCTTCTAGATCTCAAAGTGCACTTCGTCTCGAACAAATTCCTGCCACCGTTTGTGAATTTGACACCAGAATGAGTTGCCTGTACATGTTGTTGTTGTTTTTTTTAATAAAAAAGAAATGTGTAAAGAATGTTTGTAATTTTTGTTTACTTCCTTGAGAAACACTAAAAAGTTAAGTATTACTTTCCAGAAACTCCTTATTTTTATTAGAAACAGGTGTACGAGAAATATTTATCAAACGAAAGAAGGCGATAAGAATTCTCTGATAAAAAAAATGTACATGTAGGCATCAGGGGCATGCAGTCTAGGGTAGGCAGGGTAAGCAGTGCCTACCCAGACGTCGTCAATACATTCAACCGAATATTTTTTTCAATGAAAGTTAGTACAGCAACTCTATTCACCTTGCTTATCAGTTATCAACCTCTCAACAGCATGGATTTGTTGACGAATCCTGTTCGAGTTGTACCATCCTTCAGAAGTGACCTTAAGCTTGTGGACCACTTGGTGCTCTTCGAAAAAATTAGGCTGCGTACCGGACCGGGCCTTTCCCTCCTCCCTTTTTAGCCTAGGTTAGGTACATCACCGCCCATCCTCATCATTGTCTCGTACGCAGATGCCGTTAGACCAGTGCTACAGGGTCTGTTCTCAAAACAGTGCGTCTTTAAGCAAGAGATCTTAACCGTCAAAACCAAAGAAGTCAAAACTAACAAGTAAACACTGTTTGACATTTCATCCATTGCTGTCACCAATTGCTAGGCGCTGAATACGTTTTGCCATTAAAAACCAGAAACTAGAAATGTATCACATCTAGGCATTCATAGTTGGGTTGTAGTTAATTTAAATTTTGACCAGGAAAAGGGGGAGGGGAGATTTAACGACCTTATAAACATTTATTTTAAGCATAAAAAGATTGGTGACAATGCAGATTCTTTATTACATGAGAAATTACAGTTTTTAAGCCCTCATAACACAGCCCTTGTCAAATGCATTTTTAATTTTTTGCAAATTTCAATGGGAAGAAAAGAGATGCAAAATAAAGGGTTTAACAATAAATGTAATGATCTTTTGCTGCTCCTTAGTATGTTTTAAGTTTTGATGAAAGTAAATCACACATAGGACATTATCAAAATAAATCTATAGAATATTAGCTATGTATTCCAGTATGTGAGAGAAAATATGTACCATTTCAAAGCCAATGAATTTGTTTCCACTGAATCTTATGTCAAAATTGGCTCTAGAGAGCTTTATTTGGTATCTTCTCTCACTGATGAATTGCTATGATGCATAATGTATAAAATGCAATAATGCTTTAATGTATTTATTTTGCTACTTTAATGGTCTATTTGTATAAGTACCTGTTGATAGGCTTCTAAGCTTTGTGGAAAAAGATAAAGCAAGTGGATGATAAAACTGATAGAAACAGGCAAATAAAAAGTAGAAATAAAAAAATATGTGCAAGACAGCATGGCGTACTTGCATGGCGCTGATGGTCTTAGCTGAAATGACGTTACTCCCCAGCCCAGCCGCATTATTCCATTGGCAACAAATGCAAATCAACTACACTGCACAAAACACTCTCTGGTTCGTTAAACCAGACCGTGACAACAGAAAGTTGGCGTTAATACGGCAGAAATTCCCAAACATGAATTATCGTTGGTGAATGTGCGACAGAGAGCATTTCAGTTAGCGAATTTTTATTATTATTTTTTTTTTTATTAGACAGGGATATCGGTACTTTGCCTGTGTGATTGCCGATTGGTCGCCAGTTTGCATTTCGTAACAACATTGTAAAAAATATAGTTTTGTTTAAAATCTTTGCATAATGCTGCCCTATTAGTTGGAATTTGACTCTGTCATCGAATTCTGGCAATTTTTCTAAAACTCTTAACAAATGTAAAAGTTGCAGAGTTGCAAAAGTAAATGCAAATGTAAAAGCTCACACATTTTAGACAGTTTTTCCTATGTGGTGAAATAAATATCTGTAACCACATCATATTTTTACAGAACTACATCATACCTTGTTTACTTTATTTATATTTCAAAATCAAGGTAGGATATCTTTAGTTAAAAACACTAATTCCCTCTCAAAAATGTAAATCTGCTGGAGAAACTAAACCCTGGTCGAACCTTT
The DNA here is from genome assembly GCA_947568835.1 of Protonemura montana. Classification (NCBI taxonomy): domain Eukaryota; kingdom Metazoa; phylum Arthropoda; class Insecta; order Plecoptera; family Nemouridae; genus Protonemura; species Protonemura montana. The sequence continues at coordinate 8,421,117 of OX387608.1, forward strand.
GCGGAGGTTGTACTAAATTTTTGAGAGGTTGGGGTAGTCACATTCATGATAATGAAACATTAGAATCTTGGCACTTCCAAGGTGTTATTGTCATTAGACAATTCAGAGTAGAGGATTATTAAACACAAGTTGCAGATGGAGCTGCGCTGGGCTAGGGTATCCGGGCAGAGTTGTCACTACACGCTAGCCTTTGCCGACGCCGATATCTGACTTGCAGCTCGGACACGAGTGCATGGCTCCGCGGCAAGTGTCACAGCAGTATGGAATCAGGCAGCATGGCCAGCATCCGCTGAAAGACCAAGACAAGGCATTGATAATTTATTTTTTGAAGTTTTTGAAGTAAATGAGCTTTTCCCATTCATCCCATATGCTTATTTTCATATTTACAAAAGAAAAGACCTCCTAATTGCTGGTCAGGTGCTCTACCAACTAAGCTATTCGGGCACGCAGACTCTAGCGCCACAGGGTGGGAGAAGGAATCTCCGCAGGTGGTGGGGGGGGGGGGGGGGGATTTCAAGACAACCTGTACTTGGACGAGTACTAAGAATCTCAAAAATGCTAATTAAACAGACCCACTTACGGTCTGGGTTGTCACTTTTCCAATAATCCTGTTTAATTCATGAAATATCAACGATATCCGCAGGATATTTTCAGGAGGTTCACGCTTTGTCTTCTGGTTTGATTGAAGATGTTACAATGTACAAAACAGTAGATACATCAAATGTATATTCAAACGTACATCACAAATGTGTGTGTTTGTCATTTTCTTCTTACATTTTTATTGAGTTATGAAATATGTGAACATTTATGAGATTAAATTATTTGTAATTCAGATTAGTTTATCATTTCCTGGGAGTGGTTCCTGTAATTAATTGTAATCTGACATCATGATCAAGAATGTCTGGTGCAGTGGACTTTTAGATATCCCAGTATAATTGTGCAAGTTTCAATATGTATCAGTTTTTAACTCTAACCTCTTCCTTGAGCAAAGTGTGGCTTCCAGTGGAAATTCAAATCCATTTTGTTCACAAATCTTGTTCCTATCATGTTGCCTTTGAGTTGAGCTTCAAAATTCGATCTAATGGTTCGACATGAGGTCTTAAGCTAAATTGGTGAACACAAGGGAGGGAAGTATGTTTGTGTAGAATTTGAAAGCATTCATAATGAAATTATACTCAATTTTATTGGAAGTGTATCTAAAACAATGGATACATATCATGTGGCTTTTCAAAAACCAATATGTGGCTCCCAGTGACCAAATCAGCTACAATTTAAAAGAAATAATTAAAAAAATATATAAAAAAAACTGGACCTTTGTATAGTGCACTTTATTTACTCCCGAAAAAATTACTTTCAAGTTAAGAGTGTTGAATTGTTGCAGGTGTTTGTCACCGCTTAAACAAGAATCAAATATAAATAAAGTAAATACTATTCTATTTGTAATACTCACAAAATGCAAAGGACAAACATCCACAGGTGAGTTTTGGAGGTGTTCGATCGAGTCACATTGGTGTGCACTTGTTGTTGACAATTGGGGCATCGAATGTTTGCCGGCTGCAAACCCAGGCTCGGCGCTGTAACAGGAGTTAAAAGTACTTACATATCACAGACATTTAGTGCATACATATTGTGGCATACAATCTAGCCAAGGTGTTTGGTTCTCTGTTCTCTTGCGATCACTGACGTTTAGCAACACTGCACCACGCTGCAAATATTTGAAAGGGCGAATTTGGCCAAAGAAACACGATGAGTGTACGGGCTGGTATTTTTTTTTAAATCATTTATAGGCCGTACTAAGCCTACTAACCATTCTTTATCATAAGAACTAATTTAATTGCTTTTTAAACTGATGCTAAACATTTTCATCATCTTGAGTCATTGGTTTGCCAAATTTATTATTTTAATTAAATGTATCAATGTGTTTCTTTAAATTTTTCAAGGAAACATGCATTCAAGTCTCCATCCCTTTGGTTACTCCTCTACTTCCTCTTACCTATTAAGGCATTGTTTAACCATTTTACTTGTTATCTATCTCCAGATTATTATCCAGTTCCATCACAAGGTCAGGTTGATATGGTTACCCACCCAGGAACTGACTTAGCGACGTGTTGCTGAACTTCGGGTCTTTAATAATTGAGAGCACACCAAATCCTGTGGCATTGGTCTCGACAATAACCACTAGAAACGAAAAAGTTGCAAAACAATGCGCAAAAGTCATGCAAAAGTCCTTGCGCTTTGAACATGCTAAGGATTGATTTAGGAAGGAACAGGCAAGGTCTTGCCAACTACCTTCTTGGCACAAAAAAAAAATCCTTACGAGCTTGAAGGACGGTGACTTGCGGTGACTGGGGGGCGTACTGTGGCTGCCCACCGTACTGCGGCTGAGCACCGTACTGCGGTGGCGGTCCTCCGTACCCAGGCGCAAATCCAGGCTCAGGCGCTGGAAGAGACATTCCGAGGTGCCGGTTTTTTTTTTTTTTGGAATGGCGAAGTCTCCAGTGACATTAATTTTGAATTTGCGAGTCAAAAGTGATAATATATTATTGAACGGACCTCAAAACTATATCCAGGAGAATTCTTAATTCCAGCACCATTGTCTCCAAAGCCAAGGAGGCCTATTTTTTACAGGTTTAGTAATTCTCTATCACTTTTCTCACAAAGCATTGAAATTAAGTGTCATTGTTTCCTGTTGTGTTACTCATCTCAGGGTATAAAGCACTTGATATAAAATTGCTATAAGAGCCGTGCTGGAAATTAGTAGGTGGGGGGTAGTTTTGTTAGTTTCATCTAGAAACTGCATGCAAATCATGTAGAAGCCAACACCAATGTACCGATCACCACGAAAAACCTCGACACCTTAGAAACCTCAGATAAATCATGCTAATACTTTTTAACTATATAATACTCAGGACGTGGAGATCCACGATTTTGGTAGTGCCAAGACTGAAGGTGCTGTGAGTACTTGTAAATTATGATTGATTAATAATGCAGACTTCACTCACCACCCTTGAACTCAACTGAAGACATCCTAGACAACTCTGTCCACTGGTTAGCAAAGACGATTTCCTCGGGCTACTAGAAAGAAAGAAAATACTTGTTGAGTGCGGTCTTCAAGGAGAAAAACTTTAGTTTGTTTTGGTGGAGTTTCATTTCTTATAATTGGGTCCATAGATTTTCACCGTGTTTTTTCTCATTTGACTTCTTTTTCTGGGTTGAACATCATTTTTAAAGAAAAAAAAATGCCTGAGAAATTTTCAACACCGAACCAACCGGTGTTTCCAGCATGCCAAACCGTGCTGTATGACAAGAAATGCCATGGGACATTTACTAGACAAAGTACATGTATGTAGTAGTCGATACTATTTTTGGAGGGTCCCGAGCTTTGGTCCTTAAAATTATCAACTAGTTAATTGCATGAGTTATCAATGGGATTACCAAAGTTACATTCAATATTTTAGTTCGATTCATATTACATTAAGATACCTGAACTAGGTAATTTTTTCGTTTTTATTTTAGTGGTTCTTTTGTTATCGGACAAATGTCAGGACTGCTTTCACCCTTGATAAAGTTACATGTGCAAATTAAGAAAAGTCAGGAAAAATGTGTTGTTAGATAAAATGCGGTTAGATAAAGTAGACATGAGTCTAAAAACCATACTATTGCCTTTTACACAGTTGCGAATGCGGGTGGGCATCTGCTCGGCCCTGACCTTCGCGTTCATCTTATTTTCCCATCTTTTTATTATTATTATGTCAGCCTCAGACATTGCAAATCATCTGCCAATAGATGAATAGACTCCATCAAGGTTTCGTGGTGATATATTGACATGCCACTCTATATGCTGTGCAGTTCTGTGATGGATCACGTAGAGATAAAGTGGTAATCTCATCTCATGCAAGCAGTTCGCGGAAAATGGCGACAAAATGATTGAGTATAATTCACGATCGATAAGACAATTTATTGCCTCTTCGTTGAACTAGGTGCAGCTCCTAGTCTGTTTTTTTTTTTTCAAATTTTCTATTGACTTACGTATTTAAAAGAAATGTAGCTCATGATGATGCAATTTACCACCCAAAACGCATCAATTTGCTGAAAAAAAACCTTGAACTAACAAGAGAACACTCTTACGCAATTTTAAATACCACTCCATGCTGTCTCAAAACCTCATTACCCACCCGTGTATCCCCCAACCCCAAACAAAAATTTGACACGGGGCGTTGGATGAAAATCGCTCATCAGCAAACAAAAATCAATTTCCGTGCGTCGTAAACCAAAATTATTTTCAACCCAAATGATGAGGCTCTTTGAAAAACCGGAATGTGGCATTGACCTGCGTGTCCACCAATTATCAAAATACATGCGATATCTTATTTCATGACGTTAAAATTTATGGCTACAAACAGCGCGTGTATGTCATATGATATCTGAGATCAGCACAGATACCCAATTGAGCAGTGAAATGGTCTGGCATAGAAGCATACTATAAATATTCACTAATTTGATACACTAGGCTTCTTTGGTCTCGCTAATCTTCTAAGCGCTATGCTTCGCAACAACGCAAGCCAATCGATTTAATGGTTGTCACATTCAATTACACAATTCATCGCTTTATGTGCGGTGTGTGTTTTAAATTTCGATTTATTCATTTTATGATAAAGAAAATTTTGTTAGTGTGAATTCTGATTTATATTTCAAATGCTTGCAGAGTATTTTATCGTAAGGAATACTCATAACCTCTCAAAAATCGGTGCCCGAAAGGGGACTCCGTACCCAATTTCCACCTCCCTCTAAACACTGCCATTTTGAGAGAATTAAATTATCTCCAATGAGAAGAATACATACAGTCTAGTGGCGCAGTTTTTGAGAGTGTAATGGTGTTTTTAATAATAAAGACGCCGAGTCCGGTATTGGATGGGTGATCATCATACAAATGACCAGTTCTGTTCGGGAGAGAGGTTGGAGGGATGAAAGTTAGTACAGCAACTTCAATCACATTGCTTATCAACATTTTCTTATCAAATACAGCATGTATTTGTGGAGGAATCCTGTTGTTCGCGTTGTACCGTCTTTCGAAAGGGACGTTAAGCCGGTGGTCCCCTTGGTGCTCTTCGACAAGAGTGGGCTACGTGCCGGCACCGGGTCTCCCCTCCTTCCTTCTAGGCTATGTTAGGTTCATCATCATCCTCATCCACTCATTCACAGACGCCATTAGACCAGTGCCGCAGGGCCAGTTGTCAAAACAGTGCGTCGTTAAACACCACACATCAATCAATCCATTAAGAGCGTATTAAAAACCGTCGACAGCTTCGGTTTGTGCTCGTTGACTATAATTTTCTCCTGTGGCCAAGCTATATTGTGGTTAAGGGGATTTATTGGGGACCTATCGCGGATTTTGCTCTAAATATGTACATTTTGAGCGGATTTCAGTACATTTGATAAGAAAAACGAATCTTCAAAGACTCAGTCACTCTTGTTCCATTGACGCAATCTTTGAGATATTAATATTGTTCCTAATAATAAAAGGCGTGTCGCCAGTGGCCAAGCTATTATGTGATTAAGGGGACATTAATTGTCGACGAAAAACTCGACGGAATCCTTGCTGGACCTTTTTCTTTGCTTATTTTACGTCTTTCGTATTGCAAGGGGGGGGGGGGGGGTGCCGTGACGCACGCTCACGCTTTTTTACCCGCGTCCAAATAAACAGAGAGCCAGCGTATATGGAAGATTGGGGCCAACCGCTGGGTGCTACGGTGCTACTTTATAGCAAACAGTTCCAATTCCAGAAATACAAGAAGTTCCAGATGCATGATCACTGGGATTTCGATTCGTTTCGAAATGTCTGAAATGTAAACCTTCCTACTCTACGAGTGTTGGGGACTTGAGTTCAAGGATTTGAAATGTTGGCACATAAAGTAAACTTTCGATGTATCCTTGAATTACAAATTGTAACATAACCTAAAATCCACTCGCACTACGTACTTTTTAGTTTGCGGTGGAGATTGAAGAGGAATTGTAAAAATTTTTATGGGTGATTTATTTGTTCTGTTTAACGATGCAATGTTATGACAACTGGCCCTGTGATACTGGTCTGATAGTGTCGGCTAATGAGTGGATGATGATGAGGATGATGATGAACCTTACCCAGACTAGAAAGACGAGAAACTCGGAGCAGGCACGTAGCCCATTCAAATGCAAGCTTTAACAAAAAAAGCCAAACAAGAACAAGAAATTAAACTTAAACATTTTTAATTAAAGTATCACGCCTTTCTTCATCAGAAGAAATTATCTTTGCCCCCCCCCCCCCCCCCTTCCCGTTATAATGATAGGTTTTTGGGGATAAAACTTTTTTTCTTGCACGGGTTCTCACTAATACTTGACAATCTGAGCAAAGAAATTCGGCGTCACAGCTCCCCAATATATTTCTTATCTTACCGCCTCTACCGGCTTTTTTTTTTAATCAAAATGTTCCAAAATGTACCGGCTATCTTCCACAAAGGTTCGCTTGTAACTTATCAATCAGATCGTCAGTAAGCAAGAGCTTGTTTTTATATTTGTTATCAAACAACAGACAAACACGTTATCTCTAAGCCTTTTTATATTTTCTGGTGAAGGAACCACACAGCAGTCTAAACCTAATTCTGTCCAAAAAAAATACGGTAAAATTGTTATCAGCTCTGAAAATCTGAGAATACCCATTTTTCGTTGGCTGATTTCTTTAAAGTCCGGGAAGGGGCTAAAGTAAAACACTGCTTAGTGGATCCAGCCCCTAATAAAAACAAACAAAGCTCGTTGAAGATTTCCAAAGACACTTTTGAAAAAAACGAACTTAAAAAACGTTTTTTTGCAGGACTTTGAATTATTACGAACCTGAAATGTCAAAAAAAAATCCCCGAAAACGAACCAATTTTTAGATAATAATACACTTTTTGATTCAACACACTATATATAGTAACCATCTTCGTAGAATGGGGGTACATGTTTATCGTATGTCCCCACCAGCTTGGCGGGTCACTTCGGAGTCAATTCGCACGAGTTATTATAGGTGTAGTCATGGGTAGGAACAGAACTTGTCAATAAACACAGAAAAACAACGGAAATTAACACATTTTTGAACCGCATAAAAATGATGTGGCATTGAGATTAATGCTGTTCACTTTAAACTGTCTTCCTGAAAAATGTCCGCCAATTGACTCCTTAAACGCGACAAAAATAAACGATGCTGCTAGGTGGAGTCACTGTCGTTTCAAGTGTTTAGACATTTAATTTCGTTATTTCTCGCAGATTACTCGCAAGGAAGACTGGTTTACACTCAATTAACCTAAACGGTTGATAAAAATGTATCGATATTTTGAGTCATAGTTATTTAACTGTAGAGATTTGTAAAAAAAAAAAAAAAAAAATCAAGCGCCATCAAGTGACACCAACCGTTACCACGTGTAGCTGGTTCGCCAGCTTAGCAAAAAAGTTTAACAAATTAACGCTGGCTCTCTGACTAGACCTATACAATCAATGATATAAGTAATTTCTCATTCTGACAATCTGTATATTTTTCCTAGAAACTCACAGCGGTAACCTATAATAACAACCAATTTTAAAATAAACTGTAGTGATTGCTTCCGGCCGATCAGCAAATCAGCACACAGGAATAAGAGTGTGGCATGTGCGTTGTGATTGTTTTCTCTGCAAGTATCGTGCTTGGTCTGCGCAGCCACCATCAGTGAAACAAGCACCGAGAACCGGGGAAAGATTTTTAGGTTTTACCGTAGACATGAGTCTAAAAACCGCGACTCAGACCAATCTTCGTAAACTAGTTGGCTCCGCCAACTCAAATTGAGTTGCGTTTTAGATGAGCGTAGCTCTTTCTTTTGGGATCGGCGCACCCCAAGTTCCCCCAACCCCCTAGTACTTCGTTCGGTTTTTGGTTTATCAAAATTCAACCCAACCGATTTTTATTTACACAGATTGTAGGATTTTTTTTCGTAAATGTTTAGTAATTAGAAAACTATTTGATAGGTCTGGCTGAAAAAACGCGTACTGATTCCATCGTTTTTCTGGTAGAGCGGGAACGAACACATCTAACTGTCACAATTGTCACACCTGACCAAAATTACAATAAGCTTATTATTATTATGATTGAAGAAAAAAAAACCTTGCATTTGTTGGGTCCAGTGAAATTGAAGATTTCGCTTGAAGTTTAAAAATGTCTAAATGCTATGAAACCTCTCCCATAGAAGGTAAGTCTTATCATAAGTTTTATTGCTTTTGCTGGAATGTTCAAGATCAACAAAGGCAGGCGAAATAAAAATGGAACACTATCTAAAAATGTAACATTTGCTTTTGACTATTTGTATACTTTCACAAAACTTTACTAGCAGAGCTTGAGAAACAGACTACAGAGTAACCCAGTATGCTATGTGACATCAATTACACCTGTTTTTTTGTGGCTGGTGGCGAGAAATTGAGACATGTCAAGCAGCTGGGACGAACTCCACCGAGTCTTTTAGCATGCAACGTTTACACAGCTCATCCAAATGAACGTAATGTGACCACTGTGAACTAATCTCGTGGTAAATTATCGGTAATAGGGAAATCTCTTTAAATTTAAAACTATTTATTTTTTTTTTGTGAGAAAAGAATGAACACGTATTTTTTTTATTTTCTTCTAAATCCAATTTTGAATACAATATACCTGTTTAAAATGTTTGCGTTTCAAACTCGTACGAAAACGAGGGTGGCCATTTTTTATGACGTATAGTGAAATCTGACGTCAGTATGACGCATTTATTCAGCATTTATTTAGAGTTTAGCCTTGACAGAGATGATACAAAAAACAATTCTTTGAAATTTGTGCCCTATCATGTCTCCTCTCCTCCATGGTATCTTTTTCTACACACTCTCGGACACCAACAAAGTGAATCCGAAGTCGGCATGCCATCCTGCGCACATTTATGGGTAACCTTAGGACCGTTGAACCAAAAATTCGACTATTTATACTCAAATTTTTCTACGATAGTCATTTTCGCTGCCAACTTTGTGAACAACAAAATACAATCAAGCACATATGAGATTCAATGGTGGATTCAACGTTTGGTAGCCATGGAGATGCTGAGATCGCTTGACAGAGCTTCTCAATTCTGCTATCTTATGTTACCGCGGGTATATCATGGCCTAGCATAGGAGGTTCAATGGTAGATTCAATGTTTGGTAGTCATGGAGATGCTGAGATCGCTTGACAGAGCTTCTCAATTCTGCTATCTTATGTTATCACGGGTGTATAATTCGTTCAGCGTGTGAACCTACTTTCCCAATAGAGGCGCCACCGGTCGTTTTGGGCTGACTGTCATTTTTAAAAACACTACAAATCATCTCCGTTTGTATATCCTTCATTTTCCGTTCGCTCGAAAGCTTGCGTCCTGTCAAGATTTGTTTTCCGATCTATATTAAGAACTGTGCTTCCAAAACAACATTGAGAATTATTTTACAGACATTAAGTATTATGAAAACTCACCGCTAGTGCCATAACTGAAGTTTCATTCATGAGTTGGTAGCAATGTTGGGGGGTAACCCTTTAATATCTTCTGTGGAGGGCTAGACAGCAAATTTTTAACCGCAACATATTTTTAATGATAGGAGTAGTTCAAAACGGTTTCCCCCTTGTGCATCGTTAGCATAAAGTGCACTAGCTAAACAGTGTTATCACGGTACGGGGTACAAGCTTGAATGGCAGCCAATGACCTCATCCGCAAATAGACCGGGTATGCTCGCAAGTGATTTGTTCCAAGTCTTGCTTAGTATAAGCAGTGTCAAAACCGCGCTCGAGCGATATTTGTTTATGCTCTCTCGCCCTCCTGGGTATCCCACCACTGAAGCTTAATTTTCGATGGGCATTGCGCTGGTATTTCTGCGCGTCCTCTCTTAGCAATTCGTTCTGCAACGCAATTAGGCGAAGCACGATCTGCAGAAAGGCAAGGTCAAGCCCATTTGTTTTCATATCAGGTATGCAGGCGAAAGAATTTAGAAGCATTGTCTGGCGATCACAGCACCTCAACAAAGACTACCGAATGTTTAATCTAGCATTTAACGTTGTACAATTGGTTATATTTTTATATCAAAAATGGTAACAAATTTCGAGTAGTCCTTAGCGTTTTCGTGTACACTACGTGAGCGACGAAGTTTTCAATTCTGAGTAAACCCATTAACACAATCTCTAAAAAGACAGAACGGCTCCAAACATGTTAGGTTTTCGGTTTATTTAATTTTCTTGTTAAAAAACAAACGAAATCAATCAATCAAAGCCTCCTATAGTATTTTCAGGATTAGAACCCACAGTCAAAATGGCCGATCACATATGGCCTATTATTTAAAATCTTACGGGTTAAATTTCAAGATGGCTCTTATCGTCCATTTTAACAAGTAGATCTCTGACAATACTTTGAGTTATTATCCTCGTGTCAATCTTGGAGCCATGCAGTGACCTTGAAACTCTAGATTGACATATGGGTGGCGCCCTAACGTGTCTGTCAGGTTCCTTTTTTGGTTTCTTTTTTGGTTCAAGAAGTGTAGACAGTAATATTTTACTGTTGCAGTTGCAACAACAGGAGGGGGGGGGGGGGGGGGGGGGGGGGTTGTCTTCTTTCAGAAAAAATTTGAATACGACAAAATCTTTTATTTTGGTTTATGAATAACCTTGGTGGGATTGGTTAACACGGATCACATCTCATCTTATCTCATTAGGAAAAAGTTGGCGAATTTCGCTGCTGAGCATGGAAGGTAGGGTGGGGGGGTACAACAAGGTTGTTTGATGAAAGACCTAAACAGCAAGGACCGCTTACAGAGCAGTATTATCAAATGACCAGCGCTAAGCCTAGCTATAGTCAAGAATGTGCGATAGGTTTTATTGGCGCAGGAAGCAATCACATTTATGGATATTACGAGTCCTTTGCACTATGATGTCATATCCGTTTTCGATGACATTCACTAGCCAATGATTTATATACAGGCTTGCTGCGCGTAAAAGTTCAATCGATTATTAAAAAAATGTCTAAGTTATTGCCTTATAGTTTTAAATTGTTATTTGACACATTTTTTATCTATTTGTAATCTATATATCTTGTTTTGTTACTTGGTATTGTGGAAACTATAAAATTAAGACAGTTTTTTTCAAGAAATAATCTGCTTTCACTAGTTTTTAGTAGTTTGCACCGTTATAAAAAAAAAAACGACCAAAAAGACCATAAACACTATTTTACACCTAATTTAAAATAGTTTTTTGACAGCTTACTGCAAGACCAGCTGAGAAATAAGCGTCTGATTTGGCGAAATTGCACAAAAATGCGGTGCCGAGACCCAGTTTATACCACAGCTCATACGGCGTCTTTTCAAATAGCATGCAGACAACTCAATTTTCGCTCTTATTTCGCAGTGTCCGACTGGCAGTGTTCAAGAATGTGAATGGTGGTAGTGTGGTGGTAGTGGTGATAGTAGGGGGGGGGGGGGGGGGGGCGGCGAAGGGAATTGCGAAAACTACCAAGTCTTAACAAAAATTAAAAAATATATATTACATCGCAATCATTTGTAATTTAAATCAGTTTTCAGTGCGATTGAATGTTTTTTAAGGTTGTTTTATTTCAATGGTGATACCCTCTCAAAAATATTTTGCGTTCGGCTTTTCGAGCCCCGATATCTGTTCACTTACCACTTGAAATAAGGGAGTACGATTAATTGACAAAAAAACTATTTGAACTGGGTTTTGAATGCTAAGTGAAGAACAACTGAATTTCCCAACGATTCGTAACTTTTACCTGTTACTTTATCAAGGGTAAGAGCAGTCCTGACAATTTTCCGATAACAAAAGAACCACAAAAATCATAACAATTACCTAGTTCAAGCATCCTAAATGCATCTAACTAAAATAATCAGGGTCAATAATTATTCAGTTATTTGAGTCAACAATTGAGTTGCGTTCAACAATGAGTTGTGTCTGTTATTTTTATTGGTGTTCAATTAAAAGTGCAGACTGTAGTAAAAAAAATCTTGACAAGTCTTCAGGAACATGCATACGTTCGATGAAATCAAATCGGTATGCAACCGCGTTTTTTTTCAGCCACCTTGGACTAAAACTGGCGTGGAAAGTTGAATTTAAGAACGTACGAAACGAAAAGAAATTCAAAGCTTACAACTTCACCATGGGTTCTTTCATTAAGTTGTGTATATTTATAATATGTGTATTTGGTACGAAAATATTGAGGCGTTAGGTTCACGGAAAAATTCGTGGAAATTCTAAACAAATATTTATATTTTATTTACGGCACTAAATGGCATTAAGGAAATGGAAATCAGAACTGAATCAGCCATTTGGTTTATAAAGCACAAAGAACTCATAAGTCAAAAACAAATGGGCACGGGATTAAAAGAATTTAAAATTCCGCTTGATATAATCGAAAAATCAACAAGAGTTTTGTGTATTTTTGACTTAGTTACCTTCGTAAGCCGGGTATTTGCTACGGACTGACGTCTCTCGAACCTGTCTCCTGTGCGTCTATCCCCTCTTCGTTCCTCGCAGCGTCTGGTGTGGCTCGTTGGGACGCACCTAAGAGCACCAGCTAAGATTGGCGTCCTCCTAGGCGTCCTACTGACAAGGAGGGGAAGGCGTCTGGGTTAAAATATAGTGGGGCACTCCTGGACTTATCAAGAGTGACGCAATTCTGTGCACGTTGGCACGCTTTGTTTTCTATTAAATTTGAAATGCAAACAGTAACTTTAGGAGCTTGGCACACTGTCAGAGACATTAAAAGAGGGCGACAGCAGTGAGATAAAAAAAAATCAGGTGGAATGCGATGAAATTAATATGGATTTATTTTTTTCATTCTTGGCATTGGAAAAAAATGGCTTTAACTCGTTTTACTGGTAAAATTAACCGAATCACACTGCAGACTTATATTACTTACTTTTTCGAAATATTTTCAAAACTTTTTCAAAACTTTTTCAGAAATGTTTATTTTATTTATTTATTTATTTATTAACTCCAAAATAACATATGGTATACAAAATTGATATACATGTTGTAGGAGATTCGCGATCCACCAATAAGATATCACATTAATACAATGTTTGTCAGCAATAAAATGTAAAAGCATAGATAATAACAATAAAAATAATAGAATTCACACCGTGTTTGTAAAGCAGTCATTAATATTATATTATTATTATTATTTGTGGTGTTTAGCGACGCACTGTTTTGACAACTGGCCCTGCGGCACTGGTCTAATGGCGTCGGTGAATGAGTGGATGATGATGAGGATGATGATGAACCTAACCTAGCCTAGAAGGGAGGAGGGGAAACCCGATGCCGGCACGTAGCCTACTCCTGTCGAAAAGCACCAAGGGGACCACCGGCTTCACGTCCCTTCCGAAGGACGGTACAACTCGAACAACAGGATTCCTCCACAAATCCATGCTGTCGAGAGGTTGATAAGCAAGGCGAATGAAGTTGCTGTACTAACTTTCATCCCTCCAACCTCTCTCCCGAACAGAACTGGTCATGTGTATAATGGTCACCCATTCAATACCTGACTCAGCGCAGTGTTGCTTAACTTCGGTGATCTAACGAGAACCGGTGTTTCCAACACGCCAAACCGTTCGGTATTAATATTATAAAAACACTTTTCTAGTAAGTAAGATTTCAGGCCAGATTCGAACTGAGATGGCGAGTCCATTGTCTTAATATTGCCTGGTAATTTGTTGAAAATGGTTGGGCACGCTCCACATACTTGTTTGACAAACTTGGAGGTTCTATATTTGTTTACAAAAATGTCGAGCGTCTGTCTGGTGTCATGGTCATGTACATCCTTATTTACTTGTTGCCTTATTTACTTATTTACATCCTTATGTTTTGGAGATTGCGGTACCCCGCAGAATTTAGCGTAAGCAAAGCCGAAGTAACAAATAAATGCTTTTGAATAATAGAAATAAAATTCGAAAGCAAAGATTCTTTAACCTATTGCATTCAGCCGAATTGGTACCTACTTTTGGATTTTTCAAGTTCCCAAATTATGCAAGAAAAAAACGTTTGTTTCGTTTCATACAAAATGAGACCAGATGAGATAGAGCGAAGTGTGTAAGATATGTGAGTCTTTCTTAGAATTGAACAAGAAATTGGGTACACCGTGAAGTGAACTGGGTTTAATATTAAGAGGAAAAATTAATCTTTGCATTTTAGACGAGAATGAGCATGAGCTTAAGTTAGAAATAAACAAGAAAGAAATCAGATGTTTAGGGATTTTGGAAATGAATGTAGCAATGATCGAAGATGGAAAAAAAATCAAGGAGAGATTAAAAAACAACTATTTAGTATTTAGTCGTGTTTAGTTAGAGAACTCGGACACTGTTTGCATTTTTTTAAATCCATTTAAATATATTAATATTATTAATAAACACTTCACACCTCGTGTTATTTTAAGGGAGCTTTTAAGGGCTGCCATTATTGGGTGATAAGCTGATTCATAAGAGAATGGATTTTGAGATTAAAAGTTACTTTTGATATCGTGCAAACGTTCAAGGCATTCGAAGAGTGTAGAATCGCTGGGCTGGTTTTGCGCCTGTAAAAAGAGAAGCTTGGCTAGTAAATAATGACTTACCCTTGTGGGAAAGAATGAGGAGTAGACACAGTATGTGAAGTTAACACAGTTTATTGTAATCAATTCGGAAGTACAAACTTATTATAAGAATCACTGAATGTAGTAAAGGTACAAGTTGAAGCGTGAGTCAAACTAATAGAGATCGATGGTCTTAGAAATAGCGTTCTATAAGGATGACTCCTTAACCAAGCACTTAGAAAGGAATGGAAACACGATATAAGGATGAATCCTAACTCGAGTGTTTTTTAAGGAGATAGTCTTGATTGAATGACTCCAATTAGAAATGTAGGAGATGTATCTTTGACCAGATTTCTTTAAGTTAGATCTTTCTTGCTTTCTACATTATAGTTTAGCGGTGTATTACAAGAGAGTGAACGAATTCGAATGACTGCCTGAGATCGAATGACTGCCTGAGAACGTGAATGACAGTTGTCAGTTCCTATACATGCGGTGCTAGGCTTTAACTGGTCGCGTGTGCTAAAATAACCTTTGCCATCGATGCCCTTTGATTAAGTCTATAGTTTGGCACAACAGCTCGTGATTTAGTATTGACAGATCTAAGTCATGAGTACAGAGGCGAGTCATCGATGGTTATGTAAAACAATGTGACAATAACAATTTATATTAGGGGTCCTAGATTAAAATATGCCACCGCAGGTGCGCATTGTTACATTATCATGACGAGAACAATGAAATAGCTTCATTTGCCGAAATTCCATTTTAAGTCAAGTAAAATGTTTATTACAACTGTACTACTTCCTGTCGCTGGTCAACCGTTGTGCATGATGCAATATTTTGGAATTTAATTGGTCGGCGTAATTTCAAAGCGTAAAAGTTAAGGGGGTTCGGGGTTGTATCACCTCCATCTTCTTTTTCTAGAGATTCAGGATACAAAATCAAATTTTTCGATTCAGAATCTGGAAGCAAGAAAAGAAAAATGCGAGTGAAAGAGTGTTTTTGACTATGCAGACATTTTAAATTTATTTTGGTTTTTAAATGCTATGGTTTCCATTAATACAATGAAGCTCACCAAGAGCCCCGCGGGTATGACCAAGATATTAACATTTAAAAATCGGTTTTATCTTGCCTTGGTGTTTGGCAACCCGCGCTACATGGACGTGCATTACATTGCCGAATCTAAAAACTCTCAGGGGAGTGTTTTTCTTTTTCGTATTTTTCCCAGCTCACACCATTTATAGGTGAATAGCAAATCCTACACTCTCTGTTTTATTTATTTATTTTATTTTTCTTTTATTTTTTGATCATTCCAACGGTTTTGGCAACTGGAGAAAACTGAACTAGTGGAGGTGCCAGGTTTTCTAAGCTTGGATCGTCAACTTAAAACACGGCACCTCCATCAAAAAGCTGTTGTCGGGATTTCAGTTATTGGAATGGTTCCCACAGCCATAAAATATCTACATTTTCCATCCATGTATCGTTATGTTAATGCTCGAGTAGTCAGGATCAAAAACTGGCCGATGAGAAAACAAAATATAAGAATTTATCGTTTAGTCAGCTGTTATTTTATCCCACCGTCTTCTGTATCAGAAGTAAATGTCCCCCCCCCCCCCCCCCCCACCCCCCCCCCCCCCCCCACCACAAATAAAAACACATCATAGAACCAGTTGGATACATTTTTTAATCAGGTCTAGCTTATAAGAATGCTATCTCGATCTACGTCGGTTTCTGATAAAGTTAAAAAATAATTAGACTTCTAGCTTATATATTTTTATTTATCACACTCTGAGCACTGAAAACTATCTAAATACTTCCCCTGCGTCATATGACTTTCCCTATTGCCTCACTTCCTACACCGGATCTCAAATACTCGTGAACCCACAGAACGCTTTTTGATTATACACCGCACTATCAAATAGCATAGCTTTTCCGCTCGAAAAGAGAAAAACCTATGCGTCAGACCTCTATTCATCTTTGAGGTTTATTCGATCGGTTTGATTATTATATTATTATTATTATTTGTGGTGTTTAACGACGCACTGTTTTGACATCTGGCCATGTGGCACTGGTCTAAGGGCGTCGGTGAATGAGTAGATGAGGATGAGAATGATGATGAACTTAACCTATCCTAGAAGGGAGTAGGGGAAACCTGCTACTCCTGTCGAAGAGCATTAAGGGGACCACCGGCTTACAACTCAAACAGCAGGATTCCTCCACAAATCCATGCTGTCGAGAGGTTGATAAGCAAGGCGAATAAAGTTGCTGTACTAACTTTCATCCCTCCAACCTTTCTCCCGAACATAACTGGTCATGTGTATGATGGTCACCTATCAAATACCTGACTCAGTGCAGTGTTGCTGAACTTCGGTGATCTAACGAGAATCGGTGTTTCCAGCACGCCGAACCGTTCGGTAGATCGGTTTGACGAGAGATGGGAAGGACGGTTCTCGTGAGATCACCGAAGTTAAGCAACACTGCGCTGGGTCAGAATTGGATGGGTGACCATCAGACACATGACCAGTTCTATTCGGTAGAGAGGTTGAAAGGATGAAAGTTAGTACAGCAACTTCATTCGCTTTGCTTATCATCTCTCGACAGCATGGATTTGTGGAGGAATCATGTTGCTGGCGTTGTACTGTTCTTTGGAAGGGACGTTAAGCCAGTGGTCTCCTTGGTGCACTTTGACAGAAGTAGGCTACATGCCGGCACCGGTTTCCCCACCCTCTTGTTTAGGCTATTCTTTTCGTAACCGTGATTCCATGATTTGACTAGCGCCAAATGACTCATGACGCCACCAGACCGAAGTCGAGTGCTCAGCAAGACTGCACGGCTGCAGAGGGTTTCAAGAGTGTGGTACGCGTACCCCCTGGGGTACGGGAAGAGTTTAGTGGGGGTGCACTTTTCTATAGCTTGAGCTCCACATAACTACTAGACACATTTCAGAATAGTATTTTTTTAATTTTAAGCATGGGGAATCCCACGGATTGAATGATTATGTGTCCATGCATTTTTGTCATCTGTAACTATCCATAATTTTCTCAGCTTTCCAATGTATGTATATATATTTATACACATATACATCCTTTTGTTGTGAGTGGAAATAGGCAGGATTTTTGCATTACTTGTAGCATTGAATTTATAGACACAAACAGAGAGAGCGAGCATAACATTGTGTCTTAGCATCTACTACGGTTATTGATTAAAGTTAGCTTTTGATACTTTACAAAACATTATTAACTTTGCAAACTTTAGAAGGAGATAGCAAAATCACTAACTTGCAGATAGTTTATTTGAATATAATAAAAATCCAATTCCAATCTCCGAACTGTTTCCAAAAATGGTGCTCCTATTCTGAATCCAAAAATCATATCCAAAAATAAGACAGTTAAATAAAACTTGATCTTTAATTAATATTTACATACATTTTTAGATTCCATCGCTCTACTGCTTACTCCGCTACTTTTTTCTACCTGGAAGCTACAATCATTAGTAACGGCTAGCTTTCGGCTAAATTAGCAATTATGTAGCAGTTAGTAGAAAAGATGCTGTAGGAAAAGAGTGCCTTTAATCTAGGATCTTTGTAGCGACTACTTCGTTGTCTACATCCAGCTGAATAATTTTTGTGTCAGTTTGCATCATCATTCAGTTTGTATCAGTTTGTATCATTTTTATATCAAGGGTATTTTGTTAGAAACGTACAGAAAGGACAACTTTACTTTCCTATTGCTTTAGCTCAATTTATTTGGTTGCTGGAAATGGGTAAGGCGGTAAGCTGTTAGCTCTAAGCACCATTTTAGCTATCACATTCTTTTCACAATAAAGTTTGAAAATAATTTGTATTTGGCGCTAAACCTGCCTTACCAATCGCAGGCCGTACGTATCTGTCAGTAAGAAAATGGCGTTGACGTAGTGCTGTGGGGGCGAAACTTTTAGACAAAAAAGTCAAAATTGTTAGTAGACGGGTATAAAGATGCCACTTTTATTGCTGTTATGATACGAAATAAATTTTCTTGTTAATATTGGCACGATGGACGCTAACGGGAACGGCAAGCGCGGTATCCCGAAGCTAAGGGATCTGTTCAGCCGTCAGAGGAACGACTCTGACAGTGGACCAGACTGCCCAGACCTGGAATTTCTCTACGACGATGCGGATTCAATAGAAAATGAAATTGCAGAGCTTTACAGTTACACCGAACAGCCCGAGTTTCAACTCAACCTTAAGGCTTTTGAAGACCAGATGAAAGCTTATAAGCTTGGCCCATACTGGCACAAACTCACGGAAAACCAACACAGATCGATCGTAATGAAGCTCCTGGACCAACTCGAAGTGTCGAACAAGGTTCTCCGCATGAAGTCTGCACGATGTGTACTCTACTTGGCCCAGGGCTGCTGGTCGGAAGCACAGTCAGATGCCGAACAGCAAGCGAAGGCTCGACAAAACGTAGTTTTACTCTGCCAGTGCGGGGTTTTTGCTGCATTTGTTGAACTATTAAACATTGAAATCGAAAACAGTACTGCAGCATCAACAGCTTTACGAAAACTTGCTGTAAGTCTGGCAGACTCAACAGATCTACGCGTAATTCTAAACGTTCTCTACATAATGGTGGAAGTAATGCGACTGGAACGCGAAGATGACTCTGAGGAATTCAGAGCACACCGCGAGTCATTCAAATCAGAGCTCGGGATGACGTACACTGATGAGCTGATTGCGGTCAAGCTTCTTGGCATGGTCACCAGATTTTGTTCAGGATCTGCTCCTCACTTTCCGATGAAGAAAGTGCTTCTCTTGCTTTGGAAGGTTTGTAATTGTCAGAATTTGGCACATTCTTAAATATTTTAAATCGATGGGGTTGGTTTTATTATTTTAATCAAACTCAGGTAAGCAGTAAATGTATTAGGTTGTGGCACAGTGCTTATTTTTACAATAAATGGCTTTAGGTTAAGATTTCTATTCAACATATAATCACTTCATAGTCTGCATCTACTCTTGTCATTAGATACCTACCGCTTAGCTTTTGACAAAGAGACAGTACATTCCGTGAAGAGACTGGCACCTACTCTCTGGTCTTCATGGCACAACCTATCCAGTAGCAAAGCTAAATGTGCACATAGGGAGGGAAGAACAAAACCAAAGAAATTGCATTGTTTGCTACTTCAAAGTAGTTATTTGTATAAGACTACTTTTAAAATTAATACTGAAAAATAAAATTCCATGTCTAGTTCAATTCCCCAGTGTTGATGAGATAAAATAAAGGTAACAGACCACCTTCAACCATTGTGCAGGTTGTGCTTGTATCGGTCGGCGGCACGGCAAGTTTGCGCTCAACAAAACGCGAATACCGCGAGGCAGCTGGGTTGACCATCGCGCAGGATACGATGGAAGTGGCGCGGACGATGCGGGCATCATCACCGCCCGCCTCCGCCGCAGACCTGCTTGAGGCACAGAATCAGAAGCGGTCGAACAGGCCATTCCGGCGCGCGCTTATAAAGCAGTCGTCGCTTGACGAGCAGATGGGCATGGATTTTGAGAACCAGGACGTCGACAGCGAGGAAATCGACCAGATGCAGGAGTACCAGGTAGGCTTTTGGAAATAGTATGTATTTCTAACTAATAAATTGCGCGCTTTACGTGGTTATAATTACCGTTTGCTGCTAAACATCCAAAGGCTCAAAAATGTTAGATGTGTGCCTTAGAAGAACTGCTTCAGACATGTGTATTTCAAGAATAGAGGCCTCTGTTTCTTATTAAGATGAACAGTGGTCCTAGAGGTTAAATTCTCGCTCCTTTGACGTAGTCCTTTAAGTAGACGTAGACTTTAGTTAGTAACTTATAAATAGGGAGTACAAACACAATAAAGTCGAAAAAAGTCCTAGCTATTTTTACATTCATAGCTTTTTCCTACTTAAAAGATCTCGACTTTCACCCACTTCTGCTAACGTCCTTCCACCAAGACCATGCTCCCAGGTATTAAAATGAAACCTGACCTTACCCCAATGTATTCTGTTTGTGCTGACAGGAACAGCTTGAGGAGCGGCCAGACACCCCTGTAGCCCCGCCCAAGGGCAAGGGCCTGCCATGGACACCCAAGGCACGGCAGAAAGACCTTGACTTGTTCCTGGAAAACACCCGACTCAAGTTCGTCGGCTTTGCACTGCAAGGTAAGCTCAACGAAAAGAACATCAACAGCAAAGGCTTGCAGCCTCAGGTTCCTTTCCCTATAAGTAGGACAGTAAGAAGGACAGTTAACCTTGAGAATGATAAAAATGAAAATTGAAATGTCTCCATACTGACTGACTGCTATGTGAGCATACAACTTGTTGATTAACCCAAGAAATGTGTCGGCGCTGTGTCGCAGTTGGTCAAATACCACGGTTTCTTGTCCTCGACCTAATGGTCGTCACCCATCCGACACCTGTCTGAGCACTGTGTTGCTTAACCTCTAGGCGATCGAGTCTCCCTGGCTGGACTGCCTCAGCCGATCCACGAAGGCGTCAAGGTGCTGAAGCAGAACATGTACTTGTCGCTGGCCGAAACGCAGATTACAAAGGAGGAGGAGATTGCCCGGAATCCCATCTCGACGCTTGAGCCAAACTTCTTGCTAAATCCTGCTGAAGTGCTCTACCAGGTGAGTGCATGATAGAAATCGATGGATTTATCTGGCAAAATTGTTCGCTGCGCAGTCAATGTGGGTGGGAAATAAGTCTAGAGTTTATATTAGACTAAGATTTGTCAAATCAGGGAAGTGTTTCATAGCATATGGGAGCAGGTGACTATCACTGTTGCCTTTGTGGTGACGATTCCATGACAGTGAACTATTTAAACCTGGCATTTGAGGGAAAGTTGCCAGAGTCCACACAAAACTCCTCTATTTCTTTCAGATTTAGTTTAAAGATGTCTGTGACTTGACTTTCAGCCAATTGACAAGTTATACCTTGAAGGTATAACCTTAATTTGTTTGATAACCAATAGTTGCAAATGCTGCTGAATGATTGACTCATAAATGGCATACCTGACAAAGAAGGCACTGTCAACAAGGTGAGAAGTCATAGTGAAGACAACGCTCTTCCTCCGCAGGGAATGCTATCAAACCTGCCACAGTACATGATCGCGCTGCTGAAGATCCTCCTCGCCGCAGCACCCACCTCCAAGGCAAAGACTGACTCGATCAACATTATGGCCGACGTGCTACCCGAGGAAATGCCGATGACTGTGCTGCAGTCTATGAAGCTCGGCATCGATGTCAATCGTCACAAGGAGATCATCGTGAAGGCTGTGTCTGCTATCTTGCTGCTGCTGCTCAAGCACTTCAAGCTCAACCACGTCTACCAGTTCGAGTTCATGTCGCAGCATTTGGTGAGCTGGTTGCCATTGAGCATGTTTCTTGAACTAAATGATCGTTGATCTGGTCAGCAGTCTAGCTGATTACATCTAGCCTCAAGCATTTTCTGAGAAATATCAATTTTATTTATTGATTATTTCCTTGGCTTTCCATTAACCTTTGTCAGTTCTATTACAGAACTAAATGTTCTGCACGATGAAAACTAAAACTCCATATACCTAGTCGATATAAACTGTGCTCAGCATAAACGGTATAAGCATCTCATTTGGATTTTAGACAATTCTCTAACATTTAAACCTCCCTTTTCTTTGTGGTAAACTAGACCTGCTCTCTCATTTGGGTCTAAGGAGGTACTACTAATGTTGGAGAATTGTCTAAGTAAAATAAATCTGCTTAAACCTTCCCAAACCTACTTTTACAATGTACCTGAATTGGCAGTGCCAATTAACCAAAAGAAAGCAGGGTCTATCCTGGGTTTTGTTTTTGTTTGGAGTAATAGTGAAATGTGTGTAAATTGACACCCTGAAATGTAAGAAGTGATCAAATTCATTAAATTATAACAAATTAATAAATATTAGAGTATCTTCTCAAGTCAAACCCCATGTTTTAAATAGGAATAATTTTACTTTTTACAATGACTGACTTTTATTTTATGCTCCATTTCTGCCTTGCGTAGGTATTTGCAAACTGCATCCCGCTGGTCTTGAAGTTTTTCAATCAAAACATCATGGCCTACGTTGGGGCAAAGAACACGATCCCCATCTTGGACTTCCCTTCTTGTGTTATCGGTGACCAACCAGAGCTCACTGCGGAGAGGTCAGTAGGGGCTTCTTGTAGCCAAAACTAGATCTATGACAAACGTTTCGCTCTGAGCTTACGTAAACATACCTTGGTCGGCAGCTTGGAGATTGGCGACAGCCTGCCATTCGCCTGGCGCAACGTATTCTCGTGCATCAACCTTCTGCGCATCCTCAACAAGTTGACCAAGTGGAAACACTCGCGAATCATGATGCTGGTACGTTAACTGATATTCTTTTGTTGAGAAATATCGTCGTTGCATTACTGCCCCCGTTGCTCGATATTGCCTGGTACTGTACTGCCATAGTGCTTATGTTAAACTGTCTTTGCAAAAAATGACTTCCAAATGGCTACTTTACCAACAAAAATGTTGGTTGCATCTAGGCTGAGTCACTGTCGTTTTGATTGATATGACATTTAATTTTGTTATTTCTTGCATATTACCTGCATTTGAGACTGATTTATGCTCAATTAATCTTAATTAATCAACGATTGATATGTATATATCGATATCGATATATCGAGTTATAACTATTTAATTGTAGAGGTTTGCTAAAAAGGACAGTCACAAGGGTATTACCTGCCGCTACCGTATATCGTAAATCAAGTCCCAAAAAGCAACTGCCTTTATTAAACTAGAATTTCAAAGAGACTGCGCTTTGCAGGTGGTGTTTAAGTCGGCACCGATCCTCAAGCGCACGTTAAAGGTGAGACACGCACTCACCCAGCTGTACGTGCTCAAGCTGCTCAAGATGCAGACCAAGTACCTCGGCAGGCAGTGGCGTAAGTCAAACATGAAGACCATGAGCGCCATCTACCAGAAAGTGCGCCACCGGCTGAACGATGACTGGGCGTATGGTAATGACCTCGATGCTCGGCCTTGGGACTTTCAGGTGAGTGGGTGACGGCGTTTGCATAGCGTGTCCGTACTCTGTTGGTTGTAAGAACAAGGATACGAGACGTTGGGCACAGTTCCGAAGATGATTGTGCCAAACGCAGATGAAACTTAGGCACCAGCCAAACATGATGGTTTTTAGACTCATGTCTACTTGATGTCTACCAGCCAAACAGTTTCCACTTTTAACACCCAACCATGGCTCTGAACCACTTTGCCTTGCCAATTATTAGTGTCCAGTTAAAATAAATAAAATCCGGTTACAATAAAAATGGATGTATCTGATTGGCTGGGCTCACGGAGATTTATCTTAAATTAATCTTTTCCACGCGGTGCAATAGCAATACTATTACCACTTTCTACATCTGTAACTTGCATACCATTTATGTGGACATTGAAAAACTGGCTGCTAGTTGGATTGAAAATGTAATGTGTAAAAGAAGCCATAAAGTAATGCATTTGTTCAATTTATCAGAAAAACATTGTTAATGATTTTTTAAAAATCCTGCTTCTCTAGAATATTTCTAGTTACTATATTTGCAGCTTCTGGCCAAGGATTCTCTGTTAGAATTATCCTTGTATTTAAAAAATGTAAATCAAATGTTTCTAGGTAGGAACTATTACAAACATCATTTGCATTGATGCCCATGC
The DNA here is from genome assembly GCA_947568835.1 of Protonemura montana. Taxonomy (NCBI): domain Eukaryota; kingdom Metazoa; phylum Arthropoda; class Insecta; order Plecoptera; family Nemouridae; genus Protonemura; species Protonemura montana. Next base: position 8,445,395 of record OX387608.1, read on the forward strand.
TTGTGAGTGCACATTCCCCCCTTATCTGACATCGCCGTGCTTGCCTTAGGCTGAAGAGTGCGCCCTCCGTGCGTGCGTCGACCGCTTCAACAACCGCCGCTACAACGCTGGCTCGCGCGACCCCGACTACCAACCCGGCGACAACGACATCACAAGCGTCCTCGGCCAGCCGTTCGACCTCACCGACCATTTCAAACAACACTACGAGGTGTGGCTTCATCGCGAGGTGTACCAACCGCCCGCAATCGCTGCCGCCGAAGGCTAGCCAATACGTTGACATCAAAGTCTCTAGCGATTAGCTTTCTTTCGGCACAACGTTGATGTTTCAAAGACGATTACAATACTCTGGAGAGTTTCCTATCGTTGGCATCAGTTGAGATTTCAAGCAACGTTTGTTTGCCATCGGGGAGTACAATTTTACAGAGAAAATGAGATTTTCTATTAAATTATTTGATTTTATCACAATTTTACTCCAAGATGGCATCCAAAATCAAAAGCAACTTCAATTTTGACAGCCTAAAACTATCGTCAAAACCTCCTTGATTGCTTGCTGTTCTAGCAAGGACTTTCGAGTGTCAGACTTGTCTTGAAGCAGATTGGGCAGTCATAAACAATCTTAGACAGATGGTATCTTTGCTAGAAGGACATTTAACAAGGGTTTCTACGTAAATGCTGGTTGTACAATGTCCACTTACACAGGTAACTGGCATTTATTAAGAAAGCACATGTCCATACCTTTGGACATGAACTGCCACGGGGGTAGTGATCATGTAACTTTTTGATTCATTTACCCTGGGAGGTTCCGATTTAACGTTAGTGATCTCTAACGAAAAAGTTACATGATCACTACCCAGTACATAGTAAAATCAGCAGATTAAGTATACTTGCTTTTTCAGGACAGTGGCTGTTCTGAGGTCCCCATATGTCAGAAACGCTAAATATCAGTTGAATTGGATCCTGAAGTTATATCTGATACCCAGAGAGTTGCGAATATTTTTGGTTGATACTCGAATTGGATCAGCAGTGTGGAAATGCATTTGAATTGTGTGAAGCGAATCATTGCATTCTAGGTTGTCCATCATCTCTGTCATTTAGAAGCAGTTCAAAATAGTAATTCTGTAAAAAAATAATATATTATTAGTAGATAGAGCAGCTATCCAGGGGATCATTTTAACCCTGACTACTGTAAATCTTTCTTCACTGCGAGTTTTTTGAAAAAACTTTGAGCATTTTAGCCAGCTATTGTGACAAGAATCGATCCCAGAAATGAAGTATTTTAACCGCTTATCTGTGTTTTACCAGCCATCGTTGGCAAAAATGAACTTATATTTATTTGTAGTCTGTGTGGCGAAACCCATATCCCTTTCCTAACAATACTAAAACGTCACGCGCAGTTTACACTCAGTTTTTCTATTGCATGTACTCATTGTTTTTTTTGTTTTGAACTAAGTTTTGATATACGTATAGCAGATTTTGTAAAAATCATTTTTAGTGACATGTGTTGAACTTGAATGTTTGTTAAAAATTAGTCTTTATAGAATGTACATTGATAAGACGAGAGCCAAGTAGAACATTACATGATTTTATTTATATTATATTAGTTATTTAATAACTGTATGCCATAGGATTTGTTCAAATAAACACGATCTCGTCGACGATTGTAGTGTCGATGCTGACTGCAACTAACATGACGTTTCTTTCTTGTCCGACCACAGCAACCTAACCATGTTAGCTCCAATTGAAAGTGGTTGGCTCAAAGTTATAAACAATGCACGCCCAAGCTCCTATTTTTTTCGTAGATTTACCTGCATTTCTGCGCATCGACTGTTCTACTTGTCTGTAATTGTGTGAATGGATTGGTGTTGCAAAAGGAGTTGTTACGGAACTTACCAAGAAGAGATGTGATGGTGGTAAGCCAGAATGGATCGCTTGGATTTGTAAACATTTTGACCAAGGCATAAACCGAAACTCTTACACGGACGAGTAATCGATGGCTTCTTGACACCTTTACGTCAATACTTAGTAAATTTATAAGAATTCTATGTACCTCTCGCCCAAAGACCTCTCGCCCTTAAACATGTCCAGCCTTTTAATACACTTTCTACCAACATGTAGCAATCGACCTATTTCTATGAGTGACAGGTATTAGTTATTCTTACTGTCTTCAGAAGAAAACACCAATGCCTATTTTATAGATGAAGGTTGCCTGTAAGCCAAATTCGTAGCGAACTTTGAATTTATGCGCGCATCGCGCCATATTGACTTCAGCGATCGGGTGGGTGCCTGTGAACTAAGTTTGCGATCTGCCATTTAACATTTGTTGAGGCAGTGACACATGGTTGGTATCTTGACTTTTAAGATTTTACGTACAAAAAAAACAGTCTAGATATTTTTTGTGAGGTACCCTTCATCAAAAATCAATTATCCCTTTTTAAGTATTATCTTTACTTCACAGGGCTCTTCTTGAACGAGCAATAACCATGGATACATCAAGTGAGGTTATACCGTTCCAAACCGTGGCTAGCAAAAAGGCAAAGAAAAGGCGTATGCCAATAGAAGAAGATGACTCGAAGATGGAAGTTATCGAAGGAATTGAAGGAACCAAAAAGCCCCAACAAGGGACTGCTGCTAAGAAGGCCAAGCCCCATGTTTCTCATTTGGAAATGAGGAAGATTTCCGTTCCCGCTCATCGGTACACTCCTCTGAAGCGTCAATGGATGAAAATCTTCTCTCCAGTCGTGGAGCACCTTCGCCTCCAGATCCGTTTCAACCTGAAAACTCGTCAAGTTGAGATCCGAACTAGCAAGGACACAACTGACATCAGCAACCTCCAGAAGGCTGCTGACTTTGTTAAAGCATTTATTGCTGGGTTTGAAATTAATGATGCATTAGCTCTCCTCAGACTTGATGATCTCTTTGTTGAAACTTTTGAGATCAAAGATGTAAAACCACTGAAAGGAGACCACGTATCTCGGGCTGTCGGGCGTCTTGCTGGACTTGGCGGTAGAACGAAATTTACAATTGAAAATGTGACCAAGACCAGGATTGTGCTAGCTGACTCAAGAATTCACATCCTAGGCTCGTTCCAGAACATAGCTGTTGCTCGAAGGGCACTGTGCAACCTTATCCTTGGTTCGCCTCCATCCAAAGTGTATGGCCAACTAAGGAACGTTGCCAACCGAATTTCCCAGAGAGTTTAGATAATACAAAATCAGATTGTTTTGTGTGCATCAATGTATCATATAAATGTTGTCATCAATTACAAAAGTATAAAGCATATTTAAGAATTGTCCATATATAGTCCATGTAGTACATAAGCCAATACCATTTAAAATCATATTGCCATCAACCTTGCAGCCTGGTATACAACCTTAAAGACCTATCCTTATTCTGTGCTACAGCATTGATGTATCGCCTTATAGATGCGTATACCTATACTTAAATAGGTTGGCTTAGCTTTTTATGGAATGAAAGTTTTGAATTTTGATTACATTAGTAATATTAAATAAATAAACAATAAAGTCATCTACCAATTAAATAGTGCAATGTAAGTTGGCGTGGAACAATAAAAGGGTTTCAAATCTGATGGTTCTTAGTTTGTGGTCCCAAGATACCTTTGATTGTACACGGTTTTACACTCAATGGTTCTACCAGTTCTACCCATTGTCCCCACCAGTCCCCACTTTTCTCTGATTGTTAGTAAAAAATGTAAACACTTCACCAGCTGTGTTCTGAGCTGAGCATTCCTAACCTATATTTTGCAGTTTGTTGTGTATCTGTGCTCGTTTCGTATTGAACTGTGCAAAGAATAATATGATGTCCGATGAAGAAAGCAACAGTGACTCTGCAGAAAGCGCAAGTTACTCTACAGAAAGCGAAAGTGACTATGCTGTTGAAGAACCTATAGACATAGAAAGTGTTGACGATGAAGTACCTTTTGCCGATCCAGTCACTACACTGCAGTGTGTTGTAGATGATGAGGAAGAAGAGGAGCAGGAAGAAAGTGGAGAGTGGTCTTTTGAGACAGACTATGTCATTCTAAAAAATAACCAAACATACCAGGAGCTGATTAAGACAGTGGTTACGCTTCAAGCTCAAAGAGTACAGATGGTGAAGGTATTTACACACTTAAAAACATTACATCAAACTGTCCAATATCATGATATCATATTACCATTCCTTCACCCATTAAAGTGTTCACTATGAATGCATGCCTCTGAAACAAGTCTGCGAAAAGAAAAACATTTTTTTTTTTTTCATTTTGTTCTCACCGTCTTTACATTGCTTTTACGATGATGCCAGCATAGATGCCAGTTTGGAGGGTTTTACAAAATTATTCTGTTACTGTATTCTGCTGTTGCCCAGGGGTTTGATGGCCCTAGAAATAGCTACGCCGCTTACTTGCTGAGTTTTCAGGATTTGGAAACGCTGCTTGAGGTCAAGGAACAAGCTCTGAATGATCCGATGGCATTTGTCAAGAAAATGGAAAGACGAGAAAGCTTGGGTATTCCACCTCGTTTGGATATTGCAAAGGTTATGAATGGGAAACATCTTATGTTATATATCACAATTTGCTTTTGTGACTGTATTAAAGTCACATCAATGTGTTTCTAATTGACTTCAGATCCCAGAAATCAACTGGAGCCAGTACAACATTACCCCCCAAGGCGTAGATGGCCCTGCCACAAGAGGCTTCAATCCTAAAGTTCCAGACATCGATCAAGAAGTAAGCTTTATAATAATTTGAAAATTATGTTGTTGTTATTAAAAATAAAAATTTGTATAGCAACTCCAGGTGTGAAGTGAGGTTTGGACTGGGATGAATGTTAATCATTTTACCATTATGCTTGGTTGAAGGAAGAGGCGGTGCGCGTGCGGGGCCGTACGTTCAACGAGAGCAAGCCGGAGACATTCAACCAGCTGTGGACCAGCGAGGAACAGCAGCGGCTTGAGGAACTCCTAGTTGAGTTTCCGCCGGAGGAAAGGGAGTCTCGACGATGGAGCAAGATTGCAGCTGCTCTTGGTCAGTTGGCCTTTCAATGCATTGCAGTAATTGTGATATAAGTAGCTGCTAGTTGGGGATTGAAGAGCTTATTGAATAGAAAGATAGTTGCAATTCTGTAACTATTTTCCAGTGAGATAAGATCTGATTGGAAGCCTTTATGTTTTCCATTGTTAGAATAAAAAAAGAAAAATACTTTCTTATCTCATCTCATGCCACTGCATTAAAAGTTACAGAATCCCTCACCAAAAGCAAAAAAAGGTAAAAAAACTTGGTAAAAAATAAAATTCAGAATAAATTCCAACCTCGTTCAACGTGGCAATAATAATAGATACGCCAATGCTGGTGGTGCTGTTCTGCCTAAATTCAGCCACAGCACTTTTTTTTTCACTAAAAAAATATACAAAAGATTTTTGTAAACAGGATGAGTAGTCAGCAATCCTTTGGTGGCAGCAAATGCATAGTTACACTTTTTTTTATATTTTACAAAAAAAAATATATTTGTAAATTTGAACTTGGGTCATGCAACATATTAAACTGTCCTAAAATTCCAGTGTAACCAACTTCTTAGTAACCCAAATTCAGACTCCTCGGCATTTAGCATACTAATGATCTGTGTGATATAATAAAACACAAACAAACTAATTTTTTTCCATTACAGGCAACCGCACGAAGAACCAGGTGACGAGCCGCGTGCAAAAATACTTCATCAAGTTGCAGCGTGCGGGCCTGCCTGTCCCTGGTCGCGTGCCCCGCTCTGTAGGTTCAGTACACCGTCACGCACACCAGCGATACAACCACCACTTGTTCCGTCCGACCACGTTCTTCCCCAGCCACCCGTGCATGAGCGACACTGGGGAAGAAGACGAAGACGAAGATGAAGAAGAAGACTCGTCTGCTCAGGTAGGTCCCCAATATTGGTGCCAGCCACTAACTGCCCATATAGAATTTAATTTCGTTTGGCTTAACAAGTTTTTCATTTGCTTCATATGTATTCAACAGCTATTTAACTATTGTGAATTGGAGAAACGAAAGGAGAAAACAAAACTTACCGAGGTAGACATTTCTGGATAGAAAAGATGACGAGAAGTACTACGTATTTTGGCACACTGCCTTTTTCACGTCAAGTTATAATGATTTATACGAAGGGTTTCTTGAAAAGTGCATTCCAGATAACAAGTGCCGATCATTTTGCTATTGCAATTCAATTCAGTAGCAGGGCTGCTTGTATTTAAATTGATAATCAATAGGTACACTGTATTCAACTTCGAAAATAAGCCAAAAATTCTCGTTAGGAGACAAAGATATAATGTTTCTGACGACTTTTTAGTGTTTATTTATTTCAAAGATGTAGTACAGACACATCTTCTATGTAACTCGACAACGTTTGTGATTCCAGGAGGGTGGTAGCAGCGAATGGTCTGGTGATTCGGAGTCTTCTGAGTCGGAGGACGAGACGATGCAGATCTCAGAGAAAGTGGCCGAGGCATCTGCGTCCCGGGTTATTCGGTTGCTGGAGCGCGTGGCCGAAGACAAGGAGAAGGACGTGGAGGGAATGTCGATTGTCAGACACACCAAGTACAAGGTCTGTTGGCTCAATACCGCATTGAGGAATCGCATCCTTGGATACGGGCTGCATTTAGAAACTTATTGGCAGTGCCAGATTACGGAATGCTCACCAAACCTGAAAAACTGAAAAATTTACATGTATATAATGCTCCTGTTTATCTCCTATTGCTAAATACCAAAATACTGGTCAACCAAGATTCTTGCCAAAAATATATATATTTTTTTTTTAATTAAGGTATGAAAGGGTTAATGAAAGCTGGTTTGGAGAATAGATGCAATATCTGAAGATCTTGCCATGGGTACCTACTTGTGCAACATTTTGTAAAAATAGCTAGATATGTAACCAATTAATCAGGCCAAAACAACCAATTAATTCTTATCCAAAAAAATCAACTTGCTCTCATAGATTCCAGTAATTTTGGGGAAGAAATATGCAATTTTAGTTTTCTCTGAGAAGTTTTTAAAAGTCACCAGTTCCAACAACAGTGTTAATGTGTAATTGCAGTGCGATTATTGCGAGGAAGAGCCGCTTCTGGGTACGCGTTGGCATTGTTCCCAGTGCTCCATGGACTACTGCAGTGACTGTGTCGTCACTCAGCTTGACTCGGAATTTCCGCATCCATCTGACCACTACCTCGAGTCCTTTCGGTTACCTAACGATCGTTGACCATCGTCTGATTGTATGCTCTTCGTTCAATTGTCTGTTCCTTCTGACAACATCACCTAATAGATGAAATTGATGCTGTCTGAAGATCGAGTATGTATGATATTAAAAATGTAATAGCATTTCAATTTGTTCAAATTGTTCTTGTTCCATAAAGCCACTTTTAAGGTATGGTTTACATCAAATCTTGAACTGCATTTCTATGTCAATTATCACCATTGATTTGATCAACAGCATTTAGTATGTTTCACTAAATTACGCAGTCTTTACCCCCAACTGATCCAGATGCTGTCTTTCGAGAAATATGCTCGAGAAAGTGTGTTTTTGGTGAAAACTTAACGTGGGGTTTACGAAAAGATTTTCTACCTGCCAGATCAAATTGTTTTGACGAAAATGGGAATAAAATGAATTGCATAAATCTCTATTCTTGGTGTGCTTAAAGCTACAAAATCATAAATTTATATCAAGTTTGCTAAACGATTTGTATCGTGTTTCTACCACAATTTCCACAATTATCATAAATATAAATATACACAAATATATAAGAAATCACAAGGCAACTCATCTCTTACCACGCACGTCGACGCAAACATCTGGTCTGTGTTGTGTCTGTTTTGCAATAAAACATTTTTCGGCAGCCAGACCAGGACTCGTAGGCCAGCTAAGTGATGCAAGGAGTGACAGGGAGAGAGATTGATCAATTTGTGGTGTTTAACGACGCTCTGTTTTGACAACTGGCCTTGCAGCACTGGTCTAATGGCTTCAGTGAATGAGAGGTTGATGATGAACCTAACGTAGCCTAGAAGGGAGGAGGAGAAACCCGGTGCCGGCACGTAGTCTACTCCTGTCGAAGAGCCCCAAGGGGACCACCGAATTAACGTTCTATCCGAAGGACAGTACAACTCAAACAGCAGGATTCCTCCACAGATCCATGTGGTCAAGAGGTTGATAAGCAAGGCAAGTGAAGTTGCTGTATTAACTTTCATCCCTGCATCCTCTCTCCCAAACAGAACTGTTCGTGTGTATGATGATCACATTAACTTAAAAAAAATGCATAGACAAAAAAAATTATTCTAGCGAACACTTTTTTTTTTTGTAAAAATATTTTTTTTTTTTTGTAAAAATATTTTTTTTTTTGCGTAACAATAAACCGGTCTGTAAGGTAAGTGTAGCCGACAGCTTCGGCCAACAGTTTTTCTGTTTGTTTTGACCAGTTTTGATAGCGCCTGCAGGTCTCTGAACCAAAGACTCTAAACTTTGCTCTAAACACTACCAAAAATTGACTGTAATCAGACATTTTTTGTTGGATTAATTTTTATTAGTTTTCTTTTTTGCACAGCCAGTCCATATATTGTTTTATTACCAACGCACATGTTTTTTTTTGTCTCTAAGTTGTTAATTGAAAGCTAAGACAATAGATAGATTGTAAACTTTGATTGTAAGAGCGAGAGGAAAACAAGTAAACGTCAACCACCTAGACAACACTTCTTTGCTGCACTTTAGCCCCCTCTCTCTGACCCCCTCTTTAAAACAAGATGGCTGATCGTCAAAGCAGAGGTCAAAGGTTTGAACAGAGGTTTGAAGTTTCTGTTTGAAGCATTCGGAATATCTTTGTTTTGTGAAACCGTGCCCTGAATTTTGACTGTAGACTGAAATAAAATGTGTGAACCGTCAATGTGTGGCTACTTTTGAACACGTTGCTTTCCTTGAATGTGCGTTATGGATATAACATCTTTGTCGAAAATGAATGTTTTAGGTTAAGCTGTGGGAGTTTGATAACTCTTTCTCAGCATTGTTTTGAACAAATACACAAACAAGTAATCTTTCTTCTATCAATGAAGAAAGATACACATATCCTGTCATCCTGTCCTAACCTATCCTTCTTTTTTATTTCTATAATCTGTGCTATAACTAGAGGTCTACCTCTAGTTGTGTGTATGATGATGCGTTTGATACTCTGACATTTATTTTTGTTTTGATTTCAGGTATTGTCCATCGAGACGTAGTCCTGAAGAACAGGGACTACTCCCCTCATTTCCTCGTTAAATTTAGAATATGACGGGTCTTCTTTATTCTTAAACAGCCAAGCTTATGAGAAAATGTTTTAAATATTCTATGTACAATTTTCTGTGTACCTACCTAGTCTTCTAACAATTATTTTACCATTGTATTATCATAAATTTGCTGATCTACACATATATACAGATGTTTAACCGGCAATCAAGATACTGTTATGACACAGGTTATGATGTGTTTTTCGGATTTGCTCTGCATTGAAGAGGTTTGCAGCCTCTTTTACTCTCTTAAGCGGAATTACTCTCAGCCCTCAATAAACATAAACAACATCATTTTCCTGAAGATGACGAGCCGTGATTTGTCGAAACGTCGAGACGCGAGACCCTTTCGAGGGCCGTAAACCTCTTCAATGCAGAGCAAATCCGAAAAACACATCATAACATCAAACCATGTCTCTGAAAACAACCACACAATCAATCAACAAGACTGTTTTCTAATCTGGTTATTGTAATTGTCAGCATGCTTTTTAAGTCTCCCTTGTTAATGAGACCAACATTGTGGCGTAATCCACGTTCTCTTATGTTGCAGGACTTGGCAACCATACAAGGCAGATCTACGCTTGCTTTTTGTGTGGTCGGCAATATCTAAGCGAGTGCAGCTTGCGACGGCATCGCAAGTATGAGTGCAAGGACTCTCGAGACTTCCAGTGCCCAGCTTGCTTTCTCAAGTTCGCCCGCAAAGATAACATGAACAGACACCTTAAGAAATCGCATCCACAACATAATTACATGCTTGCACAATGTTGAATGATTATGAGAGAAACAGTGAAATTGTCTATTGTTTATTTGTACTATGTGTCTCAAGTGTGCAGTGTCTGTGATATTGTTTTATCTTGCTTTTCAAAGTGTTTTCCTATCATTAAACAATGTGATCACCTAACTGGAATTACTCTCAGCCCTCAATTGTTTCCTTTACTTTTGGTATAAAAATATTGATTTGAAATTTTATTCTAAAGCATTTGCCCCAAACCAGAAAGATCTTAACATAGCTCTACACCTTCTTTTGCAGCCGAGGCAGTTGATGAAAGGTTACAAACTCACCATTGCCAGCGTTGCAGCAACTTTGGTTCGATTCTGTGGCTAAAGCTGCATGAGTGTATATTGAAGCCCAACGTCTGCAGCCGCTGCGGGAAGAGCTACCAGCAAGTTGGATCTCTGCGGAGGCACGTCGAGATAGAGTGCGGGAAACCCCCGCACCTCAGTTGCTCGGCATGTGACTTCCGCACAAACTACCAGGCGACGCTGAAGAAACACTTTCTTAGGAAACACACAGTGGCTAGAGACAGACCTGCCAAACACAGTGGCAGCACTTGAAAGAAGCCAGTGATCAATTTTGCATTGCTTGAGAGAACTTGCATAACTGGAAGATTTATTTAATCCATGAATGACTTTACTGGCTGAAAATTAAATCACAAAACTTGCCAAATTATTATTTTTTTCTTGTTTTCATTATGTTCCTCTTATTCTTATATTTCTTGTAAGAAATTACTACCTTCAAATTGTGCATACTACTGGTGGCAAATTTCTGTCCTTCTAACGTAGTTTTTATAACATTTTTAATGTTAAATAATTTTTAATCAACCTGTTATTAAATGCCAAAATCATTTCAATAGAGATATCGTTCTCACAACAAACAATGTCGCTGACATGTTTGTTGCTACTTCAGTCCAAAAACCAAAGACAACTTGTTCAAAGATGTATGTTTTTTAACATAAAGTAACGTTAATTATTGAGTCAGGGAATTTTTATTTCATTGACCACTCGAACATCTCTGAGACCCAGTAATATTCCCATCTTATTTTTATTTGTAAGAAGTTTATTATTAACACCCTCTAAAAATTGATGCCCAAACAGGCACCCAACCCTAATCTCCACCTATTTACGGGTGTTGCTCTAACCAATTGAGCTACTTGGACACACAACTTTTGGGATTATTTTAGTGTTTCACACTATAATGTATAGAGCCTGCACAGAGGAAGAAAAAGGAACGGGAGAAGCGTGTTAGTTAAATTGTAACCTAAAATAACTTGTTTTATTTTTATCTTATTTGGGTCCAGTAATTCTTGCTATCTCCATTATAAATTCCTATTTCCTACCTCCCAAGTAGCTCTCTAAGGGTAATTTTAATGTATTTCCCATTTGAACCATCTGAATTTAGGTTGCTAGAGAACCAGGTTTTGTGTTGTTTGGAATGCATCAGACATTGAGTGAGATTTTTGCAATGTATGTTTCTAGTTCCACCATTTTTTCAGTCATTTCAGTAGTATTTCAATTGCTGAATTGAGTTGAAAACATGTGAGTTGTGAAGAATAATTTCTGATAGAATTTCATTGACGAATGATCATTTTTCCATTCTGGAAATTGACCATTTATATTTATGAGCATAACAAAAAAGACAAAAAAAAAACCGAAAAAACAAATAGATACTGAATGATGCTGATTTCATAGTGAAGTTTGAATTTATGTACAGAAACTCAACTTTTGAATTCTTTCGCGTTCATGGGGTCAAAGCCCACCGATCGATTTTACTATAAAATTGGAACCTGCTAGAGCATTCTAGTGACGTCTCTCAGAACCACTTGTACACTGTTGTGCTGCGACTAGAAGCACCCCATTACGCTGGCTCAAAGTGATGGCCGTCTGACGGAGCGAAGTGATAGAGCAGTCACCGTTTAATCGCCTTACTGCTCGTTTCTACCGTTGTCATTCATGAAGCGGCAACATCAATCGACACTACTCTAACCACCACGCGAACGGATTAATGCAAATATAGTCACGATGAGGACTACAAAGGCTGTGCTCAACAACATTACCAAAATGCTGGACTTTTACTCGCAATTCAACCCGTCGCCGCTTTCGATAAAGAAGTTCATCGATTTCGGTAAGTTAATTTTATTTTCTGTTCCCATTGTTGTTGAGATTCTGGATTTATCGAACTACAACATTTTTCTGCGATTTCCGTGATTGACGCTTTGCCCATTTCTTTTAACGCTGTAGAAGCACGAGATAAAATCCCCGGATGGCGGACTCCCACGTAATTATATCCCTTGGCATTGGCACCGTGCATTTCCATCCTAACTAATAAATCAACACAGTGAGCCCCAAGCAAATTAGCACCTGCGAAATCGACTAGTTGAATCCGACAGGAAAGGCCAAGAAATATGTCATGGGAGCATCTCACGGGCGACGTCATAAAATAAATAACAAGCTCACTCGTCAGCGAAAGTCGTTTCTCGCCGTTGTTTTTGTTATGATCAAATTCATTTGATTTTTAAATCAATACAGATTGATCTCTTTTCACTTGCGGCGGTCATGACGTAACTTAGATAACGAAAAGCGATTCGAACTGGTTCAATTCGGTGTAAACGTAACGAGAAATTGGGGTCGGGCTAATTTACGGCACGCCATGCGACAGTCGTCACGTTTTCATCTAGCTATAGCGTTTGTCTAACACCACGAAATTGCCTTCGCGGTCGAATCACTTTGTCAAGTGCCAATGACATCGTGTAGGTTTAGTTCCAGCACGTTCATCATTCCGCAGCTTCGAAACTTGTAGGTCCTGCCAAGGGTTGGTTGACCCCGGGCGCGAGTCCAGACTGTGACCCTTCGTGCAACGCCCAAAACCCGGACCTTTCGCAACTCGCGTGTCCTCTTCTGACCTCCAAGGAGGTTTTATTGCTACCATACACGTAAACATTGGCTTAAGCATGGTTTATTAGCATCGTTGACCAACGCCTTACGTGCCAAACCAGTGCATTTGGCCTCGGGGGCTTGTTTTGAACCTCATTCGAAACGCTCATGAACATCTTATCAATACCATATTTTTTTGAGTCGCTTTTACAATTCACATGGAATAGTTATAATAAACAGTGTCATTGGGATGTTATAGAATTTTATTATTCTCGAAAGAAATCACTGCAAGTACTACTTTGTTACTGATTTATTGCGATAATTGAGGCCGCTGGCAGTTTTATCATGCAGTTATCTTCCGCGACCTTTGTTTCTGTGATGATGACATTGACTGCATGTGACATTGGCATACTGTTTATATCTGACCAGACATCTCAGTGCTCTTGTTTACTTAAGCTTTCAAACAAAGATCTTGTCTTCCTTGCAAGAAAGCTGTCTTCACTATCCTGGTGGTGCAATGAGTTTATTTATTAGCATCAATAGAAAAGGATTGCTAAAAATAAAAATAAGTACGTTTCTTACTTCCTCTACCGTATTGATTCCATGAGAGTTGCTATTCCGAGTTTCCAAAAGCGATCGATGAGCACAGAGAGCTCTACTATGTCCTTTAATGTCGTTCACTATACAAGTTTTACTTGCAATGAAACTTAATGTTTAGTTAGTTCCTTTGGAGAGATCCCACTAGAACTACCCTTTTTTTAACAAGTAACGATCTCAAGACCCAACAATGTGGTCGCCATAATTCTGCCAGTGAATTCATTCCTATTTTGAACGTAAATAAAAGAAGATCCATAACACATTCAGCATCTGCAACTGTTATTACGCGCAATACTTGCTGTATTGTCATGGCCTTGAACTAAAATATTCCTTTCTGGACTTGATTAAGGCCGTTGACCTATGTTTCCCGCTCTCCGACGGTCATACCAATTTCGACACCCTCGGCTGCCCCCCTACCCCCCTAATTACTTTGAAGATACATTTCTTTTTTCACAGTGATCTGATTTATCTTAGAGAAAATAAAATAATCATCAAGGCTCTAAACTTGGCGACACCGTTAGACCATGCCGCAGGGCGTCAAAACAGTGCGTCGTCAAACCATACTAATCATCACTGTACTAGAGAAGGGTATCGTCACAGAGATTTGGTATTGCTGGGTTCCGTATCATGTACGGTTGATACAAAAAACTTTATGAGAGAGTGCAAAATATATTTTGACTTTTCTGGCTATTTATATCTATGCAAGGTCGTCCCATGATAGCAGTCGCACCTTTAGTGATATATCTGAATAACGTTGTTTGAGTAGAATTTGGCCTTCTGCTGATTTGTGTCCCGCCTGCAAAGAGATGAGCATCGGGTATGTTATTATTAACAACACTATAACCGTCTCAAAAATTGACGCCCAAATGTTCCCGTTTGGGCATTAATTTTGAGACGGTTATAGTGTTGATAATAATAAAATACCCCGCGTACTGCAAGCGTTTGCAATTTAAATAAGATTTCATCCTAATATGACATCGGGTATGGGTCACCGGATTACTTTACTCAGCCTACCAGGCATGTCACGTGTTCTTTTCACTAACACAGCGCTTGAAATCAGGGGAAGAGGCAGGATGCAACAATAAATCAAAGTACAATTGAGTGAGTGTCTTCTCTGAATTGCTAGAATTGTAATAACCCAATTGCAAACCTCATGGTAATGACAATAAAGATACTAAAGCACCTGTCACTGGCCACTGCAGGGCTTCTTCAAGACGCATCATTCTTAGTGTCAATGTCATGTTACCATTCAGGTATATCGTTGCTATTTCCAAAATTGATCATTTTGTGGTGTAGTATGTCGTTTTGGCTGCCTTATTGTTAGGTTCTGTCTCTGGAGAAGGTACCTACCTGTAGATAATTTCATTTTTTTTTAATAACCAAGCAACATGGCTTGTAGAAAGCAAAATAACTGTCAATAAATCATGTATTGTATAAGATAAAAAAAACAATAAACAAACGAACATTGGAGACAACCGAGGTTAAGCAATAGTGGGCTGGATCAGGTATTTGGATGGGTGACCAAGAAATATCATAAATTATTATTGCGCTTATATACCACTCTTTGGCTATGAGTTTGAAGGGTTTGTAGTTGGTACCTACAACAGCTCTGCATCTAACCGCATTTGTATAGCATGGATTTGTGAAAATTTCACAGAGGTGACATCTAGTTGGTGGTTTTGATATGAGTAGTCTACATGCTAGCACCAAGTTTCCGTTCCTCCCTTTCAGGCTAGACTATAAATAAGTCCATCTTCATCATCACCCTACCATTCATCAATGTCAACTAATAAAAAGAGGTCCCATGTAATGTTAGCTAAATAGAACTAACTGCAATTGTGACGTGACATTTGTTGTAGGTCTGAGTGCGTGCGAGCGCAAGTCGTTCGTGTTCCTGCGCAAGGAACTCCCAGTGCGGCTGGCCAACATCATGCAGGAGATCCACCTTCTGCCGGAGAACCTGCTCCGGATGCCCTCGGTCGGGCTTGTCCGGGACTGGTACGCACGCAGTTTCCTCGAGATTCTCGAGTTTGAGAAAACAGACGTCAATGAAGGCAACCTGGACAGGTATGTGGATTCGTTTGGTAGATCCAGCCATTTTTTTAGATATTTCTTTATTATTTATTTATTTGTGGTGTTTAACGACGCACTGTAGTAGATGATGATGAGGATGATGATGAACCTAACCTAGCCTAGAAGGGAGGAAGGAAATTCCGGTGGCGGCACGTAGTCTACTCCTGTCGAAGAGCACCAAGGGGACCACTGGCTTAACGTCCCTTCCGAAGGACGGTACAACTCGAATAACAGGATTCCTCCACAAATCCATGCTGTCTAGAGGTTGATAAGCAAGGCAAATGAAGTTGCTGTACACATTTTTATCCCTCTTACCTCTCTCCCGAAAAGAACTGGGCACGTGTATGATGGTCACCCATCCAATACCTGACTCAGCGCAGTGTTGCTTAACTTTGGTGATCTAACAAGAACCGGTGTTTCCAACATGCCAAACTGTTCGGTTTAGATATTTGATTTAAATTTGTTTAGTATTGCTATTTAAAGTTAAGAAAGTAGATGAAATTGAGGGTGGTATATTAAAAGAAAAAAGGTCAAATTCTGCAGAAAAAAGGGTAAGATCAGAAATGGCTATTGCTGCAAAATAACAAATATGTGCCTACCATATTTACCTACATTTTTCTGTCAAGGCTGTTTTCTTGCATATGTTAGAAATTTCATTTAGGTAGAAGCTGCTGTATAAGCCATACATAAGCGGATTTTGTTTTGTTATTTAGTACTTTTACCTTTGCTTGTACTTACCTTGCAGTGCTGGGGGCTTAAGTGGTTTGCCTATTATTATTCATTGAATCCCTTGCAAGTCCTATTGTACACACCACATGACAAGTGTTTAATTGCGAGATTGTTAAAATGTAGGCATAAATCCAAGCTCCTGAATCTTGAAACATAAGCATGATTTACAAGATTGTTGAGGAATTGAAGTCAGTGTTCTAATCTGGGCTCTTTGAAACATTCTTTCAGCCCAATTATTTTTAGAAACTGCAAGCAAGTTTACGTTCACTACCCCAGGTTTTTATTAACTAGCAATGGACAGGCAGACTAGAAGTATTCTAAACATTGCTGCCCAGATTAATCACTTTCATTTTGCCTCACCATTAATACAAATAAATCTGCCTCTTGCTGAATCTTGAGTGACCTCTCAGCTACAATATTGATTTACAATCAATCAGTATAATGGTGGTTTCATCGTAATTCATCGTATAAATTAAATCAAATCCAACGTGAAGTGATTTCTTGAACCGAGTTAATATGGCTTTCAGTTGGTGTATCCAACTTAGACATATCCATCTCATATCCATCTAGTACCTTTATGGCTAATACATTGATAGGCTATAAATCATAATACATTTCTGATTTAAATTTGTATGTAAGATAGGGCAGTTTTCCGTTTCTGTGAAAAACGCGATTTTTTTAAATACCGCTTTTTTCTTGCAGACGTTTACGTGTTAGATGTCATATGTTCTAAAAACGTAGTAAATTTTCTTCCTTTGTTTAGTGAGAATTTGGGCAATAACAATAATTAAATCTCAAAATGCCAGAATTGTAAATCTTTGTACAAATCAACTAATTTAAAGTGGAGGTCTAGGGAATTCCAAGAAAAAGAGTCTGCTGAGATATGTCAGAGATTCTATTCCTAGAGACTTCACCACTTGGTCTCAAGGTTGCTGCATCCTTGTTTATGGTCACATGGGGTAGTCACAGGGAGAAAACCAATAGAAATATCCTTGGAGGGGAGAGTGAGTCTTGGCATGTTAGTCATTTCTAAGACTCATGAAAGACTAGAACCAATTTTAAAACCTTTGCTAAGCTTAGCTTGTGGCATGTGGCTGCCTATTTCCAATGCAGACTCCGAAAGAAACAATGTTGTAACTACCTGCATGCCACCGTTTGGAGATGTGTAATAAAACAAAATAAATTGTTCAACTAATGTGTGCTACTGTCTTATTATACTGATAGACCATTTCTCCATTCCAATTCTTTAAAATCATGATTTAAAAACTTAGTTTTTTCAAAACAGCGATTTTTTTCTAAATTTCCACTGCCAATTCACTACTTTTTGGTATTTATAATGAGAATTTTTCTCTTTTATTATCACCACAAACTCCTGGCTCTGGCATGAGACTTATATGTAAGAGATATGAAAAAGAAAGGAATAATATGTACCTATAGAGCTTTTGGAAAAGGGGATAAAAGACTGGAACCGGCTGGAAATTGCAAGAGAAATGATAGAAAATTGAAAAAAGTTTCAATAAGTGATAAAAACGATTCACTATTTAGTGTTTTGTCATGTTTCGTTTAGAAAATCGAGCTTGAATATATGTTGTGCAAATCTGTTGGAATAAATTAACAACTTGAATAAATAAATAAAAATGTAGCACTTAGCTTAGGAATAATATTATAATTGGCGGCCGTTTGGTATAAACGTGTCTTTACACGCAACGGTTGGCTTTACTGGGTGTGTGGTTCCAGATTCTGCGAGCGGCTGTCGACGATCCGGAACCGACACACGGACGTTGTGCAGACGATGGCACAAGGTGTCCTCGAGCTAAAGGACTCGCACGATGTCGACCACCAGACGGAAAACTCTATCCAGTATTTCCTCGACCGGTTCTACATGTCGCGGATCAGCATACGCATGCTCATCAACCAGCACAGTGAGTAAAAGATTTTTTTGTTATTAGAAACACTAATACCCTCGCAAAAATTGATGCCAAAACGAGAACTCGACTACCAATCTCGACCAATCTCCACACAGGGTTCGAGTCCCCATTTGGGCATCAATTTTTGAGAGGTTATTAGTGCTCCTAATAATAAAATAACGCGCGCATCACAAGCATTTCCTATTCAAATCAGATTTAAGTCTGAGAGTCAAAGGTGTCATTAGAGTCAAAGGCACTACCTTAGTGCCCACATACCTTGAGAGCAACCCCCTAACGATCACAAGGAAAAGATCTCTACAGACTAGTTTTTTATTTTGAAGCCAATGAAGTCAGCTGCCTTACCTTGCTAATTTATATCCAACGTTGCAAAACGCTCTCTGCCTTCTAAGTGAATGGGAAGGTACACAAACAAGGTGATAATTTGCTTGATGGGCATTGCTCTCAATTAAAAATAAAAATCAGCAGTCACCATCAGAGATAAATTTTCCACTTTTCTAACAGCTTAGATCTTCCGATAATAATAATAAAAGTACAATTTTATTTTGAGATTGGTTTCATAATAACAATAACAAATAATAAGAACAACAACAAACATCGTTGTGAGGAACTCGTACAATAAAAAACAACTGTGTTTTAACTTTTTCAAGAATGCTTCAAGTGATTTTGCAAAATCATGGTTTTTAGACTCCTGTCTACTTTATCTATCCTCGGCACTAGTTGTGACAAAAACTATTTAAAATGGGGTTTGAATGCTTAGTGAAGAACAACTAAATTTCCCAACACTTCGTAACTTGTACCTGTTACTTGAAATTTAGCTGTTCTTCCGAAAACTATTTCAAATAGTTTTTGTCGATTTTGCAAAATCTTTGCCATTTCTCTTGGACTTTGAATTAACAGGTGAATGACTAAAAAATTTTACACCCCCCTTATTGGTCCATTGCAAAGATATTCTGTAGTCATATTATAAGAATGGCAGTTGTTACTTTCTTATATAGACGTGGCAACTGTCATTTATTGTTCTGGTCAAATTCTTATTGCTACCTAAATATGTATAATATTAAAAATAAACAAACAAAGTAATACATACATAAACTATAGGGGTCTACTTGAAAATTGATGTGGTAAGAATGTAATGTACATTAAGTGGTTGTAAAGTTTACTTCATTGTTTCACAAGTACTAGGGAACCTTCAATAGTCACGTCGGTCTAATCGCTGTTCTGACTAAGCAGACGCTGATAAAAAGATATCTGATGCACTTATATAGTTTGATAGCCACAAAGAGTCATCTTATCAAAGTTCAAGTGGGAAACTATTATTGGAATAAGACAACACAACAATAAATAGATAAAACGTTTCATTTCCTTCCTGGTGTTGACAGATAACTGATAGCGAGAATACAGGGATATTACAATAACTGGCTCTTCGAAACGTAATTTGTGTTGTTTTGCAGATGAGCGTATTTTATTTTGTTCTTTATTCCTTTATTTTCTTTAGAATGGGTTGCCCCGCATACTTCTTTGGGTGTTTTTTGTTCGTTGCATTTTCCTTCAAATTGTAACAAAATTTCATAGAAATTATGTTGGAACTACGTAACGTTCATGTAGTTTATAAAGTACTAAAACTGCATATTTCCTTACCACTGTGTCTGTCCTTTACAAACTCTGAAAGATAATTTATAAAATATACAAATTTCTGTAAATTTTGAATAGTTACAAAACTTTTTGACCGATTTATCTGAAAAAGACGAAGGGTCTAAGTTGAAAACACAAAAATGTGCTATGCAAATTTGATTCAAATCGGAGTTAGCGTTTGGCCGCTAGAGCGCAAACATATAACACACAAGAAACTTAAAAGTGATTTTTTTTCTGAGGTGTTTGAAATTGAAGATTTTGCTTCGCTTGCTTAGCTCATAAATATATTTTATTTTATTCCTGCATTTTCATGGATTTTCTATTTAAAAACTCTTGCCAAACTAATTCGATACTTCATTGTTAGCGCTGCTGTTCGGCAAGAGTCCAGAGTCGCTGCACAGCCGGCAAATCGGTTGCATCGACCCGCACTGTGACCTTGGCAGCGTAGTCAGGGACGCGTACGAAAACGCCAGGTTCCTCTGCGACCAGTACTACTTGGCCTCCCCTGAGCTGGTCATTACACAACACAATGGTGAGTCATTTACTTGTGGATGGGTTTCAGTCTATGGGCTTGTTTAAAAAAAAAACATATAATTTAATATTGTGACTTCACGCATAAAGGCTGGTTTTTCAGTCGTCTGTTTAGAAACTAACTGTCTGTTAATTTGTTATTTGCTTGGCAACGGCCAATCAAAAGCTGTTTTCTGTTTGTTAAAAGTCTGTTAACTACTAGATATGCCACCGAAAAACCAGCACCAAGTGAATGTGCAGTGCACATGTGGCCCAAAAAGCAGATTCTGCACATTCTTTGTGCTTTCACAATGAATGATAATTGATAAGACTGTAATTATTGCATGGTGTGTCAGCTGATTTGTGTAGGTATTGTTGGAATTTGACAATAAACACTTTGGGGAAATGTTTAGATAGGATCATAAAGATTCTAGAACCAGAGCAACTGTGATCGGCTCTCAGGGCAACAACCATTCAGTTTTATTTTTCTGTCGCTCAGGTGGATTTGGATCACCCCACAGCATTTGATGCCAAAAACACTTTAGACACTAGGCAAACGGTTGTATTGCAAGTCAGTTTAGTTGGTAGTGATGTTTGATTTTCTAATAAAGGAGCTCAGCACAAACTCAGGCTAATTATTACTAAGATAGAACAGAAATTAACAAAATTTTAAGAAAGCTGTCTTCGTTAAAAGACATGTGTTCGAAAAAATCAGGAACTAACCTGTTCCGAAGCCATGCCGAAACTGAAAGAATCGTCCTGTGTCGTTGCAGACTTGGACAACAGCAACGACCCGTTACGGATAGTCTACGTGCCGTCACATCTTTACCACATGCTGTTCGAGCTGTTCAAGAACTCGATGCGCGCTGTCATGGAGCAGCACAGTGCCTCCGAGCAATACCCGCCGTTGGAAGTCACGCTTGTCCGTGGCAAGGAAGATATCTGCGTCAAGGTGAGTGGCGTGGCACAGAGTTAAGCAAAAATCTGCCTGTTTGGAGTTGAGATTGGTGTCCATTAATAGGTCCATTCAATACTGTAAATGTTGCAAGCTTTTTTACACCTAGTCTTCAATAGTGTTGTAGGATTTTGTAATATTGTAGATTTATAATACCGTTAGGTATGACAAATAATTAACCTTTATTGTAGCCATTTATTGGCTAAAGCAAGGTATAATTTTGTGCAGATACTCAAACTATAAAACTAAAAATAATGTCATGTGAAAACAAAATGACATGTATTGATGAGAATGAATCCTAGATTCGGGAAGCTGTTGATGGTTAAGTAACGGTGATATGGTGGCTAGCCCTTTGATGCTGATTGTTTGACATGTTTAACATGTACTAACCAGCATCAGCTTAACCAATAAAAAGTCCTACAACAACGTGGAGTCCCTTTGTAATCAAACCAATGTTTAAATTTGACCCTAACATTCCTGACGAGTAGTTTTGAATCAACCGTTCTGTTCCCCAATCAGCTCTCCGACCGAGGAGGTGGCATCCCACGGTCAGAAACCGACCACCTCTTCAACTACATGTACTCAACGGCACCGCAGCCACCGAAATCCGACGCCCACACCGTCCCGCTGGCCGGGTACGGTTATGGCCTCCCCATAAGCAGGCTCTACGCCCGGTACTTCCAGGGTGACCTAATACTGCTCTCTTGCGAGGGACACGGCACAGATACCATCGTTTACATGAAGGTAGGACATTTAGTTTGGTGGTTAGGATGGGTGCAATTGCTGGCAATTGCTGGTGTAATTGGGTCAGCAATTGATACTGAAATTAAATCAATGCAAAATAATTTGGATTTTTTAACCATCTGGTACCATTTGTATTTCTGCAAGTTTTACAGGATTTTACACTTGAAGTGGGGTATAAGAAAGAATGAGATATGGAAGCAGTGAATGCAAAAGCTGTTTCCTTTTCTCCAGTTATTGTTATTACCTGCCTTTTGGCACACCTAGCCAATGAATGGTATAATATTCTGTTTATTTACATAGATTGTATACATAAGTGTTATTTTGACTGTCGCTTGTTAAGTTCTTTTAGTATAACAACATTTTTGTGCAAAAAAAAATCTTTAAATTATAAACCTTTTTTTTTAGTGTGGTATTTTTATAGAAAAAAGCAAAAATGTTTAGCTTGTTCAGTGTTCAAATATTGTTGTTTAATAGAGACATTAAAGTACCAAATGTCAGCTACAGCTCTTTAAATTGTTTGACGAGATCAAACTATTGTCAGAAACATGGTAAAGCTTGCCGTACTTCTAAACCATAGTTATAAAAAAGTATGCCCTTTGATAAGGGGGAATTAGCTTTTCAATTTCCCTGCTAATTAACTATTCTGTAAAGGTATTCACACTAAAACCGAGTGATTGTTTACGGTTTTCCACCAGGCGCTGTCCAATGAAGCCAACGAGCTCCTTCCCATCTTCAACAAAACCTCGCGGCGATTCTACAAGACGACGATCCCAACCGGAGACTGGAGCAGCCAATCGTCAACAATGGCGACCCGTCACATGACCACCGGGCAGCACAAAGCTCACAAGCTGCCCGTCGGCAGTCCTTCGCAGGCCGTCTCCTGCTAGCCGCGGAAGACTGGTCACGAACCTCACCAGGGTCTAGCTTCCCTGGAAATCGTCAGGTGTAACTGTCCTCGGGAATTTTTTAATCGGAATGCTGGCTGTGCTCCATGAGGTCTCCATCGACGTTTATTTTGCTCCCGATTTCATGGGGTGCAGAGTAAACAACAAATTAGGCTAGCGTAGAGCAAGGGTTCTATCTAGCATAGCGTCCCGACGTGCTAGATATAGCACCACATTTCTCAGCTAGGTTTTCATCGGCTAGCTGTGCATACCACACGACAGCTTGGTTAATTTCAGGTATTAACCGTTCTCGGTGCTTGATTTTTTTTTTCTAAAATCTTGAATCCTGAATCTAGACTGAATTGTTTACTCCTGGTTAATTAGGGAATCTCAGTTAGAGAAGGGCAGATTAACCAGCAAAAAATTAAGAAGCTGTCTGTGTTATTTGGAAACGTATCAAGTGATTTTCCTCCTAATTTGATGGAGAAAAGTCGCAGATCATAAAACTGAAGCTTGTGTGAGGAACGTTACATGAAACGAATGGTTTCCTACAGAGCCAGGGTCTAACTATCCAAACATATTGTGCTATATGCTAAAAGGGATCACTAACTTTACTGGGGATCGAGCTTAAGGATTGAAACATTATCTTGTGATTGTTTGCTCCTTACTTCATTGTTACGACTGAATACACTCTAATTCCTGATATTACCAACTGCCGATTGCTGTACGCAATCAAATCGGTTCCATTTAGATGCGGATATCAGGAATGAGTTGGTATACAAACTCTGCAATGTGGTGCAGTAAAAATTTTCCGATTAAGGTTAGGGATTCTGGTTTGCTGGGTACGGGTAGCTACGGCTGCGATGGAACAGTTGTGGTCTGAGGAGAGTGATGGGGCAAAATTGCCTCGGGGAAAAAGCTAGACTGAGATCGTGTCGCAAATTCGGCATGATGCGATTGTTAGTTTTGCTAACAGCTCTGTTAGGAATGTAGAGTTTTAACCACATATTAATGATAAAATACAAAAGTAAGTAAGGGAGTAGGTACTAGCATTGTTTGCAAGTTTAAATTGTGAACCGTTTTAACTTGTACATCAGTAAATTTTGGGGAGGGAAAAGAAAACTTAAGATATTGCCATCTAAAATATTGTCATCCCACTAATCAACGGACTCGGCTTCTAGATTTAAAGGCTTCTAGACTAGAAGATTTTTCTTGACAGTGAAAGAAATGTGTCGTTTGTTAAAGGATCGATAGTAAAATTGCACGCATTAATTTCACAAACATGTGAAGCAATTCAAGTTCACTACTTCTAGTTTTTTAATTGAACAAACTACAATCTAGTTTACAACTGGTTTTCTATGAGGAAACAATAATAGTTACCACCTACCAGATATATATCTAATGATTTTGTCAAAAGTGTAAGAAAACTCAAAACTACCAGAACAAATCTAGTAGTTTTGAAAGTCCTGTGCCCAGCCTTACCAATCTTTAAATCACGACAGTTCTGTAGATTGTTCCTAGCAAAGCCGAGAGCAAAATTGGCAAAAAGATACGATAACTTTGCAAAATCCTGTTAAGAGTATGCAACTTATATGTACATGAATTCAATGTCTGGCTACATCAGCGAATCCATTGTTATGCAGAATATTTTACTTCATTGTAAGCTTGTAAGAAACGAGTATGTCGTACCCAACAAGTGCTTCGACACTTTTTGTCAGGTACAGGACTGAAAATGGCTGCCAAGTTTTGCATATTAAGGTTAGCGGTTTTACGATATAATAAGGATGAATGCTTTGACACCCCGGTTTTACTATCGCAGTTGCTCCAAGTCTTAAACGCCATGGCACTAGCGCTTTCGCAATCAATTTCTGCTGATAATATCAGAAGGATTGAATGTGTATTCCCTTTCATTGGTTGAAGCATTTTATTTTTTTAGTCCCTATTTTTATTTGTCAATAACCAGCCAAACTATTTTCTTACAAGCGTTACTAGTTTTAATAACACACGTGTAAATATTTTAGTACATTTTAATGTAATATAAAAAACATAGGAATGATATATCGTTATAGCTGTAAGTTGCTTGTGGAGAGTGTTTTGTCGTTTTTTGGGCATAGAGCCGAATAAACAGCTAGACGCGTTGGAAGATCTGGAATTTATACTCGATGCCATTCTCCTCTTGCTTTTCTTCTGGCACTTTCTCATCCCTAAAGAAATTAATGTATAAAAGTAAAAATAATCTTGTGCTTAGAAAATATTACAGAATCTTGTATTAACATTAAGAATCTACTTATTTAATTCAACAATGTAGAATTCAAGACGAGAAAACTCACCTGACTTGTGTGAAACCTTCGCTGAGAGGTGGAAAATATGTGTCGCATTCAAACGCCTTTAATATGGATGTTAGGTAAACACGATGGCAGTGACTCGAATCCATAGCCGCCTAAAAGCACAGGCCACTCATTATTCAATCATTACTCGCTAAATCTTAGCTTTATTTTTTATCACTGACTCAGAAAGTTGGATGGGCTTAGTCTGAATATTTCTTGTTATTTTGCAATTTGCAATTTGTTGTAATTTGACTTAAATCCAATGAGACTTAATTTCTAATGGCTTTACCTGGTAAACAGAGCTACCGCCGATAACCCAGATGCCCTCAATAACGTCACAGAGAGGTGCCTTATTGACGGCTTCAATAGCAGCATCTAGTGACGAGCATACCACCGCTTCTCCGTTAGTTTCACTAAAAAAAACAGGCACATTGCCAGTCAAGATTGCAGAACGAGATATGGTGAGTAAAGACATAAAAACTCATATGTTTGCATAGAATGGGAACATACAAGTTTTTCTGTGTGGTAAGTACAATGTTGACTCTTTTAGCGAGTGGTCGATACTTTGGCGGAATCGACTGCCAGGTCTTTCGACCCATTATGACTGCGTTTTTCTTCAGTGGATCTTCGGTTGTCGAAGTCATACGAGTAAAATATGCCATTTCATTTCTGTAAATCAATTAGATTCATGTATAAAAGCTAGAAATGAGATTCAATTTGAATTCCATGTGTTGAGGTAGGTCAAAGCAGGTTAGCATACTTTAATCTCCATGGCAAATCCCCGTTCTTTCCAATACCGAGGTTCTCGCAAGCGGCCGCGATTAAGTTAAGCTTCGTTTGCATTCTACAGTGCTATTTATTCGTAAATAAGTACAGAATACAGTAAAATCTCTAACGAAAACTTCGAAAGAGTGGATCAGTAGCCACAGGTGGGTTATCTGACAGATCACCCTAGCAAGTATGCAACTCGCCGGACAAGAACGCGCGCATCTTGAACTTTTCCCCTCAGATGAATTTAGCTTTTTTCGTTTGGATTATGTTCAGCTTTTAAAATAATTTTATCTTGCGCCAGAAAATACCGTTCCGGTCTATCCTCCTACAGCTATATGCCTTATTGTGTAGCTCATACACCCTACCAAGAAATAATAAAAATAAATACACAGCAAGCATTGTGATTGTACCGTCATTGTACATAGTACCAGAGATATAGTACCATTTTCAAGCAAGGCACAAACCAAGAAATTGCTTTTTCCTACATTGCATTGTCGAGATATTTTGGATTGGGTCTCGACTTCTCCGCAAACACGTTGACATCTGGCATGATCTTTGCCACCTTAACTTAGGTGATTAAAATCTAAAAACTTCCGTTTCAAAGTTGCCTGTGAGCATATTATTCTGCTGTGCATCATATATTGCCTATTTCAAGGCGTAATAATTTAGGCTCGTCATTTTTTATTGTTATCGAAGACAAAAGTACCTTAATTTGTTTCGCCAACGGGCTTGCCAGGTTTAACCTCGTGCCCCAACCAACTGATCATACAAAAGCAATCATTACTACAGTTGGGTGAGTGTGGGACGTGGGTTAGGTCTGAATTTCCAAACCCTTGCCGTATTGGCACTTTTTTCTTTTGTTCAAGCATTGGCAACTCCCGAATGTGCGTGTGAAAGTCCAGATCAAAGATCTGGATCAGCTCTCTTCCACCCTCTTTTTTAATGCATGCATTAGCTGGAACCTCAATCATAGACGCTTAAATGATGAAGCGGGTCTATGTAAATAAAGGATTATCACAGGAAATCACAGAGAAAGTGTTCTGAATAATTTGGGAGTAACCGTAAATATCGATCTATTGAAAAAACGTCAAATTATTTTGCAAAAGTGGTGATGGAAAGAACAAGGGGTACTTACAATTTAAAAAAACAAATACACATCGGTGAGTTGTGTATTTGACAGAGACCTTCCAATGACTGTCACTATAATCAATTATTATTGGCTCATAAATACGTATTCCATTAAGATCTGATCGAATCAAACTCTTTTATCGCACAATGATGCAAGACCGCGGATTGAATGATCAGCCCGCCAGCTGATTGAATGAGCGTGTCACGTGTCCTCGGAAAGGAACGTCAAGTTCAAAAATGTCATCGCCGCACGATGCACACGGAGGTGGAAAAGGATACAGTTTTCCCTCACCCTCAGCAGATAAATCTTGTAGAGCGTGCACGGACTTCAAAACTTGGTCACAACAACTTAGAAACTCAAATCCGGATGAAAACGTAAGAACTTGCTTCGCAAGATTGTAACAGTAGTTTGCAGCAACCATAACCTAACATATATTTCCTTATCTTTCTAGAAACCAGCGAACGTTACGCCCGGGTCTGATAACAATGATTTGGCAAGTAGGGTTGCAAAAAACTGTCCGCTGGACAAAGACCAGCTTGGTAAGATAACTGTATTTTATATTTCAGGTCAATCATTTTGGTTGCCAAGGGTCATCTGAATAATTTTTTCTTTCCAACAAGGTGTTAGTACGTGGGGATTCCTTCATACGATGGCAGCATATTACCCCGAGAAACCCTCTACCCAGCAGAAAACGGACATGAACCAGTTTTTCATGCTCATTTCAAGATTCTACCCGTGCGAGTCATGTGCATCTGACTTCCGCAAAGAGTGAGACTATTAATATTGCACGACTGTGAATTACGTCTTAGATATGATAATTTTCTTCTTGAACCTTGAGACTAGGATAAGCATTTACTTATTTCAAGAACTTACTGGAGTGAGCTGTCCATGGCAACAGTGGACACTTTATATCGTAGAGGAGACAAATCATTAAAATAAATAGAACGAGAAAATATTTAGCCTGGAGTGAAACCGTGCACCAGTTGTTGATTAGAAATATCTATGCGTACTAGGCAGTATATACCGATACACTAAGCATATGCACTTGCAAGTTTTCCTCTTTGTGCTAGTGTTGAAATTATCTGAGATTACCTGAGACTAGGAGCATGGCCCTAAAGAATGAACGAATAAAATCATTGTAGAACATATTCTTTTAGAAATCATAAATCAATATGGTATTTAGAGATCGGAAAGATTCTGGAGTTAAAATTTGTTCTCCATATGATAATAAAATTAAAGTAATAGAAAATTAAAAAATATACATAGGTAATTTAAAAAAGAAACATTGTTCTGCTAAAAATAAATTACTCTAAAATAATGAAGTGTTTCAAAGAATGAAAAAATATTCTCAAAAAAAAACTATACCTGGCAGGTATTGAATTGCATTTTCTGTAGTCCTACACTTTGCACATGGTTCTACGCGCGGTAAAATAAGGAACCAGAATAGAGGCGCTCTGCCAGGCACTGCTACCAAAAGTTAACTACCATCAAATTTTGTATGAGTAATATAATTTTTGTCTTCAAAGTTGGCAACGAAAAAGGTTCTTTGGAAAACTATAAAATACTTACATGATTTCCGTTTGCAGGCTTGAAATGGAGCCTCCTATGACCCAATCGACAGATGCTCTATCTCAATGGCTGTGCCGGCTTCACAATACAGTGAATATCAAGCTGGGCAAACCTGTTTTCGACTGCTCCCTAGTAATGGAACGGTGGCGGGACGGATGGAAAGACGGTTCCTGTGACTGACCTCGTCCCCCCGCCCACTAATAACGGGCGGACGCTAAGAAAGTCGCTACCTATAAGTTATCTAGTTGAATAATTTAATAGCAACATTGTTTATTATAATAGGTTATGTACAATTTATCGATAAAATTACATAAATATATAAAAATTTTGCCAACACTCCGGCTTGATTGCCTTGCATTTCTTATTTTGCTTTTTTTGAGATTTCACAAAATATAATCGTGATTGCCGCAATCTGCCTTATACTTGTATTCTCCCGTTATGAAACGAGTGGTGTCCTTATCACACGGCGGGGCAGGCAGGTTTTCAGGTCTTGCGATCTAGCCTCTAAGGACGGATCACTTGAGCTTGATTCACTCTTTTCCACTCCACACAAATCACTTAAGCTTGACTTCGAGCAGCTGCGGATAATTCTCTACAATATTGAGCAGTATTCCGTCGATGTACGCTCGAAGTTGACCGTTTACCTCCTGTTGCTCTTTCAATGCAGATCGAACCTGAAACAAGCGCAATCGTAAACAACTCTAGAACTTTTGTCCACAATGTTAAACTTGCGATCCAGGTCCTGGTGAGATGCAGACAGAGATAGCTCAAGATATGAAATAAGTATTGCAGTAACTGTGATGCTGTTACAACTAAAAACAAGAAAGTCCTGGAGAGAGTGTTCCTGGGTGAGATGGTCTTTGATGGCAACCATAGAAGTTTTAGCTTGACAGGCGTCTGTCAAAAGTAGGGGAAGTGTTAGTAAAAGAGTTCGACCGTTTCCCACACAACCTACCGAGAACAAGAAAAAATGTATCACATTCAATTAATCCAAATGCAATCGTAAAATGTAGCAGATGAAGTATTTTTTAGTTGCTGCATTGAAGTGGTAGTAAGAGGAAATCATGGTTAGTAGCAAAGATCTTCACATAAACAAAGCCACAGTTAATTTAAGAGGCCATAAAAATTGATACATAGTCACATGGTAAAAAGCTCTGTTCACAATTAAGGCGGATAACATTATTTCTAGAGCAACGGGAAAACCAACATTTCAAAAGGCTCTACAATATGCAATCCGGCTTTTTTGTGATCATGGCTAAATCAGCTTCATGCTTGGAACCTCGCACAAATGTAAAGAGATACAACAGAAATGTATACCAGAATTAATTTTGCCGCTCTCCATCCATAGAGCAGCGATTAGCGTAGAAACCTAACTGACCGCCCCGACATGCGCATGCTGCATAACGATTGGTTAGTGAGAGCTTAACGAGCCTTTCTCCGCGGCAACCTACCTGCTCGGCAGACGCTAGCTCGTCAGCGCTATCTCTCTGCTGCGGAAACAAACAAATGTCAGCCCTTTGGCAACGACTCTACAGTCACAAGACCCATTTTCCACTTTGTTTAAAAACTGGCAGACCATGTCGTTCTAAATTTGGTTATTTCATTAGTTCTCATTGGTGAGCAAAGATAATAGTGAGCTGCCCATGGACTGGTCAGAGGCAACCCTAGCAGAATATAGGCTTATGATGGTTGGTCTATAGATTCACTGTGTAGTACCCATAGTGTAATATTGAAGCACCAAAAAGCTGTGTGAGTCTGATGTTAACACAAGTATGTGCACTTGTACCTGTTTTTTTTTCTACCTTTGCCGAAAGGTTACGACCTTGTGTTATAACAAAGTTAAATGATTAACAATTAATGTAATCCGTTTGCATCCCAGTTATGCAACAATTATGCAAAAAACCAATAACCAGTGGACAGCTGCAAGTGGAATGATATAAAGCAATGTGTGCAAGAAATAGTGTTTTCACAGACTATGTACTGGAAACAAATCTCAGTAATATTAGTTGAATTCACAGTTTGTAGGGTCACCAAAATTTGATGGCTGTGAAACCGTAAACACTTAACTGGAAACAAAGACATAGAAACACAAACTGATGTCTGAATGCAACGTTATCGAAGCTTCGGATTGCTAAAATCTGTGGAATTTAATGCCGACGATTACATCGTGGCGACATGAATAGAGGCTCACCTCGTCGCTGGTCATGGCTTGCAGCTCGGCAGCCAGGCTTGTGCCAGACAACAGGTGTCTGCCCTCTTGGACACTCTTGGAGATAAGTTGCGCCTGAAGCTCTTCGTTAGACTCCTCAAGGCCTGCACGTAAAAAACATCGCGTTAGAAAGTTCCAAAATCTATTAAATTGTGGAAACCTTTCTTTGAAATCAGAATTTTGAAATCCTTCTACTAAAGCAATTGGAATAGATTAGACTTGGGAAGTTGGGAGGTATTCAGACACAAGATGGCTAGATTGACTTACTATTAGGCAATGCCAAAATTGCAGAAATAACTTACTTTTGTTTTGGTGCAGTAACTCAGTGAGCTCGTTTTGCATGTCCGTCAACCTTGCAGACAGGTCAGACGGCTCGTCGGAGATTGACCGCCCGTTTTCCAATGCGTTGGATGCTCGCAGACGCTCCACTTCTTTGCTCAGAGACTCCACCATCTGTTGATGAGCAGAGAAATCGGAGATAAGCCATGTGATTCAGTTTCTAACTTCTCGGTATTCTGAGTTCCTCTGAGTAGATAGATGCTAGGAGCAAACTCAACCAATTATTTATTTAACTTTGTTGGCTCTTGCCAAATCCAACAACAGATTGCGTCAACAACAGCTTGTCATGGCAAATAGCTAGAAATAATTCAGCAATGATTGACCAGACATTTTGATCCCTTACTCACCCTCCTTGCGCCGACAGCTTCCCTGGTGGCGTCATCCCTCCCGCGACGTTCCGCCTCGCGGTCCTCTTGCGCAGCTCGTGCTGCCGTCTGCGCCTCCTCCAGCCGATCCAGTGCGGCATGCTTCTCAACGCGAAGCCGATCTTGCGCAATGCGCAGCCGAGTGCATTCCTCACGTAGCGTGGCCGTCTCTGCCTCCGCAGCCTGGAGTCTGCAAGGAACAAGCGTTAGCGTTCATTTAATAAGAGAGAGGAAAGAAAGAATGCAGCTTACTGAGGTTAAAAAAGCTGATCTCTGCAACTGGTGCAACTATTTTTTTCAATCTTGATAACTTTCCATGTCCCTATTTTATAGTACTAACTAAAAGTACTATTAAGCAACAAATATTATCATGATTTATGCTCAATTTTCCTAGAAAAACTAAAAATGAATAGACTGTAAAACCACGGGGAACTTTTCAAAAAGTAGTAAATAATGAAACCAAAACTCTATTAGTGATGCTAGTCAGCCTCCGTGTGGTAATGTATCAAAAAGGGGTTAGGTACCTGACTGCACACGCTTCGATCTGCGTTGTCTTGTCGCGTTCGCAGCGTTGTATGTTCTCGCGGTGACGGCGCTGCTCCTCAGTAAGTCGCTCTTCAGCACGAACCTCGGCCTCGCGTACCTGCTCTTCAAGCGTGTGCACTCTGTGGGCAGGTTGGGGAACATGATGGTCAAATGACTTGTCTTGCAATGGGATTTTAAAGTGCAGAAAACTCAGTCATTGTGCAAGTCTTTATAGATTACTGCTTCTCTGACAAAGCAGGAAACTCGGGTTAAATCAATTAATGGGTGACTTGGTAGTCTTCGTCCAGACTTGGACAACTATACTCCAGTGAAGAGGAGTGTTTGTGGCAAGGTTTGCAAGTGATATTTTGGTTCATTTAAACATGAACGCTCTATTATTACATCCAAATAAAAACGTTGAGGAAACTGTAAGCACCTCATCATTTTCACACTAAAGAGAAGACAGATATTGGGGGAAAGAAATCCAGCAGGCTTTCCGAGTTGATTTTATGGAAATTTG
This sequence comes from Protonemura montana, assembly GCA_947568835.1. Classification (NCBI taxonomy): domain Eukaryota; kingdom Metazoa; phylum Arthropoda; class Insecta; order Plecoptera; family Nemouridae; genus Protonemura; species Protonemura montana. The sequence goes on from OX387608.1 coordinate 8,478,141, forward strand.
AACGATCATCTGGAACTTTCATTCTTTGGATGCCAGTACTGACCGTTCCTGTAAAACGGCGCTATCCTGCTTGGCGCGGGTGTAACGGTCATCGTTACCCGTGTGGCCGTCCGCCAACACTGTCATCTGTTGCTGCAGCATCTGCACCTGCAACGTCAACAACAACAGAACGTGATTAGGGAAGAAAACCATTAAAAAATGTGGGGAAAATTATTTCAACCAATTATCTAAGGTGCAATGAGCTTTCAAGTTTTCAAGCGACACTTGGGAGGGTTTGTGTTCGATTCATGTTTATCTTGTCAGGTGTCAAATTTTAACCCCTCTCGACTTGACCATCTGAGCTGTGTTACCACCTCACGTGCCTAACCCCACCCCTTCACATCAGGTAAACATCAGAAATATAATTGAAATCCAATGCAATACATTCGACTAGGAAGCCAAATCAATCAATTCGACAGTTACTATGCTTCAGAGGTAAATATTGACTCTTACAAATGCGTGAACAAACACCCATTGTTAGAACTCGATGCACCCGAGTTTTTGGGTACACAATAAATTGTCCTTCATGGGCTTGCAACAACTTCCAGACAATTGGCAGTAAGGCGACTTTGCACGACGCTTTGAAAAATGTCATGTTTTTGTTTGTCTGGAATCCAGATAACAGGTCCCGAGTTTAAATCCCGGAAACGATGCGCACTTGGCCCGTTTCTCTGCAAGGAAGTCCCTTTTCAGTCCTCTTTTTCCGAAGGAAGTTAAAAGTCGGATGTTGTGGGTTTTAAAGTCAATCTACTCACTCGCAACCACGAGGATAACTGCAACAGACGATAAAAATGCTCCACCGCGACTTTTCTTTAAATCGAGATTGATTATTAAAGCCCTTCCTTCAGACGCATTTATTTTCTGACTGTGGTTATTTGACAAATAATACCGTAAAATTTTTGCCGTCGCGGCTAAGTCAGAGCAAGATGTGAAAATAAAAACCAAAACAAGCAAAAAAAACACTTCAAATCTACCATATGAAGCATTTCCCTCTAATCCTAGCGCTGCTACACATTTGTCTCTTAACCAGCTTCACTCTGTTTCTTCATCCAACTGAAGTCACCGACCAAAAAACTGTGGGAACTTTCCCTGCTGCGGCTGGCAAACAACACACAAACAAACAAGCTGTTTGTGAATAATCACAGTGCCCCGGCTTACACATTATACTTTGAACAACAACATCGCATAACGCAGTGTGTTGTTATGTCGACCAAGATTTCCCATGGGGTGGCCTCGCGTGCTGTCGACGCCGTTGATGGTTTAGAATGAGATGGTGGTAGGACCAGCATGCTCAATAGAATAGTCTTTTTCGTTGCTAACTTTTAAAACAAAAAGTACTACCAAGCAAATGAGATTCAATAATAGATTGAACTTTTGGTAGCCATAGAGATGCTGAGATCGCCTGACAGAGCTTCTAAAATCTGCTATCTTTTCTACGGCGTATGCCATAGGAAAAAGCATTTTCGAATGGCGAAGGGTCGACGGCACAAAACAGAACAAGGAGACTCGAAAAAACCTGAAAATTGACGCGGAAAATGTGTCCATTTTACTTTCAAACGTAGAAATCGAAAGGCTCATCGCAGCTAAGATCCATTTAAATTTCTGACCAATTCCGGCACGTGGCTAAATCGGTAATTAAGGCTAATGCTCTTTGTGCCCACGCTACAATCTACATACATACGTTCGTATATTTTGATAGTCCAATGAGCGCAATTGGCCGCCAAGTGACCACGACCCCGTGACCTTGAAGGGTCAACAACTGTTGTCGCGAAAACATATTGCGATTGGCTGGCTCTGATAAGGAATATAATATTCAAAAGTTTTAGTGCCCGAGTTACGTGTCCGTTGCACCGGAGCCAGCTGATATGCCAGGCTTGTGGCACAATACGACATGGCAGTTGACTTGATTATGTGCCGAATATTTTTCTAACAAACTGTGAGTTTAGTTTGAGTAAAAAGGCGCGACCACGACTTAAAAATTGAAATGTGCGCATATACTTTTTGTTGTAAAACCATCCGTGATCGAGAATGTGAACAACCATTGAAAAAATTGAGAATTGAGGTTATTTGACTCAATATCAACAGCAGACTTCAGAATGGCCAGGTAGGCACTTATCTTGATCTTCATTTTAAAAAAAATCAGTCAAAACTGATAAAATCACAGTTTTATGCCACTAAACGCCTCTCCTGAGCATACTTGTTCCGCGGCGTGAACATCGTCCTCTTCATCGTCCCACGGCACGACGCTTTTGACGACGCCGTTAATCTTCCTTCGGGCCGGGGCGTCGAAACCAAGGTCGTCGGGGGAAGGTGACGCCGGCGGGTCGTAGCCTCCGACAAACTCAAACTGTCCTTGCCAGAGGTCGAGCGACAACTCCTGGTCGTCGTCGCTCTCGCTGACCAGACGCCGCGACGCAGTCATAGTCTTGTCTCGCTCCGTCGCGACGCCTTCGCTCATCGAGAGGCTAACGACGAAGTCGACGCCCGCTGGACGCACGGTTTGCCGCTGGCATCGCGATCGAGTTGTTTGCCCTTTTTCGAGACCGAACTTCTCACTGCGTAGTTCCGTTTATAACTTCAAATTGAAGCACCAAAATCCACTGATTCACAACACTGCACAACGAGGAATCTACGCGTTCCTGTTTCAACTGGCACCGATGGAAGTGAATTACTAGTTACCTCGAAGAAACCTTGTAACGGCCATATACGAAGCCAGTTCACGACAATATCGAAATGTCACATAAAATTATATCCAAATAAAGAGAAAAAACGTAATTTTCCTTGTCAATTCCGAATAGTTTGTCAGTTCCTTTCTTCTGCCGTACACATTGTCAACACCCTGCCGACCGCAGTGCATCCAACGTCGTCGCTGTCTGTCAAGTCACTGGCAACGCGCGACGGGCCAAGTCAGGTGACGTCACTCGTTGACGGCCACCACTCAGGCTAATTCCAGCCACATGTGCCTGAGACGTCACAATCGGACCAAAGTCTCGACCAGATCGCTCTATTCTCGTATAAAACAGAGCCACCATGAATTACAGAGACGTAAGCTGATGTTTTCATCAGACGCACCGAGGATACGCATTGTACTTTCCCTGCGTGATGTTGGATTCTAATTTTAGCTGGAAACACATTTCAAAACCTCACACGTTGCCTCACCATATCGCCAAACGACCGTTCCCGATTTAGACCCGTCGGCAGCGGCCTATCCCATCGGATTACTCATTGGTCCTCAGAGATCGCCACATTATCCCGTTTGAAACTATCAGAACTCTACACAGTACGTTTACTTCCTGTATCAAATAGGTGGGTATCTTCGTGGAGAAACGCTCCCACTATATGATCGACGTCGACATGTCCAACCGGCACCGTTCGAAGTATGTATGTGTGTGCTCGGAAACAATATGCACCTAGATACTTGATTCCTTCATTACAATACCAGTTCTCGTTATTAATTGCGATGATAATTAAAAATTAAAACTTCCGCTCAGCTCGTCGAGCTTGTTCTAACGCACGAATCGCACGGAACTGTTTTAAACTGAACAGGAATCGGGCTTCACAGGCAAAAATACACTCGCGCTAAACGTTTGGCAGGAGGCAAAATCAAGACCGATCTACTTCGCCAACGGTGTCTTGGTGCGCCAGCCAGAAAACAACAAACAAAAACAATCACAACGCAACTTTCAGTCCACACCGGGATGACACCGTGACATAGAGAGCTCCCGTCTCGTCGGTGGCGCACTCGGGAATAGGGTCAACACCGCGCGCTAACCAAGGAGTGGCTGCTGTTGGTGGCTTTGATATCCTGCCTCTCCTCGCGGCGAGCCGTCGCCCCCACCTCCGGCGTGTTTAAAGTCGCGCCCTTCCGTCGAGCGACCAGTGTGAGCGTTGCAGTCGACCTCCGCCCTCTGTGTCGGCGGGCGCGTCAACCCTTGCTGGCTCAAGCACTGAGTGGTGCGAGCTTCGTCGAGGCTTTCTTGGAGCTTTCCCACGTAATTTGTGCAATTTGTGTACGGATCCGATTTCTTCTTAGAGTTATTTTCGAGGGACTCGTTCATCAAAACAATCGCCACGGGAAAATGTAGTTAAAAACACGTTAAACTGGATTCAGAGATGAGTAAATTTGTATAAAAAATGCGTTCAGAGTTGAAATTCGGTATGAGAAACTTGTGTACGTCCAAACTATTGTGCTCATGTCCACCTAAAAGCCAAAAGAGCCCTCTACAGAGGCGTCTGCTTCGCGTTCTATCAGGCAACGAGACTGAGCTCTTTGATATGCTGCAGCGGCGGTTGGCGGCGGCAGGGAAGCCGAGGTGGCCGTCGTGGGAGATTACAGAGTCAAGGACAATGTCGCAACAAGCTCGCATATCAATCGACGACGACGCCTCGCTCGGTGTCAGTGATAACAATTAGTCTCGACATGTCAGGGTTTAGTGGCGAAGTTCTTTTGAAGAGACCGACGTGGATCTCGTGTTTACCTCAGTATAAGCGCTAGTATAAGTAGACAGGGAGAAGGCGTTTCGACGGCTTTATTTTGTTTGTTTGTTATATGGGTTGAGTTGACCGTTGATCGCTGGATTGGGGTGTTACTTGACTAACAAAATCATTTGTTTAGATGATAGGCTTCCGTGAGAACGATGGAAAGGGTGGCAGGAGTTGTACAGGGAGGCGTTTTGAAAGCGTTGTTCTTTGGTTTGTCTATTGATAAAGAATGGCTGACCGCTGGATTGTGTACATTGAGAAGGCGATTGTACGGGCATACCTAGATCAAATGCGATGCTTTGCAATGGGCAAAGCATTTTCTAATTATGACCACTAATAACCTCGCAAAGTTAAGTACCCGACACGTTTTCTTTACGATAGTGCCGAAGAAAATACGCTAGAGTTGCAAGAACTGTCTGTGTGGGAGGCGTTTCGAAGGCTCAATCATTTCCTATCAATCAATCTCTATCAATCATAGTCCTTTATGTATGGTAGCGGTGACCGCTGGGCCTACCTTGTGGTTAAGGTCGAGCACGTCCTCCTCGAGGGAGACGTCGGAGAACATGTCCTCTGCGGTGTCGCAGTTTGAGCTCCTTCCTGAAGAGTTGAAGCTGGAGCTGCGATACAGCTGGCTGCAAGAAAACATCCCGGGACGAAGGCGTTTAGCACTTTTAGTTTGAATGGCTGGGAGGGGGCTTTGATTTTTGGATTGATCTAGTCTTGTAGAGTCTATCTTTAATCGTGGGTGATCATATCTTGCTTGCTGAAGACTCTTGCCAAGAGAATCATTTGGTGGACATGCAAATCATCAAACTTTGTTCAGCAAGCGACAAGACATTCCCATTTTTGCAAATATGCTGTCGAACTGTTGCATTTTCTTGAAAATATCAAAAGATCAACATTACCTCCAACAATGAATCAACGATTCGCTAACATATTTTGTTTATTCAAGTTCAATTCGGTGGCAACAGTTATTTTGCGGGACGGTTATTCAAATATTAAATCGATGTTTAAGTTTGACTGCCCAAAATTTGTGGCAGAAACCAACTGAAAGTGTTCACCTTTATTTACCTCATGTGAAAAAATTCACTTATAGCTATCTTAAGCCAGCCAATCCTCAAAAACCAATGAATGACTCCGTATATAAAAGTATGACGTGATGTCACTCACCTGGCCAACGCATTGGATCCGATCCGTTTGCCCGAACTGCTGTAAATGACAGAAAGAAAACACACTCGTCAAAACGGCAAATAATCGATCAATCGGCGCACGACCCCATCGATCTGACGCGTGGGGAACTAGCACGACTATCAATTATTTGTCAGCTAGGGAAAGAGTTGGCTATCGCCGGGGATCGATCGGCAGACTGTCGGCGTGAGTGAATGCTTGCCGAACCCGAGACGAGGTAGCTCGTTTGACACCCACGTGTTCGAGACGTCAGACTCCCACAGGTCGGGCTAAGGTGTTGGTGTCGGTATTTGCTTTTGTGCTTGTCTTTGGGGTCAGGCTGCGTGCAGTGCATTCAAGTAGCATGGGTTGCATATATAGCAAGGGAGGAGAAAATATTGAATTTCTTTGATATCTTTGTTAGAAAAAAGCATGGCACATTTGAAATTTTGAGCACATAAAATAAGATTGACTTAGGCAAATTAATTCAAATTTTAAGACAAGTGAAGGGGAGGGAAGCTTAAGGATAGAAAACAAATATTTGCGTCTAAATAAAAGTGAAACAGAGACATTTGAAATTTCTTATTTGAAACGCATCTAGCGTAACTTTTCTTTGCTACAAACTGAAAATGAGGGATCCAAGTGCGATTGAATACTTATTTTCTCGGTGAAACAATCATTTTCTTCCCAATTTGCGAATTGAGAAAAGTAACCCAGTGTTACCTTGCCTTGCAGCTAGGCTGTACAGCTGTGTAAACGTGTAGCGTAAGTTGCATATAACTCAAGGCGCGTCAAAGTTGGAAAGGTATGAATTCCCAAGTATATAGTAGCAAAGGTTGTCTATCTAGCCAGGGGCTAATAATTGCATTTGAAGCACTCCAAATGCTCTTGCGTACTCCAGATTAGACGGAAATTAGATCGTAAAATCTTTGCTAATTTAAATTGAAGTACTCGAAATCTGTGCATTTCAGCGCTAAAGATAAGATTGTGAGATTATCAGCGGGAATTTAATATTCAATCTGTCCCAAAAGGACGTCCACGCCTTTGGTCCACGCTAGTTTGTTTGACAGAACACACTACAAATTAAATCCAAAGATTGCGGATTAAATTTAACGACATCATAAACCGAGATTTGACATCAAATAAGTACCTGACTTGAAGTTATCAGCGCGTAAACGTGAAGATAATATTAACAAGTCAGTTTAAGTAATGAACATGCGTTTTCCAACTATGGTGAAGTCGAGTCAAGGCATGCATATGAATCATAGAGTGTGTGAGGTCAGACACCTGTCAAGTGTCATTTGTACTTAGAAATATGCTTGGGAATAACGCGTTGATTAGCGGAAAGTTAACTAGTTGTTAATTCGGGCTAAAGAGTGATGATGTGTACTCACTGTCTGAACGATCCCCACCGCTTGTTGGGCGATGTCTCCTGGTTACTGGAACATAGGGAACAACGAGATGAGCATCAAACTGCATACAAATACAATGGGAATCTGTGGCAGGACATTGGCATGGGAACAAGTCTGTTATAAAAATAAACTGGCGACTTAAAAATATGGTGTAAGCGACCCAGAGTTCGTTGGGATTGAAAAGAATCGTGGAAAACACGTGACTGTTTGGAGATGATAATGCCCGAATGCATGCCATGTTTATATTTCCGTAAATTATTTATTATACTCATTTTGTTGGAGACTTAAGGACATACTGATTAAAGACTAACTCAACCTTTAAGGATAGTGGAGATATTCCCGGTTTTCGCGAAAAATTGAACTTGCTGCTAGGTGGAACCACCGTATTTTTGAGCGATACAATTTAATTTCCTTTTTACTCGCAGATTACTCGTTTTTGAGATTAGACTACGTTTTGTATTCATTTGCACATAATTTCAACGTTTTATGTGCATGTATCGCTGTTTTCTATCGAAATTGTCTATCGATGTGTAGTTGAGGTTTGTTAAAAAGGTCGGCCGCAAGTGCCATCGGGGTACCACTACCATGAGGTGCCGGCTCGTTTGCCGGACTCACTGATGCCTCTAAACTCAGTGGTGATGTTGAAGATGTTTCAGAGAATGATAACAACATACCATTTCAAGGCTATGCACTGGTTCCTGGTCCTTATGAACCTCTATGGTTTCGTGGTTCTATCGGTCCTGTGATTGCATGCATTCTAATAGCAATCACGGAGTGCTCGGTGCCTCACCTGTTCGGCGTTCTACGCAGACTTGTGCGCAGCCACGTGTTACGCCCGAGGGACAGACTGGTCGGTCCGTTGGACGCTGGCACTGCGGGGTGGACCATGTCGGTCATGTCACCATCGACGACGTCGCCGTAGCACTCGTAGCTCTCGCCGTCGGACATGCTCGAGCATTGGCTGGAAACGAGGAGTGGAGGCGTTGGTTAGCGGACGTTGTCCTTGGGTCCTGTGAGGAGTTGGTGCCGATGAGTCGTGACCGAACCGCTGGCCTTGATGGGAACAATGGGAACTTGTAGTGGTTAGGTTAAGCAATACTGCGCTCGAGCTGATGTTGAATGGGTGACCGCTTCAGAACGATAGTGGGAATAGAGGCTTTGTAAAACAGCTGGAACACTGGATGGACGCCGTCATGTTAATATGAGGCCTTCCTTCTCGCTCTTCACCTCCATTTATACAACTTTTGAGCTTCCTCTTTGGAGAACGGATACTTTCCGGGGAATGGGGACTGGAGCCATGCTGGGGTTTATGTTTTGCTATTCGTTCATATCAAGGTAGGATGCAAAAAGACATTGGCGGAGGTAAAAATTCGTCGACCAAATGTTATTACAAAGTACAAGAATTCCTGTGTGATAAAGAAAATGAACTACCCTAAGAACGGACGTGGCAATATCGTGAACTGTGATCAGTTAAAGGTGAATAAGCATTATTGTCACTAAAAAAAAAAATAGTAATAAATACGCACTTAAATTTAAATTTCAAAACTGTCGAAGTAGCGTCTGACGACTTTTCCACAATTTCTATCGCTCTTAGACTTTGCTAAGTGTTACCAACCTCTTGGCATTCTCGGGCGAGCTCGTACCACCGATGGCCGAGTCGGCGTCCATGTCCCCGTGCGCCATGTTGTGCTCGGACGTGGGCGTCGACGGCGTCGCGGCGCCGGTGAGGACGAAGCTGGGGGCCGACGCCTCTCTGCGTGCCGGCGCCATCATGCCTTCACCACCTGGCAAGAACAAAAAGAGAGTCGATATTAGATTTGCATGTTTAAAAATTAACACTCAAATTTTTGGTAGAGAGAGTCTCCCATTTGGTCTTCTTTCGATATGTGTGTTTTGAAAGGGACATGAACTAAATGATTACAAATATTTTAGTACGTGGATTTAAACATTTACACAATCTCCAGAGGTCACAAGATGTTTGGCAAGACTAGCAGAGCCAGAAGCTCTAATCTGCAATCCATGAAGTTACCACCCTTCCTTCTGGACCTATATCTTTCGGACACCTTTACGTCTTTCTAAAATTTTGACATATTCAACCAAACTTCAAGGATCACAGTTGTTCCTACTCGAATGTTTTTCGCAGTCGTTACTCACTACCTTTTCCCATACGCCGCACTTTTTTATTGTTTGCTTAGCCGTTCCTTCGCGGACGTGCGTGAAGATGATGGCAGCGATAGCTCACCGGCAACAGCTGTTTTAATCGCAGTCTTAACGACGGGTTGTCGCTGGTAATTACGAGTGCATTAACCGGGTCAGCACACCATGACGCTACGCTAGACAATCGCCGAAATGCGGCGAAATGCATCCAACTTGTCGCCGTTATGGGTAAACATGCCGCGAATTGCAGTCCGTAAGACGAGTCTTCGCTGTTTCGAGTCGTTTCCTAGGTGTTTAATGTCTTGAAACTAGTTCCTTGTCGCCCCTTTCTGTGTTTCAATTGTTAGCTAGCTGTGTTGTTTACGAAGTAGTATGACGGCCACACTTCGTTTGATCTTCAAAGAAGAGAGGATTTCTCAGTTGTAAAGAGGTTCACAGTTGAGACGTGATCGAAAAAGTCAATAGCAAGCATGAGAATTGATTATTGATTCAATCAACGAATCAATTATTTTATTGTATAGATAAATATCATCGCAAGCAATTTGTTATTTACCCAAATACCCAAATGCTTTCTTCGATTAACAAATGATCCGACACCATTGTCACCCATCCAACATCTGGTCCCATGGCAATATCGCTTTACTTCGACCATCGATCAAAAGCATTGACCGCTTCTAACCATATAAGACACGTCCGGCTCATCTAAACGTTTAGATCCGTGAGTGTCAACCACTTCTTGGCACCAATGTCCGCACGGTCTAATTTTAAGCGACGCCCGCGACGCCGAGCGCAACCGCATTGGCACGACGTCAAGACGTTACCCGACGCCAAGCGACGCTACTCACCGACGACGACGTCCTCTCCGAACAACACCGAATACACATAGCAATCCATGCCATCACGATGCTCTCATCAACCACCTACTAACTGACTTACAAACGCCTCTGGTATAGCGACGGGATGGCTTGCGGCTATGGAATGCAGACTGCGGAGATGGTAAAAGGCTTGGACTGCATCGATAGTGCACTGGGTCAACGGACCGACTGGCGGGGAGGGCGGCAATCGCGATGGCAAATAGAGCAGCAAATTGCCACGCGAGAGTGATCGTTGCACGCGGTGATGAGTCGGCGTTGTGGGGGTTGACGTTCACTCGGTTAACAAAGCGATGGTGCGGTATCAGTGAAATTCGGCGCCGTGGTTTTGTTGGTTAAGCGATGATGAACGCTTTAAGAGTACTTTGGTTTAGTCAAGTTTATTTATCTTGTTTCTATCGGTACATCAAAGTACTTGGCGTGCAGACATGGCACCGAGTTAAAAGAAACTTGTGACATGGTACAAGAGATGGTACAAAAGGCGACCAGTTTGTTAGTTTTGAATATTTAGATTTAATGTTCTGAAACTTGAATTTGTTCCACATAGCAACCATTGGCAACAATTGCAGACATCTATCGAGACGTAGTTGTTGACATTACTCAAGGGCAAAACAAAATAGAATCGCAGTGCTGGTATGATCTACAGCTATAGACTCTACCTAGTGCCAGTTTATTTATCATGGTCGTGATCCTATATGCATGCTGCAGTTTTGTATGCATTTAGGTACCACGTGTGTGTAACTTGGCCAGGGGGTTTTCCTACTGCACATCTGGTATTTGAGATTGGGCAGAAGCTTCCTGGTCCATTTTTTTTCAGAACTTTTGGCCGATGTTCTTGGCAACCTAGAGCATAATAGTATTTCCTCGAAAACGTAGTGTGCCCATCTAATGGTTTCCTATATCGTCTCGTATTTCTATCCAGAATGCCACGTGACCTCTGCATCTGCGTACCGTAGAGTATTAGACATTCTGTGAAACCTTTGCAAGTAAAAAGTGATGAATCCGGTAAACCGGAACCGCCTCAGGAGGTCATGCTTCCTGCTTGCTTTCGGCAGGGTCCCCTTGGCAGCACCTAGAGCATACTTCCTTCCATGGACCAGCGGGTGTAGACTCTACAGGCGGATTTCTTTAAGATTGTCTAGATATAACGTTTCTTCTCAAGTCTGATTGCTATTTTCTTAATTTAAATCACATTAGCAATTCGATGCATCAAATAATGATATAGGTAATAATGGTTACAAACACATCCATTCTAGTCAAGTTTGGCATTTCTCATTCCAAATTAGAGCATTTTTTGTTTGTTTTTGCACAATAACTGTTAAACAAAAACAACTTTTTAAAAAAGTTGCCTTTTCTCAAGTTCTACTGATCATTCTCGCTCGAAATACGTCCTTATACCACATTTCAGAATGAAATCTACATCAATTCCTAACCTATGCTCTTGGAATGATGCTTAAAATAAGCCAAAGCTGACATACAAGTCAAGCTGTAGGTAAGCCAAAGCACATGGCATGTGCTTCAGCCCTTAGGGCCTGGCACCCCTTGCAAGACAACAACAAGGAAGGGGTGTGACCAGCGACACACACACGTGCTGCTAAGAGCAGCTGAGAGATCTTGTTTCACCAGCCCTGCTTGCATGTTACCTCCGAGTGTTCATTTTTCAGGCCACATGGCTTCTTTGTCAATGGAGGACGTGCATGTCTGGACGCGCAGCTACGTTTAGGGGTAGACCTAAAAATGGGTCATAGTTTTCCTTGGCATTGTTGCCTGTCTATTCAATACCTAAAATGTGTTTATGGTTATGCAGTCTCTAATAGCTATAATAAGTTTACAAGCGGTAGCATAAGATAGCAGAATCGAGAAGATCTGTCAGGCGATATCAGCATATCCATGGCTACCATTAAAGTTAAATCTACTATTGAATCTCATATATACTAGATAATATTTTTTGGTTTCAGAGTTGGCAATGACAATAACCATCTGCTAAAAATTTGAGTGCATAATTTGCTATTTCTCTGGCAATGTGTGCGGCATAAAATAAGTGATGGACGAAAATTGGATAAAATTAAGCATTGTTTTATTATTGAGGTGTTCAACCCAAGGCGAACTCAGCGACCATGAGTGTGAAATTATATGACAGCGAAGTGCACTCTAAAGGTTTTTCCCAGTTACGATCTGGGACAAGACAATGGTCTACACATCTTTCTCTATAATCGGAAGTCATAAAACATTTTTAAGATGCTTCGGTATTTCTCAGGGGACGACCCCACAGCCTGCTATACCGAAATGCTACTCCATCAAAGTAACAATGTGTTTCCGTTAAAAAGACTAACCGTATTTACTCCTAAGTAACTCATCAAGTTACTCCCTTGAGGGAATGTGGCGTAAGGCTCAAACGACACAACTGAAAAAGCTAATTTTCTTCTAAAACCTCGAGGGAAAAAAAAATCTTTGGCAAAGCTACAATCATGTGACTCTTTGAAAAGTTGGTTTTGCAATTCAATGGAAGCTTATGTATTTCAAACTAATCAAGTTCATCACAGCTTTTGTCGAATCGAAATGGACTTTATACACATCAACAGTTAGCAATTCCAAATGCAGTGCAACACAAATCAAACATTGATTATATCAGCAAAAAAAATGCCAAAGTGGTAAAATATCTCGAAAAAGTAAACTCAAAGTGGTAGACAATGGCTGAGATAAATTCTAGCATTTTTTTAAATGATAGTTGGTCCACACGCCACCCCCAAAACGACCGGTGGAAAAGTATCTCCTCTCATTGAACGGAGATTTGCGATCCACTGGCGAATAATTAGCATATCCAATTGCGGACCAACTGGAGCAACGCCTCCCATTAGGGACAAGAGTTGCATGCTTTCTGCCATCGCAACCTATCAACGCTTGCACAGAAGCTAAACGAAATCCAAAAGCAATTAGACCAACAAGATTAATTCACTAATTAGTATCTATATACTCCTTCAAGAGACGGATTAATTAATTTTATACATAAGGAAATCCACGTTCGTGTAGCATGCTATCGAAATTTTAATTTACATTATGAGAAAAAAGGCAAATTATCATAAAATAGTGGGGTATGGAATAGATCACATGCAATTTAGCTCGATTTTCTCTTTTATTCTGATATTTCTTTCCTCTCTGACGGTGTAATGTTTTTTTTTTCTTTGTATGGCTTGATTGTGATTGAATTCATTGCACTGAGATGGTCTCTGCTATCGTGGAAAGTAACAGGTGAGATGTCGTGCTCTTGTTGTCAGAATACAGAACAATAGACACTCGAGATCTGACACAAAGAGTCCAAGTTGCTTTGACAAAGACCACACCAGAAAAAACACAACAGGAGGAGAACGTGAAGAAACAATCAACTAAACGCAAAAATAAAAATGAGACACGCCATCTCGATTGAAACGTGAGAAAATATTGATAAGTTTCAGCAGGTGAATAAAAAATCTCTCTTTCTTTGTAACCGTGTCAAAAATTTGAGTCTGGAATCATAGCGTGGTAACATAGATTCTCTGTACGCTTGCATTGCAAGGAAAATACAACACGACAAGGTTTAATAACTTTGGTTTACGTTTCTGTCGGTCAACGAAAATCGCTCAAATACTCTGTTGATGGTGATCTCCAAGAATGCAATACAAAAAAACCGGCAACTTTACAAAACCAGACAAATTGGGCTAGTTTACATGGTATTTTGTCGAACAGAACTGTTATTCTTCACCAATCTTTGAATTGTGACATGCATTATTACTTCTATAACATTTCTTTTACGGTATTTGTATTGTTATATCGGTAACCATTTTGTAGGTGACCAGTGCGTTTTGGATTATTGAAACTGTTGAAAATGAGGTTAGAGCATTTCCGTGATTAAAATACTAGTATAATAGTGACTTACACTCAGCCTCCTAGACTATTGCCACCTTTGTAGCCTAAGTTTGTATGTCTACCATTTTTAATGGCGGTTTTTATCCCAAAAGTATCTCAAATTACTATAATTTACACATAAGACATTCACAAATACGCCACTATAGACGCTTTTGATTCTTTTATGGACGCTACTTATTCATCGGGTGATCTTTGACGGCTTGTCGATGCCAGACAGAAATCCACCGACAATAATGCAACGATAATCGTGCGAATATTTCAAACAAGAAACAACTAATACCACGCCAAGGTTACCATGGCAACAAACAATTGCAATTGTTATTGTTGTAATCTCTCTCAGAGAATCATTTCACTGCCGGTCCAATCATCATACACGTTGGTTGCTATATAGCAACGATTCAAATTATTTATTCATCTGTGTGCAGTGAGTTCCGCTCCGCGAGTCTGCGCATGCTCACTCTCGTGGGAATTCACAGAGAGTGGTTTGCACTTGTTTTTGGCCAGTCGAGAATAGAATTTTGTCGGCTTTCTCGAGCCTAACGATGGCCAATTTCAATGTTAAAAACTGTATTCGCAAAGTCGCTTCTGAACTCACTGCTTTCGCCTGCACTGGGAGTTGAACAATGTCTGTAAGCTCTAAATAACGCTGACAAAGTGTACAATCATATACGGTGGCTGTCAATCAATTGGATTTTAGCTTTTTTTATATAGAAAAAACTGGAAAGTGCTCAGCGATTGTGAAAATTTGGCGGGTCAATAAGTTTTCTAGTGGCGTCAAGCGTTTCACAAAAATAATAGCAAGCTGGATTTTGCAGGAGATGTTCAGGACATCTTCCCGAACATGGGCTTAGAATTTTATGAAAATGAACACCGGGCTTCATTGTTTTAAATGCCTTTATAATATTGTTTTCCATTTTTTTTTCAATTCTAGAAACATAAAAAATGGTCCAAGAGTGACCAAGATATTACAATTTAAAGTTGTCGCGTTTTTGGTATATATTTTTTTTATTTACTGTCACAAAATAACCATTTTCTCACGGTAACTCAGCGGTATCACAGTTATCTGTCGCGTAGGCCATAGTTAAAATGGCGTGTCGAGCTGCTGCTGTCAGAATGACATTTCAAGCTGGTCAAGTGAATGAAAGTCCTCTCTGAAGAGCTTGATTAAAGAAAACTAGTCTCAATCTGCGATACTTCGGATGGGACATAATTCAAACTGTCAAGTTTCTATAAAGGTTTGCAATTTTCTAAGAAAATTTCACAGATTGCCAAAGATGCCAGATTTTGGAGCAACTCTGCTAGTTGGGATCACTCTTATCAATCGTCATTCTAATCATGCACTAAAATCCTCTCAAAAAGGCTAAGTCCAAGTAGTTCAATTAGTGAGAACAACTCCCGCGACAGGTGGAGATCGGGATTGGAGTGCTCGGCTTAGAACCAATTTTTGAAAGATTTTTTGTGCTTCTAATAAAAAAGCAAATTATGTTCTTGATCCATATTTATATTCTAAAAAAGGCACAAAGGATCAATTACCTAGATGTTTTCGATTCTCGCTTAGAAATGTTGTATAACTGAGTAAATATTTATCAAATTTCTTCAGGCCTTGCTACCAGTTTGTGTAAACGGGCACCGCACGGTATCCATTCCCACGAAGGGCGTTTTCCCCGTTGTCCCACTTTCGAAACCAGGACTAGCCCGTACCGCTTTGAATGACACCGTCCGGAAGCAGGCAGCCCGTTTCGGGGGCTCTATTCAACGGCGGTGTCCACCCAACACGGGAAACACCCCGTGCCACGGGGTGGAGGCGTTGTAATCACTAATGACGCACACAAAAGAATTTCTGTGCCATTGGTTCTATCGTCTCGTTACACTCAACGGTCATATAGTGCCGAAAAGAGCATTACCGGATTTGTCAATGATTACAGCAAGCTTTCGAACCGTGTCGCGACAATTACTTCTAGCTGCGATTCTACATTCTGTATTTCCTCACAAATAGAAATGTCACGACTTTTATTGAGGTGGTATTCAATACTGGTGTTGGGTTTGAAGGCTGAGTCAGAGTTCCAGCGCTAATAAAAAAAGTTCTGCTCAGCAAACGAGACGGCAATACGTGGTAACGGTAGGTGCCACCTGATGGCGCTTGCGACCGTGAATTTTAACAAACCTGTACTAAGAAACGATAACGACTTAAAATATCGAGACATACTCGTACATCGATCGTTAAGCTAAGCGTTAATAAAGATGATTCAAGTCAAATGCGAGTAGGTAATCTGCAAAAAATAACTTTCAAAACTACGGTGACTCAATTCCTTGTAGCAATACCGCCATTTTTGTCGGTAAAATAGTAGAAGTCGGTATTTTTTTGCAAAGTTATGAACCTATATGAACCCAATGCTTGTATATGTATGTACTCCCCGCTGGCATGTAATCACTGCAATAGGTCGGTACAGCAATTACTGTGCACCAGCGAGATTTACAACAAAAGACTGACGATGCGTTTAGCTTTTGAATGCAGTTGCCACGTCATTTCGCTAATGCACTCTCACACTAAATGCACTCGTCTGCATCGAGTGCAACAATGTGTCCTGATGGCATCGGCGCACGACAATTGCATCTATAGATCTAAAATGCGTTTGCCTGTATGTGAAGTATTTCAACGTTGGCGGTTGCTTCAGTGAAATGAATCATTGTTATTTGGACATATCTAAATGAATTTTGAGTAGGATCCATAGTGTACACATAGTTAAAATTTAAATTCTGTAATGAAGGTAATTCTTGAGCGAAGCCGATGATATTCATTTGCATGAAGGCCATGTGTCAGTAATTTATCTGGTGGATATAATATCTGTTTTGCGTCTCGGCTTACAAGATACTATAATTATGTTACACAATTGAATTCGTGAGAATGCTTTATGAATGTCGATTGGAAGTGTCTTGGTAATGCCTGGGCGCGAAAGTGAAATGATGTGACCACAGCATTCAGAGAGGTCAACTGTGCTGAATTATTTTGATTTTTTACAAGTCAACGAAATTAAAATGAGCTCATGAGTCAAAATTGAAATCAGTTAATATGAACCGTTCGCGGGGTTTTTCTCCTCGATTTCTTCTGCAAGATTCTTTAACTTCGCACATGAGAAAGACGAGATGATATCTTTTAGTTTGCAAATTTAAACAAATTGCCAAACTGTAGTCGAGTCTCTTTTCAGTAGGTATCATTTCTCTCCGTGATAAAATCTATAAAACAAACGCTACCCATGACGTTTCGACCCCGCCGTGTACGAGCTATCTGGGTCACCCAACCCTCGCAAATTTTAAATTAAAACCACAGCACTCTAGATCGAAACTATACGCCCTTGAGACCAATACTGAACATTTTCTCAGATAGCCTTTTTTCGTTACCAACTTTAAAGAGGAAAAATACCGTCAAGCATACGAGATGTAATGGTAGATTCAACGTTTGGCAGCCACGGAGATGCTGAGATTGCCTGACAGAGCTTCTCAATTCTGCTATCTTATGTTACCACGGGTATATCATGGTCTAGCATAGGAGGTTCAATGGTAGATTCAACGTTTGGTAGCCATGGAGATGCTGAGATCGCCTGACAGAGCTTCTCAATTCTGCTATCTTATGTTACCACGGGACCCATTGTGCGGTTTTGCATCCACTGTGCGCTGGTTGCCGCGTCATGTGACATATGTGTGGGCGTTGAAGGTGACACTATAATGTGTATATCACTGCCATCTGATATCGTCCTATGTGATAAGCCAACCGAATCATGGCTATCTCGTACCATGCACGAAGCTTTTTGTTGCATTTTTTTGGTCATACTTTTGAGTGCCCTTCAACAAGGAGATATGAGTCATCTAGAGGCACAGGCAATTCCTGCTTATACCGTTACCTAAGTGAAATGGCATGTTGCTAGTCCCAGGATCGAACCAGGAACTAGTTTAATCTCAAAGTTTACTACTATGAAATGAGGTAAAAGTTATCTTTTAATATGTTTGAAACCGCAATCACTAAGTATTTTTATTATTTGTTGTGTTTAACGACGTAGTGCTTTGACAACAGGCCCTGTGGCAGTGGCTCTGTGCCATTGTGGCACAGTGGGTGATAGTGAGGATTATGATGAACCTAACCTAGTCTAAGAGGAAAGATGGTAAACCCAGTGCAGGCACGTCGAAACGCACCAAAATGAACACCGGTTTAAAGTCGTTTCAACGATATTCCTCCACAAATCCATGCTGTCGAGAGGTTGATAAGCAAGGCGAATTACGATGTTTATTAACTCTATTCCTGCAACCTCTCTTCCAAACTGAACTGGTTTTATATATGATGGTCACCCATCCAATACCTGATCCAGAGTAGTGTTTTTAACTTCGGTGATCTCAGAAAAAAAAACGGTGTTCGGATTTTTCTTTCTATTAAATTATTCAAAATATAGGACAACTTAAAGGAGCCTTTACTGTTCATAATTATTATTAATGTTTATGGTTTTTCGTCTATGCCTAAACACATGTAGCTCTCCACGCCTCGTTGACCGCGTGCCGCTAAAATTTAATGTTTATATTCATTTTAATGCCATGTTATTGCTGGTAAAAAAAAGACAAATTCTCGTACATGGACACATGCGTATCGATTACCGTCATCAAGACACGAAGTACGTCAAGACGCTCTCAAGTATCTAAACTTCCAAACCGAAATCGCAATGTAGATTGTCTATGCTACAAACACAACAATAACATGGCCGTTGGGAATAGCGATTTAGCGATAGGTATAGGTACTCGTTGACCTAGATTTATGTAAATAACTCTGCAGCTAGGTGTGCCTCTAAAGTACGTTTCACCGTGGCTTGCCAGTGCGGGTGGGTACATGACTATGCAGACCACTTGAAAAAGGGTCCCAGCAACCAGCATCGAGTACTTATCAAAGTTATATAGCATTGGCTTAATGTGTTAAGTCAGAATCTCAGTGATAGTGCTAAACTGTATCGCGAGAAATACCAAACTATACCGACTGAAATGGTATTTGCTTTCAGCTGGAGTCACCGTCTCTTTTAAAATTTCGTTGCAATTCTTGCTAAATCGCATTTGAGACTGGTTTACAAATGTATTGATATTTTCAGTAGTAATTATTTAATTGCAAATGTTTGTTAAAAAGGACGGCCACAAGCACCATCGGGTGGCACATATAATTTCCACGTGTTGCCGGCTCGTTTGTTCCGCAGCGTTTAGCATAAGTGTTGTCTGACTAAACTTTTAAATCAAATTAAAATAGTGTGAGAGATACACAGGTTCTCAGGGCAACCTAAAAAATTTCTCGACACGCCAAGCGATCCGGGTCCGGCCTATAGATATATTATGCACTGTGCCGTTTTGTACCTATGTGTTGAACTATACGCGAGATCTGAGTGAAAGTAAGTATTTTGCTGGGAACCCTCATGGCACGAAACGTAGTCACGTTACATCGGCGATAATAGCAGGTAGCAAATACGTGCTGCACTGAAATTGAAGGATTTCGCGTTATGTCACTGTGCGGGGTTGAGTGTCGACGCGATTGCCAGCTCAACGTGTCGCTGTTTCAATTGGATTTCACCTAGTTGCTTAGAAAATGTAATTAGTATAATGTGTGCACTTTACAGTGCGTCGTATATGTAAAGAGAGCGCGTTTGGTTCATGAATAGAAAATTGTCGTTAAGTCTCAAGACAATGGCATGTTTTGTTTTAAGAGTAACTTTTATTTCTTGCTCGAGTTTTTGTTTTCAAGATGTAAATTGTGGAGGCATAATTACAGTTTAAATTTTTGTATTGAAATGCATATAGCTTGGTTACAATAGGAGTGCCTATGTTTTTTTTTGCTTGCTGTATAGCCTGAGATGGTTGACGGAGTTTTTCAAGATAACTTTCTTGAAGTAAAAAAAAATTGTCAAAATACCTGTTCACGGCCTTCCAGCGCAATTCATTTTTTCCGTGAGTGCTTTTAGGTTATGTCACAAGAAGACTGGGCAATAGGCATGTTTTCTGGTGGTTCATTATATCCTGAGTCCTGACTACACAAAGGCATCTCGAAATGTTTGCTAGGTCATCGAAGAACGAGGGAACGCCTCTCAAAAACCCGTTTTATTTCAATAGTGAACAGACTCTAGGATAGGAACATGGAACAGCAGAAAATGCCATCAAAAAGATCTCTGTAGCTCAAGGTGA
This sequence comes from Protonemura montana, assembly GCA_947568835.1. Lineage (NCBI taxonomy): Eukaryota > Metazoa > Arthropoda > Insecta > Plecoptera > Nemouridae > Protonemura > Protonemura montana. The sequence continues at coordinate 8,498,374 of OX387608.1, forward strand.
AATTACAGGTAGGAGGTGACCAATGCAATAGAGTGTTTAGTAAAAGTAATGAGACTTTTAATGGAGACAACTTATATGTGGTTTTAAACAAGCTTTATACGACTAAAAAAAACCACACGTTTCCAAATGAAAATAACATGCAATTGATGGCGTTTAAAATTTTCATTCAAATGCCTGCACTATGTACGGACTATTTACCGAACGCAGACACTCGGCCATGCTATAAACATGGAGAATACCCTTGCACCAAGTTTTCCCCGGTCTTTTTATGCCTATCGCTTGCTACTCGTTTTGCCTCTAAACGTCTTTTTGTCGACGACCAAGTCGCAGCGAGAAGTCAGTCAGGTGAAACGGAAGTCACGCTGGCTCGACTCTGTGGAATCCACCGTCATAATATGCCCGTGCCTCTATGACTAGACGGCCGTCGTCGACGTCGGCGTCGCGTATCTCTCGCCTCGAGTTTTCCGGTGATATACGTCTATAAAGCTTGGCGTGGACAAATGAGTGACACGTAACCACTGACGGCTGCGCGTTTATTAATATTTTCGAAAGTTTTCGCGAAAAACTGACCGCAATTTTGTCGAATCGTTCACGGTGTAGCGATACTGGACTCATTAACGTACATCGTATTTGAAGAAAAAAAAACACGCACATCAAAGAGCTGTGATTGGATTTAGAAACAACGTGGCTAACAATAATTACTGTGACTGTCAAACATTCGATTTGTGTGTCTGTCAAATCACTTTTATTTAGTTCAAATCTTTCTTTTAAATAATACTAACGGCTCGATTATAAAATATAACTTCTGGCTTAAGATGTTTATAACGTTTTGAATCAAATTTAGAGCTAAAATCTCAACAAAAACGCACTCTTTTGTAAAAAATCTCACGCCGAAACGGATCCCAGCGACCGTGGAACTCGAAATGAATTCGAGAACACGCTTTTGTCCAGAGTGAATGGATCCGCACAGCGCAACGCCAAAGGTGTATTCACAAATGCCCACTGACGCGCGAAACGAGGCACTCCATGCGGCTGTGACGTCAGAAGCGATGCATTTTACATGCAGAGATTTGAATCATCTCGACGATATGGCGTCATGCTCACCGTGACCTGCGGTGAAATTAAAAAAAAAAAACAGTCGAACAATACCAAACGAGGAAATCTTTCACGTAGTCGTTGGTGATCTCGAACTTTCAATTTGGTGTTGCAAAACATAGTGTTTTTTTTCAGATTCTGTAGGCTTCAAAGTGAAAAAATAGTCCCAGAATTTAAAATGCCTGCGTCATTACAGATTTCATTGATTTAGTTAAAGTGAATTTCTAGATTATTCGACAACTTCGATAGAAGTTGGTTTTGTTGTTCAGTGAAAATCCGATTTTTTTTTGATATTTTTACTTATGGACCGATAGCTTGCAGATAAGTAACATTAGAGTATGTTATTAAATATTGAAAATATTACGTTTTAATACACATTCATAGGTTCATACCCTACATACACATATTCGTACGATTGCAGACATCAAATCGAGCATTATCACCCTCACTAATGGAATTCCTTGCGATAAGACGCATCGACGACGTTGTCGCCTGTCGTTGGCCGACATAGGACAAAAAGTCTGCTCGGGCCTCGTGTCCAATTTCACGGTCCGTTGGCACCCTCCTTCCGGTTTCTTACTTCGGCTTCCTCGGAAACGCAACACGCAGGGCAACGGCTTGACGACGAGCAAAGACACTGCCGAGACGGAGGCCAAAGAGTTGAGAACCATTGCGTTGACGCTGTCGTTCCGCTGGCTATTGGAAGGCGTATCAATGACGCTTGGAAATCTGAAGCTCTTGACCAACAGCATCTAAGTCAGTCCCTTATAAGTTCATGTCTCCGACTTCTCTTGTAGGTTCCCGGCGGCTCTGGTCGAAGAACTCAATCATTCTCTGTGAAGTGCGCCTAAACTAAGTGAGATCCGAGAGTAATCCCGGTGCAGGCCAACCCCAGGTCATCGAAATTTTGAAGGTTGTTCACTTTTCTTCGGAATCGTGGAAACTTGCACCAAGTAGTTACAGTTTTTCAGGTCGCAATATGAAAAAATGTCTCCCATTACTACTTTGATTTGTTGTGTTTAGCGACGCACTGTTTTGACAACGAGCCCTGTGGCACTGGTCTATTGGCGTCGGTTAATGAGTGGCTGATGATGATGATGCACCTGAACATAGCCTAAATGGGAAGAGGAGAAACCCGGTGCCGGAACGTATTCTACTTCTGTCGGAGAGACCAAAAGGATCACCAAAGATCAGTACAAAGCGAACAACAGGATTCCTCCACAAATCCATGCTGTCAAGAGGTTGATAAGCAAGGCGAATAAATTTGTACCAACTTTAATCCCTCATACCTCTTTGCCAAACGGAACTGGCCATGTGTATAATGATCACCCATCCAATATCTGACTCAGAGAAATTTTGCTCAACTTCTGTCATCTCTCAAGAACTGGTGTCACTAATGGGGCAAGCAATTCGGTACACCTCTTCCCCCCCCCCCCCTTCCCATTCTTGATGTAAATGTTAAACGAATTCAGATAAGTCAGATACGTTTACTGGCGAAACGTGCTTCTAAGTGTTGACAAATGCACAAAGAAATTAGCCGTGTAATCCAAAGCAAATACACCACGGGGCCGTGTGGCGTTGCCGCGTGACATGAGCACGAAGTCACGTTTTGGTCCGAGGGGTAGACGTCGTCGCGCGAGGTGGAGGGTGGTGGCGAAACGTGCGTCCACGCATGTGTCTAGCGTCCTTGCATGTGCAGGACTAAGGACGATGCAAGATGTGAAACGTGCCTCTAATAGGATTAGACGGCGGCACACACACGTGTTTGCAAACAGACTTATGGAGGCGTCGCGACGATGCGACAGGCGTAGAGGCGTCGGTTTGCGATGTAAGGTTGAAAGGCGGAGAAATTTCTTTTATTTGTGATGAAGTAGATGATTTTTCTCAGTTTTGACTGACTTTTTAGTCTGAAATAGGACCAAGCCTTACTTATCTTTGATGTTGGTGCCGACATCTTCAGGACTGTGATGTCCTTCTGATGTCTGTGATCAGATCGCGGCTCTGAACCATTTCTCCATTCCATTTATTTTACTCTCTAGTTATGAGAGTCGAGGGTAAATCAGGTGGCTCGATTACCTCATAGATACCTCATAGATGCAATAGATGCAATGGATGCCTCAGGGAGCGGTGGCAGTAGTTTATCGGCAATTTGGTGACGGCAATTGACATTCTGATGATTAGGTTCAATTGTCCTATCATAGAAAAACTTGGTGCTAGTGATCATGTAGTCTTTTTGGTACTAGAATCACATAAAAAAAGGAAAATCTACTAAAAAAACAAAACAAAGTGGTTCGGCTAATTCGTATCTTAACGTAGAGGTGAACGACTTGGGAGATCAAAGAAATGGTGCTTGTCTGTGACACTGTTTGCAGACCTTTCCATTCACTTCGGTTCTGTCCAAGAAAAATGATAAATCTCCTGTCATTACGTATCCGCTGTTAGTAATTCTCTGGCTTTTTTCGAGGCGTCTTGGGATTTTGGGAGGTCCTTGTGGGGTCACTTCCGTTGGGAGCGAATCTTAATGATCACACGTAATTAATACAGGGTGTGTCTTTCAGCTCCGTGAAAGACTGATAAACTTTCGATGATGCGAGACGAGAATAAGGCATTTCGTTGATGAAGAAATCATTATTCTATTCTATAGTAAAACCGTCGTGAATGAAATGAAAATAACGGCCAGTTGGTCCGTTGCGAGACTGCACCAGCACGGCCATCTGCTATCTCACTCTCGCGTCAGCTGTCACTTGCACTTGCAATTCTGCTGCTATATTTCAGGAAACCAGTTTTATAAACTCTCCAGACTGCATTGTTTTAGTGCTAATGCAGTTGCTGTTGAAAAATAGTTCGCTTTTTGTTACGAACGCACGCATTACATCAAGACGTTTGCAGTTTTTGTTAATTTGATACGCAAAATTGCGATTCTCGTGTCGATGGAAACAAAAATGCATTACACATACTGGCAAAAATTCAAACCGTATCGTGTGCGTATGAAATTTGAGGTTAGAGTGGCCAAAAATCACATACAATTATGTCTAACCCGTGAGAGAAAATACCTTTCCGAAGCCCTCTTTATGAATTTGTTTTCATAAGCTCTTATGGAAAAAAAAAAGATCTAAACGGCTAAAACTTAGTGTCCAACTCACTGAATGGACAATAGCTAAAGGCAATTAAGAACAATATAGGTGTTTCAGTGTTATGATTATTCATTATTTACAAGCAAAAACATTTGCAATCAAAGCAATTGTGCTTGAACCCTGGCATCAATAAACGCACAAAGAGGCAGCCATAAATGACCGTGATATCTTGATTAGATCATCTCAGTGGTATAGAGATCCGATAAAGCGTTGGAGGATCCAACTGCGAGGCACAAGTCAAGCGGTTTCCTTACAGCCCGCGTCATCGATGCGGCGATGGGACAGACAGGTACCCGACTACGGTAGAGCCGAGTGGCGGATGCAGAAAGGAATCCTCCTCGTACCCTCAGGCGCATACCTGTACTTCTATGGTCCGTCCGGCAAACATTATCCGCCCAGTTGATTATCGCTTCACCTGTGTATAAAGCGTGGGAAATGAGGGTGGCCGTGATGGATCCCAAAAGAGGGGAAAGGGCGTTTTTGGACAAAGCTTTACACCTTGCTTGATTCGTGTTCGTTCAGCAACTGGGGTGTTGGTTTTTTTTTGTGTTGTTGGAATTTATGTGCTTTTTGAAAAGAAATTCATTTCTAAAGTTCAACGATTTATTTGATGAGTTCACGCTTATTGTATCTAAATGGAAATCTATTTAAGTATTGGTTTTACCGTGGCTCTTGTTATTAATGGAAAATCATATACAATCGATAATCATTTCTGTGAAATCGTGGCAGGACAGACAGACAACTTTTGTTAAAAGAGTTATACAAACTTTCAACCGAAATCCTAAGAATTTTACATGGTAAAGGCCAACTGAAAAAAGATGTGACTCATAGAATCAGTCGGCTTGAAACAAAATTCAATAATTTTTCACATTTCCTTCGCCAAATCTTTGCTAGGAAAAGTGCGTGGTTGAAAGTCATAACTGCTGTCCAAGTCATTTATGCAAATCAATTCCTTCCTAATCGGCGAATTATTTTTGGCTGAACATTCTGAAGTCAAACGTACTTATTCTTTGACGCCTCAACAGCACTTTTTCGCTGTCTTCGCACAAAACATTACGCATCCTCTTCGCACCTCTAGCAAAATCGATAGGTAAGAGTTGAATGTCCAGGCTGACCTATGAGCAATGTGAACGCATTACGCACAGCTATTGACTTAACAAACCAATAGCAAACTGTCAATGCCATGCCACACGTGCTAATTACGTTGCCTCATGGTGCAAGCCATGGACTCTGTTTGACAAACACACAAGGTAATTAGTGGACGACTCCCGAATTGGAATTCCTTGTATGCTAGGGACTATGTGCTTGCCGTTCACAGAATTTCCGTGCGTCGCTGACTTTTGTCACCTCTTGGATGGTGTGGCGTGAAACACCAATTCTCCTGAGATAACACTGTGCTAGGTTAGGTATTAGATTATGGCTATCATGGTCATGATCATTTATGTTCGGGAGAGAGGTTGAAGGGATGAAAGTTAGTACAGCAACACTCGTATTGCTTATCAACCTCTCGACAGTAGGAATTTGTGGATAAATCCTGTTGTTCGCGTTGTACCGTCCTTCGGAAGGGACGTTTAGCATGTAGTCCCCTTGGACATGAGTAGGCTACGTGCTGGTAATTTTCTCTCATCCTTTCCATAGTTGGTTAAGTTCATCGTAATCTTTGTTATCACCCCTCTTTCACCAACGTCATTATAAAAGTAAACCGGTTCCCGTTGTCGAAACAATGCGTCGTTAAACACTACCAATCAATCAGTCTATTCCGTCACCACGCATCACGAGTTCTTACGGCATTCGTTAGGGGCAATGACAACATCAAAGGCCCATACGTGCTAACCAAGATTTAAATATTTACGGAAACGCTAGGTTTACTAACTAGTTAAAGATACGCTTGGCAAATGAGCCATAACTAGGTTACTCATATTACGTTTTGTAGCATTGTTATGGCATATAGTGACTTGCTTATCTCTGTCAAAATGGCACTGCTATATAAATGTGTACAGAAGGTAAAGCATGATCCAAAAAGATTATTTTTAATTAGAGTTGCATTAGCGTACGCTTTTAATTTGAAGGATAGCCAACCAATGAATGGCGGTTGCTATTAGTCAATTAGATACACCTCATTAGCAGATGGGCCGTGCCACTAAATTAATTAACTATAATGACATTTACGCTGTCATAGAATTGCGCATGTTCACGAATTAAAAAGCAATCTTCTAAATGCATCTTTTGCGTGGCTACATCTTTCTCTTTTAGTGGTACACTTTTGTTTGGAGTAAAAACTATTTAACTTTGATGGCTTACACTAGAAAATTATTACTTTGATGATGGAAATTAGGACAATATACCCAAATTTAGGAGCAAATTAATTTCCATCCGTCTTAAAACTGCATTTTGAGCAACGAAACAGCAATGAGTTTTCTCAAAAATTTGAAATATTCCTTTCAAACATGGAGGTGCCATTCTAGCCACTCTCACGGCTAATGAAAACTCCCGTTTTGAAATAAAAAAATGTTTGCCGATGGCTTTTTTGACTCTCTGGTGCCGTGATCAGGTGAAACTATTTCAAACTAACTAGCGCTCGACCGATACTCGACGCTTCGGTGAGTGGTAAATCGTGACTCACGGCCACATGCAAGGTATTGGCAAATGATAACAGGTGTGCAGGGGTTGCCATGGAGTTGACGACGCTCAGGGAATAACAAGGAACATAGGAGAGGATATTTGCATTCGTTTAGTAGGTCGTTCGTAGAACGGCACCTGTGTCTATTTGCTCTGGAACTGTTATAGAGAAGGCGTAAGGTGTACTGTCACTAGAAATAAATTATATTTTAATATATAGAGTACTTATTTTCTTGTTTTTAGAAGGTTTTCGTCCCATCTTAATTGGTAGTCACCCGTAAAGATACATTATTTTGAAAAGTTTCAGATTTACAGAAATAAAAAAGGTTTTAAACGAAGGGAAATGTCAAAAAGGTAAATAAACATTTTTTTCGCAGGGGTTGGTACTAACGTTTTCGAAACTAACTTTATCATCACTCGGCATAATTTTTCGTTTAGCAAAGCAACACGATGTGCCACAAAATAGGTAATTAACAAAAAGTACATGTAAATATTACGAGACATCAGGCAAAAAAAATCAATAAGTTATTTTATTTATGTATCTCTACAGGAAAACGACGCGAGGCTTTCGAAAACCTGGTAAGTAAACACGTTTTTAGGTCAACGCATACCGATGGTTTGTTTCACAGGTAAATTTTAGCACCGAAGCACCCTTTTCGTAAACACGTACCTGGCGGAAACCGCTGAAGATAATCCAAAAACTGGCCGCCACCCACTCAGCACTTCACAACAGAACGAAATGTCAGACGTCTTTTAAACACGCAGCATTTTCACGTCGGTTTTCGTACGGATTTGGAACGAGGAATGCGACTGTCTCGCTAGGCTGGCGAGCGCTCACTGATTCGTGAGCCGCTCGGCAGCCTAGCGGCGAGGTGAGGGATCTCCCCCGCAGTACGGCAAGGTCGGTGACGTCATAGCTCAGGTAAACAGCTGAGTGGCGGGCCGAGATGCCGCCCACGTGCACTTTTTGAGGGTCACCAAAGAATTTCTGATCAAATTTTGGATGAGCTTTTTTTCGTTTTTAGTGAGCTAGTATGACAAGCCTTCATAGACAACATACGTTTTAATGTTTAAAAAAGTCGCTTTTTACTTTGTAATTTGAAGGCTTTTGATTTCTTAAACCAACCAAGAACTCTATCAGGATGAAATCTTATTTAAATTGCAAACGCTTGCAATGCGCGGGGTATTTTATTATTAACAACACTATAACCGTCTCAACAATTGATGCCCAAACGCGGACTCGATCCCCGATCTCCACCTATCGCGGGTGTTGCTCTGAACCATTGAGCTATTTGTACACTGGATTTTTGAGACGATTTTAGTGTATTTGATGAGAATGACAGTTCTCCAAGGAAATTTTTAAAGTGTTGTTAATAATAAAAAACCAATAACTCCTAATTGATGCATTTTCATTTGGTAGCTATCAAAATCTATAAAATGAGAAATAATTGCTACCCTCCTGTAATGGATATTGATGATTATCCAACGAAGATAGCAACATTTCCGCGTGCGTGTGAATGTGTGCGCGTGTTTTTTTTTATTCATTCGAAGCAAGAAAGACACTTATAAAGTGCGGGGATTTGTTTTTGCGCGCCGTGTTTTCGAGCTCAAAAGTACCTTTATAAGAAAGCAAAGTGTCAACCGCCTTGCTGTGGTTCAACTCGGATGGACGGGAACCGCCAATGAACCACGTCCACAGAACGCAAGAACCATTCGCCGCAGTCTCCAACTGATATAATTGCGTTCACATTCCAGTGAACTGTCAAATTGTTACATCTTTGAGGTTAAAAAATCCTGTTGACAACAATCGTTGTGTAAACGGCAGGAACTTTGCAGAATTTACGACGATTTTCTGTGTTTTACATTGTTTCGATGACCTGTTTTTTAGTTTACATCAAAGGTCACGGATGATCTTGACTTGCTCATTTCAGAGCTCAACAAAGTCTTTTGGCAAAACCATTTTCATTAACAAATTTATTGTATGTTACATTTTAATGTACACATTTTTTAACAGAATTGAAGTGATTTTAAAAAATTTGACGAAGATATACCTGCTTTTTCAAGAGAAGAAGAATTCACGTTCAGTTCCACCTTAGGAACCTTTGTAACCTTTTTATTTCCCTAAGATTCTACTATAGTTCTACTTCTACCTCAGGTTCTACCATACCATCTTGAACATTCGTCGCAAAAATGACCACCAAATGAATGGAGGATGCAGCTAGGTGGAGCCACCGCCGTTTCGATTATTTTGACATTTCCTTTCATTATTTCTTGCAGATTACTCGCATTTGAGACGGGTTTACGCTCAATGAATCTCTATTAATGTTAACCTTAACGATTGATGAATATGTATTGTTATTTTGAGTCATAATTATCTAATTGTGGAGGTGTGTTAAATAGTTCGGCTGCAATGCCATCGGTTGGCACCAACCGATAGCACGTGCTGCCGGCTCGTTTTTTCACCAGAAAGTTTAATATTAACGCTTGCCCTCTGACTATACCCATACACTCAATGGTTCTACGCAGGGAAATCCATTTCCCACCGTCATCGTCAGGACGAAAATCGCGCCCTTTATAAATCTAGAATCAGGTTTTCTAGATAATATCATTCCCCTTATCTGCTTAAAGCAAACCATGGCAGCACCAGTATTTCTAGCCTACTGAGTCATGCCACCTTATCGAAAATCAGTAGGTACTACCGTTGTACTACTCCAGTCGTAACTCCAAAGGAAAACACCTTGGAACCAATTAACACCTCAGAAAATCATGCAAGACATTCATAATGTTCTCACAGATCTCGCTAAATTTCATGAGAAACATTTCAGATTTCGGAGATGAACTTTCCACCCGACCCAACTAGAGTATGTTAATACGATCACAATAAAATCGCACAGGTCAACGGCGTCCTACCATCATGTTCCTGTTGCTTGGCGAGTCTCCTTACACCGACACAGAATCTTCGGAAGTCCAGAACACCTCGATGTTCGACGTCAAGTTGTCGGACCAGCGCCGACACATCCTGGAACAGGACTTACATTAGAGTATGCAAGAAAAATAAATAATCAATCGTGTGATACCTGATTTAAATTACAGAGGCTTGTAACGGGCAAAGTATTTGATTATTTGGAACACTAATAACTCATAGTGCTGGATCGAGTCCCCGTTTGAACAGATGTTTTGAGAGGTTATTAGAGTTCCTAATAATAAAATATAATAAATTAAGTTAATAACTAATTGTATGGCTAATTTTAGTCTACGGCCACCGGCTTAACGACCCTACCTAACGACGATACAACGCGAACAACACGATTCATCCACAAATCTATGTTGTCGAGAGGTTGATAAGCAAGGCGATTGAAGTTGCTGAACTAACTTTCATCCGTCCAGCCTCTTTGATGATGATTATTGGGGTTTAACGACGCACTGTTTAGTTAAACATGCAGAAGAAGCATTTAGAAGTCGGCCATGCGGCACTGGTCTAATAGCGTCGGTGAATGAGCGGATGATTACGAGGTTGATGATGCACCTAGCCTAGAATGGAGGAGGTGAAACACGATGCCGGCACGTAGCCTTCCTGTCGGAGAGCACCAAGGGGACCACCGGCTTAACGTCCCTTCCGAAGGACGGTACAACGCAATCAGCAGGATTCCTCCACAAATCCATGCTGTCGAGAGGTTGATAAGCAAGGCGAATGAAGTTGCTGTACTAAATTTCATCCCTCCGACCTCTCTCCCGAACAGAACTGGTCATGTGCATGATGGTCACCTATCCAATACCTGATCCAGAGCTGTATTGCTTAACTTCGGTATCTTACGCTTCATTCTAATTACCAAAAACACCCAATACGGTAAAATCCTATATACAATTAGCTATTGTTAAATTGTCTTCGCGAAAAATGGTCTCTAAATGGCTACTTTACCTACAAAAACAAATTATCCTTCTAGGTGGAGCCACCTCGTTCCGAATGTTAAATTTTATTTCCTTATTTGATAGCAAACTATTTGGATTTGAGGCTGGTTTACACATAATTTATCTTTAATGATGCGTTTGGTAACTGTTGGTAAACATGAATCGATATTTTGAGTTGTCTTTTTTTGTAATTTTACAGGTTTGTTGCAAAAGAACGGCCGCAAGCGCCATCGTGTGGTACCTATCGTCACCACTTGTTGCCGACCGTTTGCTCAGCAGTAAGTTCAACACCAACGCTGGCCCTCTGACTGTACCTACAAACTCGATGGTAATACAATATTGGTGATACAGTGGCCCAACCATCAGACACTGATTTAAATGTGGAAAATAAAAAAGATATTCGAGTCGCGTAAGAAAAGTGTTGATTTTCGGTTTGGAAGAACTCTAGCCAGTCGCACCTTGAAAGCGACAACAAATGACAACAAATTGTCAGCATTGTTTGCATGCCATTAAAATCCCGGAAGCGCACGTCCGCTGTCGGGAATGCATCGGCCAGGATGTGACGTAACGAGGCGGTGGCGCGCGGTTGGTCCGATGGCAGTGGCGAGGCGCGAAACTATTTTGATGGAATAAATTCAAATTTGTGGAGTTTTATAGAATTGGCTATAGATGGCTTTGGTAAGCAATTGTTAGCGTTTTGTTATTTGGTAGTTTTTGTGACAGTTCTTCGATGAAAAAGCAATTTGATGTGAGCAGTTCGTTAAACATGCGTGTGAAAAGTGTTAAACTTATAAATTCAGGGCCTTAATCAATCAAAATCAAATAACATAGAATATTATGATAACTGTTTTGATAACTTCGATAACTTAGTTGACTCTGATTTGCTTGCGGTCTGCTTTCCCGTCTGTGGTTACTATTCGACATGTAAACTTCCTTGTGCTTCGTGTTCTCTTCGATTTTAATTGATCAAAACAAACAAAAAAATATGGAAATTAGGACATGTCCGAAACAGAAATGCTCTAACAAAATTACCCTTATGAATAATTTGCAAATTGCAGATAATAAGGTCAGATTGGTGATATTATTTTTACTTTAATATAGGTCAAAGTCAAATAAATTATTTTATGGTTAAGGTATGGGTCAAAAAAACGAAAAAAAAATGTGCAGGATTCGTAACTATCATAGCTTTCCTTCAACTATAGTTAATCAAAACCAATAATTATACCAATATACCTTTTAGAAGCTTGAAAGTAGACCACGTGACAGCGATCAAACGAACTAAATAACCCATTGTTTTTCCGCATAATCCTATAAATAACCAAATCGTCAACCCTATCCTGGTCAGAGTAACCTCCCCCTTCTCACGCAACGTGGTGTAATGCTGGTGGCCAATCGATCGCACCACCCAGGGGCACTGTATACACTTTGTACTTGTGTTGCCAGGCTTGTCACCATGGTGACGGGAACGCAAGGAGCAACGCGTCTGACCACTGTCTTGGTCGAGGGTCATTGCCCGGAGTCCCGGGTTCGTGCCGGGATTTTAGAGTGTGGGGGCGGCGGCGGCGGCTGTATGCCGTGATAACTTTACAAGATATGGATAGACAAGAGGTTAGAATCTTAGTAGGAAGTCGGAACATCGGTTCTACTTTGATAAGGTACTTGAATCACACGCACAGTCAATTTAGATTAAAATTTAGGGACGGTTTTCGTAACCGTTGCGCTTGTATATATTTTTTTAATTTTGCGCTTTTTCCAATCAATGATATGAAAAAATAACGTTTTTTTTCAAATTTTTTTTTAAATTATTTAATAGTATTTACATTTTATGTTATGTACCACCAGTAAAACTGAAATGTAAACCAACTTGGAACTATAACCTATAAAATCTTATTGGTTAGATTGTTCTTACGTGGGACCGGCAATTTTAATACCCACAAGAAGAGTTTAGGCACAACCCCCATACATTTGGGGACCAAGTTGTTATCACCATGGAAACAACACTTGGAAATCTGGAAACACAGTCTGTGATTGGCTTTAAACCCCTTTAAACTTCAAGGTTAAATAAAAAACTCTCCACTTTAGATCTGGCTTCTGGCCCTGAAAATATTCTATTAGAAATTTAAACAGTTCAACAGTTGAAAGTGTGTTTACAATAAGCCGTGACTGTATCATTCAGAGACAATGCATTTCGAGAAAGTCTAAGAAAACGATTCGGATGGCACCGAAACAGAATTTTGTTTACAACCAACAATATATTTAAATCGTCAGACGTCTAATTTAAATTTCAAAGTATAGGCGTCGATTGTATAATTTCTAAACATCGCTGCACGCCAATCGATCGATTTGACAGTTATAATCAACTCTAGTTGCACTCGTCAGCTCGCCTCGCTTTCCCGTCGATTTAAATTGCATCGCCCGACTGCACTTTCGTGCACTTTCCTTGCATCTCGCACTGCACTTGTATAACATGCATTCAAATCGGGCAAACTGCATGACGCTGCACTCCGGGCAGATGAAACTGCACTCTATGACGATGCCAATTTGTTATTCAATCTGCAATTTTAGAGACAGATTAGAGATAGATTTCTACCTGCTTGTTTTGCCATAAGTTCTAATTTGATATCGGGTTCGTTTCCAGCATGTACACGAGCGACTTTCTTCGAAGATAGGTAGATAACATTATCAATTTTATGTCTTTCTGTTAATTCGGTTCGCTATTTAGTCCTTGTGAGACCACTGACGTTAAGCAACACTGCGCTGGGTCAGTCATTAGTTAGGTGACCATATCGTGCACATGATAAGTTATGTTCGGGAGAGAGGCTGGAGGGATGAAAGTTAGTACAGCAACTTTATTCGCCTTGCTTATCAACTTCTCGACAGCATGGATTTGTGGAGTTATCCTGTTGTTCGCGTTGTACCGTCCTTCGGAAGGAACGTTATGTTGACAACCAAAGGCTACGTGCCCAATTACCTTCTAGGTTAGATCACTATCATCACCCCATTCATCACAGTCGTCATAAGACCAGTGCGTTTAGGGAACGTTGGCAGAACAAACAAACACGAAAATATTTCCCGTTGCCAATCAAATTTAGACTCTCATAAATGTTATTCTCGATAAAAAAAAGTTTCAGAATCGCACTTCGCGATGGTCTTACCGTCAAAACGGTTAGTTCTGTGCCGAGAACTGGTAACTACCCTTGTCTCAATCAAATTTAAACGTCAACGTACGTTTCGAGCAACAAGCGTTACTTGCTTTAGGTTATGTAGGTACTTTGTTATAGTTGCAGGCCGCCTGATTGCTCACTGAGCTAACGAGGAAGAAGTTTTGAAGTTACGGCGACGAAACTTTCAACCGTTACCTGGCAAGTTTGAAATTAGTTTTGTCTACGAGGACAGATGCTCATCGCAGTTTTCCGGGGTCTTTAAGTGTCTACGAACACGCGTTATTTGAATTGAGTAATATCATTTGTACTTGCACACGCTTACTTTACATTTTTAATGTTTGATTTTTTAGGGATATTCGTTGTTTAAAATTCAGGCCTCTGGGTATGTGTCAGAGGTAATAAGAAGAATTCTTGTAAAGGTTGAAGGACTTTTCATTAAAGCAGGACATATCCTTATTTCAGAATTACCAAATTATTATTGCAAGTAGAACTTACAGAAACATGAATTTCGCTGTAAGTGGCTAAAATACGCTGTGGCAATTGTTTCAACTAACACTTCAACAATGAATTCAGAAAATCTTAAAATTGTGCACTAGGAAACAATGTATAGCAAAAGCATTTCTTGTAATTTCTTCTCAAATTGAAGTTAATTGGCAAAGGCAAGAAGAAAGGGGATAAAAACACTAATTTCTAGTAAACTGAATATCTTGGTTACACCAAATTCAATGAATGTATCCTAAATGCAATCCTTGTTTCAGAGTAATGACCCCAAAGAACAAGTTTGCTGAGAAGTTAAGATGCACATACATTTAAACTATGCTTGCCACGAGAGTAGATGGTCCACATCTTACATGTCTTACAAACATTAAGAGTAATTGGTTCAATTACTTAACAATAGTCAACCCAATAATGTGTTACAGAATGTTGCTGAAAGAAAATTGAAAAAAAATCTTTGGCATCCAAGAGATCCAAGCACGGATTATTTTTATTTTACTTATATTATTTTGTATTTTTTACTTGCTTTGTAAATACAAATTAATATCCATCTTGTCAAAAAATTACTATTTTGTAGAATAGCCTCGACTTAAGTGTTTTTTTCTGATTATCTGTGTTGTAATATGAAAAAAAAACTTAAACAGCCCACTGCTATTACACATACCTGTCCTTCACAGTGTTTCTCAGCAAGACCCAGCAGACGCGACAGAGTCACGAACCCGGTGCCCTGCGGATCGCACAACTCGAAGACTCTAAGCAATTCGCCACGGGTCAACCCCACCGTCATCCGGCCACCCAAAGCCCACGTCCAAAACGCGCACGTGTCCACACGTGTCCCCACGTGCGATCACTGACGTCACGCGCACTGACAAAATGTTCCACCTTATGACGTTATGACGCGACGATAAGTGAAGGTAATTAGCCGCGGCTTACTGATTAATACGTCGAATTTTATCACAATTAGTAGAATTACTGAAAGGCACATCACTCACTTATTGGCGTTGTCACGTAAAGCTTCATAAACAAGCACGCAAGAATTTCTTAAGCTTGGACCCAGTTTCTTGTAGCACAATGAGAGGTAACTCGGGTAAAACCTTTCAAATTTCACCAAAGTTCGTTGGTTCTTTGTTTAATTCATGTTAACACACCTTCAATCATTTGAAAGCGCCTTGCGGATGTCACGTATTATATTAAAAATATGAAAACGTCACAACAAAAGAGTATTTTAATTATTGCACCACTATCCAGACCCCAAGAGATTCAAACGTACACAATGTTTGTAAATCACTGCGATGTTAAAACGCTGCTCTCTGTTTGTTGCACTTCACTTCATGTTCTTTTAGTAAACAAAATATCTCTGGCACACATTAAACACACTGTTTATGAGCTGTAACTCAATTACATGACTCGTTATTTAAGTAACAGCCAGTACATTACTTGTGCTGTCTCGTCAATGAACGCACCCGTCACTGTTGTATCCTGCTTTGTCCGTCTGTCGTAGTGTCTTTCGACGGCTACCTTCTGACCGCGTTGACATGGCAGAGTGGACGTTTGGTTTGCCGAACTAGGCTGGATAGCAACGCGCACAACTTCGCGTGTCGCACGCGGCTTCCTGGTGTCGCTGTGGTGACGGTGGTCGAACCTGGAACGCTTGGTTAGGAGGAGGGGGAGGGGGGATTCGTAGAAGTTGGTGGGAATGTTAGGGGTGTGAATGGTGATTGGCGGGAAATTTGTGGAAGGGGTTTCATGTTTAAAAATGGCTGATATTCAGCCTTCTATGTTATTGGATCTAGCGGGTGAAATTTTCTAAATAAGCACGTGTGTTAACACCTTTTTAATTTGAGGCATTTATGAGTCTGATGATGTTCTTATTGGGAGAGGATATTTTGATTTTATGCTTCTGTTGACAGACATTCTGTGGCTACCGGGCGGCTTTGCGTCCTGGAAACACCGGTTCCCGTGAGATCACCGAAGTTAAGCGCGGTGTCAACTCTTGGATGGGTGATCTTCAAACTTATGGCTGTAGTTCTGTACGGAAGAGAGGTTGGAGGTATTGAAGTTAGTAGAACTTCAATTGCCTTGCTTATCAACCTCTCGAGAGAATGGATTTGTGGAGGAATTCGTTTTACTCGAGTTGTACCGTCCTTTGGAAGATACATTGAGCCGGTTGTCCCCTTCATGATCTTCAACATGAGTACGCTACGTGCCGGCACCGGGATTCCTCTCCAACCATCTCTACCCACTCATTCACCGACACCATTGGACCATTATTACAGGGACCTTTGTACAAACAGTATGCCGCTAAACAACACATGGTAATTAATCACTCATTTTGGAACGTAGATACGAGCAGGTACTCAAAGAAGAAATTGTTGTATTGAAAATGGGCAAATTCCGATTTTTTCCTCAGGCATCAACCGATGTTTTACTGCTGTCTGTTGATAAAGATCTGAAGTAAAGTTTCCTTCAAGTACCCCCTCAAGCACAGACATGCTGATAAATCTCTCAACCAAGATCATGGGATCTTATCAGAATATACTCCAAGAAAAAAGATGACAGAAGATTGGTGCAGGTAAATATTGTCCAAAGATAGGAAACTATATTCGAAACATTTTAGTGATAAGGAATTCTCAAACGACATCAACGGCAGTGTCAGACTTACGTTGTAGCAGCCAAGCACGTTCGCCAAGAGCCTTGACAAATCAGAGGATCATCTTTCACCAAGGTAAACATCTATGCAGACTCAGAACGTTATGTAAGATTAGTACACAGGTAATTCACTTAATTACGGATTCGGAATGGAGTGTAATCACGAATATGCATGATTTTTTTATTTGTTCGATCTTGAAATTGAGGAAACACGTGGTCTGTTGCATGTTAATTAGTTCGCACGATGAACTCTATGGAAAAATACACTCGGCCACATTTTTTTTATTGTAATTCTATGAGCAGAATGAAATGAATGCGAAAAAAAAACTGTAATGGTTGAGGAAGTACACAATTGGGCGAGAAATTAGTCTGAATCATGATTTTAAAAATACTTTACGATACCAAACCAAATCAAAATGACAATCGATTAACTTTTCACAAATCAAAATCAATTTGCAGTGTCCAGTCAAAAAGAGAGGCATTTCAGCTCGCTATTCAATTACCAATTAGAACAGCTCATAGACCAGGTTTTAGTGGCTGACCAATCGGCTAAGCCCGTTGCAGTAAAAGAGCCAGTCATTGAGGCTAATGTGTCAATTGAACCAGCGCCTCTGGAGCGATTGTTTAGTAGTCGGCCTAGTTCCGAGGCACCAACACTCGGCCTAACAGCGCCAGCAGCGCAAGCTCTCGCGAGGTACGTTTTTTTTTTAATTCTTCTTTAGCACATCGTCCTCCGGGGGTGCAAGTAATGATAAGTGGAGGATTTACCGTAACGAATAATTGTGATAGCTACCTGTTCTAGTGCATGCCGAGTGCACGCGATAAGGTTGTAAAGTTGACTTTTTTGTTGGTTTTGGCAAACTACATTCAATCTAGTCCGTGAGAGAAGATACCAGTTCAGGGACTGCATCCCTGTATTGCTACAATTCAGTTCTGTGAGCTCCTCACAGAACTTGATGGCATGCTAATGTTGGGTTGAAAAGAACAATTCGATATTCAAGGACCCAAAGAACGACCAAACTGAGAAGAACTTTGGTACGGTATTGTTCGTCTCAAAAATGATGTAACCTGTCAGAAGCTGATGAAATAGAAATACTTTTGAATTTATTTCCGTGCGTTTTAACTGATTACAAAAACAAAAATGAATGTACAATTCAAATTCACGAAGAAGGATGTGGAATATATTTTTTTATTTTCACAACACGTGGAATAAATTAAACAAGAGCGTGACGAATGAACAAAATAAGGATTTTAAAGGTTAAAAAAATATGATTTTGTAATAAAATGTGTGTTTCTTGTAGCTATTAATTATTCTTGCCCATAACATTTCCATTATACCTTATTCTGCTGTGTATTAATCACAGAAAACTTTAAATAAATAAGTTAAATAAAATAACTAACACCTTAGCGCTCAATAGCCACAGACATTCGATGACATTGAGCCAAGATCACAATTATCGGAGTATTGATCATAATATCATTTCAACTGTCATGATTGCGATCAACAACATAAACAATGCTCTGTGTTTTTGATCTTCTTCGCTCGAGGTCAGCTGAGTGTCGACACAAACGAGCGATTGTGGAATTCACGAAATGAGTATTGAAAACAAGGTTTGAACGTTTGGCTTCAGTACGATTGGTGTTTTGGTCCAGCTATAGTGCGCAAAGAGAGAGCGGTGAGCTAAAGTGAACGCTGGAGGGAGTTTGGAAAACTTAAACTGATTGCTATTTTTATATGTGTTATCTATTTATAATTTACTGCCGTTAATTGCATTGAATTTGAAAAAATTATTTGCTTCTCTTACAAATCAATAACAAGTTTTTGCGTTTGACAAATGAACATAATAAATCACTTGAAAATAAGATTAGAACACCCGGTATTACAATATTTTTAACTCAAAGTTAAGCTCATAACTCACAGAAACAGTGCACTTTCACTGCATGTGATTGGCTGTTGTCATGGCAATCGATTTAACTACCACTTTATCTAGGAGCGAGGAAAATTATTGTACCGTGAGTAGCTACTTTTTGTAGGGTGAAAATTTTGAGAAGCTGAAAAAATATTAAAGAAAAATGTATCCCAAAACTCATAATTTTTTAGAAGAGTTTACTTTTGGAAAAATGCGCGGGGGGGGGGGGGGGGGGGGCTTTGTTTTGTCCCTGAGAACTAGGATTTTTTGTATTTTTTTATTATTTTGTACTATGTATAATTTATTATATATTAGTACTAGTAATCTTCAATAAACGGGCGTGGTGATCGCATGGGCGTGGTTTCTTTAAAATATCAACAATATCAACTAAGGATTACCTATCCAATAGGTGTATCTATACGTGATATATCAGTAAATACACCATATGTCTCGCTATAATAGACCATAACAACTGGCAAGTGCATTTTAATAAAATATTTACGATGACTGTTTTTAGTAACACCAAAAAAACGTTAACAACGCTAAAAATACAGTTTATATCTAAACAGTTGACAAGTTAACGAACGGTGTGGTCTTTAAAAAACCTAGTCCTTAAGCAAAGAAAGTAGCCTTAAATTCACGAAAATGGAGGTCAGTATTTGTATTTAAACCATAATTGGTTCCCCGGCAGCTAACCCGACGTCCGCCGTCCATCGCCAAACGTCGTCCCACAACGGATTCCCAGCGTCGCGACGCCAACAATGGCGACGCTCGTTCGCTTGATGTTCTCGCGGTATCCGCGGGCGTCCAACTGCCTCGTCTACGGCACACTCTACACGAGCGCTGAGTTGTCACAACAAGTGTTTACCAAGGGACTGCTGTCAAAGTCGGTGCGTTAATTGATTGAATTTTTGGTGTTTAACGATCCGATGGTTCTGGCTTGGAGAAAGAAATAGGAAAAGGAACCATTCCTCTCTCGAAGGTTCTGGTAGCTCTAAGGCTCTAAGGATATGAGTGAATTACGTAAAGGATGATGATGAACTTAACTAATCTTGAAGGGAGTAGAGGAAACCAGCGGTGCCAGTGCGTATGCCTATGTCGAAGAACACCAAGAGGAACACCAAGGTCTCTTTAACAGGATTCCTTCAAAAATTCGTCCTGCCAAGAGGTTAATTCAAGTGATCTCACAAGAACTGGTGTTTCCAGCACGCCAAACCGTTCTAGATTGGAATGTTCATCGACGTTATAGCCAATGGGGTTATGATGATGATGATGATGATGATGATGTCCGGGAGCCTCTTTGTCAAACCATCAGGGCTAAGCTGTAACCGATTTTTGGTATTTTTTAATACAGGTCCCTTGATGATTTTTGTGCTTATAGGCGCATGGCTTACCAGGGTTCACACTATGTTCACAGCTAGACTGTGCTAGCTTGATTGTCTACGGTTCTGTTGAACAGAAGCAAGGTTCATGAGGTTAGCGGGCTTATTTCTTACTATTCCATCAACGAAATCTGCTTTATGTTACCGACTTAGGTTCCCGAAGAGAAGAAGGAAACTAAAGAGAAACTGGACGTGGCGTCCTTGGGAAGATTCGCTGTCTTCGGCACTCTCATCGCCCCCAACATCCTCTACCCATGGTGAGTTTGCTTGAACTTGGTCCCGCTGCAAGGCGATACCTTGAACGAAAGGGCACTGTCCTAGCAGGACATCTGATATGCAAGAATCGACGTGAGGGAATAAAGGGTACGGTGTTTATTATTTTAGTGAAACGTGTTCAAATTAAACTAAACCTGAATTGCTTAAAAACATGTTTTTGCATTCTCAGTTTCAACTACTAAAAAATACAATATTTTCACAGCTAAAAAACTAATATTTTCTTTGGCTATGTCCAAAACCCAAGTGTCGCAAAGACCATCGACCGGAACCTCTTCAATTGTAATTTTTCGGGAACCGGTCCGGTTCCAGGTACCGGTGGCTGGACGCGAGGTTCGCTGGAACGGCGGGGAAGACGGTCGTGAAGAAGTTGCTGCTTGATCAGTTCCTCTGCACTCCGCCGCTCTACGTCATCTTCTACCTGAGTGAGTGCTTATGAGGGAAAAAATACAACAACCCATTTTCTGAACCAACGCAAATAGACCAGTGCCAGAGAGCCCATTGTCATAGCAGTGCGCCGTAAAACTCCATTTAAAAATCATCTTGCCAAACTTCGATATGAGCACGCCGGAGTTAATCTGTTTGGAGGGAAGCAGATGGGTGCCAACTGCGTATAATCAATTTTGTTCGGGGGTGGGTTTGCAAGGATGCCATGGAGTTGTAGATCTAGTCTTGTCAGAGGAATCTTAAGCCGATGGTCTTATTGGTTCGCTACGATAAGAGTTAAATACTGTTTTATATCCCCCTTAACATAAAAGCTTGCTTAACTATGATCGTCTGACTAATCGTTACCATGACATTCCCAATGCGTCGTTAATCACAAAAAACATCGCTTCCTAGACCATATAGACCATGGTTTAATTAAAACCTGTTTTATTGGAATATGCACTGGCTAAACTCACTGGTAAATGTTTAAATAGCGAAACAGAAAGTAAATTCATCCTTCTAATAAGCATTTGCAGCATTCATGCTCTGCCGACATAACATTGACCTCTGTTACAACTACTTAGCAAAAATTTATCTGTGTTCCAGGCATGAGTCTGATGGAAGGCAAGCAAGACATCTTCGAGGAATGCCGCAACAAGTTCGTCAAGACGTTCACGGTGAGATAATTAGGAGTAATTAGATAATAACCACCACTTAAAATGGTGACTATTTTTACTATTGGTTCTAATCTTACAAATGCTTTAGTGTCAAGGTTATATTTGTGTGGTGTCATGCACTACCCCCAAAAATGATTATCGCTATTGAGTTTTTTTTAGATTACCTAACCCAATTCTGTCACCAAGGCTGGTAAAGTGTATAATTTCGAGAAAATGACCTGTTTATCGAACTCCATTATGTTGAACGGACCTCTTGGCTGCTAGTGACAATAGCAAAATGTTACAAAACCTTGAAACTATGGTTAAAGCAGGGTTTTCTTGTTAATAGTCTAACGGTTGAAGTCTAGCATGGCAAAGAGTCTCATCGAAACCCGTTTAAAATGGAATTCGCAAGCTATTTGACAAAAACGTACTAACGAGACAATTGACCTGGTTGCAGCACAGTAGAAAATTAAAGCGCTGTGATTCCATTTGAATTTAGCACCGTCTCGTGAAGCAAAATACATAGGGCTAATTTTAAACTGTCTTCTCAAGAAATATCAACTAATCAACTTCGATAACTACAACAATGGTAATGATACTAGGTGTAGTCACCTTCATTTCGAGTGTTAAGAAATGTAATTTCGTTATTTCTCGTAGATTACTCCAATTAACGACAGGGTTACCCTTAACAAAAATTTAACTATGTCAACATCAACGGTTGATTTACACATGTTTGTATTACTACTGGTAATTATTTAATTTTAGATTTTTGTTGACAAGAATAACCGCAAGCGCCATCTAGTGGCACTTCCTTTAACACTCGTCGAAGGCTCCTTTGATCAGAAGAACGTTTAGCATTAGCGCCGGGCCAGACTTACACTTTGAACCCAATGGCAGTTTATTTTACTTAACCATTTACTAACTCTCACTAACCTTAACTATCTCTATGCCCTTGCATGCTCTTCCATGTAATGGCATCCACCGAATGACGCCCTACAACTCTCGGTTGCCCACAGACGAGTTGCTGCTTCTGGCTGCCAGCGCAGACCATCAACTTCATGTGGGTTCCGTCGGCGGCCCGCGTCGTTTACGTCGGCACCTCCTCGCTTGTCTGGGTCAATATACTCTGTTGGTTGAAGAGGGAAAACTACCAGCCGGTGCAGATCGAAGACTTCTAAACACCTCCGAAGGTGAAATAAGACCAGGATATGGTCGACGATGAAGTCTGCGTAAACCTGAAGACAAGACGAGCGTTGGTTTGTTGAGACGACGACATGGGGGTAGCACAGTGTCTATGGAACATCGTCCGTTAGGTTAAGACGAACGCTAACGAGGCGTTAACAACTGTATCATTCCGTTTGGTTCGATGAAGAATTAGTGTGATTTTATCGTACTTTTTGTGCTTCGGGAGAGTTATAGCACCTCCCAAAAACTCCGGTTCAGTTGGTTTTTTTCAAGTTTTCAAGTGACAGTTGGGAGGGTATTTTTTCGATACGTGTTCATGTAGTCAGGTGTCAATATTCTTGACGTTACCATTTAAGCTGTGTTACCAACTCACGTACCTACCCTCACCGTTTTCCATAAGGTAAAAGCCAGAAATATAAATGCTAAACAATGCAATACATTCGTCAACGAAGTCCAATCAATAAATTATGACAGCTGATATGTTTCAGAGGTAAATATTTGTGAACAAAGACCCGTCGCTAGAAGCGATTCACTTGTGTTTTTGGGAAACTCTATTTTAGCATTTGTGGTCATGTGCTGGCCACTGCATCTACCAAAACCAAATGTGAAGCCAAATGTTAAGTCACGAAGAATTGCGAATTATATTCCATTCTGATTGGATTCAATCAAGCTTCCAGCAGCCAACGAATAGCTCAGGGCCCAATAACTTTGGGGTTGTACAGTAAATCTTTTGAAGTTTTGTTTCATTGATTTTTGATCTATGATTGTTGTCCAGGCAATCAAGAATGGAATGGAGCAATACAAAATGTGCCTGTTTAGAAATATCTGTATTTGTCTCAAACTACAGTAAGAAGTCACGCAATTTTCCAACCCTGATTAGTTTCTTAAGGTCTGAGGGAAGTGATTACACTCGTTTCTGAAGAAAAATTATGATCTTGTTCAAACAAAACGTCAGAGAAAAAAAACACATAAAACCCTACTAACATTTTGTTGGGTTCATTACCTTGAAACAAACTTTAAAACGCGCAAATTTCTTTTAGCAATCGAAATGTAAATATTAAATACAACTAAGTAATTAATTAATTATGTTAAAATAGTGATCGAAGATCATGTGTAATTATCGTTTACTTTTATTTTCTGATAGCTTTTATTGTAATTTTGGAGCTTTCTAGTCCGTGAGTGAAAATACCATTTCACAGCCATGTGGATTTGTTTATTGTAGCTGACAAAATGTCTCTAGATGGCGTTGATATTGTACCTTGTGTCACAGACTAGACCGTGCATTTATGTCTAGAATATCTTTACACGAAATAGTATTAAAAAATAATAACGAAATGTGTTTTGTTTATTTATTTATGTATTAATACATTTCACTGCACCATTGGCTGGTCCATGGCTCTGCGGAAGAATGCATTTTTTGCTGAGCTACAAGCGTTTAAATTTGTCGATGGTTTTGTTGGTTTGTTCATATTTTTCAATCTAAGAACCATGCTATTCTTCACTTTTTCCAATTTCTTCGCTGCAAACTGCCGCCAACAGTTCAGAGCATATTCATAGACCAAGGTGACATTAAGGTACACATTAATTATAAAAACTTTGTTAGGTGACAATCGGGAAAGGTTTACACTGGGGTCTGGATCAATCATTAGTCTCATTCGGGGTCCCAAATTGGTCGATGAGCATACCTCTTACCATTGTTGACTCCACCTCAACAATGCGTCGCGTCTTAATTTATGCGTATCTCCAGTTCGTTCCGGATTATGTATCCACTAATCAGAGGAGGGGTTTCCTGGCACATATATCAACAATCAGACCACTTATCGAAAAGGCTAGACTAGACTTTGGTTGATTCTCTCATCGAAATGTGACTGGCTGTTTTCAAACCAAATAAGTCGCAGTCAGCCAATAAGGCGAAGGGTTACAAAAAAGGATTCGATTTTCTCAACGGTCCAAAGATGTCTCTTTCCTTTTGCGCTCTGGCTGTTGCACTGTGAGGGTGTTTGCCAGTATCAGTCTGCATTTCATCAAAATTCTGTGCTTAGTTCAAGCAAATTCCAAACCAGTAATTGAAGTGATAGTTTAAGTGATAGTTTCAGTGATAGTGTGAGTAAGAAGTGATTAAAAAGTGCTCAAAATGTCCAATTTATTGGCGTGGATCAAGTCAAGGGTGTGTAGCCCCGAAGTAAAATGGGAAAACTTCGAATGGATGAAGGCAGAACGCCAGCATATAAACGAACTGAAGAAAGAATGTGTGAGTGGGATTCATTTGGATGACGAAGACTCTGACAATCAGAAAGTTGTCTTTCGTACCGGCATTATCACAGGCATTCGCTGCAAAGTTGGTGTTATCGATATAAATTTGACTTTCAATCTGTCTGACGCCCCCTGCGACGTCCGAGAAGGTGACTATGTCTCCTACAGTGCTACTCGCAACTCGGCAGACGACGACTGGAACATCTTAAAAGTGTTGGAAGTCGTAGAGCGTCGTGAGACTGAAGAAAAGCCTTGTTTTACCGGTGCCGAAGAACGTGGTCTAGAGACCCCTAGCGATGTCGATACGGCCTGTATAGTGACAGAACGCAAGGGCAGAATGGTCGTTCTAAACAACGGTGAAATCTCGTTTGATTTAGACAAGGTTCACGCCATGTTTTCTCCCGTTGTTGGTGACTATCTGTTCCTCGATATGGAAACTCCATCGAATGACAAACCTGCTGAAATCGGTAGCAAAATGGCGGTCAGCAAGATTCGTTGGGTTGGTCACGGACTAGTTACAGGACCCGTGACAGCTTGGGATGAAATTTCTGGCATCGGTCAAGTTGGAAACGACGTATTCTTCCTGAAAGACGCGTGCATTTCGGGTTACATACCTCGTATCGATGACGAGGTCAACTCGGAGGTGATTTACAGCAAGCAAGGACGTTTCGGATGGCGAGCTTTGGAGGTGACTACTGTGCAAGCGGTGAGAACGAGCAGCAAGAGAAATGGTTACGCTCCGAGTCCAGAGATCGCCAATCTGTGTCGCTCCAAAATGGGCATTTTCATCAACGTGAAGGAGCTCAATTTTGGTTCGGTCGAGGTGGGCGACAATGGAGTGGTGAGGGTTGTCAAGATCACCAATCGGTTCTTCCGACCCCATTTGTTGGACAGTGGATGCTTCTACTTAGCGAACCAACAGTCGCAGGTATATGAACGGAGTTTTAACAATCTTATTTGAATAGTGATTTTAAGCTAGATACTTTTTTAATACTTTTACAAATAGTTTTTGCAAAAATGTTATGTTACCGTTTGACAAAGACAACACATTGCATGATCAGAAATTTTCTTTCTTCAATACCCATCTATATACTGTTATTGCCTTTGCAAAGTAATCCAAGGGGCCTTCTGTGTTAATCTTGTGGGAAAAAACATGTGAATTTGCTCGAAATTTGAGTGAGAAACCTGGTTCTAGCATTCCCAATGCTCCATACTTGAAAGATGATTTGGCAGAATCAAGAGGACAGTGATTGTAGACAGAAAGGAAGTTGCATTCCAAAACTTTCAGGATTTAATGGTTCTCATCAGGCTTCCAATAAAATCTACTTGGTGAATTACACGCACAGTTACTCCCAGTAAACTTATTTTGCTGTGACAGTAGATTTTGAACTTCCAGTTCATTTTTGTGGTAATAGAACGGGTCCAATAATATTTATTAACTTTTCTGGTATCATCCAGTACGTTTTGGAATGCCAGGATATTTTGGAATGTCAGGATGGCTAGCTAGAATTTACGCAATGTCCGAATCGTTGGTCATCAGTAATTTGACCCGTGTTATCTTTGAACATACGGTAGTATCGATGGAAGAGGTGCAAAGAATACTTTCTTGGCCCATTTTTTCAGGATGTAGGGTTCAAATTTCAGATCTAAATTGCATTCCACCATTCCTCTTGTTCCTGAACAGATAGTACAGTTGGACCCAGTGGTCAGGCGGTGGGTGGGCCCCGGTGAGACGGCAGAATATCGGTTCCGCTGCGAGCCGAAGCACATCGGCTACTCCAAGGAACTTTACGTGTTCTGCTTCAAGCTGTTCCAAATCGGCTTTCACTTTGAGCTCGAAGTTCGCCAAACCGACCTTGAGGCGATGGTGTCCGAGCACTCGCGCTCTGACCGCAAATGTGTTTTCTACCAGGTGAGGACCTGGTGCTAATCGGAGTGATAACAATTCAGGGACTTGGGTGGAAGATTGTGATTGGCTGATCACCTTTAAACTCCGGGGTTAACCTTGAACTTTGCTTTGTGTTTTATGGAACTCTCAGACGGTGTGCCGTGCCTCAGAAAAAGTGTCAAAAGTTACGCTCATATCTATAAACTCACAATCACAAAGTAAAACCAATTTATTGTCAGACTCATAACTAAACATGCTCACCCTCATCTCTCAGGGTCTGCGGATGACTCGCACCGACGCCAAAGACGTGATCCCGGGGGAGCGTCCCATCCAGCCGCCCAAGTTCATCGCTGAACGTCTCGGCATGTACAACATCGTGGAACGCTTTTGGGACGCCGTTCTCGACGAGAAGAACGTACTTAAGCCAATACCTCAAGTGCAGGCGGCCATCGAGGTGATAAGCCCTAGTCTCAGTCAGGATCTCAACTACTTGAACTACAGTGACCGCTTCCATTCGTTGCTTTATCTCGAGGTAAGAATCCACAGCATACTTTTAGTGGGCTTCACAGTTTTTGTAGAAAGTTCAAATTTGCTTGCCTCTTTCTATTTCAGGATAATTTTGATGACCGGGGAAAAAATGACCGGGCAGCCGGGCTTGGAATACTGTTACGCACAGAGTCTTCCATTCTAAACTAATCACCCACGTATTTATTTATTAGTTCAAGCGCCTCCAACTTTCACAATGAAATTACTTGCTGTAGGAGGCCTGTGTAATATTTTGTTTTTAAGCCAGGAAGGTAGTCAATGTGTCGTACATAACAGTAATGCGTACTGCGTCCTCAAACAGCTGATTTGTAGTTCCATGCAAGAATGTCTTCCGCATTGTAGCTGGCAAAATTCTCTTTGGAGTTTTAGAGTTTGGTTTGGAGGGTCTTCGTTGTCTTCGTTGTTTTGTTCAGAACACAAGCAAGTTGTGTCCAGCTAAAAATTTAATACATCTTGCACCGAAAGTAGTACTTACTTCCTCAATACCATGGGTTAGTGCAGAAATATTTGCAAATATTGCTCATGTTTGTGTGGCACTCAGTCTCCTGAGTCCTGATTAAAACTGAAATGAAAACATAGACATGTCGTAGAGAACCATGCTGGTCATTTTTTAATCCCTTTCCAGAGCGTTAATTGTCTCTCTGAAATTTTCCTGTTCATCTAGCTTAGCTGTTAGGGGCGGAGAAAATGTTAGAAGCTACGCTCGACTCCGAATCTGGATAACTGTTTTTAATGAATATGATCAAATGCACCCGTGACAATAAAAACTAATTCCTGTAACGTTTGCAGGAGATCGACGGCAACCTGAAGCTGGGAAAGTGCAGCATGCAGAATGCGCAGATGACTGCTGTCATCGAGTCTGTAACCTCGAGGTTCCTCGAGCTGGTCGTGCCGGGACTGGCAGAGAAGCGACCCTCGCTGCTGGTTGGCGACAAGGTGCTCGCGACATACTCGTGGGCAAAGAACAGCGACGCAATTTTTGAGGGGTTTGTCCACAAGACGTTCGCCCAAAAAATCTGGCTCAAGTTCAGCCCGATGTTCCATGAGCAGCACGCCGAGCAGCCACTCTCCGAGTTCAACATTCGGTAAGTCGAAAAGAATGAGCTGTTTGGGCAAACGAGTTTGTTTTGTCAAAAGATGTGACCTTTTTTGGGCCCTGGCTCATCCCATGTGTAACAAACCCCATTTTCTCTTACGACAGCTTTGAGTTTGGTCGCACTGCAATCCGCAGGCAGCATGCCGGGCTGGACACGGCAGTCTTGCAACTTGGTGAACAGATCTTGTTCCCAACACGGCTTGCTATTCAGCATCCGCAGGTGGACGTACGGATGGGAGGGGAAGAACAGAACCTGCGTAAAGTTCCTATCAGGTATTTTATTTTGCAGTATCGAGTATTGACCGCTGAGCTTGTCTGGTGCACGGCAACTAGCTGGTCTACATTTGTTTGGGATGACAATACATTAGGAGCAGGGTAATCATTAGGCATCTGGACATTCCTAGAATTATTTTTTTAACCCATATAATACAGAAGTAGAATTCACACATCGAATCGATCCTGGCAATTTAGACAATCATGGAAGGCTTATTTGGGCACTGGAGTCCTCTCAGGAAAGTTGTAAATTAATCTAGCCCATCCTAAAGTTGCCTAAAGTCGTTAATTAAGTAGTAACCTTTAGCTACTATAAAATTTGTTTTCTCAGTTGATAAAAACAAACAAAGTTTATAACAACGTCCATGGAAACGATACAGAACATAGGACTATTGAAAACAGCGGCTCTATGGCTACAGATTGTGATTGGCAGCGTCGCTTTTATTGGTGTCTCCAGCTGGATCAACCCGATGCTGAACGAAAACCAGAAGGAGGTGATCCGCAACGTGCTGCGTGGCGAGGCTCGTCCTTTGCCATACCTCATCTTTGGCCCGCCCGGCACTGGCAAGACTATCACTCTTGTTGAGCTAATTCTGCAGATCAGGTGATGGACTAGATCAGGAATATAGTGTAGCTCATTTAGAGCTAGCTCTTTACTCGGCCTTGACACTAGAATGTGCATACGGATTCGATATAATATAACCCACTGGATCCTGTATGCCTTTGGGTAGCCTTTCTCTATTTTTCCATTTTATTCTTTCTTATTCATGGTAGGAATACTATTAAATGAATTTTCATCATCTAATCCCACGAGAAAATATCAGAAGCTAAAACGTTGAAGGACCTCTCTTTATTTTTTGTAATCAGCCATATCTTCCTCCAAGAATGAGCTATGCTCATCCCCAACCAGCCTTTTGTTACTCTTACCCTTTTTTTTAAGTAAATGGCTGAAGTAAGTAGAGCATTTACCATCAGATGCAGACAGAAAGTTCAATTTGAAGAGAATAAATTATGTTTGCTCCTTGAACCTTGCTCAGGAATCCAGCATTATCATGTAACATACAGTTTATAAAGTCATATATCTAAGTGGAGCTCTGCTGAAAGGTAGAACCATTAGTGCTGAGATAAATGGGAGCTGATATAATGATAGAAGATGGTAACGTCGTACCGATTTAAAATTGAGCTATCTTTGAACCTTTTCAGTGAAGGAGAAACACAGTCAAACGCTTTAAAGCTTGTGTATATGCATCCTAACGTAACAGAAAACCAGCCTACCTCTTAGCTATTTGTATTTTAATTTCCCCACTGAGCCATGCCAGCAAGTCTTGTTTTAGAGTCCATGACATTAAATGGCATATCATAGTCATCCATCAATCAGCAGAACGAACCTTCTTTAAAGAATTCAAAAGAAGAGTGCAACCGCAAGCCGCAACTGACTCATCGATTTTTGCTGCCAATAGATTGCTGATCCCTGAGAGTAACATCCTGGTGGCGACGCCGTCCAACAGCTCGGCAAACCTGATTGCCGAGAGGCTAATTGAGTCGAGCCTGCTGAAGGCTGGTGACTTGGTCCGCCTAGTAGGCTACCACATGTTCCTGGATGGAAGCCTCTCGCCGAGGCTGCTGCCGTTCTCCACCACTGGCAACATCAAGATGCCGACACGAGGAGACGAAAAGGGGAATGCCAACGGTAGGTGCTCTAGGTTTCTAGCTTTTGATACATTTAATCTGTTAAGCTGACTTTTGGTAGCCTAGACTAGATGACAAACATAATCAACTGCCGTTAGTGAGGAAGTTATCGGAACTGGTTGGTGTTTTCAATTCATGCCAGTTAATAACGAGACATTTTCCTTGATTTCAAGAACACCTACAATACATGAGTATTGCAAAATTAGCAGAAGCGTTTGCTGCAAATTGAATCACTTTCAAAATATCAGGATTTAAGGAAGTGGGACATTTATTCCCCTGGCTGCTTAAGTGAGTTTCACAGTAATATCACAGTGCCATCAAATTAGCAGATTTTTCATCAGATTTGTTTGTTCTCTCCAACGTCTATTCTGTTCTATGCTAACACTTAATGTGCCCTTTTCAAATTCTGGTAATATTGATTCAAAAATAACCCTGTCCTTAAATGTAATTCTGGCCCACTGTGCACCTAGCTGTTAACAAGCTTCAAAACCAAACACGCCAATCAAGCCAACACAAGCCATTAACATATACACAGATATACACAACATTGACTTTGTTTCTGTTTGCAGATGAAATCCAGCAGTCTTCAAACCGCAGCATGCTTGGCCGTCATCGCATTACGGTCGGTACTTGCGTTGCTCTCGGCCAGCTCATCACAATGGGATTTCCGCAGGGGCATTTTACGCATCTGGTTGTCGATGAGGCCGGTCAGGCCACCGAGCCCGAGATACTAGTGCCGATGAGTGAGTATTCCATAGAGCTCTCGGAACAATCACTAATTTTCTTAAGACTAGATACATTCATGATTTAAAGACACCGAATTTTGGCATTTTAGAGGATCTCAGCTTAGTGGCCAATTGTATAACAATATTCGGATAGAAACCTATCTAATGGAAAACATTTAATGGTCAGAAATTATTTTTCTTCACTGAGGACAAGAGTTTTATTTGATTCAAGTTCATACTTGCATATGAATCCTTAGAAATTTACTAAAATTGTTGTAGAATCGTAGAATTAGTCACGTGCCGGCACTGAGTTTTCCCTTCTCCCTTCTAGTGCAGGCAAGGTTCAGCAACATCTTCATCATCACCCACTCATTCACCCACACAATTAGAGCAGTGCCACATGACTGATTGTCAAAATAAATTCGTTGTTAAACTCAACAAATCAAAACAGAATCACCAGAATCTAAATTTTTCCTCTGTTTACGTCTCCAGGTCTGATGCTGATATCCGGGCAAATGATCCTCGCCGGCGACCCGCTCCAGCTTGGTCCCGTCGTCGGCAGCAACCTGGCTTCTCAATACGGTCTCGGCGAGTCATACCTCGACCGACTCATCCACCGCTTCCCGTACCAGCGAGACAGCTTCGGCTTCCCAGAGACCGGGGGCTATGACCCACGACTCGTCAGCCGACTCGTCAACAACTACCGAAGCCTGCCGGAGATTCTCGCCTTGCCCAACAAACTGTTCTACGAGTCGCATCTGCAGTCGCAGGTCGGACTTTGTTTTGTTTGTTTGTTTGCTGGGAAGATCATTTTGGGATACAGAGTTTTTAAGAAATAAAAGTCATGGAATTTATCGTTATCAGCTTTCAGAGTTCTAGCTTCCAAAAGGTTTGCATAGCAGTGTGATTTATGGAACTGCAAAATTACTAATCAGTCCAAAATTGTACCAGATTATTTTCCATTGACTATTAGTGTGTAGACTGTAATGATGTAATGGTATAATGTTGTAATCTACATAGTTTTAGACCATTTTCAAGCTATTTTAATTTTAAAACAAATCTTAAGGAGGCATCCTACAATCATGTCTACTCTGTCTACCAACCGTCTACTAAAATATGGCACAACTAGCTTCGATGCTGAATCACGCCAACATCAAAATGCAGCCTTAAATGACGCAATCTCGGCAGGTTTGTGGCCGTACGTCCCCGGAAGCTAAACTCCTCCAGCAGCTGGGGTCGGTGCTTCCTCGGCGCGATGGACGTTACAGAGGACCGCCTGCTATCGTATTCCACGGCGTTATCGGTGATAACCTCCAGGTAGGTAACGGTTCAAGGCAAGACAGGTGTGTCTTATCTTGGTACTTGTGGAAATAAGTGTTTAATTAAATACATTTATTATGTTAAGGGAAATTGCTTGCGCTTAGCTGTACAGTTTATGATTATAGATATTTTTATTTTCTCTACAAAAATATTAATCTGTATGGAGAGTTGAAGTAGTGATAGTTTGTGGGTTGCTGTTATCTTGGTGAAATCTATTGATGTGGTATTTTATAAACACGTGGACCTGAGTTGCTTTCATCGATGGCAACTTGCAATTTTCTAACTAGTGTGCTGTGGAAACTAGTGAATAATAGTGCTATTCACAGTTAGTGTGCCAATATTACATTAAATATATTTTTTTGAACAATTTCAAATTTCCTCAAAAGAGATTTTGATATTTCTTTTTGCACTTGGTTCTAATCCGGGCTACCCCCAGGACCAAGATTCGCCATCGTGGTTCAACGTGCAGGAAGTGGGAGTGGTCTCTCATTACGTGGCAGCTTTCTACAACTGCGGACTCCAGCCAGATGACGTAGGAGTCATCACGCCCTATCGAATGCAGGTAGAGACTAGCCACCGTTTTGTAAAAGAATGCTAGCATACCTGAACGTGGTCCTCTAATTTTTCATAAACTGTCAGATAAAACAGGGAATATAATAGGGGAGAGGAAAAGAAGAATGCAACTTTTCAATGTAGAAAAACATGATTAGAATGATTAGAACATAATAGAAGCAGAGTTGTGGGATCTACCTTATTTTGCGTTTGATACCCCAATCGGTACAAATATTTGAGAGGGTTAGAGCATTGCGTGTGTAGACACTCAATGGAAGTAGTTTTTATTCTATTATAAAAATACTAGGGGTGTGCGAATAGTGGTTTTTGAGTTCGAATCGAATGTCGAATCGAATTATTGTCAACAGTTTCAAACCGAATCGAATTTCGAATAATTATTTACAAAAACGTCGAATATCGAATCGAATGTCGAAGTATTTCATTTGATCGAAGTATTTTCGAATTGCTACTTTTATCACCTCATTTCAATTTGAAAACACTGCATTCTGAATTTTTACTGTCACTTTGGTATTTATTAGCATGTTTTAACTTCCAGTTCAGCAGCATTCCATAAGGTACATACATATAGCTCCAGTCTCTTTCCTTTAGGTACTACTAAAAAGTTTACCCGTAAATCTCATGTTTATCAAATCAGGGTGAGTTGTGACAGATAACCATGTCCATAGCATGATAAACACTTTAAACAGCATGATTATAAAATAACAAAAATAAGCTTTTTGTAGTGGTCCCAAATTACACTCCTCTTATTATCATTTTCCGTTTCTACC
This sequence comes from Protonemura montana, assembly GCA_947568835.1. Classification (NCBI taxonomy): domain Eukaryota; kingdom Metazoa; phylum Arthropoda; class Insecta; order Plecoptera; family Nemouridae; genus Protonemura; species Protonemura montana. The sequence goes on from OX387608.1 coordinate 8,532,404, forward strand.
TCACTCATAACAATATCCATGGTAGAAGCCAGAAGGGGTCAAAAGTACGTAAATAGAAGTAGATTTAAGTAAGCAAGAACACAGAGAAAATGCCATTTTGAATTTCGTGTTTGGAATTCAATTTTGTGACCTGTGCTGCTCCCTAGTAGCCATTACATGAACCAACTTCGAAGTCGACCTCGAAGTATTCGAACAGCGAATAATTTTTTTTCGAACCGAAGTATTTTCGAATGATTTTAAAACAACTAATCGACGATCGAAGTCGAATAATTCGATTCGATTCGAGCCGAATTATTCGTCAAGTTCGAAGCTTCGCACACCCCTAAAAAATACTAAAATCACTGCACGCTTTTGCAATTTAAATAAAAAGTAATTCCCATGCTCCTCTCGTGTACCGCTTCTAGATCAAGAAGCTGCGCCAGTACATGGAAAAGAACACTCTCCGCCTGCCCAAGATCGGCTCTGTTGAAGAGTTTCAAGGACAAGAAAAGAAAGTGATCATCATGTCAGCAGTGCGCAGCACGTTGTCTACCAACTCGACAGACGTGATTCACTCTCTCGGGTTCGTGGCGTCCGCCAAGCGTATCAACGTCGCTCTGACTCGGGCTCAGTGTCTGTTGGTCATCGTTGGTAACCCTCACGTGCTGATGCAGGTGAGTACCGCGACCTTTTTATGATGTCGTTAGTTGCTATCGGTACATTCTAAACTATTAAGAAGTGGTATTTTAGAGTTTTCAAAAGAGATGCGCTATTCATATGTGCAAAAGTTTTGACATGGTTCCTCCAAGCTATATTTATTTCTCTTGGTGGAATTTTACATTTTTGAAAATGCACCTCAGTTTCTATTGGTTTTCATAGCCGTGGACTTAGGAGACCTTTCTATTTAGATTTTTTTTTCGTTTGATAAGACAGAAATATATTTTTATTAGTGTGTATTTATTTACTCAAGTGCATATCAAATCATTGCAGTATAATTTTTCGATTGAACAAAATCAAACAGTAAACATTTGACAGGAGGTAACGCAGAAGGTATTCTCGATCAAATTTGAAAAAAAAACACAATATCCTGTCTTCTAAGTTCTAGTCGTTGCCCTGGTTTGTGTGCTGGCTGCGCACATTTAGAAAAATAAATAAAATCATCTTTTAGCTGTACCATGTTTCATCTCTGTATCAAACTTTACACTATGCTAAAATTCTGCACGTTATACCCAGGACGTGTATTGGCGTGCCACTGTGGAGTACTGCTTGACTCGTGGCAGCTTCACTGGCTGCAATCCGCCCTTGAGTTGCAACCCGCAGCTGAATCCCCAAGTGCACGACACTTCCAGATTCGCCAGCAACGGCACCGTACAACATTACAACCAAGATAAACAGTGAGTTCCAGTGCCAAATGTCAAAACAGTGCGTCGTTAAACCCCAATAATCAATAAGTGAGTGCTAGATTTTTAGTTTTCATCGGATTTCGGTAGCAGGGATAATCACACAGGTATTTTTTTTTATCTTAGGTGATTCTTAGGATTTCAAAAACTATCTTCCCTTTAACTTTTCCGATAGATTTTTTTGGTGTTTTTTAGTAATTTTACTAGACAATTGATGAAAAGTGGAGTTCTTCTCTTGAGCTATTTGTCATTCTCTTTCTGAAAAAGGACAAAGAACAATACTGTTGGTCTTCTCTTAGATAATTCAATCAAGTGCCTGGATGCATGAAATTTTGCCGCCATGTTTGCAGGCCTGCACCAGAGAAAGATAGCCACTTGCGGCGGACGGCCAACTACCTCTACGCGCCACCACAAGCGCAGTCGTTGAAGCTCAACCAGTCTACGCTATCCTAAAGAAATCTGCATCGACTCAAGGTAAAACAGATGCAGATGCTACATCCTCTTGGCGGCCTGTTATAGAGTCTTCCAGAGCTGCTGGTTGATGTTCGTTGTTGAGTTGGTTAAGTCCTAGCTGTATTTGTACTGTATTGGGGCCCTGAAAATGGTGTGCCCCTTTTTTACCATTGCCGGAGTGGTATCTTTTTAATATTGCTGCAATTGTAACTTAGCGTAGAAATAATAATCCATCCCAGGCAATGCTTGTGTACAAGTTTGAGCTACCAAATTGCAAATACCATGAAAGTTCTCCAAAAATTGAGGGTGTCAATAATTAAAAAAATGTAATGCCATTGAAGAATCAATTCAAAACAATCGACAATAGCATTTTTCATAAATCACTTTTGAAACATAAAACATTAATAATCAGAGTGATAAAAGTTTTAAATAGTTGATACTTTAGTTGTGAGAAGTTGTACCACAAAAGTACAGAGGTGGCAGAGCTTCAGTTTCGATTGCCTGAGATCAGGGTTGGAGTGCAGTTGTGTGTCTTTCTTTAAAACCGAGTGGTATCTCAACGGCAATGATTACATGATCGGTACATTACTCTTTCAAAGAAACATACTTTTCTATGAAGGACATTCCATTTTGTGTCACATAATGCTGAAGTACTTCATATTCGTGAAATTTGCAGTTTATGAAAGGAGGACAAGCTTTCTAGCAATTTTTGTAGACAAATTTATTTAGAGAAGCTGTTGAGTGTGCACACTCAACGAAGAAGAAAAATACAGAACGATAATACAAATTATCTTAGTTTTTTAATTATTGACCCTGATTATTTTCTTTAGATGCATTTAGGATGCTTGAACTAGGTCATTGTTATAATTTTTTGTGGTTCTTTTGTTACTGGAAAATTGTAAGGATTGCTTTTACCCTTGATAAAGTAACAGGTACAAGTTACAAAACGTTGCGAAATTTAGTTGTTCAGAGATTCAGAGGCATCTGCTTTTCAGCTTTTGGTAAGTGTAATGATGGCTCGCAAATCTTCATTGTGTTCGATTCACTTTCTATTTTAGACCACCGAAAGAATTCTATTTTGTTCCAGAATGTGTTCATGTGCTAGTCTGTCACCTGCAGTGGCTGACGACAAAGACGAATCTGACAACTACCACAAAGGCTTCGGCTTACCAAAATATTGACAACATCCCACATGAGAATTCATTAATATTGTTTTGTTTTTTTAATTAGAATTAGTCTCTTTCCAGTTTTTTATGTTAAATTCCCTTATTTATTACTAAGAGTTAGCTAGGAGTACCGATTTGAAATTTTCCGGAGCCGTTTTGTAAAATTGAGGATAATAAAACTCCTTTGAAAACCAGACAAAATTTGTTTTGTTCTCCGAGATAATCTTCTGAATTTCACTTAGGTGACAATCTATAGTAGCAATCAAAACTTACTCGAAATTAAAGTTTGGTATACCCGCAGTTACATAAGAAGAAATATTTTACAAGCTCTTTTAGACTCTACAATCGCAGCATATCCATGGATACTAAAAGTTGAATCTACCATTGAATCTCAAACAATGCTTTCAATGAGTGCCAAGGGGCTGGATATTGATCGTGGTGAAGAAGGAAAGAGAAAGGTACAGCAAAACTTATCAGAGAAGAAAATTGGCGGCACATGGTGCACTTTGTAAGAAATTGGTAGAAAACCCACGAGTTTAAACATTTCGGCGTGTTGCCTTTGTCATTGTTCGAGAAGCTATACAATACTGTGAATAGTTAGCTTTACCATCACTAGGTGGGTTGATTGTGTATCTCTCACCTTAACCTTTCTTCCGTAAATTTCACTGTGTTTTCACAAGACGTATTGCAAATTGAAATTAAATCCATAGTCATTCAGATTGCAAATGCGTGCAAACATTTTATTTTCGTCAACCAAGAAATGAAAACACAAATCTCTGCTTTAAGTTCTTTCGCTTTATTGAACTGCCTGTTACACAGATTTGAATGTAAAAATGGAGAAACAGCAAATACACTTATTATAAACCATTTTACTTACAGTTCAAAGTATCTCTACCAAGCAGGGGTCGAGGAACGATCAAATTCACTGACAATATTTAATCTAGTAAAAGTTAACAAATAAAACGAGTCACATGTTTTGAACAAAGAATAGATTGCTGCCAAAGCAACAACTGTAATTATTGGAGACCTATGTACACTACAAAAAACTACGAATAGTTAACTTCTAGTCTCAATCGATCTCTTCGAGTGAAAGCTTCTCTAAACGGTAACGATAAGCTATGCCAATGACACAGAAACAAAATCAGATGACAACTTAGTAAGTAACTCAAAGTTAGCACAAAAATACTCTCGTGTTGATTTGAAAAGTACAATTTTCAAGCCGAGCAATATTTTAAGTTGTGAAAATTTCATTTCTCACCTTACATCAAAGCCAGGAAGGATTTACTGGTGAGTGAAAAAAAAAATTCAGCAAATTAATACAAATACATTTCCTAGCAGTGTCACTGCTAGGAAAAGTGAGTAGGGCAAAAGCCATTTCATTTACTATGATTTTCTGCTTGTACAAACAGTGCATCGTGAAACCTTACGAATCAGTCAATTGCACTCTAAGATACAACAAAAGCAAATACAACTAAATCAGAAAGGATTGGAACTTGTTGGTTTCTATAAGTCGCTCGACTACATCTTGTGGCTTCGAAACAGTAACATATACCAATGACTCTAAACATTCTGCAGCGGCAATAAATCAAAGTTGAAAAGTAAAAACCCTGGCACTCTTACTTGCCGAAACATTTTACAAAGTTTCGTTGAAACTGTTGAGATGTACGTTAAATCCTTAGATCTGAGCCGAGAAGAAGATTGCTTATACTGGGATTATAATTTCATTGACAACATGCACCAACAGCTACAGAGACCACAAGAAATTGTACCACTCTTCACGTATCAAAACATCCGACATTCAATCACTGTTAAAAATTCCCCTCAAACCAACTAGGAATCGACACGAACAATAACACTAAAACCATGACAGTAATTCATACAAATACTGTGTCTCCCACGAGCTTGGTGAGATATCATGGCATTCAAGAACTTCACAAAACTTTTAACTCATGAAATGAGTTCGGGCAGAGTGTGACCATGATATATAAAACCAATTCTTATAAAGAATTTGTTTTCCACTAGTGCATACTAAGCTTTCTTCAAAAGCGATTCAGCAAATTTATACGTAGATAAACGATTACTGTCTACCAAGCAAATTCATCTTCAAAAAAAGGGCCAAATATATCGATTATTTGCATACGAACGGAAGAGAACGTGGACCGCCTAGAACTTAGGCGCAGAGAGACTTTTGAGCAGGTTGCCTGATAGCAAAGAGTCTAGGGCTTTCTGCACGTTGGGGTCGTTGAGCAGGCCAGGCTCAGGTTCGGGAGCGGCGACTGGAGCGGCCCAGACGGCGGGAGCGGCCACCGAATTGCTGTTCAGGATGTTCATGATGCGTCCATGAAGCTCTGCTTCCTTTGATGTTGGAACACGGCTTACCGGTACTATGGAAACGAAAGCAGAGTTAAAACAGAGTTAAAGCAGTCGTGACTGGTGGGTTTACAAATTCCAAAGGGACCACTGGTTTAACGTCCCTGTTAACGGTGCAGCTCAAACAACAGGATTTCTCCACAAATCCATGCTGTCGAGAGTTTGATAAGTAAGGCGAGTGACGTTGTGCTACCTTCAACCTCTCCATCCTCACTTCCAAAACAGAACCTGTCCTGTGCGTGATAGTTAACAATCCCATACCTGATAGAGCTTAGTGTTGTTAAACGTTGGTGATCTTCCACGAGGTCACCATCTAATGGATCCCGTTTTTACAGATCAGCCCGAAGTACGATCCGACCAAAGAGCAAAGTTCAAACTTTTCTCCCACTACTCTTATCTATCAACAACTTAACCTCTTCGAGAGATCTCTCTAGACGACAACTAGAAAGTAAATAAAACACCGAACGCATCCACAACTCACCAGTGACCGATGAAGGAATGGTCTCGTCCTTGGCATCACCCAACTCTGCGGCGACCTGCTGGTCCCTGCGCGCCTGCAGGTAACTGAGGACTTTGTTGTACTGGAGCGCGGTAAGCGGTCGCTCATTGTACAGGTGGCCAAGCAGCACACGGATGCCCTCGGGGTGGTGGTCAGACCCTGAGCCTGCCACAGACAACAATCGGTATTGTTAGTTGTTTATTATTTTACCAAAGCTGGCAATGGGCAAAGTATTTTTTTATTATTTGTATTAACACTATTAGTAGAGCCAAGATTTTACGGTGTTATGATTTCGATAATTTCGTGGTAAGCTTTTTGGATTTCGGTGTTATGGCGGTGTTATGGAAAAAGTACAGAATTTCATGTCTATAACAGATTTTAGACATAGGTGACGAAAAAATCCCAATCAGTTATTTAATGTAGTGAGCTACAATTGCAAGACATCGTGCAGTGGAAAGTGCAGCTGTGTGCGAGCTGGATTTCGCTGCTCCCATATGTGCAGCCAGTGCAACGGTGCAACGTGCAACAACGACATTTCACTTGAAGAGGACCCAGGTGACCCAGAGATGAACCGAAATGTTAAGTTAGACCAATATCGAAAGTACAAGAGATGTGCTGGCAACCTGCAGCTAATATTAACTCCAGCTCTGTGAATGAATAGTTTTACGTTTAAAGGCGATACATGCCAATCATCCCTAAAAAATTGTTTAAATATATCTACACATAACATTGTAACTAAGAGACTACATAAAAGCACTTCTATTCAATTTGCATGAGATTTTTCTCACAAAAGTGGAAATAAAAACCATAGATTTTGTAACACAATTATATAGTTTATCATATAGTTTAGTTCGATACACCGTTATTAGAGTTTCTATTGGGATGTTTTATACGCTACTAAAATGGAATCTGCCGTAACTATGTACTTTTACTTATTATTTACACTGAATAAGCTTTCCTCGTCGATAGAACTAAAAATATTATAGTCAAAACCCAAGAGATAGCCCAGAAAAAGCAAATGCAAAAAAATACGTCATCTTTAAACTGCAATATCTTGGTCACCCTTGAATATATTTGCAATGTAATTGATACTGTTCGATTTGTAATTTTATAAGCTACAACATTGCCTTTGAAACTTTTTCGATACCTCCCTTATCTTCGCCAATAATGGCGTATTTCAGCAACGCCGCCCCTAAATAGGGGTGGAAAACAATGACGCCATGGTTAGATTTTTATCAACTTTCTGGCCAAAGTTAAGGGAGGTGTAAGGAACATATCCTGAAAAATTCAGCTTGACACTATTCATGTCTACCTCAAACCTTATTATGCCTGGACTATTGTTAAACTGAACATTGAACAAGTTTCAATGGTAGCTTCCCTAAAAAACCTCTCTGCATCAACACTGTTCACTGGGGCCCAAATAGTTTGCTAGGTCAGAACTGCAAATGAGGGGTTTAAGATTTTTATGTCCATTAGAATTTGAATTAGACCCACTGCCTGGTACTAACAACATACTTTGCAAGATTGTCTTTTTTCTCCCAGACAAGTCTGGTGTTCCAGATTCCACACATCAAAATATATCCATCACTCACAAAGAGTTGCTTTGTTTGATCCTCAAAAGTCAAAGATTTATTACACCCCATTGAAATTTGAAATCCCAGCTAATATCTATATAGACTGAATGCATGTGGTGCTGGTGCGCACATGGCAAGGAGGGGAAGATTCAGCCAACCAATGGCAATGGTTTCCTACAGCAAACATTTTGCCCCACTACTTCTACCCCCTAAGCTTAGGAATGTTGACAGCATTTGATGAGAAACAGACCTGAATATGACAAATTCATGGAAATGTGTGTTTAGAGAGATAAAATAAACATTTTAAACATTTTGCATGGAAATAAGTGGCTATTTCGCAAAATACACATATTTCAGTGAAATAGCTTCATTATCTCTTAATTTGGCATAAAAACAAATAGGTTTGTTTATTTATTTTCCGTGAAATATAGTTTGATAAAAATGAAAAAAAGAACAGATTATCTGAAATTTAAGATAATTGGATGGGAAAAGGCTCATTTCGCGATGATTTCGCGGAAAATAGTTGATTTCGTTGTTATGGATGATATTTCGTGAATTTCGCGTTTTGTCGCGATGAGCTTCTTACATATTTGAGATGGGAATTCAATGAATCGCACTCATTTGTAAGAAAAACAAGAGATAAGAACAATTCGCGATTTCGCGCATCACCATATAATCGTGGCTCTAACTATTAGTTAGGTTTGATTTTATCATATTCTTCAATTTAAGTAGAGCAACTCACAGAAATATCTGAATTTCATTGCAAAATTAAAATTGTTGAAATTGTTTCAACAACAATTGTAACTAGGAGTAAGAATTTTGGTAAAACCGGACCTTTGCGACCGAACCGGACCAAAACGAGATCGATGACCGAGATGGCTTCTTATGGGTCTATAAAAAAGTTCAATTGAGCGCTGATGGAATGGCTAGGTGTGGCTTACATATCCGATATCTACGTAAAGATGCGTACTGACACGCATATTCTGAACATTTGTAAAAAATGTATTAGCGATCGAGCGCAAGTCCCATTTATTATTCTTAATTACTCAACCATAATTTTTGAAGTAGCTAGAGGGTTTGATTTTTATTGTATTTAACCATTTTTGCTGTGGGGCTGTTAAGTTATTGGCTAATTAAAAAATGTACAAACCAGGAAAATAGCACGACTTTTCTGGACAAACATTTTAGAAAAAAAAAAAAAATTGCATTTAGCTTTTACAAGCTTGTTGACAAGTTGCAATAATATTAAATTCTTTCAACTTCCCCTGAACAATCACAACGGAAGGAATTTAACCGGAAACAATGCCACGTTGAGCGCCCTGCCGTTTCATTACCCACCTGCGACGACGCCTGGGATGGCAGTAACGGCTGGACCGGGCGTTGTCTTCTCGCCGCGGATGTAGAGCTCAAAATTGCGTGAGATCATCTTGACAGCATCCTCCATCGGCATGTTTCGGTGCTCTGTCAACAAAACGAAGATACAAACATTATGAATTTTGCATTACATTGCACAGAAGCAGATAGCCTAAGATTTCTTTTTTCTTATACCTTATATTCGTATTTTTAATGGTTCATTTAATTATTCGAGTTTAGGCTCTTGCTCTTTTCAATGTGACATCTTCTGCAGTGGCCAAAACATAAACAATTAAGCACATTGCACTATGCCGTTCTTTAAGTTTACAGTAAATTATGTTTTTGCTCTTTTGCTAAATGTCCTTTTCACACAAATTATCCAGTGTTTCGGCACCCTAATCATGTTGCAACATTTCGTAAACTGCTTATTAATCGTATTGCGTTGTATCTAATTTGAGAGAAACTAATGTGCGTTTGTGGAGCCAATTGCTGACCTTCAGGCAAGCCGTGAAGAATGTTGAGCGTGAGGGAGCGATGCTCTTCGTTCTGCGGCATGACGTTGATTGCGTAGAGCGTGCCACGAGACGAGATGTTGGCCAGGAGCCGGCCGATCGGAACCACTTCGTTTGGGAACAACAGGTCAACGCTCAGGCCCAGTTGCCGTAGCCGCCGCTCAATGTATTCACCGTACTCCCTACGGACCCAAACGCAAAAGACTCGTTCGTCATTCGCTGACTGACATAATTTTGTTACTCTACGGTTAGTCTTTAATGTTTAACCTTTTTTTTTGTGCATTTTTAATTTAAATGGTAAATATTAATTTACTGCAAAGATTTTATGATTTTTCTGAGCTTTTGAGAGCTTTTGATAAATTCTTTTTTGCGGTTGTTAGCTTTTATCATGTGACAAAGTGAGCTCCACCGAAATTTTGGAATAAAAGTCTTTCTTAGGGAGGCAAACCCCTCAACACCATAAAATCACAAAAAACGAAGATCATCTGTGTTTTACACAGTTTTTACCAAATATTTGAATGAATACCAAGATTTGAATGGCACCAGGTTTGGGGAAACGTGGTGCTGGCACGTAGCTAGGTTAGGTTGCTCCCTTCTAGGCTAGGTTAGGTCCATCATAATTCTCATCATCATCCACTCATTCACCAACACCATTAGACCAGTGCTGTATGGCCAGATGCCAAAACAGTGCATAGTTAAACACCACAAATTAATCAATCAACCAATCTATCTCTCCCCTGAAAGCTTACCGGTTGGCCTTGTTGAAAACGATAATCTCCAGATCACTGGTTCTGTCCGCACACGCGATGGGCGCAACTTGTGGGGCTCTCGACGGCTCCGCACGGAGCCCTGGCCCACCGCGAAAATCTCCGCCACCGTTGCCGAAGAAACCAGCTGGTCGCACGCGCTCTGCCAAAGCCAGGAATTGTGTCAGTGTCAACGTTTTTTTTTTAGATTCCGACCATGCGGTCAAAGTGGCAGTAATTACCTCTGTCCATTTGACCCATTATGGGCCCTCGATCTGGAAGTCTGTCTCTGTCGATTGGGCCACCTCGGTCGAGATTGTGATTTCTGTCCATTGGCCCTCTAGTCATAAAACCTCTATCCATAGGACCTCTATCCATAGGCCCTCTGTCCATAGGTCCTCTATCCATAGGACCTCTATCCATAGGACCTCTATCCATAGGACCTCTATCCATAGGACCTCTATCCATAGGACCTCTATCCATAGGTCCTCTATCCATGGAACCTCTATCCATGGGACCTCTATCCATAGGGCCTCTGTCCATAGGTCCTCTGTCCATAGGACCTCTGTCCATTGGCCCTCTATCCATAGGGCCTCTATCCATTGGACCTCTATCCATATGACCTCTGTCCATTGGGCCTCTGTCTATAGGTCCTCTGTCCATATTACTTCGGTCTTTAAGCCCTCTGTCAATCATTGAACCACTTCTTTCTAACGATCTCTCTCTTTCCGAGAGGTCCATCTCCATTGGTCGCTCAGAAGGTATATGGTCAAACGATCCCGATGGCCCTGAATCTGTAAAACTGAGAGAAAATGTCCAGTTAAAACTATGTCACATGAAAATTATTCAGATAAGGTTGTCGCGTCAATCACAGAACCTACCTGTCTCGGTCACGCCACTCGTTGTTTAGAGGTGAGCGATCGCGAATCTTTTCGTCTGGTCGGTTTGGTTCAGTTTGTTGCGATGAAGGCTTGATGACTTTCTGTCGCGGCATGCGTGCCATTTTTACCTCGAGCCGTTTGCCTCGGAACATCATGCCATCATCTTGATTTATTGCGTCGCTGGCACTACTGGGATTCTCAAACTGGACGAATCCAAAGTTTCTGTTTAGTGTTGCTCCTGAAAGAAATCACAAAGAAATTGCATTTAAAAAATTTCGCTCTCCCCTGAAGAAAAGAGATTTTGTTTGTGTAACAATAGGTTTAAAATAGGATGGTCACTCACCCAATACTTTGCCATATTTAGAAAACATGCTTTCCAGTTGATTTTTCGTGAACCCTGATTCTGCCAACGGAATGTTTCCGACATAAATCCGGGCTGCTGCTGTAGCAGGGTCGTTCATACCATTGAGACTGAGAACGTTCGTTTCGTCTCCGCCGCGGAAATCTCCTCGCTTAGCAGCTCCTCCACGAAAACTCATCTTTCTCAAGTTTTGTTCTACTGGCTTAGCTTACCAACAAGCTTGAGTAAAAGCCATGCTAAATTGTAAAAGAAATTTGATCATATTTCCAGAACTAAGTTTGCAAATTATTTGGTAATCTTAGGTCAAATATTTTGAGGTTCATTTAGGATTTAGGTCCTTCCTTCAAGCGCCGAATACCGAATGAAATAACAACAGACAGACCTCAGGAAGAAAAAGCATCGCATTTAAACGATGCACTTTTAGTGCTTACCAAGTAATTGTCTTTATCTATTTCTCTCTCGGTGTAAACAAACGTTGGGTATGATCAACACCAGTCAACACCGATTTAAAGGCAACGCCAGCCACCGGCCATCACAAATCAAAGCTCGAACTCGAACAATATCTGAAGGCCATCGACGCCATTAAACTACTAACCAAACCTAAGAGCTTTGGGGTTGTTCTGTGCCGAAGTTGTGTGTGTCTCGTTGAATTTCACACCTTTGAGTTAAACTACATTTAACGTAATCTAGTCCTCAACTCATCATAGATGTGGAACAAATTTTATAAGTAGAATTGATTCCTTCAATATCGAGGAACTTCAAATTACAATTCACCGATATCAAGATGAATTTCTTTGCAACTGCTATATTACGAGCAAGACCACTTCTACGAGCTACATCTTTGCCATTAATCGAACATTTTCTGGTACCTTTCACAAGAGGTTTTCACGGACTAATGCCCAGGACACTTCTCGACACAACCAAGAGTCTTCTAAGTCCAACGATACCACTGATTTCTTCGGTATGTGGCTTTAAAGTGAAGGGTCGTCTAAAGCGACGGTGTAAAGACTGTTACTTTGTTATGCGCAAGCAGCGTTTGTACGTGATATGCAAAGCACATCCCCGCCACAAACAGATGTCTATCAAGCCAGCTGAAAAGAATACGTGGATACTTACTCATGCATCGCAAAGTCCGTCAAGAGCTTGGTAGTAATAAAAAATAATTATGTTTTAGAGTTAAAATAGCAAGAGATTATGTTGTAAAAATAAAAGAAACTTGGTTACTTCAATGACCACACGAATTTTGATTGCCCTACAAAATATGATCCATTAGAACGTTACGTGATTTCAACATTTCTTTGCCAGTAGGACCGTCGGCTCATGAAACATAAATTCTCATCTTGTTGCTAGGGCTTCGTAAATGCAATTTTAATGAGTGTTGGGTATTTAGTCATGGCAAATGAAAATGAAAGGTAAACAGATGCAAAGAACAAACAAGATTGCAGTAACAAATCCTCAAATGTATGAATGTTTGGTGAACGAATACTTTTTCCCAGACCCCCATTTGATAAACTCTTTTATGAGGTGGATTTTGGCCACCAAATAGCAGCTTATGTCAGCTTTCTTCTAGTGTGCATGGTTTCAAAATGACCCCCCCACACCCCCTAAGCACCCCAAAGCATCCAATATCACATACCCTTTTGTCCCCACCCTGAAACTCCCACCATTCACCCTTGGTAACATAAGAAAGCAGATTTTGGAAGTTCTGCCAGGCGATCTACTACCTAAAGTTGAATCATCAATAAATGAGCCTATAACTTGTAAGCCTATGGCTTATCAATGGTTACGGTAGCCTCATATGATTAATAGTATATTTCGTTTTCAAAGTTTGCAACAAAAATTACTACCTTTAAAAAAATAGATTCTAGCTACTGTGCTATATTTGGTTCAAATTTAATTGCTTCAGCATATCATATTGAGATTAAATTCTTTACAGCATTCAAAATTTCTCATAAACTGGTACAGCTGTTTTGGTCAGAAGAAAGCAAAACAAATACAAAACAAACAAGTAATACCTAAAACCAATAACTCCCTTGTTAAGCTGGGCAATCCAATCAGTCTGAACGTATCTTTGGTCTGAACCATCTCTGCTGGCTACACTTGGACAATGAAAAGACTCTGCTTTACATTATCAAAATGGGTCTCTCAGAAATAGAAGTGTGATAAACGTAAATTCCAATGTGGGATTGGAAAGTAAAGAATAATCAGAAATATTAAAAGGTATAAAATGTATTTGAATGCAATGCCTACATCCGAAATTATGATAAAGCACTAAGTGCTACGTCAGAACCGACAATAAAACTCACGTTAAAGACAATTAAAATTCGTCAGTATTAGCATAAAACTCTTGATTCCTGCGCTTGAACTTCTTTGCCAATGGAGCCTTCACCTCTGCTACCGGTTCAGTGTCACTCTCCTTCTGCACGAAACCAACAGAACTCCTTTCAATCACCTCTCTTTCTTCCACACACTTTGTCGCTTCAGTCACCCTGCTATCCTCCGACTGCAGCCTACCACTGTCGATAACGTCTACCTCATTCACCTGGACTTCATTTTGCGGCGAAGGCAACAACAAGCCAAACAACTTCGGTTTTCCTACAGCAAGGACATTCTCTGTTCCAATGTCGTATTTTCCATCGGCACTATCCGCTTGGTTAACCGGTGACGGCAGCTTCAGACTAAGCCTCTTTGATTTCACCTCGGCAACTTTCTCCGCTCCTATGGGATCTTTTTCATCTGCTTCATCCATTGCCTGATTCACCGGCGACGGCAAAGTCATGCTAAATCTCTTCGGTGTCGTTTCGATGGACGGACTGTCCGCAGTGACGTCAGGTGATATAAAGCTCTGATAAGTCGAGTCCGGTTGATTGGTGGTTGTGTTCAGACTCATTTCTGCAAAGCCTGTGGCTAGCGACATTGGATCGTCGATGCTCAGTCGCTCGCAGAATGTCATAGTTTGCGGATTGATGCATGGTGTTACCCGCCTTCTGCCTCCGCGGCTGCGGCCAGCGCTCGGGTCGAAAGCGTCCACAGTTTGCGTGAAGTTGCATGGAACGGTCAGGTCATTGCCAAACTTCTGGCGGACAAAGTTTATGTCTGCTTCGCTCGGCGAAAACGACCTGGCAGGAAAAAACAGAGAAAGTTCAGCAATATCTTTGGTTTGGCTGTGTTTTTTTTTTTTGATATCTGAAAATTTTGCGATCCAACATGCTAGTTTAGTACGAAAATGTGATTTATTTATTGCTTCATCACCAAAAAGTCCAGTATCGAGGTTCAATAGTTAAAAAAAAAAAAAAATGTATATATTGGCCCCTGTAGCATGTGTACTTATTTTAATTACACTGCAACAATTAAACATGATCATCCTCAGATACCAAGAGACTAAGTACCTTGCACCTCAGGTTAGATCTGCAGGATAACTATCAGTGATTGGTTTAGTTTTATTTGTTTCTCGCACAGTGGCGTCCAGTACAAATAGTATAAATTCCCCCTTGTTTTGTTGGGTTACATAAAAGATTTCTTATTTCTAAGTTACATATCATTCCTTACTTGGTATTCTTGGTAAGTTACATATCATTCCTTACATCTAACATCTTTCAGTCTTAATTTTAAACTATTTACATTTGTTGGCCATGGATTTACTATGCTATCTGGCATCTCATTCCAAAGCTTGGTTGCTGTGGATAGGAAGGAGTACTTTCCCATGTTTGTATTGCTACCTTTGTGATATAGTTTGTATCTATGGTCCGTCCTACTTGTGTGCTTAGCCTTGGTCAGTCTTTTTGTGATATCTTCCCATGCCGTATATCCCATCACCGCCTTGTACATGTTACAGATCTTACTCCTTTCCCTGCGGTCCTCCAGTTTTACCCATCCCATTGCTTCTATCATCTCTGTTGGGCTTTCCCTTTGTCCATATCTATTCAGCACCTTTCTTGCAGCCCTTCGCTGCACCCTCTCTATTGCCCCTTTGCTATTTTGAGAGTGCGGGTCCCATGCGGAGGAGGCATATTCCAATATTGGCCTCACCATGGTCATGTATGCCTTTTCCTTTACTTTTGGGGTAGTACCCCTTAAGTTTCTCATTACAAAATTGAGACATTTTTCTCCTTTTTTAACTACATTTTTGACATGTTCCTCCCAATGGAGATTATTTGTCATGGTCACTCCAAGGTACTTGCAACTTTTTGTGTATTTTAGTTCTTCGTTATTTAGTTTGTACCGGAAGTAGCTGCAGTTGGACTCTTTTTTTGTTTGTGAACTTTATGAGCTGGCTTTTACTGTGATTTAGATTCATTTTATTGAGATATACCCTTGAGGATTACAACTGCCAACAAAAATGGCCAACACATTAGCCCTTGTGCCGATGTTATTATAAGGCTGGATGTCGGCCATTTTTGTTAGTTGTGGTAACAAATACAATTAAAAAAATACAATAAGAAACTCACTACCAAGGAAGAAAAACACGGTGACATGGAGCTAAAAATTCAACAACATATGCATATTTTCACTTGACACCCATGAGCCGTAGAAATGCTTTAGTTGAGAAGAGTAAGGTGTACTCACGCAACAGGCAGGTACTGGAACTGGTGGTCTACGCTTGTTAGGTGATTCGTACGAAACAGAACGCTAAGCCACTCGGCATCGTAACGCAGCTCGATAGGTCGCGACTGTTCGTGGGGCACCTCGACGATCTGCAGAGTTACACAGAGTGAGGACTATGATGCTTAAGCCATTGTTAGTTCATTTACTATGGCTTAAAACATGATGCAGTTATTGCTAATTGTGATTAACAAACGTTAGTTATACAAAAATAGACATAATAAATTTGCCTACAGTTGTGTTTCATGATGTTTTTCATTATCAGCTAAACTTAAACCTGTATGAAGGAACATTCTTTCCTATTTTTAAGAATTCTAAAAATGAAACAAAATCGCCGAACGCCTCCCAATTTAAAATGTTGACAAGATGTGAACAAATCGATTAGTAACGCCAAAGGGAAAATATTTATATTGACGAGTTTTTTGCACGACGGTAAAATCGATGATGCCACACGACAATAATGTCTTACCTGCAAAAACTGTCTCCTAGGCAGGCATTTATCCAGCGCAAGGAATTTTGTTTCTTTTTCTTCCTCGCCTTCATTCTCCTATAAAGAAGCACATAATTCCATGAGGTAGACAATTTCAATTCCCACTTGGCATCTACAGCTGTTATTAAAAACCATGCGGAGAGTAGCTGCATACACTTTCCAAGAACGACGCAAATCTCTAAATCGGGAAGGACCTTTTGGTATTTTGCAAATCACTTCAAAGTTTACGTTGCTTTATGTTTTGTCAATTTGCATTTCTGCAATGAAGTTAATTCACTACAGTTACAAGTCGACCCTATGAGAGTTTGTGCTTTCCTTGAATGTCGAAGGACGAAAGTTCTCAAACTCACCGCTTGATGCGTGACAAGAGCTGCAAACTTGACATGGAGGTGGGCAGCAAACCAATAGGAAGGCTTCAACTGATGGAGCAGTTCTGAAGCTGGCCCGCTGCCCAAGGTGTTAGAATTGACTTCTTCCCTGGAATATGAGATACGAGTTAATTTGAGCAACTGTTGGAGCTCTATTGATCCTAGAATTACAGACAAATTATTTTTTCTTCTAAAACAAACATTAACCATTAAGTCAGTTTCCAAGACATTTTGTGGTGTTTTATCAGTGTCATCAATTTATGCCTACGAAGCTATAATAGGTGCCAAGCTACTGGTGCCAAATAATTATTTCTATTTGACACCGTTATACCCCTCAAGAAAATTACCGGAAGAAAGGCTTTTTTTTAATAAGTTGATTCGCATCTCCGTGATTGTAGATTCCTCTTGGCCAATCGTGTGACATAAAAATGTCAATATGTTGCTTCACCTACAAAATTACAAAAAAAAAAACCTTTAAAATTGTCTGCTTTTTATTTTGTATGGTATTGGTAGATGTTTGAGTAACTCAGCTTACCTGCTTTAATCTGAAAACATCTACGTTTCTCAGGTGGTATACAGAACGTTTGGTGTTGTCTGTGTAAGGGGGGAGCTCAAACCGGCCACGTAGGTAGTCATGTCCCTTGAAGATTCCTGATATTCCACCAATACGAACTCCAGCAACATCCAAAACGCTGGCATTACCAAGATAATAGATATTTGGTGCAACCCATCCTCCGAATGCTAGCTCTTGTAGGTAATTAGATGCCTCGTGATTGCCTCCGATAAACAAGGTGAGAATTGGAGCTACCTTCTCACCCGAATAGTATCTGTAAAATTTAAAGAATGACATTTATCTCCTACACTACATTTTCAAGTTACGAAGCTAAGTGTTTAGTTATTTCTAATATCTTACTTGTAAAATGTGCACATGCTAAGGTACTTTTGAGGTATTGCCATACAGTTCATATCATCCTCATTCCGTGTGGACTGGAAATCACCACAACACAACAGGAGATCAACTTTAATACGATCCCGCTGTTCAATCATCGCAATGGAATCATAAATGTTTTCCAACTCTCCATGAGCGCACCCTTCCACGGCTATTTTCATCCTCAGCGAAAAATTATTATCCTTGTTATGATATCCAGATGACAGTCAATGTTGTTCAATGAATACTTCACAACGTTCAAGTTAAATAATACATTTGTATAAACGATCTAAATGTTAAGCCGACTATTACTTCATTCTCAAGCATAACTGTCAAACATAACCTATCAAGTGTTCAGCGCCGCTCATTGGAAAAGACTACTTTCTATTGGTCAAAACAATTCAGACCACGTGATTGTTTTCCACCAATGCGCCTCGAGGTCGTAAGTTGCATCGAACCACCATCGAACTCGGGTCTCTCGTTTGCCCCTGCAGGGCCTGCAACAATTTGTTCATCCCGAATTGGCTGCTGCACGTGTGTTTTGTGGTGTTGGTATTTGGTTGCGTTTCTTTTGCGTATATTCCTTTCATACCTGTTGGCTCCGTAAATATGGGAATAAGCGATAGAAAAAAAGCAATTGTGAAGAAAGCACCTCAACCAGTCGTGGAACCTGAAATGAGTACCGACGGACCTTCCAGCACTAAGATTTCAGTGGGACGAGAAGAGGTACGTGAACTCATAACCCCAAAATCAATTTGGTAAAATACCTGAAACCAACATTTATAATCAAGACACTTCAAACTACACTTATTTACTGAAAAAAATCATATTCTAATCATTTTAAACACTACCTACGACTTCCTACCATATAAGTAGAACCCTTCTCCAGTGATCTCATGGACATGCACCAGACATGGAGGGTGGACAGCCTTCCTTGCATTTAAAATCTTCAACACGTCTTGAATATTTGGTAACCAAGAAACCTTTTTTGTAAGCTTCAGAAATCTGGATTTTTAAAAGAGCATAGGTTATTTTTAAGTCGATATTTGAAGTCTTGTTTATCTGAATGGAGTGTTCTTAATAACTAACCGTCCATTACGTAGACACTTGACAAAACCCCCAAGCCACTTTTATTGTATGGAGCGATACTTTTAGATACTTATCTCTCAGTATTTACCTTATACTATTGATTCTTGTACTGTACTCCCGAATGTCTAAACGTTTTTTCCTTGCAAAACTAGATCATCAAGGGCATTGCTGCCCTTAAAGAAGCTGTTCCATGGCCAGCAGAAAAACAGATAATGCCTCCGTATACCGACGAATCTGCAACATTATATCTGCAGTTTCAAACCCAAAAAGCAAACGGTCCAACCGGGAGAGGTTTCTTAGGAAAAGTGTTAGTATTTTCTAATTCCAGCTGAAAGCAAGAACAATTACAATTTGGTTGTAACTCCCTGGCCAGATTATGTGTTCTCTGCCAGTGTCTTAGTTTAAATAAAAAGAAAATCAATATTACATGTGAAATTTCTAGTTAATCCTAGTCCAATATATATATATATATATATATATTTTATCACATACATTATATTAATATAATATATATGTATATATGTATATATATATACATATATATACACAAAAACTACGCATTGTAAAACTGGCCCCTACAATATATTTTAAAGTAAAATAGTACATGTTACCTTTACTAAGCCCCACTAACCTGATGTTCATTTTTCAGAGTCCTTCCCCATTGCTTAAGCACAAAGCGGAGCTTATGTGTGGTCGCCAGGGGCATGGACGACGAGGAAAAGAGTACCGAAATGATAACCCTGCTCAGGGGGCTGGGTGTTGTCGGCGAAATAAAGGTACCTAGACTACACCGTTAAAATGTTAAGTTTCACAGTGCTAGGCACTAAAAAAATATTTCCAGTCTGGCACATCAACCATTGATCGGATACAATTTTTTGGGAAGAAGTGTTCCCATGCTGGGGGGGGGGGGGGGGGGGGGGCTGGATTACAGAAATAATTTCATTCTCTCTTTGGAAAATGCTCATGCACTGCCCCTACTTGGCATTCAGAACCTGGTTTAATTCAGTTCTTAAGCTAGGGTTTCACGAACGCTATTTGAGTTGCGTTGTAAGCTGAGCGTAGCAAAAGTTTGGGATGAAAAATTGTAAAGCCGTTCCTTAGTATAGATGAAAGCATAAACAACGGAATTCACAAAAATTAAGTCAGAAATATGTGATTGGAAACGTGAATGAGGAACAAAAACACATACGGGCTCGAAAACATCACATCTACTTATTTTTATGTATTTCACATCTTTGCAAAGTTCGGTGAAAAATATCAAACACTTTCGGCGGTACAACTTCAAAACGGTTGTACACAAACTGAAAATGTTTGTACATTTTGAACATTTTTAAAACTATTCAGACCGATTTTGTTGAAAAACACAGGGGGTCGTAAATTGTGTTAAAATGTGCTCTGCAAAAAATTTTCAAATGGAAGCAGGTGTTTGGCCGCTAGAGCGTGAACAAAAACCTGAACAAACAAAAAAGTACGAGCAATTTTTTTTCTGTGGTAAGTGAAATTGAAGATTTTGCTCCGCTAGCTTTGCTCATCAACTAGGGCTGCGCAGTTGGGTAACTTGGCATTTCTGGGCCCCAGGGCGGCTGTCCCGTCTGCCTCGGCGATAGATACGCCACTGGTGCTACGTAGACGTGTCTCAAAAACAAAATATCTTGGTTAAATAAATGCTGCTTGTGCAAATAATTGATGGTAAACAGGGCACTCTATAAATTTTAATAAATGGATCATTTTTGTGTAAAAACGCTTGAAAGCATAACCTTCGGACTTGGGATAAGCTCAGAATTTTGAAGGCTTGTAGAAGCAATTGTAAGACTGATTAGTTACCGGCCGGGTTTAACTCATTCACTTATAATCATCTGCAGCTTTCCGTCGCGCACTTTTGACACTTTTTCATCATAATAAGTTAGAAAAGAATTTGAAACTAAATCGAAAAGTACCATACAATACTTATATTATGATTAAATTCTTTCAAAATACTGCTGTTCAACTTTAACTAGCCGACCTACAATGTTGAGTACTGCACTACTGGTTATTGCACAGCCTTGCGACCAGGGTGTCACGTGAGGCCGTTTTAACCTATCGGTTTCTCCGCAGACGATGCCATTGTCGGAGCTGCAAGCCGCACTGCGCGGTCAAGAGACGGA
This sequence comes from Protonemura montana, assembly GCA_947568835.1. Taxonomy (NCBI): domain Eukaryota; kingdom Metazoa; phylum Arthropoda; class Insecta; order Plecoptera; family Nemouridae; genus Protonemura; species Protonemura montana. The sequence continues at coordinate 8,553,319 of OX387608.1, forward strand.
TACGCTGGACTCGTTTGCACGGCGGTATGACACACATCTTGGCGAGTCGTACGCCAGGCAAAAGATTGGAAGAAAGATGGCGCCATTCATGGACCAGTTCAGCAAATCCTTCAACTGGTTCGACTTCGGTTTGATGAAAACCCCGAAACGGTTCGGCGAGGAAACGTTGGGCAAGGCCGACCTATTTGTCAGCCCTTCGTGCGAGGGTTACGTTGTGAAGGTGTGTACACACTATTACCTCTGGAGATGAGTAATGAACTGTGATTAACATTTTGCCTATATTTTTTTAAAGTAACCCTATCGCTGTTACTTTTTTTAATTTTTTTTTTGTGAACTACAGCTATTGTATTTGTGGTGTTTAACGACGCACTGTTAAAGACCACAAATTCAATAGTCGTAGTTCACAAAAAAAAAACATAAAAAAAAAATCAACTAATTGAGTAAGACTAAATTGTAAAATTGGTTTGATATAATTTTTTTATATTATTGAGCAGAACTATCAAGTAAACTAGTGGGATATATACTTCCCACTGACACTCTGTCTTTAAAAATATATATCCCAATAACGTTGCTCAGCGATTTGAATTTAGGAAAACTTTCGCGGTTTACTTGCTATTTTCTTTTAAGTTCCGTTACTCCTTTTAACCTTCCTCTTCCCCACAATCTGCCCTATTGTGTTTTTTGAATAATTATTTAGAATTGAGATCATATTGGTAAATGAGCTAGCACTGCCACCTGTACCAAGCCTGCTTGCGTGCTTTCAACAGGTTGGACACACCGGCTTCACAGATGACCAGCTCGTCGATAACATCCAGGCCGCACTGGGCAAGATAGACTTTTGGTCGTCACTCTTCCCCGGGGGACTGAAGCACTTCAAAGCCGTGCATCTAAAGACGGGAATCACCGACGGCGTACCGATCTTTATCAACACTGGGGAAATCATGGTGAGCTCGGAATTTGTTCATTGCTGATGCTTTTTAGACTCATGTCTACTTGACTACTTATGTGGACTACTTGTGTGATTATGCTAGTAACATTTTCGACTGGTCAGCACAGGGGTGGGTTTGAAACTTGCTTAAGTAATGCTCTGAACTGGATTTGCACCAGCTCCGAGCGAGAGCTTTCTTACCTGAATGTGTGATCGCTTAGTGACAGTGCATTAACTTGTTTTCCAATTGCATCGTCAGAACTCTCAGACCAAGAAAAGTGCACGGGTAGTGACCCAAGAATGAGCGATTCGCCAGTTGTACATGCATATCGTTACATGCGATACATGCGAATCTCTTTAAGCTGAAAGATGTCACAGGACCCATTGTCAAAACAGTGCGTCGTTTAGCCCCACTAATCAATCGAGTAGTATGAACTTTTTTTTCACCAACCCTATCCCAGTGGAGAACAAATCTTACAAATAAAAAGCAGGTGGTAATCGGCAATTTCTTGGTCTTTGTCCACAGGATGAGCCTCCCAGAAAGGTTCGAGATGAAGATCAGAAGGTTTGTAGTGCCATGCATGCAGATTTAATAGATGAATATGGAAATACTTCTTGTTCTGTCTCTTCCAGACCTTAGCAGTCCGGTGTAGTTAACTAGATGGATAAACTAGACCCGACTAGATAGATAAAGCAAATGAAATTAATTTCCAAAAAAGGAAATCAATAGTAAGGTGTAGCTGATGGAGTTTCTCCTTCCAACTTCTAGTTTTTTAGAGTGTGTCTCATAAACATTAAAATGAAGTTGTTACTTGAAAGTACTCACTATTTTTGGTGTGTATTGTGATTTATGAGAGCGATAAAAAAGAATAATATATAATAAATTGTTTATTTAGCGCATGCCATAGGAAGTCAATACAATACAAAACACTCAAAAAATCTTTACTTAATTTTGTTTTGTATCTTGATACTTTTACATTGTTGACACTGGGATTCTAAGATCAAGTTTGTTTGTAGGATGTTCCGGCCACCAACGCTGCAGTACCCAAAAAAGGGAACAGGAAGCGCAAGCCCAGGAACAAGTCGAGTCAAGAACCGTTTGAGAAGAAGCTACACTTGATGGATCTGTGAACGGGAATCGCCGCGCTTTGGTCGTGAAGTGACTATGCGGATGGGTTTCCACTCTCTTTGTCCACACTTGCAACCTTCATGTTTTATGTCACCAATAATTATTGCAGTCGACCATCAACTTCTAAGAATCTATGGGATTGAGTTTTCTACATTCCTCTATGTGTGTTATGTGGTTTGACAGTGTATTTCTTCAGATTTGAAAAATCACAGATTTACGTTTAAAATACATTTTAGCTGGATGTGACAGTGCTTAATCTCTACATGTTGTCACTTATATTCTGTAAACCTCCATATTCGCCTTTTGTCCCGATCGATCTGATTCCTGGCAAGACCTGGATGGTGAGTATATGCTCCAGGTTATATACTAGTTAAACAATTTTATATCCTATATAATTATATTATTATGATGTTTCAATATGATTTCTTACAATCTTGTAAAAGAGATGAAGATCAGGAGGAAAGACTTTGCTGTAAAAATTTTAAATAGAACTTTTACAATTCAAACTTTGCGCAAAAACTGTGCAAAGCGCTCTCCAACCAATGTGGGAGATTATGGTACTAATTTTAAAAGATTTGAACAGCAGAGGAAAACAGTTTTGAAAACAGAGTTTGATCGAGGTAGCAACCGAATAATTTGACTAATTTCTCCGTTTCTTGAACGAAAAGAGGTAATACATACTTTATCTTTCTTCGTTAGTCATGTACTTGTCGATTGCTCTCAATAGGTACTTTTAATATATTAACACCTGGTAAATACTTTACCAGAACTGTCAATATTCATAATGTACATATACCCACATAAACCTTTCGATAGTCTTTGATGTACATCACCAACCTCGCCAGCTTTAGCTATAAACTAAAGAGAAATAAAAATTACAGGTTAAATCAGACTGGTGATCGTATGTGATGGCCAGTTTCCATCAACAAATTTCTGAGGTGACAAAAGTAAGTTTTTCTAATTTCAGTAGAATTTTCATTACAATTTGATATCATACTGGCATCAACAAAAGTGCTCGCTTGCTTTGTGGACGGAATAAATTTCCAACACACACACACCTTATTGCAACTTTGCTAACGAAATTTTTATTTGCTAATAGAATAAGTGCCGCTCCAGTTATTTCAAAGAGAGAACTAATTTGTTATTTCTTGATTTAATAAGGAATGCTTGTAAAAGCAGGGTTACAAAAAAAAGGGTTCTGACTTGAATCGGTAACATGAGTTTTGAAAAACATGAAAACATTTACACCCAAAAACAGGAGTGCCCTGTAGCTAATTGTCCCAAGCCCCAGAACCAATATTCAGCCAAATATATAATATTAATACCTACTACTCTTTTATTATTTGTGACATTTTTGTACACTATTTCTTCAATGGAATGCATTGTAATTATTCAATGTGCAAAGCTTATAAAATATGATGAAATAACTGGAAACTTTAATTGCTACCAAGAAATTCCCAGAACTCTCAATTATTACAAACAGAACTTGCAGTCTTCAGGCAACACAAAATGACACAGATCATATTTTATTACTAGTTTGTGTTCAACTGAAGGAACTTTCTGGCTCAGTAGTAGGTACCTGTTTCAAATTTCAAATTACCTTATTTTTGGTCCAGTATCTATATAATGCAATATGTTCTTTATTACTCTTTTGTCTTTGAATTAGTAACTTTTGTCAACTTGTAGGAGATGGAGCTTCAGGAGCAGATACATCAGTTTGCCACAGATGAATCACAGCACCAAATCGAGACCCTCAAGCGCAATCTCCAATTGCATTCTAAGAAACTTGCAGAAATGTGCGCCAAGTTCACCATGGACTTGCACCAGGCAGAAACTGCCGAGTCACAGGAATTGAAAATCATAAAGCGATTGCAAAACGAAATTCGCGAGCTGGAAGAGAAACTTGAACAAATTTCGCTGAAGATTGCTGCAGTTAAATCAAATTGTCAGCCGTTACAGGCAAAGGTTTATCATTTCTTACCTTATGCTATTTTCATCCTTATTCCTGGCTATTTGTTTCCACTTACAAGTCACCGCAGATTTTCCTATGTCTCATTTCATTGTGTATCTTAAATGTGAATGAAGTGAAAACTTTTAAGAAGATTATTTCAAATCATATCAGATACAAATATTAGATTTGACACTCCAAGATGAGCCAAGTCAAAAGTGTCTAATTGTAACTATGAACCATGTTCATTGATGCAGAGCCGTACTGATGTTCTGACAGCAGTTTTTTAGTGATCATATCCTAAACCAATGTAATTTAGTGTGGGAACCTTCAGAATCTGTGAGGCTAGCAAACCTACTGGGGTAGAGAACAAGAACTTGTTTGCGCTAATGAACTGACACCCGTGACTACTTTATCACCACTGTTTGGTACTCAACGGTTTAACTTTCCTACTAATCATAAATGAAATGAAAGTCTGCACAGTTTCTGGATAAGTGACTGACTCACTTTACTTCCAACTGTGTCAGGTGGAGAGCACCGTGCAGTTTGGGAGAGCCCTCTCGGAGCATCAACCCCAAATGAAAAAGAGCGTAGAGGAGGTGAAAATGACTCGCGATGTGGAGCAGGCTGCAGTGGATGCTCTAGAAAAGGATGTCTGCGTTCTACTTGCCGATTATAAGGCACTTCACCTAAATTTTGTCGAAGTTTTGACACCGCTCCGTGAAGAAGGTGAGATAATTGCAGATGAGAATACTAGAAAAGATTTGTAGAATTGTATACTAATCGTTTGTGCCGAACACAGGTATGAACCTAAGCTAGGGGTATGTATAATTATAAATGGCCTAAAGTTGCATGTACATTGGAGTGGAAAAATGATTGAAATATCTATTAATAGCAGCACCAGACCCTTGAGCAGATTTAATAGATTTTGTGAATGCATTGTGAGCAAATATGAAATAAAGACATACCAAATTGGGATAGGAGGAAAAAAGAAAGAAGAAGGAGAGAAAGAGAAACCTCAACTTACTGGAAACTTGAAATATAATTGGCGCTGAGAGACGTACACTTGCAGTTTCAATGTTTTGGCACTTGCCTGTGTTAGTGTGCGTTTACATAGAGAGCAGTATCTCCCTACCGTAACAACGCCAAGTGCCGAAATGTTAAAATTTCAAGTGAACCTATAGATTTATAGATTTTTTGAGCCCTCCCTCTTTCTTAAGCCTTCATACATCAATTATCCAACCTTTTGGCAGTCACAACAAATTTTACCTAGGGGATAATATGTTCATCAGTAAAACGTAATCCATAAATGTTAAACTACATTTCTTTCAGTCCGTAAGGAACGAGAGACTCGGCTTGCTTCGATAACCCAGCACAACCAAAAGATTGCTGAGATTCAAGAGCAAATAAAAGAGGCGCAAGTCCTCTCGGCCAAGGAAGAAGCTATCAACGCAGAACTCAAAATAGCAATAGAAAACGAGCAGAAACAAAAGTCGGCGCTCAATAGAGAATTTGAAAAAAACGAGACTGAATTCAAAACTGAGCACACTCTGGTTAAAGGCAACCTTGATGAAATACAATCGCATATTCCGAGACATATCGAACGTATTGAAAGAGGCGTCGCAACGAAAGGTGAATATCAAAAGTTAATACCATTGATGAACGAATTAGAAATTGATCAAAAAGAGACAGATCAGTTACTGATTTCCATTGGAATGGAGAAAATCCAGATTGTCAAGAAGCTGGAATTATCCACTAATGTAAAGATGAGTGCAGAGCAAGAGATTTCAAACACGCTGATTGAGATTGAGACGTCTACCACTATTGAGCAAGCTATGCAGAGAGACAGAGCCAGTCTCATTGAGAAACTCCAGTCAATGGACAAGAAACTTTCGGAAAAAAATATCGAGATAACTGGTTTGGAAGTTTACTTGGAGAGTTTGAACGAAACAAAAATTAATATTGATAAGTGTACAGAGGAATTGATGTCAAAGTTCAATCTAGTGCAATCTTCGATAGAGAAAGTAAATTTAGACATTCAAGTCAACGAAGAGGAATTGGACAAGGCTAAACAGCAGTTAACAGACCTCGAAGAAAAGGCGAGCGCCATTCTTGCTGAAATTTGCCAAGTTGAGACCGACAATGTGACGGTGGTTGCAGAAAGAACGGAAATTGAAAGAGCTCTAATCGAAACTCGATCGCAGATAGAGCAAATGATTGCTGCAAAAGCCGAACTTGTCGAGCAAGTCAGGGCTATTGATTCTCAACTCGACACCATTAACTTGGAGAGTATCGACTTGATGAAAAGCATTGAGGAGGCTGAATTGGAATTACAAACGTTGCTGAAGAAGAATGCAGAAATGGAGGAAAAAATTAAAGCCACTCTGTCTTCTTCTGAAATTCTGAAAGGTCAGATATTAGAAGAAACTTCTTATATTGAGACACTTGAGACCACAATCAACTTGACAGAAGAAGAAATTAAAAGTACAGTGGATAAAACTAACAATGCTAAGGCTGATTTAGAAACGCTTACTGGTGATCTTGAACAAATTGCTCAGGCTTTAGAATCATCTCTGATAGCTAAGGATATTGCTTTCAAAGAAAATTGTGTGGTAAAAACTGAGTTAAAAATCGCTACTGAGATGAAAGAAGGGAAGGACACAGAGTTTAAAATAATTAAGGATGAACTGGCAATCAATAAAGCTATGGAAAAAGCAATCGAAGATCAAGCAGAAATTTTGCAGCTGGAGAATGAAAAACTGGCACGAGAGGAAGAAGAGTCATCAACAATGAATGCCAAATTTAAGAAAATCATTGATGAGAAGATGTTTGCAACTGAGGAGTCTTTAAATAAGCTAGCAGTTCTGCAGAGGAAAAAGGATGAAGATTCCAAAGCGATTGCCATTGCCCAGTCAGATTTCAATACAAATTTGGCTGCCGAATTGGAGATTGAGAACAAGATCAAAGGGTTGGAGGCTTCCAGTCTAGCAACCCAGTTGCAACACGAAGAGAGCCTGCGAACTATTGCTGAAGAAGATAGAAAAGCAGCTGAAGAGGAACAGTCCCTAGAGGAACTACAAGCTCACCTAGAGACTGTCACTGAAAAACATTTGGAAGAAAAGGCAAAGTTGGAAGCCCTTGAATTAAATGTCAAGAAACTGGAAGATACGCTAGCAGACCGTAAATTGGATGATCACGTAAGATCAGGAACGGAAAGCATCTAGACTAGAAATGAAGTATTAGGGTTTGATGTTTTTTTATGATTTTATTTATTTACTACAGGGTCTCATTTTATAGTACGGTGGCAAGGTTTATTTCTTAATTATGATTTTTTTTTAGGAGGATCCGGATTTAATAAGAAAGAACGAGCTACTCAAAGAGGAACGAGATAAATTGGATATACAGTTACAGACAAATTTGGAGAGCAAGGTTTGTGTCATAGAATTACAATTTAATAGATTAAGTTTGAACTTGTTGCGATAGTTGAAGCAAGGTTGAAAATTGACCAAAATTTTTCTCAGATGGCTAGAAATAGAAAGACAACTGCATTCGTTTAAATGTGTATCATGATCACACATTTTAGTTTTTTATATATTTATTTTTAAAAGCCACATCACTGTTTAATAAATAGTATTGAATACACAAATTTAATCTCTATAGATCTTTCCCTTAAACTTAACGACGAAATGCCTGCAGTTTTTTTACATATCCCACAAACTAGGAATTGAACAAACAAGGTCGAAATTTTTTCAGGCTGTTCGAAGGAATGAGGTGCGTGCGGTGAGCAGGCAATGGTTTGCAGACATGGCTGCCCTAAAAAAAGTGCTTGCCGAAGAGAAATTAAAAATACAGGAGCTGACCTCGGATTTGGTAAGTACCGACTAAAGGTGGGTAGTTAAAAACCAACCTTTGTAAGAATGAGGTATTTATGAGGTAATGAAGCAAATAACTCAACCTACCAAAGATAAATGGCTGGTTGCGTAAGATGAAGATAGGTCTACATTTCGGCTGCTGTCTTGCCCTTGATCAATGTGGAGTAGAATGTGAAATAGGGAACAACGGAAATGAAGTAATCTTAATCCATCGTAGGTGTCCAATTGGCAATTGACCATTTTCAATTCAATGGTTTTTTATTATTAGCTCAGAAGCCAGTGTCAATTCATACAATTTTCAATCAAAAACAACAATAAAAGTAAAATTAGACATATACTTATTCTGAAACATGGTACAAAACCTACATCACAATTACTGAGCGCGTATCTATTCACAACATTTCTTTTTAAATATACTAATGCTATTGCCATTTCTTATGTCTAGTGTCTAACCATTTCAACTTAGTATGTTAAATTTTCCTCTTTCCTGTTCATTTACGAGCATTTGTAGCCACTTTCACCATTTTATAATATTTACTTGTTTAAAAAAAGAAAAAAATTAAAAAAAAAAAATCTGCACGATGTTGAATACAATTAAAGAAGTAACCAAATCCCTTTTTACATTCAAATCTCTGGTTATGCAGACTATTTCTTTTCAAGTTTCCCAGATTTTTTTTATAGATATTTACAGTTTCTGGACACGAACTCAGATAAACTGTGATTAAAAAAAATTAAGCACAAGTTTCCAATTCTGAAACTTTTTCATTGTTCTAACTATGTTTATCAAAAAAAACTCTAAATGTCGTGTTTTATGTTAAAAAAAAGCCGAATCTGTAGATCTGTATTGATTTTTAGGGTTCAGAATCATCTACTAAAAAGGCAGCATATGCAGTGAAGACAGCAAAAGATAGATCTCCGAGGACACCATCATTCAAAGTTAAATCACCGGTCATTGCTGGGCCAAGTCGAAAATCACCCGTTAGTGCTGGATCAAATTAATCTGTTATGATGAGGTTGGCTAACCAAGATCTAACCTTAGTATCACCAAGCATGGTTATATAATCAGATATAGTGAATTAAGAATTTGACTTTGAGGGCTGCAAGGTCATAAAATGCACCACAAGTCACATCCCAGTTACATAGTTACTCAGCGCTAAATGTACAGAACAGATAAAAATATCTTAATAAAATAAAGATTATCAACGAAAACCTAGTTTTAATTAAATTACTTTTGGCTAAAAAATTTGTTTATTTTTTAACTTTTGCACATAACAATGGTGGTGCAATAAGAATGATCTCTTCACAAGTGTTTCGATAATTATCACACGCCACGCCTAATTAGAAAATAAATAAATAAATATGGCTGGACGAACACTACCAACAGTTTCCGACAGCTTCTGAACAGAAATACTGACTTTTCCCTAACAATTTTATCTTATTTACTTTCCCAGAGAATGTAAAATGCTGATCACTCACATTATACAAGGGTCTACTGCTATAATTTCTCCAATATATAAAATTGCACCTGAAGGAACTTTGTCAATTTACACTAAATTATATATTTCTGCATTTTCTTTCCATTTTTTTGGGAAAAAAATTGGCATATTGTGAAAAATTACTTTTACACCAAAATATCATTGTTAATTTGTTGACTGTGAAGTTGAAATCGTTGATAACCAGAGACATGTTGATAACAGTCTTTGGTTCTGTCCTTCAAATTTCCTGCTTATTTGAGTTGGTTAGGGGGAGGGGGCAGCACCGCGTAGTGCGTGCAGCATTTTCCAACATGGCCGTTATTTCGGTCCGGTAGTAATTCAGTGGCGTACTGTGCAAGCGTGTGGTTTGATGCGTGTGTTCTAGTGCTTTTGGTTGTGTGTGCAGAACATTTATAAGTGGTTTCGAGCTGATGGGAGGAAACTCGTACGTGCTTTCATCCTCTTAGCTGGTCGCAGTCACGGTAGGATGCGAACTGCATCAATTGGATATATTTGGTTCGCCTTAAAATGACGCTACCTCGGTGCTGTCATAACCATATCATACTGCAGTTTCTTTCAGCATGTATTGTATTTCTTTTTGTCTCACAGGGTTTTTATTCACTCTGTTTGTATGTAATTGCGCTCTCCATCAAATTTTACCCTGAGGTGTAAACCCAAAAGTATCCCCTACCAGGATCCTTCTCATCACAAAATTTTGAATGGTTCGGTGAAACAGCAAATGTTGAATTTCCAGCTTCGTTGCGTTCCTACGTTCAAGATCGAAATAATATTTTCTAGGCTATATAGAATCTATCCAGGTATACAGCTCGAATTTTTTCTAGATTTGTATCATTGAATGGGATAGAGTTCTCGCATTATGTCGCTAGCGAGTCTGTTTCGTACCTGTTGGTTGGATTTATACCAATGTAGAATCACAGGTAGAATCATAGAAAAAGGATTAGTGGTTGTAGAATATGACTTATTCTATGTTACCACCTATAATGGAACCTTGAGCTGTCGGTAATATGGTTAAAGTGATTGTGTTTTATTTATTTATTTATTTATTTATCTTTGAAAATTTTTCTTCAACCAATATTGGAGATAAAGTAGTACCTACTTCTAACACAAAACATGGAATATTGCTTATACTACACAGCATGGATTTCGTTTATATAACTCTGGTTGGTACTAAAAATGTCACCACGTTGGCGGCCTGACGTATTTTTTCAGCATTGTAGCGCAGGCCAAGCGAGTAATGAACCTTACATTACCTGTGGCTATATACAAGCTGAAAACCATATACATTTAATAGTTCTGATGTAGACAGGTATTAAATTAAATTTGAATGAACTTGTAAGAATCACTCTTTACCAGCTTCCTTACCCTGTCACCGAATAATTCTAATTTAGCTTAGTGATAAAATTATAATTTAGTGTGACTTAAGGATAGATGATAATATACATTGATGCTGAAGTTCCAATTTATTGGGATTTTTTAAAATTGTGATCATCCGGATTAGCATAAAGTGCGCTTAGAGGACTTTTTGACTTATTGACATATCAACGGTGGCATGTCCGGTATTTGTATAGTTTTTTTGGGTATATTTTTGTTGGTTTTCTTTGATCGTTTGGGGTTTAGGTTGTTCACTTGTTGTTCAGCGGTCTGTCGTACATTTAGGAAGTTAAAAATATCCTGTTTTTGAAGAAAAATGCAAAATGAAAGCCAATTTACTTATTGCGCTTTAGTGCAAAAATTCCCCCCGTCATACCGTGTTGTGCTACAGACAAGCAAGTGGCTCAAGAAATAGCCTTTTGGCAGTGAATGGAATACTTCAATCAAAATGAGTTCAAATCACAAACAAGCAACACTTCTTGCACTTCCATGCAAGTAGGTACAGAATTTGGCATATTTGAGTTTCAATTTTTTATTAACATGTTAGTTGTTGGTAAGTACCTAGTGCACGTACTACTAGTATCTAGTGGAGTTACTGCCTCTTTTACTAGAGACCCCAACTCACTGTTTGAAAGAAGAATATTTTGTTAGAAAGTCATTTTTAGATTGATCCTTAGCTTGCTTTTTGTTATTTTTTGTTGCTGAAGAAAGAGCTATTGGTTGATTGGTTTTTTATTGCAATCGATCTGATGGTTGATTTAATTAACGGCGTGTCAGCAGCTTGACCATTCGCGCTTGATTATTTTTATGAACATGGTCGTAAAGAATCGACCTTTGAAGAATGAAGCACATTGAAGCAAAGTGAATAAAAGTGTAATTTTTACAATATCATCAATTACAGTTCTAATGCAATATTGGCCTTATTATCAGACATTTGATATCTTATTATAAAATGTCAAGGCATCCGATCTTTCGCTACCACCAACATCATTCAACTACATCATTCGTCAACACCCGAAAAGTTAATTGTTCGATACAGCGTAAAACTTTTACAGAGTACCTGGGTGTTACAAGTGCTTGGTCCCTGGGTGTGCAGTTTACTGTACTGTGTACTGGCTGGGTATGTATTATTTGGCCTTATTGTCTCCTTGTGTCAAATGGTGCCATGTTACAGGCCTGTTATCTAAACAACAGGAGACAGTATGGCTACCAACCAAGACACTGGGACTGAGCCGTTTACCATGGTGCATCAAAACTTTTCGTCCAGGTTTTGGCTCTGTGGTTGGTTTTCAATGGAATGTGGCATATTGGACTCGTGATTCAGAGCCGTGGGTAGATGTTTGTGTGTTGAACGGTTTCGCTCTGTTGGAATTGATTTTTAATACCAAAATGCAATTCCCACGGAGCAAATGCTTTCAGGACATAAACATAGTGAACTTTTTTCAGGGACCTGGGATCAGCTAAATTATCATCACTGCGGGAAGTGCGGTCGCAGGTACAAAAGCAAGAGTTCGCTGACCTTTCATCTCCGCTACGAATGCGGCAAAGAGCGGCAGTTTGCGTGTCAGCTATGTCCGTACAAGTCACATCAGAAGAGCCATCTCAAGCGGCATACCGATAGCCTTCACCCCCCAGTGAATTTACTTGAAATCATTCAACAAAACGACACGCAATCTTTCTTGCCACCACACTAGATATAAACTACTCTGCTGAGTTAGTTGACGTTTCAAACATTAATATGAGACTTTGGGCCGTTAATTTGGGTTGGGCCATGGGTATTTTTTTTTTAGTATTTTAAATGCCACTGAAATCATTACTGAAAGTTCATTCATAAGTTTGTAGCAATGCCGGGGAGCACAGTATTGTGCTCATATCTTCTCTCGTGGGGTATGCCGTACTGTGTTCATTGGAACAATAAATACATCCTGTGTCTAGCCTATCCTGTAGTATGCTCATGTAACTGATAAAAAATAAATTTTTCTCCTTTAAATTATTTCCCATTTCTATTTTTTATTTTTATTTACAATAAACACATATTTTTCTTTATGTCCTTTCGGTTTGATTGTATTTTGTGTATGTTCCTGTTACCTTACTTCCACAGCGTTAATGTTAAAATGAGCCATTTATCGATGGTTTAACATTGATAAATGTCTGACTTATTGATGGTTTAACATCGACAATGTCGTTGTGAAAAAAGGCTGCCAATTGACAACTTTACTTATAAAAATGGAGGGTGCTACTAGGTGGAGTCGACATTGCTTAGAATATTTGTTATTTCTTGCTGACAACTCCCAATTAGGACTGGTCTATACTCAATTAGTCTTTATTAATGCTAACCTCAACTATCGATATACATAAATTGCCTTTGTGGGTCACAATTATTTAATTGTAGATGTTTGTCATAAAGGACTGCTGCAAGCTCCATCGGGTGATACATACCATTACCACCTGTTGCTGGCTTGTTTGCCCAGTAGAAAGTTTAACATAAACGTCGGTCTCTGACTGTATCTGTATCTGCTGTTGCCATTTAGCATACTACTGGTTTTGAAATCAACGCTGATTTTACATCCAGAATTTTGTGATGTTGCAAGTTGACTTTTAAATCAACATTTTCATGACAAACAGAATAATCTGACACAAGAATTTCGGTTTCCAGACGCTTACGTGCCAAATTGCTCCGTACAAACAATTCTGACCGATCATGCCAGGTTGACGGGTGACGTTTCCAATAAACGTTACCAGTGCCTTCGTTGCTCCAAGAGTTTCACCCAACAGTCGAACTTAAGTCGCCACATGAGCCGGGAATGCGGTCGAAGTCCCCGCTACAACTGCCCCATTTGTCCGTACCGCGCCAAAAGAAGCGATGCCCTTAGTGCCCACTTCAAACGCATGCACCAATGAGTTTTGTGCTGAAAATTAGGACTAGCCGTCACTGTTAGTTTACAATGTATGCTATTGACACGCTGTGACATTGCTTTAGGTTTTTGTAAAGCATTTAGGGTTCTGAATGAGTGGGTTTGCCCTTTGTGCATTTGTTGTATCTGTACTAACCATTTCTCATAGTTGATATATTTTACAAAATAAAAAATATATGGAACACTTCCAATGAGATACCTAGCAGTTAATTAGCAGGTAAATACATAATTTGGCAATTCATGGAATTGCTTGTGGAAGGTACCTGTCACATATGTTCTTTTTACCTTGAGCTGGCAAACATATGCCTTATCAGCCAATTAATAAAGCCTTGAAATTGTAATTTTTATGTCTTCTTTTTCTGACAATGAGTAACTCCAGTTCTCTTATGAGCTAGGATCCTCATGGTCAATTTTTTTACGTCTTAAAATATGAACTATAACCTTAGAGAAAATAATATGGGTTATTTTCCCGTATTATTTTCTCTAAGCTATAACCAAAGTCACTACTGATATACATATACATATACATATATATATATATATTTATATATATATACTTATCAATTGTATATTTTTTTATTTTTCTCTAACAATAAAATACCCCACACATTGCAAGCGTTTGCAATTTAAATCAGATTTTAAATCACTACTGATAAGTTTGAAAATAATGCTTTTTCAATGTAGATTGAACTGAAAGAAAAGAAAAATCTTTTCTAGGCAATCATTATGAAAAAATATGCTTAGGTACCTAAAAAGTTGATGTGTAGTGCCTAAATCGTTAAAAATTTGGCCTTAAAAGTAATTTGGGACTGAATTTGAACAATGTTCACTTTTTTTAAAGGGATGAACATTTTCAAGAAAGAAAGCTGTGCGACCGAGAAATCTATTTCTTCGTAAAATTTGAAACAAAATTTAGTTTGGAAAGCAGTTTTACCACTGAGTTTCCAATAAGTTAAGTCTCAGCTCTAATGTTAAAAGTCTTTGCCAAAAATGGCGACCAATCACTACTAGACAAACAAAATTAATGGAGTCACCGGCACTTCACATTTTGGGAAATTATATTTCGTTATGTCTCGTAAATTACTCTCGTTTAAGGCTGGTTTACGGTTGATTAATCTTTCTTAATGCTAGCCTCGCCAATTAATATACATGAATTGGTATTTTTAGTCTTACTTATTTAGATTTTTTAAGGACAGCAACTCAATCGTGTTAATCGGCAACTCAATTACAACTTGTTGGAGGCTTATTTGCTCCTCAGAATTTTAACCATTTTGCGCTATGACTCGGGACTAACTGGGACCCTAATGGTTTTACTAATAAAATACTACTGAAAATTTGTATATATTTAACTGTTACGGATACAACTAAGCTTCAAATCAGAGTGAGCCACGCCTGAACTGTGTGTTGTTTGGCAGAGCGCGGGTGGCCGAGGTTCGTCTGTAAATCGTGCGGCCGCAGCTACAAGCACCAACCGAGTCTGTACAACCACATGAAGTTTGAGTGCAACAAGCAGCCAGCGTTTCAATGTCCACATTGCCCCTACTCTGCCCATCGCAAGGACACGCTCAACTGTCATATCAGCAACAAGCACAGACCATTGTTTATCGCTTCTATTTTAAACTGAGCTCAGATCTTAACAGCGACAGAACCTCTTCGGGCAAGCAACAAGCACATATCTGTTTGTCCTCGTCTAGTTGCCTGAATTAAAAGGGTCGTTGGTCTTTTGGTTTTGATAAGTCTTGTCAAAATATAGGTTTGGCTGTTATTGGGCCAATGAAAATTCTTGTTATTAGGATCACTAATATTGAAATACTCTGCCCATTGCAAGCATTTAAACCTAAATCAGATTTCTCAGAATGAAAATTCTGGTCTTCGCTTAAAGTATGCAGTGGTGTGTTGGTAAACAGAAAGTTTAGGGCCCAGGATCCCAGGTTGTGATTTTTTCCAAGTTGTGGTTGGTAAATTTTCTATATCAGTATTATTTCAATTAAAAAATTACATATTCTGAAATGTGACTTAATGGAAGTTGAAACAATCCTTTTATATACACTAACCAGATTAAAGTAAATGTAAAGGGACCAATTTGCCAAGCAAAGGTGCTCCTCGAGATGTCACCTCGAGATTCAACTAGATCTCCTCACTGGCCATCACTCCACTCTTCCCACAACACAGATTGAACGTAGTGTCTCTGATTTGTTTTGCAGTTTCTTTTAAAGAATATTTGGCAACTAAAACTTGTGAGCTGTACTCTTTAATGCAATTATGAATATTTTTTTTTAGTAAGATATTTTAGATTTGTAGTGAAGTTGTGTACAGTTATCCGGTAATATGACATTTTCTTGGAGGCCAAATAGAAAAAGCCTAAATGGAGGAATGTTGACATACAATTTTTTTTGTATAAACTATGGTGTTCTATTACTTACGTAATGAGCAGTTACCCCATGAAAGACACGTTTCCTAAATTAGAAGGTTATTAACCTAACTAGATCTGTAGTTATTCCTTTTTATTTTGATATTTTGTGCCTTATTATTTAACAAATAAAACAGTACCTAAAAACCATAAAGGTATGTCTCAGTGGCAATACTTTTAACACTTCCAGATTTATTTAGTAGAAGAATGTCCAGCTTACGCTGATGCTTTTTCACCTCTTAACTACCTATTTTGTAGAATCTGTACATAATATACCAGAGATTGGTGATATTTATTACGGTAATTACTTGAATTGTTCGTTGCTGTCTAACATTATTTTATGGCTTAGCTCTTAGTCTCTTAGTCGTGGGATGTAAATCTGTCGATGAAATCTAGTCAATGGGATGTAAATGTCTCCTAAATTGTATCTTGTAATTTTGTTCTTGTTCTTTGTAGATTTGGAGAAAGGGCTTTCTTTTCTTTTTAACAGTTGCTTAAATCTTTCTCCAATTCTTATTTTCTTACAGATTTTTAAATACTATTCAAAAAGTGACCACTTTGGTAAACAATACTAAAATAAGGTTCCACATTTTTGGCACCTTCATTACAAAATCCTCCTCTTGCGTGTACCAGCCCATTGATTCGAGTCTCATTCGCAGGCAACAAGGTTTTCCGGTGCTCGGTATGCTATCGTTGCTACAAACACCGGCAAAGCCTCAACGCACACCGTCGCTTCGACTGCGGCAAGGATCCTCAGTTTGCGTGCCCGCAGTGCTCATACGTCGCTTGGCGCAGGCCCAAACTGCGACTGCACTTCTTGCGCAAGCACGCAACGATTGCCCACGCGGTCACGCTGCAGACACACAGAGACACGTCATGAAATGCTACCGTAGTTACTTTCAGTCATGAATGATTGGACTTCAAACTGACAGGTCAAATCATGATGGGGCCAGAATTGCATTTTACCTGGGGTCATTTCTGTTGACACTGCGATGGGGTCCGACTCGCAAAGGCTAGATCTGATTCTGGCGCAACAAATTTCACTATGTAGGTTGTGATAAAACAGATACTGGCAGCACTGGGCTACAGGTTTAGTCAGATTCTTAGCGATAATTTTATGCCGTCGCGAAAAATACCAACTGATGACTACTATACCGAAAACGAAATGTAGTTGCCCAGAGAGTCTCTGTCATTTTGAGTGTTAAAAAATGTTATTTTGTTGTTTAACGTACATTACTCGCATTAGGGCTGGCTTACGCTCAATTAATCTTTGGGGATGTTAACCTCAACAATTGATTGACTAGTATCAATATCTTGAGCTGTAAGTTTTTTAATTGTAGAGGTTAGGAAGCCATGTTTTGGAGACTAGTTTTCTCAGCAGAATCTTAAGCATTAGTGCTTAGTCTCTGACATAAATTATAAACCCACTGGCAGCGGCCATGTGAATGAGGTATGGAGCTGACACATAATTTGCAGAATTTTCTCAACGGTTACAAGTATGTTTTGCATTGCTCCAGTGCGCTAGGAAATCTTTATTCTTTAGGACCTCAGTTTTGAAATTTGCTCCTTGCAGAATGCTGAATGTACATCCCTAGGTATGAGTTGTAATCATAAGACTAAGCATTTAGAGCTCCTTGGTCATGCAAACTTATCCCTTTCTAAGACACAACATATATTATTAAAGCACTACATTTGTTAGTGCTACAAATATGAGATTTCAGACATTATCGAAACCGTGGTGGCAAAAATAAGGCGGTCAGACAAATGGATTTTTTGTTGTAACATCCATGTAATCTTCTCACCCAAATAGTGATCTTATTCCAAATTTGCTATCAAGCTCGACAAAATCAACTCCATAATGCTTTAACGATGAAAACATATTTTCCTGAACAAACAAACCCTCATTATGATTTATCATGATCGAATAAATCTAGTAAGCAACATAATTTTTCTTGTCCATGCTCTTGTCAAGCAATATATTTGGAGGTGGACCGGACAAAATAGAACGATGTTCCAAGGGACGAGGGAGGATTGATAGCTTTAGCATCTCAATGCTGTTGAGATAACATTTTTAGGTATAATCCTAATATAGCAGAGTATGTATATTACCAACCTTTTTGCTTTCTTCAACAAAACCACGGTTTTTTTACCTTTCTAAAAGTGCAACAGACCACGAAACAACAAATACACTACCCTAAATCCAAAACTCTTGAAGAAAACCACCATAAACAAACACCCCAAACTGCTTAAAACACATCTTGGACCTGCCATCTTTGATATGTCAAAATATATCCCATAACTACACTACCTATACTCAAACCAGTTAAAATTCAGGACTTTCACACCATTGTCATTGACGCTATAAAATGATACTTTTACAACATTCTGCTATTTTAGGACAATCCCCGTTTAAAATAGTGCCCGCTTTTTGCTTCATCAAAAAGTATACGATCGAAATAGATTGACAATAAAGTGAAGAACAACACCTCTAGGTACAGTAAATGTGACAAGTGTAAAATTGTACAAAAAGTGCTCCGCCGCTTGTGGACCGAATAAGCTTGTTCTGTTGAAATGCTACGTAATTTCTATGCATTACTTTTGTGAAAGATCTAATTTTTGGGCTGGCAATCCGTTGTATTTTCCTGGTAAAGCTCATTCACAACAAACCTATGCAGTAATACATTAAACATAATATTTGTTTCATGGCTAAGTGCACAGACATTCACTATTCACATTCAGATGAATGTAATACAAAGTTAGCAAACTCCAAACCTGCTACATTCTGCAGCAACTGTGAGAAGGAGCTAACCAAACTCGAATAAGAAATTGCCCAAATCATACAAACTAATACAAAATGTTTAAATCACCAAACTTAAGTTTTGGAACACGAATGCATGTTTTGGTTGTAAGTTTGACACATACAATTTTCAGTTTCTGTTCACCATTTATAATTCTTAGTGGCATATTCAACTGGCTGCCTCGGTGTGCACCAGGAGCAATCTGCGTGTGGCACTGGGGCATGTAACTCTGTCCCAGTGAAACTTCCACGTTATCGACTGGCAAAATTTATTGCTTGGATTGCTCCCGGTGCACTTTTCTTTTCTCTGTAAATTTCAACGGAGCAATTTGAAAAAAAATGAGTACAGTGACATCTAGAGATCATGTATTCGGTGCTCAGAGCTGGTGCAAACCCAGTGAAGAGCCTGACGTCGTCTAACAGGTTTCAAACCTTGGTGCACGCCAGTCAAAAACACCAAAAAACTGTTGCAGTGGATTAATTCTGTATGAATGAACTTTTATAACTGTAGTGCAATGTTCTGCTTTTTCATCAAGGTGGGCACTGCCAGTAATTATTCCTATTGGCTATCAGCTTACTTCTAAATTTTGATGGGAAAAGTCTCGTTTTGTGTTTGCTTTATACCTGCATTGCAGCTAAGAATTTTGTGAGTGAGCTTTAATTCTGCCATAAATATCCGCAGTTTGGGTACAGAGTACCTGCTGGTGATTATTAAAACATCACCATCTGTTCTGTTCAGTAGCACAGCCAGTCACAATTGCCAATTACCTTAAGAAGTGACAATCGAATGCATGGTTTAAATTATTTATTAATTAAGGAATTCTCTCCAAGACTGTCTCATTTAATAAACTCTAATTTATATATGATTTAAAAATGAATTCTCTGTAAATAAAGATTTTATTAAAAATTCGGAGGTGGTACTTCCAAAACAGTTCCTTAGCCCCATCTTCATTTTCATCGACCCGTTTTCTACATTTTTGAAAGTCCTTCATGCATTTTGTTTCTTTCATCAGCCGATTTCCAATAATTGTTGCAGAATTTATCCATTTGGGAACTAACTTTGATTAGTTACTCTTTGATCAGACTCGTGCTTCCAATGTTTGAGATTTGTTCTTGTTATAAAACAAGCATGCCTCTCAAAATTGGTAGGCTCCTTCCCAAGTACGCTTCACATATGTAGTGCTGGGTCTTTGCAGTTTAATCTAAGATTTAATCACTGATTACGCTAGTATATGGTTGTATAATTTTTTGTAAGATTGTTTTCCTAATCTATTTGAACCTATCTATGAACTCTATGTTTCAGAAACAACCTATCACCAGAGAAGACAGAAACCATGCTGCAAACAGCTGGAATGGGTAGCCATATTTTAACTACTTTTTCTACTCTCAGGCTTGCCGCGAACCCTGTATCCTCTAAACGTCCCGGGTTACGTGAGGGCTATTACTGCCAGAACTGCGGCAAACGTAAAGTGTGGCGAAACTGCCTCTTCTGAGAAAATCGCCTAAAATTTGAAATTAGCTACAAGCCGTCAGTCCGTATTGCCTGCTACAGTTCAAGCAGGGACAACATTTGAATAGACATGTTTCTCGCGGACACTCAGCAGTGACTTGACGCCTGTAGAATATCTGTGCAGTTTGGCTGTTGATATGCTTGTAACATTTTTTGTGTTATGTTAATGTTATGTTTACGTGTCACACCAATAAAAAACACTTATCAATGGCATTTTTAGAGCATTGTCATCAAAAACAGACAATGTACAGGTACACCATAGTGGAAATGGGAAGAATGACCTTCATGGTCAATAGAAACAAGAGGGATATTGGAATTGGAATAACCAGAGAGAACTTTTATTTCAGGTGCCTTTTTTTTTAGTGTAAAAGAACATCAAAATATGAGGGAGTGGTGCCAACTGCTAATAAAGAATTTGTCTGTAGAATTTAAACAAAACAAAAAAAACCTAATGAATAATTTTTAGTTTTGTCACTTTAAAAATCATGAAAAATCCCATTGAAGGTGAGAAAAATCTAGGTGAGGGACAGCTAAATTCATAGTTGGGGAAGAATCTTTTAAAAAGATCACGATCGTGCGATCGCAATTTTTTTTGAATCTCATGATCTTTTAATTCGATCGCAATCGGATTTTCCACGATATTTTTTTTAAAGATTGTTTTAAAAGATTAAGCTCATTTGCACAGTCGTTCCTTTTTTGGTGTTTTTTGTTGTACAGCACTTGAAATTGAAATTTGAATGTGGCAAATGGAAATATTTTTCATAGCTTTCAGTTTCCTTCGAAGACTTGAAAGCGTTTCCAGGATTCCAAATGGTTTTACTTTATTTAGTGTTATTAATGCGTGCAAATGCTGCCTAGTATGTCCGCCGTGCCTGTCCACGACCACAGCTTTTCTCAAATTGGGTCATCAAGATTCGAGGCCCCCTTTCTGCCATGTTCCACTGACCACTGTCCGTTGTAGAGAACATGCAAAGCATTTTTGTTCCTGTTAAGTGTTTACAGGCTGTTAATTTTTTTCTTGTATTCTTGACTATAAGTCTTAGTGCTTGTCGCATTGTGTTCCTACTATTTCTATATTAATCAATTGCATTTCCCAGCACCTATAGGTGCTATAAATCAGTTTTTTTTTTCAGAGATCACAGGTTTTTTTTTTCGAAAACGATCTTTTCTTGAAACGAATTTGAATTTGATCTTAAATAAAAGATCGCAAGCTTCGATCTTCGATCGCGATTGTTTTTTGACGACGATCTTGATCTTTTTATAAGATCGATTTCAAAAAGATCTTCCCCAACTATGGCTAAATCCAACAAAAAAAGCACAGCAACACCCACTGCATCCAAGGAAAACAACCCTTCTACCCAAAATCATGTCTATATATTGTTGTAGTACTGAGATATCTGTAGGGTACAATCTGTTCTCATTCTGTGAATTGGAATCAGATTTTGTTTAGCCTTGTTTATTGTTTTTTTCTACTATTTTCTTGTTTATAGGGAAGACCTTTTGTTTGTAATGGTCTCCATAACCCTGGTGGGGTTTAACAGCCTGTGGTCTGTTTTCTAACTTTTTGGCCAAAGTCAAAATATATTTAGCTGATAAATTAGCTGTCAGTGCAATTTTGGTCTCTAGTTTATAACTCAGATAGTTTTTTTTTCTATTTCAGCTTTTGCCACAAGGCTGGTAGGCTTCAATAATAACACTTGAAACCAAATTAAACTGTATTTGTGTTATTCACAATAGGTTTGTGAGTAAAGCCTTTGAGTACTGTTTGAAAGGCCCGAGATTCGTTAACCCAATCACAACTGAGTGGCTGGTGAAATGTTTTTGTGACAGTTAAAACGACACGTCTAACAGCATTTTCTGCCAGCAGGTAACCCTCTCGGAAGTGGTTTTGAGACAGTCTCCACTTCCAGGCAGTGCCCCCGAATCTACTGCGACATCTGTGGCAAGCAGTACTCGTCAATGAGTACCCTCCATAGACACCAGCATTACGGTTGCGGAAAGAAACCTTCTTTTGCCTGTTCGCAATGTCCGTTTCTGTGCGCTCGAAAAGACTACTTGCGGGAACATACAAAGCGAGTCCACAAGGATTGAATTGGAGACCAATTCACATCTACTGAACCAAATGTTTTTGGTTTCGAAGATGGACTTTTTCTTTAAAAATGTGGGTTCTGGAAGGAACCAATTTGGAGTGTTTCCAGAAAATTTTCATGCTCTTTAGTTGCATTTTGAGTCTAAAATATGACTAAGACTCTAGATCCTTGGGTTTGAAAAGTTTATCAAGGTCTGTCTCAAAGATACAGTGACTTGAGTTTGTATGTCAGTTGCTCTCCAATTTCCGACTTCTGCTAGCCAAGAAATTTAGTTACCAAAAATTTGCATTTTTCTGTCATAAAAGGAAAATGTTTTTATTTATTTCTTTATTATTTCTTTATTTTTTTATCACTGTACATTTTTCTGACCTTCACCATTAATGGCTTGTAACATACTAAAATACAAAATGATGATGCATTTGAATATACTTTCCTTTCCATTTCAGCTTTCGATCTTTCTGTGATCAAGTTATAGTATTGGTTACACATAGTTGATCGGGGAGGGGGGGGGGGGGGGGGGAGGGCAGCATCAAGGAATGTCTTTGGTGTTACCTATGTTGTGTGTTTATCTTTATTTCAAAGATGGGCAGCGAAGACCTTTTAAAAATCTACATTAAAAAAAACTTCAAGTGGCATGCAACAAGTTTTTTTTTGTACTTTTCAGCTTCGGAAAGAGAAATAACATGTAATCTCGATTCGAGCACTTCATACTTGCCACCCCACCACGCTTTGAATATGTACTGATGATGTCATCATGACTCATGCTCCTGTTATAGAGCTTTTGCCGAGCCAATGCTAAGTTAATGTTGCTCTGGCTACCTTCTGACACCGGTTTCTGCTTGTAGGTACCCAAGAACCAGGCACGAATGACCAGAGCAAGCCATTCCGTTGCGACACCTGCGACAAACGATATGGAGCTCATACAAGCCTTGCTAGCCACAAAAGATATGAGTGCGGTAAAGAGCCAGCGTTTCCCTGTCCGTATTGTCCGTACCGATGCAAGCGCAAACACAGTCTGGGTCTGCATCTCATGCGTGTACATGGTGACTGTCCACCACCCACGTCTACCGGATCACATTGATGGCATGATTTCAAGCGTTGGGCTTTCAAATAAATTACAGTTAATCTTACCCATCATAATTTGGTATGATATAATAATAAAAAAAATTGGGAGTGGGGTACAGAATGAGAATAGGTGTATTACTTTAGGAAGACGTGTTACCCTTCCTTCTGATGCCACGTTTCATGGAAGTACTTGTAAAACAATGAATACACTGCCTTACATTTTACCTACTTTATGAACTTATTGTCGTAGGTATTTTTAGAAATAATGATTTTAGTTGTACACTACACTTAGTTGTCACTAGTTGTGACGGTTGTAGAATTTAATGAAAGATAAAATTGTTAGATATAGTTAGTGTTGGCTACTCGTGAAAGTGGGCTGTCAAAATACAAAATTAAAACTTTTGTCTCGGTGTTGTTGTTGTGAAACCTATGATAAAAACCTGTTTAGGTACATTAACTAGTATCCTTCCTAAAAGTCTGTCCACTCGTAGAATTTCCAATTTTCTATTCACCCAACTTAGGTTGTTGATGTCCAAACCTGATAAATATCTGTTGAATCAAGTATTGACTGCAAAAATGATAATATAATTTATTAAACAATACCTGGATTTATAAAATAATGGCTAACTATAGTTGTTCTAATAGTTTTTCTCACCCTAGGCCAGAACATCGATTACACTGGGACGAAAAGCGTACTCTACTATTGTAGCACCTGTCCAAAACGCTACACTACGAAAGGAGCTCTCAGTAGTCATCAACGTTTCGAGTGTGGAAAGGCGGCTACACTTGCCTGTCCTCACTGCCCTTACCGTTGCAAGCGCAAGCACCACCTGATCAGGCATATACAACAGCATGTGCTTTCTATAAGCTCAAGCTAAGTATAACTAAGCACAAAGCACTAGCACTAAGCTTTCTATAACTCACCTGCTATGATTTCCTAAATGTTCTTATAGTTTTTTGTTTGATATGACAGCCAATAGCTGGAATGTGTCACTGTGTTATTGTTGGAGTGGCAATTGGCTCAGAGCTGCGATCATATGGTGATGTAGTAGATGGTTTTGCTGCGTTTCGATTGATTTTTGGTCCTGAAAAGGACCTGAGTCGACCTGTTAATGTTGTCAGTTAATTTATAAATATCCTGATTTACCTGTAATTTATTTGATTTGTAACCCATATCGTTGGATAACCCATATTGATCCGAGAATTGTGTGTTACGAATAATTTAAATGAGAAATAAATTCCTTCTTCCACCTACTTATTGTAGTTTTTTCTTCTGCTACCATATTGTTGCTACCATATTGTTGGTTGGGAAAATAAAATTTTTGTTTGTTAAGTTACAGTAATACAAATATGCTAAAAATGATTGTTCAATATAATTGGTACTGTTTCAGTTTGATTGATAAGTTTACTAGCCATCTGATAGCGTCTCTTTGTGGCTAGCACCTTATTGTGTTGAAGGGTTTTGTGTTATCCAATGAATCGGGAGGAATTTCCCAGCAGTTGGTGCTTGCTATATGACATTGAAATCTGTGACTTGATTATTTTGTTAATCATCTGATGTTTGCTGTGCTTAATCGCTTTCTTAACAAGAAGTGATTATAAAATTCATCTGCATCCATGTTATTTCTTGTTACTGAATAAATCTGTTCCTATTAGCTTCTACAAAAATACGCTTTGACCAGAAAATTGATGACCTAAATAAATTTAAAACATTTGAACTAATGATTATGATCAATAATTATGATCCATTAATAGGTATACACCTAGATTGATTGTTATAATGATTTGTGTGATTTTGTAATGCGGCGTTTTGACAGCGGGCCCTGCAGCACTGGTCAATAAGCATGGTGAATGAGTGGATGATGATGAACTTACCGAGAAGGGACGAGGGGAAATCCTGTGCCGGCACGTAGTCTACTTCTGTTGAGGCGCAACAAAAATACAAACAAAAATGAGTACAAAAATGTCAAAATTTCTCCAAAAGTCTATGCTGTCGAGAGGTTGATAAGCAAGACAAAGGAAAGTTATTTTACTAATTTACATATCTCCAAGCTCTCCCAAACAGAGCTAGCCATGTGTATGATGGTCATCCATCCAAAACCTGACTTAGCTCTATGTTGCTAAATTTCTGTGATCTAATGAGAATGCATTTTCTTTCTAATTCAATCCAATGCTAAATTTTTAGAGCCTGTCACAATTGAAATTGTGTAACATGGCCTTTTCTTGCCTAAATGGTCTTGATATTTGTGTTTGTCTGTCACAAATTCGTACAGATAGCTTCTATACCTAATTTAACTACAGTTCTGCATCCATAATCTATTGAAGGCAAGTCACTAAGACCAATTCTAGAAACTACATCATCTCGTTGACTATAATGCTCAATACTATGAGGTCATGATCTCGATAACCTTGTATTTTGGACAGAAGTTGTTGTTGACCAAACTATCAGAACCACTTAGGATTGTTAACTCAGAAATTTCTGGAGCTGTTGTATTGTAAAAGTTATTCTTGAAAAACCAAGACCAACTGCATACGTGCTAGTCTTCTAATGATTTTTCTTCCCCCAGGTCAGTAGTTCTTTAACTCTCATTTCAAACACTGTGAGATGAAAAGTGTGCTTGAAAAAGAGCGTCCGGAGCGTGGAATGGAGTCTCTATTTGTATATCCGTTGTGTTCTTATGCTTGTACGCTCAAGAAAATGTTGTGCAGGCACATGGAACCCATGCACTAGTGTCTCGAATCTGCCTGAAGCGATGACTTTAAAGAAGTGCATCAAGTTCATTTCACTTCAAACATTTCTGGAAGAAGACAGGAGACACAAATATATTTTTTTTCCTGGCTCCTCACCTTGCTTTATATTTTGACAGTTTTGTTGCTACATAAATCTTGGGCCCATGTAGGTTGTTTTGAATTTGTAGGATTGTATATTGCATTTAATTTAACCACGGAATATCGTTAGCTGACGGAAAGCGCTGTAAACCTTGTGCTTTGGAACACAAGTAAATAGCTTTAAATTTGTTTTAGTTAATTTTATTTTCATTTTGCATCCAGTTGTTTCTTTCGATACGTTCACTTTTAACATGTCTTTATTTATTTATTTATATTTAGTTTTAGTATTATGTAAGTTATGTTTTAGTTTACCTTGCAGTAATAAATGAAAACAGACTTTGTCTTTTTGCCAACAATTAGTGTACCTAATACTATGGGGCAACAAGCTGTAGCATTATCACCTACCATTCAACTAAAAAAGTGTACCTAAGTTAACTTTTAGGTATGATTAGGTGAGTTTTTTTATTAATGAGCTAGCTTTATTTTTTATGTATTTTTTAACTGTGTTTTCAATTGTGTTTATTTGATTCCTTACACAACCACCCTGGCCCTCCAACTGTATGATGCATAAACTGATTTAATATCTTAATTCAAAATAGTTTAAATATTATAAGCGTACCATATTTAGCAAAAATTTGCAAACTAGCAAAAAAAACCACATCATTCTGATATCAGTTTCTTCCCTAGATCTGAATTTCATCAGCATAATCAACAAGACATCCAGCGGCTTCAATTGCAGCTCCTGCAACAGGTGCTACTCGAATATAGGGGCGCTCAGGAGTCATCGACGCTGGGAATGCGGAAAAGAGCCTACCTTTGCGTGTCCTCACTGCCCTTATCTTAGCAAACGCAATTTTCACCTAAGAAGACATATGCAAATTGTACACAAGCAATGTTAATTTGTTCATCTTTGTTTTATTTTGTACTTTTTTTTATGTCAATAAATTTCTCATCTCAAAACTGGACGAAGTGTCTATGGTAATTACTAATAGTAATTACACATGAAGTTCTTCGTGGTATGTTGCGATCAATTTGAAAGTGACGTGGTTTTTAAACTTGAAATTAGCGGGCTTTATGGTCAGGTAAAAACTCAAGAATTCATTTTTTAAGTTATTTCAATGTTTTTTTATAATTTAGTAATAAGTAGTAATTATTATTACCCATAGGTACTTTGTGCAAATAAATTAAAATTTGGAACACGTTTTTTAGATATACATTGCATTTTTTTGTTATTTAATATTTGGGAACACACTGTTTGACCTGCATTTTAATATTATATGACTAGAAACTAGTTTGCTGTTAGTTTATCTGGCCGTAGCGCCGTTTTGTGGATATTACTAAAGACTTTATTTTCTTCCCTAGGCCACATTAAAACCAAGCCACAACGGCAGAAATTCAAATGCAAAGCTTGCCCCCCAAAGCTATTCAACACGGGGAGTGCTCTGCAATCATCTATATCATGAGTTTGGAAGAGAACCGACGTTTGTCTGTCCTCGCTGTCCTTATCGTTGCAAGCGAAAGTTCAACCTACAACAACATATTCGCCGCAAGCATGGTTCAAAATGTCCAGAAACAAAATAAAACATACTACCATTGAGTTTATGGCCATAGTTAGAGGGTCAGTTTTATTATTATGCTTTTGCTGAGCAAACGAGTCGGCAACATGTGATAACTGTAGGTACCACCCGATGGCACTGCCGATATATTTGTCAAGGACTTTTTCTTTTGACACCTTGCCCTGTGAAACTGGTCTAATGGCATTCCGAACGATATTACTACATTTCCATCTCATTGTATTTGGTGTTCAATACTTTTGCGTGGTTGAAAGTTGTAATTTTCCAGTCCAATATATTCCAAGAGTAAAAAATACATTTGTTGTACCTCTACTCCTTTTAGCAGAACACGCTTTTCCGGCAGAGGCACCACCGATTGTTTTGATGTGACATGCGGGGCCAACTGCCAATTTTCAAAACACTACAAATTAACTTTGCCAATGTCCACAATTTTCCTTTTGTTTTAGTGCATTTCTCGTGCCAAGATGTTTTGTTTTCAAAATGAGTAAGACATTTTATAAGTACTGCACAAAAAGAGATTGGTACTATCAATATGTGGCTGTATTTCACTAATAATTTATTTAATTTTTAATAATTTTCTATCAAAAGTGCCAAACTCCTAGTTAATAAGAGTGAAATAACTCTAAACTATCTTAAGTCCAAACATTCACCTAAAATTAAAAGAATATAATGTGCACGATTATAATGTGTATGGCTCATAGCAAGAATTAACAAAATAAATATACAATTCAGTCTTTTAACATTTATTTTGCTATTTACCAGCCCTGATGTGGCTTTAACCAGTTTCAACTGCAACTTCTGCATGAAATCCTTTTCAAAGAATGTGGATTCTAAAACTGTTACGCTTTTCGAGCTCACACGTCTTTATATTATCTGCGCCGCTAAAAACCTTTTCAACAAGCTGAGAAGACATGTCTGTCTTAAAAAAAAATGCTTAAATCTAAAGAAAAATTGACATTGATGTCCTAGTGATGCTATGTTGTGGTTTCAGTTGTGATAGCTTGATGAAGAGATTTCCTTTTAAAAGTCCAACAGTTATAGGAAAAAACCATGTGCAATACGAATTTGAAGCCTCTTTTTACCTATATTGTACCTAATAATACAAAATAAAATAACGATGTTTTTTTTTCTGTTAACCATGGTGGCAATTCACTAATGTAGCATCGGCACCCTGATGCTTGAACCTTGAACCCATTTTTAGTTGAGTGAAATCTAACACAATAGCAAAAATATGGTAAAACAACTGGCAAAAGCAAGGATTTCAGAAATAAAATATTACTTACAATCTAATACTGATATTTTTCTTAGGCCAACTTCATGTAAGCAATACCAATCAAGACACAAGCAGCTTCAATTGCAGCTCGTGCAACAAGTGCTACTCGAAGAAAGAAGGACTGAAGAGTCATAAGCGTTTCGAGTGTGGGAAGGAGCCTACGCTTGCTTGTCCGTTCTGTTCATACTGCAGTAGGCGAAAATACGATCTTAGCAGGCATCTTGAAAAGAAGCACCCGTAAATAATTATCATTTACCCCGTAAATGGGTAAACTTATTTCACCCCAATAGTGATGAGTTTTTCGTAGCAAGTTTAAAGTAATTGCAGGAAATTCAGGTCTTTTTTTCTTAAAAATATTGTTATGAATATAGATTGCACATTGTTTTCATGTGTTTTTTCTTAAAAATGTTTCATTTAAAAACTGCAAACCATCATGCACCTATTAAATGGTTGAAATCTGAAAGACGTGCAATAGCCTTCAATCTATTGCAGTTTGTGCGCACACATAATATGCAGAGAGATCATGGCTTTTTCGAATCCTCGATATCTACAAAGCCAAAATAGTGAAAACAATCAATAGATGTTCATGAACTCCGTTTAGCGAGAGAACATACTTTTTCAGAAGAGGCACCACCAGTCGTCAGTGCTATGGGGACCAACTGTAATTTAAAAAAACTATAAATCACCTTCGTTGATGTCAGTGATTTTAATTTTCCTGAGCTTTTGTTATGCTAAGATCGTTGGTTATTCAAACTTTTACAAGTACTTTTCGACCTAAGTAACAATCTTAGGAATTGTTTTGCAGGCGTAAAAATAATTAAAATAATGATTGAAATAAATAGTTAATATTTTTATTCATGAGTTGCTGGCAATGCTGGGGCATTTTTATTGTGCAAGTCATTAATTACCAAACTTTATGCTCTAATATGATTATAGATATGTAAATATGTGGTTAATTAAAATAGATTTGTAATTCCATTTTTGTTTTCTATTTCCAATTTCCAAACATGGATGGTGCAGGTGCCAAAAAAAAAATTCTCTGTAAGTCACTGAACAGCTCTTGGTTGAAATTTATTTTATTACACTTACCGACCTTTTTTGTTGTAGACCTCGAAATGAAGATGCCTAAGAAAATTAAAAAGAGACAGATATGGAATACCTACTTCAAGTCTGCAGGCTGCATGTCGGGCATTTCTGAAAAACAAAATGGGATCATTAAAGACATCCAAACAGTTGAGCATTTCAAGATCCACTATTTGTGGGTACATAAAAAAAGTTGTGAATGAGAAAAACAACGAAACTACAGAGGCTAGAACAGTGGTGCGAAAGAAACTTGGGAGAATACCTGTACTGAAGAACGATTAAGAAAAGGATAAATCAAGTAGACATGAGTCTAAAAACCATCATAAAGGAAAGGAGCTGGCTAACTACGGAAAGAAAATGGAACCGTATTTATTTGGCTTGACCCTAAGCAACCTTAAGCAGATGGCCTATTAACATGCCTGGAGAAACAATCTTCCCAATCAAAACAAGAAAGCAAATTAGCAGTGAGGATTTAGATTATCCTCCTCTAGAGAACACTGGCAGTGAAATAAATGGAGTTTGAAGACTGATTTCATGGTTTTTTCTGCACATTTTGCAATGACAAAATATTCAGAAGATTTTAGTGGTCAGGACTTTGGAGTGGCTCATGTGTACCTTCTGCTATAACTGGAACCACAAATGTGATGAGGTCAGTGGAGAGCACAAGAAAAATATTTTTTCCTTCTGTTTAAATGATTAAACATGTTTAAATTGTTGACATTCCTTTTTTTTAACTTTTTACACAAATATTTTCTGTTCTTTGCTCTGTTTGTTATTTGAGTTCTCTCCCCCCCCCCCCCCTTCCCACTTTAAAAGTCCAGCATTCACACTTGCTCAGAAGGACTTTGCTAGCAGCACCTTTTAAATAACAGGTGCTTCTAATTTTGCGTGGTAGGCGATGATAAAAACAGAGATAAACGACGTTAGGAACCGATCAGGATGTCTCTGAAAATTCAAAGGTTTAATTCAGCTACATAACTTAACTGTTATGGGTTTTGGAACTAGTTGATCTCAAGATACCAAAAGCAATAGTTCTGGGTGATATTAAGTTTCTAATAATAAATTGGAAACATTTAGGAAATGTAAAAAATAGCTAGAGTAAGAGAGATTTGTAGAGACCCACCCAAACAGTTCTGGTTTGAAAACTTTTTTTTAAATATATTTATTTGCAGAGTTTCATCAATCAGGGAACATATCTTATGGAAGCGTTCCAATGCCACATGAAAGTACTGTCCTGATTGTACTGAAATGTACTTCACCAGTAAAAAAGGCTTCTGGATGTTATTAATCCAGTAGGATGTATACCTACCCGCCAGTAAACCCAGTAAGCTTTACCATTGCAAAGCAACCAATATCTACAAGCTACATTTTTTTCAGATTTTTCTGCCTGTAGACCATTCTGCCTGCACACATTTTTATGAGACAAGGTCTTAGCATGCTCAGTTAGACTGCAACAGATCTCATGGTCTGCAACCTCTTTAAAGTCGTATTTTCTATATGTGAAACAGCCGACGTCCTCTTGCTAGTTCTGTCTACACCCAAACACATGGAAAGGTAACTGCTGAGCAGCAGTCTAAGAATGAATGTTTAATTATCTAAGAAATTTTAAGAATACTTGTCTTAAATGAGAGGCTAAGCTTTGACTGCCCGGCAAAACAATTATTGGACGCGGCTGTGTTGCATGCGTTTTTCTCTCAGAGTTTTCTAATTATAAGGTAACAATTACAGAGTGTAGAAAATACAAGTATTTCTTTTAACTTTGTTTTCTTTACTAGGCCAGTGCAGCAAGCAAATAAATATCACCGTAAAGGATTACTTCTACTGCATCGGCTGCTCCAAACGTTACACGACAAATGACGCTCGCAGGCGACACCAACGTCAAGAGTGTGGAAAGGAGCCTTCACTTCTATGTCCTCTCTGCCCATACCGAGCCAAGCTCAAACACCATCTGCAGTCTCATCTCCAGCACATCCACAGGAAGCAATTCTAAGCAAGCACATATTAAAAATAAAAATGCAATGTAATTTTTTTGCAGTTTTATCATGCTTTTATGCTTTCCTAGAAACTGAAAAAAGAAAACTTGAATGTAAAATAATTTTCTACTAATATCATTAATTGATTTTTGGGGTTTTGAGACACACTGTTCTGACAACTGACCCTTCGGCACTAGTCTTTTGGCGTTTTTGATTGAGTGGGTGACGATGATGATGAACCTAACCTAGCTAAGAAGGAAGGCGAGACAATCCTGTGCCCACTGGCTTAATACCCCAATAAATGCTACTAACAGAATT
Organism: Protonemura montana; assembly: GCA_947568835.1. Classification (NCBI taxonomy): domain Eukaryota; kingdom Metazoa; phylum Arthropoda; class Insecta; order Plecoptera; family Nemouridae; genus Protonemura; species Protonemura montana. Next base: position 8,585,900 of record OX387608.1, read on the forward strand.
CCTTCACAAATTGAGAGGTTGATAAGCAAGGGGATTGGAGTTAATTCACTAACTTTCATCCCTCTAACCTATCGTCCAAACAGAGCCAATACCATACCCAGTGCAGTGTTTCTTAAATTTGGTGATATCATGAGAACCTGTGTTTCTAATATGCCAAATCGTTGGGTTCTGATCTACTGGGCTTCCTGGGAATGTCTGTTTTGTTTGGAACTTTGACTCTGCTGTTGTTATCATTGTGGTTTGGCACTAGCATTGATAATGTAATGTATTTGTTTTCTTGTGTTTGGTGTTTAATTTTCAATGCAAAAATTAAGATGCAAACCTATTATAATAGAGACTACTACTTGTGTGCAAGGTAAAACACTAACACACGCGACAATGAACTTTTTTGAAATTCTGGACAGTCATTTAAAATAGAAAATAAAATATTAACAGCAAATAGGCTCTCAAATATTCTTTAAAAATATCTCATTATTCTTGCCAGGTTTCAATTTATTTATCTCCATGCAAAATGCTCGTTGGAAATAAAATTAAAGCAAGCTTCATTGAGTGATATACTCATCGTTTTCTTTAATGCTGTTTCTTTTCTCAGGCCAGACTTTCTGCAATATCAATGCTTCTCAACAAGGCACGCCTTTTCAATGTGGCTCGTGTGCCAACAACTATACGACCAAAGGGGCGCTCTACTACCATAAACGCTACGATTGTGGGAAGGAAGCCACATTTTTTTGTCCTCACTGCACATACCGTTGCAAGCGCAAATTCCACCTGACTAGACATCTACGCGCACACGAACGTTAGGTCTATTTGGCAGAGCTGCACTTTTCACACTTTACATTATAGCATCAATATAGAAGTCCAAGGCATCCGTTGGTTGGCAAAAACAAGTTTTAACTAACTTCTATCTTGTGTTTACTAGCATCAATGGCAGGGACGTGCGGTCAGGGCATGGGGGGCATGCGCCGCATACCCTGAGAAAATCACGAAGTGGGTTATTTTTATGTTATTCCATTATTTACGATAATTATTTACAAATTTGGCGGGGAAAAAGAATCGGACCGAAGTTTTCGGTTTTACATTATTAAAAGCGCGCTTCCAGCAGGTATGTCTTATGGCGATATTCATGGTGACGCTGAGTGAGCGGAAAGGAAGAGGGTAATTCCCTCTCACTCGCTCTCACTCACTCGCTCTCGCTCCTCTAGCTCTAGCGTCGCGTCATCGTAAGCTCTGGCCCAGTAGCTTTTAGCTCTCTAGTGGCCAGCACGCATGTGTTGCCAGCAGTTTTCTGTGAGATGATTAAAATAACTTCCCGCTCTTGGCGCCATGAGGGAGCTTGGCGCAGGCAGTCAGTCATCGGCCCGCGCTGTTTTGGGTAGCTACTCTCTGGGTAGAATCGCGTGGGTGACACTTACATTGCCCTGCAATGTCCACATATATATATTATATATATAGGTATATGAATATTATATATAATATTTATATATATATATATTTTTTTTAAAGAGCATACCTAAGTTCTAGCCTCACTACACGCCACTGATCAATGGTTCCAATAGTTCCAATTAACTTGAAACAGCTCTGTAAAAAGTGTTAACACTGGAAAACAACTGACAGAACTGAACACTGCAAAATGTACTGGTTTATAGCTGGCACTTGTGACTGGCGCTGGCAATGCAACTGGTTCATAGTCGGCATTCAAAGATAATGATAAAGCTGACTGCATTTTGATTATTCATCTGAATGTTCTTTGAGAACATTTTCTTCACCAACATATGTACACAATGAGAGTAATTGTAACAACTTACATGCCTAAAATAATAGTGTAATGATTTGTGAACTGCAGCAAGAACGTGCACTCTTGCCTGTCCTAACTCTTGAGTGTTCATATAGAGCCAAGCGCAAATCCAACTTAACCAACATCTCCAAGTCATCCACACAAAGTGACTTCAGAACTTGCCTATTAAAATGTCAGGCTTTCCAAATTCTTACTTTAATTTCTGTTTTGGATTTTAAATTACTACCAAGAAGCTGAACGTCTGAAATATTATTAGTATTTTTTTAATTGCGCAAGGTTTCATATGTATATATTTTTTTCACTTGAATATCATATTGATTGTAGACCTACTTACCATGTACCAGTAATAATAAATTATGTGCACCATATTGTCCGTGTTCATTTTTATCACTTTTACTTATAGTCATGCTGCTGTTGATTGTTGATACTATTTAGACATACAGATTTTAACTACACAAGTTAATTGACGGACAGTGTTAAACAGAATTGGAATAAAGTGTTAAATTAACTGCTTAAAGTAGTTTTAACACTATTTGCAAATTGAAACTAGTTTCATTGGATTTGTTTCCCTAGGGCTTGTAATGTAGATGATAGTAGCTTTTTCTTGGTGGTTATTTAAAAGTTATGGTGTGGTGACATTGAATGGAAGTTGAATGGATCTGTTAATCAGATGGCCATAACAAGTTAACATTTTAGAAACAATTATGGCTGTAATTCTTGCGACCAGTGTCTGACAGCTTTTTCTGCCCTTAGTCTACCGGAGCAACCTCCTGCACTTCGATGCCTCTGCCCTGCATATTCCGCACGAATGCAACGGCTGCGGTAAAAGATACGCTGCCCTTGGAAACCTCAACAGACACAAACGCTACGAATGTGGCAAGGAACCGACATTTTTTTGCGAGTTCTGTCCATATCGGTTCAAGCGCAAACACCACATGAACAGACACGTATTGGCAGTGCACAAGCAATGACACGTTGCTGCGTGAATGAAATTTTAACCTGTGATGAAAAAAACTTCAATTTGTGTGTAAGTTTCACTGGTTTATCAGAGCTGTTTTTTTTGTTTTTTTTCGTTTCCTTTTAAAATAATTGATGTTGAGTTACACCAATGCCTAAGGTACCTTAGATTATCCGTAGTCCAACAAAACTGGATTTGGAACTAATATTGAGTTTTATTCTACCTTCCAAATTTTCCTCTGAAAAAAGTGAATATTAAGTGACATCTATTCCTGACACTTACGTGCAAAAGAGTTTACTTAGTAAGGATTCTAGGTTTATTCATAAATGAACCGTATGGTTGAAAACCAACCAAAGAAACATATCTCACCATGTTGATGACAAGGCTTTACGTGTCGTGAACTTCAATCAATGGCAGTTTAAAAAAAAACTGAAGAAATGGTGGCCCTATTTATCATTTGTTTTCTGTTAGATGGCATGACATAATTTCAGATTCTGCCTGCACTGACAGTACAGTGGGCTCAGTGCAGCATGGTGCAGCGCCCTTGCGATTGTGTCATTATTTCATACCAATGGGGATATGACAGAAGTATACCTAACTATAGTTTAGGTCCAAGACCCAAAGAACCACCCAAGGAGCCGGCCAAGGGCGTGCTGTTGCTGCAGTCAGTATCCCTGGAGTAACGTCTTGCAAGCACCATGACATCAAACAATAAAGCTTTGATAATTGGGGCTCACGCTTTTGATACATTTTTTTATAGTTACTGGATATTTCATTGATTGGAGTTCTTGATGGTACAAATTGCATTATTTAACAATATTGGAGACTTAGTTCAACAATCTAGCAGAAAAATGTACTTCTTAAATCCTAATCTTGTACTTTATTTTTTAAATGCTAACAGTGGGCAAGATTAAATGCTCTTTGTACATAAAATATTATGTGAATTCCGATGTAAAAACCAGTTAAACATTCCTCCATTAGACTCGGGTGTAAATATATTTATGAAACCACTTACTTGTGTTTCTGTTATGTACATGTCCATGAAGTGGGGCATTTAAACAGTAACAATTGATAAAATTAAATAAATGTCAAGAAATACCATTTTCAGTTATTTGACACACTAACATTTTGAATTACAGTTTAGGTAATCATGAAATCTGTAATGCCACCAAAAATGATCGAGTGTTACTATTTAAAAACTAATACGAATAATTTATGAATAAGATTTGAACCAAAGGTTTAATTAATTTGTGTTTAATATTGACACGGTGTTTTTTTTCAATACGCGTTAGCTATTCAGAATGAAAGCATGATATAAATTGGCCAGTTATTCTTTAACAGTGTCTCTTGCCCTTAGGCTGGCCGCACAATGCAGATATCTGCAATATCATGAGCGCGTGCTCGCCATTCCGGTGCAAAGACTGCGGCAAATGTTACGATGCGCCAGGTGGACTCAACAGTCACCGAGTTTACGACTGCGGAAAAAAACCGACGTTCACGTGTCCTATTTGCCCGTACCGATGCAAGCGCAAGTACCATCTGCGGAGACATATTGATGTCATGCACAAAGACAAGCAAGTGACTTGAAGTGATCTGCCAATGGAGTCAACAACAATTTTCTCAGATTTAGTCACTCGACTGATGACACATTTATACGATCAGAGAAAAACATAGAAAGTTTACCGATGATTTTGATATCTACGAATGATCATGAACGTGTATTGATTTGTCTTCTGTCTAAGTTTTGTCCAATAAATCTCTGTTCATCTGCAATTGAATACAATTGTTCTTACATTTTTTTTGGACAAGCCATGCTTTGTCAACATTACTAAAAAAAAAGCTTATACTAGCTCTACTAGCTGGGGTTACTAGATTTAACTAGTTCAATATAATATTTCCCTTTGGCAGTTTGCTTGCTTGCTCTGGTGACAACTGACCACATGGTTACCTACTAGCTTTCATATTCACGCTATCTCCTTTGCCCTTAGGCATTCCACACTGGGTCAACCCTGACAGGATGTTGAGTTCACACAAACCATTCCAATGTCTCAACTGCGAGAAGAGCTACACCACAATCGCGTGCTTGCGCAGCCACCGAACATATGACTGCAGTAGCGAGCGTGCATTGGGCTGCCCACACTGCCCTTACAGATGCAAACGGAAGTACCACCTGCAACGACACCTCAACCGTTCTCACAAAGAATGATCTGTGCAGTGTTTAATTAGCTTAGTGTTTGGCGGGGCAACAAATAGTTTTAGGTTTTAAATGCTTTGGCTCTACAGAGCTTTGTGAGTAGATGGCATACATTTTCAAGAAAAGTCTTGTGATTTTTACATACCTACACTGATTTTTATAAAAATATTCATTTCTGAGTAAATTTTATGTTTTGTTTGTTTGTTACCAAAAAATCTCTTCTGGTTATACAAATATTTGCTTTAAATAAAAATGTATTTGATGTTAAATGGAACCTTTTTGCATTTATTTTCTGTAATTAAAATGCATTATTTTATTACAGATACAGCTTAATATGTTAGAAATTCTCTGTTCGGACTTCGGAGGTGTGTCGGATTGCAGTCGAGATAATTTCCACAGGAATCGGTGATTTTTCATTAATGTTGTTTTTTTAGCGCTTCTCTCGTCAACTTGTAATGTGGTTGCCTATTTCTTATTGACATATTGATAAAAATACCTAGTATTTTTTTGTATCTTATTATTAATTAAAAAATTCGGACAGTTTTTTTTCACGTGGCATTCTCAAGATTCTCAAGACGAGCATTTTTTTTTTAACATAGCCAAAAAAAAAAATCTTAAGAATGCTAAGCCAGATTTTTAATTGTTATTGCACCGGACTCATTTTGTAGATAATAATGTTCTAACACATTTTTCTTTGTTCTTAGAATTGCTGCCCTATTTCGGTCTCAACTACGCTGCCAAGCCAGGTAGCCGTGTTCATTGCGATGATTGTGGAAGGACCTATTCCAGAAATTCAAGCTTGCACCGACACCAACAGCTAGAGTGTGGCAAGGAACCTACGTTTGCTTGCAAAATATGTCCGTATCGAAGTAAACGGCAGTACGATTTGGACCTTCACACTGAGGTCTTACACAACACAGATGAGCCTAAATTTGCATGCCTCCGATGTCCCTATAAATCCAAGTTAAAGAGGTATCTTGACTCACACATAATGAAACATCACATAAATTGATTGATTGATTGATAGTCTATAAACAGAGAAATCATGTGAACACAGTCTCAGAACATGAATACATGAAAACAGAACATGAACATAAATATGACAGAACATGAATACAAACTCTCGTTATTTCCCCTTTTTTTCTTGTACTGGAAATTTGCCTGTGCAGACAGACTGCAACATGTCAGAAAGCTAGTTTTAAGGATCGTGTAGAATAGCTTTTACAATCAATACATTTCTCTTGCTCAGTGCTGGGTTGTGTGAAAAATTACTCGAGACAGCATTTTTCTTATATCATGAGTGGGAACTGGCATTTGGATGTCAATTCAAGCAAGATGGTGCATCTTACTCAACTCATCGAACATTAAATTTAACATTAATATTCTCACAACATTGCTCACAATATTATCTTTGTTCCCTCAAGAATCATTCCGTGCACTTAAGTAGTTTTAAAAATGTGTGTGTTTTTTTTATCGTGTTCTTTGGGGATCTTCTCTGTGTGTTAACATCTATGTAACATTTGATATGCTAGAAATACTGTAATCAAAATAAAATAGCAAAAAAATGCTTCTATTTTGTCTAATAACCTTGTTACCAAAAAGCATTTTTATAACTTGAAAATAGAGTAAGTTGTTAATGGGAACCACTGGTATTATTTACTTATCTGTACTTAGATGAGTACTGTATATAAATAAAATTAATGTATGCTAAAATTAAGCTATTTCACTAATATCTCTGCTGACATTTTTTAAGTTTTAATTCTCCTGGAAGTTAAACTTGTCGAAAGACTGCGGCAAGAGTTATGTGGGAGCTTCCCACCTTAAGCAGCATAAAATGCAGCAAAGATCTAAAATGTGTATGAAATAACTGTCCTTATTGACCTAAGCAAAAGTCCAACTTGGACATTCATTTTGCAAAGACAGTTAAATATTGGCGCTATTTTAGTACGACGATACTCATGATATTGCCTAATGTTCTATATTAGATATGAATACTGATATTAATGGGGCAAATTTGCAACCTCAGAGCTGTGTAAATAAACAGCTGGAACAACAAAATCGGACCACGAATGAATACATGTCAAACAATTATTGAATTTGATACATTTTTTGCACATCTCCCTTGATCTGAACTCAGTTTATTCTTGCTAGGGTGCTGGTTCCAAGTTTTTGGTATTAACTTTATTTCTCAAATTACAGTCTACTTGTCTTTCTTTGCTTTGCTTCCTTTGCGACAACCTGCATGGGCGAAATCACTCAGCATTCTTATCGATTTCTGTCTATAATTTGTCAAATGCCTTGACTTCAATCACAACTCACACTTAACTTTGCCTTATTAACAGGAGCAAGGCTGTGTCCACACATTTTTAGAATTCCATATTTATCTCTGAAATATGTAAGCTGAAATATGCCTTGCCATGCAAATCTGTTCCTGGTGTTCTGTACCTGATGGGAAAAGGTGAAGGCAAACCGGCAACACTGCTTAGATGGTTAAGTTGATCTGAGTTCGAATGTTGACACCTGACGTGATGATTGTCCTGATGACGTGATGAGTGCCCTTGATGATTTGTTCAAAGATCCTCTAATTTTCACTTGAAAAGTTGAAACCCACTGTTTTTCAATTTTTGTATCGTACTTTGCCGACAATATGCTAAGCATGTTCTCTGTTTGTAGCGTTGCTGCCGAAGCTCGGTGTTAGCACTCCTCCAAATCTGCACACACGGTCTGAATGCAACAGTTGTGGAAAGAATTACGCAAGACTTGAGAGCCTTATCAGGCACCAGCGTTACGAGTGCGGTACGGAGCCTAAGTTTCCCTGCCCACACTGTGCGTATCGATGCAAGCGCAATCATGACTTACTCTCGCATATACTGCGCAAACATGAGTTACCTTAAACAATCCCAATCATGCAGGGTTTTTTGTTTTTCTGGTGATTCCACAAAGTAGCTGAACATAGCAAGCAAAGGATGAAAAGGAAGCTAGACTAGAAAAATATGCGACTGAACAGGGATACAAACAACCATCTATCTTTTGAAATAAAAACAGAACTCGAGGAAAATAGACAGACGGTGATGTCCATGTGCCTGTTTAAAAAGCATCCTATTCTACAGTTGCTAAGAACTCGTCGATGCCAGTTGCTTTGGACTCTTCCCCCTTGAAGGGATCCCTTAGCCCACCCCGCCAAACTGGAATCTGTGTCCCCGTATAGTTCAGTTGGTAGAGCACTTGACCGGTAATTGGGAGGTCCCGGGCTTGTATCCCGGTTTGGTCGCACATTTTTCCAGGCTAGCTTCTTTTCAATCCCCGTCATGTTATGTGCCTTCAATCTGGTTTTCTTTGCCCCTGTAACAAATACAAAATAATGCAAAAATAAAAGAAATGTTAATTCCTCCTCATTTTGTGTTTCTTGGTGTTTGCCATCCGAGTTCCATCGCTAATAGGGAAACTGAGTTTAGGATTGAAAATCACTTGAATAATTTTTGATTATTGGGTGCGATGCTTTGTATTTCCAACCTTCATCAACATCCTCCTGTGTTGCTAGGTTCAACCACCCCTAAGTGTTTTTCACTTCAGTTTAGTAAAAGTTTTAGGAAGAGTTATCTATAGCAAAATATCCTGTAGCGGAACCGACGTGGCAAATACGGAAACGAGCTCATTTTTTCAGGTTCCAGCGTTTTCTTTAGTGTCTGCTTCAGCCATGTCACCTGTATTTAAGATACTCTTTTAACAGCATGTTGATATTAATTGGTATGTGAATCAAATTTTCAATATAATTTAAATGGGTGCAATAAAAAATAAATTCTATCATATATATGAATAACTAATAAATATATAACCCTTATATCTTGATAAATAAATAAAACTGTAACACTTACCACAGAAATGATTGTTTCTTAGTATTTCTTTCATAGTATTTTTTTAATTTCATTTAAAAAAAAAAAAATGTTAAGAAAAATGCTACTTACCACTTTACTTTGTTGGGCATTCTACTCCCAGCTTAACTATGTTCTAACATCGTTCTCTGCCCGTAGGTTTCTTGCCCGACCAAACTTTCAACAACCTTCCAAGCGTTCTTCCTCGAGCACATTGCCCAAACTGTGAGAAAAGTTATGTGAGAACTACCCACCTAAGGAGGCACCAACGCTTGGAGTGCGGAAAGGAGCCTTCTTTTTTATGCTCTGAATGTCCTTATCGATGCAAGCAGAAACAACATCTCAATGTACACGTTCAGCGTATGCACAAAAAGAAGAAGTAGTTTCTAGACTTGTAATATGATTGACATTGCAATCTTAGTATATTAAATGAATTTTTGTCTTTGTACCTCACTCTAATTCATATTACCAGAGGTAAAAACAAACTGTCTTGTGGTTTTCTTTTTTGTAGTCATTAGATTCTAAATTATGTGCTAATAATGTGTCAGATATTGGTAATGATATGTTTCTTGTCAACAAATTTTGTATGCCGTATACCGCAGCACGCAAAGAGATAAGTTTTAACCTGAAGTGTTATGTGCGGTAAAACATTTGCAACCCTATCGATGCAAGTGAATTTATACATAAAACACATATTTTGCTTTATTTTATAATTCACAATTACCTTAGTGGTGAAGTAGTAGACGCTTTTGCCGTTTTGGTTGACATTTGGTCCTAAAAACAGAGCAAACCCTTTAACTAGCCATCAGAACCCTAGCCATCAAACCCTTTAAACAGAGCCATCAGATCGTGGCTCTGAACCACTTCGCCTGATAATAACTTTAGTATTTCATGTATCATTTCTTGAATTTCTTGGTTGTCCTTTTGATGGGATGCATGTGGTGGTCCTATGAAATGTTCTAATTTCCTTTTTATTTTATAATTGGGCTTTTTATTTTATTTTCTGGTACCAAAAGACTGTTTACCATAATGTTGCACAAAGTGGTTCAACTTGTTTGTAAAGATGTCTGGTTAGATATTTGGTGGTGGATACATCTGTTCATCTGGATATCTGGTTAGTGTTTAAAACAATGCCAGTTTCCCCAGGTGCATCTAACATACCTATATACCTCTAACCAAAATATTTATTTGTGGTTTCATCACCAAAGGATTGGCTTATTTCTTCACAAACTGCAAGCTTATTTTGAGTCGAGTTTGAAATTGATTGTCATTCATGACACTTACTGCTTTTTCGATGTTTGCCCAACCTTTGTTTTCCTAACTAGACACCAGTGCAACAATTGCAGAAAGAACCCTATTGTCTGCTATCCTCAATGCTCCGTTTATGCCAGGATAAATTCAGGGTGCCAACGGTTGTTTCGGGTGACATGCGGGCCAGCTGTTATTAAAATAAAACTCCACTGGTATTTGCCATTTTAGTTTTGCTCAAAAGCTTTAGTCGTGCTAAGATTTTTTTTTTCTTAGCTATTTTAATAATTTTCCTACCTATTTTGACAACCTTGGAATTATTTTGCAGGTATAATGAATATTTTGAAATCCTGCTACTTAAATCGTAATTGAAATTTCATTCAAGAACTGGTAGCAATGCTGGGGGCAGTCCTCGGACTGGTCTTTTGTCTAGTGGGATAGACTAGGCAAAATTACAGCCACATTTTCTTGCACAGAATGTTTCTTAAGTGGTAAAGAGAAGCAATCTTTTGTAGATACTGTAACTTTCTGGATTTACTTGCTCCAGTAGGCTTCTAGTTAAGTCTACTAGATCGATAGTAGATGCATTCTTGTGGTTCTGGAATGGATCCAGAAATGTGACCAAAATGATATTATGATGGGTGCTGTTCAATTGCTATGCACCAATTTTTTTTGCAGATAAAATTGCGTGACCATTCCTCAAAACAATGACAGATGAACTAATTTTTAACTATATTTTCATGGATCCATTGGATCCAACCTCATTCTGATAGAGTTATCTGTTCTGACTTCTTAGATTGCGTGTCAAAATGGACTCATCCGAAATTGCGTCCTCGGGCTCAGTGCAAAGTCTGCGGGAAGAGTTACTCGGCTAAGAAACATCTGACGAGCCACGAGCGCTACGAGTGTGGAAAGGAACCTGCATTTGCTTGCCCTCAGTGTTCATATCGCTGCAAGCGCAAGGAACACTTGAATCGACACATACAGCTGAGGCACAATAAAGAGGCGCCTACATTTGCGTGCACAATGTGTCCCTTTCAAACTAAGCTGATGCATTCTCTTGTCAGACACGTTCAGCGAATCCACAAGGATTTGTTGTATGAAACTCCATTCTAATTTTACTAGCATGTTTATGTTTTTATGACCTCTTATATAAATGTTTGTCATTATGTAGTCTTCACTGTAATATTATCATATTTGCTACAAATTTCAGGATAATAAGCAACCACAGGTTAAGATGAAAAAATAACAATCTGATTGGCTGTGACCATTGAGATTTTGACAGTAATCTTTTTATTTATCTTTTAGACTGCATGTTGTGAAACAGGCCTTAGGAACCTCAATAATTTCCTCATTATATTGTTGTATGAAATATATATATAGATATTTTTAAACATTATTGAGCCACTTTTGTAATATAAATGCAATTTTCAAGGTTTGTTTTGAATGTTAAGTAAAGTCTTACGTTTCTTCTTTCTCGTAACATGTTTCTAATTATAACATATTTTATAACAAGTTTTTTTTTCTCGGTACCAGAGCTCTCAGTCGAAAATGTTATATGTATCAATGTCACTCCTTTTTTTACAATTCGATCCCAAACGTCTGTAATAAACCACCGGAGATTTAGGGAAAGATTTGGTGATGTAGTATTTTTATAAGAAAGCAGAACATTATTTAATAGAGCTTCAACTGTAACTTAAAGTTTTTTTGTTCTCTTTTAGTATCTTAAATAGAAATGTATATTTTAATAATTTTATTTAATTCAATATTTTTAGTAATTTTTTGTCTCTTTTTATTTACGTAGAAGCAAATACTCCTTTTCATTATTTTAAAAATGCCTGTCAACCCTGAAAACGAAATGCAAATGTTATGCATTAGGTAACTACGAATTAAAATATTATTTAGAACAACAGAACCCTAAACAAAAAAAACAAAAATCGGTGCAAGGAACTAAAGATTTGTGGAAACCGATTACGAGTAATGGAATATAAAGACATCCAGCCAATTGCAGGCATGCACAATTTAATTTAGGTATAATATACTCAACACTGTATGTGTGATTACTGTAGCAACATTATTACTTGGAAAATCCGTAAAAAATCTGTACTCAAACTTTACACTGTTTGTTATGTTTAATTCTTTCCTCTGAACCTACTTGTTGAGTCAACAACATATTGGCTACACTTTTTAACTACTAGGTACTTCTTTTTTGTGATATAAGAAACTTTCCGAAAAGTGAATTAGAACGTCCACAATATATATCTCGCTTGATAATGTTTCAGCTGATTGTCTTGATCTTTTCTTGTCTTGTCTATAAATAGATCAGATTCCTCACTACCATTATCAAGGCAAGGAACAACACTTTAACCAGCCAGACATATATTGCAACCAGCCTTTCACTCTACAGTAATATGTTTATCTCCTTCAATCCACTTCTCGGATATTTTTACCAGCATTTTGGAAATTATTACATTTTCGTCAAAAATGTTCTTTAATTTTCTTTGTTTCTTAAGAATGCTTTTTACCCTTCTGCAACATCCCTCTTCCTATCATGCACTTAACTAACCATACTTTCTTCACCAGTACTCGTTGAATTAAACTGCAGATTTCCCAGCATGTACTAACTGCATTCTCTGTTCACAGGCAGCCTGTTCGATTGTTCCAAGAAAAATCAATGCCAAGCTTGTGGGAAAAGCTACGTGGCTCTACACAACCTGAAGAGGCACCAACGTTATAGGTGCGGAGTGGAGCCTAGTTTTGCTTGTACCCAATGCCCATATCGAAGCAGCTATAAACAGCACTTGCTTGGACACATACAGAGTAGGCATGTGGAAGGGGAGCCTGCATATGCTTGCTCCATATGTTCCTGCCGTTACCACACAAAGAGTTCTCTCAACAAACATTTCCAGAGAGCTCACAAGGGCCTAACTTAAATACGTTCACATTTGAATACCAGTCTGTTGCTATTTATTTGAATTTCATCAAAATTTCATTAAAAATTAATAGGGAAATCTCCTTAAGATTATTATTTAATTATTATCATCGTGTTCAAATACGCGTTTAAAATAAAATCTGACGTATTTTTTCTTATTATAATCCGATCATAAATTTTCTATTAATATTTGTTTTAAGAATGGCTAAAATATAAATTCTCGTGGCGGGATGAAAACGGGCTATGATGTCAGAAGTTTTGTTCTGACATCATTTTGGGTCTCCTATGCGTTCGCTACTGTTTCTTGACGTTTTTTGACGTCATACTGACGTCAGACTTCACTATACGTCATAAAAAATAGCGACCCTTGTTTTCATACGAGATTGAAACGGAAGCATTTTAAACAGGTATATTTTATTCAAAATTGGATTTAGAAGAAAATAAAAAAATACATGTTCATTATTTTCTCACAAAAAAAAAAATAGTTTCAAATTTAAGGAGATTTCCCTATTATGACCCTCAATGTAGTCTACTTTTCTTAGAAACCAAATGCAAATGTTGTGAACTTGATGTATTGGGTTACTTCTAGCTAATTTATTGATAAGAACACTACTAGCGTCTCAGAAATATGTACTTAATCGGGGAACCGAACTAAGGAAATCGGGGAATTACATGTGTTTGTCATGTAAAAATATCCAGCCTATTGCAAGCATTCAGAATGTAGTTTAGATATAATAAACTAGAAGCTATATTTATGAGTACTGTAGCAACATTATTACTTGGGAAATCTGTACAAAAATCTGCAATTCATACATTAAACTGTTTGTTATGTTTATTTCTTTGTTCTGAACCTGTTTGTTTGGTCCAAAATTTATTGGAGCTTAAGTTCACATGATTTACCTTTACATATATTGTAGTTCGTAAATAACTCTTCACTACTTCCTCTTTTTGTGATATCTACATAGCAAAGAAATTACCTATGCCACTTTCCAAAAAGTAAATTAGAACGGCCACAATACATGCCCCACGAAACTTATACGGCCACAAAACAACCCTCAATTATGATTTTTTAGGTATGTGTAAAAGCCCATCCCATTCTTTTCTTTTAACTTTTTTTGGTAGGGCATTGCAGAGTTTGGCTCCTGCATACAAAGGGTAAAGTCAGAGGGCCAGCGTTAATGCTGAGCTTTCTGCTGAAAACCGAGCCGGTAACACGTGAAAACGTTAGGTGCCAACTGATGGCGCTTGAGCTCTGTGTTTTAACAAGCCTCTACAGTTAAATAATTATGGCTCAAAATATCGATACATGTACATCAATTGTTGATGTTAGCACTAATAAAGACTGATTAAGCGTTAACCAGTCTCAAATCCAAGTAATCTGCGAGAAATAACAAAATTAAATTTCTTAACACTCAAAATGACTGACTTACCTTGTAGCATCTTTTATTTTTGTTGATAAAGTAGTCAATTAGTGGCAATTTTTCATGAGAATAGCCCATTTTTACCTTAAAATCCCTTTTCTAAGCTTGTTCCTATTGTGTTTTGCATGGAGACTTTCAGGTATTTTCTATCAAATTATTAAAAATCCGTGAACATTGTTTAAACGTTGGTGATTGAAAATATTCGTGATCTAAATATGATGATGCAAGCCTGATTTTCATAAATCCTGTGAGTTCAAAGCACAGTTGTACCACGTGAGAACAACCGATGAGCGAAACAAAAACAAAAAATAATCCATTAGGGAATAATTTGAATAATTTGTTCTCTAAAAATGAACGGTTACCTCTTTTCTTTTTGTGTCAATATCACAATATTATGTCTTGTTAACAAAATTATTTAGGTGTTCCCTGTTCTCAGGATTCCGAGCCGACTGCAGTTGCAACTTCATTCAAAATCCTCGTTCTCGGCCCCAATGCCAAAGCTGCGGAAAGAGTTACTCAAGAATGGACGCCCTCATTCGACATGAGCGTTATGAATGCGGAAAGGAGCCAGCATTTGCCTGCCCTGACTGTTCGTTTAGATGCAAGCGGAAGTTTAACTTAGAATTGCACATACGGCGAATGCACAGCGGAAATTAGTATACATTAACTATCTACAGTTTTAAGTTAAAGTCAAACCTTTTTAATGACTGAAGCGTGCAATGTTACTTATCGGTCTATTGAGCTTGATAAAATATTAACTTTTGACACGGCTTATTGTCGAGCCCTCAAACCACTCGCCTACTCATTGGGTTTGTACATTAATTATGCGTTAGAATTTTATTCTTTTATAAAAAGGAAACAACTTGATTTCATTCTTTCACATCACCCAATAACTGTATATTGCAAAAGACTTGGTATCCCAACATCTACCTTGTTCAAATGGCTATCTCTGTTCAAGGCATTAACTGCCAAAACAAAGTATCTACAACTGATGAAGAAGAGGCAATGGCAATGGGTCAGAGTCTTAACTTAAAATTCATAATTTTCATTTAAAAAATCTGAACTTTAAGTGAACTCTATTTATCTAATAATATAATTTATTTGCTTCTTTCTTGAATTTTTTTTGGCAAGTTCTTAGTACGAATAAATTTCAGATTTTGGCATGAAAACTGTCTCCTTGTATATGTATATGTTTTTTTAACTTCTGTTTTAAATTTATAATTCATTTATCATACTTCCCAAATATTTTTATAGGTAGTTTTCTTCTATCTCTCAATCCTGAAGTTTTATTGTATTCTCTTTTCATTTTGCATTGGACGTATGTACTTTTTTTCTTGGTTATAATCTCCAGAATAGCAAATATAAGAATACAATAGTGCCCTACCATTTGTTTGAACTTAAATATTTTTTTCCAGATAATTTGATGTATAGTAACACAATAATTTCTTTTACTGTAGTGCCACAAAATGAATAAAAATCTATATAAAAATAATACCTATGTATCGTTTGCAGTATTACAATACATTTATAATTGTTAACTTTTTTCTTTAAATTCACTGAAGTTGAATATTATTCAGAACAAAGTTATCTTTAGTTCCCTTAGTTCAAATAATATACTCTGTCAGTGGCATAGTCATAGTCGTAACTCAAAGAACTTAATGATTGATTTATAATTAACATTTTTAATAATGGAGCATTTTTTTTTCGTTGAAAATTGACAATTAATGTACTTTGATCTAAGTAGTATTTTTTGTTCGCCTTTATCTAATTATTTTTCTCTGTTATAGACTGTCCGTCCGACAATTTCTGCAACTCCCAAACTCTGCAGACTCAGCTACTGAGCGGGGACTGTGGGAAGAGTAGCGCTCAAAGTGAGAGCCTCGGTAGCCATCAAAGTTACGAGTGCAGAAAGGAGACAAGTTTCGCTTGCACCAGATGCCAGTATCAATCCAAGCTTAAGTCACACTTGGACCTACACATGCAAATCCGGCACAATAAGAATTACCCTGCGTTTGCATGCTTTAAATGTCCCTATCGATTCATACAACAGCAAAATCTTGATAATCACATCTTGCGCTACCACAAGTCTCAGTGAGGAAAGTACTCCTTCCCCCCCCCCCTCCCCTCTATTTATTTAACAAATATCTTTGTACTTGTAGATGTTCTTCTTCAAATTTGGTACTACAGTCAAACCTGCAAGAGAAGATACTAGCTCAAGGACTGTCCCCCACTCCCCAACTTTGCTACCAACTCATGAATAAAATTTTGGTTATGACTTCACATGCAAGATTTCAAGAACTTATTATATTGCCTAAAGTATTCTCTTGATTGTTATAATTAAAAAAAAAAAAAACTTTAAAAGAGCTCTAAAACGAGAGATCTTTGCATTAAGGCAAATGGAAACTGGTTGACATCAGCGGAGATGATTCGTAATGTTTTAAAAATAGCAGTGAGTCCACATGTCACCCCAAACGACTGTTATCAAAATGACTATCAAATGTAATCAAAATGACCATGAGTATTTTTTGATTATGTGTGAAGCAAGGAAATTGAGATGCTTTTGAAATTTAAGGAAGTTCAATAGTTTTTAAAGAATCTTCATCAATTTTCTAACATTTAGCTAAATCTGATTCAATGTTTTCAATGTTGAGTAGTTAGGTAGTAGTCTCACAAATTAAGTAGTATTTTTCAGGTTACAATTGTGTTGAAATGTCAATTGCCTCCAATGCAAATCCCCTTGAACCAGTTGTGTCCTTTGGCCAACTCTACCTTCTAACTGCTCTCTCTAAAGGCGTGCTGATGGATGACAAAAACAAAATCTGTCTGCAGATACTTCCAGGACAAACCGTGGGCGATTTGTCCTGGGTGCGAAGGATCTCGTGACGGGTCATTTTTGTCCCCCCCCCCCTCTCCCCCTCTCCCTATCTCATTTGTTTACACTTGATGAGACCTTTGCGGTGCTCATGCTATCTAAGGACATACAGCAATGGCAGTTTGGTAAAACCGAGAAGCAAGCCTTGCTTCGGGAGAATAGGTCCCTGCCATTGTTGACTTTGTTGATTCTTGCCTGCCAAGTTGCCACATTTACATCTTTAATTTTTGCAATTTACTGTGGTTTTCATCTCTTATTCTGTATGTGATCCTCTCCATTGTAATGTTTCCTTGTATTCTTTGTATTTTTTTTTCTATTTATTCCTTGTTTTTTAATTTCTTTGTGCATAAATGAATGGAACGATGGAATTTATGGGAATTGGTTCAACTATAAGATGAAGCAGTATCCAATGTACTGTTTCTTATTTTTCTTATTGCTAAATTAAGTTCTTTTTGTGTCTCAAATTTGAAATTTATTTCAATCAGCCACCTGTTATTGTAAACAGTTGCCAAACCATCATTTGTCACAAGCCCTTCTTTTAAAAACCTCATAAACAACATTTGTATTAATAAAATAAAAATATGTTTTCTAAAAAAAAGTGTTTGGTTCTTTGAGTACAAATTATTGTTTTAATTACGCCTTTCATTCCCATCTTGATACTAACAACGTTCTCTGTCCATAGATGGGCTGCCCGACAGCAACGCTGCACTACTCCGTGATCATCCTCAGTGCCCAGACTGTGGGAAGAGTTACAGTGGACCACGAAGTCTTCGAAGACACAGACGCTACGAGTGTGGAAAAGAGGCTTCATTCTTTTGCACTCAATGCCCTTACCGATGCAAGCACAAGCATAGCCTGAAACGTCACATGCAAACTCAGCACAATTATGACGCTCCTTCATTGGACTACTTGCAATGTCCCTATTGATGTAAACTGGAACGAAAAAAAGCAAACGCTGCCACAAGAATCTACATTTACAGATATTTTTTAATTGCTTATTTATATTTCCTTGTTATAAGATTTATGAACCTCAGTTTTTCTGTATTAAAACATTTGCTCTAGGTATTTAATATGTTTGTTTTCCTGCTGTGTTTTTAGTTTTGCAAGCAAACAATTAAAATATGTGTGTCTGTATTTTTTTCTGTCTTATTTTTGTAAGTAGAGTCATAAAAAAAGATAATAATTGTATTTATCATTTTGTAGTTGCAATGTATGACTTGCTTGGAGGTGCTTGTCAAATTTACTTTGGTTGGAGGAGATTGGTGGCTTAAATAAGTGGCTAGGTTCTCAATGTTCTCGCCAAAACGTTGAGAACCTAGGTCCTTAGTTGGTTCCCTAGAGCTGCCAATCTCATCTAGCCTAAGCAAATCCAAAAAGCTCTTTCAACCTCACAGCTCAACCTCAACCTCAACTCACAGCTCTGAAAAACTCCCATTCAACGAATTTCTGACTTGCTAAAAATCTCAAACTATGTTTTGCGTTGCTGTAACACAGAACAAGCACCATCAAAGTCATAATTTTGGTCCAGCGTTGCCATAAGAGGCATTGCCCCATTTTGAAATTCCTTCGGTCGCAAGCACAAAAATGAGCATCACGTTGACATCGTGTTGTTCACAAAGTATGATAGTCAATAATGCACCATTTCAAGACATAACCAACTTTTGAGGGATTAAAGTTAATACAGCAACTTCATTTGCTATGCAAATCAACCTCACGACAGCATGGATTTGTGGAGGAATCCTGTTGTTCCCGTTAAACCAGTGATTTCGAAAGTAATAGGGTACATGCTGTCACCAGGTTTCCTCTCCCTTCTAAGCTAGGTTAGGTTCATCGTAATCCACTCCTTCACCTCCGCCATTAGACCAGTGCCACAGGGCCCGATCACTGCTTATACATAAGCTGCGATCTTAAAATTATTTCTTATTTAGATTTAAGTTTTCCTTTTAGAAAAAAGGGCCTGTTTAAATGTTTGTTACATCCAGATCTGTAGCCATTCAGTTATTCTTTTACTAGCCTATATTAACAGCTTTTTCTATTTATAGACAACTTGCCCGGCCCCAGTTCTGTCAACCTTGCAAACCTGGGTACTCGGCCTCAATGCAACGACTGTGGTAGGAGTTACACAGCGCAAAGCACATTGAAGCGGCACCAGCGCTACGAATGCGGAGAGAAGCGTGCATTTTCTTGCCCTCATTGTCCATGTCAATTCAAGCGAAAGCAACACTTGAGGGAACACATAGTGTACAAACATGAAAATGGGCCGTTATTCGTTTGCCCTCATTGCCCTTACCAATGTAAGCTGAAGTCGGGCTTGAAGAGGCACAATCAAATTGTTCATATGAAAAATTACCCTTCGTTTGCTTTTTCACAAAGTCCTTTTGATGCAAGGAGAAATGTGCAGTGAACTTACAGATACTACCCGATTGCAGTCAATTATTATTGCTTTATTTTCTAGTTCATTGTAATGCTATCGATCTCTGAAGCAATTACTCGTCCCAATGATGACCATGGTGGCTGAGATTTTGTCGTAAATACCATCAGGCTGTAGTTTTTTCAATGCCTTTCATATTCAATTGATGGTCGCCCCAAGCTACTATCAGAATATCTGAAAAATAATGTTTAAAATCTCTTGTGTGCACTTAGCTGATTTGTGTTATGCGAGCTGTTTCGAGTGATTATGGTCCTAAGAATGATACCCGTGATAAAATTCTCTATGGTATAACTATTTGAACATTGTTGCTACTCTTCAGGTTTAGTCTGAATGAAACTGGTCAACTGAACCTTACCACAAAAAAACTCAACAAAATCAAATTACAATATGATAAGGAATGGTCTCTGTGGGATCTTCTCACATCTACTTTGGCGTTTACCTGTTTTTGCCCGAAGAATCATGGCCGCAGACATTACCCAGAACATTTGTACAATATCCAGTTGAAAGGTGCTGGTCATAGCCAATTATATGCTTGTATTTTTCCCTTGTATCTTCAAAAATATATGTGATTTGCTTATAAAATTCTCGTAACTCTTATTTTTAAAAGGTTGAAATTTCTACATTACCTATTGGTTCTTTTAGACATTTTAGTAATTTAAGTAGGTACGAACGCAGAATGTAATGCAACAAATGCGTAGAAATATGAACTGTAAACGATACAATTTGTTGGTAATTTCCTATAATTTGCTTTAAATGTATACTTCTTGTATTTTCACTGCTGCCAAGTGCACTTATGCAAACCGGAACCAAATTTTACCGATTATTAGTGTGGTTGTTCACCTCATTTTGTCCTCATACATAAATAGGTTTAAACGTAGATATTTATCGGCCAACTAACTCTCTGTTGACTATATTAACAACCAACAAAATATTTCCTACTTATTTCACTTGTTAAAAAAACCTTATTAAAAATTAAGCAATTTTCTTATAATACCTACATTCATATTCAAATATACATATTCTTATATTCATACATTCTACACCATTTTTACCTAATACACAATTGTGTGATTGTAAAGGAATTTTCGATTTTTGAATCGGTATGTGTTAAAGGTATTTTTAATTTATTTTTTTGCTAGCCATTACTTAATTAAATGCCTGTGATCGACAACCTTCTGACTTTCTTTACCTGTCCATAGGTTACTTACCTGGCCCCAGTATCAACAATCTTGAAACACAGCCTACTGGGACCCTATGTAACAACTGTGGAAGAAACTATTCATCCCCAAAATGCCTAAGAAGACATCAACGTCATGAATGTGGAAAGGAGCCGGCATTTGGTTGCCCGGAATGTCCGTATCGGGCGAAGCTGAAGCCCAACTTACAGCGACACATTCAGCTCAAACACAGAGAGAATATCCAGAAATACGCTTGCCCCTACTGCCCCTATCGTTGCACCCTGAAACACCACTTAAACCCTCACCTGCGGAGTGTGCATTCAGTTTCTTAAACCTTGTGCGTTGTAACTGGTTGCTTCATCATAACAATATAACATGTATTTTTTTAATTGGTGGCACTGGCATCCATGATCAATTGGACACTTGTCACTTTAAATATTGCTAACCAGGGTATCTCACCACCAAGGGGATCATGTAACTTTGTCACTAGAGATCAAGAGTGCTATCTCATTAAACAACGTGTATTAACTATGGAATTTACCAGATAACATTCGTGATCTCTAACAAAAATGTTACATCATCTGTACTCCGGTTATATGCTAATGTTAAGCCAGTCTATCTGTTGGACTCTAGCGTTGCCCATGACTTCGTCTATGTTAGCGGTTGATTAGAACATTGCAGTTCTGTGGCTTGTGCTGGCCGTTGTCATGATGAGCAACGCTGACATAAGTGGAAACTCCACCAAATAATCCAGCTCTCCAAAGGTCCCTATCAAAAAATAATATTTACTCTGTCCCCTACTCCTTCTCGTTTCTTTCGTTGCTCTTACGACTGTTCGGCCTCCTTACCACTCATTCAACTGAGAGCAACATTAACAGTGTATCTCTCCAATTTAAAGCTAATCATTGCTTTAGTTATCTTAGATTTTTTACGAGCACTCAAATTGATGTTATAATGAGCATATTTGTAAATTTATTTATTTATTTATTTAATAGCAGTGTTTTTGAGCAAGAACAGATGCATTTTAATAATAATAATAATAATGCAGAAATCTGAATCAGAATCAATATTTCGCATATTATGACATGGTATGATTATGAATAACTTTTATGATTATGATTGCCTTGTTTTGGTTAATTTTTTTAAGATAGTGGTTTTAAATATATTTTAATTTTACAACGTGACTATATGCACAGCTAGAGACGCAGCTGTAAGTCGCTGAATCCCTTTCACCATGACCCTACCCTGCGGGCAACACCCTAAATTACTACTTGCACGATTCAATTCAGGGCAGAGTTGTACTCTTTATACCTTGTGTGCCTATGATACGTTTGGATTTTTTTCATTGTCACCTAACATTATGCCTTTCAGCGACTTACGTGAAAAGCAATAGTGCGATTAGACCTGGCCTTGATTTTAAGTACCTAGCTATAGCATAGAGCCAAGTTTCATCAAGGTTTAGAGAATAAAAATATACTCAACTATAAAAATATTTTTTTAATTTTTTTAATACTTTTGTGTTTATAAAGAAAAGTTTTGCATACCTTGTTGAATGGTTTTTTTGTGTGAGTTTGCTAAAAAGTAATTGTTAACTGAATTTTGAAACTGAACCATTTTGACTCCTAAATTTTTGCACTATTGAATGACCAAAATTTTAGACACTCTTCCCATTTGTCTCTTAGAGTTTAGTTTGCTGTGTTTATTTATTTATTTATTTTCTTGTTCTTATAAGGCTATAAACATTTATAAATTGCTATAGTGTGAAGCTATCTGAAATTGTCATATAGTATTTTGTTTTGAAATCTGATTTGAATTGCAAACGCTTGCAATGCACGAAGTGTTTTATAGAAAACTACTACCCTCTCAAAAATGTTGGGAATCAATTTTTGAATAGCTAGTAGTGTTCTAAACAAAAAAGTACTTTGTTCATTTTGTTTGTTTGTAAGGTTTTTGTTTAGAGGTTTTTGTTTAGCTCTTTAGATCGTCAAAATTAATGCCACAAATGAACATGTTTACATCCTTTCCTCGTTTATGTTTTTTTTTTTTTACATTTCTTTGACACGTTTCCTTAAATGCAATTTTTTCTAATAAACAAGTGTATTTTTGCAATTCTTTCTATTTTGGTTACCTGATGGAAATGGGTGGGAGTTTTTACAGGAGTTAGCAACGCAACACCGCCCAAATGGTCGATCAGAGCAACTGCCAGCAAAGAACATGAATGTCAAATGGCCTCTTTTAAAGTTGAACTCCATGCAACTTTAAGCAGGATAATCTATATGGTGCAGTTAGTATTATAGTGTGAAGCATGAAAGAAAAACAAACAAATAATTAAAAACCTATGTTGTAACCAATTATTTTTTTATCAATTTTTTTCGGACTTTTATCAGTGTGATTTCATTTCTTGGTGTGGGACGGTGAAAGAAAGAGGAACGTCAAAACATACCAGAAGCCCAAAAATTGTGTGGTGTTGTGTGGTGCAGTTGAAGTTTTAACGTTTCAGCACTTGCCTTACTCACTGTAGACTGCATTTTTTTTAGTTGATTCTAACAGCGTTTTCTTTCCACAGGCTACCTGCTCGACCGCAGTTTTAACAATCGTTTGATGCTGGGTGTTCGGACGCAATGCACTGCTTGTGGGAAGAGTTACTCAAGACTAGGAAGTCTCACAAGACACCAACGATATGAATGTGGAAAGGAGCCTGCATTCCCTTGTCCATGGTGCCCTTATCGATGCAAACAGAGAAATGACCTGCAACTTCACATTCGACGTAGGCACAAGTTAATTTAAACTGAGAGCGCATTCGAACGTCTCCAATATGATTGTCATACTTCTTGATTGGATTTACAACCGAAAAATAATTGTTTGGCGACAAGAGAAGAAAGAATGTTGTGTTGAGTTATCAATGCCTAATATCCATAGTATTAATAGCATGAATGTATTAAATATTTTTTCCCAAGATTTTCAAAATATCTATTTATGTATTTGTGTATGTAATATGTACGTTTTCAAAATAAAGCCATCATATAGTAAATGCTAATGTGGGGTTGAAATATATAATTAGCCGACATTTTGCCAAACGATTACATTGGCAAAAAACAATTGATTACAATAATAATCAGCCCTGTGGTTTCACAAGTCTAAGTTGTCTTGGAAAGTTCCAGGTGGATGGTTCTGAAGTTATTGTTCTAGCAAATTATTGTTGGAAATTGTTTTCTATTGATTTTCTATTAATTGAAATACCTCGAGGAATAGTATCGAACCCACGTATCGTGCACTGGTAACTGGGGCAACGCTGTTGGCTGCAAAACTCATTCAGTTTATTTTTAAAGAGTGTAACTTAATCAAAATTATATTGAATGGAAAATGTTATCACAGCTCTAACTTTTTTTTACTGATGTGCTTTGTGTAGCTTATTGGCTCTCTTCCTTTATCTGATAGCAAACTGACATTTTGCATGCGTGTACTTTTAACTCGCATATTCAGTCCAATTATTTTTAAGTTTCTTGACAACGGCTAATAAATATTTTTTCATTTTTTAACTGTCTGTTTACTACCAGCACTTACAGCACTATTTTTTAAACATAACATTTAAAAAATCTAACTTTCTATGTTGTTTTTGTAAATATTTTAAGACTGTGAACATCTCTGGGGTCTAATAACGCATGCTTTCATATCTATAGACTGTTGTGATTGCTTTTTTTCCCCGCACAGGTGTGCACACCTGTGCACACCCCTTTTTTTCCCCGCACACGCAAGATCAAAATTTGTTTGTTCTATTTACTGAATAATTATTTATTTTCTTTAAAAGACATTACAAATAGTCTTTAATTGCCATCCATGTTCTAACTGTGTTCTCCGTCCATAGGCCCACTTGTAGATTCTACAAAACTTCGTACTCGTGTTGAATGCACTGGTTGTGAGAGAAGTTACATCAATTTTAAAGACCTGCGGAGGCATCAGCGCTACGAGTGTGGTAAAGAGCCGTCTTTTGCTTGCACGCATTGTCCGTATCGATGCAAGCGCAAGCATCATTTGAACACTCACGAACGGCGTATCCACAAGAACTTAACTAAGGCATAAAATGAGTTCTTTGCCTAATTGGGTAGAATCTGACTACTTTATATAATAATATTTATGTAACATAAGTTGCACATATATGTAAAAAAAATACATTAGACAAAGTCATTTTTAAAAGAACTAAAGGAGTACCTGGAATCGAATTGTTTCTGCAGTTTAAAAGAATTCCTTAACGCTTAAGTAAATAGACAAAAGTGTATATTTTAATCTGTTATTGATCTGTAAGACGCTTTCTATAACAATTATTTGTTCACTGAAGTAAAGAAAATGATTATATATTATAATTTTAAAAAATATATATTTTTAAGTGAATTTTAATAGCAGTATGAATTATTTTGTGTAATCATAAGTCATGAACATCTTTGAACACAAGCTAGAGTATTTCAAAGTTCAAATGATTAATGATTATTACATATTTACCAAGAAATACTTTTGAGGAAACTGCAATCTTTACTTTTTTGTACGTATCAAATTAAATTTTTAATACAAATATTGCCGAATGAACTGTATGGTTTGCTGAATTCAATACATTTTATTAAAATTATCGAGTATTTTGATTGGGAAAGTAAGGGGAGAGTACGGAACTTACCGAGCAGGAGTGGCAGGCAGCAGTAGAGGAGATTCTTTGTTTAATGTTTCGGACGTTGCCTTTATCACTGGAGAGAAGACTGGAGAGAAGAGACTCTTCTCTCCAGTGATGAAGGATTTCTTTTCACATTAAGTTTTCTCCCCATAAAAGAATTTCTCATTCTCCCCACTTAACTGGTTCTCAGGAGATCACTGAAGTTAAGCAACACTGCGCTGAGTCAGGTATTGGATGGGTGACCATTATACACATGACCAGTTCTGTTTGGGAGAGAAGTTGGAGGGATGAAAGTTACTGCAACAACTTCACTTGCCTTATATATATCACCCTCTCGACAGCATAAATTTGTGGAGGAATCCTGTTCGAGTTGTACCATCCTTCAGAAGGGCCGTTAAGCCGGTGGTCCCCTTGGTGCTTTTTGATAGGAGTATGCTGCATGTCACCATTGGATTGTCCCCCCTCCCATTAGACTAGGTAAGGTTAATCATCATCCATATACTCATTCACCGCCGCCAATAGCTCGTTGTCAGAACAGTGCATTGTTAAACACTATAGTCAAGGAGTTCAGCCCCAAGTTTTGCAGCCTTCCTTGAATTCTTTGTACTTCCAAATTACCAAACATATATTAACAACCTTTTCTGTTTACAGGTTATCTGGCCAACAGCAGTTTGAAAACCCTTCCAAAGCCCAGCACTCAATATCAATGCAAGAATTGTGAGAAGAGTTATGCAAGATCTGGATGGCTAGTTAGGCACCAACGCCACGAATGTGAAAAAGAGTTTTCCTGCCCACTCTGTCCATATCGTTGCAGGCTTAAGCACCACTTGCGCCAGCACTTGATAAGCGTACACAAGTGAATTCAGTCTTCCTATAACACGATACAATTTATCGTTTATAAAACCAATAATCTTGATGATCTCATTTTCATGTAACGGGGGTTGTGGCTATGTGAGGTTGTGGCGATGTATGTCCTGCAGGATTGGGGCGACTACTAGTTTGTATTTTTTTTCTTTTGTGCCAAGTGTGTTGCTGTTTGTGTTGCTGTCACCCTTGATCTGCAAATTTTACTTTCACTGTTTAGTTTTTAGCAAAATACTTCTAATTTCATTTGCATTAGAATCAGATGTTTGATTTTCATTTTCTGCTCTAAATGTCTTCCTCCAATTTATTCCAATAGTCTTGACTGTAAAATAATGTTAAAATAGACCGGTGGTTATCAAAGTTTAAGAATTAAAAAATGTATAACATTTACCTTCCAACATAATTACCTTCCTGCGCACAAGTTTAAGCTTATGTGAGGTTTATTTCTGTAAAATATTTTCGATATTGTTGTTAAAACATTGGCAATGCCAAGAAAAAAAAAAAAAGAAATACTAATTAAAAAAAATTAATTAATAAAAAAAATCATAGCATTGTAATTTCATTTGCAATGGCAAATACAAATGACCAAATTACGAATAAACCAAGATTCTTTTATTTTATTTTTTTACTTTTGGGGTGTTTTTAGCTTTTTTTTGCAATTTAACTTTAATTAACTAAAATTAAATTAACTCGGATTGCTAACCATGTTAATGTTCTTTGTTATTAGGCCGTCTGCCTGCCTGCGATTCTAACGACCCCTTGAATGTGAACGCTAGGGTTCAATGCAATCACTGTCCGAAGAGTTACGCAAGACCGGAAAGCCTCATTAGGCACCAGCGCTACGAGTGCGGAAAAGAGCCTTCTTTTGCGTGTAGT
The DNA here is from genome assembly GCA_947568835.1 of Protonemura montana. NCBI lineage: Eukaryota > Metazoa > Arthropoda > Insecta > Plecoptera > Nemouridae > Protonemura > Protonemura montana. The sequence goes on from OX387608.1 coordinate 8,613,201, forward strand.
CATTGTCCGTATCGATGCAAGCGCAAGCAGCATTTAAATGCTCACGAACGGCGCATCCACAAGAACTTCACACAGTCCTAAAATTATCTTTTTGCCTATTTGAAAAAAACACTGCCATTAACTTAATTGAAATAAATTTGTGTGTAACATATAATTGAATGTTGTGGTGAGTGACAGACTTGCTCTGTTGTAATTGACTTGTGGTCCTAAAAAGGACCTAAAAAGTCGAAGTTTCGTCGGCGTTGGCGCCGATATCTTCAGGACTGTGTCAAGGCGGCAGGTGTTCGCTGCTTTTATTGGGAAGGTTCCCTTCCCGGTGCTGGTCGTTGGGAGTGAGTAACCGGGTAACCTGGATTTGGATTCTGAAGTCCGACACCCACCACAACATTCACCCACGGCTATGAACCATTTCACCAAACCTGTGACCAAACCATATAATTGAATGCAATTTTATGTTATACCAAGTTGTGACAGATGCTTCTTTTCATCTATATTAAGTTCAAGTTAAAGATATTAAAAGTCTAGATAACAAAAAAAGAAGGATAAAAAATGAATAGATACAGCTAATACAAAAAAATAAATCAAAACTAAGTAGCTAATTGAAAAATAAAAAATAAACTTTTTTTTGTCAGAAATCAGCAATCTGTGAAATAATCTTTAGTAAGGTTGCCAGAGCTCAAATATATTCTAGCATGAGAACAATATTGCAATTCAAATTGTTATCATTCAATGGTATTTTATTTTTCAATGAAGAACAGGAATAATTTTTTTTTCATCTTCGATAAATCGTAAATATGATGTAGTTTTCTATCCAGATAATGATAGAAGATAAAGGTTGACCACATTTTCTTGATAATTCACATTACTGATTACATTTAATAAAATTTAATTATAATATGCAATAAATATTGTGCGCATATATATGTGTATAATCGCTGTATTATTTTTGAGTGAATTAATTAGCAGCAGTCTGAATACTTTTGAGCAATTACATGCCATGAATATCCTAGATAAGAAGATATGAATGCTCCAAAGCTCAAATGATTCATGATTTTAACGTATACATTTTATACATAGAATTTTATTTCTGTAAAATGATCCAACATACAATATTCAATTTATTTAATGCCTGTGTACATCACAAACTAGTTGCTGGATATGGGTTCATCACAGGTATGTCCTTCGCAAAACAACAACAATCCATTATGCATTACAATCCGTAAACAAATGCATTGAATATTTTTTGAAAACTTTCACTAAAACTTTTAAAAAATATAGATCATGAAAAAAGTAATTACTAGAGATAGCTTTGTCTGCTTGCAGGACCATTGAATTAGCACATACTGAGTTCCTAAGTACTCGTTAGAGCATTTTCATGCAATTCAACATAAACTCAGATTTCTAACCATGTACATATTGTTTGTTAATAGGGTGGCTGACTTGTGATTCCAACAACCCTTTGAACCTGCACTCTCGGACTCAATGCAACCACTGTCAGAAGAGTTATGCAAGATCGGAAAGCCTCGTTAGGCACCTACGTTACGAGTGTGGGAAGATGCCTACGTTTCGTTGCCCCCACTGTCCGCATCAATGCAAGCGCAAGCATAACCTGGATCGTCACTTAAAGAATTATCACACTCACAATAGTTGAATCCGATCTTCGTTTTGTGTGAATGCGCAATGCGTTATTTCCCTGGAAATAACAACATTTCAACGACATATTTTTCATATTTTCATTTTTATTTTTTGAAGTTAAATGTTCAAACAGTAATAAAATGTGAAATTTCTAGGAATGTCTATTTATTGTTGATTTTTTGGTCATGCACCTTATTTAACTGAAGTTAATGGCCTCTGTTAATATTTCATTCAGTAATTTTTCATCAGAAAATTTAGTCTTGGACTACATCCAGTTGTTTACCCCTTGTGTATTCTGCTTTCTTTTTTGAAAGGTTTTGGAAGTCATTCAGTGTTGGATATTGGGCACTTAATGCAGGAGGTATTGGAAAAGTGACGCGAGTCCTAAGATCTTTAAGTGGCACCAATGTTCCATCATAAATATGTCATATTATTTGTAACAATATGTGGAATTCGTCTATACTATTATCAAAATTAGTTGAAGATACTATATTTGTAAATCAACTGCAAAGAGTAGAAGTGATTACAGATCCTATAGCCTTTATCTCTATATATACTCGTATCCAAGACTTACTCGTATGACGATTATTATTAGTATTAATAATATTATTATAATGTTGTTATTATTTTTTAAATAATTAACGATATTAGTTCAACTTTTTAGCACAAATTTTTATTTATTTAATGTATATAAGTGCAATACAATTTTTACTGTCAATAGAATTCTGCTTGCCAACATGCGCTTACAATGTACTCTGTTCATAGGCTGGCGGACCTATCCACAAAACTCAACGCTGCAGGGTGCTCGAGCTCAGTGCGTAAAATGTGGGAAGAGTTACACAGCGCTAAAGACCCTGCGGCGGCACCAACGCTACGAGTGTGGAAAAGGGCCTACGTTTGAGTGCACTCAGTGCTTGTATCGTTGCAAGCAGAAGTCCAACTTGCTCCTCCACATGAATAGAATCCACAAGTGATTTAATCAAAGCTTAGTCGTGAAATTTAGTTCCGCCTGTGGGACCCATGTCGTCGTAAGCCAAGAAATCACATTCTCTTTCATCCGATTGTTTTGGCTTGTTCATGGTTCGTGGCATTTTGTTTGTTTTATCATTTGTAACATGTGCAGAACCAAAGTACAAACAAAAAATGCTGTTTTTTGTCATCATTTGTTAAATTGAATATCGAAACTGATGTATAAGTTCACTGTTAATTAAATGTAGATATTACAAATTGCCTCCGTCTTCGAATTATTTTGTGGCTTAATAAGAAACAAACTTTTGCACTCTCTGTTTCTATTAAAAATTGTGCGATGTTCTTGAATTGTCATTTAAACATATGGCTATATAGCAAAGTGCCTTGGCCTGATACTACAAAAGGTGACGTTCAACGATAATCTTTTAACACTTTTCTCTGTTAACAGGTTGCATTCCCGGTTTCAACGATCCACCAAATCAAAGCCCTCGATCTGCGTGCGACGCATGTGGGAGAAGTTATGCAAATCCTAAAAGCTTGAACAGGCACCAACGTTATGAGTGTGGGAAAGAACCCATGTTTGCGTGTTCGCAGTGCCCGTATCGTTGCAAGTTTTTACAAAGCTTGAACCATCACCAACGACGTTTGCATAATCAATTTTAACCGGATTGTTACTAAAATCGTGGTTTTTATATTGTGTAATGAAATTTTTTTCACCTAACCAGTGTGTTTTTCTCTGGTGCTGGATTTAGTGTTATACTTGCTACGGTTATACATTGTAATATTCACTTCACACATTGCTAATCACAATGAACATATGTGTGTGTGTATCACTATTAATTTAATTATAATTTAATATTATTTGATCATTTTCACAATCATCATTTGATAAGCTATCTTATGATAGATAATATTATTGTCTCTATGAATAATATTGCTGGACTGAATGACAAGGTTTTTTTTATGAAAATTAGCACTAATGCTACTAATCGAGAAGCTAGCCAAATGCAGTACCTACAGTACAGTGCGAACAGAAGCAATTACACCATACAGACCATAGAGTGCACCAAAAGCATTGATTTTTATTAAGTTTTGCAAACAATTAGACAATTATTTATTTATTTTGCAAACCCCTAGTTTTTTTTTTTTTTTTTTTAATATTTTACAAAGCAAAAAAACATTTCTTTACATTTTTACTTACAAGGCAACTATGACAGAAACTTTTTTAAAAGACATTTTACCTTCGAGATAATTTTTTTTTTTTTTTTTAAACGGTTTGCAAGCGGCATGCAAAGGTAATTTTATCAGATTCCTTAATGTCTTGGTAGATTAGTTTTTCAGACTAGAACATTTATCAATGACAAATTAATTTTTATTTCAATGAATATAGTATTTACTTTGTTACTTAAATGGTCATGTTATTAACTTGTATGTTTATGCATCAAGAAATCAATAACATTAAATGCAATATCTTCATCAATTGATTGTCACCTACAATTTATTTTTCCTCTGTGCAGTTTGTACTAATTTTGTTCTTTAATACTTTATCATGTTCATACAATTTCTCTGTCAATAGGCTGGCCGCTGCTCGACCCCAGTTTGAACTATCTTCATAACCGACCTCAATGCAAAGAGTGCGGGAAGAGTTATACAGCTCTGAGAAACCTTCGGCGGCATGAACGTTACGAGTGTGGAAAGGAGCCAAGTTTTGCTTGTCCATACTGCCCGTATCGATCCAAGCAAAAGCAATATATCGCCACACACATCTTCAGGAAACACAGGGATTGATTTCAGATGCTTTCAAATCTAACAAATTATTTAAGATCTATTATGGTTTTTAGACCTGTGTCTACTTTATCTAATCTGAGCACTAGTTTTGACTAGTTTTGAAATGTGTTCCGATTTTTCTTACATTTTTCTTTTCTTACGATTTTTACATTTTTTTATATACATCATTATGTTTGCAAAAAAAACTTATGTTGTGCCTATTGTTTTATTATTGTTTAGGCTGGTTTCAAAATATAGAGCATTTAATTCCTGGTTATTTGTTTTTACCTAATTACTAAAAGTATTAAACCTTATTATCTACAACCTTACTTCACCTATATAATACATTCTATCAACACATTTTTAAAGCTAAAAACTCCTTCAATTTGTCAACTTTGCCAATCCTGTGTAGACAACAGCCCAAAGCTGCCAACGCCATTCCAATGCAATGACAACAGAAAAAGTTACGTTGCTCAGAGCTGCCTACGAAGACATTAGCGTTACGAATGTGGGAAGGAGCCAACATTTGCCTGCCCATGCTGCCCGCACCGCTGCAATCTTAAGTCCCCAAACACCAAAACACCTCTCCAAACACCTCCAAACACCTCTCGGCGGTGCACAAAGACAGGCAGGGTTTTGAGTTAATCAGAGCAAGGAAAAAATATTGCAAGGAAGCAATATGTAGCAATCGTACGAACAAATTACAAACCTCTGCTCTTACCGCAGCCACCAGAAATCCACCCTGGTCTCACATCTCTTGATGGTGCACAAGAAAACCATGGAGTAAAATTAATTTGTTTCTGCAAACCAGATGCAACTATAAGCGGACAGAGTGAATTGTGTAGTTGGTTTGTAGTTGAAGAGTGATGGTAGTTATCCGGTGGCTTACAATTAATTTATTCATTTTCTTTTCTTTTGTGATTAACAAAAATAAATTAAACAGATTGGAATCAAGATGTGTATGAGAGGTCTTAATTAAGTATTCTGGATTTGGAAAGGAAGCTAGACTGGAAAAATGTGCAACCGAACCAGGATATGAACCCGGGACCTCCCAATTTCCGGTCGGGTTCTGGATTTCTCTACCTGGTCAGTAGAGAATAACCGGAATTGCTGGAATTGCAATTTGGAATTGCTGGTTAATTTACTTCAAATTAAACAAACAATCTAGATTCTCTTACATTCTCTTACACTCTCTTACTTTCAGTACCTAATCAACATTTACTTTGACCTTATACCTCTTATTAATATCTGGGACTTCAAAACTCTGTCCCAACAAACAAGTAAAGAGAAAAAAACCGTAAACCCTGTATTAAATATGAGTGATATGAGTCAACCATTTTCTGACATTTTTTTCGTCTTTAGGGTATCCGTCGCGACCAGATGACGGCAAACTATCTATTCCTGAAACGCAATACACATGTCAGAATTGCGGAAAGTACTACCGTGCATTGAGCTGCCTTCGAAGACATCAGCGCTATGAGTGTGGAAAAGAGCGAACATTTGCGTGTATGTTCTGTCCTTTTCGTTGCCATCGCAAATGCTCACTGAAGCAACACATCTCTTTACGACACAAAGAATTTTTAAATTGAAGCTGTTCTTATGAGGATGTGAAGAAATATTGTTTGAAGTTGAACCCAATTGCCAATTACATAGTCTCTGAAATATATTTGACATCTAGTAAAAAATGTAAATGGGATTAGTCGAGAAACAAGTACATATTTCAATAAATCAAATTTTCCAAGACCCTTGAAAATTGTTGTTCTTAAAGCTTCTGATGCCTTTATTTTGTCTGAGGGTATAGAATGAATACACATTTTATGGTATTACCATGAAGTTTACAAATCCTGGTGCTGGAAAACTATTTCACTGGAATATAATTTTTTCTGGGTTTCACTGACCACAGCTACTAGTTTTTTGATTGAATAAACATGACGCTACTGTTTAAACCAAAAAAAATATATATTGTTTTAGTTTCCTGGCCCCTTTGCGGGGTACCATAGAAAATAATCTTCACGAGTCCTTTCATTTAAGATTACATTTAAATGATAAATATTGATTACTCATAGGTAAATAATATCAAGAAAACAATCGGAATGTTCCAGGTTACTCATAATTTCATCTGTTAAAAGTAGGTTATTCCAGTTTGCGATGGTTTTTGGAAAAAATAAGTTTTGAAATGTTCGGTATTTTATTTTAAGTTTATGATCATTTCGTGGACTGTATTGGGGTAGCCCGCATTGTGTGCGTTTATCGATTTTGACTATTTCCTTTTGAATCTTTTTAATCTATCCTCATTTCTTTTATTTTATAAATTATTTATAAATATTATATTTATATTATATTTATTTTATTTATATATTATTTATTTTTTATCTTGTATTTCTTTTATACCAAGTTTATTTATTAAATTGGTGACACTATGACACAACATTTCTTATTTAACTAGTTGTTCTTTAAAACCTAGTAGCCTTTTTTTGGAAATTTTCATAAACTACATTCGTAAGGGTGGCAGGCACCACACGTGAATTCCAGTAGAGGTCAAATTATGGTTAGGTACAAATTTGTTTTGGTTTCTCATAAAATTTAGGGTATGTATTGCCTTTATGGTAATAAAATTAACTCATGTTTTTCATAATTAATTCTTAATAAAAGTACAAAAAGTTATGACACATTTCTTATTTCCTTAAAGCAAGAAATGCATCTTCTGCTTTGGATATTTCTCACACCCCACATGACAGAAAGTTTTAAAACTATGTGAGCCAGCTTGCTCATCGCAAATACTATAGTAACATTGTTTCTTATCTTCAGGTTGCGTGAGGGACGCAGACTCGAACAATCCCCGAGGACCGCCAAATCCATACCAGTGCAACGGCTGCACAAAGAAATACAAGGCGCTTGGCGCTCTGAAAAGACATCAAAAATTTGAGTGCGGAAAGGAACCGACGTTTGGGTGTCCCCATTGTCCGTATCGGTGTAAACAAAAACACTCGATGGGCAGACACATTTCAACAGTGCACAAAGAGTAATGCTAGGGTTAATATCAGTATGGAGTAGGCTTCACGTCGATATTTTGACTTTGCAGCTTCGGAAAGATTTGAGATTAAAACTTCACAACACCATTTCCCCCTCTCCCTCCCCCCCCCTTCCCTACCTACTTATGCACCAAAACCTACAATCCTCTCCCTCGCCACGTCAAAGACCCAAATGCAGTACCTTCAAAAACAACCTACGACACTTCCTCATCCAAAACCCCTTCTATAATCTCGAGGAATACCTCACGTCAATGACACATCATAACCTGTTGGCCCCACTTCAATAAATATACCACTTGTCCCTGCCCTTGCATATGTATACCATATTATTATACTCTTAATATCACTACTTTTGTTACTATTATTATTATCAATTTGTTATTATCTAAAGGTGCATTCGAATACAGTGTACTCGTACGCACCTCGGAACACAAATAAAATAAATAAATAAAATAACAAATAAAATTAGTAAATCAACCACATATATGGTGGTTGATTTACCTACACACCTACACACCACTTGATGTGTGTGTGACTGATGTGACACATTCTCCGACTAAAGCGCCTGTGCCAAGCTAGTGATTTGATGGGTAGTCATCAGTCCACATTCAGAGCAGAATGAGGCGGAAGGTGTGGGCGCTTCCATCGCATGCATATGATTGTTTTCAACTCAAATCTATCTTTCCAAAGCTGCTTAGCCAAAAACCTAGTTGTATACTACAAAAGACTGCTGCACTCAACAAATGAGTTGGACTTGTAAGTTAAATGTTGGGCTGACTATTGCAATTTTTGTTGGCTGATATCACCAATTCCGTTTAAAACGCTCTGAAATGTTGTGGTGTTTACAGTATTTGCTTTAAAACACTGTTAATGTGACAAAATTTTGTTATTATTGAAAAATATTTCTACTTGTAAATTAAATACAGAAAAAAACTGTTATAACTAAAAAAAGTTAGCAAATTATTTTCCATGCCCACTTTCTGATGTTGTTCCTCTTATCTTAATAGAAATCCCTGTTTTATTTGATGTTATCTAGATCTTTTGAATTCTTGAGAAATTTTGTTGCAGAATCGGCAAGTTATTTTGCGCAGTTTGGATTCTGCGTACGAAAAAGGCAGCATCTTCAAGACAAGAGCACAAAGAATCTGTGATTGCCTTTTCTTTCGGCCATATTCTTAAGTTTTTCTCTTTCCTCAGGTCGCCAGACGCCGGACATTGTGCATAAATGCCCCAAATGCAGAAAGCACTACAAAAGACGAGGGACCCTGCGAAGACACCTGCGAGTAGAATGCGGGAAGGAACCCACATTTGCCTGTCCGCACTGTCCGTATCGGTCCAAGTTTAAACATCACATGCGCAGCCATATCTTGGCAATACACAGCGAGTGCCGTTGATTAAACATTCCTTGCTTAATGCTAGTGTGAATCACAAAATACTGTCTATTCAGGTGTCCCCGCCCGCTCCAGTCTTCTTGCTTTCGTCGAACCCTTCCTATTACCAAAAGCATAGGTAGCTAAACGACACATAACAGCAAAAAAAGCCAAAAATATATTTCTTGTCTTAGTTCATATGGGTGAATGTTGCTAGAAATGTTGTGTTGAGCAACGGACTTGCTCTGTTGAGATTGACGCCGACAAACGCCGACTTTTTAGGTCCTTTTTAGGACCACAAGTCAATCTCAACAGAGCACGTCCATTACTCACCACAACATTCACCCATGGCTCTAAACCACTTCACCAAACCATTTCTAGAAATGTTCCTTGGCTTTTTTTGGTGGTTCTTATCCTGAAAAGTCAGTATTTGGGGTGATATATTAAATGCTCACGAATATGTGTACTCTTTACTTCATACTGTTCTATTTGTTATGCTTGTTTTTACCGCATTAATATTAAGCTACACTGTTTTTGCAATGCAAATAATGTCTTGAACCACAATCTTGAAAAGATTAATTTGGAATTTTTTAAGGATCACCTTAATGTTGAAATAAAAAATCAATGAATTAGCTACAATTGTTTCATATTTGTGGTTATATTAATTTGTTTATACTTTCTCTTTTTGAGCTGTATGTAATAAAATTGTTAACAGTGTTCCGAATTGTAACTTAACAGGCTGCTTTTAATATTGCTGAAATTAAACATTTGTACTTTCAACTTTTTGGCAAGTGGAAATTAACATACAAAAATATGGACTACGCAAACTCGATATTCACCTGCGGTGAGGCAATTTATCCCCCTCCCCTTCCCCTCCCTAGCGCCGCCCCAGGGTCTAGTTTCTGACACATTTCTTTGTCACTAGGCCATTCTTTTGACCCTGCTGTCGACAAGCTGCAGACGCTGCCAACTTCTTTCCAATGTGTCTATTGCTATAAGCGATATGGGACAAAGGGTAGCTTGAACAGACATTTGACCTTCGAATGCGGAAAGGAACCAGCATTTGCGTGCCACCTTTGTACATACCGGTGTAAATTCAAGCATCACCTGCGCAGTCATATGATCCACAAGCACAAGGACTGACTCTTGAGAAAGCTTGGTTTGTGTTTGTTTTCATTACCTTTGATATACCTGTAGGTAATACTATTTTATAAAATGGATGTCATAGAATTTGTTTATTTAAATTGAAATTTAATGATAATAAATATGAATAAACACTTTTTGAAATGGGTTTTGAATGCTAAGTAAAGGACAACCAAATTTCCCGACGTTTCGTAACATGTACTAGTTACTTCTTCAAGGGTTAGAGCAGTACATGTTACGAAACGTCGGGAAATTTGTTGTCCTTTACTTAGCATTCAAAACCCATTTTAAATAGTTTTTGTTAAAACTAGTGCTAAGGATAAATCAGGTAGACATGAGTCTCAAAACCATCACAATAAATATGCACTATGCGTAGTATTTCCTCCCATAATTTTCCTGCTTCTTGATGTCTGGCCCAGATCTAGGTCATGATGATAAGATGGGGTAAGATCAATTTGGTTGACGGAGCTTGTTTTTAACCGTATTCTGTGTTCTTTGCAGGCCACCCTTGAAACTCTGCTGTTGGCAATCCACTAAAACTATCCACCAAAAGCTTTGTTTTATTCACTCTCTGTAGGAAACAAGATCACTATTGTTTTTAATGTAAATTTAAACACTGAAACCAAAAACGGTGAAAACAGAGTTTCAAAGTTGCAGCGCCAGACACCTTCATTTTCTCTGCAGTATGAAAACCGGGCTCTTCTGTCACACTGTCCTTCGACATTGTGTACTACAAACCGAACTACCCTGTAACATTCAAATAATTTAATGTTTGAAGTGTTCAATTGCTACCTATTTTAACTTTATCAGCTGGTTTATTTGTATTTGTATATATTTTTCTCTTACAAATGTGCATTTGCTGCACTGTGTTAAGGTACATACTACATTAACATAAACATCTAATATATAATTACAAATATAGTTATGCAAAATATAATGAATAACTTTCTTTTTTTTTTGTGCTAGGAATCTTTGTGATTTGGTTGTATTGCATTTGTCTCTATCAAAGTCAGTAAGCATAACTTAATATCTGGAAGTGGTATTTTTTATACAAAGTAAAATAATTATATTTCTCATGGCTAAAGAACTCCATTGTTGACGTAACCGATTTACTAAAGAAAATACCAACCTATTGTATCGATTCCAAAATATCCAAGCTGTCAACAATTAAATGGTTTTAAGAAATAATTTTTGACTTTTGATTGTTTAAATTATTTTTTTGTGATTCAAGTTGATTCTTATCTGTCAATTTAGGAGCTTGTGACAATGACCAGAAAATATAAATGTGTAATATTTTCTGAACAGTTATGTTAGGACACAATAAACCAGTTGTTTTAATAAAGTTGTTTAATAATCAATTTTTTTTTTTTTTGGATAAATGCCACCTATTTAAATTTTCAGCTGCTCATTATTTTGTTTGTTGAAAACACCAGTTGGTTCTTGTGAGATCACCAAAGTTAACCAACAGGTCAGCAGGGTCGGATAGGCCCATTAGGCGACCGGGCAAATGCCCGAAGGGCCGGTGGGTTTTTAGTATACTTTAGGGCCGGTTGAATTTTATCTAAATAATTTGTGTATTTTCTAGTAATGTTTAACGAGAAAAATTAGCCGAGGACGACTTACATTCCCCAGAATCAAGGTGCCGGCCGGCCGTCGGCTCGCAATGAGCGGCCTGGCGGCAACTCTTTGCGTGCCGACGGCCGAGACTATGGAAACTACGGAAAATAACATTACGTTACGTAGAAGAATAAAAACACTGTGCTGCTTATGATGAAGTATATCGGCATGGTTCGCCGGCCTTTGTTTGACCGATTACCGCCTTGAAAATGTTTGTAGAAATGGAACCCATGCTACTATTTCTAGTGTTTGGCGGCGTTAGGAAGGCTCTATCAAAGTATTAATTTCTTCAAAAATTGCGAAAAACATCTAGTATGCGCAATGGCTAACGAAAGAGTAGCACTAGGTTTGCTTACTGCAATCAGTTCAGTTATAGGGAAGGTTTCCCTGTGATCGGGTCGTTTTGTTCAGTGCGTGAAGATTGCGTATATGCGTACCTATAATGAGTGACAGTAATCTAGCGAGTGCAAACGACGACGATGGATCTGGATCAGGGAAAAGGAAATTGTTACAAGGGGGGGCGGAAAAGTTAAGATGTAAGCGGCAGAAATTGCTCAAAGAAGAGGCACAAAAGTGCTTTAAACTGACTGATTTGTTTACTAAACAGTTGCCAGTAAATGTGACGCCCGTTCCCAATGAGGCTCTAATTGTACCAACACCACCGGCGGCCCCGTCTGCGTTGGATATTCAGCCACAAACTTCAATCGATTTTCTAAGGATACAGCCAAATTTCCCAGACCAAGAAGTTGCAGCGGATGCGCCATTGTCACAACCCATAGTGCCAGAACAACTGGCTGGACAAGGTGAACACTTCAATTATTTTCAGAGGCCCACTAATAGCGAACGGGCCCATTTCTTCCGGGAGCACCCATTCCAGTCTTACGATAATTTACCCTTTAATGGACCAAAAGTGTTCAACAGAAAAGATGGGACAAATCGTCGCTGGTTAAGCTATGACACCAACCAGAAAGCTCTATTTTGCACCGTGTGCATCGCTTATGGCGCTATTAACTCGGATTACGTGCAATTTAAGTCGATTGGTATGACGGACTAGCGCCATGTTTACACTCGCATAGAAGAACATGAAAGAAGTGTACATCACTGCGAAAACACCCAAAGCCACATTTTGAATTCTTCAGGGAGAGACGTCGAGTCATTGCTCTTTTCTAAATACACGGATTTGAGAAATGAGCAAGTAAAGAAGCGCCGACAGACGTTAGAACGCATCATCGAAATTGTGAAATTAATAGGGAAACGCGGGCTGAGTTACAGAGGGGGCACCGAGGCGGCTTACACGCTCGATGACGCTACGCTGGACCACGGAAATTTTTTAGAACTTGTGCTACTTCTGGGCAAGTAGGTACGACATTGTTCTAAAGGACCATCTAGACAATGTAATCCAAAAATCAAAGGCGGCGAAAAAATTCGGGAGCAAAAAACGCGGTGGACTAGTAACACTATTATCTAAAACAACTGTGAACTACGTTGTGGACGCTATCAAACAATTAATTCAATCGACAATTTCAAAAAGTGTACGCGATGCTGGAATGTTTTCAGTTCAAATTGACACTACACAGGATAATACGGTGAAAAACCAATGCTCTGTGACAATGATGAAATCATCAACATTGTTGCAGAAAAAAGCACTCTGTTGCGCCAAAAATTGTTGCTGTGATACTGCAAAGGTACGTGGTATATAGTGTTTTTTTTCTTTCGCTGATAAACCTACATAATAAAACTTGATAATTTAAAACAAAGAAACAAAAGAGTAACATAAAATAATGTTATAAATTAGTGAAAACGTATACCAATTTACTGCGTTCGTTATCGAAAAAACAAAAAATACAACCTTTTCAAGGGTGGGGGGGGGGGGGGGGGGGGGGGGAGGGGGCCGATTTTATTTGAAATGCCCGGGCCGGTTTTTTTCCCCAATCCAACCCTGCAGGTCAGGTATTGGATGGTTGACCATTGCATACATCTCCAGTTCTGTTTGGAACTAAAGTTTTAGGGATAAAAATTAGTACAACAATTCTATTTACCGTGCTTATATCAACCTCTCGAGAACCTGGAATTGCGAAGGAACCTAAAGTTTGCATTATACCTTACTTCAGAAGGGACATTATGCCCATGGTCCTCTTAATGTGCTTCGATAGGAGTTGTCTACAAGTCTCTCCTCCCATTTAGGCTAGGCTTCATCATCATCCTAATCATCATCCTCATCATCACCCACTCATTCACTGATGCCATTAGACTTGTGCCACGGAGCCTGTTATTAAATCAGCTTGTCGTTAAACGCCACAAATCAATGAATGATTAGCGCATGTTTGTTTTATGAATAGAGAGACTCATGGCTAAACTAATAAAATATATCTGCTGTGATGGCCCTACCAGATACTCCTTTCTTATCTATTTCTGTGCTTTTAGACGATCATCAAGCCTTGAATATTATCTACAATGCCTCGAAACCAGAATATATCGATCAATGTCTCCACTGCGGCAAGCAATACAGACACAAGGGCAGCTTGAGCAGACACCTGAGCTTCGAATGTGGAAAAGAGCCCGCACATTTCTGCCTACAGTGTCCTTACCGCAGCAAATTGAAGTACAACCTCGCCAGACATATGCAGCTTGTACACAAGAACTCTCTTGGATTATCTCATACCTAGGTATTTCACAGTTTATGCACTACATGATGTACACCCTTGGCAATACTAGAATGACATATTCGACTGACTGTCTCGGTGTGCCCCGGGTGTACACTGGGGGCGATCTGCGTGTTCAACTGGAAATGTGACTCTGTCACAATTCAACTTTCACGTTTTCATCTGGCAGAGTTGCTCGATCTTGGGTCACTCCTGGTGCACTTTTCTAGCTCAAAGAATTTTGATGGTGCATTTGGAAAACAAATAAATGCACTAACTGCTGGTGGTCACACACTCTGATTGGAGTGCCCTTGTTCAGAGCTGGTGCAAATCTGGTGGAGACCATGAGGTCATCGAGTAAGTTGCAAACCTGCCTTGGTGCAGGCCAGTTGAAAACGTCGTTTGTTGTTATGCAGTTTGCGTAGCCCGAGAAACAATTATCGGTACTTACTGCATTACTAATTGAAGGATTTTTTATTGTTTTTACAGAGAGACGGCCACGGCGATGAAGATAGATGCTGAGCTTTCTTTTTTATGCTGTCATTGAATCACCGCTTTTCACCTGTGAAGACATCAGAAAAAGTGATGATGATTATCGTGTTAAATGATGCACTGTTTTGACAATATGCCCTGTGGTGCTAGTCTAATGATGTCAGTGAATGAGTGGATGATGATGAGGATTATGATGAACCTAACCTAGCCTAGAAGGCAGGAAGGGAAACCCAGTGCTGGCATGTAGCCTACTCCTGTTCCATAGCACCAAGAGGACCACCGGCTTACCGTCCCTTACCGTTCCGAAGGACGATATTACTCGAAGTTGCTGTACTAACTTTCATACCTCCAACCTCTCTCTCAAGCAGAACTGGTCATGTGTATGGTAGTCACCGATTCAATACCCGATTTAGCGCATTGTTGCTTAACATAGGTTATCTCATGAGAACCAGTGTTTCTAACACGCCAAACTGTTTTTTAAAAAGAGTTAATTTGTGACCAATATAGTAAATTTTTGAAGTAAATAGGCTACAGTTGTGTTGTGGAGACTTACTCATAAAGATTTTTTTTTCTTTTCAAATTCAAATGTGTCATAAGATTTAAGAAAATGGAAATGGAAAGGAAAATCAGTCAAAAACAAAATTATTTCCTAAACTTCAACTTGATTTTATCTCAAAAAGCATCCATCGTTGCATATTTGACAGGTATGACAAAACTGAATATCATGGCAATGAAAGTTAAAGAAAATAACTAGAAGTTAGTAACAACATCTGATAAGAGCAAAAAAAAAAATTGAATTTCTCAGTAGTATTAAAAATTAAATTAAATATGTATTAGCTTGGATACAAAAATTCTTTTTGAGTTGACACCAGAATATTTAATAGATCAAATCAATGTTAATAGGTATCAACACGAACATGGCACTAAAAATAAGAAAAAAACATTTATTAAGTCAGTAAAATTTGATAGTTTTATGATACAGAGAGTTATTGAATATGATAAATTATGGAGTATAATAATGTTCATAAATAGTATCTAATTTTAAGAATGAATTGTCATAAAAATATTGAAAGGGATGAATATTGTAAATCTGTAACTCTGTGCTGTAACGTTATTTTTGTTTTGACTAGTTAAAAAGCTAAATAAAAACGTTACAGTTCTAAAATAGAAATTGTGTTTTTTAACTGTGTATATACTCACAAATGTTTGACTCTGTGGTAATCAACTGGAGGTTAAGATAAAAATTGACATATCAGATTGGTTGTGACCATGGAGATCAGTCTAAAATGAGACTGGCCGTTATCTTTTTTCTTGTAAAGCTGACTTATCTGATATTTTCTTCCTTAATCTTTGATTTTTTTTTGTCCTTTTGGCATGACAATTGATGCTTTTGTAGCAGACAGTTATTAACTTCTTCATTTCTGTGTCCTTAGGTTTAAGTTGGCTCTTGGGTAACAAGAAACACCTAAGGCAGAGCCCTCCATTCGTGTGCTTCAACTGCAACAAGCAATACGGGACCTTGGGCTGCCTGACCAGACACAAGCGTTTCGAGTGCGGAAAGGAACCTGCCCTTTTGTGCCCCCATTGCCAGTATCGGTGCAAATTCAAATACGTCCTGCAAAGACACCTCTTGACGGTTCACAGGAACGAAGGAGTTGTACCATAATACACATGATTGAATCTGCACAAATGTGTTGATAAAATAAAATAAATGATAAATCAAGTAGACATGAGTCAAAAACCATCATAAATGTGTTGCCATTTGTGTTGGCAAAAGGGTTTCTTATTTTGTATACTGACAATGGGAAACTGATTGAGAAGTTGGTATTGCATCAGCTATTGGCTAAAATGACAAAGCACTTATTGCTGGCCAAAATTTTGGTAAAGGTGGAATTTGTGGAATGCTCATCATATAAAAATGGAGATTGTGCTCACTATGATTATGTCGATATGATTGTAACTTGCAAATAAATGTAGCCAAAATGTTTTATGTTGTGGGATTAGTAGCTTTTTTCAGTCTTGGGCAGATGAGATGAGACACCTCATGTCCACTTCCTATTTGCAGCACTAATCAATCTAATTGTTAGATAATTTGAATTGTAAGTACCCAAATATTTGTGTTATGTAGATAAACACATGTCGTAGAATATGTTGGATTTATAAATAAATACATGCTCAATATTTAACAATATTTTGCACATTTGGTTTAATGGTATCATTTTAAAGTGGAAAATTTGGCTGGCAAAATAAAAATGCTCTGCTTTTTTAAAAAAATCTTTGACTCCAAGCTTTGGATACTCATATCCGGTCTATTTTGTGTAGTACTAAAGCTATCGTTGCGGCACGGGTGTCATCGTTAGGAGACTCAGCGGAATCTAATTAGACACATTGGTTTCAAGTCAGAATAAAATCCGCATTGTTGGGTTTCTATACTTGGTTCATCTTACTCTATGATAGAAGTGTCACCCAGTGTGGCCCCAACGCATTTTGTTAATCCCAATGTATGGTAGCGATTTTGTAACTTTTCCCTATAAAATCCCTTTCTTTGTAAATCCATTTTTCTAATAATCTTAACCTTGAAGTTTGAAACGTTCGTTTTCGATTTTTTAACGTTTCTGGGACCAGTTCGTTTAGTGAAAATCCCTATCTTTGCAAATCTTTTTTTCTAATAATTTTAACCATACTTGAACCACAGATAATGCATCTTACAAAGATATTCCATGTTAGTAAAAGGGCATAATTAGCACCTGCAAGTTCTTAAAACTATTCTGGACCTCTTCCTTCATTTGAAATGCTAGTCAAAGCAATTCAGCCTTGGTCAATATTTTTTTAATCAAACCTCCTGTTTTTTAAATAGTTGCGTTCAAAACAAGTGGTAAGGTAAGATAAAGTAGACGTGAGTCAAAAAACCACTAATACTGTCTAATAAAACGCGACCCTGAATATAACGCAGGAATGAAAGTAAAAATGAATAAATAAAAAACTCAAATATATGCTAATGTTTTTTAGAAAAATATGTTTACTAAACATAATGCCTTAAATTCGGGCTAATACGGTAACATCAAAGTTCTATAAGCCCTCTAGAAAACAAGAAACATATCACCACCAAATGCTCTTTAGCGATTGATACCTCCGCCATGTTCTGCAACACTTATACACGCTCTCTACTCGCAGGCTTACCACATTTTACCGGCCTGCCTACTGCATCAGAGCTCCGCGCGCCATTTCAATGTGCTGACTGTGGGAAGCGGTACACGGCGCAGAGCTGCCTACGAAGTCACCGCAGGCTCGAGTGCGGAAAAGAGCCTTCGTTGGCATGTCCACGATGCGAGTACCGGTGCAAACTCAAGCACCACCTGCGAAGCCACCTCCAGCGCCGGCACAGGGAATGATGTTACTACGACTGGTTGAATTAAGAATCTGAGTCGAGCTGAATGTTGCAGCTGGACTTTACATTTTTTTTCCGTTTGGGAGCACTCAAGACTGTAAATAACGTATTAAAAAAAAAATCATATCGAGTTCAAGTTTAGTTTTTTCAACCTTTCACATACAAAACAGATTACCTATTTTCAGTAATGTTCCATACTTTAGATAGACATTCCCACAGCTTTTTCTAAGCGTAAATTTAAATAAAGCAGACACAAATCTTAGGTTTTGGCAAAGTGGTTCGGAGCCACAATTAAATGGTTACGTTAAGAACTGTTCTGCTCTGACATGCTCTGCTCTGCTCTGAACTCCCATCGCCAACGCGACTGAAACGTCAACACCTTTTCTTTTTAGAAATAAAAGTAAATTCCATTAAAGCAGAACCATTCCAAATACCTTCAAATACCTTCAAATACCAATTGTTATTATTAGTTCTTAAATTAAAAACAAACGGAACACAATTACAGATTCACCAATAAAGCTCACTCGTACAGTTTATTTTTGCTAAACCATGAATCAAAGACACATAACCCCTGCATGAGATAGTTAGTCATACACATCACCGCTGCCGACTACTCAAGGTTAAATCCGCGGTCGCGCAGACAATTCAAATGGCCTGCGGATGATCAGCATCTGAGCAGCTCCTACGGCGCAAATAGCCACAGACTGCAAGACTGCCCACCACATCACGCTGAGGTTTACGTCGGTTGCACGCGCAGTGTCCACGGACGCGCGATGACGCAGGAACGACTGCGATGCTGACACCGAGTCTAGTGCTGAGCCGATCGCGGACAGGCGCTCCGACAGCGTTGTCTGCCAGGCAGGTAAGTGCGTTTTATTTTCGGTTTTCCATCCTTTTCTTTGAATTTTGCATTATATATGATACCAGGGATGGAAAGACATTTAGCTCAGTGAGAGGCACGTTCCGGTTTTCTTTATAGTGTAATATGATTATAGTAACAAAGTATTACCTAGGGCGTAAAAGTAATTAGTAAAGGTTACCTAATATTACCTGATACCTGATATTGAAGTGACTAGTTTCAGGCTGAACAATACTTTTAGACATTTCAACAAATTTTTGAAGAAAAAATCAAGGGGTCAAACATAACTCAAAAATTACTCTCATTTGCCCACGGCTGTAGTTACATTGTAGTTATGTGTACCTATAGGTCTTGGTGATGATGGAAAATCATCATCATCGTTTTGGTAAAACGAGTTTATTCTTTAAGAATGTGGGTGGGTTGTGGTGGAAGGGGTACAGCTTTGAGTCTACATCTTAAGAAGAGAAGGTCGGTGTGTATGTATACTACCTACGTGGGCCCACAGTTGAATGACAATAATTTCAAATCACACAACAACCTGTCTATATACTTCGATCTCAAGGACAACATGTCGCTCTTCCAATCTGCTTCTTTCTTAACAATAAACAGAGTGTAACTCCAAACAAACATATGAAATTTTTAGGGCGCGACCCAACCCAACCCCAACTTAGCTCACCCCATCTACTTGTTCGATCTCCACTGCGTCTGCACCGGGCACCAGCTGCGCCGGCGCAATGACATCCAGCTCGAAGGACACGAATTGCGCGGCGCTGATTGCGCGCGCGCTGACGAAGCACAACGAGTACACCCCAGACACAGCCACCATGATGGCAGCGCTGTCGAACGCTTCGTGCGGTCGATCATAGAGCGCACGACCGTCGGGACCTCGGAGGGTGACGCCCACGTGAAAGTCTCCGCCGCGGAGGACCTGTCGTGGTGCAGGACAAGACCAGGGGTGTCTTTTGGTTAGGATACAAGGATGCTAGCGAACAGGTTGGGGAAAGGCGCTGGCCTGTCTGCATGGCACGCTAATGTAGGGTTTCGATGACCACCAAAAATCTCGATGTGAAAATTGAAACAAGGGTATTCAATAATCAATAGATGCATTTGTGAGCTTAATTATCTTACCGTGAGAGAAGATATGAATCCCTTTCTGATTCACCCAGGCCTTAAGTGTTTTTGATACCTGAAGTGACACAAAACACAAATGAATCTCATCTAAGATTTTGATTTGTGAGTGGAAAGGTCCCTAAAAACGAGAGGAACGAACTCCGATCCAGTATGGAAAATGAGGGGGATATGTGCGGGCTTGCAGATTCAGACCCAGGCGATAGCGAGTTTCAAATTTGACAGCCATGAGTTTTTTTTTTTTTTTTACTTTTAGGCCATAACTACAAAAAGCAACGGGGTTCTTCATTGTAAATGGAAATACACGTTAAATCCCCCCCCCCCCCCCCCCCCCCCCCCCAAAAAAAAGATTATACTAGTTTGGCATCACTAAGGACTGTCAATACATATTTTCTCACGTAATAGTTAAGACGAAGCCACGAGTCCATCTCGATGTGTTCAAAGAAACATTGCTTGTCTCCATTGTTCAAGTAAAAAATAAGCTCCGACGTTAAGCCCGGCAAAATGCAGTCAAATAATGCCAGGAAAACCAGTAAAACTCCCGCCCAATGCATTCTTGTCGATAACTTATTCTTGGGAACATAAATGTCAGGCGAAAAATTCAAACGAGTATGCAAATGCACATTCGAATTTTTCTCTTTTCCTCTGCATCTATGTGGCGTTTCCGCAAGGATGACTTGATTCACAGAGCAGTGAATCTGAATCTACATTTTGTTCGTTCCAAATTCTTTACGACCTCTTCTCGTATTCCAGAAAGATGGTTTATTTTGAAACCTGCCCCTCGAAAAATGGAAATGTGTACGACGACTCCTTGGCACAAGTTTCGTTGACAATGGATGCTGTTAATAGTAACGCCTTACGCCTCGAAGACAACCTGTTATGGAGTATGCCAAAGGAAAAAGAAACTTGTGATTTTCGTTGCTTTTTAACTGGAAGCATAAAATCCTGTTTTTCGGGTTTCTTACTCAAATTTGAAACAAATTCTCGTATTTTTATTTTTCGCACTGGAATATCTTAACCCAAAAATCTGCCTGCTCTCGTCTACTGCGGTTTCCTATTCAAGTTTTAAAAGAACTGCGAAAAATGCATGATCAAATCGGGCCTTTTGGTGATTCAATTTTAGCAGCAGTTGGGCGAACAGCTAGCACTGCCCGGGCAACCTTCCTGGTCACGACCAGCTTGATCGACGCTACACCCATTCCGGGCACCCATCCGGGCACCTGTCCCCACGTCTTTCTGGCGTCTCCATGCCGGGAACCGGGGTGAGCGACGACGCCCGGCGCCACTGCCGTCGGCGCCGAGGCGTCGCGGCGCCAACGGGAGCCCCTCACCCCAAACAAAGTCGATCAAAGTTTTGGCAAGGCGACGCGGAAAAAAAAGCGGAGCCGGCCCCGGGAAGCACACCCCAAGTTGGAAGCCAAGTCGTGGACGCTGAGGGCGTTTCTGTGTAAGTGTGGATCGATCCTCTTGCTGCAGCTTTTTAGCCATGGCGTCGGTCAAATGATCTCGGGTCGACTTGTGCATGTAGCTTTCCAAACGCCTCTCTAAGTACGCATTTCACGGCGGACATTGTTTTTGTCTGAGCTGATTCTGACTATCGTCCGAACTTCGTTTTATTGTTATGGTTGTTTGCAATGGTCCTTTTCTTGCAGCTTAAGCTTGAGTTTTGTCTTTATACCCATTAACTTGTTCACTTCCACGGATAATTACATTGTTAACAACAGTGACGACAAATGTAATTCCGAATGAGATCGTTTTTTGTCGGTAATATATGGTTCGTCCCATTTATTATCATTGTTTCTATGTTCATACTGAAAGGTGTAGAAGTTACAGAGTCAATCATATACTGTTGTTCAGAATTCTGGGGTGTCTCACCCCTTCCCTGGTTTAGCTTAACATGCTCCCAAACAACAACTAACAAGTTTTGTAAGGATATATTCCCTCGATCCGCCTTGAACGTCGTTAAAACCCTCTCCCCGTCGTCGGCATCATGACTGCACGGAGAGCCCTTCTCTCCTGGAACATCGCATGCCCAATGATCCGTACGACCGGAAGCGCAAGACGACGCCCGGAAGCGGCGTCGTGTCGTCATCGTCGTCGCTAACAATCGTTGAGCTTTCTTTGGATTCGAGGCCCCCCCCCCCCCCCCCGGACTATCTTGCTGTGTCAGCTTCTTGCCCCGCTAAGAGCACGGGGACACTGCAGTTGTGTCTTACAGTGTATCCCAAACACTCAGAAGCAAGCAATGGGATTTGTTTGCACGCATTTTAGTCAATACCTCTGATTCATGCTAGCTGTCGGAATTAATTGATTTGGCTTCCTTATCGAATTTATTTCGTTGTATTGCAATGAGTGTGTATGTGAGTTGGTAACACCTCCATGATGGTCGAGTCGAGAACAGTTGAAATGATGACACCTGACAAGGTGAACATAAGGCGATCAAAGATCTTCCTAATTGCCATTTGAAAACTATAAAACTTAGAGCACCTGGGTTTTTGGAACGTATCATGCACAGCTCTATGTCGTTTCAATGCCAATGGCGTGATTCAATTTTCACATTTTGTTTCTTCGTCGAATGGCTCAAATTAATTATATTGTCTAGTATACAATGATTGAGGTGTCATATTAACTCGATGCTGCCATGTTACCTGATTGATTTTAATAACTCACTGTTTTGACAACGGGCCCCGCGGCACTGGTTTAATAGCATCGGTGAGTGAGTGGATGATGACGAAGAACCTAACCTTGTCTTGAAGTGAGGAGGGGAAACCTGGTCCGGCACTCTTGTCGGAGAGCACCAAGGATACCACCGGCTTAACGTCCCTTCCGAAGGACGGCTTGACTAGAACAACAGGATTCCTCTAGAAATCAATGCTGTCGAAAAGTTGATAAGCAATGCGAAGGAAGTTGCTGTCCCATCGACCTCCCTACAAACAAAATTGACCATGTGAATGATTGTAATCGGTGATCTCGCGAGATCCGGGAATAAATTTATGAAAATGTTTCAAAGACAGCTGCAAGATTAAGCAGGAATGCCCATTTTCGCTCATCATGGTGCATTGTTACATTTCCCACAGCACCATGACAGGATTTGTGCATCAAGAAAAGTTTTACGACCAAATTACATCACTGATAAGAATTGCTCTAACAAAAGCCGATCGACCGTTTGGTCGGTCAGTTACCATCACTCTCGTATCAGCGGCGAATCCTTGCAACGAACGACTCTCCCGGGGTCTCCGTCAACGGCCAGATCGCGCACCCATCGCATCGCATAGATCGTCCGCGACGATAAACGTGATGCAAAGATACAAAATGATACAGCATCTAGAAGAGAGAGAGGGAGAGGGTCGTTTCTTTTATCGCTGCGAAGTACAAAGTTACCCCTCGACGTAACTTTCGCCAACTTTCAGCGTCTTCATTTGTCACGGCAAGCATTGTGGGGAGGGGGTGCACCCTCTGGTCGTGCAGATAAATAACACTGTGCCAGAGCGGATGGCGGCGTCGCGTAAGGGCGTCGAGAGCGTGATGTTTCGTCGGTGACGCACTCTATGCTGATAGTGGTGGTAAAACGAGAACATGAGTGCAGTTGTCGAAATTTTGGAGCGATACTTTAGGCTATTATACGACTTTTTTGAGTTGGGAAGATGAGAACGTGTTTATTAACTTGCCTCTGTATGGTGTAGACGTAACAATAAGTAGCTTTCTGTAATATCGCGAAAATAGCCTAGGTGCTGATGCGCCATCAAACAAAACGACCGCAAATTTTCTCTCTCTTAAATTTGGTTATTGATTAATTGTTTTCATCCATATTAAACATGACAAGCTCTTTGTGCCTTTGAGTTCCACTGCTCCAATATTCTGCACATATTGTTATCGAATGAAAATTCTCAAAATGTCAAAAAGGAAGGGAAAATTAGGAATTAAAAAAATATATATATTATTGGAAATTTTTGTGGAAGAAAACATATGATTTTGTGACACATTTGCGATCCAGCAGATCATTTGGGATCACAGACTTGCAGAAACTGGAGTAGAAACGTGCACTGACGGTCAGTTTTTGGTAATTTGACCACTCGAGTTGGATGCATCTTCAAATGTTATGCTTGTTTATGCTAGGGAAACAACGATTCGAATGCGTATACCTCATGTGTCATGCTATTTCGATTTTTCCAGTCATCATTGATTTCACATTATATGTTAGCATTAGTTTATAAGTATATTGAGAGGGCCTGCGTCAATATTAAGGTTTCTGCTGAGCAAACGAGCCGGCACACATGTTAACGGTAAGTGCCATCCGATGGCGCTTGGGGCCGACCTTTTAAACAAACCTCTACAATTAAATAGAACAACTCAAAATATCGATGGATGTATGTCAATCGTTAAGTTAAGCATTAATGAAGATAAATTAGTAGTCGTAAACCAGTCTAAAATCCGAACAACCTGCGCGAAATAACGAATTAAGATTTCTTAACACGCGAAACGACGGTGACTCCACCTATTAGCATCTTCCATTTTTGTCGGTAAAGTACTCAATTGGCGACTATTTTTCGCGAAACAGTTTAACGTTAGCGCTTTGGTAGTACGATATTATTGTTAGGTGAGTTCTGTATTGGGTTTTCTTGCGGCTACATACCGCGTTAAAAGAATTTTACCAAAACCTTTTTCTAAAACCATCACAATTTAGCAGGACCAAAAACATTCATACTGATTTACGGCAAACAGACGAAAAAAAAATGCAACGAAACGCTTCTCTGAGTCAGGTCCATCAGATTTCCTTACAAAATTACAGAGAAACATCCTCTTTCCAGCCTAGCGAATATCTTCAATGGGCCGCCAACGCCGACCCATCAACGTCTCCATCCAACCATCCTACCCCCCTGTCGTTTAGCAAATGAGCGCGCAACGCTCCCCCTATCCCCGTCCCTTGACAAGCAATAAATAATATCTGCCCATAGCTCTCGGTACATCGAGGATACATAAATGCATGGGCAATGCACTTAGCGTTTTGGAGGGTCGAGGACGTCAGACCCGGCGATGATGCATGATGAGCCTTCGTGGTGGAGGCGCCGAGGTGGAAGCCGGCTGGAACGGGGGTTGTCGCTGTTTGGTTAGGTGGTGTGTTTACGCATAAATTTGAGCATAAGAGCTGTTCTCGCTATCTGCAATCTGTAAGGAATTAATTTGTTTTCTCAACGATCAACTCCAACATAAAGGCTCGTCCAAAGTAGAAGCAAAATCCGTGGAACCATCAACCACGTGGCTTTTAAGCAGTTTGCCGGGGGTGGGGTTAAGGTTTTTGGGAAATTGGAAAGCTAACCGAAATGTCAAATTAACTGCTACGAATTTTTGACGAAATGACGGATGCATCGTAAATCCTGCTAGCAATGTTTGATTACGGTTGTATAATTTCAGCTAAACAATTGGAATGGCTCAGATGAAATAATCCAAACCACATGGCCTTTAGGTCGTTTCTCGTTTTACTATGGAATCGCAGTTAAACAGAGATGAGATATTATGAATCAAGAAACGTTACAGTGATGCTTCTGTGGTGCATCTGGCAGAAAGTAAATACAAATCTCCAAATTTGATATATAACTTGAAACAGCCGTTCTTGCTTCAAAAGCAGGTCACCAATAATTTTAGATAATTAGTACGTGCTACAAACATAACGTCCCTATATCGTATGTGTTCTGTGCACACCAGCAACTTGCTCATTATTTTTTTGACATTTATCTGGATTCATGTGCATGTACGAGAACACTGTTACCTCATTTTGGCGTAAGGTAAAGCTGGCCACTCGGGTTATAACTGTCATCAGCGTGTTTCAGAATTCAACAATGTCAAGTCCTAAACAACAACCCGTTTCATATACAAGTCTGGGAGATCATTTCATATAAGCCTAGGAAACCGTTTCATATATATATTTGGCAAATTTCAATCTAACTGATTTAATTAAATCCATAGCAGCAAAAGTAAATCTAAAGAATGTTACTAAATTTTGACCAAAAATGGTTACGAAAATGCGAATGAAATGAGAACAACAGTAGGTTCAAAACTAAACATTTCAACTAACGACGAGTTTTTAAAATAGTTTTTTTGCGTTTCCAACTTTAAAAACAAAAAAAAAATACGCATATCAGATTAAATGGTAGGTTCAACGTTTGGTAGCCATGGAGATGCTGAGATCGCCTGACAGAGCTTCTCAATTCTGCTATCTTATGTTACCACGGGTATATCATGGCCTAGCATAGGAGGTTCAATGGTAGATTCAACGTTTGGTAGCCATGGTGATGCTCAGATCGCCTGACAGAGCTTCTCAATTCTGCTATCTTATGTTACCACGGGTATATCATGGCCTAGCATAGGAGGTTCAATGGTAGATTCAACGTTTGGTAGCCATGGTGATGCTGAGATCGCCTGACAGAGCTTCTCAATTCTGCTATCTTATGTTACCACGGGTATATCATAGCCTAGCATAGGAGGTTCAATAGTAGATTCAACGTTTGGTAGCCATGGAAATGCTGGCATCGCCTGACAGAGCTCCTCACATTTTGTTTTATCCGTGCATGCACTTTTTTCTTGGTACCTTCTACAAACTTGTAAAGATAAATTAGAAAAAAAAAATGCTTTGCTTTCAGACTTGATTTGCTTTTTACGTCAGCAGGCACCCACTTTTAATTTAACGCCAACAAAAAACTCCTCTCATCCACATCTCGTTTGAAATAGCGTTCTCGTGACCGCTAGTGGAATGAGCACATTCCACGTTGTCGTTCACCAAAAAATTTACGACACAAAACCCGTTGATAAATCTAAAGCCACGTCCATCTATCGCACCATGTTTTTCCCCGCCGGCGCCGCACACAAAATGGCGTCGCGACGCTCTCACCTGTCGACGCCACCTGATAGGCGGGCGCCGGTGTCCAATTGCAAGCGCCAGCCAATGGGACGCAGGTGACGTCGCATTTAGGAGGGGCGTCGCGACGTCGTGGCGTCTGTCGGTGGCGTCGGACTGGCGCGGTCGATCCAGCTCACCGGTCGACGCTGAGGCGTCGCGGTGTGCCCGGGCACGGACCGACGCCGGGCTTCGAAGCGACGCCCATGACGGAATGGTTGCTTGGTCGGCGTTTTCGTGCATCGGTTTTTCGGGGCTTCTTAACGAATTTTGGTAAAATTATTTCTTTTCTTGGCAAACGAGGACAATTTCAGAAGTTCTTAGAGTTGAAGAAAAACATCCCAGAAAAATCTAGGCATTTATAAAGTAACCAGTAGCACTGCACTCCTGTGGAGTCTTTGATATTTACCTGGCTAGTCGGGTTCGGGAGAGAGGCTGAAGGGTTGAAAGTTAGTACAACGTCACCTTGCTTATCAACCTCTCGACAGCATGGATTTATGGAGGAATCCTGATGTTTGAGTTGTACCGTCCTTCGGAAGGGACGTTAAACCGGTGGTCCCCTTGTTCCTCTTCGACGGGAGTAGGCTTCGTGCCGGCACCGGGTCTTTCATCTTTCTTTCTAGTCTAGATTATTTTCGTCATCATCCTCAATAACATCCACTCCTTCACCAACGCCATAAAACCAGTGCCACAGGGCTCGTTATCAAAACAGTGCGTCGTTATACCCCACAAACCGTGATATTTACGAAATAAAAGTCATTCCACACAATTAATGTAATTCGTGAAATAAACCTATTTGACTGCGTTCATCCAGTAGCAAAACATGAAATGAAATAAATGATTTGAAATTATTAATGCTACACTGTGAGTTGTTTTTCAGTAGAAAAGTTCACATCTGTATCATCTTGCTTCAAAAGTCATGCCAAGTCATCTAAGAAACAAAAGTCATTCCACACAATTAATGTTATTACATTGCTTCCGAATAATAATGATTAATGAGATACCAAATTCTTGTGAGAAATTCTGCTGATTTCAGGTTTATATTCCCAACGCAAATGGTTTGCGCTCTCAATGGAATTGTGAACTCTAGTTGTAACCGAGACCAGGTGTGTCAAGTGACCTTTTGCTAATGATTATCAGTGCCCCCTCCCCCCACACTCATTTATTGTTTGTCTATACCTGGAGTAATTCGGGTTGGTTTTTGTCGCTGGTGTGACTGTCATGAAGCTGGAACCATCGACAAAGATTATTATCACCAGCGTACGATATTCTATGGTACAACAGTCAAGGCTAGATAATGTTTTGGTATGGTATGGCATGGCATGTTATTATTGCCCGTTATGCACCAATATAGAAATTAGTACCTTAAAACAAAAATGATTAAAAATTAAAATCCATTCCACTGCAGTTTGATAAACTCGTCAAGTAATAAATGATTTGGTTGTGAGCAATCTTTAAAAATATCTAATACCTATGATGAACATTATTTGCATGTGATAGTTACAGTTTTGGTTCAAATTAAAACTAAAACTAACATAAACAAAGCTAAAACTAAAGAGTTGACTGTCAAGAAATGAACTACTCGATTGTGTATAGCTGTTGTAAACTGTGCATTTGAGATCTTAAATGGCTTTTAAACTTACCCGTTTTGGAAATAACATAAATATCAGGTTCTTCTCGAATGCTCTAAAGAGCCTAAACATCCAAAAGTTTAAATATTTGCCTCAAAAATAAAAATTCCAATCAAAGGAGAGCGCGAAGAACAGGAAACCAAAAATAAAGAAATTTTAGAGTTCATGACTATAAATGCAACAGTGCAGGCTTGAGAGAATTTGGAAAATTCAGAACACTTTCGAAAATGTATCGTTCTTAAAAGCTACTGCATGCGCTTTTCTTAATATTCGTTTGGGTCTAGGTGTGTAATATATCGGCGGTAACATAAGATAGCAGAATTGAGATGCTTTGTCAGGTGATCTCAGCATCTCCATGGCTACCAAACGTTGAATCTACCATTGAACCTCCTTTGCTAGGCCATGATATACCTGTGGTAACATAAGATAGCAGAATTGAGAAGCTCTGTCAGGTGATCTCAGCATCTCCATGGCTGGCAAACGTTGAATCTACCATTGAACCTCCTTTGCTTGATGGCTTTTTTTCCACACCATGGCTACGAAAGAAAGTGCTCGAATACACCGTACCTCATCAATTCAACAAACTTCCTTCCGAAATTCGCAATTTAAAAAAATGTAATCAAATACAATTTACAACAAAATATTGGCTTCTTGAAAACAGCACCTCATAGCTTAGTATATTGTAAATAAATGGAAACCCTCTTGGGAGGATTCAATTTATCTTCTTCTATCAATGTTTTTAATTTTACATTGTATTAATTGTCAACCAACAATACTGTGGACACTGGACAGTAAAGAAAGCAACGTTCTACATACTTATTATTATTGTATTTATAAATATATATATATATATATTCTTTTTCATGTTAAAATAATTTAATTGATAAAAATCCGTCCACCACGTAATTATGATGTAACCATGCGTAGGTAATATTAGTTGTGTTTTACCTAGCATTAAAAAACCCAGATGTAAAATCATTTTTTCAGCCTGAACTCGGGGGTCACAAAATGAAGAAGCTAATACAGACTTGCTTCATCTTTGGCGGCCTCGCTCCTGAGTCCTGACTAACGGGGAGTTTTCATGAATAGCACGATGATTTTGTTGGTGCTTCAGTGATCCTTCTTTGTAGAATATAATCATGGTATTTTGGAAAATCCTGGGTGTCACTGTTTTCCTCGGGATTCTGTGGCAAATAAGCGAGTGAATAACGACTCATATGTTTCGCGAAACGAGCGAAGCTAAAGCTTCAATTTCACTAATATTAAAAAAGTTTTTGCTTAGCTCTTACTTCCCTGCTGCTCCGATTTTTATGAAGATTTGAGGGTACAACTTTGTGATCTTAACTTAGAATACGGTTTGCAAAAAAATGTGTTCAACATTTTTTAGCCCGAAAAACCTGTATGAACATTTTCAGAAAGTTCGCATATTCAACTCACGCTCCAGATTCTAGAACCTAGAGCCAAACCTCGAAATGTGTAGAGCCTACTGAAATTAGGCATCTCTGAAGGTTTTAACATTTTAAAACTTTCATATCTCTTTTCAATCGCATTTTTCCTGACAATTTTCAGTGGACGTTATATTTTAATTTTATCGCTATAAACATTTCATCTCATTTAATTTTACCACCAAAGATTAAAAAATATTAGTCTATGGTGCCACCAAAAAAATAATCCAGTAAATCACATGTCAACGTCACCATGACAGCTCTTGTCATTCATCACCAATCAAAAGCTATACGCTCATCGATTCTACATTTTTTCTAAGATTGTCTTCTTCGTTGACAACTTAGACAACTTCGTTGAGTCATAGACAGCCCCAAAAACTTAAAAAAAAAAAGTGAAAGTTTACCTAATGGGCAAGGAGTTTTATAACATAGAAGAATTCTTTAATGATGATTTATAATTTTATATTGTTTGACGATGTATAACTGTAATAACATGTATGTTACGGAAATAAAATAAATAAAATAAATAAATAAATACAAAAACTAAATAATAAATCCAACTTTTGGTAGCCATGGAGATGCTGAGATCGTCTGTCAGAGCTTCTCAATTCTGCTTTCTTATGTTTCCGCGGGTATAGCCCGTTTTATTAGGAGCACCAATTTGTTTGGATTTGGTTGCAGTAGCTCTTATGGGTCTATAGATTGCTTTGAAATTGGTGGTTCTATAAAACATAAAATTGCGTCCGCGAAGCCCTTTAGTGGCCCTAAAACGGTCTTGGTGGTTTTCCTACTCTGTTATTTTTAGTTTTACATACATTTTTATTTTCAATCCTTCGAAAAGTCAAGAAATCTATTGAAAATCTGTACTTCAAAACCTATGAAAAATCAAATAAAGTACTCTTTATTGAAAAAAACTATTTGAAATGGGTTTTGAATGCTAAGTAAAGGACAACTAAATTTCCCGACGTTTCGTAACTAGTGCTAAGGATAAATCAAGTAGACATGAGTCTAAAAACCATCAAAAAGCACTGTGTATTTTGTTCATACACCAAACTGGTCGATGATGGACGCACATTAGCGCGCTATTGGCAAAAGCAACAATATATAAAAAAATTAAACCGTTACCAAAACCATTGCGGTATCAACCTCTCAGCGACAACCATCGCCGCGGTCGCGACTCCTTCCGATTCCACATCGGCAACCACCCCAAAAAGCAGCAACCCTTTGTTCCTACACTTCACGACCATTGTCTCCGTCTTTTACAATGCTGCCAACATTACAGATCATCGCACTGAAAAAGCAACTGCAACGAGCCGGCACTTAGCAAATTCCCAACGCTATAAAAACCTCGTTACACGCAACTAGAGGGGTGGGTAGTGCTCGGTAATTAAGAGATGTTTCATAATCATCCCACCCTCTCATGCGGGGGTGCAGTAACAGTTAACCAAGAGTTACGACACGACTAACTCGATTATGGTCGACAGCCAGGCTCCGGTTTAGCGGGAATTTTGACGGGGGTACATTGAGTTTATACGCCATTAAGCATGAAAATATTAAACCGTTATTGTTGTAAAAATTTGTGTGTGAGTGTTACTTATGTAAATTGTTGTCGGCCGTTAGGGGTTGATCGTTAGGGGTTGCCGAATCACACTTCGGGGACCGCTGCGATGGGCTGTATATGGAGTGGTAATTTTATAAAATGCAAATCATGTCGTGAAATTTTTCTTGCGTGTAAATTAATTATCTCTGAAAATTTTGCTTGCTGCTCTCGAGTAGAGTCCAGGGCTTCAAAAAGAAATTGCGAATTGTTCTTCAATATTTGCAGTTTGTCCAGAACAAGAAGGATTCCGGCGTCTTGCCACAATTGTACATAAAAGTAGATATGATTTCAATTTCATTACCGCAGTCTAGCCCGCGAGAGAAGAAACCGAACCAAATACTGCCCCCAGCATCGTTACCAACCAATAAATGAAATTTCAGCTATGTTTTTAGTGGCGGGATTTCAAAATACTTCTTAGATCTGTCTCAATATTGTTATAGTAGGTAGAAAAATGCTTGTAATTACTCAAAAAGCAAAATATTTGTACACGATAAAGCTTGAAAGCCATAGGAAAATGACGAGCATGAAAGGATATGATTTTTAGTGATTTTTTTTTGATGATCGTTGGCCCGCATGTCACTCTAACATAACAGTATGTTCTCTCCCAGAAAGAAGTACAGGTAGGTACTTCTAAATGTTTATGTTGTGACTGTAAGAATCTTTGCTGTGAGTATTCCTTCTATTGGTTTGCACCTGGTTTCACATAATTTCTATACATACCGAACTATATTACCTTATCTTTTAAACTAGTGTTTTTCTAACTAAAGCTATTCAAGTAATTGATTATACAGCGAACAACTATCATTAGTATCAGAAGCTTAATTAAAACTCGAGATACTTCTTGAGGCAGCTCAATATCTTGTAGATGGAAGAGTGTATATCTCCGCATTCGTTCGTAAAAAAGTCTTATGATCGAACTGGCATACCGAAGATAGTTCACTCCTCACTCAAACTCATACTACGTGAGGCCAAATGTACACAAATGTTAGTGACAGAAGTAAAATCTGCGTAAATCATATTAGAAGTAACGAAATCTCACTAAAAACCAAAAATAAAAGGACTGTTAGCTGTCAGTTTTCAATGACTTTATCCCGTTTGCTACAGCCAATCAGGAGCCATAAATCGAAGTTAACGGGGCCTAAATCGTATCATCAAAGAGCGTCAAGATCTGCCAATGCTTTCAACAAAACAATTAAAATCGCATATATACGAAAACCGTAAATTCAGTCGTGAACTGGAAGAGAAGTGACGTCCCCATTTCGCTGCTGAACGTAATGCCATTTCATCCAGCCACAAAGGCTGTCCCGTGATGAGAAGTAATGGCAAGTCTAACTCGATTGCCAACCTCTCGAACCATGTGGAAGACGGAGTGCAAGCTGGGGGACTGTCAAGCGTTACCCGCTCGTGATTTCACAGAGTGGAAGCGTTGATCGGACAGTGACCACTGGTCCGTGAATGGTTTTTGTCAGAGGGCTGGACTAGGGATTTTGGCAACTCATATTGTGGTGGTTGGGGATTATGTGTCTCTATTTTATTGGATTTGTTTTCTGTAACCAAGTATAACTGTCAGTTTTGGTGCCATTTTTGACATGATCATGGGTGGTGAGACAGACTACGATGATGAGTGTATATTTATGAAAGATCATTGTCATCTTCGTTTAGGTGAAATTGGGCTGGCACTAAACTTGCAGGGGTTGGGATACAGGGGTTCCACACTCTTTGAGTTTTCTTATTGTTCAAGATATGTTTTTAGATATTTGGGTAATCTCTGAGGACAGACCCTTTCAACTTATTTATCTAGATGATCTTCGTTATCTTTTTTAGTTCATTTTATTTTATTTTGATAATTTAGTCAACCATTATCGTTTTTCTTTACCTAGATAATAATTTTAATCATATTTACGATATATCTAAGATTAAAAAGCGGTAATCTAGTTTTGTTTTTCTGTTTTTTTTTTTCAAGTTATTTTGGAAATTATAAAATAAGATCTAGAAAATTACCAATTAGAAAATGAAACTTTGCCCTTTATCTATATTTCTAATAAATGTTCTGTAGCTCGTTGAACTTCCACGCGTCCTTTTTAGCTTCACTTGGATGCACGCAAGATTCAGTGTTTTGCAGGTCATCCCTGTGGTCAAAGATGTTTAACTTTTAAAACTGAATTGAAATAATCATTTAGTGAGAAAGACCACTAGTGATTTTAAACCTACTTGTCTGGGCACTATCTAGAATTAGGGTTGGACTTAAAACGCTAATTTGAACATGTTGTAGACAAAGTCTTAAACATTGGAGCAACAGGGTTTTTCAAATATTTTCTCTGCTACCTAAAATGAACCCTCAAAACTTCACTTTTTACCCAAGTTCAGGAAAACGTATTTCAGAAAGTAAATACATATTCGAAAAAATACATAAGGTGTGAAGAGTCTCAACTCATTATCTACTAAATACTTTGTTTTTATCTTGGGACCAATGTCGACAGCCTCAAAATATGTAAAAGAAATGTCGAATTGTTTTTAATAGAAAATGAATTTTACCATTGGACTGACTATAACCAAAATGATTAGATTGGTGTCCTTATGTATACATTACATTACTAGTCGTTCTTTTCATTTTATTTTTAAGTTGACGAAGCACAACATGTAACATTGTATACTGCGAATAAAAATTATTATTATTATTATTTTATAGGGTCATAATATTCCTGGAAAGTTTTGTATATTTCCCACCTTTTCATTCTCATTTCATGCCTTTGGCCTCCCTGAGAAATTCTAGCAGTGCAGAGTTTCCAGCCTGCTGGTAAAAATTATAAACCAGGGTATCCATTGTTGGCTTAGGGACTGTACAAAGTTCAAGTCAAATAAAGAAATAAAATAAACTGTTTGGATCCTTCCCCTTAAAAGGGATGTAAAATATTGAAATATTTAATGAAAATAATAGTTTCTAGCTGCAAAGCCAGAAAACAAAGACATGGTGTCTGGAATCCAGCTAACGGTCCAAACATCTTTCAGATATCAAAAAGTACAGAATCCAGGAATTCCAGCAGGTTTAAGGAAATCACATAAAATCCCATGAAATATTTTTGGGAAATGAACCAAAACAGACAAAATAATTCAATTGGGTCTGAGGCTAAGTTACAATTCTGATTTCAGGAAACCTCTGAGATATTTGAACTGAGATTTTCAGCACCACTGTGATTGACCAAACTCCCTGTCCCATTCTCAAGCTCTAATTGTATTCACATTCACAATGCGGAGAAGGATTGTTTACCAGCTGGGTAGGTGATGCTTAAAAAAGTGGCTATTGAGCAAGTTTTTTTATTAAATTGTGTGTTTTAAAATAAATTAAATGCTTTTAGTAAATTATCGTAGTATTTACAGTTACCTGGCAAGGGCCTATAAAGGCTAAAAACGTTTGAAATTTTTCACTGTGTGTTTGTTATGTTTGGGAGGCAAATGCATGTAGATTGCATTTTCTAAATGTAAGTATAATAGGTATTTATAATTAGAAAATTCGTGATGAATGTGATTGAATGTGACTGTCTCATATTAGCAGACACCTAATCTTTGGACAATGATTTACATTATTGTTATTATGTAAAAAAAATGTCCACAAATTGCATAAATTTGACAACACTTTAGGGTGGTTTTTCTGATACATTCTCATTTAGAAAGAGGAAAACCAGATTCTATATCTCATTTATTTGTGCAAGCAAACATTTTTGCCCTGTAAATTCACCAACGAAAACTGTCTTCCACAAATTATGGTATAACCAATAAATACCAAGTAAGTGCAAGTCGCAATTCTAGAAAATGCCAACTCCCCTTGTTGTCATAAGAGAATATCTGCAAGTGCAGCGATGATTGTTAAGATTTCGGCAACCCAATGTCCCCGATGACTGCATGGTACTAAAATCATCCCCCCCCCCCCCCCCCTCCTATATTTCCAGCTACCCCCCTCTTTTGTGTAGCAATGTTTTGACAAAACTGCGATAGTGTTTAGGGTATGGAGGGTGGGGGCAGGGGGCAGCAATAACAATCGAAGCCTGCGATTGCAGTGGAGTCGCTATCTGTAAAAAGGGAGGGGGGGGGGGGTTGAGGATGGAGAACGATTTGTCATTCATCCCCAACTGAAAGGAAGGGGAGGGGGAGGGGGGGGGGCGCAATTCGGAAGCATCATAACAATAAAGCACAGCGAGAGCGAGAGCAGAGATGCAAAGAGATAAAGAGAGTGAAGCAAATGGTGAAGTTGGTTTTTGGTGAAGCGCCAGACGGATGATGCATGGGAGGCAAACGGGAGAGATGAGAAAAGTTTACAAATAAAGATAGAAAAAAAAAACTCGGGTGAGAAGCGGGCGAAAATAAAATCGGACAGAAAGAAAAAAGAGAAAAACACAGAAAAGGGGCTGCGGCGCGATTCACGAGAAGGCGCTGACTGTATCGATCGTAGCAAGGTGCGCTCTGGGTGTGGAGTCAGGAGTTATAAACGAGCGGCCGATAAAGTAGTCTGATCGTTCGGGCAAAGACGCAACTTTTCAAACGGGCCAGATTTACGACCATTGCAAAAAAAAAACAAACGGTGAAAACAAGTAAAAAAAAAGAACAGCAATGTGAAGTCTCGGACCGAAAGAGAGAGTCAGTTAGCTGGGGGGAAGCGTTTTGACACCTAGGTCATCACGTTCGGACAAGGACTAAGGTCTCTGACTCTGACACAGAAACTAATTAGGTCCATACATGCACGTCATCGTAAAATCAACAAAATTATTCTGTCATTTTTAACCGACCTCTGTGAGACGTTGCGCTACGGAACTAAAACGAACACACACAAAATGCTCTTAGATCGGAATCGAAGCCGGGCCCCCAGGTTGTTGGTTCGTCGGACTCGGACGCCAGCTTGAGTGCAATTCTGCAACGCCCTTGACTCCAATTTCGCGGCGACGGCGAGCGCGGGGGCATTCATCACCTCCATTCCAGACCCAGGCCATCGAGCAAATTGCATGTAGGAAGCTGATTGCCGTCGTACGCCTCCGCTCACCGCGACCAACCGACCCAAGACTACGATTCTATATTTGGACTCTGATTCTGCTGATGACGACATAGATGTAGCCATCAACCCCAATCTCTAGGCGACATGTGGACGAGCAATTGTTTTAGTAAAAGCCCCACGGGACAGTGGAAAGAAAACAAAACAACTTCTCGCGGCCGAAAACCAAAGAAATTGTTTGTTATGCAGGATTGTGTAAATCTGTGGCCATGCCCATATTTGGGCACGCCGCTCTGACGGACCTCGTGAGAGTTTGGCGGCAAAGCGAAGTCTGTTTATGATATTTCTGAGAGTTCAGAAATTTTATCGAGTTGCTGAGGGATTTCAGTTGTTGATCGCGAGAGTCGTGATTGTTAAGTTTTCATTGAAAACATTTGAAAACGGATATTCTGCGGTTTTGTTCCGCCATCTGACGTCACAGGTCGCAGCGCGAGTGGCGAGGGGGGGTTACGAGTGTCGTCGCCTCGCGCGAACCTAGCGGTCACAAGTAGCGGCTCCGACGATTGGGTGTGTGCTTGTGGTTTTCAGTTTATCTCTTGTGTTCTATCGTTTTTGTCGTCGACCATGTCTCGGAGATAATCGGCAATCAGGTATGTGACGTCGATTTGATTTCTGCCCTTCCGCGTGGCCATGTGTAACATGTAACAACCGCGTATCGATCGGACGTTTCGCTCGTTTCAAATTTCATATTGCATCTCATAGGCGCTGACTGCCGACCGCCATTTGTTTTCACCACCCGACCCATCCCACTTTGACAGAGAAACTCGGATTTCTCGCTGCACCTCGCCTGCATCCGGCTCCAGATGCACTCAAATGCATGCATGAAATTATCGCCATCTTTACCGTTTCCCGTCCACCTTCATTCGTGTGCAAAATCGTAAATATTCGCATAACTTCGATCGGAAAGCTACTGTTTGACAGCTAGCCTCTCGATCCATTAAAACTACTTGGGGGTTTAAATAAACATGTGCAAATAACCGCTTCGTGCCTCATTTTTAAGCTCAGTTCCCGATCGAAACTCTGGAGAATCGTGCTTTTATCGGGAGCCTTTTCACACATCTGGTTCTAGCGTGAACCTTTGTGAAGGGACCTCTTTGCCAAAAATCAATAATTGAGATAGGGGTGCCAAAAACATCGAACCTTTCGCGCCCTCGTGAACGTGTGCTTTGCGGGGTTGCTAGGCACGAGGGGGACGACTTCGATGGGGGTGGTTATTGCGGGGAAAAAAATCAGTGACGATGTCGATCGTTAACGTGCGAGGCTAGTAATTAGGCGAATCAAGACACGCTCATTTAGCAGTGATGAGTAAACATATAGTGATATGCAATTATAAAGAATTTCCATGCATCGAAATTGGAGTTCTTAATCTTATTCTTATCACCACCTTGCCAGCTCACGACAGGAAGGATATTGTGTGAAACCAAAGGACGCAACGCTCAGCAATTGCTTGCGACTGAGAAAGCGATGAGGCTGACACATTTTTCTTTCTATATAAACGATAAATACAACATTGTTAATGTATGTTGGCTGCCTGTAGTCTGACCTAATGTGGCCGCGAAAAGATTCTGACTCAAAAGTGCGGTCTTTAAAAACGTGTTTTGGACCGACTAAATCGTCTTCGTCATCTCATCAGATGAAACGTACCAAGGAGCGTCGCGTATTCGGTCACGGCTCGACAGAGCTATCTCGGCCAGTCTGCTCGTAATCTGAGGCTAATTGATTTCAATTAATTGACCTCATGAATTCAATAGTCTTGTGATTCAATCGTTCTCTTTCTCTCTTTCTCACTCTCGAGCGGTACGTTTTGTTTACGTCTACGTCTGACGCTACGCGGCCAACTGGCGGAATTTCACTACGATATTGGTTTCTTTTCTTCTTGGGAAGTTCTAGAACCATTTCTCCTCTCCTACAAGATGTCATTACCTCATTTGGTAAATAGAAATGTCAAGACAAGAAGATATTCGGTTATTCATTCAAACGGACTTTAGCGTAATCTGAACCTCCGCTCAGATGTTGCTAGCCAATGTTGTGCTACAAAGGTATTTCCACAATGCTGCTGTATGTACTTTACCTCTGCGATATCTCGCAGCATTTTGTTTACATGTAGATAGCAAGGTTGACTCTTACTCGAGATGATCTTGGTTTTCAATAACCCACCCAAAAACATATCCAAACCAAATGGTTTGGCGTGTTGTTAACACCGGTTCTCGTGAGATCACCGAAGTTGAGCAACACTGCGCTGAGTCAGGTATTGGATGGGTGACCGTCATACACATGACCAGTTCTGTTTGGGAGATAGGATGGAGGCATTAAAGTTAGTACAACGACTTTATTCGCCTTGCTTATCAACCTCTCGACAGCATGGATTTGTAGAGGAATCCTGCTGTTTGCATTGTACCGTCCTTCGGAAGGGACGTTAAGCCGGTGGTCCCCTTTGTGCTCTTCGACAGGAGTAGGCTACGTGCCGGTACTGGGTTTTCGCTCCTCCCTTCTAGGTTAGGTAAGGTTCATCATCATCCTCACAATCATCCGCTCATTCACCGACGCCATTAGACCAGTGCCGCAGGGCCAGTTGTCAAATCATTTCGTCGTTAAACGCCAATAATCAATCAATCAAACATCAACAAATGTATAGATGAATTCTTGTATTCAGTGGTTGCTCAATATGTGAGTGGGTAGAAGAGCTATGCCCAACTTTGTTAAAACATCAAATCCAATCCAAGGAAAATGAATACACTTAGCGGACACGGCGAGTGAGTTTGTTACGCAATGGATTGTTACAAGTTTCGATAGTCAGCTGTTTAAATATAAACCATGTATTTATGAGTTGATATGTTAGCCACACAATTTATCGCAAATAAATTATACACCTTTCTCATCAATTCGAAGTCTCTTTGATAATTACTTGTTTTGAAAGCTAATAATTTATAATTATTCAATCTAAAGGCCATGGATTACGAGAGGCTCGTGCACTGTGCACCTCTTAGCTGCCGATAGCGTTTAGTCAAAGACTCGGTGAAAGATTTACACACTTTGACTACAGTATTTACATAGTCGCTGCTGTGGGGAGCGATCAGGCAGAGGGGCGGTTGTTGTCCATCAAAGCGAAACAGGGGGACGGAGGCGTTGAATAATCTAAATCGGGACCGATCGTCGAGATCGGATATGGACCCGGCGGCTGTTGAGCGGACTGCGTCCACGACTTTGTTCAATTCAATTTCGAGCAATGAGTCAAATTAGTGTGACACATTGTGAACGATGACAGTTCGTGCGTGCACATGTGCGTTGGGCTTGTGGTCCAATTCGTGAGATTTCTGCTAAACATTTTCGCCAAGACCGTGACTGGTGATTTGCGTTCGGACGTAAGGTCATCGTTATTAAAATACGAGAATTAATCAAAGTTTCAATCTGAGTTAGAAATTGGCATAAATGAGTTCTAAGAAGCCGACGTCACTCACCATATAATGATCTGTCTTGTGCCCTTTTTTAATGTCATAATGCACTACTTTTATGATTAGAACTACCCATAAAGATGATACAGCCATATTGTAATCTACAGTCTATCCAGTAAACCTCAGTTAGAGAGGAAAGGAATAATATGGGGCAATGATCCCATGGGATCGCTTGAGTATGCTCCAAATTTGAATGAAAAACCTGTAATTTACATTTCCTATTTTTGAAACTTATATAATTGTAATGTTTACCTAAAAGCGAGAGGAAATACACGTATAGTGGCGTTGAAATGGCGACATTTATGTATATCAAATTTTCAGTCTAAAAGGTTTTATGGGTTAACATTGCAAGAAGCCTATGATTTCGGCCATTTTTGCGGGTGTTCTTATTTTGAAAATACTGTAGCATGAAAATAAACCGCATTGAAGAAGGCCGTGGTTTAGAAATCAGATAGTTAACAAAGAATTTGTATAACACAAGGCAAATGTCTTGCAACGGATTTGTAAAGGCTTAAACAGCGTTAAAACCATTAAAACTAGGATAATTCTCTGCAATTTCAATCTTGTAACGGCTTAGCTGGTTAATCCCGTCTTATCGACTATACAAGTGGGTCATGTTCATCGGTAATGCTTGGGAAAGCTCCAGGACAAGTTTCCAGTAAAGTCTTTCTAATCTCTCTGGCTAGTTGAGTTGCCAGGAAAAGTGTTGGATTTAGTGAAAAGTGTCCCGAGGGGTTGGCTAGTCAGTCTTTGGGCTGGTCGACCGCGTTTGCCGCAAATGTGACCTGGGGATTTCCTCCGTGGTCAATGCGTTAGTGGCACCCCTATGAAATGATCTCGTAGTAGGCTTATGAGAACCGATCACGGTGGTCGTAGATTTGTGAATTTGTTCAAGAGGGGGTTTAATGTTTCCAGAACTGAAACCACCAGTGATGATGTCCAACTAAACAGCGTTCTTGCACCAATATCCTAAAAGATACTGTAGGTTAATATTGCAATCAGGATGTTTTAGTTGGAATTTTTTAATTTTTAGCCTTGACTTTTGGTGAAATTCCGATGAGATATTCAAATTATTTATTTTCAATCAAATATTTCAGAGTTTTCTGTTTGGTTTGTTCATGATCAGAACGGAGGGGGGGGGGGGGGGGGGCGTTTGTCCACAATGCTTTTACATATCAACACGTTTTTCAATCCCTGACGGCGTTCACTATATCCTAGCGCGTGCTGCTATCATTAAACTATTAAACAAATCAATTTGTTTGTCGTAAGTGATCATCATTGTACAAAATGACGGTCATCATCAAAAACAACCATTCACATCTTGCTGTAGCTCAGTTAATTAAGAAGAAGAGTCAGATTTTTATAGAAAGTCATCTCGGGGGGCTGTTATGTTAATTGTATAAAAGAAAACTGAATATTAACAATGAGTTCTAGCCATGGAATCGTAAACTCCATGCTCTAAACATTCCCACGGGTTTTGTGACAAGAACACAAGGATTTAAGGGAGTGAAAGTGGATCGGACAGTGCCAACCGCCAACAATTTCAATCAAAACAGCTTTCGCCACAAAATCCAAAGAGCAGTCGCACATCCTAACTTCATTACGCTTCTTCCGTATAGATATACAACCCCCAAAAACAATCGACCCTGGTATGCTGCGCACCCGGTCTGATCCCGGTTCCCGCCAAGGGTGCAGCCTTGCCGGCCATCGCAAGTATCGACCCCCTTGCACCCCGCCGAGGGGACACTCGCTACCTCTCAACCACGTGACACCTCCTCTCCAGCGTGATGCACCGAGTGTACCGGGTTCCCGGGGGAAACTAGGGGATCACTCGCCCCATGCGATCTCGGCACACCCAATTAACTGACCGCTAGCTCCTGGATGACATTTAGCATGACGCTGATGTGCTCGGGGATGTGATGAATACGATTCGGGACGTCGATCTTTTTTAGTACACGATTCCAAAAGATTTGTTGTTTCTATTCTTTTTTCGCCGGGTGTCTTCTGAGAGAACTTTTTTTTTCCGATAGAGGCGCCACCTGTCGTGTTGGAGTGACATACCAGCTAGCATACAACTGTCGCTTTTAAAAACACTATAAATCATTTGATATCTTATTTAAATTGAAAACGCTTGCAATGCGAGATGTATTTTATTATTATGAACACTACTACCGTCTCAGAAATGCCTAAACGGGGACTCGAACCCCGATCTCCACCTATAGCGAGAGTAGCTCTAACCCGTTGAGCTACTTTGACACATGCTTTTTGAGACGATCAATTTTTGAGACAGTAGTAGTGTTCATAATAATAAAAAAATAGTATAAATCATCTCCACTGCTATTTGCCATTTTAATATTGCTTTCAAGCTTTTGTCGTGTTTTTCGTGCTATTATGAAAAATGTTCTACCAAATAAAGCATTATTGGGAATTATTGTGAATATATAATAAGTATTTTCTGATCTCGCCACTGAAGTCGTAACTGAAATGACA
This sequence comes from Protonemura montana, assembly GCA_947568835.1. Taxonomy (NCBI): domain Eukaryota; kingdom Metazoa; phylum Arthropoda; class Insecta; order Plecoptera; family Nemouridae; genus Protonemura; species Protonemura montana. The sequence continues at coordinate 8,655,794 of OX387608.1, forward strand.
TTCCCGCCAACTTAAGGTCTTTGGAAAAGAAGTCGGAACCACTTAGCCCTACCCAACACAGGACATTTCTGACCGGCCATCGTTACAGTTACCACTGATATGTCAAATCTGGGTTTAGACCATTTAACTTTCTTGATTGAATGATTACTTAGGTGTAACGACGCACTGTTTTGACAACGGGCCCTGAAGCACTGGTCTAATGGCGTCAGTGAATGAGTAGGTGATGATGGACATAACCTAGCATAGAAGGGAGGAGAAGAAATCCGGTGCCGGCACGTAGCCTACTCCAGTCAAAGAGCCCCGAAGGAAGACTGCCATTTTTCCATTCCAGAAAGTCTTCCAATTTCGTTATCGGTTGTTAAACTTATTCTTTGATTTCTTGTGGCCCTATGGGTAGATAGATTCATACGGATAACAATTGGATTTGGACCTCTCCTGAATGAGTAAGAATCGTATTGGTCCCGACCGACGCTTTTGTCTACGCCGACCCTTTGATCGACGGCCCTTGGCACGGTTTGACCGACGGACGTCCGATGTCCGCTTGGCCGACGCTCCACGTCGCCGGCGTCCTAAATTTAGCTACCGCACGGTGACGCCGTGGACGGGAATAGCTCGGCGGCGCCCGCGGGTTCGAGTCCCGTTGACACCGGCCGGGATTTCCCGTGATGCGCTCTGTGATCTTAGGTCGACGTCATTGCAAATCGGGATTATCTGTTGAGTTGAAATCATGCGAGGAATTTCAAAATGAGTTCTTCTGTTGACAAAACGAATGAAACCATTGGGTTTATATAAGTGTAGTCAGAGTCACGGCGCTTATATTAAACGTTCTGCTGAGCGAACGAGCCGGTAACGCGTGGAAACGGAGCTGACACTCGATGGCGCTTGCAGCCGTCTTTTTAACAAGCCTCCACACTTAAATAACTACGACACAAATTAAAATATCAATACATTTATATCAACCGCTGAGGTAAGCGAAAGTGAAGATTATTTTTGCGTTGTATCCTCTTTTAAATACAAATAATCTACGAAAAGTAACAAAGTCATCTTGTCATGGACGAGAACCTACTCCTGTCGGCTTAACTTCCCTTCCGAAGGACGGTACAAATCGAACAGCAGGATTCCTCCACAAATCCATGCCGTCGAGAGGTTGATAAGGAAGGCGAGTGAAGTTGCTGTACTAACTTTCATCCCTCCAACCTCTCTCCCAAAAAGAACTGGTCATGTGTATGATGGTCACCCACCCAATACCTGACTCGGCGCAGTGTTGCTTAACTTCGGTGATCTCACGAGAACCGGTGTATCCAACATGCCAAACCGTTCAGTGTGTGTGTGTTCTTATTGTGAGAGAACATGGAAGTAAGGTTTCAGTTACACTTGTAGACAGCGAAGCGAGATAAGAGCATTTTAGTTGACAATATCTGGGCCTAGTAACAAAGGTTACATTTCTTGAGGACGACATATACATGCCTTGTAATGCCGCGATAAACGTGTACAAAGCCGGCGATTTTACTCTAATCAGCGACTCTTTTGCTCCCCAGATAACCGAGTGCCTACGCCAACTCCGAGAGAATCGACCTCGAACCGCTGATGCGGTTACCTTCATTTAATTGTGAGTACCAACCCGAATCTCTTTCACGAAGCTCGGCACCCATCGGAGTGTCTAGGGAGGGTTATTTGGGATTTTTGACTTATACTAGAAGGAAGGGCACCAAGAGCACCAAGGGGACCACCGACTTCACGTTCCTTCCGAAGGACGATACAATGCGAACAACAGGATTCCTCCACAAATCCATGGTGTCTAGAGGTTGATAAGCAAGGCGGGTGAAGTTGTACCAAAGGTTGTACTAACCTTTATACCTCCAACTTCTCAGAACTTATGTGTGCTTTGCAGGCTCTTCTTGAGATGCCGCTTATCGGCCTGCCAGTGCCGTGGCCAGTGCTTCCGGAAATAATTATAACTGTATTTTCCTTAAAATTGAATAGAAAACCACAAATCTTTCTTAAGATCTCTTATTTTCTTTGTGTTTATTACATTGACATGGTTGCACCTCTTCTTGTGACAGTAGAAGTTCACCAGTGGCCTCGCCTTCCATTCCACAAGATAACCAAAAAACGACCCATTGCATAGTTTTCTCCAGAAAATTCGCCATCTCATTACCAAATACATAATTGTCGTCTGGAAGGGGAACGGGGGGCTACCTCGGGTATCGAACCCGGCGCCTTTCCGACATCCGCGCAATACCCGCTGATCGCAGCGCACCCACGTGACTTCTGGAGTGTTGGGAGGTTGCCCAGAAATAGAGTCGCTCCTGCTCTTCGGGTATCATCGACCCCATCGGGATGAGCTCCGTCCTGCTCGCACTCGCTGCCAGCATCAGCCCCTCGACATGTCGCTGCCTTTGTCCCACATCGACCACTTGACCCGGCCCTCTGAACTGAATAACGGCGAAAGACCGGAGAGATTTTCTGTCTTTGCGCTCGTATTGTAGGAGACATTAGCCGGGAATAGGTATAGAGGCACTTGAAATGCCTCTTTTTAAAGGCCGCAACCGTGAAGAATTTGGCTTTCAAACTGACAGGGAATTATGCATTATATTCGTATTTTTTTATTAGTTGACAATTTTATGCGAGTTTGGATGACTGCAATTTAATTTTCAAAAATATAGCAGCCTTAAATTGTAAAAAAATTGTCGTTAGCGTATGTCTAATCGGTCTCCCAGAGGTAATAAGGTGGGCCCATATCTGCACCTCGTGAGTACCAGAATTCCTTGCCAGCATGTTACAAAGCGGTTAATTGTGTTATACGTCCCGAACTCGATAACAGTTGAAACACTGCACTTTCCTCGTTTCCTTATAGTTAACTGACGCAAAGAAGATTCAAATGGTGATTATTCAAACTTCTCATCGCTGTAAAATAAAAATCACCGTCCCCATTATTCCACTTAACTATTTAAACAATGGAACCGCGATTAGACTGATTAGAAATTACATCGTATATACCATCCCCTCCAATTGCCCGTGAACCGTCAGGGGCAACCGACGGCACACGTTGACAGCCCCAAGAGCGATCAGACCCAATTACACAGATCGGCTAGCGGCCAGATGATATAGAGACTACGATGGTAAATTAGCTGTCCGTTCTCCTCATATATAGCGAGTCCAAACAACCCAATCTTCGGCGTTCCTTCCCCCCCTCCCCCACGAAAAGCGCCCTGCCACCCCCAATGGGGGGTGATGTTTGCAGAGCTAAGTGGCGGCTGCAACTGAAACAGCAAGCCAAGTTCCCAAACCCCTCGGCCGCCTTCCAACCGCCCCCACGGAGCAGGCATTGTATCTTGTCTTGGGCGCCGCACGGGCGGCGTCGACAGGGGGCGGAGAGCTGGCAGTGGCGGAGTGTTGAGTGACTGCTGGTGTCGTGTGGAGGCGCCGGGTTGCAATTACCTATAATTGGGATGTCTTAGCCGTGAGTTTATTATCGATTACGTGGAGCACTACGGCTAAATCGGGAATTTTTGGGCAAGTAAATTTTATGGCGGCGATGTTATGTGTTTTTGGGCAAAGACAGATGCAAAAAAAAAGCGTTTTGCTTCAGAGAAATTGTTCATTTCTGATTTCTGGAACAGTACGCGATTTCTGGTTCGCATGTTCCAGTGATATTGTTTCCTAACTTCGCTGATTCAGTTTCCGCTTTTCAGGAATTTAAATTGTGCGTCCTGATGCCGTTAAATTCTTACTCTGCATCTAATTATGACCAGGGAGAGGGACTTGATCACTATTTTTGACGGTGAAGAAGAGTAAGAAACCTTAGATGGAGTAGTAAATTTAATTTCTCCGTAAGAAAAAATGACATGAAACTAAACGCTACACCAAAAGCCGTCAGGAAATGGCATATACTGCAATACATTGAGCGTGCTCGCCTACTTCAATGGCTTTTATCAATCTCCACGCGCCACAAATCTGCGGGCCACCACTGCTCGTTCGCGCCGCCACTGAGTAGGGGGCGATGTGCTACCCTTGACACAACGTCCCCAACCCCGAGGTAACGACACTAGACGCGGTAGCGATGTCTTGCTCGTCGTCGTCTTATTGAGAGGGTTGTGGGAGGGGGGGGGGGGGGGGGGGGGGGCATGACAATTGTTTGATGGCTTGCACATGAGTCTCGCTTGGGGTTGAAGAAAGGCGTGCGACAAACGTTTGCTCCGCGCTCGTCTTCGCTCAGCGCTTTTTGTTGTCACCCCTTCGATAACATCGCTAAGATGGGGACGGCGTCGCGGAGGTTGTTCGACGGTTTTGTTTAGTGATTCATGGTTCATGTGATGGGATTCCGCCACTCAAGAATCACATAACGTGGTCAACATACAGGAAGGGTAATCTATTTTCACTGTAATAGCATGCTTCCTTGATAAGTAATTCTTTGTTTCTTAGATAAGTATGTGCTCGGTGTTTGTTGAAACAAAAAATATCTTCAAACACGATGAAGTGAGTTTAAACAAATTGATAAATCAGTTAGAGGATGATACGGAAGATGTCTTCTAATAAAATGACCACAGATGGCAACCTTGCAAGCAAGAAATCCTCGGCCCAACTCGAAAATGACCTGAAATTATAATTAGAAACGGCACTTCAATATTCTGACAGATAAATTGGACAATCGAGCAACAGTAAGAGCCCTTCAAACAATTGAAACCCGGTAAACAAACATTGCACACAGAACTCGCGAGGGTTTGGAATCGAATTCGTTTCTTTTCGTCGGCAATTGACAATCGTGTCTCGAGTCTCACTGCACGAGGAAGGCAGCGCCACTTAACTTCGGCCGACGACGACGACGGAATCCTGTTTGTCGACAAGCCGATCACAATTCACCCCCGCTCCGCCCTCCCACCGGCGTCTTTGACGACGTCGGCGTCGGTATGCTGCTGAGCTAGATGCTCGTAGCGGGCGGCTGGCCAGTGGTGGAGCTCGCTGAGGGGCTACCAGGGTGCTGGTCCCTGAGTGAACATGCCAATACGTTTTACCATGAGGTTAAAACTTCTTTAAACGCCAAGAATTCGCTTGCAACTACTTACCGACCTGCCATTAAAATGCGCAAAGGCCAAAACGATTTTTGGAATTGGACCAAAAGTCTACGATGGCGTGCCGCAAGAGAAACTACTGGTCGTGGTGCCCTTAATCCTTTCGTGATAGACTCTAGATGACCTTGAAACAGAATTTTGCACGAACAGCGGTTTAGCATGTGAGTTGCAGCGCTTTTAGTTATATATCGGTAATGCAAGTAGAAAAAGTGCATGCAAAAGATGCCTCTACTCTGGAGAAAAAGAATTTTTTCCGTGTAGGATTGGCCTGGACTCACCAGTACCCGAACAAAATTTCTAAGTTGACCCCAACAACCGTGGCCTATAGGGTTTCCCGCGTCCAGGGGCTCCCGCCACGGCGTCGCGACGCTTCCGGGGGCAACTAACCCACCCCCCACTTCTACCCCCCACGACGCCCACAGGGGGGCACGACGGTCCACTGGCGCCAGCCGCGCTTGCCGCATCGTCGCCTAGGCTCGCTTCCATCTCTCGGCGCGGGGTTGGGTTACATGGTGTCCCCGCTCGGACGCGTGGTTACGCGTGGATGCTGGATACTAGCGCGTAAGGAACACGGGGGGAGGGGTGCGTGGATCGTGTCGCCTTAGTCAATTACACGCTCATCGAATTAGCAATTACGCGGTTACACTTCGCGCGATCGACTTCGATCGTGTCCGGGAACGATTTCTTCGGTGTGGAAATAGCGTCATGCTTGTGACGATTCTACCCTATGTCTTTATTGTACCGAAGCAAATACCAATACCTAATACCTTTTTCAAAGCGCTGTTGGGAACTAAAATTATCATCAAAGACAAATTCAATCGGAAATAGTTTTGCTGGTACCCATGATAATGCCCGGATAATCTGTAAGATAATCGCGGAAACAGTCAATCAACATGCACGATTTAAAAATTATCTCGAATCACGTACCCTACGCTGCACATGACTGGACCGTGATGTTCGAGTTTAGGAGCTGGTAACTTATTTAGGATAGTGAATCGGGAAGGGAGGGTCAATATCTGACAATCGCTCCATCGAGCAATCTCGGGGAACGTCGTGACAGATTGGTAGGCTAGGACAGACCGTTTCCTGAGACGATGTGGTCCATTTTATCCTCCATGCACTGGGTCATTTGTGTCGTGACTTGGATCCATCTCTTCGATCACGATACACGATCAGGGGGAGAGAAGTTTTGACATGTACCTTTACCGAGATTGTCGTCACTACAAAATGGGGTGGGGGGATTTGACAGAGCTACATGTCGCGTTCGATTGTAAGGTGGTTGAAAAGATGACATGCAATATAGCTGTTCACCATTGGTTTTTTATCGCGGTAAAGCAGCTCTTTTCTCAGTTCAGTGATTGGATGGATGACGACCGCATACTGAATCATTTGGGTATCTTCGGATCAATGTTTGGAACTTTTTTAAAGTGAAAAAATCCTGCCGATTGCGAAGCATTGCAATATCGTGCTTTTATTTTATTTCAACGCGAGAAAACACGAAATTCAACTCACTTGCCGTCTGTTTTTACTGTACGCGTTTTAATGGTTGACGTTCCCTATTAGCATGAGGTATTAACTGATAGGATAGACATTTTTTGCTCACTTCTAGAAGTGGTGACTCTAGTTTGGACTTTTACATTTGATTTTAGACAGTAAAGTTTAGATACGGTAGCCACAGAGTAGCGATGAACGAAAAGCATCGTCAGTACCTATTTGACAGCACCTCACGAAGTTGTAATGTGCACATAAGATAGCGACGGAGATGGTGAAACGGCCTGTCCTCTCGTGACCACCGTCTCTAGGGGTTTGCGATATATCCCCCCGTGGAAAGCCATCGGCATGTCCCGAAGGCACGACGTGTCCCTCCACTCTGCCGACGTCGCTGCCGAGTGAATGATGCCGACGTCGATGTCGATACCGCCGGCGCCGGCCGTCGCGGCGCCCGCGACCCTATTGGTCCGAGGCCCGCCACCCCCGATGGGGTGCGCCGTTGAGGGGTGGGGGGCGGCGTTTTGGGCGCTGCGACACGACGCAGCCCCACTCGGCGGCCGGCGAGCGTGCGGAGTGGACGCATTGGCTCTCGCGACTCTTCGCGGGCAAGTCAAGAGTCGCGCCGACTTGTAGCCAATCTTTTTTTTGGGCTTTTTTTTCGGATGTTAAATTCGTCGTTGTCTTTTCTGAATTGTCATTTGACTTTGTTTTTTTACGTTTACTGGTCATGATTGGTTTTCATTTCTAATTCCTTGAGCGCCTCTGTTGAAAGGTGTTAGCTTCATAGTGTAACTCATAAAAATTTAAACTGTCTGTAACTTCTCTGAACTATCGCGTATTGATAACAAAACGTCGGTTACGTTTTCTTGACCTTCAAACCTGGTCCGCGCTAGGAGTTTCGATTTTTTTTTAAATCCTTATTCGAGCTCGTGGTTGGGGGCGATCGACGACTTGCGGAAGACGGCGATGAGCGACGCTGAGAAGAACAAGTAAGTGGTCGACGATTGACTTTGGCATGCTTGGCTTGTTCTCGAACGGCGAGCGTTCAGCGGGTTTTCTGCAGCCCAGAACAGCGAACGAAATGTAATTTTTTCGGATATTAGTGGAATTACGACTGCTTTCTTAGAAGAAACGTTTTCCTCGGCATGTCGACCATTTGGTTTTTATAGATATGCCACAACTTAATGTATGGACGGATAAGTTTCTGAAAATTTGAACCAATCATTGGTTTAGTCATAAAGATTTTTCATCGTCTGCAAAAATAACAACAAAAAACTTTTTTTTCTCGTATATTTAGACAACATTTAATTGATTTGCATGAAAGTCAGCTAAGATATCTTAAGAGTTAGATACAATTTTGAAAATATTGTTGGGTGCGTTGAAACGATTTAAAATTCGATGTCGACAATCTGTACCCTCTTCCTTCCACGCGCATCGAACTCACCGGCTCGAATTTGTGCCCTGCACCCCGGCGCCCCTGTCAACGTTCCGAGAACACCGTAACCCCTCCCCTCATCGCCCCCTATACGCGTTGTCGCTCTTGCAGAAAGCTAGAAAGAAGTGCGATATGTTTTTGGCGAAAAGTGGTTCTTCAGATTTGCAGAAAATAAGAAAACACTTTTTCCCTTCCGAGTTCCTACGTGTGTTTCTTGTTATCCTATGATTGAATAACGATACGCTTTTGTTTGTAAAAGATCTAGTCAAGGCGCCGTATTGCAGCTTTTCTCGAGACAGGCTTGCAATGGCTAGGAAATTGAAAGTCCCTAATAGAAAACTGAGAGTATGAGACACAAATTTAGGTTTTTTCAAAAATGTTGTCATTTAAAATCTCTAAAATTCGTTGAAATGCGTTTCAAAGCGTAGAAGGAACACAAATCGTTTAATCGAAGCCATGTACGAGATATCGGTTATACTTCAGCCTTACCTATCTATCTTCTCTGTACATGGTCTGTTGGGAATAACGGCGATCGCTTCTTGGTGCGGTTCCACAAAAACAGGTTGCTCGTGCAGGCACCGGATTTACCCTGCAAGGAGTCGCTGGTCCGTCCTTCGACGAAACGCCGCGGAACCGGAAACACTTATTACCTATACGTGAAAGTGGTTACATGCCCGGGAGATACGAGGTTTTCCCGGGACCAGGTCGCCGCGCCCTTCGCTGGGGAGGTAGGGGGGAGGTGGGACTTGTGCGCACCCTGGGGACTGGCTGGCAAACTTCGGGAACCTGAAGAGGGATCGTGGGCAGTTGGCCTCGGTTCCCGGTAGCGCCTGCACCCAACTTTCTATCGGGTCATACCTACCTTCACCTTTACCTGAACACCTTCAACTACACTTGCACCGGGTTCCATCCGTTCCGTTGCACACCTGCGGTGATTTTCAGGAACGCTCTCTCGTGTTGGAAATTCTCGTCTGAAGCAATCATCGTAGTGGACCGCGAATTTCTCTCGGATGGCTTGAAGCAAGGTGGCTCGTGAAACGTTGACGTGGGTTTGACTGTCGGTTTTTCACGAGTCGTTACCGCGTTTTTTTTTTTGTAATTTAGAACCGGGTTTCATATAAGGATACTATAAACTCATTTTGTGAATTACTTTGGACGTATTACATCAGCCAGCCGGGATATCGCGCGGAATTTTCGTTTGTTTAGTACAACTAGCTGAAGTTCTTAAGATTTTCTGAAGATTTTTCAGTTACTCGGGACCTAAGTTTGGTGGTTACGTAACGACAGATTCATGTTGTGCAAAGCACCAAAAACTGAACCCTGGAACAACTGGAACACTACATAGGGTAGTTGGTGTGCCAGCATACGGGAATATATCTCGGAGGGGATCGGTTACCTACCGGTGCTCCTAGATCTGCAAAGGGAGTGAATCTGTGAATAATACCGACGCTATTCGGGTGCATAGAGCGGTGTACCTGCTTGTACCGGTACAGGCACCCACCACCAGTGGGTGATGTCGGTGGTGGATTTGGACCAGTTGCTTGTCTCACCGACGGGCTGCTGCGGCCACGTGATGTCGCTACTCGGCTCCGGAGCGGGGACGTCGCGACGTCGCAGCGAGCGTCGGCGCCCGCGAACGCCGCGGCCGGCCTCGCTAGCTGTGAGCTCGTGCCTTATCATCGCTCTTACATCATCCTTTTTTCGAGGTCCCCCATCCGCGTAGCAGAGTTAACTCGAGGAACTGCTTGACCCTGAAACTTGCTAGTTCGTTGGATATTATTCATATTCATATTCATATTCTTTATTCCGTAACACTATACAATATAGTATGGAACATGTCAAAAAAAAAAGTATAAAATAGTAAGGTATAAAATATATGTAAATCAAATATAAATTATAAATTTAGAGCTCAAGAAATTCTCTAATGGTATAAAATGGGTGATTAAGTAAAAATGACTTAACAATACTTTTAAAGTTATTTGAAGTTGGCCCCCTTGGCGATAGTGCATCTTGGTGGCACTTCTCTTCACGCGGGGGAGATGAGATGCGTAAAGAGCGGTTTTTAGTTTGATCTATGAATGAGATTGCAACGAAAGTCTCTTTACAATCTCTTTACGCAGACGCGCTCAGCGTTTACTGTCTTTGAACTAGACACACTCCATTGCAGCGATCATGTTGTGACCAAATATCTCGGTAGAGGGGTAAAAAAGTGGAGGACTTGGTATATGTTCGTTATCTTGTTGGGGGCTGAGATACTCTCCCAGTTATCCCTCGAGTTTCACGTGCGGCTGCAAATATCTTGTATCGATATGTCGAGAAAAGCTGTGTAAACGCCTTCTCTTGCTAGTAAACGCTGAATTTATGAGAAGTAAACAATCTTAACGCCTCTCCTCGCGTCTAATCACGGCATGTATGATATGTACGCCGCTCTATTAAGTGTCTGTCTCCTTGGAAAAAAGGAATCACATGGACTTATTAGAAGTTAGCCGACTAAACGCCTCTTCTCTCGCGAGTAAACACTAGCAATACGCCGTGCAGGCCACCAAAACTCTCTGGCTTGTCACATACCACCACGTTTGTAATTCACCCCCAAAAACTCGCGCGCTCTAAGCCTGCCTCGTGCCGCCGCGGGGCAATTTCGCCGTCGAGCGACCTCGCGACGCCCGACGCCGAGGGGAAGACGTCGGGCGCCGGGCGTCGCCGCCGTCGCGGCGCCGACGCTCGTAACCAGGCAACGCAGCCTCCCTTCGGCGAGCCAGCGCGGCAGCCTCCCTTCCACAAGCCGCAGGGGGGGTTGCCGATCGTAAACAACGCGTGCTTTGAGAGAGACGTGGACGATGTTGAGTGTGGGGAGGTTGTCGTTGACTGGCATCGTAGTCGCCCGTGGGAGATGTTGCTTAAGGGGCTTTGCGTTGGAGCGTACGTGTGGGTCTCACTTTAGATTAGCTTTATGTGCCTTCGGATGATTAGTGGCGATGGAATTCAGTGTCGGTTACCATAAACTGTTCAGTTTCGAGCCCCGGCTTGTGAATTAATCGGACAGCATGATATTTTCTGTTCATTGGTCCATCAATTGACGTGTTACTTATAGTAAATAAAAGTTATTCTTCATTTTTAATTCATATTTTTTGATTGATAACTTTATAATACCACTTGCTATAGCACTTTCAGGATTGTAAATGCAAAAAAAAACAGCTGACACACAGCCTTTTTGCCGATTAGGTGTTTTGGGTGCATGCTTCGGTTCCTAACCTGAAAATACTGTACACATTTTTAGCCAGTATTCCATCAATTTTAAGTCACTCATGGTTTCTTACGAGCGATAATTTTATCGAAAATGTCTGCGATAACATTCCGTAGTCGCGAATCATACATAGTGATTTTCCCTACACTTCAGTTGATATCATCTGTGAGTGTAATTGCATCGAAACGAAGTGCCTCTCAGACGACGTCTTCACTTGGAAATTAACAATTGGCAGTGTGCAGTGTTTACGGCGCAAGTGATGGGGCGGAGTAGGGCGGCGGCATAAACGTCGCTTGCGTCACATAAACGGGGATCGAATGGGCGATTTTAGAGTCTGTCTCCAACTGAAGTATGGATGGCACCCCGGCATTCGCTGACGGACTATTCCGATAGAATCATGGCGCTATTAGGACGAGAACGTTGTGGGGTTTCGAGGTGGTGATATTGTGAGCCTGCTCAAGTAATATGTAGGCATAACTATCTAGTGCAATTCCGTTTATATTACTATGATTGACGGCTCTGCCGAATGCAACGAACTGTTTGCTGAACCTAGGAAGCACGATTATGTTGGTCGGTTAAACAAGAAGAAAAAGTGAAAGATGGTATAGTGTATATTCCAAAAACTCGGGTGCAGCTGATAATCGTAATTAATATTCACCTCGGAAACTAACAATTGATTAGGCCTCGTTATCGAATGTATTGCATTGAATTGCTATTTTAATTCTAGTGTTTACCTGATGGGACGGGATGAGGGTAGGTTTATAGAGTAGGCAATACAGCTTAGATGGTCAAGTTAAGTTGGGTTAAAATGTTGACACCTGGCAAGATGAACTCGAATCTCACAAAGACCCTTCCAGTGGTACTATATATGGCACATACGAATCTGCTCTCACCTCTTACCCGTAAATTCTTCTTCGTGGTAGTTTCTGGACGATCTCAACTGTCAATTGGTAGATTGAGGATGAAAACCGACATCGATCAATAATTATGGCTTTACAGCAATTTCAAAACATTTTCTTTGGCGCTAAATGTAAAAAATATTCATCCAAAGTGGACAAATATCAGTGCAAGCCTTGGTATACAGCCATTTAAAAGCAGATTGGATAAAAAATTACCTAAATATTGATTGAATGTTTGTTTTTTTCCTCTTGTGGCCTAATTGTGACTAATTATACCACGTCTAAGTTGAGATCTCGTCTATCCACACGCAAGCCAACAACCACATCCCCTTCGCTACACTATCGTAGCACTGACGACGAATAATTGTATAGTTTACATCTAGAGCAGTTGCATGGTTGTTCTGGAGTGAGTTACTCTTGCCATTTAGTTCGTCGTGAGCATCCTCAAGGTTGAAATCGTCTTGTAAGATTTCTGGTAAATATTTATACTTTGATTTCGTGTTAAAACAAAGTACTGTTTACCTATACGTCAGCAGAAATAGTGCGTTGAAACGATCGCCCTATGTGAAGAGTTGATGCGAACTTGATTAATTCTTGAGAAACTGTAATCGGAAATTTAAATACCGAGTTGCTCGTTATTAATTTAGTTAGTACACGATAAATCGCGGTAGAAATCAAGTTAACTTATTCTTCAGTTATCACCAAAAAAAAAAAGAAAAACGAGGTTCCAGCCTTCTTAGTTTAGACCTGTTGTTTAACGAAATAACGTTCGTGATCGCTAACGAAAAAGTAACGGGATCGATACCCAGATATGGTTGACTGAGATTGGTTAGAGGCGTTGGGAGAGAGTTGGGAATAGCTGCAATCTCGGGAAGTGCCACCCTAAACCGCGAACACCTTGTCACATCCCAGGGGAGTGGGACTAGCACGCTAGACGGGAGATAAGCGAGAAACTGACACGAGATGAAATTGACGGTGTTAGGCAGGCGAGAATATTAGTGCTTGTTACCCAACAAATTATCGATTTTAAGGACGCCATTACTGACATCAATGGCAATTTGATATACCATTTGCTTGTCACTGTGGCCCTAAGAAATTTGAATTGCATCTTCTGAAGCTGAAGTTTATTGGTACAAGTTTTGCTTACCTCCATTATAGGTAACAGTGATTGATGGCCAGTTCTTGGTGCAGTTGGACAAAAGCAGGCTATCTACCAGCGCTAGGTTCATCCTTTGCGTCCCTTTGCCTCTTAAAGGCATATTCCAGTTGATCATCAGCCTGACATTGACGTCCACCCCAGTTTTCCACCAACTACACACCTGCATCTAAACACCGGCTAACATTTGTTTCTTTCTGCTTGTTCTTTAGAGCAGTGTTAGTTCGTCGAGCGAGTACAAGATGGCGACGCTGTCGCTACGTATCAGCATCGTGGAGAAGGACGTGACGAAGACGATGCAGTTCGACCCGACGACGTCGGTGTACGACGCGTGTCGCATGATACGCGAGAAAATCACGGAAGCCAATCAGGGACAACGTGAGTACCAACGCCGAACACACGGGGTTTCGCAATTGTTGAGCCGAAATTCTGATATAGATTTTGTAGCTTAGTTGATTTCTTTCTACGACCTCGGAAACAGATTTTCAGCCTGGAATCAACGTGGAGTTAAACTCCAGGGACATGAATCAGAATTGTGCACGTAAATCTATCCTACATTGTAATTGTTCATGTACCCAAAAACAAGCTACTAAATTTGAATTTGAAAGTTAACATCAAAAAAGGGATACATCGAAAAAGTTGTAGGTACAGTTTTTCAGTTGGGTTTGTTTGGTTTAAAAAAAAATGTAATTGGTTTTTGTTGCCTTCCTCAGCCAAGGACTTTGGGCTGTACCTGGCCGATGAGGACGCGAAGAAAGGGGTGTGGCTAGAGCCGGGCCGCAACCTCGAATACTACATCCTCCGCAACGGGGTAAGTAACTTACGTCAACTCTTCGAATTCGCAATACCGTACATTTTGGTACTTTGTTAGTAGAATTTTAGTATTCAGAGCTTATTCAAAAAATATTTTGTTCCTATTCAACTAAAGAACGTGAATTAATCTCTGATATGCCCCATTTATTAAGAGGCTGATGCGCGAAGTTTCATTCCCCGAGTTGATGAATATTTTTAATAGGAAATCTTCTCAGGATCTACTGGACTAACCTTTCCTTCTAGCTAACTTATAAGCTTTGTTTTCATCTTTAGGACCTCTTGGAATATCGCAAAAAGTTGAGGACCCTGCGAGTGCGGATGTTGGATGGAACACTGAAGACAATGCTGGTTGACGACAGCCAGCCCGTTGCCAACCTGATGGTTGTTATATGCACAAAAATCGGTAAGTTGAAAACGGTTGCCGTGCCAATATCGTCAGCTATTAAACTTTCTGTTCAATCCAGATGTGCTGATATTTTATGCAATTGCTCTAAATCTAGTCTAATCTTTCTTGAAGTAATTCTCGCCACTCCGCTTTGTACCAAGTCTTTAAAGAAATAATTGGCCAGCATGAGAAATTTGGCAAAAGATTACCTACTCCCTGCCGAAATTGAATTTTCTGCCTTCGGAACTAGTTAGGCTTGATAAAAACGGACTGAGGAATTTTCAGGGATCACCAACCATGACGAGTACAGCTTGGTGCGTGAGGAGGTCGGCGAGGAGCTGGAAAACAAGCCCAACTTTGGCACGTTAACGCTCAAGCGCAAGAAGGAGGAGCGCGAGCGAGACGCCAAGATGGACCAGCTGCGTAAGAAGCTGCGCACAGACGACGAGGGTGAGTACAAGCGGTTTACTTTTCGTAGACCGTGGGACAAGCTAACATTTGTGTGCTAAAACCTGTTTTTTCAGTAATTCTGATAGTTGTTTCTACATAGCAGTAGTTATGACTTATAATATCTCTAGTACCTTGTTACAAAATTTGAAACAGATAAATGGATTGTTGACAACAGTATAAAAAAATTACTAGAATTAGTGTTGAAATAACCAAAAAGAGGCTAAAAATATGACTCACTTAAATTTCTAATAGAAATAAACTTTTCGACTACAATAGCCAACCTCCACTTCATCCCTTTAGCTGCTCAAGTAATAAAAGATTAATAACCTTCAAAAGTATGGTGGATTTAGTTTAAATGGTGTAGTAATGTCTGCTGTGACTTGCATTGCAAACCACACACCCTCCGGTACTGCTTAAACCGAAACTGACCGCGCAGTTTGCCCATAGTTAACTGGATCGACCCTGGCAAGACTCTCCGCGAGCAAGGGATCGACGAGTCGGAGACGGTGCTGCTGCGCCGCAAGTTCTTCTTCTCCGACCAGAACATCGACGGTCGCGACCCGGTCCAGCTGAACCTGCTCTACGTTCAGGCGCGCGACGCCATCCTCGACGGCACTCACCCAGTCACGCAGGACAAGGCGTGCGAGTTTGCCGGCGTTCAGGCGCACATACAGTTCGGGGACCACAGCGAGGCAAAACACCGGGCCGGACTACTTGAGTGAGTGACATTGTACTTGTGGGCTTTCGGATTGTGGTTGCGATAGTCTTTCATGTTTGGAGACAACAGTGCTGATTAGCGTTCAGTAAGTCTAAGAAATGAATGAACGGGTTAGGCCAATGAATGAGGAGACAAGTTTCAACAAAAAAAAGACATGAAAGTGTAGACATAAAATCAAGTAGACATAAAAAGTGCATGAGTCTAAAAACAATCATAAGGATTCCAGTTTTTAGAGCAATTCATTGACATTTCTTGAGCAGCATGTTTTGATCATATCCGCTCAGTTTATTAATTGGAATTCATTCTTTGATCATTCTCGTAGGCAGATAATCGTATTCATATCATAGTTGGTCTTTTGGATGTCAAATTTGATCATGAAAGGCCTTCCTAACAATAATTTAATCAATCTACCCATCAACTTGCTTACAGCAAGGTAACGTTAATGAATCGGCCACCATTACTTTGGTCTTGCTTTTTGCTCCTGTCACCCAACGTGTTTCGAAAATTAGGCAGTCGCAAATCTTCGAAAATAAGCCCACCAAAAAAAAAGAAAATCTATTGAATACTGGCTAAACCAACATTTCAATAGCAAACGCACCTTCGTTTGTTCGTTTTTTAGACTCGTTCTGTATTTTAGTAACCGTCACGATGGTGCTTGCTTGTCTGCAGCCTGAAGGAGTTCCTGCCGGTGTCTTACGTCAAGGTGAAGGGCATCGAGAAGAAAGTGTTTGCCGAGCACAAGAAACATGTGGGGCTCACTGAGCTTGATGCCAAGGTGCTCTACACCAAGACGGCAAGGTCGCTCAAGACGTACGGAGTCACTTTCTTTCTTGTCAAGGTAAGCTTACGAAAATTTTGTATAACCTTAAAATAAGTTAGAAAAAATTGAAAGGTAATTATGTTATTACAGAGCACAACTTTCTTGAAATGTCAAAAATGTTATCTCAAAATGTAATGAACATTAGTGTCTTGGTCATCAGTCTTAAAACCTTCTTGGCATGCTTAAATATAGGTCCTAGAACAAGGACGACATCCATATTATTCATCATTGTCATAAGCGAATCGAAATAAAACCTAACCGTCTTCTCCTTGCTCGCCTATTCCAGGAAAAGATGAAGGGCAAGAACAAGCTGGCGCCCCGACTGCTAGGTGTCACCAAGGAATCGGTTTTGCGACTCGACGAGAAGACCAAGGAGATCCTGAAGACGTGGCCTCTGACCACTGTCCGTCGTTGGGGGGCGTCGCCCAACACGTTCACCCTCGACTTTGGCGACTACTCGGACCAGTACTACTCTGTGCAGACGACGGAGGCCGAGCAGATCTTGCAGCTGATTGCCGGCTACATCGACATCATTTTGAAGAAGAAGAAGAACAAGGACCACTTTGGAATCGAGGGCGACGAGGGGTCGACCATGGTAGAGGACAGTGTTTCGCCGCACAAGTGAGTAGAGGCTTAACGTTATTTTGGGAAATCTGTTTCATTTTTGGATAGGTTCTTCACTTGATATAAATTTTAACATTTGATCAAGTATTCGACTGGTTTCAGAATAAAATAAATATAAAAAAGGATATTCTAAGATAAAAAAACAGTATTGAAAGTTGATTTTATACAAGAACAGTTGAATTATAGACAATTTATATGATTCCGGATTTAAAATTATGTAAATTGTATAATATTAGGAGACAGGATATTGACGGCTAGTGTTTTATAAAATGGAATGATAGACTTAGATTGAATTTAGTATGTGCACAGTGACCAGGTTATCGACCATGCTGCAACAACTAGGTTTCAATTCGAAAAACAGCTAACGATGACAGCTAGCGAAGCAAAAACAATATCTTAAATGCAATGTGCTTTTTCCGTGGCAGGGCCACGATCTTGCAGCATGAGTCGAGTCAGCTCGGCAGCAAAGTGAACCACGAGTCCCTGGCCAAGCCGGCCATCATCCGCGCCGGCGCTGACGGTAAGCGTGCTCCACTTTCTCTTGAGTTTTTGACCACTCTCCTCCTGAGGGCCTAAGCCACATCTGGTTGTCTTTGTTTGTGCACAAAACAGCAAATCTTGACTGCAAAACACTAATTATTATTCGGTGCTATTCGTGGGAATTGCCTCGCAGTCCAGAAAGCCACATCTGGCTTGTCTAGAAGGTTATTCAAAAATGGAATTGGCAGTAGATGCCATGCTAGGTCATGACCCACTCGTGACATTTGCTTGGAAATCACAAAAATCCACAACCAGGATAGCTGTCACCTGGATCTGGGAGCGCAAGATGAGCTCTCAATAACCTACTGTTTGCGGTGACAATATTAAATCCCCACACCAATTATTGCATCCAATTTGGATGTATTCTTCTAGCACCAGCATTACACGACCCCTATTTTATGTCACTTTCACTGGTAAATAAATCCACGCACACTTCATTGTATGTCCTGAACCTTCTGTACCGTATACAATGAGCCAGCCTTTCAGCGATTTGTCTTGCGACGCTCGATCCGAGGCCAGTCAGGCCAGACTGCAAGGAGCCGCGTTTTTGTTTCGTGCAGCTGAATGTGAAGGAGGCTTTTCAGGAGCGCGGCCGTACGGCACGGGTCACATGGGCGCCGCCCAGTTCACGACAGTCAGCGGGCAAGCCAACCTCACGCACCCCCCGCCCATGGTAAGGTCCTCCTCCTCTCTCCTCGGCGATACATTGTCTTGTGTCTCGTTCGAACTCTCTTCCTTGCTTTTCCATGAGATAAGCCATTCTTGGTTGTCATCGTTTCCTATTTGTTTTCGTTGCTTTGCATAGCTTATATGTAATTGAAAGTCGAACGGTTTACTTCTTTCTCTTAAACCTTGGCATTCTCTTGTCATGACAATCTCCATTTTTTTCGTTTCATCAATCTTTTGTTGGAAAATTCAATTAATCCATAAACATTCAGGGGTAAAGAAATTTACTAAATCGACATAGAACATGCTTTATTAAAAAATGCTTAACATATGAAAGCTGGGATAAGATATTAATACTAAATTTAAAAGAAAAAGATTTTCCCTTGCTTGCTGCATGTTCTTGATTTTGCCTTTCTCTATCTCCCGTCTTTCCCTGGATCCAGGTTACCAAGTCCTGTCTCTGTCTCTGTCTGATACCCTGGCCACCCACTAACTGTGTACGTGTCTGCGCTAACAACTCTCTCTGTCTGTTTCCACGCTACCAGGCACGTTGGGGAGAAGAGTAGGTACAGACCGCTGCTAAGTATTTGTTTTGTACATAATTACTAGAATCTTTTTGTTCTAAGCCAAGCCTCTGACATATTCATGGCTGTCAACTACGATTAAGTGTCTGTAGTTAATTAATATCCACATCCTCGTCTCGTTGAATTGTTCTATATTTGTTGTATCTCCTTACCGCATAAAAAAATTGATCTGTCTCTCCGAAAAAAGGACATTTAAAAAAGAAAGTGTATAACATCTGAATACATTTTTGAACAGTCCTATACATTATCTTTCTCTTGATCATCCACGCCATTGACTTGAGGCATTACGGCATCTGATTGCCTGATACTTGACAGCCATGTGTTTGGCATTTGGTTCTCCAGGGAGGCACAGTTTCGTGTGGTAGATAAAACACTGCATGCTTTAGAAACGTAGAAATTCTATTCCGTTAAC
Source organism: Protonemura montana (assembly GCA_947568835.1). Taxonomy (NCBI): domain Eukaryota; kingdom Metazoa; phylum Arthropoda; class Insecta; order Plecoptera; family Nemouridae; genus Protonemura; species Protonemura montana. Next base: position 8,675,103 of record OX387608.1, read on the forward strand.
GTAGCGCAAGTCATTGCAACATTGCAACTCGATTACAGCTATTGTACCTGGATAGTGATTACACAACTTAAAACATTGCATGGCATTAAAATTTGACACTTATCTATAAAACCCTTCTTCAGTTCAGTGATCCATAGTTTTAAAATGATAACCTTGATGTTAGCCTGTTATCAAATCAGTTTCGATGGTTAGATTTTTGAAAAGTTTGTTCCTGAAACAAATATGCCAGTGTACCTACTTAAGTTTAGTTAAGATTAACTTAAGTTAAGTTAAGTTTAGTGTTAAGTTAAGAGTTTTCGATGGATTCTGCTAAGCATTGTTTTTTAAACAGATAATTCTTAGTAATTTGAAGGGTGGAATTAAATATAGCAGTTCAGTTTTCCTAAGAAAATCAAGAATGTACTGCTAAAAAATAATTACTAAGCATATCATAGTACTAAGGCCCCCTCAAGTTAAAACAATCATATTAACCCATTGAAACCAATGAAAACACCCCAAGAAAGTATCTATCCATGGTAGCTAAAGGCAGGCAGGTGCCCTCCACTCCGACAGCTAATCGTGTGTCTTGCGACTGACAGGTACAGCACACACGAGTCACCAGCGTGCTTTCAGAGCCGCAAAGGGCTCTGCGGTCGACCATCGAAGCCAGCCACGATGTTGTGGACAACGCCGAACGCGAACTGCACCGTAAGGCCGACGTGCCACAGCTGGGATCAGACCCGGTAAGCAAGCAACCTGCTGTTTATTTCCTTTCAGATATGAGTTTGATAGGTTTGAGTAAGTGATGGGACTTGAGATATATGCTCAGACTGGGGCATTTTAGTAGCAACAATATCTGCCTCAAAATCAGGAAAGCAAAGGTTTCTGTTCCATAAAGGGCAGAAATGTTCAAAAGAAATACATTTTTTGTGTAAAATAGATAATTAACCTTTGAATTTGAATTTGTATATCAACAAAGAGTAATTTATGACTTCTTGTTAGGAAAAGGTTACACAAATATTTGGAATCAAATAGTTTATTTTACCTCTGAGAATGAGATTGAAATGCGGCTACCGAGACTGTGTTCTATCGCTAACAAATGCGGTTTTCTTGCAGGCTTCTCTGCGCTGGATCGAGATGACTCTGGACACCAACAAACAGTCGGTGACATCCCAAATCGCCGCCATGAACGCTGCCACAGCACAGGTCGTCACCCTCACCTCGGGTACGTTGCATTTACTTACCTGATTAACTCGAAGCAGTGCTGATCATTTTCGAGAAAATCCCAATCAATGTTTTTTAATTTTGTTCCTAGAATAATGTATCTGTAATTAATTTTGAAAATGGTTGTATGGAGAGGTAAGGTTCTCAACTCAATAATAATAATAATATAATAATAATAATAATAATAATAATAATTTTTATTTATTCTCGATTGACCAATAGCTTTGGTATGAGACATGTCATTACAATATATTCGTGTTTTACACTCAGTCATATTATATAATATTTACATATTCACTTAGTTAATTCTATTACATACTAATTACACAGTCTTAAAGGCTAAAAAACTATTCACAGAATAAAATGCGTTATCAGTCAAAAACTTTTTAACATTCATTTTAAACACCTCGTCATCTTTGTTAGTTTTTTTGATGCTAAAAATGGATAATATTTTGTTATAAATTAATATTCCAAGCATAAAAGGATTGTTCTTGTCGTATTTTGATTTTGTTTTCTCATTTTTTAAAATATGTGAGTTACGTGTGCTATTGTTCCGTGAGCTGCTACCCAGATTTAGATGATTAATATTATCAATCATAAAACATATGGCACAATAAATGTATATGCACGGTAAGGTCATTATTTTGTATTTTTTAAAATAAGGTCTGCATGAGTCTTTGTAGTACATTCCTGGCGTACAGGGATTTCTACTTGCTGATGACAGGAGTCGGATTGCTTGCTTTTGTAGTATGAAAAGGCGATTTATATGCCGAGATTGCCCCCACAATAAAATTCCATACATTAGTCGAGAGTGTATAGGTTAAAGGTTAAAGAAGTTCCAAGTGTCTTCAAATTTTAATAAATGTACATTTTTCCCTTGCCTTGTTTTTTGCAAACAACCCCTAATTTATTGCTGATGAGCTGTTCTGCCTGCCACTCTTTCCCAAATCAACATACACCACCTTTTGGCTTGGTTAACGTCAATAACACCAACTCTCCCTTCTCTCGGATAGGCACGTACGAAGAGGTAGACCACACCGCAGTTGGGGCTGCCATCACAACCATTGCGTCCAACCTACCCGAGATGACACGTGGCGTGCGCATGATAGCCGCACTCATGGACGATGACGACGGCGGCGACAAGCTGCTGGATGCGGCGCGGAAACTCTGCACCGCTTTCAGCGATCTTCTCAAGGCTGCCGAACCGGAGGCAAAGGAGGTGAGAATTGCATATGGTCGTGTTGCTGGTGATTTCAGGAGTGATTGGAGTGATATTCTGTCACTTTTCTCCATGGAAATTGGATGAAATGAGATAACAGCCTATGTTTGTTCCATTGTTAGCATTGGGAAAAATTTTCCATGTCATCTTATCTCATATTGGCTTGATATATTTAATAGAATCACCGCTACACAGGGCTCACTAGACCCTGGGTCCATTTATTTTTATTCTCAATTTGAAAAAAAGATAAACTTTGGAATAATTTTATGAACTGTCTATTCAGTGAGAGGAGGCACTAAACCAAAGGCCCTTAGATTAATTCTTGCCACAAGAAACAAATGCATTCAGGCTTTTCAGTGGTATCTTCTGTCAAAGGCTAGACAATTTATATACACAATCAAGCAATAATAAAGATGTAGGACTGTGCGCTTACTTTTAGAAGGGACTGCATCTAGGTCTTATCTTTTGGGTCTAGAATCATCCTTGCCAGTCTATCATCAAGGTGTAACCTTTCTTTTCTTTCTTAACTGATTGAAAACGACAGCCAGCCACCTTCCTAGCAGTGCCAAGCTATCGAGGCTGAGGTTCATTTAAGGAATCGTGTTCACAGTGGGATAGCAAAGAATACTTTATCAAAGAGAGGATGAATACTTTTATCAAAGATGACATTTTTCATGGTAACTCTTTTATTTCAATTTATGAGGAGGTGGTACATTACAGCGCATATCCCTTAATTTGGCAAATTCACAAAATCAATTTTAAAGAAAATCATTCAATTAAATTGTTAAATATTAAGAATAGTTTTTGTTAACATGTCTGGCCTATCACACTTTGAAGAAAGTAAATTTAAAAAAGAAATCTAAAGAAGACCTTAGTTTGCTGATATCCAAAAAGATTCTTGCGTTGGAAAAGCCAAGTCAATATAGTCGATCGTTAATAGTCAATTTCACCAACAAAGTTTAAAATGCTCTTAATCAACGATTAGAGAGAATTTTACCTGACCTTGTTTGTTTAAAAAAGTTGGTATTTTCAAGATTGCAAACCAAAAATGTAGACAATATGCAGAGAAAAAGAATAAATACAGAAAATGCTCTGAAATAGAATATTTGGGGACATAGAAATGCAAAAATATTTAAAATATTTAAAAAATTGTGTTTACTCCAGTTAAACATTTCTTTTATGTAATAGGACATAGCCTACATTATCAGAATACTCCAATATACACTTGGGTCTTATTTTGTGTAGTATAAACATAAAAGCATAATATGACAGCGTAACGGTAACAATTAGTTTGCTTGAACAGAGATTAAGCAAGATTTAAACGTTGATGAAATCGGCCATCAAAAATGTTAATGCATCAGAAATCCATTTCACGGGCATACTGCTCATTCTTCCCGTACAATAGTAAACATTTCTTCAATATTTCTACCATTATTTCTACCAATATTTGAATTCTCACTTAATGCTTCTCTTAGTCGCCTTGCTTCCCTGGTCATAAAAGCCGAGATTTTGTTGCAAAACTCCCTCAGAACACTTTGTGCTGCCCAATTGATCTTTCGATATCCTGATTTCTGTTGGCACAAATTCCAAAAAGTGAGTAATCTAATAAAGTTGGAGTATATATATAGCATTTTTTTGCACAACATACCATGTGGCTGCTAAGAAATTGTTCAACTGCTTCCACATAAGAGTCAGCTTTACTAATCTTTAAACTCGTATTTAAAAATTCCCTTGTTGACTTTGTTCTCATCAAGATATCTGCTTTCTCTTTTATGAAGCCCAGATATTCTGGTACATCATCTGGCCCTGTTGTAATTTTTTTATCGACCATTCGTTTCAACCATTCTTCTGCTGCTTCTGCAAACATCTCTTTTATTTTTTGTTCCATTTTCCTTTTCCTGCAAATTAAGGTACATTTCAGGTCAAGCTCAAGTACATAATCTATGTCAAAGCAGCTTTTCAATTAAATTATGTATTGAGGACAGATTTTTTGTTCTAACCTCAAAACCGTGCAGCCAAAGATTTGATTGCTATCAAATGAATATTAAAAAAACACAATAGAAATCTTTGTGCTTTAATCTCTAGTTTCTTGAATTATTGTTTATATATTGTAGATCAATATTTCACTTTTTTAATGTTTGTGGGATGTCAGTTGCTGCAGAGTTGAAGACAGACCAGCTGGAATAATGAAAATGGCTGATTCTGCCCCCCACCCTGCCATCACACTAAATGGCCAAACCGACTTTTCTTTTAGTTATGCATTTTTATAATAAGTTTAGCAAAGGCTAGGCATGAATATTACACTGCCTTTGCAAAAATTAACAGAACACAGGAAAAAATTGCCCAAAATCACATCCATCACAACCATTAAAAATTAAAACTGAAAGCCATTTTAAAACAGATGGAAAAATTTGGCTCGCATCCTCAGCCTAATGCAACACATTTTTTCCTCACAGCCTCGCCAGAGCCTCCTGAATGCTGCTAGCCGCGTGGGTGAAGCCAGCCACCACGTTCTGTCAGGTATCGGCGAAGAAGACGCGGCGTCGCGTGAACTACAAGACACGCTGCTCGGCTTGGCCAAGGCTGTGGCGAACACGACGGCCGCGCTCGTACTCAAGGCCAAGGGCATTGCTGCCACGTGCGACGACCAGACGGCGCAGAACCGCGTCATCGGCGCCGCAACGCAGTGCGCGCTGGCGACATCGCAGTTAGTGGCCTGCGCTAAGGTGCGTTGAACTGGCCGTTTAGGCGTGAACCAGCAAGCGGAGGATAGAAAGGGAAGTCTAGAAAAATGTGCGATAAAAATGCGCTAAAATATCTCGGCCCAGATGCACAATGACAGTGACACGCACAGGGCACGCAATGACAGTCTGATTTGTAAGTGAGTGTAGGAATTACTGTCCGTTTATCTAATATGATTGGTTTTATTTTTACCTTTTGCTTTTTTCATTTAATTTCTGTATGGTTGTGGGTAACTAGTCAGGTGTAGAAAATCAATCTTTTTTTAGGGCAAGCAAACCCCCTAAACAATTGGTTCTAAAATTATTATCTTTTTTGGGAAAGCTCCCCTCGAAAGTTTCATCTCTCCAGTCATCTAGTTTCTTCCGTTCATTTGTAAGATGTTTCTCTTGAACCTCAAGAATTAATATCTAACAATCTGTGATCTAACATAATAAGCATTGCCCTGGTGAAGTTGTGAGTCTCGACTAAATCCCAACGCTCTGGTCGATTGTCGTACAGGTGGTTGCCCCAACGTTGAGCAGCCCCGCTTGCCAGCAACAGCTGATGACGGCTGTGCGCGAGGTGGCGCGCGCCGTTGAGGGACTCGTCTCTATCTGCAACGAGAGCTGCGGAGACAACGACGCACTCATGCGCGAGCTCAGCGATGCCGCCGCGCAAGTCACGCGCACTCTCAACGACCTGCTCAATCATATCAAGTACGTTGGTGTTTACGACTTTAAATCTCGGACCGTTTTTGTGCTTCTCACATCTTGTCATATATTCTCACAAATTTCTAAACTTGCTACTTTAGCTTAGACTCTGAAATCTGTTAACGTAATCTTGCGGGTTCTTTTAAATTCCAAGTCATATTACAACTGTTCTGTTTGCTACTAAACCTACTTTTATCAAACAAATCAAAGGTTTTAGGGAAAGAAAGAAATCAAAAATTGAGAAAGGAGAACCAATAAAGAAACTATGTAAAGAAAAAAAAACAATTTGGTTCTGTGTTTAAAAAATACCTACTGTTATACTGTTTTTATACATTGGAATGATTTGCACTTTTGTACAGTAAATTTCACTTATGTGGCAATGCCAATATACCTAGTGTATCATCAATCGGGCTTAAAATATAAGGTTATCAAGCAATAGTGATACACGGTAATTAAATTTCGTTGCAAATACTTGACTAAGCTTAGAGAGTTTTGATTATCCATCCAAGTTAAGCTGTATTGAAGACCTGTGTTTGGCCCCAATTTTGAGTTAATGTATATTCCACGGAGAGTAAACAGCAAGACACGCCATCTGCAATCGTAACGTGAGACTGTTTGTGCGCAGGTTGTCTAACCGCGAGGTGGCGCGTGAGAGCGTGCAGGAGTCGACGGTGGAGACGATCATGGTAGCGACTGACCGGCTGTATGCGTCGTCTGGAGACACGGCCGAGATGGTTCGACAGGCTCGCATACTGGGCCAGGCGACCGCTCAGCTCATACAGGCAATCAAGGTACAGACGTTCACAAGCTACAGCTAGAAATATGCGCTTTTCCGTGATATTTATCTTTAGGTATCTGCTGGGCTTATTATTGAAAAGACAGACCTAGTTAGTCTAAGTGTGAGAATAATATCGTAGGCACATTATGATCACTTCTGACTTGCATGCCAGGCAAACGCTGGATTAGATCCTTAGCTAAAAGAGGACTGCCATGTTCCTATTCCAATCCTTTACTGATTTGCACTCTCTTGCAATGCCATGGGGCTTCTGTGATTTCCCCAAAGACAATTTTACCTTGATGAAAAAGCTAATCTAGCCAAACATATTCATTTCACATTTTATTTCAGACTCTAAGTAAGATTCCCCCATACCCTAAGATTTTCACGATGAATTCCAAATGAATTTAATAATTTAAAATAAAATTGCAATCAAACTGGCTGCTTCCAAAGGTGTAATGTGGCAACCAAAAAAAAAGTGCTAACGACATGCTTTTACCCCACAGGGTGAGGCTGAAAAGCAGGAAGATTCTGAGAGCCAGCGCCGTCTGCTGGCGGCTGCTAAAGCTCTGGCCGATGCCACTGCGCGAATGGTGGAGGCTGCACGACAATGTGCATCTTCCCCGCACGACACGGCTAGCCAGCAGAAGCTGCGCGACGCCGTCGACGACCTCCGCACGGCCACCACTCTTGCCGCTACACCGGCGCACCGGCGCAAGCTCATCACACGTCTTGAGGTAACCGCTACACATCTGTAATTCGAGATTCACTCGTAACTTAATTTGGAATCATGAACTTTTGTTTATGCTCAGGCAAAATATTTCAGTTACAGTTAGACAAATAAATATGAATTCTCAAGTATCAGTGACCAAGACTTGATGTATTTAGATGAAATTTTATTTAAATTGCAAACGCTTGCAATGCGCGGGGTATTTGATTATTATTAAACTTTAACGAGGTTTAACACTATAACACTATCAACGGGGTTCGAGTCCCCGTTTAGGCATCAATTTTTGAGACGGTTATAATGTTGATAATAATAAAATACCAAAACTTAATTTTTTTTCAAAAACTAGAATGCAGAACCATTGGTAATGAATTGTCAAAATACTGGCAAACCGTATCTAAAAATAAATGTTGACAACAGATTTAAAAAAAGCACACCTTAACCCCGCTCACTCTTGTTGATCCCAGGCTGCTGCAAAGAGCGCTGCTGGTCATGCCACGCAATGCATTGCGGCTGCGCATGGCTCGGCCCAGCACAACGGAGACTCTCGCGGCCGAGACGAGCTGACTGCAGACTGCCGCGATGTGGCCGAGCTGATCCCAGCACTCGTTGAGGGCGTCAAGGGAACCATGGCACGGCCAGACGATCCCAGCGCACAGCTCAATCTCGTCAACGCAGCCGAACAGTTCTTGCAGGTGAGATGACGTGAAGCAGTTGCGTTATTTTGTAAGAATAACTGCTATGAATGAAAGATACTTAAAGATTGTTTAGCTTGGCTGCGAAACAGTTGGATTGCTGTCTTATGTGAAAATGTTTAACTTACGCAATTCAAATAAAATTATCTAGTTCAGTAACCAGACTTATACTTAAGTTACCTGCTCACTTCATTTCAGGGTTTACACCCTTTTTTTTGGATAGAAATGATCCCAAACCTGCCTTAAATGGTTTTGGGAAATCTTGAAAAGCTAGATCTAAAACAGCTAGCCAACTATATTAAAAGTTCAATCTCTTGAATGCAAGGAAAAAAGTCTTTGTTCGACACTAAATGAAACAATAGAACAGTTCATACATTAGCTATTTATACAGCGGCACCCCCAACCTTAACTTTACCAAGCGAGTGAACCATGCATCTCGACCCTAACCTTCCTTGTTGCGCCAGCCGGGATCTCGGGTGGTGTCGTCGGCACGTGCCGTGTTGCCCACGGTGTCTGACCCAGCCAGCGCCATGCAACTGAGCAATTCGAGCCAAACGCTCGGAGCGAGTCTCGGAGACCTGCGCCTGTGCGTGGGTCGCGCCAGGGACGCCTGCGCCGGGTTGGAGCTGGAGTCGGCGCGCGATCTTGTTTCGAGGTGAGTTTCTTGCTTGTTTGGCTGTCTTTTGTAGGATTTAAAATTGAAAGTCTTTTTTAATGTGAACTTGGAACAGTATTTTGATTTGTGGTTCATGTTCTGTAAACCCTATGGTAGTCCTTCAATTAGCAGATATGAAGATTCAATTCTCTATCTTATGTTAAGGATATGTTGATGGGAATGCATTCAAAACCATTGTGCGATGACTAATAGCTTACTACTGTAATTTGTTGCTTCTCTTGTCATGCACCAGCAGTAAATCTTCCTTGTAGCTAATAAACTTCAACATGAGAGATCTATTATTTTGGTTTTAATTAGATAAAGTCTTAATACCATACATATCTAGCAGCTATTAAAAGCATAACAAGTGATTGATTGATTTATTTAAGTTTGGTACAACAATACTAATTTGCTAATTCCCAAGTTTTAGTATTCAGTGTTCCCAGTTTAATTGAAATGAGAAAGAGCAAGATCGGCTTGCTGTGACTGAATACAAAGCAACGCATCCGCACCATTTAACCGCCTTCTAAATTTCCGCAGCCTGCGTGCAGAGCTGATCGAATTCCGCCGCACTGCGGATCGCATGGTGCCGCTACCGGGCGAGACTGCGGAGTCGACCTCACTGGCTCTCGGCAGCTCGTCAAAGGCAGTCGGGCACGGCATGGCACAGCTGTTGAGCTCGGCCGCCCAGGGGGATGAGCACTACACAGGTGTGGCTGCCCGGTCGACAGCACAGGCGCTAAGGGAACTGACTCGCGCTGCCAGGGGCGTTGCCGCCACCACTCACGACAGCCAGACGCAGAACAAGTGAGTTTTTATTTATTGTTTTAGTCTAGTAATTTCTATGCCGATCATTTCTGATCGGAGGAATATTAATTTTCGATAGTAGCTATAGTATTCATTTTAGTGGAAATATTCAGCTTGGGTGGCTATCTGCCTGCTGTGTTCAGTCTTGTGGCAAATATCTATTATTTTGTCTGCCCAGGGTTCTGTTGGCAAACATACTTGATTTTAATTATCACTGCCCTGTCAACATTTGCCGATTGAATTTCTGATGAGCCCTGTTTTTGCTCGCATCCAGGATCATCAGCAGCACTGAGGAAGTGATGCAGCGGTCTGTCCGCTTGATGGACCAGGCCAAGATGTCGCTGCAAAACCCGGACAACAACAAGAACCTGGCTCAAGCTGCCAAGGAGGTTTCTCAGGTACATACCTTGAATCACTGGTTTATTGTTAAGTTTGCATCCAGCCACTAACTTGCTACCAAGTTGCAAGATACAGCAACATGGATATTCCTTAATTTGTAAAGTGGAAGACACCGTTCAGTAGGTACTTTTGTAGGCATTTCCAACGAAATTTTCTTACCAGGATAGCTTCTCCTGAAATAGCACACATATTCAAGAATCCTTGCACACTTTGTTGGTTGGTGAACATAGGGAACCTCACGTAGAAATGGCAGATTTTTTCGGGCAAAGAGATTGAAAGGGTTTCTGTGTTAATATTATGAGAGAAACCTGGCACTTTTATTGTGCCTAACCAAAATGATTTCTAATCTTACCTTATTCCCTGCGCAGGCTCTGAACACGTGCGTAGGCTGCCTGCCGGGACAACGCGACGTCGATGAAACCCTTACGTCGCTGTCAGAGTTTGCCTCGTCGCTTTCGGTGTCGTCGCTGCCACACACGGACAAGTCGTACGGCCAGCTCCAGCAGGAGCTGAACGCGGCCGCTACACGGCTCAGCGACGCCACCACCGACGTCGTCTCTGCTGTCAAGAGTCCGCAGCAGCTAGCGCAGTCCAGCAAGCAGTTTGGTACGTTGACAAAAAACTCGCCTCAGTTATGTGTGGGATTTGTACACTATTTTGTATGTGAAATTTGATTCAACCTGGAAAGCAACAACCGATTCGCTCCCTGTACATCCAGGATTTTGTTGGGATTTTTCTATGCAGGCTTAGTATATTCAGGCTAAACATAACCTTGTGGGGCTGATTTATCTTTCAAAATGAGATCCTGTTTCGTATTTGCTTGTAAATTAAAGTATTTTTCTATTTTCTTTCAATTTCATAAAAGCAATCACAACTGCTTCGAACAAAGTATGGAAATTAGCTGTATCAATGCAAGACCAACTTCAGCCAGGGGTTTCTAAAATATAAGCATGACATTTATAATAAGAAAATCAGATCCTTACTGCATGGAATCTTAGGCAAAATGTTGGCAACGTCTTATTTCTAAGTTACTAAGCATCCCACTCGTTACCCTGTAGGCAGTGCGTTTGGCTCGCTGTTTGGCGTAACCACGGAGATGGCCGGACAGACCAAGGATACAGAGACTCGCGGCCAGATGGTGGTCTCGCTGAAGAATGTCTCGGTCGTTTCGTCCAAGCTGCTCATCACCGCCAAGACGGTGGCCGCAGACCCCAGCGCGCCTAACGCAAAGAACCAGCTCTCCACAGCTGCGAGGTAAGGACGGGTCGCAATGTCTACGCACCAGGTCTAAAACAAGTAGCTCCCAAACAAACTATTATTCCCTATTTGAACTACAACTACTTGAAAATTTTCTCTGGCTTTGAATATTATGGAGTGGGCAACTTACATGGCAATTTTCTCAAAGGATAAAAGTAGCTACTTTTATCACTGGTCAAACAATGTGTGAAGAGGCTCTAAAGTTATTTTACTTACCACAGCCTAGAGGCAGTGTGCATTGCATGTCCTATGACAAAGATGTGTGCAACATTTTAAATTAATGTCAAGTTAAGCATGAAATAGCTTTTGGCACAGATTAGAACTAAGTTGAGTGTCAATAAAGTAAAATATACCTAGTTGAATGCCCCCACCTCTCACCAATGACCTGTGAGAATTTGGTAAATAAAGGATGTGCAAATTGAAAAAGTTTACCAAATCCTCCCACGGAAACAAAAAACTCATTGCAAGCCGCAGCTAATCTTTGGATCCGTTTCAGGGCGGTGACCGATTCCATCAATTACCTGGTGGACGTGTGTACGTCAGCTGCTCCCGGACAGAAGGAGTGCGACAGCGCTGTGCGGAACATACAGGCCCTGCGTCCGCTGCTCGACCATCCGTCGGAACCGCTCAGCGACGCCTCGTACTTCGAGTGCCTCGACGCGGTCATGGACAAGTCTCGTAGCCTCGGTAAGTTGCGCAATTTTGTGTACAAGGTCTGAAACATTTTATCACTGCCGTTGTGTAGCTCATATGTTGGTGGAAAGGAGTTGTGGCTTGTACACAGTTGAAAATACCTGTTCTTTGCTCATGGCAGGGTGGATCAGAACAAATAAGTGACTGCATTTTCTCTTGTGAAATTTTCCTTTTTTTGTTGTGGGTTATAAGGAATAGTGAGGTTAAAAAGCCTGGTTACAATAGATGCAACGTAGAATAATCTTCAACTTATCTTTTTATTTTAAGGCCCTAGATCACCCCCTAGACAATCTCCCATAGCAGACCTATTTTTTGACCGTTTTTGTGACTAAACCGTAAGAGATAGCCTCACATGGTAAAAAGAAAGTTGTTGATAAAGGATTGAGGAAGGTCTGTAGCATGATTAATTTTGGATTTTTTTGGCACGAAGGGGCGTTAATTAAGTTAAAAAAGTGGAATATTTGGTAGTTTTGCGGTCTTTAATAAATAAAAACTAAAAGGAAATTGAAAAATCGGCCATGCTACCGACCAAATTTCATCCTTTAGCTACAATATTGCCGCTGGTTAATATGGTCTATCTTGAACAGCCTTGCCGTTAAACCGGTCAAAAATATAGTCTACATTTTCGATATTTTGGCTCTGCTCGCAACCCCTGTGTTGTGCGAGATAGGCAACTTATCTTTCAGATTCTAAACCCCGCCTCCTGCTGTCAATCTCTTGCTTTGGCTTGTGAGACTGCTTGTGAGGGTTTGTGTACCTGCTGCTGAGCACAGTTTTTCTCGGTACAGGTCATTTAGGTGATACACACACTTAGGTAGAAAAACAAAAGTTGCTGCGTGCTTCTAAAGCAAACCGTTCTGTGGACACGGATGGTCCGTCGACTTCGTCGTCGAAGTGAAGGAATGTTTTCAGTTCACGTATGAGTTTTTTTGTGACGGCGGCCGAATGACACTTGAAAGTGCGTTGTAAAGACATGTTAGTGATAGTGTTTTTTGTACATTGTTTTTCGAGGCTAATTTATTTTTTCGAGCCAAAAAAACAAAAGCTTAATAGGGTTTTTTAACAACCAAACACACTTGATTAGTTTCTTATCGATAATTTTGCCAAAACTAGATTTGGAGTGACAGATCAAAGATTAACATTTGACAGATGTCTTTCATCGACTTAGGACGCCGTGGATATTTGAGCTGCACTCACGGCATCTGCGTGCCTGGGTGCACATGATTAAATAATAATGATAATAATGATAATAAAAAGCACAGTAAAACAAATGAGAAATAGGTTTTATTGTGTTCGTTTGCTCGGAAAGGTCTGTTTGGGAACAGGTAGCATTCGCCCGTGCCCGTGCCTTACGGCGCGCTAAAATTTGCAGTCACGTGACAAGCAAAAAGTCCAGCCCCTTTGAGCTTAAATTTCACACCCCCTGTCAATCAAAATCTCGAAAAGCAAAAGCCTTGCCAGGGATCTAGAGCCTTAATCTTTTAATCTTTAATCTTAAGAACTAATTCAGGAGATCTCATAACCAAAGGAAAAATAGAACACCGTAAAATGTAAAAGTCGTAAAAGAAAAGTCATAAATATTTTAAAAGTAAACCAATCCTACTCTATATACAGTGATGCCCATCAAAGAAGAATTGTACACATCTTGTAATATTCATACCGCAAAGATTTATAGATTTTTAAAAGTTTTCTGCACCACCGGTTTTTGTGGAACACTCGTAAATGATATGTGCAACGTAACCTACGATATTGACCCTAACTGCTTTGCCCCTTCTGCGAAGGCGACGGAATGACCGGCATCGCCAACCACGCCAAGCGCAGCGAGCACGAGCAGTTTGGAGAAGCCGTGCGCAGCGTGAGCGGCTCGATCTGCGGCCTAGTGGAGGCCGCGGCGCAGGCGGCGTACCTTGTCGGGGTGTCTGACGCTAGCAGCGTGGCTGGACGACGTGGGCTCGTCGACCAGGCGCAGTTTGCACGTGCCACCACCGCTATTCAAACGGCATGCACGCATCTCACGAATCCAGCCACCAACCAACATCAGGTAGGCTGTGGATTGTAACTTAAAAAACCTTCTCAAAATCAATTTGTTATCGGTAATTCTTATTTAGTTCTTCCTAAAATATGATGCTGCAAAATATCCCACAAATTTTTTATTGAATAGGTAAAAAAGAGTTTAGACACTCAAAATAAAACATTTAGAAAGTTATTTTTGCTAAGTAGACTCATTTAATGTAATTACCTTCATGAATGCAAAGGTAATTAAATAGTACTTATATCTAAATATAATGTCGTAACCCGCGTGCTCCGCTTTGCTCCCAGGTCCTCTCTGCGGCAACAGTGATCGCCAAGCACACGAGCTCTCTTTGCAACGCGTGTCGCGTGGCTTCATCCAAGACTACCAACCCCGTCGCCAAACGACACTTTGTTCAGTCTGCCAAGGACGTCGCCAACTCCACAGCAGCGCTGGTCAAGGAAATCAAGGCGAGTAACGAAGCTAATATTTGGTAGGATTAGTAAAAGAATGCTTCCTTTGACCCTTACACTGTTGCAAAGGCATTCACAAGTTTCAAGACCACACCAAACGGAAATGCATGCTGATTTTTTTCTTTGGCATACTTGTCAACTTGTCATACTTGCCTTTTCTCTTCCTCTTCCCAAGTACCTATCCAACCTTTTGGCACACCTTGCCAATGGAATTGGTTACGTACCAATAGCAAAGGCTGGTACTGTCAGGAAATTGGTAAACCAAAGTGGTTTTTAATAGATTTGTGCTGCCATAGTAATTGATGTGCAAAATAAATAAAAATTATAGAAATTATACCAAAATATGCAACAGCAAGTAAATCAGGTGCATGATTTTAATGATGCTATTCCCGCAGGCTCTGGACCAGGACTACTCTACGCAGAACCGCGACGCTTGCGGTCGTGCCACCCGTCCACTGCTTGAAGCTGTCGACAGTCTGTGCGTGTTCGCGGGATCACCCGAGTTTGTCAGCCACCCAGCTCGCATTTCACAGGCGGCTCGTGCAGCGCAGGTACGACATTGCCGTTGAGGAGTTCCTCCTAAAGTTTCCAGTTTTATGTTCTTTAAACTACCAGAGACATTGCAGAGTCAGTATCATCTTACTGCTAGTATCATCTTGCTGTCTTGGCCATACTTTCTCTGGTTGTAACAAAGTCAATTTTGATCAACTGCTGTATAGTATTTTTAAGATAGAACCCACCAACAAAAATTGCCTACTTACAGTCTACTGACAACATTTGTCCCTAAGAGCTGATAAGCAAGAAGGCTCCATGTCAGCTTTTTCAAACCAACCACCTCTTTCTTGGTCTGATAGCAAAATATTTATTTCTATTTTTGCTCTCCTTCTCCAGGAGCCGATTACAACATCGGGCCGCGCTATCATCGACGGTTCGTGCGCCATGGTGACGGCTGCCAAGTCCCTGGCCGTCAGCCCGAGGGATCCACCCACCTGGCAGTTGCTGGCCAATCACAGCAAGAGCGTGTCCGACTCCATCAAAATGCTGGTGTCATCCATCAGGTAAGCACAGATTTCCTAGCACCAATTTTCAGCAAGTATATTTTGCTCCGGAGCCGCATCACGGAGCTACCTATAAAACCCCAGAGATGAATTTGTTATTATTAACAGGATAGCGATCGGTGAAATGCTGCTGACCCCCCTCGGTGAACTGGCCCTAGAGTGAGATTCTGTAACTTCTTTACGGTGAAATGAGATCATATGAAAAATATTTGTTTGTTTCATTGTTAGCATTGGAAAAAATGACCATCTTATTCTCGTATCATCTTATTTCACTGGAAATGTTACAGAATCAGACTCCCATGGTTATCACATCATAACATGGTTATCATTGGGTTTTGAACCCAATTCAGCTCACAGAATACACATTGCCGATTATTTACCCAGTGTCTTAAAATGCCATAATAATTAAAGTCGTTATCCCATGCAAACTTTTTTGCAGACATCTGGTAATTTAATCTTTTCCTCAATCAATCTTGTATGAGCGCATCTAGCACCTCAAATAGCAGTATCTCAAGTATTGTTCCGTTTGTTCCGTGCAGAGACCGAGCCCCCGGCCAGAAAGAGAGCGACGTCGCGATCGAGACGCTCACGCGACAGATCCGCACCCTGGACCAGGCATCACTGGATGCTGTGTCGCAGAGCCTTGCGCCACGACGAGATAACTCTCTGCAGGGATTCACCGACCAGATGGACGGCAGCGCGGCGGAGATAGCCGAACGGCTGGAACCCGTCCGACACGCTGGCAAGGCGGAGGCCGAGAACATCGGACACGCGGTAAGCAAGCGGTTTAGTTTGTTCTTTTCATAGGCATTGTTTATGCAACTTACTGTGCTGTATTTGGCAATATGCTGTTACCAGCTTGTTGTCAAATACAAGGTTAGTTACAAAGTTCAGTTTGCCATAGCTTTTACCAACCAAAATTTAGGGAATCGATTAATATTTAATACATAGGCCAAACTTTTGCATTTTTTCAATACCAGATTAAGAGCGTTGAGTTCTAGCTATGAATTCATTATTTTCAAGTGTTTAAAGAGGGTGCCTATGGCCATTAACGATTACAGGGTGACCCCTACCCATGCTACGCTAACGTCCGTTTACGTCCTAACGTGCTATCGTTTGTACCTTGACAGCTGCACCAGCTGGTGCTGTACTTCGAGCCCCTGGTGGTCGGCTCTGTCGGGGCCGCCTCGACGATGGTGCACTCGAAGCAGCAGATGGTGCTGCTCGACCAGACCAAGACGGTGGCAGAGTGCGCTCTGCAGCTAGTGTTTGCCGTCAAAGAGTGCGGCGGAAACCCAAAGGTATGCCGAACTTAGCTTTGGTAGGGTTAAATTGGAAGGCAGAAATTGTTAAAAATGAGCATGGCTGTGGTATTTCTAGCATTCATAGATAGGCTGCTCACTCTTTTCAGGATGTAAAGAAGCAGAAATACTCCTTACCGCACATTTTGTCATCTCAATCTTTCAATTACCAGCTAGAATATTCTGTTTCTCCCGACAAGTTTAAAGAAACCTAGGGTCTAGTCCTCTTACTTAAGAGCTTAGAGTTCAGAGCTTTAATTTCGAGCCCTGTCTGCCCACAAATAGCCCCAAAAAATGCTGGCCCTCACCGAACTGTTTCCCCTCGTCCCTCAGGCGGTTTCCCTGCACTCCGAGATCGACGAGAGCACGCTGGCGACCAAGGAGGCGCTGACCGACATGCGCCGCACCCTGGAGGCGCTCTCCACTCAAGCCGGCGTCGTCACCGGTATCCTGGACTCGATCACGAGGTCCATGTCACGAGTCACCGACACGCGCACCTCGATGACCGTCACGTCCGAGTCGTACACCGAGACCAGCTTTGTCGACTTCCAGACGCGCATGGTGGCTGCCGCCAAGGAGGTGGCACGTGTTTCGCAGGTAAAGCACATTCCTTGGCTCGGTATCGTTGAGAATTTTCTTGAAAAGTGGGCTTCGTGTCTGAAGAACTCTCCAGATTTTTGACGTGCCACAACATCATAATCATTTTCTCATCCTACCAAATCCTTTCACGTCAAATCCAAACAATGTATTATGCGTAGGCAACTAAAGTTAGCAAAAGGTCAGATTCTTGAAGCAGAGTAGAAATTAAATCAGCGGATCACAGGGGATGTTTTCAGATTTTTAGTGGTTGTTGGTGATAGCAATTTCACCCCCAAAAGTTATAAGGCTGAGGCTTTAACTCGGCCGTGTGAATCTGGTCCCTGAAGTTGAAGTGAATTAACTTTCCTTTGGCTGATGTTATCTTGTAACTTTTGCAGCCCTACATCATTTTGATTCAGAATTGACAAACCTAACCCTCTAGGCTGCTGATTCCAAGCCCAGGTTGTACTGATTTGCTGACTAACTTGCAACCTCTTTGCAGGAAATGGTATCCAAGAGCGGCACAGACCCAGCGCGGCTAGGCCCGCTGGGAGGGGATCTGGCGCGCACATACGCCAGGCTGGCCGCCGACTCCGCTGGCGCAGCCGCCAGCGCAAGCACAGCCGATGTTGCACAGCGACTGCGCACAGGCGTACAGGTAATGGCAGTTTTGACCTCGTTTGGCAATTGGCTTATAATGCGTCTAAAACTAAATGTGGTTTTGAATGAAGGTTGTGCTAACCGCTGTTGTTTCCTGCCATGCCTGATAGGAGTTGGGTGCATCTTGCCTGGAACTGGTGCGTTCCGGGGGACAGTGCCAGGCTGCGCCGCCGGGAGACGTCTTCTGCCAACGGGAGGTTGCGGAGTCTGCACGCAACGTATCGGAGAAGGTCCACCAAGTACTCGCCGCATTGCAGGTAGGTTTTTATGATCTAGCGGCAGAAGTTCTTCATGTATCTTGTTTATTACTCGGGTTTAACTTGTATAAGGACCTTCCAGTGTACAAAATCTTAAATCGTTAGCTGCTATAAAATCTAGGAAATGAATGTGAAATATTGCTTTGAATACCGTATTTGTTATAAACCTTGCTACCTAGCCAACACTTATGAAACACTGTGGTGTTTTCCAATTGTGAAACTTGCAATCTTTGCTTAATCGTTTATTTTTTATTTTTGTGAACACTTTCAACTGGACTTATTGCATGCAACCTTTTTGAGACGATTTTAGAGGATTTTATGTAATTAACAGATCTTTGAGGAGAAGAACCACAAGACTGTGAATACTAACAAAGTTCAGGGTTCAATTCCCTGAATGAGTACACATTTCTGAGAGGAAGAAGTGACTTCATATTAAAATGCTCTGCCCAATGCTGGTATTTGCAATTTAAAGAAGATTTATTTCACCTGTATAAATGCTAAACCTTCATCATCCACATCATAAAGACGGCCATTTAGTAAAGACCCTTGTCACGTTTTGCTCTAGGCTGGCTCGCGAGGCACGCAGGCTTGCATCAACGCTGCCAGCACGGTTTCTGGCATCATCGGCGACCTCGACACGACCATCATGTTCGCCACCGCGGGCACACTGCACGCCGAGGATGCAGACGACAGCTTTGCCGACCACCGCGAGAGCATCCTCAAGACGGCCAAGGCACTGGTATGTTTCGCTGAACACCTGCAGAACGTCGGTCATATCTGGACCATATCCTCAGATGGTTAGATAACTTAGCTGCCTTTTTAGTTGTTAGTAAGATTTTCTATGCTTTTTTTTACGCTTGGTAGTTCTCAAAATCGTAAAACTAACTCTGAACCTAGAAGTAGTCTGTAAACATTGATGTGATAGATTCAATGACTTGAATCCTTTATGCTGTGTTTTTTTTTTCAAATGTTACGTCAGAGCCTAGCTTATTCTGTCACCACTTTGCATAAATTGCCAAGCATATTGCACAATTAATTTGTTGGTCACTGTTAGAGAGGTCAGTTGAAAACACAAAAGAATCACACCCAGTCAGTTTGTAGAGTTCAGGAAAGCGGTACAATCGAACCTGAAATCTAAACCCGAACCAGATATGGGCACCCTTATCGGCAAGAATAACGAAAGAGTCAAGTTAGTCTCTTCCATCATTTGATCGTGATCTGACGTAAAGTATGATGTGCATGTTTAGAATGGAAGGACGCGCCAAGAGAAAGGCGTAGTAGGTTCCCTCTCAAACTCACCGTGCATCTATGTTTTTGTGCAGGTGGAGGACACAAAGACGCTGGTCGCAGGTGCCGCAAGCTCGCAGGAGCAGCTGGCAGTGGCTGCTCAGAACGCCGTCTCCACCATTGTTCAGCTGGCTGAAGTGGTCAAGTTCGGCGCCGCTTCGCTCGGCTCGCACAATCCTGAGGCTCAGGTTGGTACTTTTGGCCATTTACGTTCCCGGTTCCCTTTCTTTTCAAGCTCAATACTTTGAATAGCTGTATTTTTTGCAAAGTTTCAGTTTTATAATTATCTAGATTCTGAAACTTCCTTTTTTTCAATGCATTCATAACGAAAATATTGCATCGTAGCCCAAACTATTATAATAGCAAATACCAAAATATTATACCAAATTAAGTTGACTCATTTCTTCTTTCTGACTTCAGGTGATGCTGATAAACGCAGTGAAGGACGTGGCCTCAGCTCTGGGAGACCTGATTCATGCCACCAAGGCAGCGTCTGGCAAGAGTATCAACGACCCGACGATGAACCATCTCAAGGACTCTGCCAAGGTAGGAAAATGCCTCCACAGCTTCGTCTAGCTACGCCATAGCCTATCCCGCTATAATTCAGAGCTACGGGTGCCTTTGATAACTAAGTACACAGAGCTAAGCGATTCACCGAACTTCAGGTCATCTGCTTTAATCCTCTCAATCACTCGAGACGACTTGAAAGAAAGGGGACCATTTGGTACTCACATACCAAACATCTAAAGGGATCTACGTGGAATATCGATCGGAATCAAGTGCTCCCGGTGGCCGTATATCAAATGCACCCATAAACATACTCAAGTCTACGCTAACGCTGAACGGCACTGTGTGTTCCCAGGACTAGCGACTGACATGACAACAACGTGAATGACACACAGGCTTACGGACTTGTGATACGCCCACCTTTGACGACTGCACTGGACACTGACTCATACTGCTAGGCAATTCTAGAAACATTTTTAGTTGACTTACGATCGGCAAACGACCTTAGAAAACGTATTACACGACATTACAAAGCACCAAATTTCTGAATCTGTCTTACTTTTAACATTAATTTTGTTTATATTGTTACTCTTCAAATTTCTATTTTCTTACTATTTGCTTGAAAGAAACATCACAAAAACAGGAAATTTCTTGAATAAATTTGGCTACTTACTAATAATCACTATCTGGGACTTCTACTTTCAATAAATCTATCATGTTACTTGCCTTGATAGGCAACAACCTACTTTTTTCAACAAAATATTTCTGTATCTTAAAGAGACGTTCATAGTAAAGAAGTTTTATTATCGTTCTCGAGAAAACTTCAAATACCTTTACAGACAACACAACAAATCTGAAAAACTGTACACCTAGGTAACTATGTGTAATTTTGGTTTCCGCCGCTAACCTTAGTCTGTAGCGTGTGTAAATTTCTCACTAACGTCTCATTACTCGGGTGGGGTGGACTTTAATACCGGCATTGTTCACCAACCCTTCGTTGCGAAAGACGCGATTCCTGTCTGGTTTGGTACTGAAACATTGATAGTGAAATTATTAACTAGTAAGCTAGAGTCTGTATTTCTAAGGTTGGTTGATAAATTGGTTGTTTAAAAATTCTTATATCATTTACCTACCATTGACTGGTATCAGTACAATTATTTTAATCAGTGTTCAGTATCAAACAATTTACGACTACGGACTAAGTTTAAACGAAAATCTTCAACAATAGAGCCAGAAGTGATGGGATTTCGGACGAAAATGTCGATCAGGTTCCTGATCGGCCAGGTACTGTACGAGTTTTAAAAGATTTACATTAACGTGGTGGGGTTGGTTTCGAACGTTAACCGACTAACAGTTTTCGAATGCCGCCGGCGGAACGTCTCTGTGTTAAAGTCCACCGCTCTCTCGACCCCGTTTTTTTTTCATCGTCTTCTCTCAGTCTTGTTCTCTGCACCCTTTCTTTTTCAATTTTTGTTTTGTACCATTTCACGCTGTCTCTTGTAATTTATTGCATCATTTCTGAACCAAAATGCTATTTTGTATGCGTGTACAATCTCTTCAAATGATAGTGAAGTTTCAAATTCTTTATTCAGCTTTTTCTCATTTAATGTTTATGTGACTCATGCAAAATTATACTTTTTCATCACCAGTCGCCACAAATTTCATGTCTAGCAAAGTTCACAGAATTTTACAATGTACATGACTGTTTCAATACTCAACCCCTCAATTACATTTTACCTGAGAAAGCTTACTTTTTTTTACAGTCCAAGTACATTGCACAAAAATTCATCCCCAAGCAAAGTATTTTAAAATGCATCTTTATTTGAACACCACTGCCAACAAAATCATTGTATTTTTGCCCTCCTCACACAAAAACTTTTAGTAAACGTACAAGACTTTTCGAGACTGTTGCCAAAGACTACCTCCCTACTTTGTGCCTGGCTAGCGCCTGACACAAAGTTGCCTACTCGGGGAGAGAGCGGTGGTTGAGTTGCGATGTTGGCGGCTGCAGGTCGAGTCGGACACCGACTGGCTCGTGTCCGATCAGGAAGACGAGCTCATCCGACTGCTCAGCGTCGAGAATCTGCATCAGCCCGATCCCGCCTCTGATATCCAGCAGCTTCTCGTGGCTTAGAATGTCACTGGTTGGCTAGCTTGTCGCGTAGAGTGGGGTGGAATGCCTGCAGTCAAGGGGAACTTGTAGCTTCGCAAATGCTACATGTCGCAATACTTTCTCATTTGTTTAAAAATCAGTGTTTAACGCGTTTGGATCCTGACTTTTTGTTGGGATGTTACAAGCATTTATTGGGCCGGAATTTCTATCGCTTTCACGCAGCTAGTGGGATAGGACGGTAGTGTACAGTTAAGGTCATTTTGGGTAGATTAGTGTAGAAATGTAGCTACAACAAAACATTTTTTCCCCACTTTAGCTACTTACATTGTCATAATAAAAAAAACTCTAGATAGATTGTGGAATGTTACAATCTATTTTTCAATTGCATCGTTGCCTGTGGGGAGGATACTTGTTGAATCAATGCTTTTCATAGCTTCATTTTAAACAGCTGATGATAAGAGTATCTAACCTCAATGAACAATGGATCAAATTGCAGTAAACAAAGAAAATTGATTTCAAGCCCCAACAAAACCCGTTAACAGAAGTCAAGCATTAGTTTTATGTAGCCATATTAACAAGTGAGATGATTCTTGCTCTTCTATTTGGTTTCTTACACCAACTGCTGTAAAAGCTTGAGACAATAAACGTGACATTAGCAACCTGAGCTATAGATTTTGTACACAGATAGATAGATATCAATGTTAATGAGAATCAATGGCAAAGGAGATCGTCATGTCTATGGTACGTTCTTTCACGATTTGTTCGCATGGTTGCGCTAACGTCGTTTTCTGTGTGCCGTGTGTCTCAATTGAACAAACATAACCCCAATGTGGCCGCTCATCGCATAAACAACCATAAGTCTTGGGTAACAAAGCTGTGAGTTCATAACCCATGCCGATGTAGTTGTGATGGTTTATTTAACTCTGTGTCTTCCTTTCCTGTCTATTGTGTTGGTGACAGCTTAGCCAGTCATTCCGAACGTTTTCAGAACATTGTTAAACAACTCTCGATGAGAAAGTGTTGTCTGTACCTGCATACTTGCTTGAGGAAACGAGGATTGCAGTCACTGTTTAAAATGTGGGAAATAAAGCAACAATCAGGTGCTATCCCATAAAAATTATTGCTCTGTGGTTGTCAAATAGTTTCGCTTGGCTTGGCTAAACCGTCGCAAACGCAGTGGCAAAGTTCTTAGCTACCTTACTGCCGAGCCTATTTGACCGCGTTTCTCTGCCGCCAGGTGATGGTGACCAACGTGACATCGCTGCTGAAGACAGTGAAGGCCGTGGAAGATGAACACACACGCGGGACGCGGGCATTAGAGTCGACCATTGAAGCGATCGCTCAGGAGATCAGGGTGAGTACGCAACGCGATAACCGGAAACTAAAAAAAACCAAGATGTCTTAGGTTCATAATCAAGAAGGAAATAAATATTTCATAGCCCACGTAAATTGGGACAGAGTGTACTGTCCTTTTCAAGATGAAATTCACGGGGTAGACATGTTAACTCCAAAAATCAGACCAAATTCTGGCTTTAAACCCTGTTAGTGGTTTTGATTTTGCTAAAAAATGTTCCTGTTTGCTAAATGCTTTGTTGGCGCCAGGCGCTGAATGGGCCGGACGGTGGAAAGGGCACTGCGTGTCCCGAGGACATGGTCCGCTGCACCAAGGCCATCACACAGGCAACTGCCAAGGCTGTCGCCGCTGGCAACAGTTGCAAGCAGGACGACGTCATCGTAGCGGCCAACATGGGACGCAAGGCCATCTCGGACATGCTCACCATATGCAAGGTGAGTTGGACGTTTTGTGCTCAGGCCAGAAGAACAGAAACAAGCTCAAAGATCCTAACATGATTCACTGTAGCTTCATATTAGAGAGTCACTTTGGAATTACTGACTCCGTAAGTTGACACTCCATTATATCAAGAATAATGTCACCCGACTCATTCTTTTATAATTGTATACCTTCTGCTTCAAGTGAGAATTTTTCTTGATAGAAAAATCTCTCTGCGTGATTCTAGCAAGATAGACTTTAATTTCCCCAATGAATCTCACGATCCTCTTGTCTGCAGACCAACAGCTACTCGGCGGAGACCGTCGAGCTGCGCCGCCGCTGCCTGGCGGCCGGTCATGATACGGCGATGCAGTACCGCGAACTGCTGCAGAACCTGTTGCACCTTCTGAGTCGTCCAGGCGCGGCCGATGCACGCACCGCGCTGCCGCCAATCTCGCGCCGCATTGCCACTTGTGTAGCTGAGCTAGTGGCCACAGCACAACTGCTCAAGGGTACGTTGATCTGAGTCGCCGGCTATCCTCGCTTGAATTTGTGCAGCTTACCTCTGGATTCACTGTTGTAATTGCATTTTCAATCGCATTTTGCTAAGAAGTTTAATAAGCTAGATCTTTGAGACCTTTTGCTATTTGATGAGGTAGGTATAGGAATGATTTAAAAATCCTACCTGACGTAAGAGGAAGACACCAATACAAAATGGTATGAAACTTGTCTGCCTTGGACAAAGAAACAAAAATGCACTTGAAGTGTCATTGTATAAGTTGATTATTTTAAGAGAAATTACCCTTCTGGCCCGCTTAGGCAATGCTTTTCTTTGAATAGACCTAAGACGAGAAACGATCGAGTACTTTTAAATCTACAGTTTTTGTAAGGATGCCGTACAAACCTTTGAAATTCTTCGGTCATGTCAATTCCTAATACATATGCTACATAGGCTGCAACATTTTTGGTATATTTTGCAAATTGCATTTAGAGATGTCTTTGAAATTTAGGAAACAGTTTATGGACTTGCAAAGTGTAAACTGAAATGTTTGTTTCTCAAATTGTCAATACTTGATATTGATAATTCTGCAAGTCTTTGGACTTCAGACCTTATGCAGGATATGAAAACCTATGTCAAGATCAAACAACAAGCTAATCAATTACTGTGTTTATATCATCTGTATTGTCACGTCAGCCTGTGAAAGACAACTGTCTAATTACTGTGTTATCACTATCGCTACAACAAGTACCCGAACCTAATTGTCCTAACTGCACCTAACGTTGTTCATGGTAAACCAGGTCACTCATTTCCCCA
This sequence comes from Protonemura montana, assembly GCA_947568835.1. Classification (NCBI taxonomy): domain Eukaryota; kingdom Metazoa; phylum Arthropoda; class Insecta; order Plecoptera; family Nemouridae; genus Protonemura; species Protonemura montana. Next base: position 8,700,296 of record OX387608.1, read on the forward strand.
AAGGGAAACACGGTAGATTATAGGTAGACTGATTCCATCGTACGAGTGAAATTAATTTCCTTTTTCAACATGTAAGCTTGCTTTCCAGCACTTTGGCACGCTTTTAGTTTATTTAACCAATGTGCTGGAGGTCCCAACGATGTTAACAATCTGTTTCGTTGGCTAGGAACGGACTGGGCGGACCCTGACGACCCAACTGTCATCGCCGAGAACGAGCTGCTGGGAGCCGCTGCATCCATTGACGCTGCTGCTAAGAAACTGGCTGCACTACGACCGAGGCGATCCGTGCAGGTGATTATCCCATTTAGCTTGCGATTCTCACGTTTTACAGACCGGTTTTCCCAATGTCTAGTGAAAAATGTTCCTTTGTAAAGTGAAGTGCAGATGCAAATTTACTGATGTCAACAAACTTGATTTACATGCTTTACGTGCTTATGTTTGGGCTCCAATTTTTTAGTGGTTGTAGTGATTTATCTACTACAGGACATTTTAAAACCGGCAGTTTACAGCCATTAAGCGGTTGATAACTAGGATTCATTTCCGTAACCTTAAGTTTGTCTTCCAGTAACCAGAATTTCATATTTGACACACCTTTGCAATCAGAATCAAATAGATAATAGATAACCAAAATTGGTTGGGGAATGGCAAGAAAAAGTTCAAATATTTTAAATTTCTGCTGTCATCAGAACTGAGGATTTATTACTTAGAGACAAAATATCTAAGCAGTCAGTGAGATACAAAATTGGCTTTCTCTCCCGATCTTGCATGGATGCGATGAGAGCTTGGAGAAAACAAAGCATATCAAAAATGATTGCTTGAGAGGATCCAGCTTGGAGTTCAAGGAAAGAAGGACTCAGCGCTTGGCCGCTGCTGTGAGATATGTTTGATATTCTTGGTTGTCGATTCCTTTCTCAACCGGGAGTCAAACATATTACCACAGCGGTGGCAGCTACACATCAAGAAGATTGCCAGCTTACGACGGCTTGCGAATGCTGAATGAAGTGTGCATAGCTATCTATCAGAAGGACTTACTACTTGTTTTTAAAATTTGTAAATTAACTTGAAAGCTTGCTTTGTATATCCTGTCTAGCAGTTAACCTCAAAACCGTATTACGAGTGCGTGACGAGCGTTTGTTTCCTATCTTTCAGGAGGCAGACGAAAACCTCAACTTTGACGAGATGATTCTGGAAGCTGCCAAGTCCATCGCTGCGGCCACGTCGGCTCTTGTCAAGGCTGCGTCTGCTGCTCAGCGTGAGCTCATCGACCTCGGCAAGGTGCGTAACTGTTCACAAGCATTTTCTCTACCACTTGTTGTACTTTCACGCATCCTACTTAACCTGTTTTTAGTGGAACACTTTTTTTTTGTTTGTAGCCTGGTGTGGTTCAAGTGCTAAAAATTGCATGTTTTTACATGTTTAGGGCTCTGCGTTTACCAAGCAAAAATTTCCTGACAATGCTAAGAAAATTTCAGTTCATAATCAACATTGACAACTGATTCCATTATGGTGCATCTGTTCAAGCCAACTCGGCACTTAACTAAAATCGATTGAACCTTACCTAAAACATTGCCCAAGTACCAAATAGCCTGCCACAAAAACATTTAACCAAACTCTGTTCAAGCCTAACCCTAATGTGAACCCAAACAGGTGTCCGGTCGGCCCCTGGTGAGCTCCGACGACGGCCAGTGGTCCGAGGGGCTGGTCTCCGCGGCCCGACTTGTCGCAGCCGCCACCCACAGCTTGGTGGAGTCGGCAAACGCTCTCGTGCAGGGAGTGAGCTCTGAGGAGAAACTCGTTAGCTCTGCCAAGCAGGTGGCGTCGAGCACGGCACAGCTCCTTGTGGCGTGCAAGGTGAAGGCGGATCCAGATGCAGATTCTACCAAGCGACTGCAGGTGAGTTTGGATTTATTTTGCAGCTGGTAGTTGTGAACTGTGGTTGTGAACCTGTCCTGGAACTGTTTTAAGAACCATGCGTTAGGTAAGGTGCCAAAACTCTGGATAAGTAATTTTGGGAATGCCAAAAGCCATCATGGCTATGTTCCCTAAGAACGTAAAAAAATACATATCTTACTGTATTTAAACATTCATATAAAACTCTTTCATCTCTATATTAATTAGCAACTGATTATTTTGTCCAGGCTGATAATAAATTACATTTCATTTGATCTGATTTGATTTGGAATGGGAAGCAGTGCAACAAGGCTAAAGATATGGTGTTACATGATTTAATATGCAATTGTTTTTGGCTGAAATCCTTGTCCACTCATTGTATTTACCAAAAGGCCTTTTACTTTTCCCGGAAGCTAAGGTTTAGTTTGATTTTACACCTGCAAACTTACGCTTTCGTTTTGCGCCTGTGCAGGCTGCGGGCAACGCTGTGAAGCGGGCAACGGACAACCTCGTCCGCGCGGCGCAACAGGCCATCAGCAACGAGGAAGAGCGCAGTCTCGTTCTCAACAAGCGTATGGTCGGCGGCATCGCTCAGGAGATAAACGCTCGCAGCGAGGTAAGCAGACGGTAGATTACGAGAACTTGAGATTTCGGACATGATCTAGGTTTTATCGTTTACAATCTGTGCCATTGTAGAATTGACGGTATTGCTGGTGAAGTGAACAAAAAATAAAGACTAGATTCATACGTTTAAGAATTGATCACTTGGAAAACATTTTCTGATATTAATTTAAGAAATGTATTAGGTGGCTATGTCAATCTTTGGTAACATTTTACATACCTTTAAAAATTATTCCATGAAGTTAGACTGAGTTAGGCTTTGGGTGGGTGACCATCATAAAAAAATAACCATTTTGGTTTATGAAAGATTCATCTAAATTAAGTACAGACAAATGCATTATGATCATTATTAATCAACCTTAGATTTGTTGATTCCACTCGATTCTGCGCTGTCCTAGGTACTTTGTTACTAGTAAGGAATTATTTGCTTGCTTTTCTCAACATTAACAGGCACTGTCTGAAACTCAAAGTTAAGCTAGGTTTAAAAATACCATGTTGAATCTATCAAATCTGTTGAATAAAAATGTTTGTTGGCTCTAACCATTGAACGTATCCACCCAGGTGCTACGCATTGAGAGACAACTGGAAGAGGCTCGCGGCCACCTGACTGCGATTCGGCAAGCCAAGTACAAGCTGCGTGGCGATGGCACCGGCAGTGGCACAGAGACCGACGACCCTGACGGCTATGGATCCGGCTATGAGTCGTTCACCACCCGGTGAGTGAGCTTATCAATACGTGATCAGGTGGACATTGCCTGACAGAGTGTTCAATTCTGCTTTCTTATTTTACTGCGGGTGCTTTAAACTAGTGGAAGACTAGGCTGGAACCCACCAGCTGGTACAGAGTTAGCTGTCGATAGATAACTTGGAGTGGTTTCTCCAGTAGCTAAAGTGCAGTACTTGCAGTTAAATCTAGTGGGTTCTTCTTTCTCACATATTCTACCTGTCTAACCTTCGATTTTGACGTCCAATTCTTGAGCCAGTTGATTGAACTTCTTTATTGTTCCAGCTACGAGACCCGATCCTTCGACAACACCCTTAACTCGAGCAACATCAACAACTCCACCAACATCAATAACTCGAGCAACATCAACTCGACATTCAACACAACCAACGGCAATGCCAGCAACGGCTCCCTATCGTCCCCTGAGCAACTGCAATCAAGCATCGCCAAGGTAGAACAGGCGTATTCGAACATACGCAGCGTGCTTGACGAGTCCGAAAGCAAGACAAAGACGCCGTTGAGGCCAAAGCCAGTCATCGACAGCCCAAAGCCTCGACTGGACTCCCCCAGACCGCCCCCGCCGCCCCCCAAATCTCTTGCATTTTCCACTTTCGAGTCGAGCGTGAGCCATGATGGTGGGAATCTTGAACAGAGGATGCTAAGGCAAACGAATCAGTCTTCGACAAACCAGTCGTTAATGAATCAGTCATTGATGAACCAGTCGTTGGCGCAGTCGATGACTTCGCAGACCTCGCAGTCGCAGAGGTCCGAAAAGAGGACGGTGACAATGACGTCGACGTCGAGTTCCCAGCTCAAGTCGTTCAGGGTAGATTAAGGTAATGACCACCTGGAAATCGCCTTGATGACGCGAGGATGGGATGGCGTTTTGAGATAGCATTGGGTATACGACGTACCAGGTTTTATCGGCAGTGATCTAATTTGATTATCGTCGAGGTTTTCGGCCGGAAGTTTTGATTTTCGATCGGTTGTTAAATGAAGTAGTTCGAGTATTATTTGGTTCACAAATTTTTCTGGTCGTAATGCTCTATGAAATAATTATTGAACAATTTTGTTTACATTTAAATAAAAGTATTGTAAAACCTAGAGGCCTTGGCCATGATTGGGCTGTAGCATTCGATTATTCGTTGGTAATAAAGTGAACTAAGTAATACTCGAAGAATAAAACACAATGCCTTTGAGCACAGTAGTGCATCGTCTTTTTCAAAATCAGGAAGCCACGAAGTGCACCTTAACAAAAAGTAGCCAGTTTAACAATGGTATTAGCACTTTGAGATATGTCTAACTATTTACAGATTATTTTTGCACTAACGACTGTTTAACTGTTTGCATTCTCACACCCAAGTGTGTGTGTGTTTTTTTACCGTTGATTACCTAGGGGTAGTGGCGTTACAATGTCAGGATTTCTGGTGCTAATGTTTGAAAAGAAAACGCGTGGAATTCATAATGGGGTATCGGAGCAAAATGTACCTAACCGTTCAATACAGTGTATACAGAATTTATAGGTTACAGGTCTAGACAGTATAATATTATATATATTAAGATGTATTTTATCCAGCTTTGTGGGCAAATGCACTCGCAAAGGTTTTATAGCTTTTTATAGATCCTATTCTTCGAGGGAAGTTTAAATGAGCCAGTTCTTTGACGGACGATGCTATCCATGAATTGTGTTTCGGCCCATCTTTTCAAGAGTTTCACTGCAACAAAAGTGTTACTTTGACTTACAGTCATTAACTAATTAACAATCTTGTCAATTAATCATTTAATTATCTATATTGATTTTTAACCAAGAGTTTTATTATTATTAATTACTATCGTATCATAATTTCACGATTTAAACTTTATATCTTGATTGCATGTCGATTGGATATTGTTACAAAACTACTTACGTTAGCTAGGAAAAGTTTATGCCATCTTTTGTGCCAACTTTCTGCCGTCTTGGCCTTGAGCATATTTATCTCAACTCTTGCGTCTTGTCGACGGCAAGGCACCAGTTTTATCATTTACATTTCCTGTCAATTGTATTTTAATGATTTATGAAATAAACTTACTCTCGATTGATTTTAAAATTGTTCAATTTCAAATGGTCATCTGTGTTAGCATTCCAAAAAGCGTTTATATTTTATACCCAATTTAAGTCTAAATGTTGCATTCATTTGATTTGTCGCATTGCTAAAACCTCTTTCAAACATTATTTTACAATACCTACATTTAAAAGGTAAGTGGGTAGTTACTGGATTTGACTACCCAGGAAAATCTGTGGTATTCTCGTTTGTCTGGTTTCTGATTTTTCTTGATGGATGTATTACGCAGCTTACCACGGTGTCCCAATGGGGTTTTTAAACCGTTCTACCCCTTTTAGGCACACTCAGGAACTAGGATGCTTTTTTACTCTCGATAAATTCTTCGATTTATCAGGAATCTTCACATTATAACCAGACGTCTAGGAAACATGCTAGATGAAATTCTCTTCTTTTATTAAATATGGGAGTAATTATTGTCTGTCTCATTCTGCATTCATTAAAAATTATTGGCATGTCTCTCGATGGATGACTTAGAATGGATCAAAGACGGATGGATGTTGCGTACGTTATGTATGCTCACTTTTGTGTTCGGTACCTTTACTTCCGTGAAGATAAAGGTCTGTGTCCAAGTGACGTGACCGTAGTCGAATGCCTACTTCCCACTTGCGTAAATGGCGGCAGGAGCTTTGGGTAGGAAGAACCCGCGTTCACTTTCGGCATATCTTTCGGTAAGTGAAGTTATCTGTTTCGATGTTATTGTTTTAGCGCTCGAAATTATTTCTGGTTATGTGTTAGTGTTTGTTCAATATTTTTTAATATCAATGTCTTGATGTGAAGTTAAGGACATCCAGCTAACAGCAAACAAAGAAAAAGGGTCCCCATTTGACAGTTTGTTTACAATGGCGTTTGGATAATATTCTGTAACATTGTATCAGAGATTGTATCATTATATTTATATTTAATGTAATACTTCAGACAAAATCTAACGATAAAATGAAGATCTTCGCTGAGCCTATCTTTCTGATATAATATATTATTATTGCCCTGTGAATGCCCATTAATGACAACCAATTTCAAGTTCAAACGGAAATTTGGCCATTGTAGGTCAGCTAATAATGGTTACACCCTATTAACTTCAGCCTCGATTAAAATCAATGAACTCGGTTACGAAAGGTGACCATAGACCATTACAGTCTATTTATGGTATTTCGTGCCATGAGCCATCACTCCCAACTTTACTGGGTAATTGCCTGATGATTTTGACATCAACGCTCACAGACACATCATGCAATTGGCATCGCACGCAATGCAAGTCAAATTGGTCACATTAAACTATAAATACTATTGCGATAAGCTGTAGCTGCACGAAGGTTTCGTCTATTTCAGTTGAAAAATGGAGACTTCCAAGACCATGCGGCCAGTCTACGTGTCACGAATCAGACTTTTCGGTGTTCCTATAATTGGACCATGTGTAAGTAACTCATTATTATTGCTATAAAGAATTGATTGTAGATAAAAAATTGTTACCAAATACTTCACTCTTACCCAGATGAACGAGACAAAACGTGCCGAGATGCGAGCTCTTCGAGATGTAGCTGTTGAGGTCGAACGCCGCCTTTCCATGAAATTACAAATCACAACTGATTCACTCGATGCCTGCATATCAAAAGCTGCCTTACCGCAATCTGCTAGTGCCTCTCACAAGACAAATCTTGCTTCAAGCAAAACTAGCCTTGCTTCCAAGGAAGCCACCAACATAAGCCTTTATTCAAGTGACTCGATTAGCCAACAAGCCCTGGCAATCGAGATCCACTCTCCGTCCAGTTCGGCATCCACTGTGAGTGCCTTGAGCCAGAACCCTGAAGAAAACCTATCTTCAGAGCCGGCCGACTTCTCAAAGACATATCTGTCATTTCCACCACTTGACCCAGATATCACAATCGAAGGTCATCTGTGCTTCCGTGGCGACGCAGACTCCTCCGGCAGTGTAGACTTGAACCTGGACATGACAGCCAGCAGTGTTTGTTCCCCACACCGACCGCACGATCTGAGCCTTCTGGAGGGTATTCGTGCACCCGATGTGAACCTAGTCTCGCCCAGCATGAGCGAAAGCCGCAAGCGCGTTGACTTCAAAAAGTGTTTCCGAGACTTCCTTACCCAGAAATTGGCGGAGCTTGATCCCGCCGGCTGCCAAGACACGCTCACCGACTTCTCTCAACCAATCGAACCTTGCAAAACTGCCCAGCCAATTTCAGCTGCTGATTTGTCAGTGGAGGCTCCAACTCCAGCATCTGATTCTCTGGAAGTCCCTCAGCTGGTTCGTCAAAACTCTTACACTTTACTAGAAGGACCGTCAGCTCTCATTATAGCACACGTTGAACGCAACGCCACCAATGTGACCAGCACGCCCAATCACGAAGCACGAAACACCTCGACCAACGACAGCTCTCGATACAGCAGGTCCAGCCGCAAGACATGTGCAGCATCGTTAAACTACAGCCCCCGGTGTGGTGGCTTTGATTCGCCGACGTCCAATCGCAGCTCCCCACGCCGTAGCTCCTCCCATGACTCGAGCACGTCTCATCGCAGCCCTGCAGCAGCGGGAGTGGCGGGCCTTAGACGCAGCCGCAGGGGGTGGGACTTGGACAATGCAAGGGCATTCTGGGCATCTAGTGAAGCGTTGGATCGGATGTTTTCCATGCCGCGTGTGAAACCCGTTTCTGTGCCGCCCAAGGCGCGGGGAAACCCAGGCGTTCGCGCAACCTCAAGGTGAGATTTGTTCCCAATTTCTCTTTGGAATTAGATTGTACATGATCTGCATATGTATAAGCTATCACCCTAAAGAGTGCATGGAACGATTCCAGCAAAAATGGATGAGAAATCTTATTTTGGCTCTAATTTTTGGAAACTTTTTAATCACTGTACCAGGTCTTAAAGTTTTTGGTGAACAGATTCTGGTTCTGGTTCAAGATTTAATATCATTATTTCAGGTTTAATTATGGCTCCGAAAAATAATTACCGATTCATTAACGGTTCAAATTTGAGATTGTTGGTTCACTTAACTTCTTAATAAATCATTACTTTTAATTGCTATTTTGGAAACTTTTCATATAAACTGAGATTTGGGTGTTTGAAAAGGTAAAAATTATGAGAGGCTGTAAAAGAGGTGTTTGTAATAATGATATAGATAGGCAATAGATAGTCTTCAAAATAATTTTTTGGGTGATTCTCCTCCTGCTCTATGACAACTTCAAATTAAGGTTACGGTTTCATTTATTTATTTATTTATGAATGGTTCTGATTCCAGTTTTGGTCCCACGTGGAATTTATATTGAAAATTAATTATTAAATACATTTTTGGATCTGTAAATTGATAAGAAACAATTTCTTTGGATTTAAGAAAAACTATTTGTAATGGGTTTTGAATGCTAAGTAAAGGGCTACTAAATTTCCCAACGCTTCGTAACATGTACTAGCTACTTCTTCAAGGGTTAGAGCAGTCTTAAAACTAGTGCTAAGGATAAATCAAGTAGACATGAGTCTAAAAACCATCATAATTGCTCTTTTCCACTTCTCATTTCCATTCTCAATTGCCAAATTTTGTTTTAACAAATTATTTTTATAAATTAATTGCAAAACCTCTTACCAACAATTTCTAGCCCTAATCTAATTTGTTTTCCAGCGGCAACATTTCGCTGCCAACAAGCGCATCGTCGAGCCCCGCCAAAGCCCTGCACCGTTTCGAAGCGTTCAGCTCCCTCGACGTTCTACCCTCGCCGGCTGCCTCTCGCCCAATCAGACGCTCCCTCTTCTCAAAGCCCGCCAACCGGCCGCTGGCCCGTGCCATCGTAGATTCTCACTGGTCGCCTCCCCCACGCCAAGTCATACCTCCTCGACGAGACCCGCGAGGAATTGCCAAAAACGTCTTTCCAGAAACGGCGTCATCCAATCACGAGAAGACGCCAGTAGGCTCTCCATGCTCTAAGAGCAACTATACCGCTTCAGTGTGCTCGAATCGGGATGCAATTGATTCCCCGAACTACGCCAGTGACGCGATTGGATCCGTGTGCTCTTCCCGGGAGGAGATAACTGCCTCTCCGAAATCTGCTCGCTTCGTGATAGGTTCCCCGAATTACAATTGTGATTTCGCTGCTTCCATGTGTTCTTCCCGCGATGATGTTATAGAAACTCCAGCATCTCGCAGTGTGATCTGTACTCCTTACTACAACGGGATGGAATCCGAGTCTTCTTCCCGCAATGAGATAATTGGCTCTCCAGAATCACAAGTCGTTATCGACTTATTAATAGATACCAACAACACGATTGGATCCGTTTGTCCATCGCGCAATGAAATTGGCTCTCTTAGGTCTCCTCTTCAAGTAATCGTCGCTCCAAACCCTGAATTTGATATAAAATCTCTCGACGCCATTGCCTCACCGACTGTTTCCTATGACCCGATCTCGATCGGCGATCTGGCTGTGGACGCAGAGTCTCCGTTTGCACGACTTCAGCGCGAACACCACAGGCAGATGGAGCTACTGGCGGAGCGGCACCGCGTGGATGCCGAACGGCTGCGCAGGGAGTTTGCGGAGCAGGAGCGCCAGCTTTTAGAAGCATTCGGTGATGATAAGATCACGCCAGAATTGGGACAAGTGCAGGTGAGGATAATTTTTATGTTCCTAATGTTGGACATTGCCAGAAAAGGTTGTGTTCTTTCTTTCACCAGGCCAAAAAATAACTTCCAATTCAGTACCAAGATTATTAAGTTAGACGTTTTTTCACAAATTATACAGATGTTGCTTGCTAACAGTCACACTGAGAATTTTCTAGTTTTTGGCAGCATTTATCCTTGTTCAAACTCATATCTAAATAATATCTGGTTAACTTTGTTCACAAGATGTATGCATTGGAATCTGTTCCTGTAGCCTATAAATAACATAGTGTCAATTGTCTAGGATTCGGAGCCATTGCCAGAAGTAACGGCTCGCAAGACATTCAAGTCAGTTGCCGCTAACGAGGGGCCGATGGTGTCAAACGAAGCTGCTTTGGTTCATCGAGATGTCTCTGCCAGGAACAGCACCAACTCGAGGGTAAGAGATCCTGTTTGCTGGGATTGGAGTCGCAACAAACAAATAAAATTGCAGAGTAACGAATCCGGATCTTCTCTGGATATTCATTAAGAAATCTTCTAAAATCAAACCAGTTATATTTTACCTGCCATTGGCAGGCTTTTGCTTTAGTCAAAGATTCCTATTCTAGCCTATTCTAGCCTAGTCTAGCTAGTCTAGTTAAGCTTGTCTAGCTTTTGTTTTTTCAAGCTAAGTTTGCGTTTATTGGTCAATTACCAAGCTGATTTTCTTAAAAATGTGTAAAGCAGTTTGGTATGATGCTGTTGTAAGTGTTGGTTGAAATTTTAGGTGAAATGGCTTCTTTTTTTTGCCTGTAAAGCATAGTAAAGTCATATTTATATTTAATACTGACATCTTGAAAGTAGTTTTTGGTTTTTTTATGTTTAATATGAAATTAAAACTAATAGAACTGTGAAATACTGACAGCATTATCAAATCCAATAGATCATTTGTCGTAAACCTAGTGCGCCAAGAAGGTGTCATCCGCTGATAGCCACTGCCTGTTTGTAGGATATGCTGCTGGGAGAGAAGGAGAATGTGTGCGATTGGTACGCGAGCTCCGAGCTGAACTCGTTGCCACGCTCTGGTGGCCGCCGTGGGGACCATGCTTTCCGCGAACTGCACATGAACGGTCAAACTGCCGTCACTGCATTTTCTCGCTCGAGCAGGTTAGGATCCCCAAACGAACAACCTGCATTTGCTCAGACCAATTAATCTATACTTGTATTTGACCAAGGCAAAAATCAATTTAATCAGTAACACCGCCTTGTATTTATTTAGACAGAACGTAGCACCACTTCCTGATTGGTTCTATCGGTTCTATCCAATTGGCTATGATGGGTTGTTTCTCATGAAAAAATGTATCAATAGATTCTTAATTAAATAATGTATTCTAAGATGTTTTTCTAAATTCTCCCAAATTAGGTTCTATCTTTAACTTTGCCCTTAACTTTAACTTAACGGAAGTATGCTTGAGGCTAATTACTTCCAGGTCCAGTCAAGATAGTTAAAATGAGTTACTGCAACAGAACAGAAAGTTACTTTACACACACTCAAATTTTTGCTAGTAAGTAAGGTTTTAAATGGTAGGCTACAGGGCTATGCTATTCTAGGGTTCTGTTTGAAAAACTAAACTAAACTTCTTGAATGTTATTAGCCAAGGTAATTGTTTGCTTGGTTCCAGCCGATCCTCCGAGGGCACCGTAAGCTCCGACGGCTTCGCCGAGAGCTGCGCCAGCTGGCAGCTTCGGCACAACTCGCCGGCAGCTGAGAGAAGGCCGCCGCCCACCGACAGTGAGAAGGTGAGCCAAGGCGGAGATAATGACATGGAAACAGGCATTTGATTCCTAGTTACTCTAATTTCGACGTGTATGCTAATTTTTTTTTTTTATTATCCTTTCTGGGATTTATGCAATGGCCAATGGGAAATCAATTTCCTTTAAAAAGGCTCCACTAGTTGGTTGAGAAAGTGATGAAAATGTGAGAACAACGGCAAATATTTCTCATGATAATACCATTGCTCACTTCTGTCGTACCTTATCAAGTTATCACTTATCAGTTATCACAGTTTACAGTAGTAGGCGATATTGAACAGCAATTTGTTACCCTCCTGAACAAGCTAAATTTATCCGAGTGGCAGAATTTTGGAACAAAGTCTTTGAATGAGTTTAAATGAGGGCTATAGTTTTAAGTAAAAAGAAAAAAAATATATTAGTTTTTATTTTATTTTTTTGTCCATCTTTTTTTATCAAAATGGGTAGAAAACATTACATTTCATGAAACATGAAACATTATAAAATGATCTGTCTAAAGTTGTCTTCTTCATACTTCTGTGTCAATACCAACTTCTTTCATACTTCTTCATTTATCCAGCTTTCCTTCCCATCCATTTCATTCCAAATACCTTTTTTTTTTTCCTAACTCCAGTGTTTTTTAATCAGTCTACGTGCTCTGGCCCGCTCGTACAAATGACACTGTCTTTGTCTTGCAGCATGCGGCGGCGGTGATTGTGGGTGCGGCGCGCGGGTTCCTGGTGCGGCGGCTTCTGCGCACGGCGTACGTTCGTGACATCCGCACGGCAATACGCGACGTATCGTTGGCGACACTGCAACTGCACACGGAGAACCGTGATGCGCCTCGGCCAGAGGACATCGAACTCGGCAGGCGCTTCATTGTCCAGGTACCGGACCACGAAAGGGTTCATTCAAGCATAGCGACAAGAACACAAAGCGTTGCTTAACTGCCACATGGTGCTTGTAAAAACTTTAATAAAGAGACTAAAGAAGATAATAGAATTTTTCTCTTAAAGCTACCAGAAAATCTAAGGAAACTAACGACTAAAGAGGAAAGTTGAGAAGAGTATACCTTAATATTTTTATAGTTTATCTATCAAGCTCCTGGCAGATCAACAGATCTAAGTCATAATAAGTCTTAACTTGAAACATAATGAAAAATTACACAATAGTGTACTCATAGATATATATAAATCAAAAGCTTGTAAAAATGTATCTGTGAAATCTGTGAAAGTATGGAAAACTATTGCATAAGGTCTATGTACAAGATTCACAACGTTCCGTGTGTTTTCAACAGCTGCAAGCGTCGTGGACTACTCTGTACGAGACGTTCTTCGTGCTGCCGACGAATAAAAAGCTTGCGCTGATCGCGGCCGACCGTGCTCGAATCGGCACTCGAGTCACACCAGCTTCACGCAGGCTGTCATCCGCCACTGAGAGCTTTCGACGCAGGAAGCAGTCTGGATTGTGAGTTGTAGCCTACACTTGTTCTCAAAATTGCTTTGTCCATGACTCTAAATTGCCTGCTGAGGCAAGCTGGCACGTTGAGAGAGACTTGTTGGTATGAAGTGTGCCGAAAGGCTAGATATGAGTAAGGGGAAGAGAACTTGCTGAGAGAAGCTATGGTAGACCGCAAAGGTTTATAAATTGTGTTAATAAGTAGTCTCAAGGTGACAGCTGAAAGGTCAACACAACTCGATAAGTTTTGTAACGTTACTCTTCTTGACTGCTTCCTCTTAATTAAGACTTCGGAATTTGAAAGTGAAACAAAGGAAGCGCTGTATAGTTTATTTAATTTGCTGCCTTGGTTACTTAGTTATTTATATTATTAAATTAAAACATTTTACTAGTGCACAACAAATACAGTGGTAAGGTACATATAACTACTTTGTTGGCGATATATTCAATTGATAAATAACTCCAATATGTAACAAAACCTTTTGCTGATAGTGGAATGTTTGCTTGCGCAGGACAACTCCGGCTGTTTCGCGTCAATCATCGCGGCCAACATCAGCGATCTCCACGATCTCCGCAGTTTCGCGCAACTCTGTTCGAGTGACAACTCCACGGCTCTCTATGACCCCCAGAGCTGACCAATCAAAGCTTAAACCGTGGCGATGAGGCCAGCACTACCCACTCTAGTTCAGTACCACATCACGCACTGTGTTCTTTGATTCGCTGTTGGCGCCTTGTTTTCTTTTTTTCTCAAGTTGTCTTTTTATCTGTTCTTGATATTTTCCACTGCTCATGGAAGTGTGTCTGTTAATTTGTCAGAGCCTTGGGACCAGGTTTTTAGTGATTCGTTAAGAACCTAACAGTTCGTTAACTTGATATTTGCTTCGCAACATCCAATCGGACAATTAACGGACTGTTAGGTTCTTTAAAGGCCCCTAAAATGTCTGCCCATTTCCCATTTCTGTGTCAAAGTAAATGGGCAGCAAGAGTGTTTAAAAATTATTTAAGCTAGAAATGGAAAATGTATTTAAGAAAAATATAAGGCCAGTGAACAAAAGGTTAATTCTACATGGCACAGATTGCTAGTTGCTGGGAATTGTGAATATTATTAAGATTTTGCTTCCGCTGGTCAATCGAAACCAGGTGGGCAACAAGTCATTGGTGTTTTTGCAATGTAACTGAAAATGCTTTATTTATTATGAATCTCTGAAATGGTTCCTTATGTCATATTATCTTTGTCAGATGTGCTGTTCAGTTTTTAAATTTTAATGTCGAAAGACACTAGCTCTCTTCAAAAGAGTGTGTAATTGTCACTTTCACTCAACTGTTGCATGAATGATAATTAATTATTCGCCGACACATGCATGATCTCTGTGTCCGACTCATTGTCTTAACTTTTGCTTATGTTTTATAATTTTTTACGTCAAAGAATGTGATTAAATCAATTCCATGATTCAATAGCCAATGATACAGAATAGCACAATTTTCTTAACCCTTTGAATCTATTATGTTACAAGTTTAGCCAAAGCCAAAGTGGGAGACTTTTTAAGTTTTTTTGAAAATTTTGAAATGCAGGAAAGAATGTAAATTAACGTAAGTATTTAGACAAATTTCTGAAAATACTTCTCTAGTAAAGAATAAGTATATTTATAAGTTAAAAAAACGTTTTAAATCGTAAAAGCGAACTATAGCGAAAGTAAAAAAAAATTTATTCTGTTCTTGAACTTCAGTTTTGATGTGTCACGTGATGCCTTTGGTCACGTGATCTTGATCTTATGTCACGTGATTGGCTAGTTATGGTTGGGCACATGGAGTTTGCAAAGCAGGAACTTGCCAAATATGGGTGGACAGAAGGTTTGTTTAATAATTTTGACCTCTTCTTCCCATTTAGTTCAAATAATTTCCAATATTAAATTTCATCTTAATGTGATTACTACTACTCTCCATTATATACAGTTAAAATAACGATTATAACCTCACTTTTTCGCAACTAGGAAAGGGACTTGGTCGTGATGAAACGGGTATACTTAAGGCTCTTAAGCCTCTGCTCAAGTTCGACAAGGCAGGGATGGGCCACGATGCTGCAGAGACATTTACCAATCATTGGTGGGAGAAAGCATTTAATGCAGCAGCCGATAACATCACTGTCAACAAATATGTGGTAGGTTGTTTTCTAACATTGTCTGTTGTGTGTTCAGACTTGATTGCTTTTCCTATGATTGACATATTATTGATATCTTATTTTGATTTCTTAGGATGGTTCGGTGACAGTAGATGCAGAGAATGACTTCAAAATAGATGATCATAAAGGGATATCGAAGAAGAAAAAACATTTAGTGTACAACAATTTTGTGAAGACGGCAACTTTGACCAACGAAGGAGCAATGGCCGAAGAATCTCAGGAAGGAGAAGAAATTCCCGTGATAATGAAAGTGCCTCCTTTAACTGATGAGGAGCTATTCAGGGCTTGTGGAGGGCGTACTGCTCACAAGTAAGGGTCATAAATATGTAAATGGTTTGTTTTTTAGTTAAGTTTAGTTTTTTTTATTTACAACTTGGGAGCAGATACAAGTATATATTGTAGGCCTTCAGTGGCTGAATAGTGACCAAGAAGTGTTGTTGCAAGAGTTGAGCAATAATAATAATATGAAGTACTAAATATGTAACTATTATATAATTTAATAGAATATGGCAATAGGTAATAGTAAGTAAATACAGTAGCAATCTTAGTATAAAGGTTGTAGCTATGGTTGTAGTTTGCTTTCAGTTATTAGCCTTAAGCTCTCTCCTGAGTGCTTTGACATCGTTTTTTATGCAGACAGAATTAAAAGCTTGGTACTACCACTAACAATTATTATCATGTGTTGTTTCAGAGGGGCTCGGCATGGTCTTGGATTAAATGGGAAACTAGCTCGCATCGAACAGCAAGAAAGGCTTCTCTTGAACCTTATAGAGGAGGTGCCAGAAAATGTTCCATCAAGTAAAAGAAAAAAATCAAAGAAATCTAAAGTTTCTGATAATTTAGATTTGCATATATCAGAATTAAAGGAGAATGAGAGCAAAAACATAGAAACCATGGCTGATATACCTTCTGAAAATATCGATGACGAAAACGTTAGGAATGTGATCAAAGTAAAGAGGTCTAAAAAGTCTAAAAGAGCTGAACACAGGATAGAGGAAATCATGCCAAATGAAGAACAGATAGAAAACAATTTAAAACAGAATGGAACGGGACACAAGAAGCCTAAAAAAACGATAAATGTTGAAATCAAAGTGGATGAAAATGTGGGAGAGAGCGATATAAAAGCAGAAGAAATTAGTCGCAAAAAATCAAAGAAGGCTCGAAAAAAGAAAAAAAAATCTACAAAAGACACAACTGATGAAAACATTGGAGAAAATAAAAAGGAAAAGAAATCAAAGATTTCAGGAGAGACAGTTAATGAAGAAGAGGTGGAGGTAGAAAAACAAAGAAAAAAATCAAAGAAGTCTATTATTGCTGATCGTGAGGAAGCCATGGTAGAAACAGTAAGTGAAGTAATAAATAAAAAAGAGAAACGCAAGAAGAGGAAATGTGCTGCTGATAGCGCTATAGATTCTACTGCATGCATGGCTGAAGATACGGGAAATGATGAAAGTACAGTCCCCAAGAAGAAGAAGAAATCTAATAGAAAAAAAAATGCTGAGTGAAAAATAGCTGGACAATCTTACCTGAAATAAACTGCCACCTCAATAAAAAAAAATGTAATTTATAACATTTTCTTTAATAAAATACTTCTGACAAATTATAAATGTCATGCAGATGCTTGCAAAATTAATCTGTAGCTAGATTGCTAGAACCAATGTAAAATCTCTCTTTCAAAGTGAACGATATGTTAACAAAGAGACTTAGGTGGCATGCATTGCATTTTCCTCTACCACTATTGAAAGGAACAAAGTCTTGTCATTGTGCTTAAAAAGCTTCAAAGAATCGAAACATTGATTAGTACTCCAGTGCTTGGTAGGGATGCAAATGGCTGATTAATTTGGTGGGCAAGAATAGAATATTACCTACTTATCGAGATGTACAAGTTAAGAGGGAAAATATCAAGAGTGTACTCACCATAAAATGGCATGTGCCATGGTCCAGCATGTCCTTTCAGTTCTCTGCGTTTTGATCTCAGTGTTAGAACAGTTTCTCCGTAACCAATTTTTCTGTTAAATGGTCGAATCATATTTCAGGAATGAGCTGTGAAAATCCTCTGTGGTTCTACAGAAAACTGTCACCGTGACTCGAGTCTTAACCAAAGACGTCTTAACTGAGCAGTTTTTCAACTTCGCGAGATGGTTTCTTTTGTAGCTGACAAGTGATAATGATATGGCTACATATTTAATTCCAGGAGTATCAGCTTCACGGAGATTGCTTTTCACTTTTTGTCTATTTTATGCACTAAAAATTGGGTTAGTGGCGTCCATACAAACTGAAAATAAGATGCTAGCAAAATAACAGTACCAAGCAAAGATACTATTTCAAGGTACGATAATTGAATTTTGCGGGCGCTCACAGCTGGCCGTGTCATCGTCACGTGATTTAAAAGTCTGGATTGGGTCGCGTTGTCGAGAGACCGTCATCCTTTTTGTGCCTGCATTTCGTTTCTTGTTTTTCAGCAAAACTGCTCAAAAAGAGAAGTCATTGGAGTTAAAATGCGCTGGTTCTCTGGAAGCATTTCAGAGGCAGTCGTCTCATCCAAATCTAAGGGAGCTGTTTTTGTAGTTTTTGTTGAAGGTAATGAAGTTAGGTTATAAAAGTTTCTTGGAATTGACTGCAGATCATAACTTTGAATTTGGCATTCAGCGAGACTTTCGCTCACTTGCTGAGATATGAATTTGCAAGTTTCTTCACATTTCTCTCTGTATTTCTACATTAGGCCCAGATGAAGCATCAAAATCCACAGCAGAGGCAATCGAAGCTCATGAAGTCTCGTCATCGTTAGAAAGCAGTGACTTTGTGGCCATAAAACTCGGGAGCGGAACTGAAGAATACAAACAATTCACTGAAATATGTATCCTTATTGCAAACATGCTAGTCTTAATCCTGGACATAGTTTTTAGTGGGCTACATCCAAGCTTGCTTTCTGTTTTAGCAAAGAACAGTCCATTTTTTCATTAGCACTTTTCCTTCACTGATTGCATCAGATCGCATTGTTCCTATTCCATCCATCTTCTTCATTGGAGGTGATGGCAGGCCAATAGAAATTGTGGCGGGACCTTCTTCTGCAACACAGATTTTGCAACGTATCGCCACCGTTCTGGGAAAAACCAATAGAGGACAGAACCAACCAGTGACAGCTCCCAATCAAGATGACTTGCAAAAACTCTCAACGGATGGTGGCGGTCCCAGCACCACTGATGGAAATGTCGTTCAGGAAAGTGCTTCAATAGCTGCTGATAGGTGAGTTATTGTATAGAACCTGACAAAACCGTGCTATCAACTTTGTTAACCAAGCTGGTGACTGACCGATCAATGTACCTTACAGGCTAGAGAATGCCAAGACACTGTTGGAAAAGACACGAGCACTAAAGCTGGCAGAGGATAAGGCAAAGGAACGGGAGCAAGAAGAGGATCGGCGTCGCGTGGGCAGGGAGGTACAGGAGCTTCGGCGTTGGCAACAGGACCAAGAGATGAAGCAGATGCGCGAGGAACGCGAGAAGGAGAAACGAGAAGATGCAGCGGCTCGCGATAAGGTAGCTGATTTGTACAAAATACATATATATATCTTAAATGTGTAAATTCGAAATGCATAAAGGAAAACTGTTAACCATAGTTTTATAATGCCATCAAGGGTGCCATGCTTCCTACTTGTTACTTCCTAATTTATCTTTTGGGTCTTTAATTAAGGGCCAACCAAAGAAACTAGTAAACAAACTTGGTTATTGCTAAAATGGGATTAAGATAATTATTATAATTGTTAATGTTCAAGTAAATAACCATGAGATTGAAAGAAGTCTCGTGAATACCATTTGTTCTATCCTGAGCCTTCGGATCCACTTGTCATGCAATGAAATTTGTTGGCAGGTGAAGCAGCAGATCGAGGCAGACAGGGCCGAGCGAGCGCGGAGAAGTCGTGAAGCCGCTGGATTGGTTGAGACGAAGTCCGCTCCCCAGCCCGCCCCTGTAGTCACACCCACTACCAGCAACAGGTGAGCAGCTTCAAATTTTAAGGAGGAGGAAATTTTAGTCTGGTAGTTTTTTTACAGATGCTGGATCAATTATTAACTTGCACCAACAAATTCTCTGTGCAATTGCATTTTAAATTGCTGAAAGTATCTTAAGTGGCTAGAGCTAACAAATAATGACAACAATTGTTAAATTTTATTTACAATGGGAATTAAGTATTTTATTGTTATTAACATTACTAACCTCTCAAAAATTGGTGCCTACCCAGGGACTCAAACTCCAATCTCCACTTGTCTAGGATGTTGCTCTAACCAATTGAGCTAATTGGATATGACATTTTTAGAGGGTTTTAGTGCATTTGATAAGAATGATGGAAAAATGCCATGACCAGTTAGCTCAATTAGTTGAAGCAACACCAGCGACAGGTGGAGATCGGTGTTTGAGTCCCCACTTGGGCACCTATATTTGAGAAGTCATTAGTGATCCTAACAATAAACCATAACAACTTGTTGGCTTACAGTTTGACGGCGCGCCTCCAACTACGACTGCCGGACGGTCGAACGGCCACCACGACCCTCGCGGCTTCCGACACTCTGGCCAATTTACGTGCGTTTGCAGCGGAAACGACCCAGCGTGGGCCGGGGCAGTTCACGCTTAGCACCGCGTTCCCACGCAGGGAACTCGACCAATCGCTGGATGCGCAGACAATGACCGAGCTTGAGCTGACGCCAACCGCTGTCGTGCTGGTTTTGCCGGTGAGTCTACAATGCTATCTGAGGAATCAGTGGCCCGCAAAGTTGCTCTCCGTTTTATTTAATTTGCAAAGAGCAATGTGTTTTTGTTAGTTTTACTGCTACTTGTTGATTTGGAATAAGTCTCTAGAAATCCCAAATCAGGGTATTTTTATATGAGCAGATAGCAGGACTTATCTAGCGTATAACCGTGTACTGTTCTTACAGTCTCTGTTTGAGGCTCAGCGCTATTTTGATTTTGTTGGTGAGTGAGTAGGATTAATGTGATATTTGTATATATATATCTGTATATATTTGATTATGTATCAACGCTTATTTTCTGGATTTTGTAAAGGTTCCATAAAAATCCAGGTAAATTAAAGTAACTGGGTATTTGTGGCTATTTTATCCCCCAGACCAGATTTTCCCAAACTTTCGACATCTCTCTACCTCTTTAATAATGTTTATAACCAAATATCCCTCATCAAAAAAAATCGCAAATGGGTAATTTTATCAACACAAAAAGAAAGAAAAATTGACCTGACTTAGTTTTACTCTTAACAACTGTAGTAAATTAAAAAAATACATTTCAGAAATGTGTCTAGCAGTTATGTGAAGCTCTCCAGAAAATTGCAGCTCGTACCTCACTAAACTCCTCCCTTATCACACTTGAAAAAACATTACCCTAGACCAAAAAAATCACATAGCGCCCAATACTTGCATGCAATGTCATGGGTTTTGACAAAGTCGTCTTGCTTTTACAACCCAGGTTGCGTCTGCCGGCATAGTCCGATCCGGCTCGTCAAGCGTAGTCACTCCGTTGACAGCGCTGTTCTGGTCGCTACTGGCTCCTGTTTTCTCATTGGCTGCGTACCTCCGCGGCTGGCTTGGTGGCGGGGCGCCAAGGTCGGCCAGTCAATCGGGGCCCAGCATTCCGCATTCCGGCGGCCAATCGGTGGGCGGCCGTTCCCTAGCGGGGTCGGGGCCCGGACGAAGAGAACCACCCACTGCTCAGTGAGTTTTGGTTTCAAAGGGTTTCAAACATAGATCAAGGAAAACCTACTTAACCATGCATTTTATCATATTCAGGAGTATAGAAATGAAAAAACCATACATGTGAAAAATGTAGAAGTTAATATTTAAGTGTGACATTTACGAAAATGTATGTATCAATAATCTTTATCTCAAAGTTAATCGTATTGTATTTTAGTTAGCTGAAAATAACAATTTTTTTAAAAACCTTTCCAAAATTATGTCCACGTAAGAGTGTATCATATTGTTTGTGTCTTGAACCTATCTTTTCAAAGCTGGAAAGCCAAAAAACTTTCTGTCTGTCCCTTAAAGTTAAAATATGTTCTGTAACAAAATGGACAATCTGCCACCAACAGAGCCCTTTCTTTGTCTAGGGTTCGGCGTCAGGGCAACGTCCATCGACTGGCAAACGCGCGTGACTCGAGCGACGACGAGACCAATACGTGGAATGGAAACAGCACGCAGCAGATGTAGTCCCCGTGGCATTTCTCCTCTGCATTTTATAATCACGATTCATGAAACATGACTTTCAAGCCACGACGTTTTGATTATACTGTGAAAGACCCTATTAATTTCCTAAGGCCTACTTTACTTGGATGCCACGGCAAAGAATCTGATAGTATTTCGTTTTTACCTGTTTCGATTAAGCACACGCTAATTTTGGAAAACATTATTTGAAGTGAGTATTTAAAATAAAATTAGGCTTCACTGTGAGGTGAAAATTGATACTGTTGTGGAGAAGTGGTGGAGAAGTCATCTGTCAAAAATGCTGTACCAAAATGACTTCTAAATAATTGATTTGATTTATTGATCATTTGGTTAAGCGGCGCGTCAGCTAATAGGCTATTTGCGTCAAACGCAATGCGGTCGATTGAGACAAGATATCAAATGAGTTGTCGTTCGTTATTTTTGGCATTGCTTAGTTTAAACCCAATAAGAACCATAGAACTCAACAAGTTATTGATCGAGGGCTTTTTCGACAGAAGAGTTTTAGATTTTATTTTAAAGCTAAATGTGTGTGTGCATTATAGGATAGGGATGGATCTCAACACTTTATTATTGGAACATTTTTGGCTTGTTCAAAAAGGTTGCTTTATTGGCATAAATATTTTAAAACTCTTCGATCTATGTCAAAGCTGTGATTGGGGTACTGAAGACACAAGTCAATGTGGGAGACAAATTCGAGCGTCCAGAAACGGCATGCAGAACTAGTCGGTATGCATCCGTCAAATTTATGGCCTGAAGAAAGTTTTGATGTAAATTTATGTCTTGTAAGCGAGCAAAATTCATTTGGTGAAGTGTTGTTACCTGGAAAATGATGGAAGAGTTAGTTTCAAGGTCTAGCTTGGAGTTACGCTCGATTCGCTATTTCCATAGTTTATAAGTTTTGTCTTTACGCATTTATGATGAAAACTTCAAATAAATAAAGAGATGTAAGATAATTTTGAGGTGATCTCAGTTGGCATTCATGTTATTTTGCTTTTGGAAACCTGAAATCAAATGGTATTGGTCAATTGTAGTTTCCAGCTGACAACCATGCATTCGCGAGACCTCCTAGTTAGCGATAAAGTGAAATCATATTTTAATTTCCAATGCTTCCAATGGACAGAGTATTTTGTTATTAGAAACACTAATAACCTCTCAAAAATTGGTACCCAAACGGGGACACAAACCCCAATCTCCAACTGTTACATCTTACACATTTTTTGGGTCTTCAATCTTGTTAGAATTTGACACACACGTTTATAAGAAAAGAAAGTCCAGAGACACATGCGTGCGTTGATAAAAACTATTTGAACTGGGTTTTGAATGCTTAGTGAAGAACAACTAAATTTCCCAACTTTTCGTAACTTGTACCTGTTACTTTATCAAGGGTTAAACCCTTGCCTTAACCCTTGATAAAGTAACATACAAGTTACGAAACTAAATGGGAAATTAAGTTGTTCTTCACCTAGCATTCAAAACCCAGCTCAAATAGTTTTTATCAAAACTAGTGCTAAGATTAGATTAAGTAGATATTAGTCTAAAAATCAGTATCCATACATGAGATGTTTGTGTTTATTTTAAATTCAAATTTCTGCTTATTAACTCTGTTATTCACGAAAATGAAAAAGTGGATTGTTACCGAAAAAATTTACTTTCGAATATAAAATCTAGTCCATTTGGTCTTTGATTGTAAAAGATGGAAACTCCAAAGATGAATCTTAGATTACAGCTTCATAGAGGTTGATATCACTTCCTGAACCAGGCATATATTTCGTGCGGCTGCTACAAGGGTCAGAAACTAGAGACCTTAATGAGTATGAGTCACTAACTACGATAACATGTTCCACTCCTAGGCGCACTGAGGCCCAGAGGTAACTATATATAATGACCACTGACTGCCACCGGCTTAAGAACAATACTGGGCAATGACCTTGTCTAAGACCGTGACAGCACCGAGCTACTATTACAATCACGAGGAGAGATAATAATAAACAGACAAGAGAGATGAGAGCAATTGAAGGCGGAAGGAAGCACTCTCGTTTGTCCATGCTGCTAACAATGGGCATCTTCCTCATGGTAATAAGGTGGCACACGCACTTTCGTCGAGCCAACAATGGACCATTTATAAATGCTGCGCTTGTTTTCAGTTTCAGACTCAGTCAATATTGGCAGGATTGTGCTTAAACACTAAAACACTACAAATCAGCTACGCTGCTGTACGCTGCTATCTGCCATTTCCATTTGCTCTATTGATAAGTGGGGTTGAACGACACACTCTTTTGACAACAGGCTCTGAGGTACAGGTACTGGACTAAGGGAGTCGGTGAAAGAGTAGGGGATGAAACTAACCTAATATTAAAAAGAAGGAGGTAAAATACGATGCCGGCACGTAGCCTACTTCTGTTGAATAGCACCGCCACCAAGAGGATCAGTGATTTAACATCCCTCCCGAAGGACGATTCATACCATCCTGTTCTATCCTGAACCGTCTGTTGTACTAGTTACAAATTTAGAACAATACCGGATTCCTCCACACATCCATGCTGTCGAGTGGTTGATAAGCAAGGCGAATAAAGTTGTTTTACCTTCAGTCCCGGAAAGAACAACAGTCATTGTGTATGATGGGCAGTGGACACCCACCTGACCCAGCCCAGTGTTGCTTAACTTCGGTGATCTCAAGGAAGGAGATCCGGTGTTTCCAACACGCCAAACTGTTCGGTGGTAAGCAATATCAACTGCGCTATGAAAACCGGCTTTTCCTTAATTACGATAGAGTAAACCTAGAGGAGAAGTATTCCTAGAATCATTCTTAGAAGCACTTCTTTAAAACTTCAGAAATTCCGAGTTTAGGCCAGAGGGGTGTGCAGCTGACGGTGAATCGAGAACGAACAAATTCTTGAACATTGTCCATCGTTGGATTCACGACACAATGAGCACAGCGTGCCGATAAGTAGTCATTACAATTTATATTTCCACTAAAGCACGTGGAATGTCATGTTCTCAGTACCTATCTTCCGACCTTATAACTTAAAGGTGATAACCTCACTTACAAAATCGCCGGCCTCTTTCAACAAATTGCTCGATCACCTAACGCGACACAGTGACCTATTGCCCAATGAACTACAACCCCATGCCAACATCTCGCCCTTTGCATGCATTTACTGCACCAATTTTCTTCTCGACTGACATCTTGATTGGCGCCGACCCACTTCCAGGAACGACGCGCCAACCTCTGATGTAGTGTAGATGATTAGAACGTGCGAATCCCGCCTCAAATTCGGTAATAGGCATCGTCTTCCTCCTTTTGCTATGCGTTCGTGGTCTCTTTACCGTTATAATCTCGGTAGGGTTCGTGCATGTGATGGTATCTGAACTCTCCAGACTCATTAAAACACTGACTATTGTTTTAAAAGAGCATTGCCTCTAGAATTTATACTCGAATTCGTAAAAAATTGCTGAATTCTAAAATATGAACAAAGTTTTAGCTAGCTATTTCCTAAAATAAAAAGAGAGAATGCTTCGGAGTTTGTATAGTGCGGGTGAACTTGTCCCAACTATCACTGTCTTCGTGTTTAATACTGCTAGGAAATACAGAAGTGCAATTACTGGGTGCTTGATTGACAGTATACTAACGTGAGATGGCATTCATTTGTTTCGCAGCAAATTACATGCGATGACCACGGCGACCTCGAGATACGTAATCACACCGGCTAAGAACAAAACAAACACGAAAAGACTGTCAGATCTTGACGGAATTCTTATTCTTGTCTGTTTTATTCGCTAAAACATGAGATTCGCACGGGAATGTCTTGCCATTTTCGAGCAATCACAGAGCAATCTTATTTTTATCTTATTATCTGTGAGCTGCAGATTTAATTTCGTTTCCGCACCGGTTGGCTAGTGTGCAGGCTAGCCAACATTCCGGTTCCTCGCGGGTATGGGTGACTCGGCGAGAGGGGTCAGGTCATGCACCCGTACGAACCACCCCGTCATCTGGCCAGCCATGAGTAGCCAGTCTGTCGCAGGGTCTGACGAGGTCTACGTCGTGGCGAACGCCAGTTGCGTCTAGGTCAGCGGCGTGCTAAGGCTCTTGGCGTGATGGTCGTTGTTCGTGATCAAATTCCAGTTGACAGACAACGGTGTCTTGAGATTGTCAACCTGAAGACTTAGTACCAGTGGATAATTACAACTAACTAGTTACCTGTTTTCTAATTGTGTTGCCGCGTAGAGACAGTGACTTGTTATTGCAATGTAATCACCGAGGGAGTGAAGACAATATCGAAGGAAGATATGCCTATACTCAAAAAAAGTGCCAAAAACATTTCCCTCTTCTCACGCAGCAAGGTGCGTGCTTTTTTGTGAGAGTGTTTAGTATTTGGTTTAGTGTTAAATACTCCTCGATACCGAAGAATGCAGGTGAAGATGTCGAAGGCGGTTGACAACACGTTTCTGCTGCTGGTTTTGTTTGTGTCTTTTCACGGTAGCTGGTCTAGTTTGCTGTCGATTGACTCACAAATCACGGCCATCTCGAGTGGTGAGTTGCTTTGAGTTGCATTTGTTTACTTTTTTTTTTAGTTTCCTTTTCTCTGTTTTGGAATGTGATGTGGGGTAGCGAAACCAGTTTGTTTTGTTTACATTCATTGTTTTAAACGTTGGTCGAATTTAGAGCAGAGTATCAGTTAAAGCTCGATGATATTTATACCCTATAAAAGGTTAGACAGCAGGTAGGAATTTGGATAACGTCTTCATCAAAAAAGATAGGCACTTCAGATGAAAGGCTATTCAAAGCAAACATTTTTTCATTGCGAGATGAAAGTGGACAAGATCTAAAAAAATGTCGGTGCAAAAATGAAACAAACGAGATGCCCATCTCGGTTCATTTTCCAAACAAAGTTGCTGAATTGGGGGACTCGGAATGACACAAAATTGGGTCAACTAGATTTTTTTACGGTGACTTGGGGCTGCTCGGTGACCTTGCCACGGACGCCTGACATGAGCATCAATATTTTAGCAACTGTTGGATCTCACTTGGGGCAAACTAACATTCCTAGCGAAAAAAAAGTATTGCAGATTGCAAAACTCCTGCCGACAATTGGCACCAGACTAACAGTAACGTCAATTGTTATAATTTCAAGTTGCTGCCAACTATAATAGTACTTGCTAATTGCAAGTTGCGCGTCACAAAAACCCTGCGAGGGCTATATCTTCCAAGAAGTTTGCATTTCATGCAACAACCTGGGTATGCCTCAATTCAACGCAATGGAACACATTCCAACTCCTCGTCGCTTAGCAGCCCACAGAGACTTCTGTGCTATCTACCCCCTGTTGGGTTGGTTCATGTCATGTCTCCAGCATGTATCGCCACGGAGAAGCGACGCCAACTTTATGCAATCGATGGTTAAACTGTCTCGGGGAAAAATATCAACCAAACCACAACTTAACCGACGAAAATGTCAATTTCCACTAGAGTCTAGGTGGAGTTATTTATTGTACTGCACTCACGTTTAAGAGAGGATTAGGATCAAATTATTATTATTGATGATAAACTCGACGATAAAAAAAAATATTTATCGATATTTTAAGACAAAATTATTTTATTGTAATTTCCGCTAGTCCCAGCAGACCTACTATTTACCGCGTGTTGCCGGCTCGTTTGCTCAGCGGAACGTTTATCATAACCGCTGAGACTCTATCTAAACATAAACACCTAATGTTTCCCGTGGGCGTTTCAAATAACCCAACATCAATGATCCTCACAAATCCATACCACTCCCATACCATACCGCCCTCCATACCACTGACTACCCTAGCCTGCCTCCACTTTTCCACCTTACATAAAGGCTGTGAATCGCCTCTCCGCAGACTGCTACGAGCGACTGGCCATCGGTGACAAGCTGCCTCAAGACGTCGTCTTCAAAGTGGTCGACGGTGACCTGCGCAAGACGTGCGAAGCCGCGTGCGACAAGGAACAACAGCGCTGTGTCGCCTTCAGCTTCGGGTAAGACAGATTACAAAAAAAAAACCATGGCTCTGTCTTAATTTATTTCTTGAGTTTAACGACGCACTGTTTTGACTATGAGCACTTTGACATTAATCTAATGGTGTCGTTGAATGAGTGAGTGATGATGAACCTACCTAGCCTAGAAGGAGAGAGGAGAAACATGGTGCCGGCACGAAGCCTAATCCCGTCGCAGAGCACCAAGGGGACCACCAATCTAATGATATCTAACATCGCCGACGTCCCATTGCTAATAGCCTGAGCACGAGCGGTGGCAACAACGGGTCATGCGAGCTCGGCTCGAGTCTGCCGCACTGGACGCGGCTCGACGCCGACCCCGACTTCGACGTGTACGCCAAGAAGGAAGAGTGTCGCGAGCCGACGGTGACCATAGGGGGACCGCCGAGCTACCAGGACTTTGCCAACCTCTCGGCCAGCCACGGGAATCATAGCAATGGTCATGGACGCAATAAAAGTAAGTCGCGACAGCATTGTTTATTGGGTTGCTTGATGTTTTTACTTTCATGGCAGTTTGCAAGGATGATGGCGATACACATGTCGGTTTCTTAAATTCAGCTAAATTTGGGGCTACCTCGTCTTGGTATTTTGCAAACTAAATCTGACCTTATAAACGTATATGACAGTTCTCCAAATATTTTGATCGATTTGTTTTATCTCAAGTTAAGGTAAAGGTAAATACACATGCCAATTAAAGATTCGATGCAGTTACCACATTGTTTTGAAGTTGTTCCAACATACAACAAAGCCAAAGTAAATATATTAAAATTACATATTTCGTCTTGAATTCAATCTTTGATCTCAAAAAAAGTCTTCCTTTCGTAAAAAATTGAAAAGCGGTACCGCGTTTACTGCTGTTTGAACACTGGCGGTAAATAGTAATTTGTTTTGCTACTTGGGAGCGCGGCAGTCAGTGTCGGCTCGCTTGAGTTGCGCTACTAGCTCATAGGTGGCGCGCAAGTCGCCTCGCCAACACTTTTCCGCTGTGACGTAGCTTTCTGTAGTCGTCTACATGAACTGAGATTGTTTATCAGTTTAATTACAGTTTTTAACATTTAATTAAAATCTTTTCTTACTCTTGTAATTGTATATAATTACGTATATGGTGTTATATCGCAGATTACGTAGCAGTGACGGAACAACATTGCTTATTTCGACCTCCGGTATCCATCGGGGGTGTAACTCAGTGGTAGAGTGTCTGCTTCGCATGCAGAAAGTCCTGGGTTCAAATCCCAGCTCCTCCACAACTTTTTGATTTTCTTTAGGAGATGAAAGTAAATTTGAATTATTAAAATTCAATACCTTTCATTCCAAAACATAACCATAACTCATTTATAAATCTTTCTGTTTTATTTAGAATTGACTGTTATTAAAAGTTCCCAGAAACACATACAATTTTATAAACCCCCGTTAGTGATGGTGAATTCACTCCTACACTGAGTCGAGCCGTCACCACATTCGCTTCCGAACGCTAATAGAAAATACTAACAGCATCCTTGACCGAAAAAGCTCGCCGGCAAAGCGCTCCACATTTTCACACATCTCTCCGCGAACCGTGAAGGCAATTTTACAATACACATACAACAAACCTATTCGCCTCTCGGAAGCACAAAACATATGTCATACCGTCGGTCCAACTAATCGTCGGCCATTTTAACGTTGCAAGCAAACCATTGATTGCCCAATCACATACATAGCTCATCATTAACTAATTTTTTAACGCGACCGGTCGTTAGTAACCAGGTCACCATGCCAACCGAAACGGCGGTTAAATTGTTTGTCTTCGCCGTCATCTCGCGCGAAACAAACGTCAGAAGCGAGCGGAAGTTGTTAACACATCACTGATACGCGGATGATGCGAACATTAACAACGATAGCGATGGCCGTGGCGATTGGAAAATAACAAGTGAACAACAATGATGACCGATTTCCGTTACGGCGCCGATTCACTTTCGAATTTGGCGCGCGCACTCTCGGCCGCCATGATTTATTGGCGTGCTTTGTTGCGATTTCATAACGTGCGCTTTTCGATTGTTATGTTGTTCTCTGATTTTGAATTAGACATTGTTTATTTGTGAGCGGTTATGATTTCGGATTGTGGATGGTAGTTACTAGTTTGAATGACTCGGCTGAAAATAATTACTAACTCAATAATAACTAACTGCAAAGAAGGTGGTACAAGGTGTTTGGCACGCGATATCTCAATTAAATACGGTCCTGCTGATGACATCTTCACGCTGTTGAAAACGACGATGATGTCAGGGGAAGCGAACCCTAGCATAAATAATGTATGTTTCACGATTTCATAACATCTATTATTATGTTTGTGAATCTGTTTTATTGCTGTGTTACGATTTTGTTACGTTGAGGACAGAAACGCGGTTAACAGTAATGTGTGTGACTGCTTTATTAGGAGCGTCAATATTACTGACCCTAACCAGTGAGGTACTGAGCTAACAATATTAAATATAGATTAAAGATTTAAAAAGTCTCTTTTTCGATTACCTACGGACAAGGAAAAAATGTGTATTAGTATAAGAAATTTGACAAACTCGCCCTTAAACAGCGTGCATTAATAAAGGTACGTTACTTCTTTTCTTGCATCGCAGAATGTCGGAGAGGTTCGTTTTCTTGGCTTTCTTTGCCAAACCATTCTGATAGCGGTTCAGTTCGTCTTACTTAGCCGTGATTCATTTCATATCCTTGAACAACGCCGCCGTCATTCCTATTTTGCATCGCAAACAATGAGATTCGGGTAGAATAAAAAAACGATAATGGCAGCCTATTTTGTAGTGATTCTCCTCCAAAGAAAAAAATACATGCAACGCGGAGTCTTTGCTTGTTCAATTTCGTTTGGTTTGTATGATTTTTAGCTTTATTCTGTGGAACTATATTATGCGACTGATGCGTCTGATGCGTGATACGATGTGTCAAAGTTGAGCCACTGGGCCGGCACTAAATTAAATCATGCTCATAATACACCCAACTATTTGCTTGCGAAACTCTTTAAAATCTATTAAGGCCCGGTATTACACTATTTTTCAACTCCGAGTTAAGCTCCTAACTCAGAAACAGGTGACGTTTACAGCATATGATTGGCTGTTGCCATGGCAATTAATTTAACTCCCACTTTATCTAGGGGTTAAGAATATTGTAATACTGTACCTAAACCAAATCTGAAATTCCCCATTATTGCATTTTTGTGTAGCAGATGGTTTTTGTAAGAAATTACACGAAGAAACAAAGTTCACAAATTTCGAGGAAGCTTAAATAAAAACTCTTTACAAATTCGTGTCAATTTCAGAATAAGTTGAAACTAGCATACATTCTGCAAATCTTGGCAGCTCTGTTGGTACCAAAACATGGTTTTTCTGAAATCGAATCTGGCCTAGCACTTAGCTGACATCTTACATTAGAAAACGAACGTCTTAGACAGTCTTAGATATCCATTCTATAATCTACCCTTCTAATCTGACGCGCTTTACCCCAAACATGCAATCATATAGGTGGTCTGGTCACCCATCCAATACCTGACGCGGCTCAGTGCTGCTTAACTTCGGCCATTTTGCCATCATTTTTGTGATTTACCTTTTAAATACAGGTGGATAAAAGGTGTGTTTAAGCTACGTCGTATACTTTACTACACCGCTGCATACATCGAACCTGGGCCCGCGAAATGGGGAACCTCTTATTATTACGCGAGATGACAATTAAGTAAGACTAAATCCCACTTCAAATTACGAAAAGATTAATCTATTACCGCTAAGGCATGGTGTCATATAACTGGTGTTAAAAAAACTCTCATTTGCGCGTAATTGCTCTGAAAACCCATGGTAGAAAACAATATTGTAATTTGCAGAACCAGTTTCCATCTTAACGGAACCGGGCATGCGCTCGGCGAAGGCAAATTACTTCCCGCGTCGCAGCATCTTATGCAAAACCGCGCGCGCGAACTTCCGGTGCCGTTTCAACAATGCGAACAATTACCCACCTCCCCCACCGCCCCTGGTCATCATGTACCGTGGTTGTCGATAAGGAGCGGAGACTTGATTGGCCTGCACTAATTCGCGTATTGTCTTTTGGCACGGTACTGGCGTGACTGAAGGTCGAGGTCACGCGTCAACCGGGCCCTCTTGGGCCGTTTGGGCCAAGATGGACGACGTTGAGAACGCCAGGGCCTCTAAAAACACCCACATTATGGTTATGACTGAAATTTTCAAACTCTCTGTTGATAGATTAAAGAATTATATTCCTCAATTTATTAGCTTTGTTCGATGAGTGTCTGAATTTTGTTTGATTAAATCAGATCGGAGTGAAATAGTTCAGAGGCGAGTAGATAATCGTACACACTTTTCATTTTTATCTGCTCCAACTTCCATCACCTCCTAGGCTGGTAATTACAAACGAACACTGAAAGAGAAGGATTGAGCAAAGGAGTAGAAAAGATTTAAAAAAAACGAACGGATTTTAGTATATATTTTGGCCCATGAGAGAACTAGAAGATAGGTTATCAGAGCACTCTGTGACATTTGTTTTTACTGGATTCTGTGGTAAAAATGGTTTTTGAAGGCTTTGATTTGGCAACTTTTCTCGCGGGATAAACAGTAGGGTTGCAGTTGTAATAAAGTGCACTTAGTTAAAATGCAGGTGAAAGTTCAAGTTTATTAAGTTAAACTGCAATGACGGCGGGGAGATATTTGGACATATGCTGCAAATTTCAGGTCTTGAGGTCTGACAAAACGGTCTTTAGAGGTATTTATAAGACCAATTTTAATTTTCATCGTGGCTTCGTTTAATTACGAAAACTCAATTTTCTTCCATTTTAAAAACGAAATTGAGACAGAGTTGGAGAGTGGTGTCATATTTTCTTGATGGTTTGGTGGACAGGCTCATGTTGAGGTATGGTTTCGCTGAAAAAAATATCTGCGCATTATGTAACCAAAGATGTAACTGTACCATCATAGCGCTGATTTTAAACTAGTTGCCAAAAATGACCGCCAAATGACTACATTACCGACAATGGAGGATGCTTTATAGGTGGAGTCGCCGTCGTGTTGAGTGTTTAGAAGTTTAATTAGATTACTTGCTTTTGGAACTGGTTTGCGCACATATCGTTACCAAATTTTCCCAGCTCGTTTGCTCAGAACACCTATAAACTCAATGCTAACAACATCACATCCTTTTCGGCTTTCTTATAAAGACTTTCAGTATTAAAAACCACGTAATCATACACAATAAAAAGTGTCATTTGCGTGCATCCTCAATTGAATAGTCGCACTAGCAAACCTTCAGACACTTGACGTGCGCCAATGTGTCATCCGAAACGGTCGGGCGCTCCGAGATCGCTTCCCTGCATTGTCTTGGCGTCGTCGGCGTCGCTCTGGACGACACCTCAAGGCGTCGGTGCTGTCATCGACGTCGGCCTTCGCCACTTCCGATCTGCGGTTTCCTCGCGATCCTCTTGCAGGGGGGAAAAACAGGGGAAAAAATCTTCGGTGTTTGCGGCTGGGCCCATGTTCATTGTCTACGATGTGTGGGTGGGAGGCAAACCATCTTAAGAGGTGGCCGCAGTTGATGGAACGTTGCGAATCTTGCGCAAGGTCGCGACACGGGTTTTTGTTGATTATGGGAAGGTGCGATGCGTTTAGGCTTGGGTGTACCGTGAGATTTCAATGTCAGCTGGTACGTTTTGTTTGACATGCTGGCTGCGCATGATTTTTGGTTTGTTTTCTTCACTAATTCGCCGTTTTTCACTGTTTTTGTCAGCGCATACGGGCACTAGAACTAATGTCACTAAGACTATCACCAAAACTTTGCAGAATCCTAGAAAATGGGTCGAAAAACAAGTTACCCGTGTCCGGCTTCGGACAGTGTTTTGTTTTATGGCACGTCAGCACATTGACTATTTGCACTCTTTTTGATAAACAAACCTGGAATGAGTTTGAGAGTAGCTTGCGTTTACATTTTGAAAGTTCACTTTAGCCACATCAGCATCAGCTTGGTAAAGCTTCGGACAAGCTCTAAAAAGAGCAGGGTGCAGTGTAGCCATACTTTAAGGGTAGAGGTCTTTCATTTGAAGAATTTGAACTCAAAACAAAGTTATACCATTCTTTGGTTAAAAGTTGCAAACCCATTCTCCATTCTAGGGATGAAATCCAGTAAGTAAATATGTTTAATAGTTGCTGATTTTACCGACATGGTCTGGGCACCGTTCGTGATTTCCGACCCACTGACCGACAACTCTAGTCTACACTCTCCACCTCGTGATACCCGCAAAATACCGTCACCTTCCTACCCATACATCCCCGGGGACGACGCCGTGCCGTCGTCGCAAGCAATTACCCACGGAGAACATCAACCAATTAGTCGGCCCTGTGCCTCTACAACGGCGACCTCGCCACTAACACACGTGCTCTCCCTGACTCGATCGACGACGCCGTCGTCGTCGGTCCATCGAGGCATCCGTGCAGCCTCGCTCAGTCTGTGCGCGTCTACCTCAGCGGCCGGCACTCGACGTCGTCCTCCTTACACAAGCGCGACGAGCTCATCGACGCGCGCTGAGGTACGAGGCATCCGCATCAACGCCGACCTGTGGGGAAAGAACAGCACTCCGTGAATTCTAAGAATCTTGCGCTAGAGACGTTCTATATTCAAGCCATCAATACTCGCGTTCTCCAAAAAAGACTTCGTCCTCTTGTCAGCGTCTTTTTCGTCTTTGGCGACCACTAAATAGTCACCATATTTTGGCGTTGGATTCGCCATATCTTCAGTATCAACTCAAGACTCAAATTTCGCGTATCTGGACCAGAATAATTTCGAAAAGTGCCGTGTGCTCGTCATCATCGGTATCATGGGCCGTAACGTAGCCCGGCCCGGGTCGAAATCGGCGATCTATTAGCGATCCCGACGAGCCGAGAACGCGTCGTGTGTCGATAGTGTTGTTGCGTGGACGCAGTTGTGAACATGTGCAGCAGTGGTGTGTTTGTTGTTGTTGTCGCCGTCGTCGCTGTGGTCTTGGGAGGCGTTGGGGCTTCGCACGGCAACATCATAATCGTGGAGGAGGCGAGAGGTATGAGTGGATTTGTTTGACCGGTAGGTTAGCTGATGAGGAACGCGTTGGAAGGTGCTGGTAAGGGGTACGACCACCGTGGTGTCCAGCTGTGTGTCCCGGTTGTTGTTCGTCGTTGGTCTTTGAAATTTTTGGATGAGCGAGCAAAGCAAATACTTGATTTTACTACCAGGAAAAAAAAATCCGACCTATGTTTTTTTTGTGTTTTTATTTGTGTGCGTTTGATCGCACGCTACTGACAAAACGACTGGACCGATTTGAATTCAATTTTCAGGAGAACTTTAAAAGTTCTGAAATTATATCTTCTATAGAAGATTAGATACTATACTACTCTACTTCTATAGAACGCATACGTTTTTTAAAACAATTTACTGGATTTTTTTTACTGGATTTACTGGATTTTACACACATTTTAGATTTTTTGCAAAATTGGGAAACTTAATAAATATCAAAACATTTGACAAAACTTAATGAAATTACGCGAATATGTTGACCACATTAAGACGTATCATATCTAAGAATTGCAGACCCGCATAATTTCTAGTTCCAGAGTTATTTTTATTTTTGAAGTGTTTTTCGGGATTTTTGTCAGTTTTTACCCATAATTCAATCACTTTATCTTTTATCGACGTGATATCGAGTGTTCGCGTAGCCCTTTTAATACAATTGTTAATTAAACAATAGTGACTTTTCTATAAGCGCTTACTTAATAATAAAACAAAAATACGGGTATGAATACATAAGCACTAGACAACTTGGCAGCATCCCTTGCTCGCCGTTGTCCTTGCCTAACCCGTTTAAAGAGAAACAACAGTACTAGACGGTACAAAACGGTACGAGGTGAGAGGTTACATGAACATGTACCTTTTCAAAGTCCTCTGTATGAATTTGTTTTTACTAGCTTTTATAGCAATTAGCTTTGAACCGGAGTCTTCTCTCAAGGAAAAGCCGAAAACAGCTTAGATCGTCCGGGCACATTAGCCAGGCCAACGCACAGTTCATGGTGGCTGCGTCTTCCAGTTCCAGTTTCCTGGTCCAGTGCTTGAAGGTCGCGTTCCTCCCAAGGAGCCGTGGTCACTGCCAGCCGTGTCACGGTCCCGTGTTCGCACGCGAAACCCGTGTCTTGTCCGCCGTGTTTGGAGCCACGGCCAGTTCGATCCGACCATCCGACTTCCTTCCTTGAGCACCACTTGAAGTTTGGAAGCTTCCTTGTGGATAGATCTTGTTTTTTCGTAGACATTTGGCGCAGAGAGTTTTCGTTATCTCTATAGAGTGTGTCGAAAGGTCTGGACATTCTCTCTGTAGCCATGAGATTATGACACTTATACTGGCAGGGGATCATTTTGCTTTGACAAACTTTGCCATTGTTATTTCAGGATAAAAACTACATGTAAAATTACTTTACCATTTATCTAAAAAAGCTGATAGGCCAAAGAAACCTGTGTGTTAGCCATTCTTACCCTGAAGATAAAATATTCATAGCAAGCTTTTGAACCATTATCAGAGCGATATGAGGGAACCGTGGGGATTAAATACTTGCATAACCTTAAAGATTTGTATGATAGTATTGAAAAAATGTGAGGCCTGCCTCTTCATACCAATCTTCTATTTTAATCACTTTCTTAGTTCTGTTCTGTCTGGAGCCACCCACAACAAAGCCGTCCTTCGCGCTCGACGGAGCAATTCAGCTAAATGTGTAAACGTACGTTTTATTTTTGTACCGCAAAATCGCATCATTGAACGTGTGTGCAAGATTTGCAAGAACCTATCTCATCTCCTGCACCTGCAAAATTTCAACACTTCGATTTTTTATTCGGATCCGTTTGTCGGCGTCTATCCGTTGCACTCGACTGCACTCGGCGCCGAGTGCAGGGTGCAACTCGAGCGGAATGCACTCGTAAACTGTCGTCATCTCGCGGTTGCATCGCGAACAATGCACGTGCGTTTTTATTGCACTCCAAGTGGCATAACGACGTTAACTGACTTATTTTCTTTTTAATGGAGGATAAGGTTTCTGTTTCTTTTCGTCATACAGAGTAGAAGAGTATCATCCTGCTTGTCTATTGGTTCTTCGTTCAATTGATTGGTTTGTGGTGCTTAACGACGCATTGTTTTGACGGCGGGTCCTATGGGCCTGGCACATTGGCGTCGCCGTGTCAAGATATGGGTAAGGATGGGATCCTCTCGTAATTTTAGACCCATTTTTGCATACCTGCCGCGACCGACCGTAATAGTTCGAACTAAGTACGTTGAAGAAAAATAATTATATTTAGTTAGGACAGTTTTTTTCGGATTTTTATGTCCACTTGCAAAAATGAATCTTATAAAATTGAACTTTTTCTCCACTCGTCATCTCTTGATATCATTTCATAGGAAAAAAAGGGCAGAATTGTACACCAGCCCCAGGCTCTTTAGGCTTTCCCCAAGGCCAGCGATCCGGGGAGGCTAGAGCCACAGTCAGCATCTTAAAGACAGACTCGACAGAGAATTACAAAGATTGATTTACGCTTCACAGAGAAAGCGATAGAGACAGAGAAAGAATCTGTTTCTCAAGGAACAACAAATACTAGACCCAGACCAAATGAGTGCATCAAACGTCAATCGAACTCTCTCAAGGGCCAACATAACAAAGAAGCTGTAGACTTTAAACTAAACGAAAACCATTCCTTTCTTTAAAATGTTCATCCTTACAGTCGAGTTCAAAGTGTACCGTACAGTTCTTGGGGGTAAGAAGTTGCGAGTCTCAACGATAAACATAGAAATATCCCGAAATTCCCGTATCAATCAGTCATACTCATGAATTAGTGGAGGAATCCTTCTTTTTAGGGCCTTTAGTCCAGTAGAATTTCCAAAGCAGCATTGAGTTTAAACGTATGTCAGAGGGCAAGCATTAATGGTAAACTTTCTACAGATTAAACGAGCCGTCAACACGTGGTAACGGTAGGTGCCACTTAATAGCGCATTACTAAAGTGTTAACGTGGTTCACAGCGTGCTTTCGTCGTCTTCTGGTGGGACGCCGTCTGGTCGAGCCGCTCATCAGGAGGTCGCTGCCGTGCCTGGACGTCGACGCCTGTCAGCATGAGTGCGACGCCGAGAAGCACTTCACCTGCGAGGGGTTCAACTATCGGTACGCTCAAGCTAAATCAGGAAAAACCCCAGTTTGACCATTTCCTGCAAGGTCCATGAATTTCAGTCCTCACAAGCACCCGGTAGTTTTTTGTCTAGCTGATGATTGTTATCACGCCTGTGAGATTGTAGGGTTTCCTATAACACCAATACATTCTTACTTTGAATGCGTCAGGTTAATCAACATCACCTGCAACCCGGTTTTGGATGGATGACCACTAATCGCTAATACGGTCTCTTTGCTAGAAAGAAGCAGTATTTTTTTAGAAGCTAGCGAGTAGGTATGTAGGAAGGAGGACCAGTACAGTTGGCAATCGAAGGCATCAGAGGCAAGTCATCATAGTAATTGTTCTAACCTCTCAACTTCCACCGGATTCTTTCAGCTAGCGCTGAAACCAGGATCAAGAAAATTGTAGAACCAAACCTTAGTGTTGTTAGTCAAAAGCAGGCTAACGTGACGACTCCGGGTTCACTCTTTTCTGAATTCTAGGCTAGACAGTAGACTCATCATCAATTATATTCAAGGTACATTTGGGATACCTAGACAAGGAAGAGGTGTCAGGCCCAATTGGTGTTGTTGGACAGGAGCAGGCTGCGTGCTGACACCAGCTCTCACAAACGGCTCACTTCTATGCTAAGTCACACATCCAAGCCATGGAAGTTCCTTATCATAGTAATTTCCAAGATAGCATCAGACTTCATTTATCTTTGCTTAAAAAAGTCGTTGTATATATTTGATCTACATGTAAAAATGGCCAAACTCACAGCATTCTTGCAGAGCTAGCTAATGTTGAGGCCAATAGAGAAAATACTGTACCAATATTATCGACACACTCAACGATATAATCAAGTGTGCTGTGGAAAATTCAATACCAACACGATGGCCGATAAATCTGTTTCCATGGCATGGAATTTAAACATCTGGCTTCAAAGTTTTCTTGATGTGAAGACTTAAAAATCTCCTTGTTCCAACGAATGCATTCGCTTCACAGAGGGGATGGCGGCGCTGGTCGCGGCCTATGCGAGATGACATCGGAGCCAGCTGCGCACCTCGACCCCAGCCGTGACTTCCGCATCGACCGTGAGTTCTCGTACTTTGAGCGGGACCGAGACGCGGCGCTAGAGTGCGAGGTGCGTGGATCGCTGCTTGAGCACAACGCGGTCGCGCCCTGGTCCGACCGACCCCCGCAATACCAACGACCCTCTGGCGGCAACCAGCCAACAGTCGGCTTCTATGGCAAGCCGGCCGTCGGTGGATACCCACTGGAAGGCGGGAACTCGATCGCAAGTTACGGACAATCGTACGGACACGGCAGCAGCTATCCGGTGCCGCCTCATGTTCATGGATCACACCACGGCCATTACGGACAAGGTGGCGGAGACAGCGGACACAGTGAACACAGTGGACAATATGGTGGACATGGGGGTGGACACAGTAGTGGACATTATGGACTCGGGGAGAGTTACCTTCCTAGTGCACCGACCTATGGGCATGGCGGACCCTACGGACAACAAGGATTTGGACACGGTCCCTATGGCAACCCACCAAAGGGTCCTTATGGCCAGGGCGGAAGCTATCTGCCGCCACATCACAGTCACGGTGACCACAGCAGTTATGGTCAAGTAACGGGTCTTGGTCCCGTGACAAATCATGTTCCTGTAACTGGTCATGGCTATGGGACTGGTCATGGCTACGGGACTGGCTATGGTTCTGAACCAGGTCATAGCTACGGAACGGGTCCAGGGCCTGTGGTGCCATACCCTCCGAGCGGTCACTTTGAGCCACCAACAGGAGGCCACCCGCTCGGAGGGGTCTCTTCAGGAGGACATCACATAAGCGGGGGGCACCCGGGAGTGAGCCATGGCCACGGTGTAGGCGGCGGGCACACCGGGGGCGAGATGTACCTGCCCCCATCGCCATCGTCGCGGCCTCCTCTCGTGCAGCCGTCTGCGCCGACCCTTGGTAAGCAATGACTTACGGAATTGTTTATTTTATCTACTAATGTGGAATCCTGAGCAGTTTCTTCTTTAATCTTCAAGTCAGAGTATAGAAGCTCACTTCAATCAGTGGTAGACAGCAATTATTTGAGTAAATTCCTGCGCTGAAAAGATTTCCTGTGGGGGAGTTTGCATTTTGCATTACAAATCAGATGGTGAGCCAGTGATGACACTTCATAATATGGCTTGAGATCTAGTGTCAATATGAAAAAGGCTAGACAATTCTTGCTTAAAGCTACAAGTCATGGATAAGAACAGTGTAGCAGTTACTCTGTCTAAGTTAAAAATGCGTGCTTATTAGATATCGTTATTCATAACTTATATATTGCTTTAGATACCGCCCACGAAAATCTACATGACAGTTACTTAACAGCACCATATCCTGATGCCCACAACCCATAAATCCCCGCTAACCGCTCCAACCTTTCACGCACTAGGCTGCTTTACGCGGGTGCGTGCCGGCTTCCGTCTCCACCGCGGCGCCGTGCAGGAATCACTGCACACGCCAACCTTGCGCGAGTGCCAGCAGCGTTGTCTGGCCACGCGCAGCTTGCACTGCGCCACTCTAGCTTATCGCCACGCTCTTCGCGACGCCGCCGGCAACTGCTTGTTGTCCGCTAAAACGCAAACACGGCTCGACCCGTACAACGACCTGTTGCCAGAGCGCGAGTTTGACGTGTATGCGCGGGAGTCGGCGAGCACGGAGTGTCCGCTGTTTGCTCCCAATGTAGGGGCTGAGCCACCTTCTGGTAAGTTTAAACTTTTAATGTCTGTAGAAACATGAGCATGGCTCAAAGAGTATTATTCTAAGAATATCAAACTGATTCGCATGTTTCTATACGGATTACGTTTCCAGTAGGTAATGGACTTTCTATACACATTTTTTCCACTAAGAACAACATTCAAGAACTATATTGAGAATCATAACTTAAAAACTTACAAATAACCCTCATCAAGATAATTACCTTTACAGACAATTCACATGATACAGAAAAATATCAACGTGCATGAAGAATAAACAGGTTATTTTAAATTTACTTATAATTGTCCAACACAATTTTGAAGTGTTAGATTTTACAAATATTGTCGATGACCTGAGAGTAGATTCTGTAACGTAACTTCTGGGCTCATTCTGAAACTAAGAATGCTCATTTACATCTTTTTAAAGTTGCACACGTTGTATGATTCATGCAGAGCACCAATGAAACATGGATGAGAGGTGGCTGGAACTTGGTTCATTTTGCCAGCACTAGGTTCTCTCTCAGCCTCCCTTCTAGGCCAGGCTAGCTTCATAATCAGTTAGTTACTCCGACAACAAGACGCGTCCATGAGACAAGGCTAAGTGGTGGCCAGCTCGTGGTGCTACCAAAAAGGGGCAAGCTGCGAGCCTGATACACCCAACATATTTAGACGTGTCTGTTGCAGAGTGTTTCTCCCGCGTGCGTACGGGCCAACGGATGATGCGGCCGCAGGATGCCGTTGTCGCAACCTCCTTGGGAGATTGCCAGCTGAAATGTGCGCACCACACACTATTCACCTGCCACGTCGTCAGCTTCCGGTGAGTACTTGCTTGGCCATGGAGGATGAAGAGTTAGACAAACCCTGTTGGTTTTCCACTTTTTAGCTCTGTGAACATTGATTGAAAACTACTTTTGTTGCCTGGAAAAGATTCACTCCATCTGCTAGATGCCCTAGCAAAACAAGGTATTTTTTAAAGAGATTAATGCTACCGTGTAGATATATAATATCCAAATAATGTGCTCTAAATGAACAGCACAATTTTGAGGTGATAGATTGAACAGATACTATCAATGGCCAAAGCGAATATTTTGAAAGGTAACTTACATGGTAACTTATGGTTTGTATGGTTGTTTGGTTTTTAATTTTTATGGTATACATGGTTCAGTAGGTACTAACAGCTTGAGTGTAAACATTTCCGTTTTTTTTTTAAATTCCTTAAGTGTTCATTAGACTACCAGATTGATCACCAAATTGATGCGCCTATAAACCCCATGATTCATTAATTAATTCAAGTGTTGGAAAGTTTGAAACTTGTATGAGGAAAGAATGTTTGAATACTGAGACTGATCCCAAGCAGCCTGGAACCATGGTTGCTGAGGTGTTTCTATCCCCTGAGAACATAGCTAACTAGATCTTCCTTGATTGGAGACCTACATACCACTGCATAAGACACAAAAAGAAGATTTTTGCTTGAGAATTTGGTTTTTAACCCCTTTCTAATCACAGGCCCGGTCCAGCCGTGATCGGTAACGTGGCTGAGAACTGCGAGTTCACGGACGTGTCGTTCCGCGAGTTCGATCTCTCGCGAGACCTGCGCGATGACCCTGCCGTTCTTCTCTACGCTCGCGGCGGGCACGGCTGTGAGGGCCCAGCAGGACCGACCAATCAGTGGCCACCAGGTGCGGGCCCTGCGCTGGTCTTGCCTACACCCGGCTTCCCAGGGCAAACGCTGACTCAACCGCAGCCGCAGCAGGCGCTGAATCGTGAGTTGGACTGGCGTGGAAAGGATTAATATCGCTTGTAGTGCTGTGAGGGAAATCATTTTGCTAAACAAGGTTTCAATTGAATGATATATGACCCAAACTTAATTCCTAGAATACAAATAAGACATATTTTACAGTATTTAGTTTAGTAGCCAAAAACTATGTTTTTTTTTGTCAAAGCTAGCTTTTGAAAACTTAACCGTAAGACTTAAGCTGGAAACAAATGGTTTGATGGCATGATCAATTTCTTCCTTTGCTCTCAATTTTTTCTTAAGAAATTTTAAGCCCTTCTAATGAGATACCTCATTTTTAACCGTTTAGCCAAAATTTCTTGCTTTTCTTCTTATTATTTTTTTAAGCAGTAGAAAAATCCAGAACTTGATAAAAAGAGGTTTTTCTCTGATGTTCCAATTTCGTGTACATTTTGCTTCATTTCACATAAACATTTGTTTGCCTATCAAAAACATCATTAATAAAAAAAAATCAGTGAAATCAAAGTATGTTGATTCTGAAACCATTGAATGCATGCAGAATGCTATGCTGGATTTGGCGTGCCAGCCAAGCTCATCTCGCCCGGCTCACAGCTGAGTGCCGCCTCCGAGAGACACTGCCAGGATGCCTGCACCAGCGCCCGCGAGCGCTTCCAGTACTTCTGTGTTGCCGTCAGCTACTCGTAAGTCAAGCTCGTCATGGCAGCTGTTTGTGAGAAGGGGCCAGGATAGGATTATTCTTGGTAAAGAAAGGCTATACAGATACTAGCTCAAGCTGTCTTTCATCTATCTAAGTAGAACAAGAAGTCGAGACTTTTTGAGCTGGTCTCGCTAGATGGAAACCCTCCCCAAAAATTCTGTTGAACTAAGCACCGTTTTTGTAAAACAATGACAAAGTTCATACCGCCAAAAGTTAATTGAAACAACAATTTGCATTGTTACTTAAAGTGAAAACAATGATTGAAGAAAAGTTTTAAGAAAGCATC
Source organism: Protonemura montana (assembly GCA_947568835.1). Classification (NCBI taxonomy): domain Eukaryota; kingdom Metazoa; phylum Arthropoda; class Insecta; order Plecoptera; family Nemouridae; genus Protonemura; species Protonemura montana. Next base: position 8,743,542 of record OX387608.1, read on the forward strand.
TTGTCTTGGCAGTTTTCTTCAGCAGCTTGTCAGTAGTCCATGTTACGAAGGTTAACTAGGTGGCTACAATCATTTCTGATGGCTGCTTAGCAGACAGTGAAGTAGACAGTCTATCAGTAGATTATTACATTAAGCTGGGACTTGTTTGCTAGGTTATTTACCTTTCAGAAAAATTTTCAAATAAAAATAAAACCATGAAACGAGAACTGAAAAGTCATTTCAAACAGACAAACCAGCATTCTTAATTCTCATCAAGATTTCATCGGCTTTCCGGTACAAATTGTTGGTATTTCCTTCCTCGCAGCGACCCCGTGCCTGGAGCTGTCGGCCCTAACTGCCTGCTGAGCGATGTATCCCAGCGAGACTTGCGACCGGGCCACGACTTTGTCCGGGCGCCCGGCGCCTGGCTCTTTGCCTGGGACGTGAACAACCCTCGCTGTATGCTGGAAGACCCCGCCGCCCACTTCCCAGGCCACTTTATCCGTGAGTACTCGTACTTTGATGGGAAAATTAATTTTACTTCTTCCTACTTTTCTACGTTGGGCTGGTCAGGCATTATCAGTTATCTTAGACATCAGTCAGATAAAATCACACCAATCATGTAATAAATAAAACAATCATTGATAAGATTCAAGTATTACATTTTTTTCTTTAGCGGTTTCTTTTTCTTTTTCTTTATCTTATAAATTGAACATTTGACCACACTGAAAACTGGCATTAGGCAACTTATGTTTTATTTCCTGTGGTCACTGCACACATTTAGCAATAACTTTCAGATTTTTAAGGTTTATCAGTAATGTGGCTTCATAACTTGCTCGTAGTTTCATCAATCCTGCCTATACCACTGATTTCAAGTATAATAAAGTAATGGTAGCATGCCATTTAGCATGAAGGCTGCAGAGGGCAGCAAAGTTAATAGATTATACAATCCAAATGACCCACATGATTAAGCATAACAAACCTATAACATTAGTATTTTATTCTCCCATTGTAAGCACCATCTAAAACAATCTTTGCTCTTAATTTCTTTTGAATCCTGCAACTAGTAGTTCCTATCAATGATGATGAAAGCTAACGTTACAATGATCTCGACACAGCAGGCCGCGACGATGCATCAACGTGGCAGCGTTTCACGGTCTCGGGCCGCCTGTGCCGCCGAGGAAGCGTGTGTGCTGAGGACACAGTCGCTGGCTTTTGGAAGTGCCCAATAGATGGCGAGGCAGATTCATGGGACTACTGCTGTCGGCCTGGGCACCGATGTGGCTTCTCCGAGGGACACGAGTATCCATGGTTAGTGCCGGATATCAGGAGCACGTGAGGCAAATAGATCTTGAAGCTCTGCTTTCAAAGAAAATTTGGTAGTAGCTTAGCCTGTGGAAGGTAAAAACTTAACTTACTGTAAACCAAACATGTGTTTGCATATATTCTATGCAATTTTAAATCTACATTTTTTATAAATTGATTTATTAGCAATGTTTCTTAACCAAATTTGCTGAAAAATGCAGAAAGTCAGGCAGAGCCAAATGCTTGGCCCTCTACTTTTCTTTGTAGAAAGACTGGCTTCTAAAGCATAATGAGAATAAGTGTAAAGCCTTATCCATAAGTCTAAAGAGAACATAATTACTCAGCCCACAGCATACCAATCCAACGAGTGAATCAAATAAACGACCTAGACGTAATTATAACTTCAAAACTGTTCTTCAAACCACACATTTCCACTTAAATATAAAATCCTTCAGAATGCTAGGTTTCCTGAAACAACTTTGTCTTACTGACTTCTCAATCTCGGCTAACAGACTTATCTTTATCTCCACCATACGACCAATAGTTGACTACGCATCAGTGATCTGGAACCCATATCACAAGACACATATCTTCACCATCGAATGACTGCAACAACTTTTCGTCAAATGGATTACAAAGCCCAGATAGACCATCACTCTGTCGACTTCTGCGCAGACGGGCAGCAAACTAAACCAACCCACTTTCTCACAGCATAGGGAGCTGACCGACCTAATATTTCTAAACAATATCAACACCCCTGGACTGCTATCTAAAATTTGCTTTTTAATACCATCCAGGCAAACTCGAAATTACCATCCCTTCAGGCCGCCAAAGAGCAGGATTGATATCCACAAGTATGGGTGCATCAATAGACTAATGACTACGTACTACCTGCCCTGACATAGATATCCTTTCGGGCTTCTTCATGACTAACAAATTTCGACTTAAACATCTTGATCAAACAGCTGCCCATGAAATCTTGTAAATATATTCATTACCTACAGCAGTCTCTTGTTGCGTGTTACATCTTAATTTAAGATTACGTTTGTAAATAGTAATGTTTTTTATCGTTCATATTTCTTTGTTAAATTTTCCCCCTGTTAAATGGTTTATGTCCTGTTCTGTCTGTAATTTCCCTGTATTGTTCTAATTTTATTATATTACACTTTAGACTTGCCTCCATTGTTGATCAATAAAAAATAAATAGCAGCTAGCAAATAAATAGCAATAAATATAGCACGAAAAAAAAATATATATATATATTTGATTTTTTTGTTTGGTGAGGGAAAGAGAGTTAAGCTATGCTTGAAAAAAGCTTTTAAGTGTTCGAAAATTGAAGTAGAAAACATGGACCAGACGTAATCTGATGCTTGTTACGGTTGCAGGTGCTACGTCGGCTCGGCCGCCCGCGACCAATGGCGTCCGTGCTCGGCCACGTTCCAGCCAAATGGGCCGCCTCCGCGAGGTTCACCGTCGCCCCATTGGCCGGTCGCCTACCTTCACCTCCACGGCCCACCGACGTCTTCCGCAGGCCCGCCCCCACCACCCCCGCCACCCCAACGCCCCTCCTTCCTCGAATCCGTCCGCCCCGCAGCCCTCAAACTCCCTCCCCTGCCTCCACCAGAAAGAGCCACCGCGCGACCCTTGCCAACACTAACCACCCCATTGCCACTATCCTTGCAACCTATATCAGAACAGCGCAGCGCTTCAACGACTGCACCTTTTCTTAAGGCTTCGGTCACGCAAGTCACGCGACCCGTGCGGCTGTCGCGTAAAGACACTGAAAATGTGCGTGCTTCGAAGGACTCTCGGTTTTCCGACGAGGGCGCTGGTTCATCACGTCGGGTAGTGGTGATCGCTCCAAATGCTACCACTTGGAGGCGGATGGATGTGGTGGAGGTGCCACGCAAGAGAAAAGCGGCGGCGGCGCCTTCGGAGGGCGAGGGAAGGCGTGGGGAACGAACAGGGAGGAAGAGGTCGTCCGGGGCTAAATTGAGGCCGCGGACCTTAGCACCCCCCATCGCTGACGACTTGGAGCTGGGGGCAAGGTCAAGGAGGGTAGTACCGAAGAGGAGAGGGAGGGTAGAGCCTGTTAAGAGGGCGACGAAGAGGTGAGTGGGTTTCAGGAAATAGTGTACGATTTTAAATGATTGTTTGCCATTTTCTTGTTGGATCTCTGCGACTTGAGAATGCTTTATATTGGCTGAAAATCACAAGTGGACTGATGTGATTGCTTAATCTAGGAATGGACATAGTCCAAAAGTGTAATTTTACTTAGAAGGAAAGTAGGGCTAGCCTAGGTTGGTTTAAATCCGTAGTTTAAAAATCTACTACTCCGACATAGAATTCTAGATCCATTCATTTTGGTGTGATTGCAAAATGAGAATTGGCAAGCTTAATTTAATAAATAGAAAGTGGAACTTTTCTTATCTGTTGGTACTATTTATAAAAAGAATTACTGTGTGTTGACTTGTTTTCTCTCTTTCTTTTAATTTTGGAGATCATAACCCAGAAAATGTGTTTTTTAAATCCTGTCTAAAATGTTGACTTAAAATGGTAACTAAAATATAAATACAGTCATCAGTATCACACAATGAAACTTAATTTGTACATTGTTTTAAACTTAAGATGTTGTTCTAAATTGTTGGGTTAGTTAAGTGCTATCTACATATTGGAAACTATGGCCACAGTGGTCCCATGAATTATTTATTAATTTCATGTCCCAGAGTTTGTTTCTCTACCTCAATATTGTTTAAAAGTCAAGTCAGTCAAAATTTCAACAAATGTTTTCAATAGTTTTCAATGGTTTTCAATGGTTTTCAATAGGTGCATTTAATTCAAAGTAAATATTACCCATTTATTTTTTTTTAAATTGCTGAATTCAATCTGACTTTGATTGGTGTCAATGGTGGTTTGCAACACGACTCGCAAGAAGTGTTGAGGATGGTGTCGGTAGATGCTACATAGTTTCATTTTTTCCTTTAGTCACTAGAAAGGTAAAAGAGCACGAAGCTTGAAGGTAAGGAGCTTTTAGTATTTTCAAGATAAAACCACCAACAAAAATGATTGTAGTAACATTCACCCAGCTTTTGGAAAGAAGGTTGTGTGTCTGCTTTGTCTATTGGCAATGTTTAGGTAGAAAAACAGGTAAACGAAGAAGAAAGAAATCAGATGTCACTGGGACCAGAGATAACAAGAGAAATTATTAAAGATGGAAAAGGATTTACGACGAATAAAATGTTTATTTTTTTGCCATGTTTCGTTAGGGAAAACAGGCACTGTATGCATCCATGCTGTGCATATATATGTTGTGCATATCTTCTTAAATAAATGAAAGTAAGAATTTAAACAACTCTTTCAAACAACACCGCAGTCTCAACTCTCCACCTTTTCACACTAGATGGCGCTGGCAGCAAAATCGTAACAGAAATTAAGTTATCGATACAAAAATTGTTTTAAAATATTTGTTTTGAATCTAACATACGCTTTAAAAATAATTTCTTTTGCATCTGAAAGTACATTTATCTCGATTTATGCATTATTTTGTTTGTAAAATTGTTTTGAAATGTTTGCTCCTTATCTGCGTTCATTGTGTGCTATGAGGTAGGGTGCGACTGAGATGTATTACCAAAGGAATTTTTTCCGTCGAAGGAGGCGTTCGTGCCGTCGTACGGGGGCACGCGACAGAGGAACATGATTCAGCCCAAGAAGAGTGTTGTGCTATCGACTAAAATAAAAAAAAATCTGTTTGTGTTTGTTTTCTTTCTGTAGACTGTGTGCCCTAATGAGCCATCCTAGTTTCAAATAAATAATAACAAGTTACGAAACGTTGGAAAATTTAGTAGTTCTTCACGTAGCACTCAAAACCTAGTTCAAATAGTTTTTTGTCAAATGCAATGTATTATTTAAGGAAAAATAAACATGAAACACCAGTTAATTCCGAATTATTTTTCTCCTATTCCTGTGTGTGTATTTTCCCTTTCACTATTAGTTGTGTCAGCCGCAACGCTTTTGCTGCACTATATCTACTTGGTGCTTATTAATTTTCCTTGCTGCTTACTGAAATTTTCCTTGCTACGTTTTTGCTGCGGCATGTTGAATTAGTGCTAAATCAATTAAATGCGGCGCTCAATCACGACAGGAACATGTTCACACCGTGCACAAATTTATAAACTAGCCGCAATGTTTTTGCTCCGATATACTGACTAGTTATAGCAATTTTTTGCTTGCCAGGTTATTGCTGCGGTATGTTGAGTTAGTGCTGACTCAATTCATGCGACGCTAGAGCACGGCAGGAACATGTTCACACACGTGTTAAAATCACTTTTCTGGGAATTTGTGCACGGTGTGAACATGTTCCTGTCGTGATTGAGCATCGAATATATTTTGACTGAGCACTACTTCAACATGCCGCAGCAATAATGAGTAACAAATAATATTTTTAAGACTTGCAACGTGACTGACTTGATTCCTAATCATTTAATATATAATTTGAAATGCAATCATGGGTCCATTAGCTTAGTTTTTACCGCGCCATTTCTCTTACCACTTACCGTTATATCACGACTTACTACTCGCTTCTCGGCTGACGGCAAAACAATTTTAAAGGATAGGTACTATAGTGAAGGGTTTTGGAAATAAAGGATTACTTTCAATAATTTACAGATCAACCTCTCTGCAGCAGTGTGCAGACTCTGTATACAGAAATCATCAATGAAACAAAGTTGGACAAAACATAATTTTATTTGCAAAGCACACATCCACAGTGACATACTATCGAGACATTCTGCAGCTGTGAACATTTTTCCTGCCATAGCCCTAGGTCTACTTCGTCTGTAAAAGATAGCATACAAATATAGCAACATTTAATGACGCTTAAAGCTACGGACATTGTGTTAAAGTATTCATAAAAAAATCAAATCTCACTCTTCTCCCAAACATTAAAAAATTGTTACGGCTGCTCTTGCGATTCCCAATATTCATACTAAGATGATGTCACGGACGTTGCCGTTTAAATTTTAAAATCCCTTCTGTTTAAAGGGATGAACGTTACAGCCCCACAATGGTCACATAGGTGTAACCGTCGTACATCTGCCCCCCCCCCCCCCCTACACCACCCCTAAAGCCGGTACAACACAGCACGCGTTATCCTAGACAGGGGTGTCTAATTCGACTCTACTACACATCCATTTTGGGTCACTGCCATTTTGGTTATAAGATAAAGCTGCCAATCTTTGCAGCAAACTTTTAAATAATGCCATCTATTCGCTACCTCTCCTAACGAATAAAAAACTGATAAGATATGGTGAAAAACATGTTTGGATAACCTAATTACATAACTACATTTTATCGTTGCTTTGTAGCCACAGCTGCTTGCAGGCTAGCGGGGCGTTGGCCACCCTTGTCGACGTCCGAGGCTGACTGCACAGATGAGGGTCCACCATGCATGTTAGTTCGATGCGATGAGGGCACCGGGTACCTCCATAGAGAGCCGTCGCACGAGGAGAGCGGCGATCTGAAGCAGTGCGGCGCCGGACTACTAGTTTCGGAGATATGAGTTTGCCGGTCGTCGCAGTGAGCTGGAAGCAGAGCATGAGATTCTCAACCACAAGTTTTATTGAAATTATAGAGCAGCAATATAAAAGCGATACAATAAAACAGCAAATACATTTCATGTATTTCGCTGTAAAACTTTTGAAACCACTAACAAATTGTGAGTTGTGAAATTTTATACTATATTTGATTACAAGTATTGAATCAATACCGGAACAAATGAGTTAGGCCGGCACAACTAGCGAGAAATTTCGTTTCTCTACCATAACTTAAAAAGTTATGGAGAATTTTTGTGACTTTAGTACAAAGTCGTCGTTGAGCATGAGAAGGCAAGATTTGAGACGTAAAACTAGAAGAAACATTTCAGAGATAATTAGAATTCCGGAGTGCAAGAACTGGCAGAGTGAACCCTTTAACTAAACCCTTGCATATTCATTATTCATATATCATATATCATTTTGTACCATAGCAAGTTGCCTTCTCTTAGGCTAACGACTGCCCTCTCTGTGCTTACCCCCGACGAGCTGATCCCCCCTGTGCTCCCCGTGGCACGCGACACCGTGTAACGGTCCTTCGCAGCTGCCTTGCTGAGATTGCCGCCTCCCCCCCCCCCCCCCCCCCTGGTCGACGGAGCGAGGCGATTCCACGGGTGGGCACGCGTCGCATCGCCGGCGAAACAGTGACTTGCCGTCGACGTCGTGCGAAACGTGTGGAGGACATGATGGGACGCCGATGATCGATTTTAAAAGTTGTCCTGTGTTTAAAGAGTGCGTCTGTGTTTATTTTTTGACAAAAGGGGTTAACGAACAAAAGTGTTTATTTTTTATACTCCCTATTTAAGGCAAAGGCGGCAAAGAAATTTTATGAAAATCGTTTGTTGACGGTGTTAGATTTGGTGGCAAGGCATTTAAAAATCGAGGCAATAAAGTGATTGGTGACAAATTAAAAAAAAATATATGCCAAAAACAGATTAGCAGCACAAAGTGTCGTGAAAGTTGCAGTCGAAGAAGCAAGAACAATCGAGAGTTTATGTCCAGTGACAGTTATAAAAAGAAAAAAATCAGAACCAGAGGAAGCGACAATTCTTTTTAGTACTTGTGTATCGTCCTCACCGCGTGCGTTTGGAATTAGTGAGAGCGACTGAGCGCGGTCAGTGCTAGAAAGACCGTCGTGAGTATCGCAGTGTCAGTCTACCGCTATACGACAAAGACAGAGGAACGCCTCTCCCCAGCTCACAGAAGCAGCTAAACGCCTCCATTTTGTAACAATGTCTAGCCAGTGGTCCGGAGGACGCGGATACAGCAACCACGCTTACCAAATCGACCAACAATACGAACAATACGAATACGAACAATGTAACAACGGCAACATCCTCTTAACTCCTGGAGTGCGTGAGTTTTATTACAACGAGCGGGAAATCTGTGATCCTCCACGACTCCCTGTCCGTGGACGCGAACCTCCGTGCGGTGCGCCAACAGTGACCCGTTTCGACGAGCTACCACCTCCTGTGATAACGCGTCACAACAAACCGGTGCCGGGTCATTTCTCCCAGATAACATCGCCAACGCAGGGACGCCGGAATGGCAAGCTATCGCCGTTGACGTCACCGACGCAAGGACGTCGCGACGCTAGGTTTTCACCGGTGGCGTCGCCTATTCAAGGACGAAGGGACGGACGCTTTTCGCCGATTTCGACACCGATTGATACGAGAGGTAAACGCCCCAACTACTTCCGTTTGGTGTAATGGCTGTCCTCTGGAAGTTTGTTAATTGTTGTGTTGCTTGTGTCAACTGTTCCCGATAAGCTATCACTTTCTGAGTGGGGGAGTTGTTGCATTATATAGTAGAGTATTGATCGCTGTTAAAACTTTCCGTCGTTGGAGGACAGCTGCCGCTTTTTTCGTTCACTGGCAAATGGAGATTTCGATGCACTATAGCGATGACTTTTGTCCGGGCATTGATATCCAATTCTATTTGACGCTGCATTCTTTTCGGAACCGTCTCCTTGATACTTCCCCGAAAAGTGTATACCTTCAACCATCCCTCAATTTTGAGTTTCATGTTAGATTGTCTTATTTTCCTTTTTATTTCATAATGGATAAGTACCAGTTGCTAAGAACCCAGTTCAAATATAGTTTTTCTAAAAGCTTGTGCTAAGGATAAATCAAGTAGACATGAGTCTAAAAACCATCAGCCAGTTGCTTATTTGTTCGTTTTTTCGCTAGCCAAATCGTAAAATGTATGGCAATCCATTTGACAACGATGACTTCCTAAATCTCCTGTTTCCAAGGTAAACTTTTCCGCAAATCGGAACGCATTTTCAAAGGATTTTTCAGCAGAAACTGAGCAAGTCTACATATTTTAATTAGTAAGAGGTTGTATTAAGTATAGACATTATATGGGTGATCAGAGGTTATTCCAGCCTATCAAGAATCACTATCAGCTGGCCTATAAATCAAGCTACTTTCTTACCAACAAAAACACACGTACCCGTATGTGATTAGGTGACCAATAATCTTCATGCTTATGTCAGGTCGCCAGGGCGAGCGATTTTCTCCGGTGAAGTCGCCGTCGTTCGAGCGTCGCGTCGCTCTGGGTTCGCCCGAACGGCGCGTGGTGTCGCCCAGCATGGGACGTCGCGACGCTCCCGGACCGCTGACATCGCCGTCGCAGCTACGTAGACAGACCATCATCGTCTCGCCTCAGCGGCCTCCCGCCCCCAGGTACATACTTTCTAGAAATTATTAAGTATATACATTTTTCTTGTATTCCTAGATGGAAAAACGGGATTTTCAGAAGAGACTCCGTGTGTAGACACTGCAGTTCTAAATATCTGACAGGACAGGAATGTCCCGATTTGAACATACAATCTACTCTTCTTATGGCGAAATTGATCCCTATCGAGTCTAGCCCATATCATGACATAAGTAAAACTATTGCTGGCTAGCTTCCGTGCCGATTTCACAGAGTAAGTGCCACCCGATGGCGCTTGCGGTCGATTAATTGAGCGTAAAATAGTCTCAAATGCGAGGAATTGCCGAGAAAAAACGAAATAAAGTTTCTTAACGGCCACTCAATCTAGTAATATCCTTTATTTTTGTCGATAAAGTAGTTTTTTTAAAGTGGTATCAATGGTTTAATGAACTCGTAAGCTCGGGCACTTGTAGGTTAATGGGAGGAAAATAAGTTTAGATAAGTTAATAGGTACACAAACTATCAGTGCCTTAGTTGTAATCATTCGTCTAGCCAGTTTCACAAAGCCCACTACAGTGTAATTTTTCGGGAAAATATCTCGTGTTTAAATTATTCTCGTCTTCCCCATGAATGTTAAACGAAGGCAGCGACGAGAAAAACAAGTAATATTTGCATTCAAGATTTTGTATACAACTGCTACAATGATCCTAGTATAAATAAAAGATATAGGTATCTTGTAATCAATTCACAGTCAGATAGCCAACAGCAAAACAAGCAATCCCTGTCGACCGGACAGGGTGTCGCCATAAAATCATGGCAGCTGTCATTGCCAGAATGCGTTGGAAATCACGGCGGACATCGCGACCGGGATATCCGGTCAGTGTGGATGGATACCGTGGTCTCACTAATACCAGCTGCAGAGTCTGAGCCCATCGGAAGTGTGGACGGTTTTCGCACATGCGTTCTAACGCCTCCGTTCCTTTTAGACCGCACGGCCTGGACACTTCTTGCTACTCGGAACGCGTGTCCTTCGCGGCGTTGTCCGGGGGACCACGTCTAGACGTATCGCTTGGCTCCAGGCTGGACTGCTCTTACACTCCGGTGAAGACGTCCACGCCGCGTCGAGGGGATGCCGTCAATCTTCTGCCGGCGACGTCGCCTGCTCGTCGAGGACTTTTCCAGACTGCGAACAGGACTGCGGTCATACAGCCGAGCATTTACAAGGTACATCTAGCACTCATGTTGGAACGCTGGGTTTTCTGGAGAGATCTATCTGGAGCCAATGAAGGTGTGTGACATTTGGGATTAAGTACAGGCGTTTTTCTGGCTACCTTTCATAGAGAGTTTTTTTGGAATAATTTAGAAGGGAATTACGAAGTAGGTACCCCAAGCTACGCTCTAGAGTCTGGATATCTGGTCCCCACGGCCAACCTAGCGATGGTATGCAAGGCAATACTGCTCTCATATGAGGCTTCATGCTCATCATTTTCCGAAAATATTTGGAAATTCGACAAAACGATGAAAAAAACCTTGCCTAAATCAATAATTTGGCTTGGCCCACAATATGCACTAATGCCAAGAACGCTGTAATATCACCCTTTCCGTTTACTTCCTAAAACACTACGACCAAACACCCTACCTAACGCTAACGCCACCTCATCCTATTGCAGCCCACAACGACGCCGTATCCCGATGACGCCTCCATCCACGCGTCATGGACGACGTCGTCATACAGCAAGCCACCGCGTCGAGCGCTGGCGACGGCGGCGTGCTTCCTAACGCTCTGCGGCGTCGTGACATGCGCCCTGGCGCTCTATCTGCTAGCTGGCGGTGGACGTCAGTACTATTTGGACTTCGCCTTTCTGTCCGGGATGACTGCAATCTTGCTGGGGTCTTTGGGCTTCAGAGCGCGTCGTTGGGAATGGCTGCCGAACAGGAACTACGTTTCGGGTACGTGGATTGCGGTTCCCGTGGTTGATGTGCAAAATGTGACTAGAAATTGTTATCAATTTTAACATGTTTAGAAAAAGCACTTGTGTGATGATTATTTAGGCCTTGATATACACAGTGCACCTCGTTGGTAAAGCAAATTATAAAAGCCTATGATAGGCACGCCATTATTTGGCTATCAAACTCCATGGCATTTCAGTCAGTCTTGGGGAAAACATGGCGTACACGCTTGGATACGGCCACTCTCTGTCTATCGCGATTCTCTATGATGCTCTAGGGGTGGTCGACGATGCAAAACAATGGTAGAGTGGGTGAGGGGGGGGGGGGGGGGGTCGGCGCCAGACTCTGGGTAGAGCGGATGCTGATGGTTGTTACACGCTTTCACGCTCGGAAGAAGAAAGGTTCGTGTCAAAAACAAGAATTTCCGTTTCGTCTTCAACTAGGGAAGCGAAGCGGGAAAATTGCGATGGCAATGGGGATAGATCCCCACGCCATAATTATACCGCACGCAGGGGTTATTTATTTTTTTTTTTTTTAGGAAAACATCTTTTTGAATGGACCATCATTGGTAGCTTTTCATATTTCACTATTCTTTTGGCAATTGACGCTGCTGATGTTATCGTTTTTGATGGTCATCCATCTTTACAGGCTATCCTTAAATGAACCTTAGAACCAAATGAACTTATATAATATAAGAGTCTAAGGGCAATAGCCGTTTGACTATTCCGAGAAAGTCTTTACCTGTGACTTCTGATTCTTGTTGTCTAATATGATGACTCCTTTATGTGCAGGCTACATGATGGTGTCGCTATTCAGCTTGGCAACCGTCTGCTGCCTACTGGCACTCACCCTGCTTCGGCCACGTCCAGGGTCGCCGTTGACGGACCTCCTCGGAGGCGCCGTCTGCGCAGTCTCGGCGCTCTCTCTCCTCCTCGCCGCCGTCGGTCTTGCCACGTCGCACTGTTGCAAGTACCCTCCTCCTGACAACCGAGTCGACCACGGCGTCGAAGGTTTCTCTCTTTAAGCAGCCGGCACATCACCTGAGAAAGCCCTTCATTTACTAGGGTAACTTTACTATTATCATAGGGCTTATAAGATTTAATGTAAATGGCCTAAAAACCCAGCGCCTGTTAGTAGATGTTTGAGTTAATATATTTGTTGATTTGGGGGCGAGCGTAGATATGTGTTTAGGTATTTTTGAACGGATTTGTGAGATTTTTGGAGACTTTTTTGGGACTTGGAGGCACATAAATGATGCACAGCTATGGTTGCATGTATTTTGGTAGTACGATGCAGACTGAAAATCACTTGTTGTAGATGTAAAGGGCGAGAGTCATTGTTATAAGTCATGTTATTGAATTTTGTTTTAGCAGTTAAAAGTATAATATCGTGAAATCAAAACTCTAGTTGAAAAATATTGTGAAAAAAAATGTAATTTCTATGTCACAAGAGAATAATTGCGGAGTGAAGTGAGAGCAATTCTGCGAGAGATCACAGTGTTTGTGAAATAAATACAGATTGTGGCAATCAATTTTGAATACGCTTATTCCACCCATCCACTTCCTTGTCGCTGTATCTCTTCGAGACCTTGGAAGCTCTGGCGCCGGCATCAATTTATCGGCACTCACATACGACCCCACCCAAAGATCTGCACAGAGCACCCATCGCAGCGACTGGACAACGGGCACCGTGACCTATGGCCCTCGACGACTATGAGATTCCTGCGCTGACTTTCACGTTCTCTCACTCCCGCGCAGAAGCCTTCGAATATCTCGGCGACGGGCATTGTTTGCTCTGCTCGCGGGAATGCGATCAACGCTGTGCATATAAATCAATTCGAACAAGCTCACGTGCGCTTGCAGGTAATTTGCTGGATGGTTTACCGGAGGACAGAACAATTTCCTTCTACCGGAATGGAGCAATTGAGAAGTGCGACGTGGTTGAAAATGATAAATTATGGAAACGCGGAAGGTGGCATTCCTCGAGTTTCGAGAACTTATTTCTGACACCTCGATTATTTCCTTGGAGAATGGGGGAGGGAGGGGGGGGGGGGGGCGGTAAGCAGAAACAATATCCCTCCCCCAACTAAGGCGTTTGGAATACAGTTACAGCACAGTCCAGCTGTGAGAGAAGATATAAGTAAAAGGAATGCCCCCCCAGCATTGCTTCCAACTCATGCGTGACATTTCAGTTATGGTTTTAGTGGGGAAAATTAAGAATACTTATTTTATTTGCAAAATAATTCCCAGGATTGTTATAATTGGAAGAAATGTATATATAATAGCTCGAAAAATCAAACATCTTCGCACGAAAAAAGCTTTAGAGCAAAAGTAAAGTGGCGGACAATAGCGAAGATGACGTATAGTGTTTAAAAAAATGATAGTTGACCCGCATGTCACCCCAAAACGACCGGTGGCGCCTCTGCTGGAAAAGTGTGTTCTCTCGCTGAAAGAAATTATACTATTCTAAGAATGGCATTCTTGTACATTTTCAGTGCTTTCAGTTTTGTATTGCAATGTAACAATTATAGTTTGCACATTACGCTGATCCACAGCATATAGGCATTAATAGATAAAAAAATATATTTATAGGTATATATATATATCGCTACACACCAAATTGAACAGTTGAATTCCCTCTCTCGTTACTGAATTCCTTGCGTCGTCCATTCTCCCAAAAGATGCAGCGATTTTCGCTTTAATGTCAAAGATACTATTAGATTGAATTAGACTGGTCATGGTCACATAATAATGATTATGAAGAGTGATGCATAGGAATTACGCCAGGAATTGCCACGGATCACTTAGAGAGTCTTTGGGACAAGCCGCCCGATTGATTTGTATTAAAAGTGGGGTGCGCCCCAATATGGCTTCGGCGTAACTGACAGCAACCGAGCTGGAAATTACAGCACGATCGCATAAAGAGTCACGTTACCACATGGAGTACAAATTGGAAGAAAGCATGAAGCTGTATGTCATGTCATGGTGCCCTATATCGTGGGTGTTGGCCGTCGACTGCAAAAAAGAGCGACCGACAGAGTTTGAACGTAAATCGATCGAAAGTGCAGAAACGTGAATGCAGGGTCTCCAGGCCTCTGCAGTGGTTGGCTGGAGGGTGTTGCCCCGAAAGAAAAAAAGCTGTTCGTCGATCCGGGGCATTGAGTAACTTTTTGTAATGGCTGATTATTGTTTCTGAATTGCACAAAAGGCTAGAATAAAAGGGTAATTGAATTTGGTGCACTTTATATATAGACACTTTTGCTTTCGAGTTAGTGCTCAGTAAAAAAGTGGTTGTAAAAGGAAGGCGATACAAATTTTAAGCTTCCGGAAGTTAACAACGCCTGTAAAAAATTATTACAAAATTGCAACGTCGTATATGAAATCCCGTTTTTCGCTATTTCTTTGATTTATATTAAATCAGATATTTTTTTTATAGGGTCGTTTCAGTCTAGCAAAAGCTACAAACACGAGCGTTGTAAATTCAAGATCGTCCGTCACGATTCGCGATTAATACACCAGAAAAAAATCAACGAAATCATGAGAATAATAAAAGAAACCAAACAATTTTTATGACTAGTTTTACAATTTTCGGTTAAAAAAAATTACTGTCAGTCGAAGATAATCTCTATGGTCACTACCAATTAGAAAATTACATGTTCCCCTAAGTCGTTAGATATCATTTTAACTGGACATAATAAAAACTGGCTATTAATGGTTAGCCAATACTAAAATTGTAACACACATTCACTATATACGATGCAGATACGTTTTAAAATCATAGCCGGGCACATATCAACACACATGTTACAAGTCGCCTTGGGCGCTCTCGCGAGCGGGTCACGGGGTCGACCCCAACCAGAGTCGCGCATACCAATGCTAGCAAGTGAAAGTACAAGACTTAGTGTTACCGTTCGACGTTGTCAGCTCCCCCACCTCACAGTTGCATCGCTCGGTTGATTCCTCCAACGGCTGCATTAGTTGCTCGACTTACAGATGCGACGGTCGTTACGTTTAGCCGTTGCGTTCTGTGAGGATCGTTGTGTTTGGAGACGTTTGTCGGGGTTTGAGACGACTTTTCTTATGAAAGAGATTGGGGTGGGCGAAACTGTTTAACGGATGTGAAGAGATGAGTGACAAGTGTTGACAGGTCGCCGCCGGTGATTATAAAGAGGCGGCGGAATTGGTATGTTTATTTTTTTAATTTATTCCGTTTGTATCTTCAAATTTTTAGGTTATGTTTAATCGATTTTCGATTCGTTTTGGTCTCTACCAATACGCCCAATTTAAATCTGTGCGTGAATTTGTTTGTATTACAAATATCATCGCTTTCTGTTTTTGTTTTTTTCCGTATCGATTAGGCCATGCGTTTCGTAAATCTAATGGAGCGTCAAAGCAAATCTACTTTTCTGTCAGAGAAACGTCTTAAAATAACACAAAATCTGAATTTTTGTCCTAATTTTCTCGCAAAAAGAAGATAGTAACGGAACAAAATAAATATTTTCAAACCATCAAATTATTTCCAGCAGTACCTACTTTTTCAACAATTCCTCAGCACGTTAATGAGCCCGCATATAACTACAAGAAAACATTGTAATGATATCGAAGACAAAGAAGAAGTCGTAGCGTCGTGTAAGCGTGAACAGAGTCACCTAGTTACAGTCGCCAGGTGATGTCGTTGATTGCCCTAGCAAGCCGTTGCCCATGACAGCACGAGCTTTAAACTTGGCCATGTACCACCAGCAACACGCACGGGCCATCACCATAAAATTAAAAAAAAAATACAGAGATTCTAATGAGCAATCTGTTAATTATTACAATAACTAATCCAGTAGCGTCATCAACAAAGCTAAGACGTTAACCCGGAAGCGAAATGGAAGCCAAGAAAGACAAAGCATGTGGAATTACTCCATAGCACCGCTTCCTTCGAACGAACGCCTCGTGCAGACTTTGTTTCTGTCAAAGAGAAACGTCAAGGAATTGTTGTAAAAGTCTGACTTTCAGTGGGTCTGTGTTTGTGTTTGTGCCGTAGAATTACGCAATTGCGCTGGCAATGGAGAGCACAATAGAATCTGTTGAACACGGATCATTGCGTCACTGAAGTTGCAGCCGGAGTTCTGCAGCACGAGCTCAATTCGAACAAACGGCGTTTGATTTATCCATCGTGACGTGCGATTGAGTTTCATGGACTGGATCTGGAGAATAATAAAGACGTTCGTTCGAGAAAATGTGTACTGAAAGGTTGGTTTTGTATCTTACGGTAAAGAAAAGTGTACGGTGGATCTAAATTTCGAGGTATGATACGTTGCAAAAACGCTGGTGGATTTGATTTTGAAGGGAAATTAAGAGGGTTAGATTCCTGTTTATCCTAATTTTAAACCGTCTTGACTTGACCTGCTAGGCTGTGTTGCCGATTCACATACCTATTATCACCCCTCCTCATCAGGTGAACACCAGAAATATAATTACAATGCAATGGAATACATTCGACAGCGTAATCCAATAAATGAATTACGACAGCTAAAATGTTTCAGAAGTAAATATTGCCTTCTAAAAATCCGTGAACAAAGAACAATTTCTGCAACTCGAAGCAACTTAGTTTTTGAAATATACTTTACTACAAGCGGTAGTCTTTACATTTTGAATTCAATGTAATGATAATAATAACATGTATTAAATAATGATGAATTGAGTGCCGTGTGGAGTTTTAATAAAGAACGTATCATACGGTCTATTTTCCGCTTTCGAGCTGTACAATTTTCACGCTGTGCAAGTTTACGATTTACTATTGTTTTGGATATTGGCTATATTTACGATTTGTAAAACCTAAAAAAAAAAATTGTAGCGTGCTGGCTATTGAAGAAAGAAAAGCGGAAAGCCGCAAGTGTGCGTGAGAGACGTGTCGCTGTACAGGATTACGTTTAAAACATAAATTTTATTACTTGCTCAATCGAGAGGCGATGGAAAAGCGTGAATTATGAATAAGAAACATCGAGATTTGTTCGGTTTTGCGAAATTAATCACAAGTAAAAGTAAAAAAATGTCTTGACGTAGATCCTGCAATTATTATTCGGTCCTTTAGGGCACAATGATGTCCAAGGTTGAATCGAAAAATATTTATGTCCTTTCTTAAAGCTGTGAATTAACTGACCATATTTATGTACAGCTTCAATTACATGTTCCATGTATCAAAAATAAACAGCGGTATGACCTTTGCGGCACCGAATTGTCATGTCCAATTGCTCGACGATTTTTCGGCAATTTTCAGATCGCTTTACTTACGGGCAAATGCATAATGTATTAACGCCCTCGGCAAGACTTCCTAGAAACAAAAAATCGCATTCGCCTTGACCTTGTGTGAAAAACACAATGGTACATGACGTTTTGTAAGCTTGCCACCTCTGAGATTAGACTGTTGATCTGGAGCAGTCCCAAATGAACGGTTTGTTTGTTGGAAACACCGGTTCTCGGGAGATCACCGAAGTTAAACAAAGTTGCGCTGGGTCAGGTATTGGATGGGTGACACATGACAAGTCATGTTCGGGAGATAGATTGGACGGATTGAAGTTAGTAAAGCAACTTCATTCGCTTTGCTCATCAATCTCTCGACAGCATGGGTTTGTGGAGGAATCCTGCTGTTCGAGTTGTACCGTCCTTCGGAAGCCGGTGGTCCCCTCTCGATAGGAGTAAACTACCTGCTGGGGTCGGGTTTCTAATTCTCCCTTCTAGGCTAGGTTAGGTTCATCATCATCATTATCTTCATCCACTCATTCACCAACGCCAATTTTGACGAGTTCCACGGGCCCGTTGTCAAAACATTGCTTCGTTAAACCCTTCTATGAACGCCGTCTGGAGCAGCTAATGACGGCAACCTGAAGGGGGGGCAACCTGAAGGGGGGGCAACCCTTAAGTGATTATATCTTGTGATGTTGCCAAGTGTTCCTGTTTTGTACAAATTAATTTAGATTTGTATTTTAATCATAAAGGCAGAATCAAAAGAGTCATGGACAGGTGAACGAGCTCTAAAGGCTTTGTTGGAAGATTCTGTAATCCCACGAATTATTCATCACGACACAAATTTGTGGAATAAGAAATCAA
The DNA here is from genome assembly GCA_947568835.1 of Protonemura montana. Taxonomy (NCBI): domain Eukaryota; kingdom Metazoa; phylum Arthropoda; class Insecta; order Plecoptera; family Nemouridae; genus Protonemura; species Protonemura montana. Next base: position 8,762,116 of record OX387608.1, read on the forward strand.
GATTTAGCTTACAAAAGCAGGTGCTAGTGGGTGCCTCTTTGACATCATGCAAAAATAAATCAATTTCCTGTCGTTCTGGATCCTGACTTTTCAGAATCGAATCGAATTTAAATAACTGAGATCATTTTTTTCTTGCATGTTGCATCGTAAAGTTGTGGTGTCACGAAAATCATAAATAATTTTGCGATTGTGGGATACTTTTAAAGACAGCCACGGATATTGTGGTTTCTCGGTTGGCTCTATGCCGTGACTAGCTAGTCATTCAGATTATAAAAGGAAGTCCCACGAACCATTTGCGACGGCGTTGACATCTTCACAAACTTTGAACCGTGAAAAGCCCATTACAGGTGCACAATTCTTGTAAATATCGAACTCAAACTGTAACATCATTGGGTTTATAGTTAGTCAAAGAGTCACAGCGCGATAATGTTAAACGTTATGCAGGCACATAACAAGTGGTAACGGGTGTTGCTAACTGATAACGCTAGTGTTTTTAATAAACCTCTAGAAAATAAATAATTATGACTCGGAATACCTATACATGTGTATCGTTTGTTGATGTTAGCATTGACACAGATGAATCGAGCTTATATGAATCGTAAATGTGAGTAATCTACGAGAAATAACGGTTTTATATTTTCTAACACTCAAATTGACGGTGATTACTGTTTTGGTCTGTGTGTTCATGTGGCAATCGGTCGGAAAATTTATCAAAGACACTTTTAACATTAACGCTGGGACTGGGACGCATTAAACCTAAAGATAAATCTACCCCCTGTTTTTCCAGCCATGGAGGAGGTCTACGTGGTGAAGCTCAAATCGCGTCCGGAGACGTCGTCGCTGTACCCTTCCGAGCGTCGGTACAGCGCGTCGACGGTCGGTGGCTTGGGATTGGTCCATTTGCTGCTCGCCGCGACGCTCCTGGTGCTGGCGACTTTAGGGATGGCGTCTGAGGATGCAGAGTCTAGGGGACGCTACGCAGGCGCCGTCGCTCTCGGGCTGGCGGCAGGCATCGCGGCGGGTGTCGCGTTTTTGGCGTGGCGGAGGTACGTGATATCGAGGGGTGACACGGAGAGGAACTGTGATAGTTGTGCGGCTTCTTTCGGTACTCAAAGTGTGTGATAACCTTGTTTCATGATCTTTGAAGTTCTTTCTCAAGAAGATATCGGAAAATACCAGTAGGTATAAAAATTGAACTGCAAATTTTAATTTGGATATTATAGAGAAAACAATACTGAGATTGATACTCATACATTTTATAACTATGAATCATACTCGGCCTTGATAAGGGGTTCAATGTTCAGTTCCAGAGAAGATTTAGAATCGATGCAGGGTTTTGGTTTTTCTTGTGATCCCACTAGGGAACTTAAACCAGCAAGCGATGGATGGAAAGGGAGCTAGACGTGAAAGGATCCCTTATCCTACCTTGCGAAACTGGAATCTGTGTGCCCGAATAGCTTAGTTGGTAGAGCACCCGACCGGAAATTGGGAGGTCCCAGGTTCGTATTCCGGTTTGGTCAGTATCAGAACTTATTAAAGCTGTTACTAAGCTTCACATCCATAAATGATATAGACGGACGACAATATTATGGTTTCCTAACTGAAAATTAATCGCTGTCAGGACCAAAAGTTTGACCTTTGGTTCTAAAACTAGTCCCCGAAGACCGATTCACGTAATTGTTTTCAGGTGGTATGTCGACAACAATATTCGACACTTCTTGGTCGCCTCCAGCGTCGCCGGCGTCGTCGCTCTGGTGTGCCTCTGCCTGACCTCACTCGCCCTGGCGTCCGTTCAGGAGGAGATATCGGCGCGCCACTTCCAATCACGCCTCGCACCCACGATGCCTTTAAACGCCACCGACGCAGACGTCCAGTCACCTCTCGTCGATGCCCCAACGTCAATACTCGACGCCACAACGCTCACCTCCGACCACGACGCCATGACCGAAGATGCCAACGACACACTGACAGCGACTTCTTCAGACAATGGTACTCATTATGAGGCTAGGAGCGGCGGACAGTGGATTTACGACTACGAGCGATTCCAGGAGATCAGAAATGTGGTTCTTGTCAACGTTCTCGTGGCGTCTGCTCTGGAGTTGGCGTGGTGTGTATTGTCTATGCGTTTGGCGTGGCGGGGAGTCAACAATGTGTATACGGATGGCGATGAGGTGGCCATGAATCAAGGAACGAGCAGGAACAAGTATCTGCCGGACGCGAAGAGGCTGAGGAGTCCTGACATAATTCACAATCTAGCTGTGAATGTGGTGAGCAATGAGATCGACCAGTATTTGCCCAAGGGGGAGAGTACTCGCGAATATGAGGACAGGGTGAGAAGGTTTCTGGCGTCGAACGACGGGGTTGATGTGGTAATCAAGCATTAACGGGATTTGCTCAATTTGGGATCGATGAGTTTGTATTTCGGAGGACATGAGTGCCTTTAGCTTCTGCAATACTAAAAATGTGATTTTTCAAGCATGTAGCGGATCGTGATTCGTCAGATTTTAATCGCAAACTGAATATTACGTGATTTAAATGGGTATAATTTTTTTAATTTTGAGTGTAATTATTTCTTGTAATTACAACCGTGCGATTTACCAAGACGGCCGACAGCAAAATGTTGAAGGAAATTGAAAGCTAGATCACAGAAATACGCGAAATATCATATTCAAGAAGCAACATAATATCAGGAAATCCTCTGAAGATCGATGAACCCAAAAAGTAAGAACTACTTCCTAAAACAACATCGGTTACACGGCTACGAGTCTGCGGAATATAGGGAAGCACATCTATTGACCATTTGGGGTAGTTGACCTTCCACCGAACCCAAACGAGTGAAATGTATAATGGGACAGTGGTTAGACTTCTTGCCAATTTCTATGTATTTTCCTGTGAAGTGATCTCCAGTTTCAAAAGCACATTTTTTTATGATAAGTGACTGTACGTTTGTCAGATAAAGATTAAATATGAACAAGAAGCTATGAGTATTAAAATGTGTAAACCTGATTTCCATCCACTGCACTTATACATGGGAATATACGTTCCTATATTATTACAAAACTGTTTTCGTTTGAGGGGCAAACCATTTGCCAGTGCATGTGCTTCAATGCCCAATACCTTAAAAAGTTATTAGCTATAATTGTAATGTATGCAAGTATGGACAGTCGCTAAAGGACATGTTGTTTACCGAGCTTATATGCCCAACTAAATCATTAGATGTTTTCGATCTCTCATACATGGTGTGTGCGCGATTGTACATCGCAAGAGTGTCACCCTAGTTTGGCAAAACTAGGTCAAGCTCAAAAGAGTTTGTAAAACCTTGCAAGAACTCCATGTCGGCGGCCTGGCCAACAGGGTGGAACCTGCCATGCAGAGGCAAGCACTTCGCTCATTTATATCACGAAACTAGGCTAATTATTTGGCGTTCATCTTTTTGTTTTCTACCTTCGGTGTCGGTCGTCCACGCAAGGGTGACGATGTCAGAGAAAAAAACCATGACAAGACGACAAACGAGACGAACATTTCAAGAAGAAGAACACGAGTTACTTGAAGCAAATCGAAATAGAATTAAAATCGTAGCACGTACCTGATGGAAGTGCGGTTATGTGTCGCGAGGCGATGTCTCCGTGGCGATAGCTCTTCTGATATCGTTTTCTTTAATCCATTGAATACCATCTCGTAACTTAGCACAGTCAAATTCGGCTAATGATTTCACAATAACTAACAAAAACTAAACAAAAACCATAATGAATAAGATATATTAACAACTCGGCTCAATCTGTTGCCGACCTCTGGCCTTCAATCTAAGAGTGGTTTGGTTTAGGTCACGACTGTCATGGCCACGTTATACCTGCGGTTTCAAATCAAATCAAAGCCATGCTCCAATGGCGAAGCTATTAATTTAATGAACATCTAAATAGAACAAGAACAAGACCATAACAACAGTCGACGAGGATCCGATGACAACATAACGTATGAAACGAAAAAGAACCCGTACCTAGCGCACACATACTTTGTGCTATAAATTTTGCATAACAAAGCATTATTATGGATGTGAGTGAAAGTGACGAACCAGCTGAACAATTCAGAATGTTTACACAATTCGGCCCGTCTCTAGCAGTCTGATAAATGGATTAATAAATAACAACTCGTTACGTTGGATTCAATTTTTCAGCCCGTCATGGCCGATGATTGAAGCGATGGAATGCACGGGATTTCGAAGCGTCGAACTGACTCGATTTGATGAGCAGAGGTTACTGTTTGCTACCTAGTACATGGGTCGCAAGGCTGTGCTCGGGAAAGGAATAATTGACATATGATTGGAAGAATGCAATATTTCAAAAAAAGGTTTTGGACGGTGTTTTACATATTTGTTAAGGTCGCTTTCAAGGCGACCCCAGATTAGTTACAAAACCAATGGACGCAAATAGGGTTTCCACCAAGGAAATTAAAGAGGATGGTTTAAAGTGACCGCATAGACCTCGGATTCCGAGTCATTTCTCAAGTATTTCACCAGGTATAAATCAGACACAAACATATTTTGATTACAAACAAGATTTTAATAATAGCTAGATAGAAAAATAAAGGACATAGTCGTTTAGTAGTGGTTGTAGGAGTCTTTCGCTAACTAGGTAGTATTGTACTATTCTTGATATGTCAACTGTAGATCAACATTTATGACTGTCGACCACACCCTGGCGTCTGTCTTCGCTTCTAGGTCTCTGACAGGGACGTAAGGAGGTTGCTCGTTTGAGGCTTGACCGCTATGGCCGTCAGCTAATACAGGAAAACAGAAATATATACGGAAAACTGGTAACAGACCAGTTAAAAATAAACTTCAGTGAAGATTTGGCGTAGATTTCTCACAAAGGGGATCTACCTGTCCTGTAATCCTACAATAATGCTAAAAGGACAATGTCTTGATTTATACTGCGTGCTGAATGGGATTTCTGAGCATGTACTTGAAGATAAAGAAAGGGATATGACATAAACTGAAATTGATCCTAGCTTATGAGTGCCCGATCTTTTTCAACAACAACAAAACTTATGCTAAACGTTCAGAGAAGCAGACATGAGACGCAGGGTGGGTCGTTTATTTCAGGGGTAGGCTTGTGTGAGAGTGTGGGTGTTGGGTGGCAGTAGAACGTGTTGGTTTGCGCTGGATTATTGACTTGTATATATAGTAAAATAACATGTATACTCGTTGTATAGTAAAGATATGTAGTAATGCAGTAAGTAATGACTGGTTGTTTGCGTGGGCTGAGACTTTGCAAGCGAGTTTTGCGGATTCTTCTCCCCTGCGTATACAGCATGTCTCGGCTCACAAATTTCGCCACAGATTTGTGCTAGTCGAGGAGGGCATGGACGATAGAACAGTTTCGATACCGTCTTGAGTAGAAGACGGATTTTGCACGCACCCATAGAGACAAATCTGCTGGGGGACTCAAAATGAAAGTTTCAAAAGTTTTAAGTCTTGTAATAGACCTACAGTCTGGGAGTTTTGAAACTTTTGGTTCTGGGTTCATCAACAGCGCTCAATTTGTTTGGCAAGCCATGCCTCTTTTTTCGCGGTGAGGAAAAAATAGTGAGAAACTACTGGATAAAGTAATGTGACAAATATCTGTTGCAAAGTTTGCACTTTTTGGTTTCTAGCAAAGAAAATATTTTAAAATATTTCTGTTTATGGGACAAGAATGACAGAAATGACCTTTATGAAGGTGTAGAGCAGAAATGGATTTAAGACCATCACTGGAGATGCGTATATTGTGCCTTCAGAATTGAGCCAGATTATAAAAAATCATGGGGTTTCTCGTCGTAATGTGGACCGCATAGGAAGAAATCATACCAGAACAACTCTGCATTATCAAGGCAAAGGATTGCAGGTCACTGAACGTTAGCATGGGTGGTTCACCGGTTGCCTATCCTCTCGGCTAGCACAGATCGACGGCAAAACGGGCAGGCTAGGCTAATCAGACGTAACTAGTTAGGCGTTGACCATCAAGTCTCCGCTCTATCATAAAAACTCGTACACTGAAATGATATTTACAGTGGGCACCAACGGCGGTAAAAATGCGTCGTTGGCGTCTTCGTTTGGCGTCGTTTTTGCCGACGTCGGTGGATTCATAGAAATGCTCGAATGGGTTCAACATTGGTGACATAGGATTGTGAATGGGTGAATCATTCTGAACAGTTTGGTGCAAGATAATTCGGTCTCGGGCTCGTCGAAAGTCAAAAATATGTCCTCTTTAAAAAAAAAAATCAAGGACAGAGTGCTTTGTGGAGTCCTTCGAGTGCAAAAGAAATCTGGCGCCAAAGAAAATACAATTCAGGTCGATTTGAATCCACAGATTAAAATAACTCAACCATAAATGCATCAGCAACCCTAAAATGGCGTCTGCTGCAGCTTTGCAAAACTCGACAACCAAATGCCCTAAACAATCTTGTCATTTTCTGACCCTGAGACGAGAAAAGCTGTGATCCCACCGAAACCCGCAACGCGCGTAATAAATAATAATAGCTAATAATAATAATAAAAATATTAATAATAAATAAAAAAAAAATGTCTTCGCAATAAGCAAAGGACCGCACAAAGTCGCGGCGACTTTGTCTATAATAAGAAAACGTTCGATGGAGTCAGTCTCAACTCTCGTTTGGCGCGGCTGCCTCGCATAAGAAGCCAACGTGACACGCCGCTTACATAGATAAGATGAACAGCACTATCCGAACCGGTACCAGCACCGGGCCTGTTCACTGGTCCACCTCCGGACTGCGGGACGATGTAGTCGTACCGGTCCGGTTCGCAGGGCAAACGGTCACCACCTGAAACGGTGCGAATCCGTCGTCGCGGAAATACGGGTGACTGATGGAAGACGTTGCCGACACCCGCTGAAGGGGGTCAAACCGGAGCATTTGCTGAAAAGGAAGAAAGGGGCAACGGTGAGGTTAACGGGTTATCGCTGGGAATTTCTTTTAGTTACTGAAAATTGACAAGGTAAGCTCAGATGTAACCAGATGTAACTGATGTAAACAGATGTAAAACTGTAAAGGACTAATTAAAAGCATTTATCATCAATGTTTAATAAAATAATCTAAAATAAAATTGAGTATACCATTTTCCAACGAAAAAGTGTGTTACTCTACAATAACTTGCAAATTCATTGAACAATTTTCTTTTAAATAGGCCTTGAAGGATGACCTCGAACGTTAAAATATAATCACACAAGCCTGGGATTCATATTTTCCTTATTTCCTAGAACTATAAAAAATATCAAAGCTATTCCCAGTTTTGTAACCTGTTCTAGTACATTTATCAAGGACAAGAAAACTTCACCGATTTAACATCTCATTACTAAAGGGCAAAAGAAAAAACCATCAGCTCGGACCTATTACCGAATTATTCTTACTTCTTAGGGGTTGTAAGTAACCCCAATTAATGGGAGAGGAGTATTTATAATTTTATTCCCTAGACATAGTGCTATGTCTTGCACATCATTTTTGATTTTAAAGACAATAAAAATTACTTACTTACTTACTTACTTACTTACTTACTTACTTACTTACTTACTTACATGCTTCTACTCTAATGTTAATCAGTATATACTGTGTCCCAAACAAATAATCCCCAATCTCTCCATGACTTCACCACCCTTTAGTCCTACTGGCAGTGTCAACAGTGTCAATGCTTACTTCTAGCAGGTCCTGTCCCTGCGTGCAGATGCTAGGGATGACGACCTTCAGCTCCATCGGGGGTCGCCGTTGGAAGCTGGACCAGCAGATTGACACGTTCTCAGGCCATGACGATCTCGTCGGGGTCCCGATCACTCTGTCCAGGGGACAAGAAAACAGGGCGTTAGACATGCATGGAGCACCGGCTTAACTTCGGCTGCTAGGCTAAGCTGTTTTGACAAGAAAAGACATCAAGGTTTAGCTGGTTTCAGCCCTGGACTGATTTGATAAAATATTTTTTGCCACAAGATTTGACAAAAATTCCCTCTATGCTAGGCTGATTCATTATCGGCATAGGGAAGCAAGATTCAGTTTTATGTTTTAAATTTGGATTATAAACAACTATAACACTGTTAAATTTTTTTTAATGCGAAGTAAAATAACTAGTTTTCCCGACATTTCGCAAATTATGCCTGTTTCTTCACCAAGTGTGACAGTAGTTGTGACATTTCTTCGATAAAAAACAGCACAAAAATAAAAAAAAATTACCTAAGATTCTCATAAGATATACATAGACAGTCTCTTGGATTCGTTTGCTGCATAATCTGACTTCTCACCCCATATGACCTTCCCTAATCGGCGAATCGCTCATAAATAATTGAACAACCAATCTCATCATAGCCGTTCGCCAGGTTTTAAGTTGAGAGGCACCAAATTAAACAAGACGTGGGTGGCGGACAAGGTGTCAATACCGAACAGAAGATGTCCCTGTTCTCTAGTACCGAGAGCTATAGCCTTCTTATAGCTAGCTAATTTATGCAAAAATTTAACCAGGCGTCAGACACAGCTGGCAAACACTGCATTAAAATGACAAAGCAAAAGGTGCCGTGGGAACCGCATGTCCGAATTTACTGAACGCACGAGTAGTGTGTGAGAGTGTGTGTGTGTGTCGGTAACTTCCAAAGAGATATATCGGGAGGGGGGGGGGGGAGGGGGGGTCGGCTTGTGGCTATACACACATGTGTGGGTTGCTTGGTCTTTTTTCCTTCAAAGAGCAGCATCGTGTAAGTGTTTTGTATTGCAAAGAATTACGGACTCTGCGGGACAGTGCGATTTTGACAGATTGCTGTAATCTATTTGAAAATAATTTTACGGTTGTTTTTGGTGTTCGAAAATCTTTTTTTTTTCTTTTATTGCAAGATAAAAAGGTTATTTATGATAGAGAGTTTTGTAATATATGTATACACACCGCAGCGGTATAACGTTAGTTTTCATTTGTCTTCTCACGACTGTAGGGATAATTAAAAGCAGTAGATGAATGTTTAAATGACGAGATAAATGCCCCTTTAATACCGAATTGAATTCTCGGTGCAATAGCTGATGTGCCTATCCAGTGTGAACGACGGTCAAAATCTCAATGTGCTAGCAGGTTTCAACCGTCTCCGCTAGAGCGCGCTGACTTCTCATACGTTGTAACTGGTCAACACTCAAAACCAAACCTAATGCCTTAGTTAGAGACAAGACTCGCCTTGCGATGGAAAGTTATCGCTTCTCGGCTCCCTGAGCTAAGATCAAAGTGTAGTATCTGTTCTTATCAGCCTGAACTCTGATAAAGTCCACACTGTGGGCTTACAAGTTTAGCTGATTTTTGGAAAACGATGGAGCGATAAGAGCTTGCTCTTCCTCCGTCACGGGTCGTCCTGACGTTGCAGTACTGTCAGGTTCGGCCCAATATAAACAAACCGATGGTATATAGAAAGATATCTTTAGCTGCAGAAGTTAGGTAAGTTTTGAGTTAGTTAGGGGGGGGGGGGGTCGGAATGGGTTACACACACATATGTGGGTTGCTTGGTCTTTTTTTTCTTCAAAGAGCAGCATCATGTAAGTGTTTTGATTTGCAAAGAATTACGGACTCTGTGGGACAGTACGATTTTGACAGATTGCTGATATATACTTGAAAATAATTTTACGGTTTTATTTGGTGTTCGAATTTTTATTTTCTTTTATTGCAAGATAAAAAGGTTATTTATGATAGATTTTTTTGCAATATGTATACACACCGAAGCGGAATAACGTAAGTGGCGATGAGGGAATTTTTTATTTGTCTTCTCACGACTGTAGGGATAATTAAAAGCAGTAGATAAATGTTTAAATGACGAGATAAATGGCCCTTTAATACCGAATTGAATTCTCGGTGCAATAGCTGATGTGCCTATCCAGTGTGAACGACGGTCAAAATCTCAGTGTGCTAGCAAGTTTCAACCGTCTCCGCTAGAGCGCGCTGACTTCTCATACGTAATAACTAGTCAACACTCAAAACCGATCCTAAGGCCTTAGTTAGAGACAAGACTCGCCTTCCGATGGAAAGTTATCGCTTCTCGGCTCCCTGAGCTAAGATCAAAGTGTAGTATCTGTTCTTATCAGCCTGAACTCTGATAAAGTCCACACTGTGGGCTTACAAGTTTAGCTGATTTTTGGAAAACGATGGAGTGATAAGAGCTTGCTCTTCCTCTGTCACGGGTCGTCCTGACGTTGCAGTACTGTCAGGTTCGGCCCAATATAGACAAATCAATGGTAAATTGAAAAAGTGTTGAGAAATACTTCTCTTCCGATCTCAATGGCGATGGACCATCTGATAGATTTTCATTTCCGGGCGCTTATCTGGCTGGACATTGCAAAACTAGCCCTTGATAATAACGCCGTCAGTGGGTTGAAGAGCTTGAACTGTGCTGCTGTGTACCACTAGCTCTTGTTGGAAAGACCCAAAGAATTGCTGAATACAACAGCAAAGTACGAACAGTTCTAACTTAAAAAAATCATGGCTAGGTCTGTTACATTTTCCATGTATCCCATGTGCTAATCACAATTGTAACATTTACTAGTTTTCATAACCAGGCAATCTCTTTTATAAATCATCGTAGATAGCTAGATAGCTAGAATAAACCCTGAGTTTTCATAAACAAGTATCCCTTCAACTGTTGCAGCTCAATATATGATTTAATATGTTGTTATTATCTGCCTGATAGCTCTGATTAAGTCCACACTGTGAATTTTAAATCCAGCTGGTTTGAAATGGTGCAATGAAGCAAAAATGAAGCTCAAATAAACTTTTTTTTTTTTTTTTAATCAAATTCGTGATGAAAATGACAAATTTCAATACTTGTAAGAGCATAAAATGTTCATACGCATGGACAGGGAACAGCCAATAGTGCAATGGAATATTTTATTAAAAAATAAATTAACGTTTAGCTCAGGGTATAATATGGTTGGAAGAACCACCGCGACAGTCTTCGAAACAGAAGCTCTAAAAGTAATGACATCCTTGAATCCTGAACGTATCTTTTGACAAAACCTGGAACCACCGGTCAAGACATCGACAGTTAAATTTAAAGCCATAGCTTTTGACTCACTGGAAGATCCTGTCGAGCTGGTCTCCTTCGGAAGAGCCCTGGAAGAGTGGAGTTAGCCGGAAGAGTTCGGCCATGATGCAGCCGCAAGACCACAGGTCCACGGCGGTGGCATAAGGTTGCCCCAGCAGCACCTCCGGAGGTCGATACCATAGCGTCACCACCTGGCGATAAAGGAAGGTTAGCGAGAATTGAAACTCCAGTTGAATTGGTGCTACAGTCCAGAATCTAGGACATCTCCTCAGATCCCAGCTCTTGCAATCCCAGTGTGGTGAAATTCGTGATATTTTCTAACAATTTCAGTGTAAATATACATTATAGTCCATCCCCCAATTAAACGGTGCACATATTTTTAAGTTTTCCAAGACGCAATTATGGAGGCGAGGAGACCATTCTGGTCAGGTGTCAACATTTCTATACCGTGTTGTCAACTCACGTACCTACCCCCCGCCCCTTCCCGTCGGGTACCAATCATGCATGCATTGTATGCCATCAACGCAGACATATCAATCAATTGCGACAGTGAGCATGCATCAGAGGTATTCTACAAACGCGTGGACAAAGACTGAAGCTTAAAACTCTCATCACCTCTTACTAGGGAGTAGATGAAAACAGGACACATAATTGTCAACTCACAACGGAGGTGAGCCTCATGTCGAAGTCGTACGTCTTCGCGAGGCCAAAGTCTGCCAGCTTGACGCCTCCAGATGAAGTGACCAGTAGGTTCTGAGGTTTGAGGTCGCGGTGGACAATGCGATGAGAGTGGAGGAAGTCCACGCCGCATAGCAGCTGGTACATGATGTCCTGTGGGCACAGAGGGAGGCGTTTTACTAACTCTATCATCATGTGACAGGTTCAAGACAACAGAGCGAAGTGTTTCACCAATCCACGCTGTTTTGAGGATGATCTGAGCAAACTGAATTAAGATGTTGACATTACCTCCACCCTCAGCTACTCGCCCAAAAATAACACATTTCGCAAGTCTCGTCGGATGGTCAATCATCCGTTACGCGATTCAGCGTTGTGTTGCTTAACCTCCGTCTTCAGTGAATAATCAAATTTTTCCAGTTTATGAAGATGGAGTTGGTTTTTGTGGCATAAACTTTCACGTACTTGCAAATTGAAGCATGGTTAGCTTATATATTTCCAGAACTAAGGTAAAAAGTTTACAAGGATCAACCATATTATAGAAATGTAGGTCTGTTCGGACTCTTTTGAGCCTAAGAAGCCTTAGTTATTGAGGCAACCAAAGTTAAGCAACACTGCGCTAGGTCCGGTATTGGATGGGTGACCATCATACACATGACCAGTTCTGTTTGAGAGAGAGGTTGGAGGGATGAAAGTTAGTACAGCAACTTCATTCGCCTCGCTTATCAACCTCTCGACAGCATGGATTTGTGGAGGAATCCTGCTGTTCGAGTTGTACCGTCCTTCGGAAGGGACGCTAAGCCGGTGGTCCCCTTGGTGCTTTTCAACAGGAGTAGGCTACGTGCCGGCACCGGGTTTCCCCTCCTCCCTTCTAGGCTAGGTTAGGTTCATCATCATCCTCATCATCATCCACTCATTCACCGACGCCATTAGACCAGTGCCGCAGGGCCAGTTGTCAAAACAGTGCGTCGTTAAACACCACAAATAATAATAAGAACCCAGGAGGACTCACCTTGATACGGTACGCTTTGAGCCCGGGTGGTGGACACCGCTCCATGTAGCTGGTGAGGTCCTGCTCAACGTGTTCGAACACAAGGAACAGCACCAGCTGTTGTTCGACGCGCTGTCCGTGGCAGATGTCCAGAAGCCTGAAAGAACGCAGTCAAGTGAGAGGGTGATAAGAGGGTGCTATGTTGTGAAAGATAAGAATGTCGAGGGGTTTGCCGTGAAGACAATTATACTGTTGCGATGCTGGTCCATCCGCCACAGGACGGAAATTAGAAGGTATTAAGAAGTTTTCCACGGTTTTCCTCGTGTTAAAAAGCAGAGATTTTACGGTAGAACGAGGTAAAAGCATTTATACGCGTACAAATGAAAACGTTTCCTCGTTATCTTTCAAAGAAAACAAGGGAACTCTTTCTTTAAAGTAGAAAACAGTCAGTGCTGAACGACTCGATGATTGGCCAAGAAAAATCCAACGTTTTCGGATAGTAGCCGTCAGTAAAAACTTTCCAGATCGCAGGGGCCTTATCGTAAGCCGTAATTTCGTAACCCTGGTATTACTGTCAGTACCACCGAGCTAACTAGCACCACAATAGCACCAAGTAGTTACCGAAACCATTTTCCACCATTTTCAGTAACTCTGGCTTCAGTAACGCTTCATGCAATCGGTTGCTCTGTCCTCAACGCACTGATGATCAACTAAAGCCCAGTATGCCTTCTTGATAATGCTACCATCTTAGCACCTCCGTGGCACTGGTAATTAACCAACTCTAGCATTGTTGAAACCACTGGAAGTTTTACGAAGAACCGTGGTAGCACCGCCAAATGGTCGCTTTGGCTACTGCGGTTTGTCTGCCCCGAACGGTTCTACAGAAAGTGGGAAACTGAACAAAATGTGACTGTCCAATCATTCAGCCAATTTTAAATCGCTGCTAACGAACCAGAAAGCGAGACATAGTTCCAACTTCATTGGAATCTGGCAATGCAGCCGGTTTTCCCAGCGCGGCTTCCAATTAGCCCGACATCGGCGCGGTCCTGGCGGAGATTGCCGACGGATTAGCAGCAAGCTATCGCGACCGCTAATCTGCGCAATGGTCGCACGCTTTGTTTACCTCGTGGAAAACATGCCGCACGGATTTGCATGTCGGCGCCGAGGGGAACGAGCAATGACTTGACACTAACCATGCAAGTGTACTTTACTGGTAAACGTGCAGGTTTTGCAATGTTCAATGCAGATTTGGAATCAGATTTGAAATCATGTGACTTATGTTAGAGAGGATGAGATATTGGGGATGGTAGTGGGTTAGGAATGGCTACATAAAGATAAATTACATTTTTTGTAAAAAAAATCATTTTCGTAGTTCACTTGGAAAAAATTACTATACAAAATATGAGTTTCAATGGTAGATTCAAAGTTTGGTAGCCTTAGCGATGCTGAAATCGCATGGCAGAGGTTCTAAAATCTGCTTTCTTATGTTACCACAAGTAAAATTGTCCATTCCTTGAGAGAAAACACCAAATCCAAGTCACCAAAAGCCATTTTTGCTATAAGAACTACTGAAAACAAATTCACTTGACATGGATTTGACATGGCTGTATCTTCTTTAACAGTAAAATTAATAATAAAATTGTCAAGCAAAATTTGTTTGTGAAACTACTGGAAACCACAAAATCTGGACTCCGGAACGAATGCGCTGGACCCCTACAGTGAAAATAAATAATTTTTGGTGTGATTACCGCTGAATTTTATATAGATACACAGAAATGTTACAGAGAAATGTTTCACCATTTGGACAATTAGACTAAATCAATCCAGCAGCAATCGGAGTTTCCTGAATCCATTTGCTTTCATTTATGAATAGCAAAGCAGCTACCCTAAGAGTCATCAAGGGGAAGTACCGTGGAGATAAAATCAGTAAATCAAGGTTCTTACCTGACGATGTTGGGATGCTCATACTGGTCAAGCTGCTTGAGCAACGCGATTTCCCTCAACGTGGACATCGGGACGCCGTCCTCGGTGAGTGGCACCCTCACTTTCTTCAGCGCCACGATGACGCCGTTGTTGCTCAGGTCGCGCGCCTTGTACACGGTGCCGTAGGCTCCTGGAACACAGCAAAAACGGTGAGTTAGCACCGAGGCTGGGCGTTAGGCGGGCACGGGGATGTCTGGACTGGCATTATGGAAACACCGGTTCTTGTGTTACTTGAGTTGTCTCGTGCTAACTGAAGTTAAGCAACATTACTCTGGCTCAGGTATTGGATGGGTAACCACCGAATGGATTGGCGTGTTGGATACGCCGGACAGAAGTAAAGCGACACTGCGTATGGGTGATTTTTAATTGGGATTGGGACGGGATTAGATTAGGGGGCTTTTCCGGTACAACGGAAGCACAGATATTAATTAAGTTTTCATAGAACATCTCTGCGTTCCACGTGCTTTATCCAGCAATAGTGCAACCGAAAGATTGCAAACCGATCAAAAGTAATGACACTTTCCCAAAGTTTTAAAGCGAAAAGTTCACAATATGTTCTCACCAAGCTTGAAAAATAAGAAGAAAATTCCGAAATCAAACATGTCTCCTTGTTTTAATATCGGTAGCTTTTTTCTTTCTATTTTCATTCGGATTTTTAGGACAATTTTTGGAGAAGAAAAAGTCTAAACATCCACGGAAAATCGTCAAATACTGGCCGTGTCTGTCTTAATTAGTGAGTGTGTAGATTTCCCAAAACCCACATCATATCATTTCATTTCATGACATCCCCGCATTCTCGCGAGCCTACCTTCTGCGAAATTGAACTTGAAAGCTAAAACCATTGAGTTAATAGGTTAAGTCAGAGAGCCAGAGTTAATGTTTCTTTTTCCGCCACCTGATTGCGCCTACGGCCGTCTACTAACCTCTAGAATTAAATAATTACTACACAAAATGTCTGAACTAGTAGATAAATCGTTGAGGTTAGCATTACAAAGATTAATTGAGCGTAAACCAGTCTCAAATGCGAGTTATCTGCGAGAAATAACGGAATGATATTTCTTAACGCTCGAAACGACGGTGACTCCACCTAGTAGCATCTGCTATTTTTTTGTCGGTTAAGTAGTTATTTGGCGGCCATTTTTCGCGAATACAGTTTAAAAATCAATGGCAGAACGATGCCACGGAATTGAGATGCACAAATGCTGCACACAGCGCCGCGAGGATTAGAATTATTTCTTGCTGCATCACTCATGAATTCCATTTCGCATGTATGATCTCGCGGCAGCAGCACACACCAACCGAGCTCTACAAAAAAAAACACACACACACACTCACACAGACACATAGCTATAAACACGCTGGCTAGCCGTCCAGTCTCAATCAAATTGGAAACAACATTGTCTGGAAACGATTAATCTACCAAAAACTCAATCGCTGCATTCTTTGGCATGTAAGTGCATTGACATGTAGCAAACACCAGCAAAAAATCGCGCACGCGTGTCGAGCTGAACGCTCTTACCGCGCGGAGCTGGAACGTCTTTGCATCGTCTAGTCACCCTTTCGTAGCCCCACAAAGACTTGTTGCGCGACCGTCGTATCGAAAGGGCAAGGGTTGTGATCAAAAGCCGGTCCAAAACGGTCGATCTCATTCCCATGGCCCTTGCCGTTCTTTGTTCGACGAATACACGTTGCAAGGGTCCTTTTGTGTTGCTCGGCTTCTTCGAAATGTGCAAGAAGCTGGTCGTCGATGCATCTACCGGATTCCATATATGGCTTATACCGACCTGGTCGCGAAATGCATTTAAGAATGCAGCTGCGCCCGATGGGTGGACGGCGTTGCGCACGTTGCATACGTGAGATGAACGATGCACTTTTCGTTGCACGCGTCGTCGCGGGGACATTGTTTTGGATTTTTTTTTTTTTTGGTTATTCGATGGATGAAAAGTTGTGGTCATGCGGGGAATGTGTTGCTGCATGTGAAGCCATCTTTTCGACGATATTTTCAAAATAATATCATGAAACGAGGGAAATTAATGAGCAGATTCAAAGGCGTATGTTTTAAACTAAACAGTCTAGCCTGTGGGAAAATAAACCAGCTCAAAGACTGACCCCCAGCATTGCTATCAACTCATGAATGAAAGTTCAGTTATAATTTCAGTGGTGGGATTAAACGAATTGATACATCGGCAAAATAATTCCCAAGATTGCAATAATTGATAAAAAAATATGCATATAACAGCTCGAAAAACAAAAAAACTTAAAACGACAAAGGCTCTAGACTCTAGAGCAAAAAAAAAATGGCGAAAATCAGCGGAGATGATTGGTAGTGTTTTTTTTTAAACGGCAGTTGGCCCACATGCCACCCCGAAACGACCGAAGGCGCCTCTACCGAAAAAATATGTTTTTACTCTGAACATATGTAGTCAAAATTGCCCAACAGATAGCTGTTTTGCAAATGAATTTATTCAAAGGAGCTTGAAGTGCAACGATGAAATTAGCATTTTCAATGGTAGGGCGAGCCTATAGCCCTTTTAGACAATAAGTTATTTTTGCAATTTGTGTGGAATTTTTTTGGTTTATACTTATGAGTCACTCTTTCGATATCATAGTTGGCATTCACGAGTTGTTACCTAAATTCCACACAGATGAAGACGCTTGGACAAGCCCAAGGCGTTCAACGAGCGCGAGTACATGCACCTAGGTGGGTATGCAGTAAGTACGCACAGAGTGTACATTGCAGTGGCATTACGGTCGGCACATTTAACTTGTGAATCTTATCTTATCGGTGATTCGAGGATTTCGCGTCGATCGTTGGGATTGGCAGCGGCGTTGAATGACCTCTCGGTCAAGCTCAAAGCCCAGAGCACAAATAACAAGGGTAAATAACGGAAACTAAGTATCCATGGTTTAATTGAAGAAAAAAAACACGATTTTATTAATTCAGTATAGCATTTTCATGCGAAATTCAAACGATAGAAATTACTATACGGAAATATGTTATCACTGATCTTCCCCAATACTGGTCTAAATTTCTTGAGGTAATGGAAAATGCAAAACATTCAGATGAAAGCGATTGGTATGACCTTCACGATGGTAAAAATGATCGAATTTGCCTCAAAAATTGCGCATTTGTTTCAGAGTTACTACGTGTTCACCCATGTGGAGGGTGGAGCTGGAGGGGAAGTCAACAAAAATTAAAGAAATCAAAGACAACTTAAGAAAATCGAGGTAACCATGGAAAAACAAGAAAATTTAAGGGAAACCTAGGAAACAGAGGATTATCGCTAGATAGCCGAGGATAGGCGAGGAAAGCTTTTCAAAGGGTAAGGTTAAATTCGAGGCCGGCCAAGGAAAACCGATGAAACCCGAGCAATTCCGAGTAAAACCCGAAGAAAATCTCACCGTTTCCAATCTGCGCGAGCTCCTCGTAGTTGCCGTTGTCGCGGAAGAGCGCGCTAGTTTCGGCCGCCATTTTGAAGAGTTCGACGCCGTGCCGTCTCCCAGGGGCTATCCCTGCGCCGCGGTCACCGCCGCCGCATCGTCGTAACGCCCCCACGGCCGCCGTCGATGCGCTACTGCAAGGAACAAGAGGACTTCGTCAGCACGTCGTTAAACAAGCACCAGACCGACGCAAACCGATGTTTCTCGTTGCAAAGAATCAATCGCCTTCGTACAGTAGTTTGCAATTATTAGAAACGACAGTTAAAATGGCCGGCCGCAAAACTTTCTTGCAGCTTTTACCCAGAAACAATGGTGAAGACGGCCATTATAAATAGTGGTTCATACGGTTGACATTCTGTAGATTTTTCATCCATGCACGGATAGGGTATCTCAATTTCCAGACAAATCCCACCCCCTGAGCCTCCAGCAGCCTTCAGCCTTAATAAAGTTCCCACTCCTCAATCTACCAATATTAAGATACTCACACCAATTAATTTACTCATCCCAGTTAATGTTATCTCAATTTAATTTAATTTCTAATTATTATCAATTGAGTAAATTATTATTATTAGTTATTATTATTATTATTATTATTATTATTATTAGTAACCAGTTATAATGATTGACTTGTCTTATACGTATACCATGTATGTGTCCTGAGACAGAAATAAATAAATACAAATACAATACAAATATAAAGTCACAAAGACACCCGCTTCACATTTGGCTTACTAAACCGAGAAAACGATGTTTATTTTTGGATGTAAGACTCTGAATATCACGGCACACCTGACACATCGGTTAACAGGTGGTTAATGGTCCGGCGATGAATAAAACCAACAACGAGGAAAGCACGTGGTTGACCATGCATTTCTGCGTGAATTTTTACCTTACTATTGTATAGAGGTTTCTGATGTCACGGGTAGCTGTCGATTTGGCTCTCAAATTTATAGTATAGTAAATTCACTACTAAAACAGGTGTCTAGAAGAGGAAAAATGTGTGTGCACTTGATAATTTTTGAAGAGAATGCTGATTTTTGGCGCCAGAGTACTCTGCCAACTTGTTTGAACACACGGACCTCAAAATACTTCACAAACTGCTCGAAGATTCGTAAAAAAAAAAACCCAAAAACACAAACACAGCAGCGAAAAACTGTCCAATCAGAGACCGTCTCAAAAAGTTCCAATCCGGACGGACGCCGTCGACGCAATGACGCACGCTGTCCGTCGATGACTGCCATGCACACGGGGTATGGACAGGTGGACGATTTCGTACCGGCAGCTGGCATCCGTCGGGTCTCCGCAGTACAATCGCCGGTCCGGGCACGCCGTTTACACGTATCACGTGCCCGGTATCGCAATCATCATCACAAACAGAACGCACATGGCGGAGGAAATGCGATGCGTCGTCAGTGCGTTGCGTGACGTAGGCGGTGCGGGGTGGGGGTAGCTCAAGGTGGAGGGTATAACTTGTTGAATGTTAGAATCACTATAGACACATTTGGCTGCCTTCAGTATTGCTGGTATACAGGCTGGACAGTGAGATAAGATAAACACATAAACTGACCCCCAGCATTGCTACAATCATTAATGAAGTTCAGATATTATTTTAGTAACGGGATTTCAAAATACTAATCCGCAAATTAATTCGCAATATTGTTAAAATTGGTAGCAAAAATCTTATAATAGCTCGAAAAACAAAACATATTGGCACGATAAAAGCTTTAGAGCAAAAGAAAAATGGCATACATCAGCGAAGATGATGTGCAGTGTTAACAAAATTACATTTGATCCGCATGTCACCCTAAAACGACCTGTGACGCCTTTACCGCAAAAGATTGTTCGATCGCGAACGAATACGTACAGGCACCCAAAAAGACACCGAAGTGTCGGAGTCCAAACAGTATTCGTGCACCTTTGCAAAGTTTTCCATAACCTATCTTTTCTCTGTAACAACAAACCTATAGCCAAAAATTCCGTAGTACCTTTGTCCGAAAGATCTGCCGAGAAATGCAGAGAGTAAACAATACTTTAACAGTTGCTATCACTAAACGAATACCTTTACGATCACTTTTAGGTGCCGGCCGGCCGGTCAGCTCGAGGCACTGCCCATAATGGCGTAATTGGTTAATCATATTATATGATATTCGCCGCTGGAGCCGAGAGGAGGTCGGGTTAAAAAGGGATCTTCACATCGACAAAGGCATTCGATTTCTGATGAGAGAGCTGCAAGGTATGATCGACCTTATAGCGGTGTTTGACATGGTTATAGTATGGCATAGCAACGGTGGCCGGGTATGGTGCGTCTCAAAAACGCAAGTACATTTGTTTTTTCAAGTTCTCGAGTGGGATTACAATTACCTGAATGGGGTTTAAATTAATTGCCATGGCTACAGCCAATCACATGCAGTGAAGCTGTTTCTGTGAGTTAAGAGCTTCCATAGTAGTACAAAAATATAGGAGGTTTAAAGTTCGATCCATTTTTATATTTTTAGGTATAACCATTTTAACCAGTCTCGCAACTCGGCCATATCAGCAGTGTTGGCAACTCAGATTAACTACCCTCACCACTTCTCGCCCGGTAAACGTCAGCATCCGAATTTCAATGTAATGCAACCCAATCATTCAATTCAGACATCTAAAATGTTTTTAGATGTAAATATCAACTTTTTACAAATGCGTGAACAAGTGTCAATTGAAATCGTTTTTGGGATACACTATAGCAATGCTGGAGACCACAAGACACGGAGGAATCGCTCGAGCCATATGGACTCGTTGGTCGACTGGAATGCAGAATCCAATAAAAGATAATTGCAGTACTCCCAGATCGCGTTTCAAAACAATACGCACAACATAGGCATTTAAATAACACCGGCCACAAGCGCATTGCCAAAGACAAGTTGGTTTACAAAATTATAAGAATCCTGAAAGCATTAAAATTGTTGTCACCTCTAACCATTTGAATAATTCATCTCATAACAGGTATAAACATGAAGTTAACTTAGTTTTTTCTGATTTATTATTGATACCGAATCCAGGTATAAATACAGGTTCTCAGCTGATCGTGCAGAGATTCAAACAACAACAAAGAATGGGTGATGTCGACGCCGGCGCGACGATCGAGTTTCAGCGGATCGACGCCGAAACGATCTCGGATGTCACCGCGTTGACGTTCCGGTTACCGAATTCGGTCGCCCTCGCGGGTTAGCCGGCGCCCACAAGAACGGGGTCTTCTTGGGGACCAGGATAAAGCTTTCGGTGAACATTCAAGGCGGTCGAAGCGTTTGTCTGCGTCAATTAGAGCCAGTTGAGCGAGCGATGCGCAAACCATGAGCTACTAGGTGGGCTCTACGCGTAGACGCCGGGTGGTCAGTGAGAAGTGTTTTTAATCGCGAAAATATTTGGAGGATTGGTGAGTGGAAGTTGTTGCTTTCTTGGGCAGACGTCCACGTGGTTTTTCTATTTCTCCTTCGGGAGTTTGAAAAAGTAAACGTGAGTGTTTTTACTGTGCATTTTGATGCTCGATGTTTCCATATTTACAGGAAAACAACTCATCCCGTGCCATTCCCAGTGTTATCGATTGAAATTGATTGAAATGCACTGTCTAGCCAGTGAGAGAATTTACCAGCCCAAGGACTGCCCTTCAGTATTACTACCAGCTCATGGATGAAATTTCAGTTATGATTTCAGTGGCGGGATTTCAAAATACTTATTACTCTCTACAAAAGAATTTCCAGGATTGTTATTGGTATAGAAAAAATCTTGTAACAGGTCAACAAAAGCTTTAGAGCATAATGAAAATGGCGGACATCAGCGGAGATAATTTTTTAGTGTTTTTGAAAAATTACTGTTGGCTCGCTTGTCACCCCAAAATGACAGATAGTGCCTTTGCCGGAAAATAATGTTCTCTTGTTGAAAATCTCCATTGCTAAGACCTATACACATTGCAAAGAAAGCCCAAAGCATGCGACTTATACTCATCTTTGAGAAAGTATTTAAAATGTTAAGCTTTTTAGTTTTTTTCCCCATTATTCAATCATAGACTACCAATTCCTCTCTAGAGATTCCTCATATGTATCAATCCTATCTTCCAATAACAAAGATCCCATGAAACCAAATTGGCAAAGCCCGTTCACCCATATGACCCTCATTGGGCCAACAAGATCGCATCATCCAAGCCAGCTCAACGCCCCTTGCGTGTCGTGCGCTAGTCGGACAAAGAACTACCGGGGCAGGTGATGGTAACGCGGACACACGCTAAAGAGTCCCTCTGAACTGCGCAAACCGCGTGCAGCTGGTGCCCTCGACGTCTTAGTCTTGAGACATAATGCCAGTCCAGTGGTGGAGACAGACGTCGCCACCGCTCGGTTCTGACTCACTGTTCAGGGTTTGTAATTACAGGTATAACTTGAGTAATCGGTGTCTTATTCATGATAATTGGTATGAGAATTCTGAGCGAATCAGGCCACTTTATGAGGCATACGGGCTTTAAAAGTTGCAGTAGACCTGACAAAAAAATAGCCTAGATGTTCATCCGTTTCTTAATCACGTTTTGATTGATTTTTAACCCAATTCTTAAGTTAATTTTAGTCCCGGATAGGATTAAGTAATCTGAAATGTATTTGAGATGTGACAGCTATCCGCAATTATTGGCTTCTCTCGCCTCCGAGCATGCCGTCGAGGATGTTTGCTTATGTATTTTTGCTCGTGCCCACGTAAAAAGCAGCAGTGCGTCGAGTGCACCACTGCTACATGGGCAGGAGTGAGTGATGATTCTACGCGGTGTCGGCCAGTTACCGATAAGAGGCCAGGTGAGGTGCCTGCAAACATCTGCCTGTAGATTTCCTGCCTTGCGATGGTGTGGAGGAGAGTCAATTTCTTCTTGGAGAGCATATGGTACCAGAATGGTGACGGTTTTCGCAAGCTTTTTGGTGAATGACAACTAAGAATCAGCCATTTTTGGACACTAGCACACTGAATTACAGCATTTTTTCTACAAAAATCAACTCCCTGTTCAAAAATCCGACCTCATTGTTGACCATATGTGTCATTGTAGTGGTCGGCCATTTTATCGATCACCTATTAGTAAAATAGCTTTGCAAATGGTACATGGGTTTGTTGACAGTTATACAAACAAAGATATCCCAAAGTAAATTTCTTAAAAATTCCATGTCCATCGATTCTGTCAGCTGGACAGAAAAACATGTCGTCTGCGTCTACAAGTCAGCCACTCTCTGGCTACCCATGGCTCTCACTCTGCCAAGATCCACGCACTCTTCTCTTGAGATTGAGAAGGTAAACACTAGGAAGATCGCGGCAATCCGTTCTGTACACACAGCTGTGACAGCGTCGTCGTCGTCGTCGCCGTCACGTGACCTGCTGCTAATTCTTCGCTTTTAACCGGGCACTGGGCTAGGACTGGTCTGAGACGTCGACATTTACAGCAGGCGGTAATGAGAGCAGCGTTCACATTAAGTGGAGTAAAACGGCAATCTTTTTGCCAAAAGACAATTTACCAAAAAGCTAGTCAGTTTGATTTGTGAAACCGTTATGATGTTTTAAGACTCATATTGTTTCGACAAAGCTACCTGTGTACCATGTCTAAAATCTCCGAAAGATAGAGCGACGATGAGAATTATAATGAACATAATCTAGCCTGGAAGAGAGCAGAGAAGACTCGGTGACAGCACCTAGAGTATTGAATTGAATTGAGAATACCAAAAGGTCCACCGGCTTTATGCTTGTTTAAAAAAAAAGAAGATCCCTCTATCAGGATATTGGTATAAATTTAATGCTGCTGTGCTTGTGGACGATATTTTAAATACCATCCAGATCAGCCTGAAAAGAACCAGACAATTTGCCTTGCGGTCACCCATCCAAAACCTCTACTCAGAGCAATGTTGCTTAACTTGGATGGTCGCAATGAGAACCGGTCTTGCACGCCAAACAGTTTGGTATTAGTTTTGCGGAGGCTCAGTGAGGGTCTCCCGATGACCTCCGCCTCGGCTTCAGTGTGGTCCTCCCGGTCTCCTCCAAGACGGGAACCCAATACAGTTGACAGAACACACACACACACGCACAGAGAAGAGAGAGAAGCGACGATCGGGTGCCAAGCGCGACAGACAAGAAGCCTCGTGGTGATGAAAGATAAAAATATTTATCTTGACTGGCAGGATGTGCTCGTCACTCGCCTATCAGCGAGGTCGCGACCCCCCTTCCAGCGCTGACCTGTTGCCTGTGGTCAGTAGCGTACAGCATAGTCTCTTTAAATACGTAACGAAACCAGACATGTGTACGTTAAAGTTCAGAGTGGTGCACTCTAAAGCAGCTCATTGCATTTCTAGAATACGCGTAGACCACGCGTTTGGCATAACGCACATAATTTCCGACCTTGAACAGATTGTTAATGACCTTCGAAAGGGACAAGGTTACACGCATGCTTTTGATTATGTTTGTCAGGAGAGGAATAGAATGTGTTCCAGTACTGCCAGTTCATCCTCGGCGTCGTTCAAATAGACCAGAGGCACAGGAATACCATCAAAGTAAGGGGAACCGACCTTTGATACTGTTTGAAAAAAGCACTAGGGTCACCCACGGCTTCCTGTCTCCAGGCTCTTTAGCCTGGAATTTACTGACTGCCAATAGACCGGGGAAACAGTGACAGCATCAACACAGTACGTCAAAGTGACACGACTAAGCGGCGGTCGGTTCCAGTTGCTGTTGGATGCGATCAGGCTGCGTGTCGGCATCGGGTATCATGGCAAGTGGCAACCAGGATGTATGCCAAAGAAAAAACAGACAGTAGACACTGTCGTGAACCATATCTTTACACGATAAACCATCAATGAACGAATCTTCGTCAATGAGTGAATCACAGTCCACGGCCATGGGGTATCGTGCGGTATAGGTCAGTGGGGTGGCCGTCGCTCGGCGCGATAAGGGCGACCGCTCGGAGGACGTCGTCGAGGTGAACGGCCGGCGGGGCAGGAAGCTAGACGCGAGGAATGTGCGCAAGATGTCGAGGAAACGCGATGGACCGGAGCCGCGGTCGCCGCGTGGACCACGCCAGTCACGGGCCGAGTTCGCGAATTTGCAGAGAGGTGCGACGCGTACTTCGCGGCGAAGTCGTTGGACGGCGATGCTAGATGATGGTGCTGTTGATATTAGCTTGCTCCCGTGGTCGGGGATTGAAATTACAACTAAACTTGCACAACGTATCAACAAACTGTCTCACCCCCAACTCATCAATGGACAAGCCTCCTTTATTTTTGGCTCTTAAAAGGTAATTTTAGCCCGTTTCCCTCTTGCTTGTCAGCGCCTAGAGGCACTACACTCACTTTAAATTTTAAGACTTATTGAAAAGGTTGGGAAAACAAGAAACCCGTGCCCAGCATTGGACATTTTTATCTCAATAGTAATGATTGGGTAAAACGATGGTTTGCACGACAATACAAAAATGGTCTCTGCCGACAAGGGAACTAATGGGACGGGCTTTGGTTCGATTCCACGCAACTGGCTTTTCTGTGAATATTTTTCCGTTATTTTCAGTACACATTTCAAGACAAATGGGACTCAACCATTCGTTAATTAAAATCTAGACAGTTGCCTTGGGTCAACGCCGGTGACCTCAACACTCAGTTTTTCCGCCATAAGACTCATGTTTAACAAAGCGCTGTTTAGAAAACTGGCTCGAGGCACTGGTTTAAGGCGTCGGTGAATGAGTGGGTGATGAAAAGGGAGATGCCGAACCTTACCTAGCCTAGAAGAGAGGAGGGGAACACTGACTTCGGGGAACACCGGCTTCTTAATCTCAATAACGGATCTAAAAAGACGCATGAAACAGTTCTGTCGAGGACCTTCCAGTTGCGATTCCGTCGCAATCTCGCAGATTTAGCGAGCGCCCAACGAGTCTCGCTCTTCGCTCCACGTCGACCACTTTCCGCGGAATGCATCCATCGGCGATTCGCCGGCGTCTGGGAATTAAAGAGCACTAGACCCGAGCGGGAACAACAACTGCACCACGCGGTACGTGATCGAAGCGTGCCCGATGCTCGCTCGGCGGCGCTCGTTTGATCTCGTTGTGACGGCAGAGAGTAATTAATTGATAATCCAATTACGCGGTTGGATGTTACGAAGTGAGTGAAACGCCTCGGCGGTGCAAGTCGAGCGCGTCGAGCTCGATTTTTCGCGGACCCTTTCAGTCGTTGTGTCTGTGAACGGCGCATGGGGTTGCCGATGTGGGGGAACGTTAGGAGGTAGGTACAGGTATTAAGTCGGATATCGCTGAGTGGGTGGTAAAGATTTTTGTTTGGATTCAGGTTGCGGTGATTTCTGGAGCAGGATTGCTCGTTTGTTTGTTTGTAGGGATCATTATGGTGGTACCAGACGAGAACAGTTCGTTCGGGGTTTCGGTTAATACTCAAGAAAAATGCCATATAATATTTTTAAACCAATAGGTTTTTGAACTGCAACGAAACCAGCAGTTACAAACTTGCAATAGTCAACAAAAAAAATATCATCTGCAAAAAAATGTATCTAGGACAAACCAACAAAAATATTTGGTCGATTTTTCTCATAAGGTTTTTGCTGGTGGTTCTTCAGTGAAAGGAATTTGTGTCTTTTAAAATCGAGGTAAATTCCATTGAAAAAACTATCTAGCTTATAGATCTCAGAGGTCTTTTGCAGTTTTCCCTCTTCGAGCATCATGATTCGGCGCACCCATTGCAAGGCGTTAAAAACTCCAGTAACGAAACCACCACCCCTGAATACCGGAAGTCGCTAGTTCGACCCTTGTAGTAATCAGCTGTACCAAACACAAATAGTATTTTTCTCGCGATTCCAAAAAGATGCCTGCTGGATTCCCCTCCTGCCTTGTCCATTTCTTAGTCTCAGCTCCGCCAAACCCACAAAAAACCTTACTTTCCGACCGTCACCCAAAATGGGATCATTCCAGACATACGCTAAGATAGCTTCTGCCAAAAAGTCCCTCCAGCGTTTTTACAAAAACTTGTGCTAAGGTTAGATAAAGTAGACATGAGTCTAAAAACTAGTATCCCTCCAGCGTTGTCTACCAAATTCTATCCCTAAGCATCAGCAAGTCCAGCCAATAAAGTCTACTCGGTGCTCATTTCGCCGAAGATCGTCGCCACAACGGGGGGTGACGCCGCCGGCCGGGAGCCAATCGGAGGCGATTCGCCACGTCGGGCAGACAAGGCGCGCATGCCCGGGGTCGACTTAGGCCGTGTCGGCGTCGCGGAATGCAGCGCCGTGACATTCGCGCGGCGCCACCGGGGTTCGATCGGGGACGTGCGCGTGACGACCTGCTCTGCTAGTCAAAGTCGAGAGTCAGTCAGGTGTGGGAGAGGACGTTGACTTACTTTAGAAACCAAAAAAGGCGCCATATTAGTGTTGAACGTCATGTTATTTGGTATCAAACTAACTGAGCAAGAGGTCTTGATAGCCAGAGAGTGGACGACTCCACGCGTGGACGCCATGTTTGTCCCCAGACTGACTGTCAAGCCATGGAGCCTTGATAGCCAGAGAGTGGACGACTCCAAGTATGGACGCCATGTTTGCCCAAAGACTGACTGTCAAGCCATGGAGCCTTGATAGCCAGAGAGTGGACGACTCCATGCGTGGACACCATGTTTGCCCCAAGGCTGACTGGCAAGTCATGGAGCTTTGATAGTTCTTGCATCTCTTCTCAGTTCCTAACCATAATGGACCTCTTTCTGCAATTTTTTTCAATTCCGATGAGACGAAATGAGATCTGCAGACTTCACGTTTCACTGCAAGCATTGGATAAATGGTCGATTTCCTCCCAAAGCAGCTCCCTGGAGAAACGCTACGACAGGTAGGTCCTACGGTGCCAGTAATTGGCCACTCTCTGGTAGCCAATGCTCTTAGACGACCACGTAGCAGCGGAGGCGGCGTCGTTATTGAGTTTCCAATGGCAATGTTTAGCACTTTTCAGTCAATTCAGTTCGTGGCCACATGTCGAGACGACGTGGACCGATGGAAAGTAATAGTAACTGAAAAATTGAATGAATTCGTCGCGCTGTTTAGCGAGTGCTGTTGAGATGGTGTTGAGTGGCTTGTCCTCTAGCGAGTCGCTAACCGCAACGAATGCTCGCCGTGCGGCGCGTGGAGGACCGACGTTATGATGCCACCTACCTAGTGAAATACCTGCTTATTCTACTTCCTAAAATGTTAAGAGGATTGTAAGTATTATTATGTGCACGAAGTTTGGTAATCGTAGTATAGGCACAGTTATATTTTTGTTGGACGATGATGAACTTAACCTAGCCTAGCTGTAATGACAGGAAGATGAAACCCGGTGATAGCACGTAGCCTATTTCTGTCGAAGAGCACCAAGCTAATATGTTTTTAGAGGTACACAAATGCGTGAACCATTGTCAGAAATCGACCCACCTGTGTTTTTGAGATAAACTATAAGCGTATTGATGACGTATTGCTACCCTGCGGGTAGCGAAATCATTAACATGGTTCACAAACACTGCAAACTCTCCACAAAGCTGCGTACGGCAAAAATTCGGGGAAAAACGCGTTCGACCATCTTCTGAATTCAAATACACATAAGAGAGGAACACTGCTGGAGCATAGAGGATGACAGAACAGATCTCACTTTTTTTCCTCCTCCACTCAACATGGCCATGCCATCACTGTTTGCTGTTTTACTTAAAACAGAGTCACTTCCGCTTTCCCGAAATTCACACGGCCACAGAACTAGCTTTTATGACCAACGGATTTTTCAAAGAGTTTCGCAACTCTTCCATCGGTTTCTTTCGCCATGTCTCGCGAAGAATCTGCGAGCACGACATTGGAAGCAGCTGACGTTTTTGCAGATAATCACAGATTTTTTTGTTGCTCTTTGACGCCTCCACTGGCACAGCAAGAAATCGCCGCCTGGTTATCATCGTCCTCTCGTAGCCTGTGTCTGCTGATCGCAACTTCACCAATGACTGCTTCACGCCGATTTGCAGGCTAGCCAGGAAACATGGTCGATCATGGTTCTTGTGAATGCGTTGTGCAGATAGCAAGAAGGGATCGCATGTACTATGTCTCGACGTGCAAATATTCGTCTAAAATTGGTTAAACGCTGTTTTTTTTTTTGACATGAAAATCAATTGTTCCAGTAAGAGCTGGGAAACAGGTTGCAGATTCCTAGAGTTAAGGGGGGCACGAGGAAGTATAGTACGCAAAGGTGCAGTCTAGCCTTTGAGACAACATCGCAGCGCAGGACCGCCCCCTTCAGTGCTACCAACTCCTGAATGAAATTTCAGTGGGTTTTCGCAGGATTATAAAAGAGTTATTCCCTGTGGAAAAACAAATTTCGTAGATTTATATTTAGTATTTAATGTAATTTATTTGACGCTCATCAAGAAATATAGCGGATATCTACTACGGCGATAACGTTAAGTTTTTTTCCGCATAATTGGCCCACATGCCAATTCACTCGAGTGGCCGGACAATTAGCACAGTTTAAGCTTAGTCCCCATAAATTTGGGGATGAAGTTGTTATCAAAATGGAAAGAACCCCTGAAAATCTGGAAACACCGTCTTTGATAGTATGATCATTTTAAACAATGAAATTAAACATAAACTCTTCTCTATATAGATATAGCCCAAGAATGACCGGTGCCTCTTTCTCCCCCCCCCCCCCCCCCCCCCCCCCCCGAGTCGGAAAACTATGTTCTCTCGTTGAACGGAGTATAGGTAAACCAATGGAAGTAAAATAGTGGAGTGAAGGTATTGAGGTTGACGTGCACACCAAAATTTTCCAGAAAAAGTCAGTCCATTTTCACGCGGCAGCGATTCCAAAAGAAACAAAATTCCAGAAAAAGCAAAGCAAAACACACTAGAAAAAAAAGAAGCACCAAGCACATGCTGAAAATACCAACGATGGTGCGCTAAAGTAACTGAAGTATTTCGAATGGCAAAAGAAATAATTCCACATATTCATAACGTCCATATCGGCGTCGGTATCATAATTAGTAGGATGTTAAGTATTGACAGGACGTGGATGATGATAATCACTGACAACAGCCATAGCGGACTAAGTATCCTTTCATGTGCAAACTACATATACCTACTACATTCTTACCTTTACCGTGTGTACATACTTATAATTGTATAGTGTTCGTAAATAATAACAAAAAACCATTAACCCCAGATATGCCGAACGGTCATGAGCCTAGTTACAAGGGCAACCTAAAATTACCCAAGAAACATTTGAAGCTTGTCACCAAAGTTCCAGTAGATTCAGGTTGTACACTTTTTAGTACATTTTCCAGTTACTTTTAGATTGATGGTATCATAGGTGAAATAAAGGGATGTTCGTTCGTTCGTTTGGTACATGCCAAAACACTACAACGCAAAATAATGGGCATTAAATGCGGAAATCGTTATTTTGAATCACCCTTACGTCAATATCACAGAAATTTGTAACGTGAAATAGACAAATGAGTGATTTTTTTCTACTGCCCCATACGCAAATGTGATGATAAGCAAATGGAATCGACGTCCATAAAGTCTAGCCATCGAGACGACGTACCAGCACAGACAGGACTTCCCCCCTGCAGTGCTACCAGCTCAATAAAATTTCAGTTATGATTTTAGTGGTGGGATTTCAAAATAGTTATTTCATCTGCAAAACGGTTTCCTAAATAGCTAAAATTGGTAGAAACATTATTATAATAGCTCGAAAACCAAAAGATCTCGACACGACTAACGCTCTAGAGCAAAATTAAAATAATGGACATGAGAGAATATGATTTGTTGCATTTTTTTTTTTTGTAGTACAGTTGGCCCTCATGTCACCCCAAAACGACCGGTGGCGCCTCTGCCAGAAAAGTATGTTTTCTCACTGAAAGGAGTATACGGACATCGAGTTGTCCAAGACTTCGGTAAGACAAAGCTGCGGCTGGGCGGCTAGTCTATGTAGACTCCGACTGCCGTGGCTGGTGACAAGGAGGCAGGAAACGTGTGGGCGTTAGAAGGGCCCCACGGGTAGCAATGCCAACTAGCGAACCAGGCGTTCACATAGCGAGAGAAAGAGACAGAGAGCGATAGAGACCCAGTGGCGTACGGCATGGCCTTGTGAGTTGCAGAGCAATTGGGTTTCATCTCGATTTCGATTGGTGCACAGAGTGATTTGAGAGGGAAATTGTTTTATTATGGTAAGATTGATTTTTCCCTTTTATTCTAAGTGCATTCGGTGTCACTAAGTGCAATCAACCGAATTTAAGAGTTGGATTAGTGGTTTTTCTTTTATTGTCAATATATTTCTTTGAGCTATCTTCATGACAGTTAAATAATTAAATAAATCACTTCACTAAATTATTTTATTCTTCGGACACGACTCACTGATTTTCCTAAACTTGCAACGCAGTTTTAAAACTTTAGCTAGCACTAGTAGCTGAGGGTCCTTGTGTGTTGCTTAAAATGTTATGATGGATATATCTGCTTGCGGTGTGTAGGATGTAATATATTAGTAAGATAGTCTATTCTGGCCCTCGTATGGCAGGTATATATCGGACAGTGATCGAAATGTTGGTAATGCCGGTATAATGATCAATTTACCGTCTTCGGAGTTCGGACAACCTTGTTGAAAAGGTAACGATTGACTTCATCCTGACTCACAAAAACAGAACACAGAACTAGAATTGATTCATCTTGGCATGATTCAGGACCCAAAAATTCACCAAAAAGAGTAAAGAGGCCTTGTTAAGGTAATCAGTTTGCTACTTGCAATGAAATTAGACGCTTTTTTACTCCTCCAGATAATTAAATGTCATCATGCCGATTTTTTTTTTCTTTAGCTGGAAACATTCTCGAGGAAAGTGCTCGCTCGACCACTAGATTGTTTGGGCGTAACCCACGTCCGAAAAGTGAACCTGATTACGGCGTGATTAAATCTTTGTCCGTTTATATAAATGCCGAATTATTGACATTTTGACAACAAGAACCGGAACCAAGTCTATAACTTATCTGACGCAGCTTATCAGACGTCAGCTACTTGATCGGAGATGAAAGAAAAAAAAGCATCCAAAATGTGCGCGCATTTGCCAATATGAAACATCTTAATACTCAACTGTTCAGTAAATTTTGATATTTTTCAGTTCACACTTCAGTGCTTTCATATTTCGGGTTCTTGGCAGAAATCTTAATAAAATTAACGTATTTTTACTATGAACATCGGATACTTCTTGGCATAAATCAAAAGTTGTCTTCACTCCTTGCACAGAACTATACATCTCCGCTTACCGAGTGAACAGACTTTCCCGACAGAGGTGCTACCGGTCGTTTTTGGGGTGACATAAGAGCCAACGATCATTTTCTAAATCACTAGACATTTTCTTCACTGATGTCTGCCATTTCCTTTTGGTTTGAAGATTTTTTCAAGCCAAGATCTTTTGTTTTTGAGCTAGTATAAACACATTTCTAGAAATTATAGCAATCTTTGGAATAATTTGCAGATATAATAAATATTTTGAAATTCCGCTACTCAAATCATAACTGAAATTGAA
Organism: Protonemura montana; assembly: GCA_947568835.1. Lineage (NCBI taxonomy): Eukaryota > Metazoa > Arthropoda > Insecta > Plecoptera > Nemouridae > Protonemura > Protonemura montana. The sequence goes on from OX387608.1 coordinate 8,794,800, forward strand.
TTAATGAGCTGGTAGCAATGCAGGGGGGCAGTCCATGTACTGGTATCTTCTCTCATGAGGGAAATGCCCCCCCTCCCCCCCCGTTGGTCAAATAGCAAGCCGATTGCTTACAAGCGGTTTTTAATACATTTTTTTTTTTGTAGACCCAAAGAGAGTTTACTTACGAATGACAGTGAGTCTAGCAGGCAGTAGAATTTCTGAACAATATTTTAGATTTAAGCCGGAGCACACGGCACCTCCACTGGCATAAAAATTACAAATTGACATACGCTCAAAACCGGACTTATTTTTCTCAAGTTTCAAAACGAATCTGATCGAGACATTATTTTTGCAGCCAGCTCTCCAGTATTACTACCAACTCATGGATTAAATGTCAGTTAAGATTTCAGTGGCGGGATTTCAAAATATTGATTATAGCAGCAAAAGAATTCCCAACGTTGTTGTTATTGCTAGAGAAATTCTTATGATAGCTTGAGAAACAAGGGATCTTGGCACGCCGAAAGCTTTTGAGCAAAACAAAAATGATGAACATCAACTGATATGATTGAAGTGTTTTTGCATGTCACCCCAAATCGACCGGTGGTGTCTCTACCAGAAAAGTATGTTCTCGTGTTAATTGGAGCATATGCTATGTTTTTTCCAAGCAGCGACGCGTAGAAGGTTCTGTACACGATACAATTTCCTTGGGATTTCTTAGGAAAATAAGCGAGGAAATTTAATAAAAAAAAAACGGTATCATGCACGATCTGCAAATATTGCAAGCCCACAATCAACAACCCGGTAACCCACCACCCAAGCAACGCCACTGAATTCACGGCACCGCGTGCAGACCCTCCCTCCCCTCATGTCCCCCCCCCCCCCAGACACATTATCGCCGGATGTACAGCCACACCCTGTCCATGCATCGCCCTGTCAGCCGGCGAGCGGGGCCCGACGAGCTACGTGCTCGTAGCGCGCCATTCATGAGACGTCCGGGCCCAGCCCGCCGCCGTCGTCGTGGTGGTTCATTCATGGATTGGGTTCGGGACGGGCGGTGGTACTATAAGATGCTAAACTGCGTGCGATCTTGAGTGGGAGACGGGGTTATTCTAGCTGTCTTGCTTCTAAACGTATTCGGTAAAGTTTGCGGAGGGGTTTTGAACATTTTAGAGCTAGCGAAGAACATAAATTCCCACTTTTCTTTATATAATTTTTTTTCTTGTATATTGTAAGCAATCTCCAGCTAAGTGCAGGGGTCAAACTTAAAATACATTAACAAAGGCGTGGCATTTTGCAATTGGTAGCAGTTTTAAAATTTTGTGAGTAAACCTACTCACAGTTACTTTGAGTATCCAAATGTCTTTACAGTCTGAAGAAAGAATAGCGACGATGGCAGAGCAGGGGAAGATTTTTGACTTCATAATGAGTAAAAGAATACCCCTAAAAATCCATGTGGCCGTTTTTTTATACGATCACCGAAGTTAAGCAACACGGCGCTGGGTCATGTATTGGATGGATGACCATCAGATAAATAGATAGTTCTGTTTGGGAGAGAGGTTGGAGGGATGAAATTTAATGCAACTTCACTCGCTTGCTTATCAACCTCTCGACAGCAAGGATTTGTGAATGAATCGCGTTGTACCGTCCTTCATAAGGGACGTTAAGCCGATGTTTTCTTGGTACTCTTCGACAGAGGTTATATGCCGACAAAGGTGTCCCTTCCTCCCTTTTAGGCTAGATCCTTTTCAGCAAACCTCCACAATTAAATAATTACGACTCAAAATATCGATACATGCATATCAATCGTTAAGGTTATCATTAAAAAAGATTAATTGAGCGTAAACCATGGTCTCACATGTGAGCAATCTGTAAGAAATAAGAAAATTAAATGTCTAACCACTAGAAACGACGGTGGATCCACCAAGTAGCATCGTCCATTTTTGTCGGTAAAGTAGCCATTTGACGGCTATTTTTCGCGAAGACAGTTTAACACCAGCGTTATGGTAGTACGATAACAGAGTCAGTAGCTCTGAAAATGGCCGTTCCCGTTTTGACGGATCCCAATATTTGATCATTGACGGCCAAGCTCACAGACCCATTTCGACCATCAGGAGCAAACGTTGGTATATCTTCCCGGATGCCGGACAGACGGAGCTCTCGCTGTGCCAACAGTCTTATCAGCTAGTATCACAAAGATGTGCTCTTCAACTGTAAAGATTGTATATAGGCGCGTGAGGAATTTGAACCCGAATCAGCCAAAACGAATTAGTTCTGTGCGATCCTTATGAATGAAATCGAGGAGAATCAATATCAGAATGTGTATAAGCCATAAATTTGGGAGTAAAGATTGGTCATCATGGTAACAACCCTTGAAAATCTGGAGACACTGTCTGCTATTGGCTGATCATCTTTAGACTCTGAGGTTAAACTTATTTCTCCTTTGTGGATCTTGTCGCAGGGGTATAAAGTAAGCGGGCGTACAAATGTGTCATGGAGAACCCGAAACCAGGGACATAACAATCAAAAGTTTTCGCAGGATTTTTGTTTTTTTCTGGCGTTTCCACTAGGGAGCTGACACCAGCGAGCGAATGATGGAAAAGAAACTAGACTGGAAAAATTTGCAACTGAACCAGTATACGAACCCGAGACCTCCCAAGTGCCGGACGAGTGCTCTACCAACTGAACTATCCGGGAACACATATTCCAGCTTTCGCGAGGTGGGATAAGTTATGCCCTAAAAAAAGAGGGAAGAAGGCCAAGGCGACTCGTATGGACGAGTTCTTGTCAACTCTAGAATAGAATGCTAATTCAACGGCCAACTGTACAGAATGGTCTGTCACTTTTCCTCGAATACCGTGTTGTCTCGAAAGATTTACGATTGTTGCAGGTTTTTTGGTTTTTCTGGCGTTTCCACTAGGAGGTGAAACCAGCAAACGAATGATGGAAAGGAAGCTAGACTGGTAGAGCACCCGACCGGCAATTGGGAGGAGGGCCCGGGTTCGTATCCCGGTTAGGTTGCACACTTTTCCAGTCTAGCTTCCTTTCAATCAAATTGTTGTTTCTTGCCACACAATATGAGGCGTGGGCCTTTTTTTTCCTCAGATGAAATAAGAAGAGAAGCAATGATTTTAGTCAGTCTTCAAGAATTTTGTGAATTAGAATGACCAACCTCACATATTTGCTAATTTTACCATGATCTGAACGATTGATTAATTGTCATTTACCATAGCATCCTCAAAACCGACAAAGCCTATACGAGTAAGTGCCCACACCATCAAACGCACTGGGAGCGGCCCTACGATCGCCAAGTCCCCCATTCATCGACACTACGTAGGTTCATTCATGAATCCCACTGCTGCCTGGTCCGACCGACGGATACTATCACGCACCGCGGCTGCGCAACACGGCACGCGTCTCGCGCTGCGTAACGCGACGCGTACGCACAGTGACCCGCCTCTCGCGACCACGAGCCGCGGCGTTGCTATGGCTACTGACGAACGATTAGACTGACCCGAGAGATGAGTCCAGGTAGAAGCCGAGGTCGATTCATTACACACGTTTTTGCTGCGATTAACGGGTTTTTTTTGTGTTAGAGATGACCACAAGAGTTATGCAGAGTGGTTTTGATTGATGGTATGAGGTATTCGTTGTGAGAAATTACTCTAATGGGTGTATGGATTGGAGATTGGATTGGGAAAGAGACGTGAGGAAGAAAAGTAATAATGTCCTTTAGACTTTAAAAGACTGGTCCATCCCAGTTTTGGCTGTAGTTGAACGTGGGAAATAATAGAAAATGTCTTTGCAGATGTATACGAAAAGTTGGTCACCTTGGTTTGGGAGTGATTAGACAACATTTCTAGGCACAATTTTTTGCTGATGCCGCGGGTCCATCATCTCAAAGAATGATGAAAGAGAATTTCTAATGTTTTCGGTACTGTTATAATAAATTGAAATTACGGGAATCTATCGGTAGTTGGTAGTAGGTGTTTATGGCTTAGTCATTTCCCGTCATGCGTGTGTGAATGTGCGAATATTTTTCACGTCGATGACTCTTTGGTAGCAGAAATGATAGCAGTTTTTTGACGGTGATTTTTTTATTATTCATTTGGGTCCTATATTGATACGATATTTTCTCCAATAATGAAGCTTGAAACAATCGCAACGGTATTTTTAGCAGGCAAAAACAATAAACATCCCTAAGTTTATCGCCCAGACTTTGCCAACCCTAAACGTATATGCCCAACCAGATTATCCACCGAAACCAATCACATAAAAAGCTATGCCAAACCCTAAACCAGACATGACAGAGATTCAGTCAGCTTCCGAACCCCCGTAGCCATTTGCCGTCGAATGTCGCGACGAGTTTGTCAATGTCACCTAGCCGCGACTCCACGATTCCCAACAAGATCATTAGCACCAGCAGCAAGACTCGAATAGACCAGTCTTGTTCCAATCCCAACGGCCCAAGCATTCATTTCCTTTCAGACAAGTCGCGCGAAGACCGAATTCCGCTGCGGCAGGTGTCCAGCGTATCGTCCAATGTTTCATCTCCAGTACCAGTTGATAGAGATCGCGCCGCACTGTGGTATGTTGATGTACAAATCCATTTTCTCTGTCTAGTTTCAGAGAGTTCGCCGAGTACAGCCCGCGCGCTAGCATAAAGATGCTCAATGAAATTTTGGAAGAATGTTGATTGAATTTTTTTCACCGTTAGCACGTCTGTGGTCCCGCTGGCTTTGGCAGATCACAGAGCGAGAGCGGTTGACTGGAGGTCGGCACCAAGGCGCACGTGGAAATGACTGGAATCAGTGCACCCTTTTCACGCGACGCGAGGCGTCCGCACGAATCGCCCCCGGTTAGGGAGCCTCGTTGTGGATCAAGAGAGCGATGCTGGCTGTGGCACCTTTCGCTGGTCACGACGAGCGGGCCCTGTTGCCAGAGACGCGATAATTGTGGGGGATTTCCTTTTTAGAGTGCGGTTTTAAAGTTGTTGGTTTCGGTTTCGGGCAATGTTTCGTGCCTTTTTCGTTTTCAATATTGGTAAAAGGAGACGAAAATTGATAAGTAATGCGGATGATATTCGTCATTTGAATGCATGGCATGGCAGACTATAACGCTTTGTTCTTGACATATGCAAATACAATCCAATGAGTGGGCTGGGGTTTTTATGCAATGACTTTAAAAATGTATTTAGGTCTCATTGTTGAACAATGATTAAAAAAAAACATTTAACACGTACCGAAAAAAGAAACATAGAAGTTTAACTTCACTCACAGAAAGATGCAGTTCATTGGAAGGGCATTTTGTTATAAGCCACTCAAAACTCATCAATATCAGTAATTTTCCTCTGCTTAAAATTTTCCCATTAGCGGAAAAGCCAAGTCTCCAGCAAGAAACGCAGATTTGAACCAAAAAAATTACTTCAAAGTAAAGAATCAAACGAAAAGCAAACTTTTTTTACACAAGTAAAATAATATGCGGCCAGATATTCCGCCAACGCCTGTCTCTCTGACCCACGTTCCCCGTCCAGCCAGTCACGACCTCCGATTGGGAGGGTCTGGCACCGCGGCGGCGAGCACGAGGTGCTAAACGCCAGGCAAACATAGCACTCAAGCCAAAGGGTGCTCGGTAGTGGGCGAACCAGGTCTTGTGCACCGGATCCGTGAACCGGGTCTGTAAACCGGGTCTCTGAACAGGACGCATCGAACTGGACCCTTTCAACCGAGGGTAGCTGGCTGGAGGGCGAAGAATAAGGGCGACCGAGGATGATTGTTTTGATGTTTGATGGAGGTATTTGCTTTGGTGGTGCCGGTGTTTTAATGGGTAAGGTATGTTGTAATGCACGCGATAGTGGTCATCAATTCTTCTTTTTTGTATGAAATATTAGTTCTTCTTGGCTCGAGGTTTCTTTGTGGATGAGGGGTGGCATCCATGTGGTTTCAAAACGATAACAAGGATGCTGACATGTGTTATGATGCTGGATTTAATCACGAGTTTCAACCCATTTAATAAAACCGTATACCGGTAAAGAATTGTTGATTTATGTGTTTCGCCCAAATTTAGGCTTACCAATCCGAAATAAAGTTCCAAAAAGTAACCTACACTTACCTTATGTCTAATTATAGAATGTGAAATGTGTTTTTCCGGACGAAAGAGTTCAAATGTACCTACGTATCACTTATAAAACTGGAAAAATGTTGATGAATCAAATAGGTACTCCTCCAAAGAAATGGCGTGCGGTAGCATTCTTATATCGCAATCGAATCTTCCGACCTATCAGGTACATATTTAGGGCCTTTTTTTGACGCACCTTTTTGACAACTGGCACTGAGCACTGCTCTAATTACGTTGGTAAATGAGTGTGTGATGATGAGTATGATGATAATCCTAACGTTGCCTAGAAGAGAGGAGGGGAAACCCGTTGCCGGCACGAAGCCTACCCCTGTCGAAAAACACCAAGAGTAACACGAAAGGACGGTACAACGCGAGCAACAGGATTCCTCCACACACCGAAGCTGTCAAGAGGTTGATAAAGAAGGCAAACAAAGATTTACTTAGCTTAAGTTCCTTATTCAATTATTATCCCCCTAGCTGAATGTCTCATGTGTATAATGGTCACCCATGCAATACCCGATACAGCGCAGTTTTGCTCAACTTCAACGATCAGAAAGACCGGCCATCAGGGTGTGAGAACTCCGTACCCCGAAACCGCTCCAAATATTTATTCTTCTCCGCTGCCCCTCCATTCTACATTGAGTCACGTGGCTGTCAGGACGCGATCGAATTTGCTTAGGACAACCGCCGATCTACCTCGACGACACCTTGCAATGTTCGTCTGATCACGTTTTCAATCGCCGTCAACTGGACCGTGATCACATCATAATCCATGGCTAATCAAATTGACACGACCAGCAGCTGCCTCCGCGGTGCACAAATCCGAACCATTCAATGAAATTTCGAGGCGAGATTCATTCACTAAAATAACAGATCTTTGTGGTGAGGTTATTCGTGCGGAGAAACGCCGGGTTCCGGTAGGGCGCCGATTGGAGGCGTCGGCACACGTCGGCGTCGGTCGGAAGGCGTCGGTCAAAAACAAACCTTTTCAAACTATAAGGATTTTTTTTGACACTGACCTTGGTTCAAGGGTGCTTATGAATGAGGGTGCACAAGAACCGTAGCCAAGCATCGAAGGGTGGCAGGAAACGTCGAAACCGGCATGTAGATGATCAACGATTACCTGCAGTATAGTTTCACTATATTATGAACCGCCAGTCACAATAACCGATGACAGAGTCTTCCCGCAGCATTAAACTATACGTTTTAATGGCACAATGTTTGAAAACGGCTGTTTAGTCGGCCATTTCAATAGGCGATCCTTGCCCTGAAGATACTGTGGGAGGTAACACTTGGTTCTCAGCCACTCCGAAAGATATCCCAAAACAAATCCTTGCTGTCTAGCTGTTAATAAGCAAGGACAAACGAGGCATTCACAAAAATAAATTAACTTATTGGTGACAAGAAGTTGTGAAGTTTGAAGGTGCAATGAAGTTATTCAAAATGTGCACCTAGCAGGTTCCAAGTACGTCCTTGAGAATTTAGGACTTTCCAGGACACGGATTTTAAGAAACAAAGGTACCAATAATTCCCCAACGAGGATGCAAACGAAAAGGAAAGAACAAACTGGAAAAAGTCGCTAATTTGATAAGGAAATCAGGACAATTGCAAATATAAAATGGCTCTGGCTTAGTTCATGGAATAATATAGCAATGAACCTGCAAGTCGCAGAACGATGTCTTATAGGTAACACCATCACGTTGCCGAGGCTTCAGGAGTTGGGATTCAGGACTTTAGCACAGATAAAAAAGACGTCCGCGACCTTCTCACAGGTCGTTCCAGGCAAACCAGGACGTCAGGACGTTGCCGCCGAGGATACATGGCAAGAGCGTGGAAAGTATAACGCGGCCCACAACCGAAGGCGACGGCGTTCTCTCATCGAACAGTTTGCCACACTGGTAACACCGGTTCTTGTGAGATCACCGAAGTTAAGCAACAGTTTACTAGTTGAATGGGTGACCATCATATTCGTGACCAGTTTCTGTTTAGGAGGGATTTTTTAGGTATAACATCTCTCAGCTTGCGAAATAAATTAGGGCCAGTTGAACAATGTCTAGAGAAAATAATAAAGCCGAATTGAGATCAAAATGGACGAATTTGATTGGCTGTGACCATGGAAATGAGTATTTAACTGACAGTTATCTTTTCAACTGGACGATGAAAAACTAGCTCTTTGGAGGAATCCTATTCATAATATACAATTCTTAGGTGCCCGTCATCAGGAGCCGACACCGTAACGACACCGGATTACCCCACCTCATTGTAGGCTAGTTATAGTTCAGCATCCTCCTTGACCGACGCCGACAGACCCGTGCCACACGGTCCGCTGTCAAAACAGTGCTCCCCGTCAAACACCGTAGCGAATCAAACAGCAAAGCCGACGTCGCCGTCGGTCCATGCAGTCGCCGCCGCCGCATGAGCCACCCATGGTCGCGTGTGGGCGTGGGAATCGCAACGCGAAAGGAATGCGGTCGTCCGCACTAACGACCACGCTGAGAACATTCGCTCGTCGCCCTCCCCGCCATCCTACAACCGGCGCGGCACAACACACAGCATTGCCATTTGCCGTCGCCGCCAACATTCGCATTGGTGCAAGAGAGATGAGGCGAGCCGGCGTCGCTAGGGTGCAACTGAGATGGAGCGATGTGGTTTTCAGATGTGATGATGCCGCGGGGCCGGTCGCGGTGCTGTGTTATTCAAGAATCGAGAGACCGCTGGAGAGACGGGGGTAACAAAATGAACGAGAAAAAAAAAGTGGGATAAAAAGTGAGGTGATCGGGTCCATCAGTGATTATCGACCGTGATTGGGAAGTATGTGAGGTGTTAAGGTAGTTAACGCCTACCCAGTGTGATAGGAGGTCGATATGAAGAGGATGGCCGCTTTACGTATGAAGCGCTGATGAGCTTACACGATGATAATTGTTTATTTTCTTTATGTGGGTAACCTGAGAGCGAACTCTGCTGTGGATAGCCACGGTTTGCAAGCCAGTAGACCACTCTCATATAGGTATTCCGTTCAGCGAGAGAACAAACTTTTCGGTAGAGACGTCATCGGTCGTTTTTGGGTGACATGTGGGCCAACTGTAATTTTGAAAACTCTTAATAATTATCTCCGCATTGCAAAGGTCTTCGATACTTTTCGGTAGGTTTTGACATGGTGTTTTTAGGTAGTCAGGAGACCAGTGCTAAACTTTCTGCTGAGCAAATGAGTCGGGAACACGTGGTAACGGGAGGTGCCACCCGATAACGCTTGCAGTCCTCATTCTCAACAAACCTCTGCAAGTAAAAATATTACGATTTAAATGTCAATACACACATATCAATCGTAGAGGTTCAAAATTTAAAAAATGGATTGGGCGTAGACCAGTTTCAAATGTGAGAAATAACAAAATGAAATTGTTTATACATTTGAAACTATGGCGTTATAGCCTCATCCTCCATTTGCAGTGATTTGGTAGCCGTTTTTTCGCGAGAACAGCGTAACATTAACTCTGTTTAGGGGTTTTGTGGAGCACGAGACGGCCGAGGACCGGACGGTGCCTCCCAAAACGGGGCTCCTCCAGCTGCACTTGAGGCATCGCGCGAGTCTCCAGACCACTCGACTCGCGAGCTTTACAAAAGCACCAACTTAACATCGCGTCGAGATCGGAATGCTAGATCTTAAGAGAACGAGAGAGAGCACACTTGGACGTCGGTGATTCTGCTGTCCGATTTGGACGAGATTTGCATCGGTCAGTCTGAGAGTCGGTGATCAATTTTCTTCAAAGTGGTTCACATGGAAAACAGCGAGGGAAAATCGAAAAATGATTACATTTCAAAATTTGGTGTTTTCAAGCAGGAAATTTTGATGTTCACCAACAGATCAGCAGTGATGGGATGAAATGGTCAGGCCATATTTACTTCCAAAGATGCAAATAAGATTCACAGAAATTCCCCATTTTCAGTGCTCCATATTTTCGTTTACGATAGTTAACAAAAAAATGCATCGAGACAACAACTTTTGATTTTATTATAAACGCACAACAAGTTGATTGTTACCAAGTCACCAGTAGACCAATTAGACGTACTCTCCAGCTCTCAGCGCACCTCGATTTCACCTTTTTAAACACGACAAGGCGTCGGTAGCGAGAGCAAGGAGACCCCTAGCGGACCCCCGCGACGCCGTCAGGGGCTCAGCGCCGAACAATGGCCAAGACTTGTGATGGATCGGCGCTCTGCACAATGGCCATGCTCTTCGTGGGCTTCGGGGCCGTGTAAAGAGAAGCCGCCAGCGCACGCTTCCAGGAATCGAGGTTGTGTGGAAGCTTCAGGGACCATCGATCTCACGTGGGTTGCTTGGTGGAAGGTGATGCCGACGGTGTGGTGGGTTTGACAGGTTGGGGTACCGGTAGTTGAGCGGTCGCCTCTGTCTTGTTTGCGATGGGTGAAAGTGTAGGGGATGAATGGTCGCACTTCAAGAAGTTCACCACAAGTCCTGGTAAGAAGATGGTTTCTAAATTCGTTAAAATTAAACAACATTTGAAAAATGAGTTCGAAATTGGCAGACATTTTTGTTTAAGATTGGCGATGCGATGGCTAAGGGTTTGAACACCACATGCTCACTTCTCATGCTTACATCACTCACATCACTAATATCAGCGTGTACGCAGTGGGTGAACTGCTAGTATTTCAAAAGGTAAGTTCACTGTTTTACACCGCTGGAAATTCGCCGGCGTTTCGAACCAGGTTCGGACTCCACGTCGCCACTGGACAGTGGACACCAATCGCAAACCGCTGACAAGCGGCGCCCGGTTTCGTCGCTGACGTCGTCAGATTCCCCAAGACATCGACGCCAAGATGCCGCATAAACACTTGAGCAAGACCTGCCCATGAAGAGAGCGAAATGCATCTACAGTTTCAGCGAGTAGTTGGAATTAACCCTAGCTTAGCCTGGAAAGAAGCGCGGGGTAAAATCGGTGCCAACACGTATGTATCTTCACCGTGAACTGGCCACAATTCCTCCAGCTACTTCTGTGGCACCGTTTTTTTTTTTGTTGCTATCGGTGAAAATATGTGAATAGGTAAATAGAAGGTAGTCAAAAATTGATCCGCTGCTAACACGCTGCATTATCCTACCCAACAGTACCAAAAGCTATGCCACTTTTACACACTGCGAGGATAAGGATAAAAAACAGTCCAGCTTAGAAGTTAGAAGAGAGCAGACGGTAAACCTAGGATTGACTAATAATCTGCTCCTGTTAAACAACACTAAGAGCTGCTACCACTTATCCAAAAGCCCCTTCCGAAGGACACTTTTAACACACGTACAGTGTGCTAATTTCTCCACTAATCCGTGGCGAGGAATGGAATGGATTTTGATGGCACGCTCGCGCCAGGCTCGAGCGACGCATGATGCTGCATAACAACTTGTTTATCAGAATGCAGTGATGTTATTCGTCTGCATTCCCCAAATCTCCATAATCCAAGGAATCTCCGGCATGCCGCGTTGAATATCGCATAGAAGTCGCCAGCACGGCTTAGCACCAGAGTAAACTGCAAAGATTTTCAGTGTCCATAGCTGATGATAGGTGTGAATTCACGGTTACAGCTCTTTCTCTTTGGAGAGAAAATACCAGACCAAAGACAGCCCCCCTAGCATTGCCAAAGCATATCCCTCGAGAGACGGTACCATCCCAAAGACTGACCCCCCCCCCCCCCCCAGCATTGCTACCAACTCGTGAATGAAATTTCAGTTGCAGGATTTCAAAATATTTATTGTGTCTCCAAAATGATTCAAATAGCTAGAAAAATGCTTATAATAGGAAAACAAAAGATCTTGGAATGATTAAAGCTTTGAAAATGGCAGACATCACCGTGATGGTTTGCGTTTAAACGACAGTTGGCCCACATGTCACCCCAAAACGAACGGTGGCGCCTCTACCGGAAAAGTATTTTCTCTCACGAAAAGTTTGCTAAAGGAAATCGGTGGGCCTACGTTTTGATAGAGATCGCTCTATCTGAGCTAATCTATCTATCTATCTATCTCTGGACTAAAACCACTTCATATAAGAGGCGTAGCTGTAAAACCACAGCAATCGGCACGATATAACTTTCTGTAGCCCCCCCAATTCGGACCCCAGGAAAGCCCCATGTGCCAAATGCTTCGATAATTGTCCCGTGCTCGCGCGGAGTTCCCGTGTTTTGCTTGCCGAATCAGCTGGCAACGACAGACGTCAGTGGCCGCGCGTATCCATTGTCTCCTTGGAGGTTCGTTGCCTATCTCTGTCAGCTGTTGCCAGGCGTCTGCCGTGTCGTTGTTTGTATTTACCTAGGCCGACGTCGCGAAGTGACGTCACATGTTACGCGCTGGCCGACGTCATCGGCATGGCGTCGACGGCGACCTCGTGGAGGATCCGCTACACGTGCGATATTTTGTGACTGTGGGAAAACTGCTGTCTTCGGTGACACGTTCAAATTTGGAACGATTTTAGTTAGTGGTGTAAAGACGTGGTTTTTTTGTGACAATGCGACAATTTCTAGGATAATTACAAAAATATTACTTGTTTTATGACTGAGAATCCTTCGTACTGCAAGCATCACATCGAATGAAATGCAACGTCATCAATTTTGGTTGGAAGAGAATTTATATACCCGTGGTAACATAAGATAGCAGAATTGAGAAGCTCTGTCAGGCGATCTCAGCATCTCCATGGCTACCAAACGTTGAATCTAACATTGAACCTCCCATGCTAGGCCATGATATACCCGTGGTAACATAAGATAGCAGAATTGAGAAGCTCTGTCAGGCGATCTCAGCATCTCTATGGCTACCAAAAATGAATCTACCATTGAACCCCCTATGCTTCATACTACTTTTTTTTTCAAAGTAGGCAACGATAATTACTATCTTAGAACGTTTTGAATTCACGAGCTGCAGTTTTTAAATTTTTAGGCTAGTCTATTTGATAAATTCAGAATTATATACAGGTCAAATTACAAATTAATCAATTAACTGCTACTAGAATTTGGCAAGGTTTTCAACAGAATTAACCCAACGACGTAGCACCCCACATACTAAATTCTCACAAAACTATGCATCTCAAGGCTCGACGAACTAAAGACACGCCCCTGTCCCTCCACCCTCCGGGTTCTGTCCCTTCGCAGCACCGCCCGCCTCGCCATTATGAGCGTGTTAATTGCAGAGGGCTATGGCAATTAAGCCCGTGGACCCTCCGGCCCGCATCGCTTCCAATTACCAAGATGACGGCTTCATTCGCCGCGCGGCTCATGGACAGCATCCGGTGGTACAGGGAGGAAGACCTGTTGTCTTCTTAGTGTAACAATTGATGGGCGAACGGTGGTGACACCCGAGCTGTGCGGGCAGTGCGATGATAATCGCGAGCAGATATATTTTTAGTGTGTCTAATTGGGCGTGGTAATTGCCAGGAGTGCAAAAAGTACTTTTCTTTTTTGTCAGATTTTTGTCCTTTTCTTTTTTATGGTGCCCGCGTGGGAAACTTTTAAATATGCTCGGTAGCGACTTTTGGGAAATATTAAGTAGTCTATTCGCGTGTTGAACCGCACCTAATAGAAAGAACGACCTCACCATATTGCTCTCTAGGGATAATCTTGCAAGATAGCTGTGTGGTCGGCAATTTTACATGTGTTTATAGAAGATAAAATTCAGAAATGTTCATTATATTCAAGCATGAAGCCCAAAGGACTCGAAAAGGTTTCAAACTTGCACTGTGGCGTTGGATTTATAGGTGAAGTCAAGAGTCCCAGCTCTCTAATGTCTAACTGTCTTCACGAAACACACCGACTGATCAATGTCTTTAACGAAGAAAATGGTATTTGCTACTTAATGGAGTCCACCGTCTTTTTAAGAATTTCGTTATTTCTCGTTGATTTCTTGTATTTGAAACTGGATTGCGCTCAAATAATTTTCATAACCTCAACGATTGATATACATTCATTGATATTAAGAGTCGTATTTTTTTAATTATAGATGTTTGTAAAAAAGGGCATCCGCAAGCGCCATCTGGTGGCTTCCACCATTTCCACGTGTTGCCGGCGTGTTTGCTCAGCAGCACGTTTAACTAAAGCGCTCGGACTATGACTTAACTTACAAACCCAAAGACTTAATTAAATCTAAATAGCAATTGCTTGACGAACGACTTGTATCATTATCAAACAAAATGAGATTGTGCCTTGCTTATCCCAGCCCACCCACCCCTACATCCGTAACAGCAAACGCAAACCCAGCGGACGTGCACCTTACAGCCAACTTCACGACCGTGCCCATCGTAATAACACGGTGCAGACGTCGAAGCATGCATTCGGGGAGGTTCGCAGCATCCTCGGCGGCGGCGGCAACGGCCCACCTGGCAAAACTCTGCATTGCACCAGAGGGCCGAACCATGGCAGTATACCCATAATCTGCATGCCCTGCCCATAATCAGCCACGCTGTGTACGCGGAGGGCCGTGCGATCGCCAATGGCCACAGCCGATTGTGTTTCTGTTTGCAGATGGAATTTAGCACGGCCTCTTTGTGGAAAGGTCGTCACGGGTATCGACAGCTTGCGACCCCGGTTGGGAGGAAACTCCTTGTAGCCTCATCTGTCTGCACGGGGATGTTTTGGGAGGGAATTGACGTTGTTTAGTTGTTAAAATTTGGTTATTGGCATTGTAGTAGTTGTGAAACTGTGAATGGTTTTTTACGGTCAGAATGGCCGAGGACGTTTCAAAGTGTCATACAAAGATAGCAGTTTTCGGCGGTATCTTGTATTTGAAGGTGTGCTTCTTCCAGACATAATGATTTGTAATGAAAGGAAGTGTTCTCTCCATGTTAAGGGATCAATCTTTAAATCACATCCAGATCACAAGGATCTCCCTTAAAATTCGTCCTTTTTTTGGTAACAATTTGAGAAATTTGCCTCCAAAAATTCGCTCAGACCACTACAAATTTAAAAAATCAAATTTCATTTAAATATATTTTTACATTTTTTGGTGAAACTGAACAAACGGAGAACCTGATGGACTGCCTGTCTGCTCAAAAATGAAAAAAAATCGAGTCTACGCCTCCGCAAATTGCGTTTACAATTTGTCATCGTCGACGCTCTTGCAGCAGGTGAGTGTCTGTGTCAGGGGTCAGGTCTCGGTTTGCCCTCGCCCCTACCACCGCCCCCCCTGCCCTTTCGACGACGACAGACACAAAAGTCGTAAATGGCGGCGGCGTTGCTATTCTTCGGCCGCTGGATATTGTGATCTGCATGACCGCGGGGTCATGTTCACGCCGCACGCAGTGGCGAAGGAGGCGGAGGGGTGTACTTTATACCTATGTGCGCAGTGTGCGTGTTGGAAACTGAAAACAACAGATGGGGGGGCAGGAAACAAAGATTTTTAACGACTCGTTACGTGCTCACGGACGACGACGATCGTGTTGTTAAGGTGTCGCGGTGACTATTTTCCGAAAAAATGAGAATCTTGGTTACCATTTGGTCATTAAAGTTTCAAGCTAGATCGTTTGTTTCCGTCCATTCGTTTGGTAGTAGCGAGTATCTGGCGTCTTTTGTCTGCTGAAGAATTTTGAGAGCCTCCTCGTCCCTCAAATAAGTGCTAGATCAGATTTCAACCCCAAGTAAGCTTCGCAAGCAACAACTCTTTGGCGAGTTACCTGTCCAAAGCCGTCGCTGTTTATATCTTTACAGGCAATGAACCAGCAGGACACATATACCAACAAAAGTTCAAAACATCTTAGTTGCAGATCATGTCTAGTTTGTTACAATTGTAAGGGTAACGAGAGGTTTAGCAAGTAGTGTTCATGATTTAACCCTCTATCTTTAAAGTTGAAACATGGTAGGTTCATGAAGCCAAGCCCATCTGTTGTAGTAATGCGATTAGGTTATGGGTGTGCTTCATTCACATGGTTAGAAAGGAACTGTTTAAGATAATAATTGTTTTTTTGGTTTGTTTTTACCTGTAAATGATAGAAAAAAAAATGGAATTGAAAAGTTTTGTGATAAGAACCAGCAATAATAATGGCTGACACACAGCCTTCTAGTAAACATCCCTATGAAAGCTATCAGCCAAGAAGGCTGTGTGCCAGCCATTTTTAATGGCGGTTCTAATCCTGAAGACGATTGTCAGTTCATTACCGTTCTCGGTACCCCTTCTGGAGACACTCGGAAGAGAGACATCAGTCCAAGATGTCGCGATCGCTTTTGTCACCGATTCGATTCGTGGGTGGGTGATTGTAATGCACGGCTCAAGACAGGTGTATCGAGGAGGAGCAAACAAAAGCCCCGGTGAGACAATTCAACAAACAGATGATCGCCCTCGAGCAGAGCGCGAGCGGACAGAACAAAGCCGGCTGAATGCCTCTAGAATGGCCGTCGCCAACCAGTGATGACTGCCAGCATGAGGAGAATGGACGCGACAATAGACATGTTCGATTGGATGCTTTAGGTGATACAGAATGGAATCTTTGACGAGCCGTTTGCTTCAAGACCGACCCGAGTATCGATTGTATGCGGGATCATTTGGAGAACAATCTCGACCAGGATGAGTCCAAGATTCCAAATCTACTAGCGATCGACGGCTGAGCCGCAGCGATATATTTATTGCTGTGGTATTTTCAGGATAAGAACCCACAATTAAAATGGCCGATCACTGTCTTATAGCTCTTATGGGTTGAAGTTGTTAAAAAGCTGTGTGGACGGCCATTTTCCTGAGCCCGAAACTTACAGGATCTACTGAACCAGAAAGCAATCTCTCTGGATCTATTCGGTGATCCAACTGTGTACTGTGTTGGGGGTCCTTAAACCTATATTGTCAATGCTAAAAAGTTCACTGTGAGTAACTGGACCTAATTTGTCCAGTAGATTCTACTGGCTGTCTAAACTGGAGCTAGTAAATCTTGGAAGTTTCGAAACGAAACCGATATTAGTTCCTTTTCGTTGTGATTCTCATTGCTGAGTATGTATGGTGATGTTAACTTATTAATTTTCTAAGAATCCGCTCAGTTTTACCTAATGATTTTTCTAAGTATTCGCGAGTTTCAGTACTTAATCTTCCTCGCTAATCGTCTCAGTTTCCTTCGAAACGTAAGCTTTCCTCCGCTTTTCCTCGGAGGCGATCGCGTAGCCATTGCGTGCCATCGCACCCGTGTTCGCACACGAGACCACGGATGGACGGACGGACGGACGGATCGACAAACATAGCATGAGGGCGCTTGCGGGCAAAGCTTCTCCATGGGGCCCGCCAGCTATTTTCCGTTTAGCGCGGTGTGGTCTCTCCTTGGTCTTCGCCGCGAGATCGCCGGCCCAGGTAAGATCAACTAGCAGCACACAGGTAAAAGCTGGCCGCTATGCGCGAGAGCGGACCACATTTTCAACAGGAATTTGCCACGATGAAAAAGAAGAACTCGTCTTCAACGGGTACATTATATTCACAGCACCAAGATTCTTAAAGACAGCACGGGCAACTTAACCATTTCACAATCGGTACACGCCGGCTTGCAGTTTATAAATTAAGTTATTAATTGTTTTGAAATGAGAAATATAATAATTGGACGGACGAAAAGCACGAGATTGGCTAATTAAACGTGTCTACGTATTGTTGCGAGGACGTCTCGGGTCCAGCTGATGTAATTGTTGTTGACAAAGAGGAATTAGTGGCGAATTGATAATTGTGCCCCGGCGTCGGTCGAATAATTTGCAATAAATGCGATGGTTGCTGTCTCGCAAAACAGTTATGATGTGTGTGTGTGTGCTCTGTCTCACAAGCGGCAGCGTCACACACATAAGCGACTGACTTGTGTCTCGACACGACACGAGCGCAAACTATAATCATGTTGATGCCCTTTAGAGCATTTAAATGCCCTCTCACTTGGTATGAGAGTGTTCGCCAGGGATAGGAGGTCATGAATTTGGACCAATTTAAAGTCTAAAGTGATTGCCGCAAGTCGATTATAGATGAGTGTGAGAAACAATCTCTCGAAGACGACGAGACACGAGAGCGAGGCATACTTGTATGGGAACTTCCAATCACCGAAATCGATTCGACAGCGAAGACACACAGTTTGTTTAGAAATATAATAACAGCCGTCAAAACTGCAGAAAGTGCATCGTGGAGAAAAACCTAGGGTCAAGGTCGATTGCTTGAGGTCCATTGCGACGATGTCACGGAAAAAAATCAACACCGAAAAAAAAATCTACATACACTTCGCAAAGTCAAAGTCACACACTCAGAACGTCACGTGTGTGAGACATGGCTGCACACACATAAATACCACTCGTATAATCGAGTACATAATGGGTGCATAAGCAACTTACCGTAGCGAAGATAGGGGTTATACCAGAGACTGCCTAGGGTAGCTCAGCAACTGGTTGAGCTGGGCCACATGGCCGGTGTTACGAGCAGCTGGTAAACCTAGCTAGCAGCCTCAGTCGACGTCGTGTGACCCAGACCCGAGCAGACCTGCCGAACGGCTAGGCAAGAGCACACTGAATGAATGAATGGAATTTACACTCGGTTGCCAACTCAACGGCGATAAATGACACTAGGATATAGCCAACTTGACAGCGGTGTATAACGGTGGTGTTGATTTTAGGGTGTGTTTGGGGTTTTGGTTGGTGATGTTTGGCTGGATGTGGTGAGATTGGGAGTTGGAATTTTGATTAGAGAGTTAGGGGAGATGGACGATACGATTAAATGTTTTTTTTTAATAGAGTGAATTAAGGGATGAAATATTGAAAACGGTAATTATGGTTTTTATATAGTTTCTATACTGTCTATTTGCGTTGCTTCTATAAATGTAAGTTAAGTGCATCGAAACATGTAAATTATGTTTGAAATTCGATAACTAATTCATCAAAAAATTCGTGATTTGATCAGATCTGTTTAATAAAACCTGTTTTTTGATACACCTATGCGTGCACGCAGTATCGGATGCATACTTTCAACGAACACACGTATGATAGTTGATAATAATATCAAAACAGATTAATTTCGAAATTAATAGGTTACAAGCACGCTCAATTATAAACAGAAACAGCGAAATCAACATCTAATACGTAAATCCGACATCCGGCACGAACGAAAACGCATCTAGGGCCCCACCCTGTTATGAGATTGAAATATTTGCTAATTAAGTGCCCACAATCCCTAAAAACCTGACAGAAACCACGTATACCTACTACCTACCCCAATTTCTAGTTCTTTCGTCCTTCTCACACCGTCACTCAGTCCATTAACAAAGCTCGATTTCTGCGATATTCAATGCAGCACCCTCACTAAAACCATAGAATTTGGAATAATGCCTATGTTCCATATCAACAACATCCACCTATACACCAAAAAAAAACAGCAGGTGGCTCTCGCGAACTAGTAACCGCTATAGCAGCGATTTGCACAGCGAAACTATGTGTGTTGCAATATAAAAAATATGTAGTTACAACAAGGCGTTTAACTCATTTTTAGTATGCTCAGATAGCTTGTAAATGTGTTCGAATTAGATAGCAATATCACAGAGACGTCTACGTAACGCAATGGGTATAATCGTGACTGGTATAAGCTAGAGTTGCGTAGGCAACTCTCTTCTAGGCAGAAGAGAGAGGGATAGGACTGACATTGTTGTTATATACGAAACCGTAGCGCACACCCAGAAGGTTTACATGAAGATGGTATGTACACTGGAATCGCCCTCAGCCCTTATCACTATCAAAGATGTTCTGTTTGAGACTAAATATTGACATTGTTGGTGCATTGCAGCAAGATATCACATGGGTATTGCGCAAATATGCTATGTATTAGCGAAGATATCAAGAAATTTAAAGGGACTGCGTGAAGTTACCCAAAAAAAAACCAAGGTTCTTAAATGCCTTGAAAATGCATGTGTGGAAACATGTGACTTGATTCCTGGAAAAGTTTAACGTTCATGGGAAGATTATTATGTTGGTTATGCAAAAGGATATCATTTTCCATGACAAAAGAACTAAAAGGTGATCTCTAGGACTCCAAGGTTTTCAGCGACTTTTTTCTGGAATAAGATTGTCTGTTACTACTTTATAAGGATTTCTCCACTTATTAGTTTTGTAGAGTGTTGATTATTCTGCTATTTATAGCGTATGACCATTAAACCTCACTAAAGGTGTTCTGTTTTCATTGAGTTTATAGGTATAGCCAGAGGTTCAGCGCTAATGTTAAACTGTCCTCGCGAAAGTTGGCCGCCAAATGACTACTTTACCGACAAAAATTGAGGATACCACTACGTGGAGACACCGTCGTTTAGAGTGTTAATAAATCTAATATCTTTATTTCTTGTGGGATACTCACAATTGAGACTGGTTAAAGCACAATTAATCTTTATTAATGGTTACCTCAACGATTGATGTACATTTACCGATGTTTTGAATCACAATTATTTAATTGCAGGGGTTTGTTAAAAAGGACGGCCGCAAGCGCCATCGGGTGGCACCTACCATAACCACTTGTTACTGAGTCGTTTGCTCAGTAGAAAGTTAACTATTAATGCTGGCTCTCTGACTATACTTATGAACTCAATGCTTATAATCCCATATCAAGGGTAGTTTGGGGAAAATACCACAGAATTGATTTTTTACTAAACTCTTTTTTACATTTTCGCTTATTTTAGATACCGTGGTCTGTGGCGTTAGGTCACCCACAGACTTTCAAAACGCACCCAAAGCAAAGCGTACGCCACTGAGAACGTCCCGGTCCCGGTGTCCGCCGCTGCCATACCGGGACTCGAACCCGGAGTCCGGCTGAGAGACGCATGCCAAAGCCGTTCCCACGGGGCGTGCGCAGCACAGAGTGCATACTAAGCTCGTACTTCTATCGAGTGCATTTGGTGCACAGTGCACTGCACTACAATGCACTGCTGGACTGCACCGTGTGGAGTGGGGAGGGGGGTTCCGGGAGGGGAGGGCCGAGGGGGCCAGACAATAATTGTGTTACCCGTAGAGGTTAGTGAGGAATATTTAAGAAAATAAGTGCAGGGTAATGGATGGCTGGCATTTAAATTTTAAATATGACTGCACAAAAAGATGCATTTTCTTGTGCGTCATATAGTTACATAGATTATCTTATAATTTGTGAAATGTTTGTTGCAAGTGAAAAAAGTTTAATAATGCATCTCTGAAATGTTTTATTAAAAAAAAAAAAAACATTTCAACAGGAAAAACCATTTTGCCGACATTCCTAGATCGACAAAAGGATGGCTGCGAGGAGGAATTAGACCCACCATATAAAATGCGCCAGACGTTACAAAACAGATGCTTTATTAAACTCTATGCTCTTAAAATCACAGTGGACGATCAAACACGCTCAGAAAACATTTTGAACCCACGTATGCATTGTGATGCTCGTTGCAATTACCTATATTGGTAGCCTTCGACTGGTATTTGCAGCTCAAAGACAGCAAAAAAAGGACGATATACACGACGGTCACTGTCGATAATCTTTGCCGTTGCACCAGGATTCGTAAGTTGGCGGCAGTGTCACTCGACTTTCTTCTCAAGTAACTTTACTCCTTGTCATCTTGAGAATGAGAAGGGGTTGCAATTTTAAAACACCGCCACCCTCATAGAAGACGTAAGAAGATAAAATGGCAAGAATTGCAACCAATGTAAAATTGTCTTCGCGGAAAATGGCAGTCAAACGACAACTTTTCGGGCAAAAATGGAGAATGCTTCTAGGTTAGTCACCGTCGTTTCCAGTGTTTAGAAATTAAATTTCGTTATTTTGCCCAGATTACTCACATTTGAGACAGGTTTCCGCTCAATTAATCTTTAATATTGCTAACCTCGACGATCGATTCACATTTATCGGTATTTTGAGTCGTAATGATTTAATTTTCAATGTTTGCTAAAAATTACGGCCACAAGAGCCATCGGGTGACATCTACCCTTACCACGCGTTACCGGACAGTTTGGTAGGCAAAAAGTCTAGCATTAATGAAGCCTCTGACTTTACCTGTAAATTCAATGGTACAACAGTATACGTGGCTGCTAAAAATACCCGAAGAACACAGTAATCCTCTAATGACATATTGTAAAGAAATTACCGACCCTGAACCGTTGCAATTGCATTGCTTTGAAATTTAATGCAACTGCCAACGATCAATGCTAATGGTCTCCCGGCATGTTGAGGTAGGTACTGGTAAATCGTATTTAAATGACGATGATTCCTCTAATGACTTTCATCAGATAATTGGAAGTGCCAATCATCTATGTTCCATCCCAATCTACCTTTTCGACGACCACCACGACTCTGCTTAATTATATACCGACCAATTACGAGTACCCCAAAGAAAAAAAATGCATTTTTCTACTGCACTTAAATTGCATCGCGGTGAGCAGTCGGGTCGGAGCGCGCAGCAAGTAGCCAATCAAAAACGTGATTGATTCACCTTGTCTAGACTGCATTAATCACACGTGGTCCGGGGCAAGGCGTCCCAGTCTGCGTTCTGATGGTGAAGGTTAAGAATTAAAAGACAGAAAAGTTGCACGCTGCCTGTTAGAGTGTGAATTTGGTTATTTCAATATTGAACGGAAAATGGACAGCTGTTTTGGGATGGTGGGAGAGTGACGGTGTGTGAGCGCTCTCTGTCAGGTAACGTATAGAAGGTCGGTAATGGTTGCAGTAAGAGTTGAGCGCGGTGGTTGACTACTAGAGACCGCTAGTTTGCTGTTTGAATTTGTTCGAGTAACGGCATCTTAGCATGGAAGCGGTCCAAGGTTGGTAGTAGGTATTTTATATGGTGGTCAGTGACCACAAGACCAAAACTACTATAACTTGGACATATGCTACGCAAAACAAAGAACTAAATTTACTATGGCTTTTTCATTATACTAAGTTGAGAATAATATAATCATTGAGGTAGTTTTAGCCTCGGTATTTTAAATTCCATGATAAGTCGTTTGAAAAATATGTGTAATAAGATAGCTTAAAATCTTGATTAGGGTTTAATCTAAATGCGAAGATGTTTCTGGCTTTCTTACTTATATGACACGGAAAAGTTTCAGAACCAATAAATAAATACCTGGGAAACAAGCACCTTCTTAAATCAATCCCGAGAGCCATGTTCATCGACTGATAGCAATTGATCAATAACGACCAGCAATAAGCAGCCCGGCCCATCGCATTAATGCCCAAGAAAGTGTCACCGCAGCAGCACCTCTGGCCCACTAATTGATTGTCGCTAGACTGTAATCGAACCCGGGGCCAATGAGTCACGTGCGATTGGGCTAATTGGAAAGTGAAAACCATGTCATCGCAGTTGAGAGAGCACGCGACAAATCTAGCTTTCTCTGCACCCACGCGACGCCGACGCCGACGAGAGAGCGCGACAGCAGGAGACGACGCTGGAATTTGAAATCACCTAGTTATCGGTTGTTATCACCATGGTAACAATACACATGACTAGTTCTGTTCTGTTTGGAGGGATACAAGTTGTGTTGGAATTGTAGAAGACACCGGCTCCCGCAGTTAAGCAACACATGCGCTGGGTCAGGTATTGGATGGATGACCATCATAGACATGACCAGTTCTGTTCGGGAGAGAGGTTAGGGGGATAAATTTAGTAGAGTAACTTCATTCGCCTTGCTTATCAGCCTATGGACAACATGGATGTGTAAAGAAATTCTATTGTTCGCGTTATGCCGTCCTTCGGTAGGGACGCTAAACTGGTGATCCCTTTGTGCTATTCGACAGGTGTAGGCTATTTGCCGGCACCGGGTTTCCCTTTCTCCTTTCTAGGCTATGATAGCTTCATCAGCACCCTTATCACCATCCACTAATCCACCGACGCCGTTAGACCAGTGTCGCATGCTCGTTGTCAAAACAGTGCGTCGTTAAACCATACTAATCAATCAATCAATCAATCCAGAACAAATTTAGGACATTCCTCTTTCTTTACCTCCATCTTGCTAGTAATAAAATGACTCATGCGGCACGCCGACATCACCGACACGGCTGACGCTGTCAACGGCGTCGTGCAATAAGCGTACTCGGAGGTGCTACAACCGAAAGATTTCTCCCCACGCACGCGACGTAGATCCTCTTGTTCCGACTTTCTAGGTCGCACCGCGTGCGTCAACGGGGAATGCCGTGACTTGTAACGATTGTATCATCTAATATGCGAAAACATTAAGCTAGCCAATGTAACAAATATCGGAACACCTCACCTCAACGGAACTAGAAGTAAACAGGCGCAGCTTCTTGAATGGAACATAGTTGTTTCATGATCAATGGCTGCCCCATGAGTAATTATAGCAAGTCTTACATTTCATTTGATTACCTTCATTCCAGTGCATGTAGGTATTTCTGGACCTAAGACACACTGAACGTTGGCATGGCACTTTTCCAAGATAGCTAATATAAAGGTCCACGTGAATATATCTTAGTTGGCATCTCAGCTGGACTCTTTTCGCTTTTTGAGCTGTTAGAAACACCGATTCTCGTGAGATTATTGAAGTTAAGCAACACTGCGCTGGGTCAGGTGTTAGATGGACGACCATCATAGACATGACTAGTTCTGTTTGGCAGAGAGACTAGAGGGATGAATGTTAGTTCAGCTAAATCATTCGTCTTGCTTATCAACATCTCGACAGCATGAGTTTGTGGCGGAATCCTGTTGTTCCCGGTAGTCCCTTTGGTGCCCTTCAGCGCGGGTTTCCCTTCCTACCTTCTAAACTAGATTCTGTTCATCATTATCATAATCATTTTACCCAATCAATTATTGGTGCAATTAGAAGAGAGCCACTGGGCCAATCGTCAAAACAGTGCATCGCTAATCACAAATAAATCAATCAATTTACTACGGAATGGAATGGAACGGAAAAAGCTTCCAGCTTTCAGAAAAAAACTTGTCAGCTCACGTTGCTGATAAAGAGTTGGATCTAAGATACCAGCTATGGCATGTAGGTGGTTTGTATTCTTGCTAAAATATACTCGGACACAAATGCTATGATCCCATGCTTCTAACGCCGTTCATAAGCATTACGGTCCCATTCATAAAATGCTGGAATAACCGGAAAAAATAGTGTGTGACTGCGGTGAAACCCGCAAAAGAAGTCGTGGGTTCCATGCCGGGCGCTTGCGTGTTAAGTGTGGAATCTTTGGGATGGTTGCCGTTTGCCGTTGTAGATACGTGTCTAGGAGGAGATTACAGTCTTGCGGTCGGCATCTCCATTTGTTTTTCTAGGCTACCAAGCTGGCAAAATGTATCTGCGAAATTTCAGGTGGCAGACGATCATTTTTAAACACATGATGTTTCAAGGTAATCGCATAGTCTTATTCTTAAGATGATGTTCGGAGCTGGAGTACCTACTTTATCTAGTTTACGATGGTGACGGAATTGTAAGTTGTGGTTGTTTCTTATTTGTGTTGAAAACTAGCTGGTAGCTGAGCAATAGTTACGTGAAACCTGCAAGTTGAATTTTGGTAATTTAGTTGGTTGGTCCAAACGATTAATTAATTTAGTGGAATGATCCCTAGTGATTGAAGACCAGTTTTCCAGAGATTTTCTGGACCTAACGTCGGAGTTAGGATGCTAGAATTTGAATATCTATATCTATCTATCTATCTATCTATCTTATTATAATAAAGCGACTTATGAACTCAATTTAAACTCAATTATTTATCTAAAACACTCGGTTATTATCATTATTTTCTGGAAAGCATATGCTCTAATAACTCTGGAAAGTTTGGTATGTTTCCTGAAATGTTAACTCACAGTTTATGACTCTAGCCTCCCTTAAAATCTCAAATACCTGGATAGGGCAGAGGATCCAGGCTGCTGGTAAAATAGGGCTACACAAAATTCGAGTAAAATAGACAAAAAAGTTCAAACATTCAGTGATCATTTAAAAAGCAATTTAAAATGATGGAAGTTACGTTTATTATCTAGAAGTAAGTCAAGATTTTTAAATTATCGTTTGAGTAAAGGGTATGGGTTGAATACTCTTTGAGATACAGGGCATAATTACCCAGTGGTGTAAATTGGCCGGTGTAAATGTTCGTTTGAAAAAAAAATGAAACTTTGAAAAAACTGTTGGTTTGAGGGCAATGGCTTAACCTGCAAAAATATGCAACACATTGCTTGCATGTCATTATGATTGCGCCATGGTAGGTAATACGTCTACCCACTTTGACAACGTCTTGAGATCCAGAATTATGTCGGGAGGAGTCATAACGCCAGACACGATTTAAACCAAAGTAATGCGGATGTACTACCTGTACAGAACCAAACGAAAGCAAAAACCAAAACAAATCAAGCAAGACTTGTTTCCGATATTTGGACAAAACCACTCTACCACCGCCCACCCCAGAGGGTCATTCTGCGTCGAGGTGCGTGAACCCAAAGCCAACGCCTCTCCCGGGGAACGCACTAGCCGTGTTCGATCACTCTCGGTGCATTGATTCCTCGTCGCTATCCATCCTCGTCGTTCCTTCACCGCCATCAGTGAGAGTATCTCCCTCTTTTCTTGGACAAGGTAGTATGGCGCGATGGTGGATCGGGCCTCCCGAGTGGCCGTCAGTCTGATACGAGCCGCCGACCGAAGCGCACCGGTCTGTGTTCAACGCCCTCATTCGGGAGAGCGTTAGCTGTCAAGTGTCAAAAAGGAAAATAGCGTGCGTGTTCTTTAGCTATGTTTGCAATTGGATTTTCCGAGATGAAGAAAAAACGAAGATAAAACCAGCAGCCAAGGAAAATCGAAACGAGAACGCAACGTGTTTGTGATTTTTTTTTAAGCTGAGCTTTAGGCTCGAAGTATGGCATTTAACAAGGCCGAAAGCCAAAGTGTGTACGTAATTTGTGATTTTTGCTGACGCGTGCAATTTTCTAAGCACCTGCAAGTGCTGATAACGAGGTGGTAAGAGTGCTGATGACAATGAGTGTGTGGTTTAGTTGGCTGCCGCTGGCAGCGCTGGTGCTGTTACTGCTGAGGCCGTCCCTTGGTAAGTCTGAAGATTGCACAGGGAAATTCTAGCGAGGTCTTTCACCTTTGATCGCGAGCCTTGCCGTACGCGACGCTACAGGACAGCGTCGATCGAATAATATAGGAAATGATCGGCGTATAAAAATCTCGGCGTGCCGTCGTGTTTGACGAAGCCTTGACCCCTGGCGACGTAATATGTATTATTTACTTGAGTCTACGTTGGAATATCCACGAATGCACGACAGTGACCCACCATCAGCGTCGGCTAATAAGTCACATCCGCATTTATATATATAATCTCGGCTGCTCTTTGGCGCCACCAACGACGTTGACCACCTTTTTTGAGGGTGGCCGTCTTGGTTAATTAGGGTGCTAATCGCTAAAAAAATTGCACCCTTCGAGGAGTTGCACCCCGTGAATCCACCAACTCGCGAAATCGGCAACAAATCATGGTCAATTGGCCACTTAATTCTTGCTTGCAATCGAGTGAATGGTCTGGTAATCGATTTGGGGTTGCTGCTTTTGGTAAATTGATTTCTTTTGCTTCCCGACCTGACACCGTTACTTTTAATGTGGCAGGGCCCAGAGGTAATTGATTCTGAAAACAGGTGTCTACAAAGGAAGTCAATTCTTATTTTCGGGAAGAAAGGCCAATGTCCCCAGAGGCACGATGGTCACTGTAAAAACAAAGTGGACACCGGAATAGCCAGGAAACCAACAAAAAAAAAAACGTCAGCGTAATCCGAGACAAAACAAAACTTGTCACCTCAACTATAATCTAAATGTCTTCTCAGCCTATCGTAACAATTTCTTAGACGTCAAAATGTGCAGCTTAGAAGCCCAGGAAGCAGATCGGCCTCGACTCTTCGAAGCGCGACGACGCGAGGGACAGGAAGTGGAAAACTGGAAAGTAAAGCAATGTGCCGAACGTATTGTGAACGTCTTGTGCACGGACGATGTGCTCAAAAAACAGCCGAGCCCGAATGGACACGGCCCTGTGTTGTTGTTGTTGTCAGAGTGGCGACCTGGATTTTGCAGAAATGACATGTGTTTGTAGGAGCCTATTGTTACTGTACGCGCGTCAGGCACCGGAGAGTTGAACGCGCGGGACGCTGACATGAAGTCCTGAGTCATGAAGTGGTCGCTTTCAGGTTATGTCTGGGACGATTGGGACTTGCCCAGGAGCGTGGCATCGTGTGAAATAACATGGGGACAGTTTTTTTGTCTAGTTTACAAGGCGAAAGACACTCGGAAACAAGGTGTAGATTAGGCGTGTTGGCGATATTGCGTGTAGTCTGACACCTCAGGGAACTACCAGAGATACCGAAAATCAGCCGGATGTAAATTCATGGTCATGCTTACTTACCTACAATTGCTATAACACATCAAATTTGCGCGATTTTTTTCCTTACAAAAATTAAATCGTTTGGTTATCATTTAAAACCCATCTTCCTGTGCATCCATATAGCGAATCGCGTGCATTGCTCTAAGATTTAAGGTACATCCGCATATATTTCGCTTCTACCAATGGTGGGCAAATTCGGCTCTTTGTTAAGGAAAGTGAGGCTGTCATTGAAATTTAAACACTTTCTTCACAAAAGTCTAGCAATATCTCGTTGCCATCTTAAACCCTGTATATGACCAAAACGCCCTCTTCTGTTCGTCTTATGACTCCCCTTCTGCTGTCTCCACGAGGCTGAAAACGACTCAAATTTTACAAACGTCACAAGAAAATGGCTTACAACCGCCCATGTGTGATCATCAAACACATAGTTTAGGGCCCATGGCTCTAAAAACTTTAAAACTGACACAGGGCGTTGTGAACTAATCACTCATACGCTGCATTCTAAAATATTTCTGCACCGGAAATTAGTCTAATTATTTAAATGTTAATTTTCAATGATGAGGCTTGCTCTTATTAAGCTTATTCATGCCCACCCCTGGTATATACCATACCTCCAAACGGAAAGAGTTTGAAAAACACTGGAATTACAATTTGTATGAACGATAGAGGTAATTTCTTCACAAGAGTACGCAATTTGACTGCAGACGTCTTTCTGATGGGAGAAGGTAAAGCTATAGGAAACAAATTGTAACATTAGGATGAAATCTTATTTAAATTGCAAACGCTTGCAATGATCGGGGTATTTTACTATTAACAACACTATAACCGTCTCAAAAATTGATGCCTAAACGCGGACTCGAACCCCGATCTCCACCTATCGCGGGTATTGCTCTGAACCATTGAGCTATTTGGACACTGACATTTTGTGACACTGAATTGGACACTGGTTTAAGTGTTGTTAATAATAAAATACCCCGTGCATTGCAAGCGTTTGCAATTTAAATAAGATTTCATCCTAATACAGCAACGAATCCAACGTCAAATTGGAGTTATTCGAGTTTGACAGGTTGTGACGTGATATAGCGTCACTAGAATCAGAGTGACTGTGAGTATTCACAGCCTCGTGGTTCTACTCCTTGGAGAACTGTCATTCTCATCAAATACACTAGAATCAACTCAAAAAGCCAGTGTCCAAATAGCTCAATAGTAACAAAATTGTAGCATGTAGCATTGATATAGAATCTTCTCTCACGGACTAGACATTATGCCAGTGACACATCCTAAATCAGCGGGTTAATAAAACATGCAGATTCGCTGTTCAATTTCAGTAATCCACTTCCAGTTCAATCGCACTCTCGCGAGTCGCCACGATAACAATGCAGCGTAAATCGAGGTTAACAAGGCGGTTTATCTTTTAATTGGAGCCAAACGGGCCATCGTGATCGCTCATTGCCACCAACACGCAAGCGCGCACGATTTTGCACATACGATCTGCAAGAAATTTGCAATACATTATCGCAGTCAATTAATTTAAAAAAAACGCGTTTATTTTATTAATTTGATCGTCTCTGGTATTATTGCTGATGCCATCGAGTTTATAAAAAGTCAGAGGTCAAGCGTTAATATAAAAATGTTCTGCAGGGCAAACAAGGCGGTAACAGTAGGTGTCGCCCGATGGTGCTTGCGGTCGTTTTCAAAATACCTATATATGCATATCAATCACCGAGTTTAGCATTAATATAGACAAATTAAGCGTAACACAGTTTTCAAATGCGAGTGATCTGCGAGAAATAACGAAATACATTTCGAAACGATGGTAACTCCACCAAGAAGCATCTTCCTGGCGACCATTTATCACGAAGACCTTAACTATATGTCGATGTTGGCCTGGCACTATGCTCTTAACACCGTCGGCTGTTGATGGCATATCGATGGATTCTTTGTAATCTTTGCATTCCATACGTTTTCGCTGCAATTACCATGCTTCTCTCTATCATATTTCCAATCCCACGTATTGAATAATACCTTGCATGTCTAATTAACATTTCCTTGTACGGAGAGCAGAGCTGACCGATGATTACATACGATTTTTCTATCATTTCTACGCACCTTGGCGCCAGGGGTCAACAACTGAAGACTAGGTGGAGCATGTTTAACATCTCAGAGCCTCTCAAATTATTCATACACCAAACAAAACTAGATGCCAATTCACAGAAATATCTGTATTTTAGTATCGTATAAAACGTTGCCGAAAGCTAACACCTCTAACACCGTTTCACTATAATCATTCCAAAACTTATTTCTTTTATGAGTGCATCTTGAGATATGTTAATTAGACTCCTACACAGAATGGCTGATAAATTGACTTTAGAAGGTTCAACATCACCCCTTGAGGGCCATTCTTTGCTTGCCATAATAAGCTATCCTTTGTTCCAACCCAGTCTTCCAAGGAGGGAACTCAAAGATTCAAATTTGATTGATTTGTGTGGTTTAACGTCGCACTGTTCTGACAATTGGCCCGGTGGAACAAAGGTCTACTGGCGTCGGTAAATGAGTGCGCGTAATGATGAACCTACTCTAGACTAGAAGGGATAAGGATAAACCCGGTGTATACTCATAGACTCCAGAAGAAGAGCGTCAAGAGGAACCACCGGTTTAACGACCCTTCCAAAGGACGATCAAACTGTAATAGCAGGTTTCTTCCACATATCCAAACTTTCGAGAAGTTGGTAAGGAAGGCGATTATCCCCAAATATATCTCCCGACCAGAACTGGTCGGACAATCAATGACTGACCCAGCGCAGTGCTGCTTAAATTCGATGATATCAAGAGAACCAGTGTTTCCAACATGTCAAACCGTTTTCACAAAATTAAAAAATGCAGACGACTCTTATCCAATACTTCATCCACACCCTCATCTCATCACAAATCACCGGTCGACATTACAAAAACAATAACGCATCCTCCGGACGTAACACGAGTACAAACACTAGTTACACAAGACGATGTGCAGAAAGTTCGCGCGTAACATGCATGTGAAATGTCAACCGATGCGTTGGTACAGAGGTTTGCTACACGGTGATTTCACGAGTGGCGTTATCAGTGGAGTCGCCACACGGGTAACGGGGTCGACGCTGGCATAGGGGCGCTTTGTGCAAGTCTACATGTACCGGTTAAATAGCAGCGAGCACGGTGTGGGCGTATGTCACCATATGTACACAGTTATAGTTCCGATCAAAGATAATATATCTATAGTGAAGAAATTGTTGTGGATGCCGATGTACAAGAATCGGTATAGGATGATTGCCGTAGTGGCATAGAGATTCCACCATCAAAATTTCATAATTTGAGTTTGTTTTTTGTACAAAAAATATCAAAGATGTGTACATAAATTGTACCAGCAACTGCTCGGTATCAAACCGAAAGCCTCTGGCTTTCGCGACAGGAGAGCATTCTCAGGAAAGACAGAAGCCAAATATTCATGACAGTTTTTAAAGCCAAATTATGTTTTTCGTTGCTTTCATTCTGGCTTAATTACCACAGCTGTAACTGCTCAATGCAAAACGTTGTAATTTCTTGTCTAGTCATCTTGACCAATTGAGTAATCGAAGCAATTATCATAACAAATAATTGGGCAATTTGAAAATGAAATAACTTGGCCAATCCTTCGACATTGTTCGAGGTGTGATAGCCACCAATTGAAAATGTGACATAATTCCAAAATGGAACGAAACAGCTGACATGAAACATACGAACGTCAATGTCAAGGTGACAGTTCTTCGACCTAACCTACAAAACCCACTGTGCTTAGGCGAAACACGCCAGTGGAAAGTGCCATGCGAAACTGTCGATGTAATCTTTACCACGCCAAGCGATTGTCACCGTGCTAGTCTTAGCCCGGTTCTCATGGCACCATGGAGACCGCCTACCTCAGATAGCGAAAGATTATTGCGGGTTCCGTGAGGGTATCACGAGTTCCTGGTTGTGATTGACGGTTTAAAAACTCTGGTATTAAGAGCAAAATCGCATTTTCTGAAAGAGGACCCAGTTATTGTTTGAGTTAAAATATTGGCGTATTATTATCTGCTATTATTATTTACCTCGGATCCATAAAGCAGAGTTAAGGCGTCATCTGTACACGTTTGGGAGTAAAGTTGTAATCATTATGGTAACAACTCATACAAATCTGGAAACATCATCTGTGATTGGTTGATCGTCTTTAAACTCCAAGGTTAAACTTGAACTCTTCTTTGTGGAAACCTGCTCGTTGGGGTTTGTTTGGAATATTTGGAAAATCGTTTCAGCTCGAAATCTAAGAGCAATTTTACAATATCTTGGATTATGGCTGGCAGCAGCATTGCAAATGTCAGGGCTTTAAACTTATAGGGAACGGACATTTCTGGAATAAAATTCCTGCTTATGATGGTTTTTAGACTCATGTCTACTTGATTACTTATTTAAATTCCTGCTTGTAGATTCTACATACATGAGATAGAATAAAAAATAATATTGCTATTGGGGCTTTTCAACAACACTCATATATTTAAAAGTCAGTGCAAATGCTATCAAAAATAATTTCGTGGTTTATCTATCCTTCTCTTTCCAATTTCCATTTCCTCGGTGAAGGTCCACGCCACAAACACTTTCCCTAAAAGAAAATGTTTGTAGAGTAGATTACCACAACCTTAAAGCCAGAACCACGAACACGGTTTCTATCAAAGATACCTTTCTCCCTCCCCTAGCCCCGAGAATCTCCACGGCCTAATAAATTGGCACGATTGATTCGCGAATTGACTGAAAACAACCAACACTTTAATTCGAGTCCAGAGAGATACGGTGCAACTATTTGAATCGTAATCTGCCTGCATGCGAAACAATATTCTCGGATCGCATGAATAAGTTTGAGCCTGATTTCGTCTGAACCGCAGACTGGCTTTGTCGATGAACATCCCGTATTAAACGCTATCAGCCTATCGCATTAACATAGCTAGTCTAATGTTGAACTGTCTTTGTGAAAAATAGCCGCCAAACGACTAATTTACCAAAAAAAAATAGATATGGATGCTGCTGCTGTTAGAAAATTGCTTTTCGTTATTTCTCGCAGATTAATCGTATGTGAGACTGGTTTACGCTCAATTTATCGTTATTAACGCCTAACTGAACGATTAAAATATGTATCGATATTTTGAGTCGTTATTGTTATTTAATTGTGAAGGTTTTTTTAAAAGGACGGCCGCAAGCGCCATCATGTGGCGCCTACCGTTACTACGTGTTGCCGGCTCACTAGCTCAGCAGAAAGTTCAACATTAACGCTGCTCTTTTGACTGCACCTAAACACTCAATGCTGACGCTAGGTGTGATGCCATGTTGTGAAGTGGTACAACACATATTTCCTTCACTTTTAACCTTTAAAAGATAAGCATAAATCATTCCAATCTGAGTTCTCAATCAAATCTATTTACCTTCGAGAGTACTCATCGTAAATAGGTGCATCTATACGGCCGCGTAATTGCTGGATGACAGTACACAAGTTGACAGTTTAGTCGATGCATTACCGTTATACATTACATTCAAGTTTAACAGGGTTGCAGCAATTACGATTGCATGATCTTCGGTAGTGGATATCAAGAAGCTAATCTTGCAGTCGACGCTGCGCTGAAGATGCCCTGAAGACGTCGAGGGAGCAAAAACTGGTCGCTGCTGTCATCGCGTGATGCACTTTTGTCTTCCGACAGTTTTTTTTTTCTGAAGGATTTGCGGCCAATCGGTTGACCATCTTATATCAAAGAAGCAGCCGCTGATAAAATTACTCTATGTTCTTTAGTTGCTGCAAGCACAGTTCAAATTCCTCAAGAATATTATGCAAAGAAGGATAGGTAACTGCTACATAATTATACTGGACTACCTGCATAGCTCTAATGTGAAACTGTCTCCACAAAAAATGGCCGACGAATGACTACTTTACCGACAAAAACAGAGGATACTTCTAGGTGGAGACACATTTTTTTTCGTTATTTCATTTCGTATTTCTCGCACATTACAAGCATTTGAGACTGGTTTACGATCAGTTAATTTATACATGATTCGATATTTTGATTCGTAATTATTTAACTGTCGCGGTTTGTAATAAAGGCCGGCTGCAAGAGCCATCGGATGGCACCACCCGTTTTCAAATGTTGCCGGCTCGTCTGCTCAGCAGGAAGTTTAAACATTAACGCTGGTTGCCTTTAACTACAAACTCAACGATACTATGCAAAGAAGGATAGGTAACTGATACATAATTATACTGAACAAAAAAATGTATTCATTTTTATTTTTGATTCAGAATTGTGTCGGCTGGATGTGCTTGAAAATAGCACCGTTAAGTAGAGAGTGGTTGCTCTGAAAATCGCTGCAAACCGCCACGGTGTATACATCACAGCAATCTAAATGTAATTACTTAATTAGGCGAAGCTCTAAGCGACGAAAGGCACAAGACACAAGACGAAGACACGTTTCACAAAGCCAGTGTCCATGAATTATCAAGAAATGTATAGCTAGACCGTGAAAAGAAAAAATAAAGTAAAATTTGCTAAAACTGCATCTCTTGATTTCAAGAAAGTTGGACATGGCGTTCCCATTCTATTGCGAATGCATTCTTGAGGCATTAACTACATTTCAGTGCCTCTACAAGTGCAATTACCGTGGTTATTAATTAATAACGCAGCCAATTTAGCCTATTGTTTGGTTTCGAGATCGGTGCTTCCAAAGCGATGCTTTCCCAATCCGAATCTATTGTTTTATAAGCATTCAGCGAGCACAGTTTGCCGGTGAAAGCGTCGCCAGTGCCACATGGCGTTTTCAAGAATCGCATTGTAATTGACTGTGCAGACTGCGTCATCTCTGGAGGAGTAAACGTCCGACACAAGAAAGTTTAGATCCTATTCGAGGTAGTGCCGATTGGAAATACCGTCTTTGTCGTATCAGGATTCGAACGCGGATGCGTGTGGTACCTACACCGGAGTGGACCAGTTTCTTGTTATACAGAGTTCCGTCATCAAAGGAAGCGATAGTTGCCACTTGCAAGATGTTGCTCATGACTTGTTATGTATTAAACGTCTTGCAATTATATTCTATCAGACTAAGCGTGCTTGAAATTGGTTTTTATGAAGAACCATACATCTTCTCTATATACCTACATTTGAATATAGAATTGTTTGCAGGGTTTTTGGTTTTTCTGGTGTTTCCACTAGGGAGCTGAAACCAGCAAGCGAAGGATGGAAATGAAGCTAAACTAGAAAAATGTCCAACCGAACCGGAGTTCCCGGGTTCGTATCCCGTTTCGGTAGCACATTTTTCCAGTCCAACTTCCTTTCCATAGAATTGTTTGTCAATTGAGGTCTGTCCACAAATCTTAGGGTTGGGGGGTTCATCTGGAGGCTAATTTTAGCAAGCAGAGAAAATATTTTGAAAAAATATTCACGGTGTTTCAAAGTTTAATATGTAATCTACTAAATATTCAAATTCTAACATGTTCAATCCGTACGTTACGGTCAGAAACTCTCTGGAGAAATTGTTTTAAAATCACTTGGGTTCTATCGATGGCCAAATATTACGGTAATGGTTGGGGCGTCTTTGCTTCAGTCACGATAATAAACAAAACAATCATAAGCTAAATACCAGTTAAAAGCGAGCAGGTGGCCATGCCACGGTCTAAAAAGTACTGAGGCACCCTAAATATTGTATAGTCTGTTCTTTGAAGTGGAGAATAAGAAACGAACCAAAAAGTTCCTCGGTAAAAGGTGCTGATACAAAAAAAAAAAAAAAAAAAAACTTGTCTGAGAATGTGTTACATTGATGTAATTTGAAAGCACCCCTTTGGTGAGCAGTCTCAAGGCTGACTGGCTTTTTGTAGGTAACGAAGGGGTGGAGGTACGTCGATAGTGACCGCAGCAGCCCATAGAACGTCTTTACCTTCTGGTTCTTGAAAGAATCAGACATTTCTTTGCTCGGTCTTACACAAATAGTTAAACATGTGTTGACTGATAATTTTCTTATGCATATGAATATGCATATCAGTCATACTGAGATAAATGTACACATTTTCTCACAAGAAAAACGAAAGGAAGTGTTTATATTCCGTTGATATCTGTTAATAGTTTGAGTAGCACTTGAGAGTTTTATTAACAATTGGACTTGCAAATATATATAAAGCCCATAATGCTATATATATTATTCTAATGGAAATTTCTTAAATGCGAGAAAAAACAAAACTTCAAGTTCACATGCCAATTTGACAAGCATGAAACACTACGTAAAAACCCGAAAGAAACCTTCCTGTTGGCACCGGGTCCCCCTCTATCACTGCTCTAGACAAGGCGAGGTTCATCATGATCCTCATCATAAACCACCCAAATTGCCGCATGTTGTCAAAACAACAAATCACAAAACAAAACCCAACAAATCATCCGGACACTTCGTCCAGCATCGTCATATTCAAAGACCATTGGTCGTATTCACCTCCCCAGCGCGTTCCGTTCTAACGGATTCGGCGCGGACCCAACGCCCGCCAAAAACTTGCCCTTTCGTTACAAGTCCAAGCACCTTGCCTCATCTCGGACGCCATACTTCCTCGACGCCGTCGACGTATCGAGAGCAAGTCAACACCGGCCGGCCTTTCAAAGAATGCACCATGCACTAGAGCCATTACGATCATCGGCCGGAACCGTTACTTTGGTCTACCGTTAGCCTGTGTATTAAAACTCCTTTGCCTGGTCTACGCCGTCATCCTTTGCTTCACTCGCGCTCGAATACCAAGTAGATCGCCCCGAAGGTACTCGCCGTCGTGAAGACATGTGGCCGTCTGAATTAATTCGGATACATTTGTTGAAAAATAATTTCTGTGTTAAGAAATGTGTAGGATAATAAAGAACTCAGTGGTCATTGGTCAAAGTCACTTCTGCATTGTTGCTACATTTTTCGAACTATGCTAGAGCAGGTGGGCTAGAGATACGAAGCATTTAATTTAATTATTTTTCAGTCGAAAATAAGATGAAGTAATATAAATTAAAGCATAACATACACCAGAAACTCGGCTAAAAAAAAATGTATCATTAGTTTATCTAATATCCACGATTAATTGTCATATTGTTTTCGTAAAATTTCAGCTAAAAAAACTGTATGCGTCCAACTCAACTTATTTCGCGTTGTATTCACCTGCGTGGACAAACAGTACGCACTAAAAATACGAGAAAAACAAACAAATAATCGTTTCTCCAAACGTTCAAGTTCCTTCGCACACCAATTAGATGGTCCGAGCAGTAAAGTCTAGTTTCCACGACCGAGGCAGTTAGCGTGCAGATTCCCACGACTAGAATGTAGCTAGAACGGTGGTCGGTAGACGTAAGAGTCGCTTAGCATTTACCCATTAAGGAAGCAGGACTAGGGCTAGGTTAAAGGTATCAAATAGTGAGAGTGACAGTCCACATGCGACTTCAGTTACAAAATACCGATCTCAGATACGCGTGAACTTCGATTAGGATCGATGATTAAGTGTGTAGTCCTGATTAAATCTGTGTTAATGAGACTGGCTTACAAATTACACAATTATTAATTCAGAATTTAATGTTTCGGAAAAATTAAGCTACAGCAACAATTACAACGTGTTATGAGTATAGTCTATCCCGTGAAAGAAAATTCTATTTATAAGCTCTCTATGAATTTGTTTCCAAAAACGGCTCTAGATGGCTTTGAAATATAGTCTCTCGCTGAATTGACTGTAGTTGGTTATTTCCAACTTTTTCCAACTATTTTTTTAGAGCTGTATAATCAACGCCATCTTGAGAGCTTGGATTCTGAAATGTTCGTTGCCTGCAAACAATGTCCAGCCGCTAGTGCTGTTGAGAGCGAACGCTCTGCAAAATTTGCCTTTAAATAAAATTGACTGTCACGATGATGTCTTAATTTCTAGGCATCTTGATTGTTTGATAGCACAAGCTAAAGTTAATCATTAGAAGGACTAAGCTGGCGGTGGGAAAATGCGGCTCTTCGTCGAGTTGTGTCCTGCTCCCATTGCAAATGTAAATCTATTCTTTTTCACACATGTCTAACGATAACACGATGCTATCTCACGGGGATCCTTTCTTCAGCAAATATATTACCAAAAATCAGAGATTTGCTAAAAAATTAACCTTGAGATCAAAAATTTTCGCTTTTTTGTGCGCTTTTTGAAACCATCCTTGCTGTCTCGATACAACTTAAAACGGCTTACGCCCGTCCCTGTGGGTCCCCAATTCCATTGTTGTACAAGTCCCTCAAAACAGTTAAACCTTAGAGAAAATTAAACTGTAGACACTGGGCGTTGAGAATGAATCGCTCAAAAGTTAGCTTTAAAAAACTTATCTGTGAAGTACAATATTGTATTAATTTTATTAAAATTTTCAAAAATAAATTAATAACCGGAATTTGTCTCGCATTGATCTCATGCGAGCCCACCCTTGCCCATTATCTCCACAATTACGAGAATATTACAAGAGAGGACTAAGAAACCTCATAAAACAGCCGAATCTAACACACGTTCTTTGACCACCAGGATCGCACGACAGCACCGCAGACAGCTCCCAGCTCCCACCAATCGCCTCAAGCGGTTCACGGCCCGAAGACAGCATCGTGCCAACTCCGAGCGTCGAAATCACCCAGAGCACACTGGATTTCACCCGGACCCATCTACCACAAGAGTCCGACAGCGGCGAAAACGTGAACCGCGTCGATGTCCCCGCCTTCCCCGACGACCTATCATTAAGTTCAGAGGACGCCGTCGACGAATCGATCCGCAAAAGCCGCGCGATAAGAACGCGCGTGCCCGCGTCCTCTCAAGTCGCCGTCAACGACGTCGGCAGCGGCTACGAAAACATCCAGCCAACCAAAGCGTCGGCGTCGGCGTCGGTTGCGGACAGCGATGAAGTTTCGTTGACTAACAAGTGGGTGTGGAACCAATCTGGTTCGGGGGAAGGGTATGGGGCTCCGCGGGCGAGGCAACTCCGTCCGTCGGGGCCCCGGGGACGACAACAGTCCCCCGCGAGGAATTCTAGTGTGACGATAACACCGTCGGCGCTGAGTCGACCGGTGGAGGCCACGACGTTGGTGCGGGCTGGGGAACAGCGGAAGACAAATCCAGATATTCAGGATATCATCACGGGTATCGTGAACTTGTTGCACGGGAAGGCGCCGCCTGCGCCGCTGCCCAACGTCGGTGCTGGCAGACCGTTGAGGCCGATCAACACTAGGATCAACAACAGGGGGCCGCCGAGGATTAGCGATATTCCGCCTTCGAGCGTCGATCAGGACCTGCCGCCCCCGACTCAGGTAATGCATTGTTTAATTTCGCATATTAAGAATCCACTCGGATACAACAATTGCTATACGAAGATAATCTTGGGGTCAGTTTTATAACTGCTTGTTACAAAGTCATTGTCATGGTCACAGCCAATCAGAAACTTTGGTATTGTAAAACTGGCTCTAAGTTAAGTTATTTGGCTCTTTTGTCTTTGGCATTTGCTCTTTAGCTGAGCTAGTTATGCTGTTTAAAGGCAAATTCCGTTGGTTTTCAAAACGTATCTGCACTCAGGTCCCATCAACCTAAACGATCCAGGAGTTCTCTAAAAATAGCAGCGCATGTTCATCTTCCGGCCACTACGAGTCACAGAAACGCATTTTATTGACAAAAATACTCAGATAAAATTAGCAGATATTGTGACGATGGAAGCTTTTATTTCATTCCATGATGTGTTTAATCGGAATGTCAACAGGTGGACAATATCGGCATGCTGCCTCCACCCCCGCCGCGTATCCCGCCTCCCTACCCCTTCGAGACGCCCCAAGAACTCCCCGAGAACTCGCACCAGAACCCAGCGTTCCCGCAGGGCTCCGCAGGCGTGATCCCGCTACCTCCGCAGCCGACCGGCACCAAACCGTTCTCCGGCGCCATCCTCCCCGAGCAGGTGGTGCCCGTTACGGGACGACCACACCCTCGACCCCACGTCAACATCACCAGACCCGGTCTGGTGCTAGATGAGGCCCGACCGAACAAGGACAAGCGGCCACTAGGAAACCAGGATAAACGTCCCGTAGGCAATCAAGATAAACGCCCACAGGCACCACCAAGCCACGAACCAAGACCAAGGCCGCGGCCACAACCTCCCAAACGACGTCCCATACCGACGACCACGAAGAAACCCGTCGAAATTGTCGTCGGCAATAAAAAAGAAGAGTACGTGACAGTCGACGAGGAAGCCGGCGACGAAAGCGACATGGGAATATCGCTAACCGAAAGCAACGAAGAAAGTAACGAAGACGTGACGTTCACGACCAATCACCCGCCGCCGGCGGCGCCAAAACCCGTCAACGCGACGCGCAATACGACGACATCGACGCGCAGAACGACGACGTCGACGCTGAAGCCGACGTCGACGCTGACAACTTCGTCAACGGTTCGGAAGTCGGATAAGGTGGCGCCGGGAAACACGACCAGCCGTCCGAAGATCGTTGCCAGTATGACGTCGTCTGCGAGCTCGGTTAGCGAGGCGTCGATCCTTGAGGCGACGACGGAGAAACAGGGTGTCACGGAGGAGGTTGTAGGTTTGAAGAAGGGCGAAGTGGCGTTAATGGAGGGTGCAGTGGGACACGGTGAAGCGCATCCGGTGATTGAGTCTTCGATGGGGACGCCGTTGGGAGAGTCGCCGGTGACGTCGACAAAAGTACTGCCAGTGCAGAGCGAGGGACGACCGCCGCTTAGCACAGGTAAGTCTGCATCTGCATGGATATGTGGAGCATTTATTTCGATTGAGATCGCGTTTCGCTGAATGGTTTTGTGAACGTGACCCAATGCCGGACTTATTGCACTTTCCTATTTACAGCTTCGCGATATTACTGCCAATTATATATTTACAACCACATGTATATACGCTAAAGTAAGTCACAAAATACACTACTGCCATCGAGTGTAAAGGCATAGTCAGAGAGTCGCGATACTGTTTAGGTGTCTTCGCAGAAAATGACCGCCAAATGTGAAAGATTCTCCTAGATAGAGTTACCGTCGTTTTGAGTTTTAAACATTTTCATTTCGCTATTTTTCGCAGGTCACTCTCAATTAATCTTTATTAAAACTAATCTAAACGATTAATGCATACATGTATCGATATTTTGAGACACAATTTCTCATTGAAATGACGGTCGCACTCGCCATCGGTTGGCACCTAAAGTTGCCACTTGTTTCCAGTTCGTTTGCTCAGCACAACGCTGACCCTTCGACTCAACGCACTCGTACCGAATCGTTATGGAACTAGTTATTCTGAAAAGCGTCGATACGAAGTTAAAGAACTTTCAAGATTTGATAGATGCCTACCACTTTTTCTGTTTTAGTTTTCGGTGGTCTTAAATTATTGATAACTTTCTTATATTTACAAGCTATCATTTCTAAAAGCCGATTTTTATATCTTTCCACGCGACTGCACCCGAAGGTTTAGTCAATGACCCTCAAACATTTTGCACACCTCTCCACTCGTCCATTGAAATTGTCTATAAGAGTCTTTGTGAGTCATTGTTAAAATTAATGAAAGCAACCAGCGGTAAGTGTAATTATAAAGCTAGCGTCACTGCTGCAATGCTTTTGGCCAATGGTCGTGCCAACGTCCTCGAGTTATATCAAGTTGCATTGTTGCTGGCCACGCTTGCCTACTGTCATGCACGTTAAATGCGGCAAAAGCGGACCGAAAAGTGACATTGACAGTTAATTTTAGTGAAATCTCGGCGAGACATGACAACTGAACGTCGACAAATCTTTTGAACGCTTGCTGGCGACATCGGATCGTACCTAGCCGCGAAGACATGGGGCAACGCAATCTTTTGATTTGCTCATGGTCTTTCCAATGCTTGCTTCAGGCCATGACATTCAAACAACGAATGGAACTTTCAGAAAATCTAGGAGCAAATGAGATTTCCGACGAGCAGGGCCCATTTGTTCCGAATTTGTCATCTCTCTCTGGAGACCTAATCCTAGAGATCGTTGGCAACTGTTAAGTTTATTGTCAACTAGAGATTAATATTATTGTCAACTGAAAAGTCCTTTTCGCAAGTCATGAATTACGGTCATTGTTGCTTTTATTTGGGGTATGGTAACGCGTTCACTACGGTTGACACCAACTGCACGTCCACACGATTAACCTACGACGTCAGAATGACTCCCTGCGCCTTTTCAAAGTTTAATTAACGTTTTTGGTGTGTTTGCTGCAGATGGTGGGTACCGACCCCGTCCTGGCATCGTCCTGGACGACACCGAGTACAAGCCTCTGTCCCGTCCAGTCATCACCGCCCCGCCAAGAGGGGGACAGGTCGGCGAGGTCTTCGATGTAACGGTGTCTGCCATCCAGGGCCCGTCCTCTGGTACCG
Source organism: Protonemura montana (assembly GCA_947568835.1). Taxonomy (NCBI): domain Eukaryota; kingdom Metazoa; phylum Arthropoda; class Insecta; order Plecoptera; family Nemouridae; genus Protonemura; species Protonemura montana. Next base: position 8,837,608 of record OX387608.1, read on the forward strand.
GGAAGCCGTACGTCTATCCAGGTGAGATAAGCACGAAGGTTAACGACGCACTTTTTTGACAAATGACTCTGTGGCACTGATCTAATAGTGTTGGTGAATGAGTGGGTGATGAAGTGGACGATGATAAATGAGGATGCGAGGAAACCCGGCACCGGTATGTATGCCTAATCCTGTTCAAGGGCATCACGGGATATTTCTCTATAAATCAGTGCTGAAAAGATAAATTGAAATGCTAAGAGAGTGAAATTGTTGTGCTAGCTTAATCCCACCAAACCTCTCCAACAAAAAGAACTGGTGATGTGTTTGATGGTCACCTATCCAATATACTGACCCAGCGCAGTGTTCCTGAACTTCAGTAATCTCACGAGAACTCGCGTTTCCACCACATCAAACCGTTCGATGCACAGGAAGGAAATCCAATCCATGAGTCAAGGCGCACTGCTTTGGGTAGGACGATGAACCTGCCCTAGTTGTTCCTCGCTTACAAGGAAGGAAATGTAACCCTGTGTCGCCATGTACCCTGTCCTTGGCTTATGCCGAAAGGCAGGATGTTACATATGACGTTGAACAGGCGCCTTTTAGAATTGCTTTTAACAGAGAACATCGAAGTACTAAGAAATGGCACTTTTCTGCCGTCCATTCAGTATGGAAATCAGAGGGGAGTTCTTGTTTTTGCTTTTCTTACACGATAAAAACATCAAAGTCACTGGTTATTTAAAAAAATTCAGCGACGAACTTTGATCCCGTGATCTCTTCGCCAGTTCATGAGGCGAAAACCTTGCACTCCTCAATAAACTAATGGTATTTTTTATTAACCTGCACCAGAGCGGGTTTGAAACTTGCTTGATGACGGCATGCTCTTCACCAGGCTTGCACTAGCTCCGAGTGAGAGCGCTTCCACCAGAGAACGTGCTCACTAGCTGTTATTGCATTCATTTTTTTCAAATTGCATCGTCAAAATACTCAGAGCAAGAAAAGTACACCGGGAGTGACCCGAGAGCGAGCAACTCTGCCAGCGGAGCACACAGATCGCACCCGGGGCAGCCAGTCGAATACGCCATCATTTTTAACTAGGGTCTAGAAGACGATCGAGAGTTTTTGCACCTTTCATAGAACTGAAACCCTCATACTTTAGATCTGCTCAGAACCAACTGAAATCAAAGCCAACACGAAATATAGTACAGAATTTGTGATATCAGTTAGCCTGTCCATCTAATCTCGTGGTTCTTTTGCGCTTCCAGTCGAAATCGACGGCGTGAAACTGCCCGGCGGCGGCCAGGGTGAAGTTTCTGTCATCACGGCGGCCGAAGAAGGTCAACATTTCGTTTCGATCGACGGCAAGCGTACCTACATCAACCTGTTCGGCGACAACACGGAGGCTGCGGGGCCTGTCCAGCCAACAGTTACTCGGGGACATGTGCAGCCCACAACGTTGGGCACGGGGTGAGAATAACTTTTTATAAGACCTCTTGGCACGCATGGCTTGAACGGGGGTCAACAGTCTTCTTAGAGAAGAGATAAGGGTTAGAATCTTAGACTATAGACTTTAGACTTTTACATAGAATATTTGGTACAGTATAATTTATTTTAGATATGTGCCTACTTTAATTTGCCTTCGCGCGAGTTTCAATGGAAAAAAATTTAACTGGATTTTTAAATTGCTACTTAAAAGCAACTATTTGAAGCCTTTCTACCTTGAAAACGTTACAGGTTAAAGTAAAAAGAAATGCCCGGAAAAGGTACATTTTTCTTAGCATGCAAAACAAAAGGGAAATTAGTTTTTTGCAGAAATTATTTTGAAGTCTAAAAGAGCTTATCCCGAACAGCGGTTTTATAAACTACCAATTTTTTGCCGTCGCTTGAAATATCTTGGTCAGTTTTCTTTGAAATTTGCAAAGGTGAACCAGCGCATTCATGGGCGGCACCGTACTTTCGACGCAATTCGCAGAATCACTTCCATCGACTCTACGATGGTACCGTAAACTTTTGTTAGTTGGCAAGTTTCTTTGCCAGCCTGACGCCCTCTGAACACAGTAAAAGCTGGCTCATATTAGCACAGCATGGAACGTGATGCAAACGAGACCCCGCCTTTGATATGAACGATGCATTTAACGTTAGGATGATTTTTAACTTTAGGATTTCTAATTTGTATGGGGAAAGACCTCTAATAATTTTAGACACATTTTGCCATGGATTTTCTGATCGTTATGCTGGGAAAAGAACACTGGAATTTGAATTTGTTGACGACTAAAGACTAGACTTTGAAATAACAAAGTTCTTTTCTGTAAATATTTTTACCGCTTGTCAAAATAAATCCCCGAAAATTCATTTTTTACCCAAATTAACAGCCCAACGTATATGACAATGAAAATCGATTTTAGAAAAAATACACCTGCTGTGCCGGAACTAAATCCTTCATCTAAAACATACACGATCATTACCTTTCTTACCTAAAAGGTATTTGGCCCGAAATTTTTATTTCAGCAGCGAAAAAAAAAATTCTGAATGCGACTCAAACATTCTCCATTCACAGCTCGGCGACGCCAGCCCTGGACGCCCTTCCCTCGCCGCCGGCCAAGACACCCTCGGCACCGAAGCCCCAACGACCACACATACGGCGTCCCGGCGCCGGGGGCCAGCCGCCTGTACGCATCGACACGTGCATCGTCGGCGACTCTAGCACTTGCGACGCCCAACAGAACGAGCGATGTCTCACGGAGATAGGCGTTTCTTCTTGCCATTGTCGGCAAGGGTACGCGCGGAGGAAACACAGGGAGCCGTGCCGACGTGAGTCCTCTTTTTAAAGTACATACTCAAGTTGGCATGCCTATACGGTGACATCACTATGAAGTGATATTCTGCTAAACTTAACTGTGCTAACTGAAATCACTATGATAAATTGAAGATTCACAATAAACACTACAGTCTACCTTGTGATTTGGTTTGGATCTCGTTAAGTAACTCCACCTACCAGATTTAAGTGCAACTTCCAATGGCTTTGTGAAATCAATCAATTTAAGCCAACCCACATTCTCAAAACTAAAAAAGCTATCACTTTATTTAAACGATTTTTGGATAACTATATACTTTGATAGTTTTTACGCGAATTTAAATTCACCATATTTAAAATTATAGTCATTTCAAAGCGATCAGTTATAGTAATTTACCAAGATTATAATTGTCCAATGCATAAGCGACAAAACATGCACGTAAATGTTTCTTTAAAAGCAATTACCTTGATGCAATACACTTCATTGGTAAGAAAACCTAAGTCGTTCTACGGTCCATGCCCACAATCTCGATTTATGCGGACAAAACAGCGTCCATCTTAGCACCTTCAGAAGGACGGGTTGCTGACTACGTACTGCAACGACGCCGGCGAGGTGTATTTGCGTTCTGCACCAATTACCGTGCGGTGGAACTAAATTAGCTGCGATTAATTGCTGTGATAGACACTCGACGTCGGTCGCGGGCACCGAACCGAGACCCGCGAGTTAGGCTAACGTCGTCTGTGCCAGTGGTGTAGATTTCAAGAATGGGGGGGGGGGGGGGGGGGGGGGGGGGAGGGGAGGGGACAAAATATTATTTTTTCTAATTAGTAATATGTGTTTTAACTGTCTCAATTGACTATTCATTTTGATGCATATATATATATATTTTTTTTGAATTTATATTTCACACTGATGGCAGTAAACACGAACACGAATTCGCCTTCGCGAGAAAAAATTGAGAGTATCGTCCACGAAGGCCCGCCGCTGTAATTTTTTGAGCGTTTTTTTTTTAAGTCTGAAAGAGGAAATCGTGCTGTTTTTTGAGTCGCGCGTTTAATGTATTCGGCAAAACCGTGGCGAATGCGAATGCTCAGCGTGAGGAAGCGTTTTGTTATGGTGGCCCGAGACAGTCGGACTAAGTTCGTAATCGCTGGGTCGTAATCACTCATCTGTGTCTTTATCTTAGTGGATTGAATCCGTTTTGAGACCAGTGATAACTTATTCCTGATGGGACCGTTTTTTTTTTATCGAAACCGCGACGTTGTCCGCAGTGTATTTACAATGTAATCCTCATTAGTGTACATAACTTAGGCCCGGTCTTACCACAATCTCGCCTGAAGTGTTTGTTGAAACTATTGCCGTGGCGACTTCCAATCACATGCAGTGAAACTCAGTTGTTTCTGTGAGCTAGAGGTCCCAACTTATAGTTGAACATTTTGGTAAAACCTGATCTTGGTGGTTCTCAAAGAGAAGCCTGTCCCAGCAGCAATTTTAATGAGGTACCAACTTGACATGACCGGGCGTCTTTTTCCCGACGTCATTTGTCCAACTCAGATCACACAGCCGACAGCTTTATTAATACTACACATCTAAATAGATGTTTACAACGCTATGTTTCCAAGTTTTTTTATTATACGGAAGCTTACTTGAGCTTTTAAAATATCCAGATCCACTGAGAATGAAAACACGATCGATAAAATGTTCAAGAGGCAAGAGGCACGTTGTTTAGCACAATTTTCGAATTTTTTGTCACTGGCTCTATGCCTGACGATGCTGACAAGTTGAGCATCCCCAAAATCCAACCTGATTCCTCTTCCACTAAGTCATCATTTTTTGCACCCTTGCTGACACCACACAGAGTTAAACCCAGCCTCTTTGCCACCATTTGCAGTGCATCAACCACCATGTCTTTTGCAGGCGTTGTGTCTATTGCCATGTCCCTACGCGTGGACAAACTATACGACAGACGGGTCGCGTGGTCACCAAAATTCCAGAGCCCCGACTCCGAGGAATACAGGCAGCTGCAATATGAAGCCAGCAGGGCTGTAAGTATTGATGCCACAATATTCACGCCGAGATATTGGTCTCCGCATGTAACTAGAATTGGCGTTTAGCTCTTTTGAAAACGAATGAACAAACGACAAACGAAGGCAAGGTCTTAGGTTCATGAAGTTGGTGTCCGTGGAATTCTTACTATATTCAGTGCCGAATTAGTGGTATTTAGTGTCACCGATCTAAGAATTAGTGCTGATACTTTTTAGAACCCAGAGACGGATTTGTATGAGAGGTGCTAGTTTCACGATGCACCCCTCATCTAAAATGATCGAATAATTAGTGCAGAATTGGTGCAATTTAGTGCCGTCTAGAACTACCGCCCCCCCCCCCCCCCCCCCCCCCCCCCCCACCAAAAAAAACATAGAACAGATAAGATAAAATAACATCAGTCTCCCATGAAAGATTCATCACATTGAGGTAGAGGAAATTATCGACAAAATCGTGTTGCAACCTTAAAATATATAAGTGCATTTGCATCAGCAACCACAAAACCACCCGCCCGCATGTCCACAGCTCGACTCCGCAATGTCTATGACTCCCTTCTCCGACGAGTTCATGGGCGCCAGAGTTATCAACGTCTACCCCGGAGGCGGCGTCGCTAACGACGACTCACCGTCGGCACAACCGGCCCCGACTGCCGTCTTTGTCAATGTCACCCTTCAGCTGGAAGAGAACGCCGAGACGGCGCGGCCGGCCGTCAAGCACGACATACAACGCCACCTGCTCGGCGTCATCCATCGGCGAAATAACAACGTCGGGGACAGCGCCTTGTGGGTGGACAGTCCTCCTGGTTCGGTGTCACAGTTGCAAGGTATGCTGCTCTTGTCTTAAACACTTAAACTATTGATAGTGCGTGCATCGTAAGTTCTTTCTAAAACCTCGTTAGTGCGTTTATTATTGTAAAAGTACCCCTATTATTTCGGATACGGATACCGTGTATGTATCTTTCAATACAGCGAAGCTTACGGTATTCTGAGTCTAAAAAAAAAACGATTTTTCCCTCCGTATCAGAGACGAAATGGGACGAAACTTTCAGCTGTTTATAAATACTTATTATTTTTCTTCTGAAAATATTCTAGTGAGGACAAACTGGTTAGATTTTCTCCCCTATCACGAAGTATTGGTAGCAATACACATTTTGTCGCTGAGATGTCGTTGGATGGGCGTAGCAAGCAAAGCGAAGACTCGATTTGACTCCTCGGAAACAAATTGTGTTTTTACATGTGTGTTTGTTTGGTAAACAATTGGCCAAACATTTAGACCGACTCGGATAAAATTTGCAAACACCGTCGAAATAGCAAACAGTGTCCAAATAGCTCAATGGTTCAGAGCAACACCCGCGAAAGGTGGAGATCGGGATTCGAGTCCGCGTTTGGACATCAATTTTTGAGACGGTTATAGTGTGGTTAATAATAAAATACCGCGCGCATTGCAAGCGTTTGTAATTTAAATAAGATTTCATCCTAATCATATCTGATAAGTTTTCTTAACTTATCAGTGAAACAGCCTGTGCTAACCAAAAGAACCGCAGGAAGCATGAAAGGGTACCCCATTCCAAAAAATAACGACAAAAGAAAATGCGCCTATCTTTAGCGCGATTCAAATTTGCTGGGCAATGCAAATGACCAACCACCAAAAAACTAACATCCGACGTGTGAATGAACCATAATAGAAGTTTTAACTTAGAATTGGTATTTTCTCTCGTTTCAGACATCGACGAGTGCACCAGCCGGGAGCTCAACGACTGTCACGCGGAGGCTACGTGCTCTAACGTGTTCGGCTCGTTCCGGTGCTCGTGTGTGGAGGGTACGCGTGATCCGTGGGCCGGAAACGTGCATCGCCAAGGGCGCCAGTGCGAGACTTGCGCGGCCGATCACTGTCACCAACGCGGCCAGTGTCGCTTTGACGCAGCAGGACAACAAGTCTGCTCGTGAGTGCCGGACAAATATAGGATTTTCCGAATTTCCCTCCGATATCGACCCTCTTTCAAAAAGCAACATTGCTATATTTAATTTTTGAGAAGTTTTTAGAGATCTAAATAATAGAATTCTTCGCGCATCGCAAGCGTTTACAATTTGATTTAGATTTCACTGCTAGATTTTATACTTTTCCAATGTACCAATTTTCGTGATATTAGCTTGAGATATTGATGTTTACATTAACATCTTAAACTACTTCCAGCGAAAAGGAAATTTAAGGCCACTGTAGGAGATCACAAATTCATGCTTCCATCCTTTCAAGTATAATCCCTTGCAATTTCTTTGCTAAATTTGTGAATCTTCCCTGACTCTGGCATTTAAAATCATCTTTCAATTTACCATCGGTTTGTTTATATTGGGCCGAACCTGACAGTACTGCAACGTCAGGACGACCCGTGACAGAGGAAGAGCAAGCTCTTATCGCTCCATCGTTTTCCAAAAATCAGCTAAACTTGTAAGCCCACAGTGTGGACTTTACCAGAGTTCAGGCTGATAAGAACAGATACTACACTTTGATCTTAGCTCAGAGAGCCGAGAAGCGATAACTCTCCATCGGAAGGCGAGTCTTGTATCTAACTAAGGCATTAGGATCGGTTTTGAGTGTTGACTAGTTATAACGTATGAGAAGTCAGCGCGCTCTAGCGGAGACGGTTGAAACCTGCTAGCACACTGAGATTTTGACCGTCGTTCACACTGGATAGGCACATCAGCTATTGCACCGAGAATTCAATTCGGTATTAAAGGGGCATTTATCTCGTCATTTAAACATTTATCTACTGCTTTTAATTATCCCTACAGTCGCGAGAAGACAAATAAAAAATTCCCTCATCGCCACTTACGTTATTCCGCTTCGGTGTGTATACATATTGCAAAAAATCTATCATAAATAACCTTTTTATCTTGCAATAAAAGAAAAAAAAAAAAATCGAACACCAAAAAACCGTAAAATTATTTTCAAGTATATATCAGCAATCTGTCAAAATCGTACTGTCCCACAGAGTCCATAATTCTTTGCAAAACAAAACACTTTCACGATGCTGCTCTTTGAAGAAAAAAAGACCAAGCAACCCACATATGTGTGTGTAACCCATTCCGACCCCCCCCCCCCCCCCCTAACTAACTTATAACTTACCTAACTTCGGCAGTTAAAGATATCTTTCTATATACCATTGGTTAATTTATATTGGGCCGAACCTGACAGTACTGCAGCGTCAGGACGACCCGTGACAGAGGAAGAGCAAGCTCTTATCGCTCCATCGTTTTCCAAAAATCAGCTAAACTTGTAAGCCCACAGTGTGGACTTTATCAGAGTTCAGGCTGATAAGAACAGATACTACACTTTGATCTTAGCTCAGGGAGCCGAGAAGCGATAACTTTCCATCGGAAGGCGAGTCTTGTCTCAAACTAAGGCATTAGGTTTGGTTTTGAGTGTTGACCAGTTACAACGTATGAGAAGTCAGCGCGCTCTAGCGGAGACGGACTGAACTCGTCCTACACGCGGTCGTTTTCCTTGCCGTTTAAGCCCCCTGTAGTCACCAACACACAAGACTATGTGCTTAATATGCGATTGCACATTTGCACATTGCAAATTTTGAAATTAACATTTGCCGCTGATTTATGTTTACACTTGCGACTTTGGAGCCAAATCTACCACAGGATAATGCTAGATAGAGTTTTTAGGTGTCAAATTTTTTGCCGTGGAACTTGATAATACGAAAAAAATAGTAAGGAAAGACTCCTTTTTTTCTATTTCTATTTTTCATCTCTCGTTTGAGAAGTTAATAAATGAATGTAGAGAAAATAAGTAATCTAACCATAAACCTAACGCAAAGCATTCAACAAATACCAAGCTGGTTCATTCTAGTACAGTTTACGGTCATAATAACGACTGCTTATGCTTATTTTAACACCAGGCGACCTACTAATTGACCGGGAACACTACTCCGCTAGTTGCATGTGGCTAACACGTTGTTTCTCTGCACCAGATGCTCGAGCGGCTTTTACGGGTCTCAGTGCGAGGTTGACGGCGAAGTCCTGGGCGTCGCCATCGGAGCATCCGTCGCTGCTGTCATTATCATTGCCCTCACCCTTGTCTGTCTCTGCATGTGGAGGTACGTTGCTCCACCCACAGCAAACGATCAAGAGGGATGGGGTGGTTATTTCACGACCCAATTCCTTTTTGAGCCATTGTGTCATGTTACCTCTGTTGCCGGCTTGTTTGCTTAGCAGAAAGATTTGCCAGCCCTCTGACTATACCTATAAATTCAGCAGTGAGATAATGGTTTTCTTGAAAAGTGGTCATGTTTACTAATTATCACCATCTCTCTACCATTCAACAATGCCACTAGACCAGTGCTAAAAAATGCCTGAAGCCTAAAAAACGAATCGAAACATCACACTCATTCACTTGACCCATAAACAATAACGAAGAGAATTTCCCTCATTACGTAACCTTCTACACTTTCAGTCGTCGTTGGAGTCGTGAACAGAAATCCGCTACCGGCCCGGGTTCTCCTGTTTTCGGCTATATGGCGGGCAACACAGTCAAGACGCCTCACATGGGCGGTCCACCATACCAGGTCTCAATGGAGGACAGGCTGCGTTGGGCGCAGATCGCCGACGTCATGGCGCAGGCAAACCATTACGCTGTGAGTATGCTTGTCACAAGGTCACACAGGGTCACAAGGGTGCATTTTTTTTCAAAGTGTCCAAAAATTGGGACTTAAATGTCTACTGGAACTTTTAACTCCAACTCCTAATATACCGTTATAATTGTATATGTTCAAAAGGTCTCTCAGAGATGTTACCAGTCTTACTTGTAAGCCAAATATCCATTTTTTTATAAACAGTAAATAATCTGTTTTAAGGAAGTGCCACTCCACTATTTTTATTATTTTTATTATTTGTCTGTTAGATTTAAGGTCGCTTGACAATCTTTGGTTTATTGGTTGTACCAGATTTGTAAAATATACACACTCTGGTACTCTCCCACTAACGGCTCCGGTCTCTCTGCCAGCAGCCAGAGCCGGTACCTGGAGGCGGTCCGACTCGTCCTTCGTCTGCAGTGTTTGGCTACCCTTCGTTGACGCATACAGGACACCTCAGCCATATGGGCACCATGCCGTCTATGCACCACAGCCACATGGGCACGCTAACGCACAGCTTGCATGGTACCATGCAACACGGCAAGATGCCCCTGCCGCCGGTGCCATTGCCCAGACATAGCTTGCCCCACAATGCACACAGCCTTAATCGGTCACAAGGTATGTACGATTTTAGGTGGAATTGTGCGTTTGTGTTATGATTGCATTGGGTTTGTTAGGAATAACTAGACCTTCAAAGGAACAGTTATAAGTCTTTGCATAGAACTGATTCAGTTCCTATTTTATAATTCAGTGCGTAGTGGAATAAAACTGACGAACGTAAAAGAGAATTACCACACAATCACTCAGTTGCCCTTCACTTTCAGTCCTTATAATTACTAAGAAAGGTTTGGCAGTTTATCACAATGTTACTTGAATGAAGGATATTTTACTCATTTACTTTTCTTCTGTAATCTTATCAATCCATTTTCCAGCCTTTTGCTAACTTTTCTCTTCATTTACTCTAATGAAGGTTTGGCATGGAAGCAATGATTTGCTTCAGAATCAATCAATTACCCTTGGTTTTTCTACTTTAACTCAGAAAGTAGTTTTGCATTTGAAACTTAAATAACATTGTAGATTGGTTTCAAGAACAGAAAGCCTAGAATGTAGCATGATTTATAGCCAAGTAACTTACTACCAAGTGGAAAAGACCTGACAACACTTAATGGTAAGGTTCTGGAAACAGAAGCAATATGCTCTCGGTTGTCCGGTACTGTATTGCTCACCGGTTCCCGCTATGGTTGCAGCTGCAATGAGCATCCACGGAGGAGGCTACAGCATCCATGGAGGCGGAACATACAATCCCCACGCTGGGATGCGAACACCTGACACCAAGAAGGCGTTCGACTCCAGCTCAAGCGACGAGGAGGATCGCACGGACCTGCTCGGCAGGAACTTCCACGTTCCGCGACCTAAGAGTCGGTCGTCAGTAGCGGTACGTTTACGGATCTCTTAGTGCTACTTGTCAAAAGGGAAAGCGTAGTTGGTTGGTTAATTGGCTTCAGCAACAGTTGCAAGAGGTTAACTAAGTGTATTCTTTACTATACTGTAACTGAGGTACTAAATGGTGTGGTCGATGTCACCTGGAGCTTGAATCTCACAAGGTCAGGTTAAGAAAAATATATTTTAGTATTTAAACTATATCATGGTTGACAACATTTAACACTGGCATAGAATAAGGTATATTTGATGATATTTAGAGAAGAATTATCCAACTCTGTTCCAACCAACTACAATTGCCAAACAGACTCTGATTCTGGAAACCTTTGTACTCTTTTAACAGGTGCATACCTGTAACTTTACAGTTCTCCCATCCTTGCAGTTATGAACCACAGTCACAAAAATACTACATTATAAAATTTACATATTGCCACCATTGTAAAAATAACCAACTAGATTGACAGCTGGAATAAAATGCTGCCAGAAATTCAGGGGTAACAATCTAAGGAATCAGAAAAAACCCAAGGAACCTTTGCCGGTTGGTTAAAAACTGTGGGAATGGGATGGAGTTGTTGACCTTCAGGTATTACCTGGATCAGACATACCTAAAGTTGGCTCATAGTCATGACTGAGAGGGAATAAATACATTTAAAACAAAGACATTTAAAAACCATTACTTCCTCCAGTGTCAAATTCTATATTCATTGAAAGAGGTTAGTGTTTGAAGGGTTCATGGAATTCTTATTTTTATATATTTTTTTTAGAATTCTTTTCTAGAATTTGAGAATTAATTTAGTATTACAATTTTTAATGTAATACACCCTAAATGCAAGTGACATTGCAGGAGCTACATGTACTATATTCAGCATCATGATTTTATTTGTCAATCATGCAAGTGTTGGATTTACAGGATATATACAAATATCAACAAACCATTATCAACAGATAAATGAAAATCGGACTTATAATTAATCTAAAAGTTTTACAAGTTCGTAGGGTCGAAAATTTCTCCCATCATATTCTTAGCCGTGCCACGTCTATCTGTTTTTATAAGAAATCCAATGCAACTGTCTCTTAGCTGTATAGCAACAACTAACTTGGCTAGCCACTCTGATGTAACAGGTAGTAATGGCAACAATTATGGATGTTTCTATGAGAGCTTTTATTTCAGAATCAGAGCGGTATCTACTATGATGTGGATACAGATCAGGCTGACTTGTACTCAAAACCTCCGCAACAACCGAGCATCCCGATGAGTCTCTATGGCATGCGTGCCAACAACCAGTATTTCATGCAGTGATCCCCATGCCAGAAAAGAAGAGAAAACAGAACTGAACTGACTAACAAAGTGCAGCCACCAAAATTGCAAAGGTGGTAAGAAGAAGAATGCTGGGTTGTGTAATGTTTGCCTTGTGGGTCTTAAATATTACCAGAAAAATTTTGGTGAAGAACAGTGTTGTGAAGGGAGAATAAATCTTAACGAAGACAGTTGTGTCATAGATGAATGACTTAAACAAATACCTACTGAAATATTCTTCTAATTACAAGTTTGAAGTACAGTGAACAAACTGTGTTTTATTTCTCAAATGCTTTTCAAAGGAAACATTAAAAATGTTAGCAATGAAAAGGGTTATCTTTTTTCACGTTAGTCAATCGCGATATCTGACTCGATTGTGTTTCTGCCACATATTAGAACTGCACTTGTTGAAAATTGCTTTATTTATCAACCAGAACTGAAGGAATATAACTAAATGAATAGGATGTTAAAGTTAGCAATCAGAATTGAGTAGCAATTTGGTTCTTACGATGAAAGAACATAGCACCATGGAAATGCTGGATTTTCATTGACTTAAATGAAATACAAGCTTTCTGTAGCAAGATTTTTTGTCGTCTACAGCAATCCTAGAAAAAATATCACGAACTGAAATAAACATAACTTTTTATGATATGTAACGTATAAAAATCGTTTTTTTTTTTGTTTAATAAAAAAATAAAAACTTAGAAACATGTAAATTTGTTAAGAAATATGTACTATATTCGATACATTATCCCAATGTAAATCGAGGAATTTCATATTTGGACGTTGCGAGAGAAATGACCTCACCAGACTTTTAAAATAAAATCTGTTCTAAGAGACTCTGCAAGGTTTGAATGTAAACTATTTAAGACTTAGAATGTAAGTGAGAATAAATATTTTTCAAGTTTTAAGTCTCTTTTTTTGTACACATTTACCCTGGATTATGCCAGACAATTTTATTGCCAGAAGAACCTTATTTTGTTGTACAGAAGGAAAATAGTCGCAGAACTCATTTATAGTAAGACACAGCTAAGAATTGTTTTTTAATGAACGAGTCATTTTCATGCTTTCATGAGGGATGAGGTCAAACTCAGAAACTCGGGGCTCTAAGTAGGGTGGCTAACTAAGCCCAACCACTGATCTGTCTCAAAATCTGTGCATGTTCTCCTTTCCTAAAATCGGCCAGTAATCAATCATCTCTTCCAATTGATGTTTCATTCTCCATAAATTCAAAAACCATTTGCAAAAAAGTGTTTTCACTACATAAATTTACCCAATCGGGGAATCGAACCCATCAACTCAAGTTTTTAAAGAATGACATTTTGTGTTTATTACATTCAAATGAGAATGATTTTCAGGTGATAGTTCACAGCCATAACAACCAAATAATTACTTAAATGTGCAAAACTATTTTAATTACTACAGGCTAACTGTGGATAAGGAAATGGAAAATGCACAATCCACTTTCAAAAGTTGGGGAAAGGCACAGAAAATATCTTGCAGACCATATTCACCAGAAATGGAATAGACGCATACAATATATTAATATTTAACACTTTCATTTAACAAGTATTGGTAAATAATACCATTTCAACATTTGTGTGCATTATATATAATGGATATTTTTACCTCAACACTAGCTAGCTAGTAGGTACTATCCCAAAAAATTCATATCAAAAAGAGTGAGGCCAACTTTGTCAACAGTATCATAGATAATTTATATAGTCTTAATATATAATATATATTTATGTAATTTAAATATAATATGTAGTATATTTTAAATGGAGATAGGTACAACAAATATTACCGATATTTGGTTGATTTTGAAAAGATTAAGTAGAAAGAGGAGAGTACAAAACAGTAACACAGAGGAGCACTGAAACAACAATATCTTCAAATGCAGGAGAGAACTCATACACATTGTAACATGCATTGATGCTTATACATCATAACCTCACAATTCGAGTGATTTCTCTCAAGGTGATGCCAGCTCGAAATTCACTCGCCCTCTCAATCGTGAGACGGACCTTTGACTAAGAATTGACGCCAAGTTCTCGTTACGCTACACTAGATGGGGTGAATCACCCAGCTGTTGAAAATTTGGCATTAGGCGGCAATGTATGAGTATTACACAAGAAATAGGCCCGGAATAATCGACATTGCCACGGCAATAAATCTTTCCCAGTGGCTCTCGTTACGACGTCAAGGCAATCAGCGCAGTCTTATTAATGAGATATAATTAACATGAATATAATGTGTGAGACACGTAGAATTTTAGGTAAACATCTTTCGAGGGGCAACGATGAATATAGCGACATTTATATATAGAGATGTAAGAAAGTTATAAGTACAAGAATATCGGTGCAACTGCGATGCCGTAAATGGCTGTTGCTAGGTCCGGCCCCAGTGCTAGCGAGACATATTACATGTCTGCGATAGCACATGGTTAAAGAGAAATTAAAAATTAACTTGGTGGATAAAGCAGTCATGGGAAAAAAAATGTCTCAGAATTGTTATTTTATCGTTGGGAATACACAACCAAGTTGATATCTAGTGGTTGGTTAAGTTCTGCTGTGTTTACTCACTAGATAGAGCATCAAATCCCTGTCACTAGATTTAAGGCATTTTCATGAAACGAATAATTTAATAAATGGTAGGCCTTTTTTAAATGTCGTAATTCAGTAAGTAAAAGAAAAACACGGTCAACTGTCAGTGCTTCTGGCGCTTTTTCCACCGAGATATTTTTTAATACAAGCTAGAATTTGGCCGGGAGAGTCGGTACATTTCCCATCAAAGATAATACTCGAAATCAGCTAAACGAACAGTCAGCATAGATTTCACGACAAGGAAGCGTAGACATTTAGATATCCAGCAAGAAAGAACCGACAACATTCTACGCAGCTAAGTATTGTATCAAATTTAGATTATAAACATTTCTTTATATTTGTTATTATTTTTTTTTAATATACTTACAGTAAAAATTTGAAAAAAGACTCGTTTTGACGGAGAAAAATGTTACGATGCGCGATGCCAGACGGCATTGAAGTGCACACGGCGTCGGTGAAAGCCACCCACAACTTGCTAATTTACTCACAACCAACCTGCTAATGGATACACGTAAACGAGTGCGTTACAAAATATTTAAAAAAAATTCGGCAACGAAAGTAGGCAGGCAACAGAACTCTGCGTGAATCGTGTCAGTCTTTGTAAGATGAACGCATTGCGATGTGCTGAAAACGGTGCTAGCGAAACGAGTTGGGCGACGGGTTGTCTCTGCGGCTGTTTATCCTGTCGCTACAAGCGGAATAAAGTATTTTTTTAACCGAACCCTAGTTATAAAAACTGTTTGGACCTAGAGTAGCTAATCCCAAAATATTTATGTCTTTTTTGATGAGAATTCAAGTCACCAGGACTAATAATCATTGAGAACATACGTATTCACATACAATATTTGTCAACTAGCTCGACAGCCCAATAAACTATTATCTAGGACATTGAAAAGAATACAATCGAAATATAACTGTCAGTGAATCAGATTGGCAAAAGTAAGTTCACATAAATATTCACCAACAGAAGTAAAGTAATAAAAATTCAATGGTTTGTCAAACAAAATGGCCAAACGCTTAGCATTCAAACCTCGGATTGGATTTTTTTATAACTAGTGCTAAGGTTAGATTCAGTAAATGCGCATCAAAAACCCATACAAACGTAACAGAGCTTTGGCTCCTCAGACTAGATTTACACGGTTGTAATAGTGTAAAAACCAACAGCGAATTAACCAAAGAAAACTGACAACGGCTCAAAGAAACGCGTGCTACGCGTACAACGACGCGATCGCTTGAGACAACCCGACGGAACGATGCATTGGAGGGAGCGGTGGAATCACGGCTTTGCGTAGAATGTCGCCACTAATTGCGTGAGATTGTGCACCGAACCCGGCTTGACGGTCGGGTCCATGTTCAGAAACTCTTCCAAGTTGTTGTTCGTGGCTGGAACAGAGCGGGAAAGGAGATTTAAGGGGACTTTATGGGCAGCGATATGAAAAACATGCAACTGATCTCTGACGTAAGGCGATGAGATCGATGGAAATGAGTTTGGTACAAAAGGGTCACTCAAAATATACTAATCTCCCACCTGAAGAAAAAGTAATGGGGCAGGTATGAATTTAAAAAATATTTAAAAATTTCTGTCCAGGCATATTCAGGGATATTAAACAAAAAATTGCAGGGATCCATTATTCTACCATGTGCAGCTAGAACCTGTGTGCCTGTATAGATCAGCTGGTAGAGCACCAGACTGGCAATTGGGAGGCCAGGGTTTGTATCCCAGTTTGGTCGCATATCTTTCCAGTCTAGCTAAGTTTAAATAAAAGATCTTTGGTTTCAGTGCTCGAAAAACCGCCCAAAAGAATAACAAGAAGACATTTTGGGCCCCTAGCAACATTGTGCCTTGTTTATTGCAAAAAATTACATAAATCTAATCAGAAGTTTTGTTCAGAAATTGTAAAACGTTAACCAAAGTAATGTGTCAGGTTGTGTCATAGTAATGTGTTAGCAAATTTCTATGTTGAAGTTGATGGAGGTGCCCTGAGCTGCGGCTGAAATCTAAAATAATTAAGAAGAAACTTCTGCCGGAAACACTTTTAAATGTGAGTTTAGGCTTCACATAAAAAAAATCAGAAGAAGATAATAACTTCTTTACGGCGCTAGCAGTAAAACACACTCACCTTGCGTGAGGATGGGCGGGTACTGCGGCGGCGGCTTGATCCATGTGCCATCCTTGCGCTGCATGTGCCGTCGGTCTGAAGAGAACGTGGCCATGAACTCAGCAGCGGGCACCACGCGAAAGTATCGGAAGTAGTCCGACTTGAGGATGTGATCCGTGCGGAACGTTTCCGTCACGTACTTGTGGAAGTGTGTCGGGAATGGGAGGTCGGAGTCCATGTCGTAGACGAGGCAGCGCTCGTCCGGGTGGTACATGAAGAAAACGTGGTAGTCCTACGGACAACGAAAAGGAAATATTATAACTGTGGTTAGGTTGTAGCCTCCTCCCCATTGCACATAAAACGAAGATGCACATTTTCCTGATACAGCATCTATGGAAAGCATGTGCTTGTTCAGTCTTGAATCTATCTTGCCGAAGCTGGAAATGCAAAAGACTTGCAGAGTCACCCTTTTAACTTCTTTGCTTTTGAAGCCAACGTTCAGTGATATGATAAGAAATCAATGCTATGGCATTGCTTTGTTCTTTGCTTAAGCGAATATTTTGAACTTCTCGACTCTTAGTAGGATCGGTATCTTGTTCATGTATCGAAACAAATTATTGGTATACCACTAAACTTGCTGTCTCCATGTGATTGTGAAATAAATGAAGAGAGACAAAAAAAGAATGCTTGGAACACCTCAAAAACATGCCTAAAAATGCATAGAATGATAGAATCCTTTACGTATGAATAATATTTGTGCAGAAACCACGTAACAGTCCAAACTCTAGTAAAATAATGTTCCAAGAATATTTTTTTTTTTTTTTTTTGATTCTCAAAAGAAGGATCCTGCAGAAATAGATTTTTAAAAATATTTCTGCAATAATACTATATTACCTACAGACCCTAAAAACTGCCTGAAAATGTATTGAAGAAAAAAAGGTTCATATCCGTTTCCTGTTGGGGAGACACGACTGAAGAATGCCTAGTTTCAGAAGGCTTCCCTGAATGCATGTTTTTCTGTGAACTATTACTGCAAGTCAAACAAAAACCAATCAACATTGAGCAAAAATCGTGAATGAAGGCGAGAAGAATTTTAGATCTCCGATGTTCTTACAGAGCTATTATATTTATAAGCTAATGAAAGTTTCCATACCAAATTGTTTTTATGCAATTCTAGTACATTTCATTTTAGGTTAAATAAAGTAAAGCATAGCCTTTGTAGTTGTTGAAAGCGCAAACGGTATTTATTTACTTTGTCCAATTACCTGTACAGATAATTCAACCTTACTTTCTTATCAAATAATTAAATTCTTCATGCCATGATTGATAGCAAGGTTTCTAAGTGGTATTATTAACTATAATATTCTGGATTATGCAACCTGACCTATTTTATTGGGTGCTACTTGGAAATCTACCATGAACAAGTTTTAAGGTTTATTTTTATGGTATTGCTTGCTCTGTTATGAAGATTTGTTGACCCAAAAAAAAGCCGGGTATCTGATCAGTACTCCAGAAGATTCCAGGCTATATCCAACCAATACGTCAAAATATCAGTGCCTTAAAACCCTAACATGCCGTAACAAACTCACCTTCATAATGGGAGGAAGTAAAGCTCAATTGTTTCTAACAAAATTTAGCAAAAAAAAAAATATATATGTTTATATAACAATTATAATAATAAATAACTAAGAGATTTTGTGTTAAATTAGGACCCAAACTAAAGTCCCAAGCCAGAATTTGAAAGTATGGAAAAGTTTCAAGAAACCAAACCGAACTTGTAATTTCATGTTTTATAAGAATCCGAAGCAGAACAATAGTTCCAAAGTTTGCTGGATCTGTAACCATAATTTGAATTCTAACTATTGGTTCTTAAAAGTATGACATTGATTTCAATGCTAAAAGATTTGTGGAATATAAGTATAACCATAGGATCTGTTTTGCAGGAAACTGTATTTAAAAGCCTCCCTCCTCTTTTCGTGGAACCATAAAAGGGACCTACACTTAATCCCAGGACCGTAATCGGAAACTACATTAATAGTTTTCAAGAAATAGAACCAGAAAATTCATTTCAAAAACCAAAGAGGTTCAAGAATCTGAACTGCTATCAGTTTGGTTTCAGAACACTATTCTTTACCCCACCAAAATGAATCGCTAAATGCCTGGTATGCTGTCCCCTTACCCAGATGACCAGCTTCTCTTCGTCCTTGCCAGCTTTCTGTCTCCAGAGCGGCACTGTCCTACGGTCGTTGGACACAAACACGACTTTGCATCGCGCCAGTTCGTTCGGCAACCGAACGCTTACATCTTCGCACAGCTTCCACACGTTTTCCTCGCTGCAAACAGAAAGCCATTTGGATTTTTGCAAGACATTCTTTGTGTGTGCCACACCGTTTAAATTTTTAGATCAATTTTGCAGATTATAATATTTGCATGACAATTGATATAAATTGTTCAGAAGCTTGTTCCCTTATTGGCATTAAAAAAATACAAAGTTTAGTACCTATTACAAAGTTAGTACCTATCCTGGTTATGTTACATATTTTTCCAGTCTAGCTTCCTTTCCAGAAATGTTATATGGTGCCTATACTTAGCCAACATTGGGCAGTACCTAGGTGTTAGTAACAGAGGAATGAAATTCCAAGAAAAAAGTGAATATGCTACAACAGTAATCGTTTCTAAGAGTGGAATGGTATACTTTTAATGAAAATTGTTTTACATGTTAACAAAGATCATTGTATACAACCAAAGACCATGCATTTTAAAATACTACAACCTCAATATTTTATGCTATAACCGTCCTTAGTTCAGTATGTAGATATGGACCATAATTTGGCATAAAAATAATTGTATTTATGTGACAAACTAGTTTAGTATCAACTTCCATACGTTATGTAGAGGTTTATGTAAGTACCTAGTGTTAGTTTGTTGATTATTGATCTTGGAAGGTTTGGTACTGATACCGTACTGGGTATTGAGGGCAACTTCCAATGGGATATTTTTCTTATATTTTTCATATTTGTATTTTAGATTCCCTGAGTAATAAGAAGAGGATAGGAGGACTGTACACTGATCAAGCGTGAATTATATTTAAGAAGGGCGTATCTTTGTTAATGTACAGCATTAGCAACAAAAGCAAAATTTCACACATCGTTTTGTATAATATTTGTGCTAAGATAGAGAAAGTCCAGAAAATATGCCAATTAGTAACTAGTAAAATAAGGTTTCCTTACAGGATAAATGGGGGTAAATTCCTTATCTCTGTTTCAATATATTTTCTGGTTTTTTTCCTGTTTTTCCTGGCCAAACAATATGAAATCATGTCATAGAACAAGTCATTTGAATAATTCATTTGAATAATTCATCAGGTGAAAATTACCTTAATTAGTGACTGTCAACTAATTAGAGTGGAGATACATGTCGTGGCCTGACAGTCGTCCAAAATATTGATTTCCCTCAACTAGCCTGTTGGGTGTGTGTGCCATAGCAAAAGAGAATAATAAGCAAGTGTGCATTAATAATTAATCCCTAGAGATAACAATCCAGCCATGTGGCGTGTTAATGGCCCATGTTTATGAACCAACACACTGGCTAAGCTGCTGTACTGCAGTCATGCTTTCATTATTGATCTGTTTGACTGCAGTGGCAGTGGCCAGTTCCAACAAGGCATACAAAACTTTGAACGGAAAAAATAATGGAGTCTTTAAGCCAAAACTCATCCCAAAAAATATGCTTGGTTGAAGCGTTTACACAAGGAACAGGTGATAAATCCTTACCAATAATGAGAGTTGTAGATACAATCGGAAATGTGCGTAAAAAGGCTCAACAAAGGTTTCTTGGTTGTGTTGGTTAGGGCGCCAGTGTCTTGACGCTGAAGTTTTGTCTTGTCGTTGGCCGTTGCCATTTTGAGCACAGAATTTACTCACTAACAGATGGAGGAAGATCTATTCTATCTAATTGACGAGTAGTTAGTGCTGTCTCTCACATTTCTAGTTTAAAAGGGTAAAGATTACAGACACCGCGACCAAAACGTACCACTGACTAGCGCCATTTTGACACACTGCGCCTGGCGAAGTGATTTTCAGCGTGTTCTCGCGCACGTAGACGTTGCCAGGTTGAGCAAGTAATTTTCGCCAGCTATTCCCACGTAGTGCTAGAAGGAAACTCAATACCAAGATAAGATACCAAGAATCAATAAGAATACCCATAAGAAACACAAACAATTCTTACAGGAAAATCTCTGGAGCAGATCAAAGATACTCTTACAAGATTTCTTAACAGAAAAAAATTTTTTCTTGTACCAAACTACACATCTTTGTCTTTCTATTTCATTCATTTTTTTTCAAATTTATTTACAAAACGGTATCAGAATAAAAATGCACAGAAAGGAAGAGAACAATAAGTTTCGATTTCACATACAACCAAATGATTACATTTTTTTTAAATTTCGATGATTTTGTAACTCTCAAATGTATTAATGTAAGATTACAAAGGTCCTCTTGAATGCCAAAGGTCCTCAAAGGCTCGACAATTGTATCACAAAATAGCACAACTCCAAACCATAGTACATTGGTCTTGCTATCAGTTATTTTCGACAAGCAGTTGTAGGCACATTAATGGATTTGATTGTCTTTTGAAAACGGCCACATTCTGGATTTAAAAATCGTATCTCAGTATTCAGATACGTAGCATCGTATCCTCAGTATTGTATCTGTATTGCTTACAAGCAAATTCAGGTAAAACCCTTTACCTTTTCCACAACTCACATCAAGCGAGCAAGCCATGATCAGTCCACCATCATTGGGTTTATAGATTTGAGGGTCTCAGCGCTAATGTTAAGTGGTCGTCGCCAAATCATGAAAATTAACCAACCGAACAAATATCACAACAAAAACACACAGGGGGAGTTACAGTTGTGTCTAGCAAATTACTCACATTTGAGACTGACATATGCACAGTTAATCTTTATTAATGCTAACCTCAACGATTGATATACATTTATCGTTATTTTGAGAAGATAATTATTTAGCTGTTAAGGTTCATAGAAAAGGCTAGAAAAGGCTAGAAAAGGCTACGTTACCACATGTTCAGGCTCCTTTGCTTAGTAGAATATTCAACATAAGCGCTGTAACTCTTACCAACCATAAGCCCAATACCATCATAAAATCACAGCCTTTCAACATTTATCATAACCCTATCGAACAAGCCACAAAACGGCAAGCAGCATTGCCAACGCTTCAACCATTGCTCTCATCCCCTCGGCCCCCGCCTTGACGCCGTCCACGCGGACACATTGTGACTCCCTCCACATCCGCACTGCGCCGCCGCTTTCGCGTGCCAGTACGCAAAGCTGGCCTGCCTCGGCGCCGATCTGCACTGGCGACAGCACGATGCGGCGCGTCATGTATGAAACGTCGGTCTCGAAGCGCGGTGCCGAATATGTAGACTTCGCGGTGATGTCGCGCAAGGTGATTTGGAAATCACCGACATCTGCACGCGATGATACGAACCAGGTGGCTGTGACAGTGCCGTCGCGGGATCTGTTAAGGATTGGGTGATGAAGAACAATGGGTGTTTGACGTGTTCAATTCCATAGCGTAGAGCTGAGGCTGGACAAATGACAAACTGCAATCAACAGGAACAGATTGCACAAGGAGACATTTTTTTCTCAGTTGAGTTGGAAACTAATTGCAGTTTGTCACTCCAGTAAAAGCTGGGTACTCTGATGAATAACACCATAATGCACCTGTTTCTGAGTGTGTGCATATTAGATTTTTTTTTTTGCTTATGGAAGGATGAAATTTCCTGCATTAACGTTCATAATGTAAATTACGTATAATAGTCAACTTTCATCAGCCTGTGGAGGGGTTCAAGTTCCCGTTTAGGCACCAATTTTTGTGAAGGTAGTAGTGTTCATAAAAGAAAAATACAGCGCACATTGCAAGCGTTTGAAATTTAAATAAGATTTCAAATAAGATCTGCATGGATTTATTTCCACTAGCACTTACCCCACAAATTACTTTAGAGGGTGTTGATTTGGTATCTTATCCCACTGAATGGACAGTTTTTATATGCACACAGGTGCAGACAGACCTTCAAAGGTGTAGCTTGTAAGTCCAGTTGAAATATTGAAGGGCATATGTATTTATTTATAAAAAGCAAAAGAGAGTAAAGTGGCTTGTACCTTGAGACATCTCTGAACTTAAGATCAGGGCTGATGTCGAACTCCGGCCCGTCGTGGTTGACCCCAAGGTCGCAAGGCATGCTCTCCTCGTCAATGCTGACCAGGAGTTGGCCGACCAACGGAGTGGGTGTGTCACAGGTGGCTGACGCCCATTCGGGTGGAGCCACGCCTCCAGGCAGCGCTGACAGCCAACGACGCAACGGACGAAGCTGGCAGTCGCAGCGCAGCGAGTTGCCTGGAATTGGTAGATAGGCGATAGGTAGTCCATATGATATAGAACTTGTACTTTTTTTTTTACTAAGGATGAAAGCTGATCTGGTCGAATTTTTTATTTGCATTTTAATTGATTAAAAATGTTCTCTAGCCATTGCAAACCCAAAAGGGTGCCAATTGCGCTTGAACTGTTTAACACGCTAAACACAACAAATCAAACAATCAAACTTTGATTGCTATTTAGAACAATGAGATATCTCACCTTTATACAAGACTGTTGTCCCATTGACGACCATGCGCGTGATCTGCGGATCCAGCTGCTCAAGCCGATTGTCTCGCACGTCGAGCAGCGACAGCCTTATCTTGGCCAGCTCACGCAGGGGCCACTGGTCGATCTGGTTACCGGCCACACGAAGCGTGGTTAGGTTTGGCGGGGGCCCGAACGTGGCGTCCACGAAGCCCGGCAGCAAGTTGTACGACAGGTCCAGAGAGCGGAGTGCGGTTAAGTTGCCCAACACACCTGTGACAGGAAAATTTGAGGGATTTTAACAATCCTTTTATTTATTCAAACATGCACCATACAATAAGTCCACATGGAATGAGGTGCCTCAAAATGAAGGTCGAATTCACCAAAATCTTCAGAGATGACAAGCAAGTTACAATTACCATGTAACTTGTCAGTAGCCTAATAAAAATAAATAAATAAATTAATTAATATAATAAGATCATAGGTAATACAAATAAATAAGATGAGTTAGCATTATGTTACAAAGAGTGTAGTCGTAAACAAAAAATAAGCAATTAAACTAACAGACAACAAGAGTCTAGTGCCGATTTCCAGCTCAGCAAAGTTTATTTTTTTATTAAAGAAATAGTTTCTTTTTTCCAAAAATGTACATGTAAAAATGGCTTTTAGCTAATAAAAATACATAAATTATATCAAAATTATCAAGCAGATGACTAATTGACTAAAAAAAACCGTAATTTAACAGAATCTTTGTTCAAGAAATACCTCTTCGAATCTCTGCGATCTGATTATGACTGACGTCCAAGGTCTCGAGCGACTTAGTGCCAAATGTGAGGTCGTAGGTCAGCACCGGCATCTGGTTCCAACTGAGGTCAAGATCGCGCAGTCGATACGGTATCCACGGCGACGACGGGAACGACTTGCGCGTGACGAACGAGAACTCATTGCGCGACAGATTGACTCGTTCTAGGGACAAGCAGTCGTCGAGGAGACCGTTCGTCTTGTTGTCCAGTGACGTGAGTCGGTTGCGTGACAGGTCCAGGGTGCGCAGGGATACGAGACCTGTACGGGAATCAGGAGAGCGTGTCAGCCAAATTTTGTTATATTACTGCAACTTGGCGTTCTGAAATTCATAGCTTGGAAAGAACGAAAGAGAAAACAGATGATAATTAACGGGTATTGAAAATATGATGTCAACTTTCTGGTAAGTTGAACAAATGTTCTTGTACCCTGCATTTGAGCATCTTAGCCAAAGATGCTAATATATAACCATCCTACCCAACAAATGCATTGTGAAAATGTTCTTCTCTCTCATTCCTTTTTTTTTTAACTAATATATTAGGCATATTTACCCAGCATACTCTCATTTCACACCCCTGCTTGTAAGAGGCCACAATAAACAATAAAATACGTATAATTCATAATCCCTGTGACACAATACTTTAATTTCTCAACCCCCTAATCTCTTTGTCTTGCCGTCCCAGTCTCACACATGAATCACAGCCATAATTCTAGAGTTCAAAGTAAGATAAGAGACTCTACATTTTAAGCTTCTGCTACACAAATTGCATAGGCTTTTTAAAATCAACAAGTCGTTTTGAAATCTACCTCATGACACCCTGGCGGGGATACCTTGGAAGGCGCCGTTGGGCACGTGAGTCAACTGGTTGCCCGACATGTTGAGCGTGAGCAACTGCAGCAGACCTTCGAAGGCTCTAGGGCTGACCTCGGAAAGTTGGTTGTCAGCCATGTTTAGTTCGAAGACGACAGGCAGACGGCCGAAGGCACCACGACCCAACGACGTCAGATTGTTTTCCTGCATAAAAGGTACTTCATCACATCGTTTTCTATGCTACGGAAGTCTGCTGGAGGTGATCCTTACCGATGAATTAGGTAAGAATGGTGTTATAAGCCAGGAGTGGTGACAAGCAATTGCATAAAAAATTCTATGAAATGTAAGTAAATTTATTGGAAAAATACGTCCTTTTAATATTAGACTTTACGTTTAAAGCTCCAATGCTGAACGCTAAGTTAAATGGGCACTGTGTTTTTGGTAATTGATTTTTATGTTATTTTGTTTCAAGGAGATAGGTCCACAATGTCTGAAAACTCACAAGGCTAGAGTATCACACTAGAGTATTTTGGCACATTTGAGAGTCCAGTTTTCTTTGAATCTCGTCTATTTTCTACCGCACAGGTACAACAAGCAATGAACCATGTTCTCTTGCCATCCTTACCTGCAGGAAGATATATTGCAAGGTAGCCAGCGAATTGAGTGCATCCTTTGGTGGTAACGAGATGTCGTTTCCGCGGAGGTCCAGCCGCTGAAGAGTGAGCAGGTTTTGAAACGCACCGCCAACCAGCGAATCTTTCAGCTGATTCCATGACAGGTCCAGCGCAAGAAGCGAGTTCATGCTGGGGAAGGTAACCAGCGGCTCGATGCTTGAGATAGCGTTGTGCGAGAGATCCAGCGTCGAGAGGGAGATCGGAAGTTGGAAGAACGAGGACAGCCGGTTGTGGCGCAGGGACAGCCATCTGCGGAATGAAATTTGGCTAAGTTGCATAGTTTATATTGGTAATGTGTTATTCTGTTTTGCTCAGGTATAAAGACTTACAGTTCTTAAAAGAACCTGAGTTAGACTCAATTCCTTTTAAGGTTGTTCTTTTGCAACCTGTTAGTTGCGGTCCTTTAAGGAGCGCAAGTATTTTATTCTAGAGAAAAACCATATCACGGCTCACGGCTATAAACTACTCCGCCATTCCATAGTTAATGTTGTTTTCTTATGAATGCAGACTTGATTTGAAGGATAATGCTATAAGAATTGTTTTGTTTAGAAATGGCCACCTAATAACCTGATTATGGAATCGCAAGACTGAGGTGCAAAAGAGTTACGCACCGTAACGAAGCCAGCCTCTCGAGTGCGTGCTCGTTGATGTCCTCAAGTTGGTTGTGCCCGAGATCGAGCTCGGTGAGCGAATGCAGCGTACCAAGCGTCGAGCCTTTCAAAGCTAAACGCCACCGGAAAAAAAAAAAATTTTTTCTTGATATTGTCAAGTTTTGAAATGAATTTACTAGCTTTTCAATGGATTAGCTAGCATGAAAACTTTTTTATCAATGTAATAATGTAACCATAATTGCTATGTGAATTTCACAAATTCAAAAATTATTTCTCTGTGAAATGCACTGTTACAGATGAGTTACTTGACAGATTTACCTGTCATTGCATTGTGCGAGAGATTGAGAGCCCGCAACGAGAGCAGCGGCTGAAAGGCTGCTGACCACAGTTCGTGGATGAGGTTATGAGATAGGTCCACCGTGTGTAGCTCGTACAGCTTCGGAATTGAGTTTCTCGGCACTGTTGTCAGCAGGTTGTGACTGACATTGAGCTTCTTGAGGCCTGTCATATTTTGTAGGGGCACCTGGATTCAGAAATGTCAGAGCCACATCAGGTTGGAATATTAAAAATCTTTAAGAAAAACTGTGAAAAAGATTTAATTCAAAACATGGGAAGTTTTAACGGAGTCTATTCTCACCTGACCCAGCGAAGTGAGCAGGTTGTGCTGAAGTCGCAACTCGGTCGGGTAGGTAGTGATGTCGAACGCCTGCCGCGGAATGGAGGCGATTTGGTTGTGCGACAGGTCGAGCAGGGTTATGTTGGCACAGTTCTCAAACGAGCCGTCTTCGATCCGTGCAATTGCGTTGTGTGACAGGTTGATCGAAACCAGGAACAAGTCTTTGAACGCGAGTTTTTGTATGTCTTCGAGCATGTTGTCTGACACGTCGATTATCTGTTGGCGTGGCGAATGCAGAGTATGTTTTAGGTAATTTGTTTCTCTTTGCGATATTAGGTAGATAGAAGGATGGCTGCTCTCAAGGTAAACAAAAATAATTGTGTGCATTAGGAGAAGTGAAAATAATGTGGAATTAAGGAACGTAACGAGAGGAGCTATGGTATACTGCAAGAGCTTAAAAACCGTGTTGCCTTTTTGGCTGATGCCTTTATCACTTGCAGAGAGAATTGATCAGTTGCTCTACACCTGATTTAGGTAATAAGGGCCAACAGAATTTTTAAACAATCGCAGCATAACATCACTCTTTGATAAATAATAAAATTAGTCCGTGCTCAGTAAAAATCTCTACGCGAGCCTATCGGAGAGGCAATCCACACACTCATATGCAGTAAAAGCTAAAAAATGCTCACCTCGACATACTGTAGCTGGTGGAACATCTGATAGTCAACGTGCTTGAGCTTATTCCTCGCAAGGTCTATGGTACCGATCCGGGTCATCGCCGAGAATGTGCCCCTGCCGACTTCTGCGATCTCGTTGTCTGCCAAGTACAACCGTCGCATGAAACGCATTCCGCGGAACGAGTTAGAATCGAGCTTGCGCACCCGGTTGCCGTTCAGGTTCAGCACTCTTAGCACCGTATTGCGAGCAAACGTTCCTCTGGCAATCGGAAAAAAAATGTTATGTGGATTATACATAGGTCCTAGAACTTCAAACTAGATTTACAGGTAATTAAACATCTAGGTTGCAAATGGTGATTTATGTGGTCAATCATTTAAAAATACTGGCTTTTGCTAATTGGTCACGAGCACCGTAACAATATATTTTTAGTTCGAACTGTACTGTTTTTAAACTTTCAAACCCTCTGCCCAAAGTGTAAGTGTAAGCTGATTAGGAACTGTGGTGTAAAACTGAGTAATATATAATATTAACACATTTTTGTTTAACTCCACCTTAAAAAGTGCATCAATTTGAACTGTGTTAAACAAACTGTTAAAATTTTGCCAGAATTTAAGTATGACATCTATTTATTTCGTGATCTTGGCAACAGCTTCACAAGCAGAAAGATAAGAGTTCATCAAAATATCCCAAAGTTACTGAAAGTTTCTTCACCTGGGCAAGTCTTGCAAAGCATTCCGCGAGAGATTGCACCAGGAGAGCTTAGCGAGGTCTGCGAGATGGGACGAGTCTATCTTTGCGATGAGGTTGCCCGAGAGGTCGATGGCCTCTGTGTCTCGGAGTCCTTTGAACTGGGCCCGTTTCAGCGCTGTGATGCGATTCCCGGAAAGATCCAAGGACTTGAGACGCTTCAACGGTGCGAAAAGGTCTGCCGGTATGTCGCCAACCTGTCGCAGAGGGGTGTAGATGAGACATTTTTTAGTCAGTCAGATGATGTTAAAAATTAGATTAGGTTAAAGGTTTAGGTTGTAAGAACTCTTTGCAATGGTTGAGTGGTTGTTTTCAGAGCCATGGTTTGATTTTGTGATGTGTTTTTTCGGATATGCTCGTGCATTGAAGAGGATTGCGGCCCTCTTTGCAATATGTTTTTCTTTGGTTTCTTAACTCCAAATCACATTTTCTACCCAGTAGCACCAGCATCAATTGAATATTTAATATAATTATAAGAAAAATATTGTTAACCTGTAAGTAATAAATTAAACTAAAATAAAAAAAAATAAAACTGTTAAAACTCTGGTAAGGACACTTCAAACAATAACTTACAGTGTCTGTCTAGACATCTCACAGAATATAGGCTTCTAGAAAAGGAAGACCTGTCAGCTAAGTATCAACATCATCTTACCAATCCATTGGAAACTGTGAAGCGTTCCAGCCGTGACGGAAGCGAGCTGTTAGAGAAGATGCTGGACGGCAGGGAGCTGATCTCGTGGTGGGAGAGTGAGAGAACCGTCAGGTTGCCCAGAATCTACAGGAAAGGTGCAACAGAGTGGGTGAAGACATGTTTTAGCATTGATAAGGATGTGATTTACTAACTTAACTCAGTATTGAACTGCAAATTAAAATAATATAAATATCCAGAATTGAGTTTTGTGTGGTTGAAAATGGTATTTGTTTTAATATTCCTGCAAGCACTATTGTGCCTTGACTTCTCTCTCAATTTTGGAAAAATACTTTTTAATTTCTTTCATTACAAGTCCTAAAGCTTAAACACAATCCTAGTTTTCCAGCTAATCATTTAGAATCAAACAGTTCATCGAGCTAATATATTTCAAAATACAATCAGAATAGTATATATTTTTTAAATTTGTGTCATATTTACGCTTAAAAATCATGTCATAGATAAATAGCTCATTAGGCTGAACCATTATTATGTATTTAGAACTATTTTCATGAAACATTGTAAAGTGTCGACTGCTACCACTAGCATTACACAAGAGGGAAAGACATGCCAGCTTCATTCAATCATCAATCAGCACTTTTTGAGACGGGTCTATTTTATAAAGGAGCACAATTTTATAAACAACTTCCTAAAAATTGTATTAATGTCAACAGCATGAAAATATTTAAAAGAAATGTTAAATTGTTTGTAATAGAAAAAGAATTTTACCATTGGACTGACTACAACCAAAAATATTAGATTGGTGCCTTTTATGTACATTTTTGTTATTAGTTGCTCTATATTTCATTTTTAAGTTTGACGAAGCATAACATGTAATATTGTATACTGCGAATAAAACAATTTATATTATTATTATTATTATTATCCGACTGACCTGCATGGCAATAGCGGGAAAGTCCAGTAGTCGCGAGTGCAGAATATGCAGCTCGTTGAGTGTCTGGTTTGTGCCGAGAAAGACTCCTGGCTCGACAGACGTCAGCGGCGTGTGCTCGATTCGCAAAACACGCACTCGCACAGTGTGCAGCAAGCTGCCGTGGAGACGACCTGGAACAATGGGGCATGAATACAGACGCATGTTTTGGGGCAATCGGGTTTCATTTGGGTTATGCATGGTTATATGCAAGGCTTATGCAAGGTTTTTCCAAAATCTTAACTCCTATTTGAAGTGTTCCAATAACGTGAAGTGATTCAGATTTTCTTATTGGTAAAACTGGGCTTTATTGACTAACTGACTTTTTTAATTTTTTTTTTTTAATTATCAGTCAAAAAGGTTGTTAAACAATACAAAATTTACTAAAAAAAATTTCTTGTGCTCTGGATAGCTATAAGTTCGAATTATTTTAGCACCAAACTGTAAAAATTTGTAGTACTAACTACAGGGATACTTGGTAAGTTTATGTGTTTATTAATTATTTTTTTCAATGTCATTTGAGCACTTGTTTAAAACATGATATGCTCGTAGTACATTTACAAAGTTTACAAACGTACTTTCTACAATTAAAAGGGTACCTAGCAGCATCAATATAACGTTAACAATTCAAACCAGGAAGCCAAAATTACCAATCTGACACCGCGAGATGGTCAACTTCTCAACAGGCATCCCTGCGGCCCCAAGGTTAGCTAATGCAACTCCCAGCGATGCCAGGTTGGCGTTGTCACAGAGAACCTCGACACCAGTGTCCCCTGGGGCGACACACTGGCATGGGAAGATGGCATTGGGCGACAGCGGGCACCGATAGCGCGGTCCCGGCGCAATGTAGACGGCGTGAGTCACCGCAAAGAGGGCGGCAAACACGACTAGGAGGCGCATGGTGGCTGAAATAGATGGTTAAATTTGTGGCGTTATAAGTTGCACTGTGTCTTCATATTGGGTCCTTTGTGAGTGGCATCAGCCGGTATAATGACGTTGGTAAATGATTAGGTGATGATGGTGATGAATCTTAGTCCTAACCTTTTCTAGGAGGAAAGAAGGGAAATCAGTTGCAATAGAAAATTGCAGAACAACTCAATTAGCAAGATTCCTTCACTTCTCCTAGCTGTAGAGGAATTGATAACATAAAAAGTGAATCTAGGGCTGTTACTTTTTAGGTGAGGGGATAATTCATTTTCTCCTAATTTTCTTTATTTTTCTTCAAAGAAAAGGAGATAAAAGCATGAAGAAGTAGAGGGAGCTGCACCCCCTAATCTACCCTTGTACTCAAACCCTCTTACCATCATACTTATTTTGGTACTTTCGGTACATCAAAAGCTCCTTAAATTTCGAACTGGGAACATTTTATTATAAAGAAAAATCAAATAATGCATTTTTTTCCCAAGATGGTTGGCCAAAATTCCATGCCTACTGTTTTCATTGGACAAAATACTAAATTTTTAGATAGCTAATTTAAAAATCTTTCAAGCATATGAGATTCAATTGTAGATTCAATGTTCAGTATCCTTGGAGATGCTGAGATCACCTGACAGGGCTTCTCAAATCTGATTTCTTCTGTTACCGTAGGTACTATATAACGTTTATTTTGTTTGTTTATTTTGTGGTGGGAAGGGGGTGGGAACCTAACCGGCCCCCGCGAGTTGGACGAGTTAAGTCCGTCTCCGCTAGAGCGCGCTGACTTCTCATACGTTATAACTAGTCAACACTCAAAACCAAACCTAATGTCTTAGTTAGAGACAAGACTCGCCTTCCGTTGGAAAGTTATCGCTTCTCGGCTCCCTGAGCTAAGATCAAAGTGTAGTATCTGTTCTTATCAGCCTGAACTCTGATAAAGTCCACACTGTGGGCTTACAAGTTTAGCTGATTTTTGGAAAACGATGGAGCGATAAGAGCTTGCTCTTCCTCTGTCACGGGTCGTCCTGACGCTGCAGTACTGTCAGGTTCGGCCCAATATAAATTAACCAACGGTAGATTGAAAGATTACTTAAGATGTCGAAGTTAGGAAAGTTAGAAGTTAGTTAGGGGGGGGGGGGGGGGAACCGCTTGTGGCTACACACACATGTGTATAGCCTGGTATTTTTTTCATCAAAGAGCAGCATCATGTAAGTGTTTCGGGACAGTAAGGTTTTGACAGATTCCTGTAATATATTTGAAAGTAAATTTACGGTTATTTTTGGTGTTCGAAAATCGTTTTTTTCTTTTATTGCAAGATAAAAAGGTTATTTACGATTAGAGTTTTTGCAATATGTATACACACCGAAGCGGAATAACGTTAGTGGAGATAAGGACATTTTTTATTTGTCTTCTCACGACTGTAGGGATAATTAAAAGCAGTAGATAAATGTTTAAATGAAGAGATAAATGCCCCTTTTAATACCGAATTGAATTCTCGGTGCAATAGCTGATGTGCCTATCCAGTGTGAACGACGGTCAAAATCTCAGTGTGCTAGCAAGTTTCAACCGTCTCCGCTAGAGCGCGCTGACTTCTCATACGTTATAACTGGTCAACACTCAAAACCGATCCTAATGTCTTAGTTAGAGACAAGACTCGCCTTCCGTTGGAAAGTTATCGCTTCTCGGCTCCCTGAGCTAAGATCAAAGTGTAGTATCTGTTCTTATCAGCCTGAACTCTGATAAAGTCCACACTGTGGGCTTACAAGTTTAGCTGATTTTTGGAAAACGATGGAGCGATAAGAGCTTGCTCTTCCTCTGTCACGGGTCGTCCTGACGCTGCAGTACTGTCAGGTTCGGCCCAATATAAACAAACTAATGGTACCCAATATAAGTGTATAAATTGGACAGGAAAAACTGGTGAATTATTTTACTGCCCGCATGCTACAAAATTTAAAATAGACTCTAACCATTGCATCCAATGTAAAGTAGGCGGCTTAATTAGGACAATTTTTAGTTTCTTTAGATTTGCATTGGGTTGAGAACAATTTTCCCGCAAAAATCAGTTGTCAGGAAAAGTCTGAATGGAAAAAATCGAAATGAAATTGAACAGCCGAAAAGTTCTATATCTGGGAAGTGCCTCGTTGGGCTTAGTGAATGCAATTACAGTTCTGTTGTAAATAAGCGTAATTTTTTTATTTTATTTTAATCGCAAATAGGGCTAGGGGCCCTTTTGCTTCAGAACAATCAGAGGTGTCTTAAAACTTGCATCGAAGTAGGATCAGGCGAACAAACTCGAACAAAAAATAAACACATCGTTGTTTTATAAATGGAGGATTCACTTCTATCATAAATCATTATTTTGCTACCTACAGACTAATCACCCATCCAAAATAATTCTCCTGAAATGTTACTTAACCTGAGTGATCCCAAAATACCAGCATTTCGATGCCAATACCTGAGCCCTACAAACAACGTCTCAACATTCCTTCTCTTGAACGAATTAGAATGACCAATGTACCTAAATTAGTATAATCATAACAAAAGTTGATACGTTTGAGTTTTGATGTATTTCATGGTGATTAATGACGCACTTTTCTATCTGTGGTTTAATTGATGAGCGTAGCGAGCGGAACGAAATCTCGAATTTGTATTATTATTATTACTATTACTACTATTACTATTATTATTATTATTATTATTATTATTATTATTATTATTATTATTACTATTACTATATAAATATACCATTATTATTATTAATTTATCATATTATATTACATATATATATTTTTTATCTCTACTACCTACTAAGTCAGGATTGCAAAGTCATATCATCTGTGCAATCATCTTTTCGGCAAATGTTCCTTAGCACTTAGGCTCACACAAATACTATGTAATTGTACGCAGCATTAAATTAATAAAATAAATAAATCACTTGTGTGTGTGTTTTTTTTAGTTTGTTTTTCGCTTTTTTGTTGTCGCTCTAGCGGCCAAACGCCTCCTCCGCTTGGAACGAAATTTGTAGAGCACATGTTTGTGTTCTCAACTCGATCTCCATGCGTTTTTCAACAATATCGGTTGAACAGTTTTAAAACTATTCAAAATTTACGAAAATATTCATATTTTCTATAATTGCTTTGGAGTTGTACCGCCGAAAGCGTTTAATATTTTTTCACCAAACTTTGCAGAGATGTGAAATGCATTTAAATTAAGTAGTTGTGAAGTTTTTGAGCCCGTTTGTGTTCTTTCTATTTTAATTAAAAAACTGTCTGGTTTACATTTTTCAACTTTGGCTGTATTGCTTTGATCGATAATCCATACCATGGATTAACTTCACTTTTAATTATCCCAAAATATCGCTACAATATCTTACAACTCAATGTTTTTTGCGTACGCGAAGCCCAAGGTTTAGCAAATGCATGTTTGAATACTCTATGGATATACGTTCGAATTCAGCTCGACTTTATGACATTGACCATGAACGCAAGTCGCCTACATTAGCTACCCAATGTTTACAAATTGCCAACCCATTCCCAACCAATCGTTCATCACATTTACAAACGTTCGTCGAACCCTTGTTCATCTTCAAACTAGCTTCCCGTTTGGCAAGTTTCGCAAACCGACCAAAACCATCTAAAACCCACACTTTACAATTAGCGGCCTCCATGCGTACGGTTCACCACCACAGGTCTGTGAACCACGTGGGCGAGCACGTGGGCGTCACGTGACCAGTTGTTCACCCCGGACAAGGAAGCATACGCGGCGCGGCAAACAAAAACGGCGAAGGTCACCAAAATGACATTTCGACGGTGACGTAAAACAGGTTGACAGTGAATGTGGGTGGCATTGAACGAGCATGCCGGATTTGAAAGGTGATTCAAGGGGCCGTGGCCGCAGTTTTGCAGGAATTTGTCTTGCATGTTCGCACTGCGTTTCACATCGGCAGGTCTACCGTGCAAATGTCAGTTGCGTTCATGGTTTTTTATTAAATAGAGAATGTGAACGTACTGTGTCGTCTCACACGATCTAAATAAAATCGTAGCGAGGTCTGGCGAGGACTTGGAGGACAAGATATTCGGTACATTTAAGCAACTATCTCGTGTACGGTCAAATTTCAAATAACTACAATAATTTGTCAGGGAAAAACACTAATAAGTACGTGAAGACGAGTAGGCATATCTAATTTAGTCTCCGAGAAAAAAGTATCTAAACTGTTCAGTTTGATCATCTCCTAAATTATCATCTCACACCATAAAATTAAACAATAGATACAGGTATGATATCATTGACGCCCTCACACTGTGCTCTTATGGTGCGAAGCCCAAGAGTATCGAAAGGTCTTTACAAATCATTGTGTTGTGGTTACTCACAGCTTTCAAACGGCGTGACAAAATCTTTCCAGCTGTCAAACCCATGCAGTCCCCATGTTACTGATCACAACCCCAACGCACTACCCTAACAACACGCACTCTTGTTTCACGGGCACGTGGCTTCGCTGATCTTGCGTTAAAATCTCGAAGGAAATAGCTGTGTACTGCCAGGATGTGCAACGGAACTCGGAAGACGCGAGTCTTACGTTGTTTAGTCGAGGAGACGGTCTACTGCACTGACACAGCGACCCACTTTGCTAGCCCGAGGGCCTGCTCGGTGATTGGCTGGCTGGTCACGTGAGAAGCTGGCGGGAGAGAAAGTGTTGGTGTTGGGGAGACGATGGATTGACCACTTGACGAAGTCGACGAGACGCTGGCAAGACATTTGTACGGAAAAGTCTTGAGGAAGGGAAGATTTGTAGCGTATGGGATGTCTGGTGCTTTTCGCATTGAGTAGGCAATTACGCTCTTAGTTTAAAGTTTGCTCAAAGCACTGGCAAAGTTTATGGATCATAATAGTAATTGTCTTTAAAACAAATTTCTTTGAAACTCTTTACTGAACGCATTATCATTTTAGTACCGTTCAATTTCCTCAGTCTCGCTCCCTTTTAAATAATATATTAAGTCTATATTTTTATTGATTTATTTTGGCATGGTATACGTCATGCTATGTAATGGCATCCAAATATAATTTGTTTGCTCATTAGATGTTTCGGTTTTTCATCGACCATTTTAGTGGCCTTCTTTTTAAACTTTTGCTCACTTCACGTCTTCAGATGGTATTAAATAGAAGGAGCAACCAGATCTGCAAAATATTCACTCATTTCAGAAATCCGAGTGGATCCTAGTGCATTAATTTAAACATTGATTGATTACAAACTTATTGATTTACAAATTTCAAACAATATAACTTAGCTAAAAAAACCTCCAAAACTGACGAAGTATGGCTAACCAACATGCAAAGACTCCTTCGGTAGTGGCTTACCGGTCGACCGGTACCCCCTTATACTTCTTAGGCCGTATTCTCTGCTTGACACCATTCGGCCAAGACTTTAGCCAGTCGCCACTGGCGTCCCTCTGCAGCCTGGGTGCAGTGGCGTTCATTCTTGTCACCATGCAACGCTTCTTGGTGTTGACCGTCATGATGTTCCACAGCGGTGGATATCCGCTCACCATATTCCTGTCCAGCATCGCTCTCACTGTCACAGCTGGCATAAGGTAAACACTCAGAAACTAGCACGGATTTATAATTATAACTACAAGATACAATTATGCATCGTTATAAATACAATATTTTTCTCACCGAGCTGCGAAAGTTGAATGCTAGACAAGAGTAACTAGCAGCCAAGAACAGAAGAACTGTAATTCTGTAATCAGTTCTTTCAATGTAAGTACTACCAGTTCAAATGGCCAATTTTCAGAATAATAACCAACACTCTGTTTTGACAACGGACCATGTGGCACTGGTTAAATAGCGTCGGTAAATGAGTGGATAAAGAAGATGATGAAGTTATGAACCCATCCTAGCAAAAAATGGACGAAAAAATATATTTTGGTTGCCTACTTCTGTTGTACCAAGGAGACCACCGGCTTAACGTGCCTTCCGAAGGACGGTACAAAGCGAACAACAGGATTCTTCTACAAATCTATGCTGTCGAGATATTGATAAGCAAGGTGAATGAAGTTGCTCTACTAACTTTCATCGCTCCAACCTCTCTACCGAACAGAACTGGGAATGTACCCATCCAATTCTTGAACCAGCGCAGTGTTGCTTAACTTTGGTGATCTCAAGCTCGTATTTCCAACATGCCAAACTGTTCGAAGTAAGACCCAAGGTAAATATTAATGTTGGTTAATGTTAATGCCCCCTCCCCCTCCCCCTCCCCAGAGCATCAATGTTGCACATAACTCACAAATCAGAAAAACTGACACAAGTGAATCAATCGCTATTTTATGAAACATTTTATTTTTTGCATCGTAAATCAACTGCATTATTTAAATATAAATGTTCAATAATGTCTCGATAATATATTAAAATAAACCTCATTCTATGCTTTTTAGCACCATTCTATCCGTCCTTTGGACAGCAGTCCGAGCTCGCAACGACTTTAAAGCAATCGACACCCTCCTGGAAACCGTCGACCGAAATCTGGCGTCGATAGGCGCCGATCATCCTTTGAGACCGTCCAGGACGACATTGATCCTTACCGTTTCCAGCGTCACCGTGATAGCCCTCAACACTCATGACGTGGTATACTACGGGGGAGTGCTCACAGAATCTTTGAGTGTGCGGTATTTTACTTTTCTGACGTCAGTCTACAATATGGTTCATTTCCTGTCTCTGGTTGACGCTTTGGGGGAGAGGTACCGACGGATTAACACGTGGATGGAGCTGGAAGTTGGCACAGGACGAGAGAGTCGTTCGGAGGAACACGTTCCCGTCGAGCCGAAGCATGACGGATGGTTTATTGGGGAAGACGACCGCCTCAGAAACTTGATAAAGTAAGACATTTTTGTACTGTTTTAGCTGTGAAATATTTTCCGATTAAACTTATTGATTATTTTTGTAATCAATTAGACGTAGTTTTTTTTGTTAAACGTCTTTTAATTTCAGTTAATAAAAAATTGTGTTATGTTTAAACGTTTTGGACGAGATTTTTGAAGAGAACGTTGAAAAACTTTAACTTGGTGCGTTTTTGCTAACGCTTGGCTAAATAGATTATTATAAATACATTTTACGTTTTTTGTGCAACATTTCAGCACTTTTTTCAGCTAACCAACCAATCTTATTATAAAACGATACAATGACCACAAATCTCTGCACTACATTTTTGGTAATTTGGACCCTTGTGTCTGTCTCACTCCAAAACTAACAACAATTTATCTCATATACGCTCATCCTAAAACAAAACACTACTTTGCCTGGACCTTAGCCTTTGCTTACTTTACTTTTGCCTAAAACTAGTTGATATTTTAGTACTTATTCCTGCCCTTCTTATACTATTACACCCCCATAACCCACAGACCACAAATCTCCGAGACTCCAACATCCCTGCTGCGACATCTTCGTATCTCACACCACCTACTTCACGAAGCTAGCCTCGCCGTCAACACCCAATTCGGCGTCCGCATGATCGGAGAGATCCTCCACCTTCTGGTCTCCCTAGTGGGGTACACTTTCTTCTCCATCGCGTTCTTGGTGGCTCACCGTGAGAGCGCCATCAGCGATGTGACCCAGCCGATAAATATAGCCATAACAGCCCTGGGGTGGCTCGGTATCAACCTGGTGGCATTGTCCATGATGTCATGGTCAGCGCAGACGGCAATGGACGAGGTGATCTGGGTTAAAAATACTAACAGTTATATATCCTATTATCATACTACCACAAAGACAATAAAAATTGTCTTTCTCGGGAAACAGCCTCCAAATGACTTCTTAGAGTGTGAAATTTAGTTAGGTTGACGGTGATGTAATAATTCAAGTTTTAAATTCCCCTTTTTTAAACAATTTGCTCTACTATCTTAAACCATACTTCACCCCTTTAGCTAATTATCCCCATCTAATCAGCTAATTATCTCACCTAATTACCTAATTAGCCCCATATTTACCACCCTGTGAACGTCTTTTTTCTTGATTTTTGCGGGCGATTTGGATTACTAACACTCAGATCATGGATACGAAGTCACTTACGAATTAATTACATCATACATACGGTTTCAATCCAGAGATAATAAAAAAAAAAAAAAAAATTATTTGCTTTCAAATATTACTGTACTTTTAATTCAGCCTCATAAAAAAAGAAATGTGTACTCAATAATTATACAAAATAAACATTGACGATACCTTATTATTATACAATAATCAATGATATCTAGCAAACCGACAGTCCTCCATCCCTTTCCAGGCAAAGAAGACGGCCTGGCTGATCCAGCGGCGTGCGGTCGACCCCAGTATCTGTCCAGCGTACCGCGAGGAATTGCTAAGATTCTCGGCTCAGATGCTCACCACTGAGACTGTGTTTTCGGTGTGCGGTATCTTCCGTCTCGACATGACGCTCTTGCTCAGCGTTGCTGCCACCATCACCTCGTACACCATCATACTGTTGACCTCATGAAGATACTTCAAAGTTAAGCAACAATGTGTTGCGTTAGCTACTGGATGGGTGACCAATAAGGAGTTGATAACACATCGTAATGTTGATATTGAAGATTGGGCTAGTGTTTTAATCCCCCTTGCTGATCTATGCATGGACGTTTGATCGTCCAAGAAGTTATCATAGCTCTTTGGATGCCCAAGTGATATCTTCGACATCTTATAAGTATTTAATAGGTAATTCCAGCTGGCTGAAGGAAAATAAGCGAAGACAAGCGTGGTAAGAAGTTAGAATTACCGATGAAAGCAGAAAAACGTACTAACAAGAGTAAAAGCGGAAACGTACTAACAAGGTTTCTCTGTTGAAGAGCAAGAAACGACTCTGTGACATCAAAACGTAAACATGGACATGAAAGACTCACAAATCAAGGAGCAAAGTAAATAATTTTTCTGAAACTGATTCCTAGGAGTCATGCCTTTTTTTTTAAACTTAAGAAAAGTGGATTTGCGTATTTATCTTGTCACATTTGTTGACGGGAACGTTCCTCCAAGCTTTGGCGACGCTTCGTGAACGAGTACCGATATTTCAGTGTGAGAAATAAAAAAAACCTCCTCGTTCTAGCCTCGGACGCCCCTAATTTGAAGTCACATGATCCTCGATTACTCTGAAAATTCAGTTGTTGGGTGAAGAAACTAAAGAAGTAGAACAGCCAGACTTGGCTATTAACGATCTTAAAATGTCTTTGGTGTTATGATGCTATGATTTATTAGTAGAAGGATATACGCGCGAAATTTGTGAAAAGTAGTGGTTTAAAGTTGCTGATTAAATAATGTTGATGTCTGATTGAAACTATTTGCATCTTATATTCTTTTTAAGGACCTTCAGTCTTTGAAATTAGAGAAGCACCATAAACTATACCAATAAACGCGACATTCCTTGGACTGGAATCAGGCATTGTATGTTTAAACTCCAAAAAATATACTATTTTATGAATTTGTGAATAATACCGATATGAAAATGTTATATGGTCTATTTGGATGATTTTATGACAAGCGTATTGATTGGGCTAAGTGTGTTTGTTTCCGCAATGTATCGAAGCATAAAACAAATGTCCAAATTGTTTACTAAAAATTCGGCGAAGCTCTTTTGTCTTTCAATCGCATCACTTGTGCTGTCAGCCTCATGCAATATTAATCGTAGGTAAATAAGTGTTGTCGGCACTTGACGGCAACATATTTTAATTTGTTTACCACATTACGGTTTTTATTTACCCAGGCCTGTAAAGTGTCTTAAACCGATGAGACTACAAAACATAGCGGAAACCTTGTGAATATTAAAGATGTCTACCTTAACTGAAATGGTTAATCGATTAATACAGGTATATATACAAACCTACCAGTGACTTGCCACGAAAGCGACATAATTTTGCCGAAAGATGACCAAGAAACTTGTAAAACCTTCGTCAGCAGTGGGGTACCGTTCGACCGGCACTCCCTTGTACTTCTGGGGCCGTGTTCTCTGCTTGATGCCTTTCGGAAAGGACTATAGCCAGTCGCCACTGGCGTCCCTCTGCAGCCTCAGTGTCGTGGCGTTTATCCTCGTCACCATCTATCGCTTTTTGGTGCTGTTCGTCGAGCTCGTCATCAGAAAATATATCCCTCTACCGATGTTCTTGTCTGGCGTAGCGCTGAACCTGACGGCGGGCATAAGGTAAACGAAAGGCATTCAGAGGGTCACATTTATGTACACTAAAATTTTACTACTATTGCGCTAATTTCAAAATGTCTGCGCAAAAAACGGCCTCCAAATGACTTCTTTACCGACAGAAATGGAGGATGCTACTAGGTGGAGTCACCGTAGTTTAGAGTGTTAAGAAATTTCATTTCGTTGTTACTCTCAGAGCTCGCTTCACTCGCTACGCTCATTCTCTAACAGTTTTCTCTATGTTATAGATGCATGTTTTATAAGCAAGTTTTTGGAAGGAATCTTCCCCATGAAACTTATCAAATTCGATTTTTATTATTTCTTTTCTTCTTTTCAGCACCATAATTTCCACCCTCTGGTCGGCACTACGAGCTCGCCAGGACTTGAAAGTAATCGACGCCTCCCTGGACACCATCGACAAGAACTTGGCGTCGGTAGGCGCCGACCGTCCTTCAGACTCGTCCAAAACGACGCTGATCTTAGCCGTCGTCAACGTTTTCGTGATGGTTCTCAACTCTCACGACATCGTATACTACCCCGGCCGTCTGACAGAGACAGTTTTGGTGCGCTATCTCACTTACTCGACGTTGATTCACACGGTGGTTCATTTCAAGACGTTGGTTGATGCCCTAGGCTTGAGGTACCGACGGATTAACACGTGGTTGGAACTGGAGATTGGACAGGCGAGTTGTGCGGAGATCCATGTGGCTGAAAAAAAACTCCATTTTGCTAACAAACCGAAACGTGATGGGTGGTTTAACCTAGAAGAGTACAGAGGAAGAAAATGTAGCAAGTAAGCCATGGCAATGTTCATATTATACTTGACTTCGTGTACCCGTCACCACAAAAATGCATACATCATTCGATTAATACCAAATGAATTTCGACCAAATGAAAAGATCAACTGTCACTTACCACTCATCCGTTGCTTGCTAGTTCGGGGGTCTCGACGGGTTACTACGAGCTGTGCTTTTTTTATTGTTAGGACCACTATTAAGAACACAAAAATCGGTGCCCAACGGGTGACTCAATTTCCAGCTGTCACGGGACTTGCTCTCTCCATTTGAACTAATTGGACATGACTTTTTGAGATGATTTTATAGCATTTAAAAGAATACGAATCTTCAAGGAGTAGAATCTAGGTTCTACTTCTTGGAGTGGAGATCAAATGTTATAGCAACTTTCGCGACATGTGGGATTCGGAGTTCGAGTCCAGATTGGGCACCAATTTTTAAGAGGTGATTAGTGTTCCTAATAATAAAATTGTACGTCGTTTTACTTCTAAAAATGAAATGAGTTTCAGTGTTGTTCTTGTTCTGTCTTCAGACCTCTGGTCGCCGGCACTTTAGCAACTCAACTGCGACGTCTGCGTGCCACACACCACATCATCCACGAAGTTAGCATCGTTGTCAACACCCTGTTCGGCCTGCCCATGGCCGGTGTCGTTCTTTACTTACTGACCTCTATAGTGGCGTTTACGTTCTATTTCCTGACGATGACAATTATCCGTAATTCTGACGTCCTCGGCAGCGTTGCACAACCTATTAACATGACTATCACGTCTTTTGGATGGGTTGCGGTGCACTTAGGGACATTGGCGGCTATTTCGCGGTCGGCACAGAAGACTATGGATGAGGTGGGCATGGGATTTAAGAGATATTAGGTCCGGTTTTACCAAAATCTCGCCTTCTAGTTAAAGTTTTAGTTGAAACTATTGCTATGGCGACTTCCAATCACATGCAGTGGAATTTAAATGTTTCTGTGAGTTAGAGATCCAACTTATGGTTGAACATTGTGGTAACACCCGACCTTAGTTCTCCATGTGTTTTTAAGATATCATGATTCGTGATTTGTGCTATTATTACCTATATTTTCGAAATCTTATTTAAATTTCGATTGCTTATTAATATTTCAGTCAAATTGGAGATATTCGAGCATGAAATATCCGTTTTAAGCGTTCGTCGTATTCAAAATATTATTTCATGAACATGTTATGGTGTTATACAGATGAATGATCCATAAAACTTACAAGCGCCTTCACATTTACTATCTTTGGAATAAGAGGTTAAAAATGTGTGTCATGCCTGGTTAAAATATTCCTGACGCAGTATTGTGATTTTAGGTCATCACTCAATTCTCGAGTCAAATTTTCTTTTACTCGAACTTTTCATTTCTATTCTTACCAAATATCCT
Organism: Protonemura montana; assembly: GCA_947568835.1. Classification (NCBI taxonomy): domain Eukaryota; kingdom Metazoa; phylum Arthropoda; class Insecta; order Plecoptera; family Nemouridae; genus Protonemura; species Protonemura montana. Next base: position 8,880,974 of record OX387608.1, read on the forward strand.
CCGTTCTCTTCCAGGCAAAGAAGACGTCCTGGCTGATCCAGCGGCGTGCGGTCCACCCCAGTATCTGTCCAGCGTACCGCGAGGAATTGCTAAGATTCTCGGTTCAGATGCTCACCACTGAGACTGTGTTTTCGGTGTGCAGTATCTTCCGTCTCGACATGACGCTCTTGCTCAGCGTTGCTGCCACCATCACCTCGTACACCATCATACTGTTGACCTCATGAAGATACTCCCAAGTTAAGTAACACTACGGTTTTTTTCGTTCTGGATGAGTGCCCTTCAATAAACACAGCGTACAGAAAATTAAATAATAAAAAAAAATCTAAAAATATGATCGATTTAGTGAAACTAATCTAGTTTGTACGTTTTAGTTGTATAGTGCAATAGCTGACTTTGTATTATTTAAGTACAAAAATGTATAAACACACCCGTATTTGTGCCCATATGTTCTGAGTTTCTGCTTTAGAAAAGCAAAACTCGCTTGAAACAATAAAACGAAACTGAGGTCACAATTGAACCCACTTACAACAAAGTCCACTGAAATGGGCATCAACTTCTTGAGCTTACCACGGCCCGAGATTTTAGTGTATTTATATTGCCAACCCACATTCATCACAGTTAACTCCTTGTGCGTCGAAAAAATCCAATAAAATGCTGTTATATTGCAGCAAAGTTAAAACTAAACATCTCAACATCTGTCATTTCTGTCGAATTGTAGGCTGATTTTCACTGTATAAATCATTTGTTTTTTTCAATGTCATATCATAGACATTGATTGGCATCAGTCAGACTATCTCACCAGACAATCTTACTTGTAGTACGTATAAGCTCAGAGCTTCAAGCAAATTATGATCTTGATGGTCCCAATAGGTTTTAATCTGCCCCAACATGATCGGAATCCTACCTATAAACGTTGTTTTCTGGTTTTTTAATGAGGTTGAGGATTAACGAAATGTGAAAAAACCAATTGGTGTACTGTCTCAAGTTTAATGTAAGAATTAATTCGGCCACAAAAATTACTTTGAGTGCAATGAGACGAAGGCCACGTGCGGTTACAAGCATTTTAAAAATATCATATGATAGCCGGTTGATTAAAAAAAGAGATTAACATCAGAAGGAAATTTGAAAGTCAACCACCTAAAATGCGTTTGAAGAGTGAGTAAGGTTTGTTTGTTAGTCGTGTAAATTTGTTCCTTCTTTAAATAACTGGTGAAAATGCACGTCCTACTGTGGCGCAATCCCCCCTTGCTTCCTCTGGACTACTGCCTCCCACCTATGCAGCTCTTTCTTCTCTCCGACGTCGACGTCTGACGGCGCCACCATCGCCCGTTTGCCGCACAACGGACGCAGGGTGACGAAGTAGAAGATCTCTGCCAGAGACAAGATGCTGAACCCGAGGAACAGGCTGAGGATGCCACCGCAGTCAGCTGAAGAGGTATGGGGTTCAATGTTATTTTATCGTAGTTTTCAGGCCGTTTTCATATGAATGCCGAGAGATGCCTTCCTGTTATTTCTGATGGTAAAGTAAAATGTTTTAGCAATTTAATGTCAAGACTCGAGAGGAATTCACTCGGTAATGCCAACGCCATCGATCGCTTTTGATGGTGATTTTCATAGATGTTCTCCCAAATCCTAACGCTTGTTAAAATACCTCCTTCAAAACTCCGTATTCTTGTAATAGTTTTTAAATACATACCATTTAAGATTTGAAACAAAGTCATAAGGTTCGTTTGTAAGATGTGTCCACACATTAGTCAGTGAATATTGCAAGTACTCACAGATAAATTCAACAAAGCCGAACAGCTCGTTTCGATGGACGCTGACGAACTGGTCGTTTTTGAAGAAAACAGCAATGCTCGTCCACATGGTCGACCTGCAACGTGGTCCACCAACCGTCAACCATCAACCTACGATCGCCGTCTTCTTTATCCCGATATAAGCTGAGCTACTTCAACTATATTGAGAGTAGCTAAGTCCATTGAAAAAAAAAACTTTGATCATTGGTCAGTAATGAAGAGGAATGTCGAAACTTGTCTCAATGAGATCCAGGGGTTTTCATGTTTTAGCCGTGTGCGTGCGAAAAAACTCCGTCGCATCTGAGCGAGGAACTGTCAAAAAGCACCGACGAGTTTGGCATGTTGGAAACAACGATTTCATACAATTATACACATGACCAGTTCTGTTTGGAAGAGAGGCTGGAGGGATGACAGTTAGTTTCTCGCAACTTCATTCTCCTTGCTTATCAACAGCTAAAACAGTATGGATTTCCTAGATTCCTATAGGAGAAATCCTGTTGTTCGCGTTGTACCGTTCAGACATTAAGCCGGTATCCCCTTGGTGCTCTCCGACAGGAGTAGCATTTTTACCGGCACTGAGTTTCCCCTCCTCTCTTCTAGGTTAGGATAGGTTAGGATCATTATCCACTCGTTGATTGACGCTATTTGACCAGTGCCACCGGGCCCGTTGTTAAAACAGTGCGTCGTTGAGCTCCTTTAATCAACCAATTAATCAATAAAAATACAAAAAAATTTGGAATTGACCCAATAAGGTATGTTCGATAATGGGTTACACTCACGAGTTTTCGGGCTGCCCCATCTCACGGTAGAAACCAGCCCAATCCTGGGGCGACGCAGATGTCTCGCCATCGTACTCTAGCTGGACGCACGACGGCAGGCAGTCACAGACGGCGTCGTTCGCCAAGAAGCTCATGTTTACCTGCTTTGCCAATTCTGAAACATCCACATCGCCGTAATTACCGGTAGAAAGAATGAACTACCACCTAATGGATGCCGAAATTGATGCACCACTACCGGCACCGTTTGGAAAAATCTTTCGTAATTTTCAAAATTGGGCTTTGAAACTCGTGTTATCAAAAAATAAGTAGTTTAACTCAAAATTGACTTGCATAACGGTCCCTAGACTGTTGCGCCGTCTGACACGGTTACAGATCTGGTAAGAAGCTTCGACAATTGAACTCCTGGGCTCAACCACTGCGCACAAACATACTCGACGGCAATAACCGTACTACCAGAGCGCAAATTTTATTTTTTTCCCCAAAAAATGACCGACAAATACCGAAACAAAAATGGAAAATGCTACTTGAAAAAGTTGTACCGTCCTCCGAAAGGTACGTCACTGATCTTCATCAGGAGTAGGCTACGTGCCGTGTCCTTAAACACAACTGCAATCGTATCTCTCTGTCAAATTACGGGCACTTACTGCGTTCCCTGCGTGAGGCCATCACGCATTCCAGCGCGCCTGCGTCACACACGGGCGTATTGTGACGCGCGGGCATGTAAAACATAACGCATGCGCAGCGACGCAGCGTGACGTTGGTAATGCACTCCAGTCGGCAGTTTTGTTGCGAGTAGGTGCGGAAATAAGCGAGACGCTTCTCTTCGGCGAAGTAGCACATGCGCTTGCGTGGAGAGACCTGCAGTCAGACATGTTATAAAGTTTAAGGGTATAGTCAGTGGGCCAGCTCTAATGATAAAATTTCTGCTGAGAAAACGAGCAGGCAATGCGTACATTAACGGTAGGCGATGGCTCTTGCGTCTGTATTTAACAAACCTCTACAATTAAACAATTTCAACGCAAAATATCGATTTCTGTATGTCAATCGGTGTTTTATGTGTCAAAAGTTTAATATTAGCGCTATGATGGTACATAGCTACAGTTACTCATGAGCAGTGCACCATGGGCATGTAGTAAAGTTGAATTGATAGGTTTCGTATCGTGGGGGACTGGGGATTTAGTGTAAATGCATGTCTTGCATTCAGCATACCTTGACAAGCGAGTCATCTGTCCCAAAGACGTTCGGTTTCACCGCAAACACGAACTCCATGTTCGCCCCGGCTCTAGCGAAAAACTTGTCCGGTCTCGGCACTTCGGCAGGGGAGTGAAGGGACACCTAAAAGGCACCAGTCAGACCTCTGATATACACTGGTAACAGCATACTTATACACCTGCAATGGCCGAATCGTGGCTTGTGCCCGGACAGGAAGACTACATAGACGATAGAAAGACAACATATGGGACATAGCTGACCTTGAATCCTGCGTAAGGGCCTGAGCATCGACGGTTGACCTCTGTACTGTCTTGCCTCAAGGTCAACTGCAGCCCGTTGTACATGCCCCCGCCGCCAGAGCGCCTTGGACGAGCATATGCGTCGGCTTCACCGCTGTACCCCAGGTCTTGCGACCATATGTTAGCGTCTTCATTGCTCTGCACAACCGGACTGGGCTCGTAAACGCCCAGAGATCTGTGCACATTGAGCACGGAGAGCGGGGAATAAAATGTATTCCTGTTTTCCATCTCAAACAGTGTTTCAAAAAGTTCCAAAAATTGTACATAGCCTAGAATTTGGTTTCAGACCAGTGACCGCACACCATTCTGGTAATATTCACTGACACGAGCGATAACAAAACCGTTGTTATCGTGGTAAAACATTCGGGACACTCACATTCCAGGACGCAGTAGCTCGCCTAGCGGCAGCATGTTGAAAGTGAAACATAGGCCCTCCTCAGTGATGGTCGGCACGAAGTCTGCGCACGCTTTGTGCGTCTCGCCCATCCACTTTTAGTTTACCATTGTGTCTTCACAGCTCGGTGCAGCCTGCGTCAAACATGCGCATTATGTTCTGTCAAATGCTGGCGAGTGTTGGGCGTGGAAGGTGAATTTGTAAGGTTTTACATTTTTCAGGTAAAAATATTGAACTAGATTTAAAAAAAATATTATGAACACTACTACAGTCTCAAAAATTGATGCCCAAACGGGGACTCGAACCCCTATATCCACCTGTCGCGGGTGATGCTCTTTGATCAGTTTCCCATTATATATTGAATCAATGGTTAGTGCCCTTGGCAACATGGGTGGTCCAATTTTAGCCCGAGAATTATTATGCGATCCCTTGAAACAAGAGGAAGACTGGTAATAAAATCCAAGCTATTTTCGATCAGTTTATCGAGAGGACTGCTCTAACCCTTGAAGAAGTAACTAGTATATGTTACGAAATGTCGGGAAATTTAGTTGTCCTTTACTTAGCATTCAAAACCCATTTCAAATAGGTTTTGTTAGAACATATCTTATTGACAGAGGCAAAACCAGTCGTTTTGGGGTGACATGCGGGTCAAACGTAAAAATAAAACACTAAATATCATCTCCACTGATGTCCGTCATTTTTCTTTTGCTCTTAAACAATTTGGTTTTTGAATTTTTGAATTGTGAATTTTTCACCCAATCGTAACAATCTTGAGAATCCTTTTGCAGATAAAATATGTATTCTGAAATCCCGAAACTGAAATCATAACTGAAATTCCATTCATGAGCTGGTGACAAGGCAGGGGGTAGTCCTTGTGCTTGCATCTTCTCTTCTTTCACGGGCTAGAACGTAGAGGCATTGTGTGTATGGCGACCACGTACTTGCGTTATGAAGCTGGCCATTGCTTCGGCATCGAGCAGGTGTCCGTGCTGGATATCCTCCATGAAGGGGCACAGCAAGGACGCATGCGAGAGACACTCCACCTGTCTGTAATGCATGTGGAGAGTCAAAGAAGTTAACTTCAAGTGGCACCATGTAAACAAATATCTATTAAAATCGACAAAACTGGTGCTAATGGTGACTCACTCCTGAGGTGTGCGTCCTTGATTCTCGCCGGGCACCAGTGAGAGAAAGGACGTCTTGACCTTGTTGTCATTGCAGATGGTGACGGCCGGAAAGGGGATGTCCCAAATGGGCGAGACGTGGTCTCGGAAGGCGACTATCACCGGGTTGCGTTCCCACTTGTCCCACACAAGCGAGATGACGACGACGCCACTGCAGAGACTGGCCAGGAAAGCAACGCACCAGAACACTCTGTAGGAGAACAGGAAGGGGTTGTTGCATCCGGTGGTGATCCTAAAAAACTCTACTCGGATATCTTAAGCAGTTCTGGGGTAAGATGACTGAAGTTAAGCAATACTAATGTAAAAGGGTACAGATGGGTGCCAAGACAATCGTACTCTTGACTTGCTCTGTTCGGGAGAGAGGTTATAGAAATCTAATTTAATATAAATCGTTCGTTGGCTTGTTTATCTACCTGTAGACGTCATGGATTAGTGGAGGAAGTCTGTTCGAGTTATAACCGTTGGCGCTTGACGACAAGAGCTGTTTTTGTGTACCGAGTTTAAATTATAGCACGCACCTCTCGACCGGCGTTGACTCCTGCGCGCCGATGTAACGCAGCCCGTGAAGCGAGCTCACTCGTGCACATTCGCTAAACAGCGACCAAGTTTGCTGGAGCATATTCTGCGACTCTTTCTCACCAGTTCTTGGCTGTGCAGGACTAACTTCGGCCTCGCGAACGTACACCACCTTCGAAGGGTCTTCAACATACCAAACCAATTAATTTACTCGCACATATATATATTTTTAATTTAGCATTTAAATGAGAGTAGTACATCTCCTCACTTCGTTTTTGTTTTGCTATCATGGAGGCTCAGTTATCGGATCAAATATTGCCAGAAAGATGTAGAAAATGGTAAACGCAGAGAAAATAATCAATCTCATTTTCGAGATAATTATACCACCAATAAACGTGCTATGAAGAGTTAATTGGCTGAGCAGAGGAAAAACTCAATTTGAATTACCGGAAAAAAGCACGGAATGTGTGTTTTATTATTTTTTTAAGTTTGTTTGCTCCCCACCGGCCAAATGGTCGCCCGATTTGGATGACATTTTTTGAATCACGCGTTTGAATTTGGATCCTTTGAATTTGCCGACAGCTCCGTGGCAAAACGTTTACACTGTGTACGTTGGAATCTAAATTTTTTTTTGTGAACTGAAAGTACCTAGGTACCAAAATAAGCATGAGCAGGCTACCCTTACCCACATAAAATAAATATATAATGGACACCCGAAAAAAACGCTCATCTAAAACGCAACTACGATTACTTTGAGTACAGTAAAATATTATAAAATGTCTTACGAGACCGGGTTTTGGTCGTTTTAAATTCTCGAAAATACTTGACATTGTTGCGAGAAGGCATATTGAAGAGAATTTGCCCCTTGGCGTCTTGAGAAGGTAGTACAAGATTGTAACTGACCAACACACAAACAATTTCACAGATGTGGCAACAAAATGCCAGTTGCTACAAGTCACTGGAAAACTTTTGCGCGTCGCAGTTCTAGAAGGAAAGCTTGGTTCGATTTTCTAGCAAAAAATACCCATCCACTCCTCCCTCTTGTTTATTATTATTCTTTACGCATCATCAGTCATAACGACCTGCAGAAATAATGATGACAACACAGATAACTTGAAACGCATCATTTGAATTGTGATCAACATTTTTTTGTTTTGTGAGGCCTTATCTTCGCTAATTTTAAATGGGGTGCAGAAAAGTGAAGTAACTGTTGACTAATGTAAGTCATACTGGCAATTACATGAAAGTTATTTTGTTTTGTGATCGACTTCATGAATATTTGATAATTTGATTCGATTAGAAGTTCCATACGTTAATGTTATCTTTTGGTGTTGTCAATGATGGATTAGCTAAGTGAATAAGCATTGTGTGGTTATGAATTGGTTACCTACTTTAATGTATGGCTATACCATTAAATTAAGTGGTCTGTCTGTATAAACTTACAAAAAAGGTCTCCAATGATCAACGTTCAGATCTTATGATGTCATTTGCAGCCCTAAGAACCAACAGTTATTTTTGTGAATATAAAATTAAAAAAACTTGTTTTAGTTTAATTAGGCAACAAGTTCTGCTCCTGTGAAGTTTTTGTTAAATTGCAAATGCTTGCAATGGGCAGAATATTTATTATTAGGAACATTAAGAACCTCTAAAAAATTGGTACCCAATTACGGACTCGAAATCCACCTGTTGTGTCACCTGCGGCAGGCAGAAATCAAGGAAAATGTGTTGCGTACGTCAGGGTAAGCCTCGCTCGCCCACTTAAATATGATTGTTTTCACTTTTTTAATCTTCCCAAAGCAGAAAGTGAAAAATAGGTTTAAACAGCTGACAAAAAGGTTGCATTTAGAAGGTCAGCTAAGGACCTGTCATTTAAACCAAAGATATTTTCAACAAATAGGATCTAAAAAAAATGTTCTGTCAATTGAATTTAGTAGGCCAGAGTACCAGCTGCAAAAGCTGAAGGAACTGGGTAGGTTTTCATAACTGGTCTATTTTTTTGTAAGGAAATTGTGGCAAACAAATTTAAAATTGTACCTATAAAATGGAAATACACTACATTTCCTCAAAAATTTGAAACTTCTGTGCAGGAATGCACATACTTAAAGCACATATGTTTATTTAAGATGAAAAAAAACAAAAAAACAGACAATTCTATAAACTTTTATAAAAATATTGTTGCACTTTGTTGTACAAAAACTTTAACAAATTCACCTGTAAACAGTTTACCAAAACCAATTTGTAACATTGCTTATGTAATGCACTTTGGGAAGAATGTAGCATCTATTACAAACAAAATGTTGTCATGGCACTTAAATGGCAATTTTGCACAATTGACACAAAAGTGTCTTGAGTGCCAGCTACAATGACAACTCAATTCTTACCATAAACCCAAAGTAGCTGCAAATGTGTGTACCGTAATCCATAAAACAAGAGAACACACTTTTCTGGCAGAGTCGCCAGCAGTCATTTTGGGGTGACATGCGGGCCAACTGTCATTTTGAAAAATATACACTACTTGGTAGAAAATTAGGGAGTAGTCCTTGTGCTGATACTTTATCTCACTGGGTGCATCGTAACGCTTACGTTTTCTGCATACTTCTCTTCAGTACCATGTAGGTAATTGGTTTGGAAGAAATTGATTTTTTAGTCAAAAGGACTTCGATGCTCATCAATCTCCTTGATAAAAGCTATACCGTCAAATGCAATGAAACTGACATTAACCTATTGTTAATTATATTATAAGTTTTTCTCAAAATTATTTTGTACTGGGAGAACATATTCTCTTCCTTGAGGCTGATCCTGAAATTTGCCTCTAACATGACGGCAAGAAATAGTAGGCACATGGAAAAATATTAACACTATGCTAGTTTACCAGTGATATAAATCACTGGAAGATTTGATGATGCATTTCACTAACTTCAGTTAAGTTAGCATGAATGTTCAATACAAACAACTGAAGACGAACAAATGATAATTGATGTGAATTCATTTTTCAAATTTGCTGTACATCTGTTCTTAATTTGGAATGTTTTCAGAAACTCTGAAATTTTCTTACAGACACTCATTTTGTGTCCTAGCGACAACTGAATACGTAGGTACATTCAAATCACAATACATTCCCTAACATAAACGACAAAACTGTACCTATACCGCTGTAGCCCAACATATGGACACATAAAGTGATAACCAGTTAGTCACGAAACATTTTACCCGTGAGAGGTAAAAGGGAACAACTTCATTCAGAAGATTTTCTTACCGTTTTAAAAATAGACTGTTTGTACCAAAGAAGATACAGATTACCTACACTCATCATCCAGCAACCTTCCTCCTGGTTCCCTGAAACCAGCTGCATTCCCTGAGGTAAGACGACCAATGTTTTGATATCCGGCTCACATCCTGAAGACGCCGAAACGCGTGTCGGGTATCGGAGCATTTAGAGCTGCGCTCAGACTAAGACCGAGAACTGCACGCGAGTCCACAGGATCAATCACACCGTCGTCCCAGAGCCTGCGCAAGAAAAATCGCTTCAATATTATGGTTTTTAAACTCATGTCTACTTTATCAACCTTAGCACCAGTTTTGATAAAAATAAAACTATTTACGGGGTTTTATTTAGCATTTAAAAAACCACTTTTTAAGTTTTCTTTCAGCAGCTTCAATACCTCAAGATCTTTTAGTCAATTACAGTAGCTTTTTTTGGCTGTGTCAGAATTTTGATAGATCAGAGTGGTCAAGTACTCTACTCTACTCTAAACTATCCCTCTCTAATCGAGTGGGATAGCTTAGGGGATAGTTTAGAGTTGAGTAGACCATTTTCAACACCTTTAATTTGTTTTTGCTCCAACTCAAACAACCTCCTAGACTGGGGCAGGAATGACGGCCATGTTTTAGCACGTACATTATCAAAAAACACTGAAAAAGTCAGATCGAGCAATGGATAGAAAAGATCAACAAAAACAAACTATTGTTGTTTTATGGAAGTACAGTAATGGAGAACCTTGATCTAATTTTGGCCATTTACAAGATTTTTGTTTGTTTATTAGCATGGCAAGATGACTTAGACTAAAACTGTAGTGTTAATAGCCTTCAGTTATACCATAGGTTCCCAATGTGGTCCGTATGGGCTGGCCACTGGTCCACGGAAAATAAAAAGACCGGGCAAGGTGTCCACAGGAAAAAAAAATTGGGATCTATGAGTTAGACCATCACAGTCTTGCTGTATAACATTACTTTGGTAAAAAATTTAATACAACTTCTAGAACGAACTAGAAGATATGTGGTACACACCGTGCCGTTGAGTAGTACGGACTCCCTTCCCGCTCAAACTGTTCCACGATCGGCTTCTGCAACGCATCGTCCTCGGCTTGCGTCCACTCGCGGCCGGCGCGCTTGCGCTGGGCACGAGTTATCTGCGCCAGCACGCCCGCAGCCTGCGCCCCACCCATCACCGAGATGCGTGCATTCGGCCACATGTACAGGAACCGTGGGCTGCAAGGGGAAAGCACACTATGTTAAAGCGCTTGGCCTGCAATTGCGCAAGGCGTCTTAGGTCGCAGTTGAAATCATCTGAAGAATGACGACGATTCACAAGGAGTTAACGTCAGGGAAGATTTTCACTTAAGACAATTGGGAATTATTTTATTTTAACATTGAATTCACTAAATAATAAATATACAAGCAAATAAAGAGTTGTTAATGGCTGCATTTTTAAATGAATTTTAAATTTCTGGTATTTTCCTTCTCTATTTTTGTTGTTGCATACTCATTATCCAGACTTTTGACACTCAACCTCAACACTTTATATTTTTACTGTATACTTTGAAGCTGGTGCTGCAAAAATATTTTTTAAAGATATCTGAGGACTTAAATTTGATGAATAGGACAAATTTAATCATTTAAATGAAAGAAAACCAACCAAAATGGGATTTGTCAAAAGCTACCATTTTAGGGTTCAAAAATAGTAGGCTAGATAAATTATGTTACGCAAGCATAAAGGATAAAGCTACCAAACTTACTAACAGAAGCAAAGCACAATTGTGGATTACCACCATTGCTTTGTTTTTTTTTAGTAAGTTCTGTAACTGCTTCCTTTTCTTTTTAGCACATTCAGTCTTTTGGCACTTGATACACCAACATTATTATTAATAAAAAATATTTCATATTATAAAATAAACTATAACGCAGACCTAAGAAAAGTACGAAAAAACCTAGCAGATTGGTCACAAAGAATATGGTCCAAAGAAAAGTTAGAGGAGCATTCCAAACTTGCCAGCAATCAACATAAACGGTTACCATGTTGACATAACATTAGTACCTAACCAAACACCAACCAAAAAATACAACTTATCAAAACCTAGAGGAGTCTCCTCTGCTGCAACGTACCTGTACGCCCGACCGCACATGCCATAGTTCCCGGCGCCATACGACCCGCCGACAACAAGCGTGAGCTTCGGCACGTTAGCGCACGCGACCGCTGTCACCATCTTGGCACCATGCTTTGCAATCCCACCTGCCTCCGCCTCCCGTCCCACCATGAAGCCTGCGTTAGTTCAAAGAAACGCGATGAAATTTAGGCATTGTAACAGTTGCCATGACGAATTCAATTACATGCAGTGAAGTTCAGACATTTCTGAGTTGAAGGCTCATCACCAAAGTGAAGAATTTGATAAAACTGAGGAAAAGAACACTTTCACAAAAAAAGTAAAAATGAAAAACTAATCCACACCGCATTTTTGAATGCTAAGTAAAAAAAAAATAAAAAAACTCTCTTAGGTGGAAGCTAAGAATTAGAGTAATGAACTATCAAAACAAAGGAAACAAAGTAAACATACAAACTATTATCAAGCGAAACTTATTTGACATGGTTACGCACCTGTGATGTTCTGCAGGAAGATGAGCGGGATCTTCCGCTGGCAACACAGCTGCACAAAGTGGGCGCCCTGCAACAAGCAAAATCCAGGGTCATCATTCTCACATCAGTCATAGACAGACGTTAACAAAATAGGGAATACATTTCAATTTCTCACTTCTATTTTGAATTCTATTTTAAAAATATGTTAATACTTACATTTTTTTAAAAATAAAATTAAAGGTGGCTTGTAATTGGCAGGATATTTAATTATTAAGGGAATATAAACACTCAATACCCCCTCAAAAAGATTGTCATAGCTGAGGAATAGAACCTGGATATCTAAAGAGTATTTGGAATGCCTTGCTATGAGCACATACTTTAGGAATAAAAAGTCCTCTGGTAAAAAGTAAAATTATGAACATTTTGGCCCTTTTAAAGGATTCTGGCTCACCAGATATTGAAACATTTAATAAAATCTCTCTAGGTATAATTGAAATGTATCTATAATTTGTTAAAATATGTTTAGACCTAGCACAAAATCATTTGTCATTATTTACGAACCAATAACACACCTTCGTCTAAAAAGGACACGAATGAAGACATCTTCACATGGCTGGGATTTTATTATATTAAAGCATACAAACCAAACAACACACTTCATTTCAACCTACACTGATTTATGTTGAGCAAGCCCAGCTATTTTTAAGAATTTTAATGACACTGTGGTTTACCAAATCTAGAAACATTTTAATCTAAGAATTCAAAAGAAGAGCTTTACCCTAGCTAGCGACGCAAACTGACCTTGAGTGCAGACTCTGCAAATAGCACGCCGTTGTTACCGATGACGCCGACCCGGTGCCCGTAGAGCGACGCAAACCCCGTGACGAGCGTCTCACCGTAGCGTGCCTTGAACTCGTCGAATTGGGAGCCGTCCACGATGCGAGCGATCACCTCGCGAATGTCGAAGCTAGGCACGGGAAGGAGGACTTACTGCTTTGTGCACAAGATTATAATCAACGTCAGACAATATCAAAATTAGTTCAAAAGTATATTCACAAAACACCTCAATACAGATCTCATTCTTTGGGGATATAACGATATGTACCGATGTTTGTTGCGGTGAAGATAAAAAGAGAGAAGTAGGGGAACATACCGGAGAAGAATATCAGCGCTGCGTAGAGGACTTGTCAAGAAATTTCTAGAATTCCCGAGAATTTTCAGGTTTAGGCGCAAATTTGACAAACAAATTTTGTATTCATATAAAACACACAATACACAGCTGCAGCTAGATCAACAAAGCAGAGTTTAAGCGTAACCCCCAGAAACTTGAAAAATAAAGGTTTTATCACCACAGTGACTAAATATCTGAGAATATCTGTTACTTATTGGCTGACCATCTTTTAACTCCTGGGTGAACTTAAACTCTCCTCTGTGGATAGGGTCCCAGGAGGCTTCAAGGTAGCACTTCATGATAACAGTAGCTGAACAAGGTAACAAAAGACAATTGTTACTGAGTATTAAAGAGGTGAAAAATTGGAACACAATCAGAAAAACAATATATTGTGGCATTAAGCTGTAGCAGACAGTTTGAAAAGTGCTGTTTTAAAAACCCATTCATGTCAAAGACCCTCTCAACAAACCTCTTCTGCAGATTAGCTCCAACAATGCCGTAGAGTTGCTCAGCAGGGAAGATGGGCTCCAAGGGGACGGTGGAAGCTGCAATAGGTGGGGCGCTGTTGAGGTTGCGGACGATTCCTCGAGTCAACGTCAGCGCGTGTGCGTCGTCCAGGGCGAAGTAGTCGGTCACGCCCGATGTGCTAAAACGTCACGGGACACAATTGAGTAACTTTTGATTTCGTTTGATTTAGAGGCTTTGCCTTTGTGCTAGCAAGTTATCTATAGAATGAAAATGAAGCTTACAAGCCATACAACTGTTGAGTATTTCCAAAGCCAAGGGCATTTTTCTTTGGGTCTTTATAATTTTCTATTTTTATTTCATAAGACAAGATCTTGTCACAAAAAGCATTGTTTTTCTATTGTAGGAAAACATTATTTTAAACAGTAAACTTTTGCACGGAATTATTAATCTATTCTGTTATACCCTTGATTGTGGATAATACACACTCAACAATTAAACTACAGTTCTACCACAGCGCTGATGTTAAGTTGTCTTCGTAAAAAATAGCCACCAAATGACTACTTTACGAACAAAAATAGAGGCTGCTTCTTGGTCGAGTCATCATCGTTTCAAGTTTTAAGAAATTTCATTTCATTATTTCATGCATATTAAACTATCATTTGAGATCGGTCCACATTTGATGAATCTTTATTAAAGCTAACCTCAACAATCGATATACTGTATCGATATTTTGAGTCGTAAATGAGCAATTGCCTACAAAAAGCCACTTCATTTTTACTACATTAAATCTAGTTTGTTAAATAGAGAATGCTAGATAAGATAACATATCGCCTTCAAAAAGTTTTGGCTGGTTTTGGCTGCAATTTTCATCTGCATAAAATCTGAGGACAATTACAATTCCAAAACTAATTAAATTTCAAATAAAAAATGTTGAATGGCGTGTCTTGAGAGTGGCTCTTTCCTGACAGCAGGAACACAATGGTCCAAGATTTATTGTTACGAAGAACAGAATCCGGAAGCATTCATCCGGAGCTGACTCACGAGCAGTGCAGATCAGCGCCACCAAGGTCTTCCGCGGAAACATCTTCTCCCGTAGCTGCTTTGACTAGCGGAGGCCCGGCGAGGAAAATTGTACCTTGCCGGCGCACGATGGCGCTCTGATCTGCCATCGCCGGGACGTACGCTCCACCAGCTGTGCACGAACCCAGCACCACTGCAATCTAAGCAAAAATATGCATCTCTTACTTGCTGGCGATTTGAGGTCATCTCGCTACTGGGTTAATCTGCATCAATGCGCTATCATCTAAGAAGTACTGCAGGGCTTGTAAAAATAGTAAGGTGAAGAACAACAGAAAATTGCATGGTCTTGATTGATCGACAGCTGTTCTAGGCCCCTCGTTACCTAATGATTTGGACACAACTGCAAAGTTGTACTAAGAATATGACTACTATACAATAAATACAAAATGCACAACTGTAGTAGATTATGGAATTTTAATTAAGAAGAACATACTTGAACAAACAACATACTGTTAATGTGAAAGCTGATTTAATTGAGGTAATTGATTGTTAGTGACCATCATGGCAATTAATGCTTAACTGGTAGTTATTGTTGTAGGACTGACCACTGATGCACTGGAGAATTAAAACCTTTCTTTCATTATTATTATTTTGTCAGCTGGTCTGTTTTATTATAAGCCAGAAGTTTTCTGTGAAATTATATTTTGAGTAAAATGTTGAACATTTTGAAAATTTTCTGCTCTAGGTCAGGAGACTTTTGTACCATGACTGCCAGTATCCAATGGAACTAAAATGCATTCCAGATATATCTCCAAGCAAAAGAACTACCCCATAAATGCAAAACTTACAAATGATTAATAAAAAATAAATCTATGTCTCGTTATCAGCCATGATAACAGAACGCGCGAGTGCATACCTGTGCAATCCCTTGCGCCGACATGTTCGCCTGATTGTAGAAGATCCTTCCAAAGTGGTCGCGGTCTGGGAAAACGTCCGCCTGCCGCGGCAGATTGGCGCCGCCCGAGTCCACCAGGTAGACGCACGGTAGGCGGCATTCACGAGCCACCTCCTGCGCTCGCAGATGCTTCTTGACGGTGGCCGGATAATAACTGCCACCCTTCACTGTCGCATCGTTGCCGACCACCATACACTCCTGGCTGGAGTCAAAGAAATGCACGTTATTAACAAGATCTACCCACAATCAGACCATGCAACTTACATGACCCTAAATTCCAAGAAAAGTGATTTTGTAACTATTTTTGAGTGGAATGGAATTCCTTAATTTTTTCTAATGTTAGCTTACAAAAATATTTTTGAGACTGACTTGAGGTACTAAACAGGACGTAAATAGTCAACATTTCGTCGGCATTGGCACCGACATCTAGATATTTTTCAGAAAGTCGACTTTTTAGGTCCTTTTTAGGACCCCAAGTCAGTCTTAACAGAGCAAATCCGTACAATAATCACAATGAGCCTGGAATTATTTCATAAACGGCACTCACCCAGCAATGCGACCAACGCCAGTGACAATGCCGGCTGCAGGGACGTGCTCGTCTCCGTACAGTTCGTGTGCGGCTAGCGGACTCAGCTCAAGGAACGGCGTTCCGGGATCGAGGAGTCGGTCAATTCGTTGACGTACTGTCAATTTGCCGGCGGCAATGTGGCGCGCGACAGCGGCATCGCCTCCACCGCGAGCCGCAGCTGTCACCAGGCCACGTAGCTCCGTAGACAGAGCTGACATGTGCACATGATTTGCCTGGAAATAGATTTTAGGGTGTTTTAAAAGTTACTTTACTCATTTCATTGAGTGTGTAGTTTTAAATACCTATGGACAAGACTTTTTTTTTACATTGGGGATTATTTTAATTATTATTATTACTACATTACATTACAATTGTTTATACCTTATAAGACATTATTAGACATTATAACCTGGACAAAGCAGAAGTTTTTAGGAAGTGTTCATACAAATTATTTATAATTTAAATAAACCAACAGAAGGTTTGAATTTTAAGATGCACTTAATTTCTATGCACTTTTATCCAATGAGGTAGCCAGAATTTGTAACCTGCCAATCAACTGCTACCTTTTACCAACTTGAAAACTTTGAACCATTCACCATCCCAGTGCCCCATTGTTGTCCATTTATCCTTCTCTGTCTCACTCCCTCCCTCTCTACATTCAGCTGTCTGACTTGTTAAGTTGCCTGATATATTGCCTGCTGGTGCACTTGAATAATGTCTCTCGCAAAGATTGCCATGAATTTCTCTCGAAACTTGCGCACAATCTCTACAATGAGAATGTGTGGGCAGCAAAACGTGAAAATACTACAAGTGATTCCAAGTGCGAAGAATGTATCACGAAACTTCCAAACTTCTCGCCGACTGGGTGCTCAGTACCACAATGAAGGTGGCGTTCCATGGGTGGTAAGACATTTATTAACCTACCTACATTTAATCAGTAGTTACCAGCCAAATAATTCTAATTATCCACTCACATTTTATGTAAAGTCTTAAAACTGAAAGTAGTACCTAATAAAATAAAAACAGACAATTATAAATAGATATCCAAAAGAGAGTAAATTAGCTTAATTTCCTAGCCTTGATGAAACAATCACTGTGTTTGTAAATTCAATTATGAATTAAAAATTGTTTAATATTGGATTTTTATTTTCAGAATTTGCCTTTTAAATACAAGGGCGCAACTCGCATGACGATCAACTTTATTTTATTCTTCGGAGTTGGGCTGTGGGCTCCGTTCTGGATTGTGCAGTATTCTATTCTTAAGAAACAGTAATAATTAACTAGGGAAAAAGAAAATTTTGTTGTGTTCAAGCTCAAAATTGAATTTGAAAAAGTCCACGATTATTAGTTTCCGAAAGTACAAACCTGGTATTCCGCTGAGTTCACATCAGGACTTGTACCTATAGTGACTGCCTCCTCTGTATGAAAACATCTTTTCAATAAATATCTATTCAAAGTCAGCCGCCTTGTGCTTTTTAACATAGTTATTTAATTAATTATTGTACCAAATACTTTATTGACGTTACATTAACCTACACGTTCACCGGAAAACATATGTTGTGAAAAATATATTTATTTAGCTCCGCCCATTCTTCGATCAGCTGTGGACAAGGTCTTGTACTCCATTTCCTGTCGATAGCAGAATAATTTTCAGCAGCAAAATGTTGAGTGCTAGATTTTCGCAAGTTGCGAGGGGTTTCATGACTTCTTCCCTGCGAAGAAGTGCAGGTCACAACGTCGGTGGTGTACCCGGAGAGGTGAGTTTCCCATTAATTGTCCTTACCATCCTAAAATTTTAGTTGCTAGTCTCCCAACCAAGTACTAGAGCAAACCTACCTAACCTTCCTTTCTTAAATTTTTTTTCTTAAAACTTTCCAAAAATTTAACTGCTATCCTCACTTAGTAGCAAATCTAAAGCTTAACATAGAACATAAAAAGATTAATCATATAATGATTAATATTTCCTTTGTTTGTAGAACCTGCCATTTGGAATTCACAACCGATACCGATTGACAGCCTTGTTCATCGTGTTCTTTGGATCTGGACTTGCGGCTCCATTCATGGTCCTGCGTCATCAACTTCTCAAGAAGTAATGATGTATTAGGTATGTATCAACATTGAGCACTGATTTCGTGAATGTGTCACATTTTCCAGTCAATGAGTTAGATATAATATTTCTGTCTTCTCTTTTCCAGGTCGCGATAAACTGTAGGTAGTCTGTATTGTATTGGAAATCTTTTAAATTTTCGGCAGGGCATTGCTACATTAATGCTAGATGGCTGCAACAACTGTATAATGAACATCTTATAATGAACCCTAGTATATAATCAATGGCTTCCTGATTTATTTCTATATCATTTCCCTTCCTTTCCAGATATATTATTATATGTAACTAATGCATGCCATTAGATGTTAAGCTTGCACTTTTTTCTCCATTGGCCAGTAATAAAAAATCCTGACATAAAAGATTCAAAATTTTGACTTATATGTTGAACTTAGCAAATTCCATAGGTTCACTTTAGCCTCGTGCCTCAACTTTGGTTATTTATTTGCCTAGAGCTCACAAATCACAACACAGAATATTACAATCAGAACAAGTCCTGACTTTGACACAGTAATTATATTTTTAAAATTTCATAACTTAGTTCAAAAGCTATTTGACATAAGTGTATGGCATTAAACAATAGCATGTGAAAGAAATCTTTGATTTGTAGAGGTAACAAATCAAATAACAAATTCACTACAACCACTTGAAAGACTGCCCAAGCAAACCAAATCAAACATCACTGTTCGAAGTCTTGTCAGAATCATGTCGGTGGCGTCCATATAATATCATTTGACAACCTCCAGCACTTTAGCATGTGATCAATCGCCAGGCAGGCCCTCGGGCTAGTAAAGTGATTCGATGTGTTTGTGCAGTTAACCATCTCAAAGTCAGATCAACGCACAGCATAAGGTTTGCGAGTTCGATTGCACATTTTAGCAGAGGGTAGCTGTTTGCCTGGAGATTTTGACGCATTACCGTAGACAGGACGGAATGTTGTTGAGGCTGTGGGTGGGATTATGTAGAAAACTACTAGTAGTTTGGATCTTGAAATATTTTAATAAGTTTGTAAACACTGTTTCACTATTCTTTATCTTTGCGTCTTGAGAACATTCCATCACCGTCGTTTCGCTTATGCGCTGTCTCTTTCTTCGGTTGGATACTTGGCGGACTCCACAACGAGCTCAAATGACCCTCTGAATCAGCGACTGTTTTTGTGGCATCCAAGTCATCATCTTCGTCGTAAGATACCTCTCTTATGTCATCAGCGTCACTTCGCTTTTGTGTTGCCTCCTTCTTTGGCTGCATTCCCAACCGACTCTTCAAAGAGCCCAGAAAACTATCTGACTGGCTATCATCATTCTCAGAGTCATCGTTCCAATCGCTGAGCAAATCTATCTCCTGAGAACCACTGTGGTCCTTGCCACGCCGTTTTGCCACGTCCTTTTGCATCGCCTTGGCACGAGCTCGTTTCTCTGAGATTGAGTCATGTGACACCGGGCGAAATCGTTTCCTCAGGGACTCCAGAGGCGACATATGTTTAGCTTCGTCAATCTTGGAACCTTTCACTGGCTTCTTCAGCATCGCCGAATGTTTGGCTGAAGTACTTTTCTTCTGCTTCTCCGTGTCGACACACATGTGAGTCTTTTCGCCAGAATGCGTATCATGTTTATCATGCCTCCTGGCTTCCTCTTCACGTGCCTCATGACACAACTTCTCCAGCTTGGTCAACAGGTTCATGTCGCATTTGTCTGCCGTCGGGTGCTCGCACGCATTAGTTTGAGTCGAACCGCTTGCAACAGCATGGTTGTCCTGCTCGCCTTGTAAAGTGGTATGCGGCAAAAACGTAGTCTTGTTGCCGGTTTGCTGATCGCTGATCACCTCCAGGGCAAAGTCATCGCTAAGTTCTTGGTCACTCTCGAGGTCAGGCTCGTCGAGTTGAGTGGGTTTTGTGGTCAGTGAAGATGCTGTTGGTTGGTAGCTGACCTCTGACCACTGTGAATGCAACGACTGGTGCGAGGTATGACCCGATATAGTTGTGTCAACAGTCGTGGTATACGACGATGGAGATGTTTTACTAGCTACATGAGTGCTATCAGTGTGTGTACAGTTTGGCTTTGACTCAAACTTAGCTGCGTCGTGTGGAGTTACTGGATGTGAGAAATTATCGTGGACTGTGGTGTGTTCTAAGAGTGAAGTGAGTGGCAATGCGTGGGTAGTTTGTGTTGCTTCTTCAGATGTTTCGTGGAGATGGAGACGTGATTCTTTGGCACAGGTCGTCGCCTGGGGTATGATGGGTATTTTGGACACTGTGGAGATTTTCTTGGAGATTATGGTCGGTGCAGATGAATGAGTGCTAGAGCCTGCGTGCGAAGTTAAAGGAGGGTGTTGTGTAGTTGGTTTTGACGGGTGGGTTGTGTGTGCAAAATGTATGCGAGTTGAGCAGGATGTCTTATGGGTGGAAACCATGCCAGCTTTGGTGGTACTCAAAGGAGATTTATTTGCAATATCTTCAGTGACCAGTTTTGAAGTACTATTACTATGTGTAGAAGAATGGCAAGTAGATATTTTCAACATTGGAATAGTTGGATGAGTATACTCTGTACTTTTTTGTTCTTTGGAGCTAGAAGTTGATTCCGGACCATGTTGCTCAATTGTCGTCGATGATGTCAAATTTGTTGTACTGTGAACTTGGGTGCTGTTTTCGTTAGACAAAGTAGAATTTTCATAGGACTGAGTAGTTAAAGCTGGATGCGACAATTCTTGGGCAGCATTACTGGCCTCTTTAGCAATGTCAATATCAAAATCGCACAGCGTGGTGGTTGGCGTTTTCTGCGTAGAAGTTATATATGTGGCATTTGTAGCCAAGGTCATGTTTGTCACATAATCCTTGCTTGAATGTTCGGTAGAAGTTAATGAAACTGGCTTTTCGGAAGTTGTAATAGAAATTGTACTTGTAATCGCTTCAGAACTCGCATCATGCAAACTGTGTGTAGTAATCGTGTTCATCGAATCCATGCTTGCTTGTTGAGTAGAATTCTCGCTGACAGTGACACCGACATCAGGTTTGTGCATTGAGACAGTTTTGGCGAGGTCGGTCGTTTTGCCAAATGTTTCGAAGCACTCTTCGAACGGGTCTACAGTGTCGGGAGTGCCGGTGCGAAGCGGTGGGGGTGGCGGGGCTGTGCGTTGCCAGACACTGTCGTAGTCGCGGTCTGCCGGCAACGAAACCATCACCACCACCTGGAAAAAAGCGGGAACAGCATTGATTTGTGATATCTTCTCTTGCGATCGCATCACATTTGTATGCATTCCATTCTCTTAGGCGTTTTACTATGAAATGTGACCATCTGATGCTAGTTTATTGCCAATGAGCTTCGAGCTAAAAAATGAAGGAATTTGAGCTACTAACAATCTGTCACATAGATAGGAGCCATTATTGAACCTGATCATCATGAGCGTTCACTCCATAGGGTTTACTCATTTTAGTGATTTTCTGCAACGTTTTGAACCAAATGTTAGGTTTTTAGATGTGGAGCCTGTGTTTTAATTCCCAACCAAAATTGACATTGAATGGAATATTTTGTACTGCCGTTTCCCACTGAAGGTTACATTATTTGGCTGAGAAACGAGGAATTGCGATAATAAAAGCCGATAAATAGCGATTGATAAACCATTACGATTGTTTTTAGACTCATGTCTACTTGATGTAACCTTAGCACTAGTTTTAACAAAAACTATTTGAACTGGATTTTGAATGGTAAGTGAAGAACGACTAAATTTCCCAACGTTTCGTAGCTTGTACGGGTTACTTCTTCAAGGGTACAAGCAGTCCTGACAATTTTTTGATAACAAAAGAACCACACAAAATTGTAACAATTACCTGTTATATATTTTTATTAATTATTATATAATTGTTATAATTTTGTGTGGTTCTTTTGTTATCAAAAAATTGTCAGGACTGCTTTAACCCTTGAGAAGTAACCGGTACATGTTACAAAACGTTGGGAAATTTAGTTGTTCTTTACTTAGCATTCAAAACCCATTTCAAATAGTTTTTGTTATTGAAAAACCAGTTTTTTCAAACGCTGTGTTTCCATGTGATCTTTTCAACGTTTGCAACAACATTGAACATGGGACGTGAGTGGTGGTGCCGTTTTAGTGGAGGAGCCACGATTTATGTTGTTTTTGGGCTCTTAGTTCGATTCTCATTACTTTTCTCGCATCTACCGAGCTTCTACTATTGGCTCAGAGAAAGGAAAGGAGAAAGGAAACTAATAAGGGAGAAAGGAACCATTCCTTTCTCTAAGCTATGGGGGGGGGGGGGGGGACTATTTATCATGGAGAAATATTATTCAATGATTTAAAAGTAAGTAGATAGTCATGGGTAGGTACCATTAGGCTACCTTGTCGGCGCATGGACGGGTTGGATCCCTCTGCACTCTTCTGGCCCATCGCGCTGTCTTGACAGTGTCGTTCTTGCCGCCTTCCTCGAAGTCCCCGTCCTGCGTCTCATCGGCGTCTTCTACATCCTCGTCGCGGTCCGGTGACACCAACTCCAAGTCCTGCTCAAACTCGTCGTCCAAATCCTCCTCCTCATTCTCAGGAACCATCTTCACCTAAGCAAATAGCAGATAGCAGACCTTTTAGTAGAAAGTAAACATTTTACCATGGTAAAAATGTTTAGGCTCAACTCGCAACCGTCGAGGGTGGAACTACTGGGGATTTTTGTTACAAATATCTAATAATCTCTATTCTTACTGAGAGAAAGCCGACACAAAAAAAAATAACAGAAAGTCTGCCAAAGTCGGAAATCCCCAAAAAAATGTAGAATGGATCATGAGTTTATTGTACCTATATGTTTCGTTTCATCATGCCTGACGTCATTTAATGTAGGGCACATCACCAAATCAAACTCTTTATGAGATGCCTCAGACCATAGTGGTGTAGCATCTGTTCACTTTTGTTACTTGACTAAAAAATCTATGAATGGCCGTTATGGCCGTCGGTAAACAGAAATGAATCACACTTACTTCCTTCTCATCCGTCGGCTCCTCCTCATCAGGCTCAACATCGTCCTCCTCGACGCTGGCTGTCGAGCTGCACTCCTCCCTCTCCACCCTGTTATCTTCTTTGCTGCGGTCAAAGCCTTCCGAGGCTGAGCTATCGCTTTGACCGCGCTCCCAGAAAGGGTTCTGCTGTAAACTGACCGACCGTTTACGCACTTTGACCATCCGCTCAGGCAGCTCGAAATTGTGATTGCTTGCGTCTACTGGAGGCACGTACATTCGTGGGGGCGGTGCCGTCGGCCTCTCTTCTTCTGGCGCGGGCTCTTCATGGCATCGTGGCTTGGGGCGTCTTTGTGGTCGACTATCTTCTTCCTCGTCCATATCCCGGTAGCTGGCTTCGCGTTCCTGTCCCAGACCCTCATACTTCCTCTCCAAGTACGGATCTCTCAAGTGGTGCCATTGGCGTTTTCGTGGCTCGTATACCATCGCCTGATGTCGCAGAAACTCTAGGGCTCTGCGGGGATCATTTTGTTCGTCTTCGTAGTCGTCTAACTCGTCGACGAAGTGGTCTTGATCTCGGCGCTGTCGGTCGTATGCGTCAACATCGTCTTGGTATTGGCGTCGCCAATCATAAACGTCGTCAACGTCTCGCCGCGGTCGCTCAAAGTCGCCAAACTCTTCGACGTCGTCGTAGTCAATGTCTCGCCGAGGTCGCTCGTATTCGTAAAACTCATCGCTGATGCCGTCGGACGGACTTCTAGCATGACGCTCTGTGCCAGCACCGTCTGGCAAGACTTGGCGTTTGCCATACGCAGTTGCAAGGAGGTGCTGGATCAGTTCCTGCTCTTGTGGCCGTGGTTGTCCCAGGACATTGTCCAGGTACGTCTTTGAATTCACCGACGGCAGATATATGTCTTTTAGCGACGTGTCGTATTTGTGTGCCGTGTTGGGGTTCCCGCTGGCCTCCTCGTCGACCTTCACGATAGGGATTTGGAAGGGATCTGCTAAATTGAGACCGTATGGCTCTAACGGTTTTTCCACCTCCTTGACGGCGAATGAGTTCGGCAGAGGCGCCGCCTCAGTAAGCTTGAGTTCACTGACTTCGCCAGCCGGGAACTTTTCGGGGGCAGATGCTACGTCAAGACTGGGTACAGCATTGTAATCAGCTTGTAGCTGGTGGAAGGCATCGCTTTTAGCGTCAGAGTAGGGGGTGAAGGCTGCCGAGGAGAAAGTGAGGCCGTTGGAGTCACCCTGTGCCACTTTGGCAGCGGGGGACGCTTCCTGTTTTGCGGCTGTCAGCGGCGCGAGGTGGACTGCGTCCTGGACTGGGGCCGATAGCAGCGACGAGGTGGATAGCGCGTTCGGCCGCGTCCTGCCTTTCATCGCCGACTTTGCATTACCAAGGAGTTTCGATGATGCGGGTCTCGCGGGTTCCGCGATTGACGCTACCCTATCGGCACCAGAAGAACCTTGAAACTCCACTTGTTGTAGATCGCCGACTGCGAACTTCTCTGTGTTGAGCGCCGTCGGATAGGCTCCGGGGCCGACTTGTTTGGCGTCGGGCAGTGGTTTCACGTACACGGCGTCGTCCAGGCCTAACTGGTCGTACGAGTAAGGCCTAAAGTTATATAATTCTGCTCCATTCGAGTCAGAGGCCATGTTTGAGGGCACTGCTTTGGCGTTGGCGTTAACGTTGGCATTGGTGTTGGTGTTGGTGTATACATTGGCGTTGGTGTTGGTGTTGGTGTTGATGTTGGTGTTGGCACCACCTTGCCGATTGACGGCTACGTTATTGAAGCCACTAGGTTCTCGTTGAGGATAAGCGCCGTCGTTGATATCTACCGCACCCTTGGCGTTTGACACTTCCTGAGAATTTCCACCGTTATTAAGCTTAACCTCACTTTTGATGTTTGCCGAAGCTTGGGAGTTAGCAGCTAAACCTTCCCCAGCCCCTACGTTATTCTGCAGTATGGGGACGTCATTAACCGCCTCTGGATACACCCCTTGTGCAGCAGCTTCGTTGAGATTCCCTGGCAATGAATCACCCGCTAATGGACTGCCCGCCAATGGATTGCCTGCCACCGCCTCAGATCCTGTCGGCACCCATCCCGGTGGGAACAGTGCGTTCCCGTTGAAGCCCTTCATAAAGCTGACAGCCGCAAGATGTTTCCGCATCTGCTCGGCGCTCAGATGCCGTTTTGTCAACACCAACCGACGCTCTCCCGATCGCACAGGCCGCGCCGTCGTAACCGTCGACGGCGTCGGCGTCGTCTGAGTTTTGTCCTCGCAGGGCAGTATCAAAGTGCCCGCTTGTTCGGGAAATACGTAACCACTCGTCGCGGTGCATGGCGTCGTCTGAAAGGAGCGACTGGCCTGCTCGCGGTCCATGATAGCGAGGTCGTTGGCAGACGCCACAGTTCGATTGGTCACCTCCGGGTAGACGTGTTTCTCGTCAACGGCCGCACCAGTCGCGTTAAAAAGCGTCTGGAAACTGTTGCCGCAATGTGAAGCACTAGGGGTGTTCGCTTGAGAGGCGTTGGCGCTAAGTTTTGGGGGTGAAGTCTGCTTGTTGAGGTTGGGAGCGGCGACGTCGGCTGAGTTGGCTGCTTGAGCGTTTTTGACCGGGCCACTTGCAGAAGTGGTGCTAGCTGAAGACGTGCTAAGCGTGGTGGCGCTGGTTTTGTTGCAGTCTCCCGTTGGCCACTCGTATTTAACATCCTCGATGGTCTGAGGTGTGGTCGTTGCAGAGTTGGTTTGATTGTGGAGGTCAACATCTTTTCCGCCGAACCCTGCCTTGTTAGCGGGCGCGAGGGTCGAGGCAGATTTAGGTGGAGTACCGCATTCGGTCGACTGTCTGTTCGTAATTTCATTGGCGTTTACACCGGCCCGATTCACGTTGTTGAACTCCTGGAACTCCTTGTTGATATCAAGTACGTCGCGTTGTTCCGTAGTAGATGTGAAACATGTCGTGGATGTTGATAAGTCGTTTTGAGCCACGCCTGCCTGCTGGTTTGGAAGACAGAGGTCATCGCGCGACACTCCTGGTTTGTTTATGGCCGAATTACCCACTGCATTGTTTAATTGACTAGGAGATGATGACAGAGCAAAGTCGTTTTTCGCCATGCCAGCTTTGTTGCCTTGAGGAGAATTTTGAGCACAGAGGTCATTTTGAGCCGTTCCCGGCTTGTTTCCTGTTGCTAGATTAAGCCTGGGCAGAGCAAGTTCTTTTTGAGCCATTCCAGCTTTATTGCCTTGAGTAGAATTTTGGGTGCAAAGATCATTTTGAGACATTCCTGGTTTGTTTAAACCTAAATTGCTGGTTGCACTGTTTAACTGGCTAGGACCTTCGAATGCCGAGTCGTTTTGAGCCATTGCTGGCTTATTTTGCTGAGAAGTTTGGGTGCAAAGATCATTTTGAGCTATCCCTGGCTTGTTTTGCTGAGATGTTTGGGTGCAAAGATCATTTTGAGCTATCCCTGGCTTGTTTTGCTCAGAAGTTTGGGTGCAAAGATCATTTTGAGCTATTCCTGGCTTGTTTTGCTGAGAAGTTTGGGTGCAAAGATCATTTTGAGCTATCCCTGGCTTGTTTTGCGGAGGATTTTGGATGCAAAGATCATTTTGAGCTATTCCTGGCTTGTTCAATGCAGAATTGCTCATTGCACTGCTTAACTGGCTAGGTCCTGCAAATGCTGAGTCAATTTGAGCCATTGCTGGTTTGTTTTTCTGCGGATTTTGAGCACAAAGATCATTTTGAGCTATTCCTGGCTTGTTTTTCTGAGGATTTTGGGTGCAAAGATCATTTTGAGCTATTCCTGGCTTGTTTTGCTGAGAAGTTTGGATGCAAAGATCATTTTGAGCTATCCCTGGCTTGTTTTGCGGAGGATTTTGGGTGCAAAGATCATTTTGAGATATTCCTGGCTTGTTTTTCTGAGGATTTTGGGTGCAAAGATCATTTTGAGCTATCCCTGGCCTGTTTTGCTGAGAAGTTTGGGTGCAAAGATCATTTTGAGCTATCCCTGGCTTGTTTTTCTGAGGATTTTGGGTGCAAAGATCATTTTGAGCTATTCCTGGCTTGTTCAAAGCTGAATTGCTCATTGCACTGCTTAACTGGTTAGGTCCTGCAAATGCTGAGTCAATTTGAGCCATTGCTGGTTTGTTTTTTTGCGGATTTTGAGCACAAAGATCATTTTGAGCAATTCCTTGCTTGTTCAAAGCTGAATTGCTCATTGCATTGCTTAACTGGCTAGGTCCTGTAAATGCTGAGTCAATTTGAGCCATGGCTGGTTTGTTTTTCTGCGGATTTTGAGCACAAAGATCATTTTGAGCAATTCCTTGCTTGTTCAATGCAGAATTGCTCATTGCATTGCTTAACTGGCTAGGTCCTGCAAATGCTGAGTCAATTTGAGCCATTGCTGGTTTGTTTTTCTGCGGATTTTGAGCACAAAGATCATTTTGAGCTATTCCTGGCTTGTTCAAAGCTGAATTGCTCATTGCACTGCTTAAATGGCTAGGTCCTGCAAATACCGAGTCAATTTGAGCCATTGCTGGTTTGTTTTTCTGTGGATTTTGAGCACAAAGATCATTTTGAGCTATTTCTGGCTTGTTCAAAGCTGAATTGCTCATTGCACTGTTTATTTTACTCGGCCCTGATAACTCTAAATCAATTTGGGCCATTCCTTGTTTGTTCACTGCCGAATTTCCAGACGCGTGAGTCGGCGCTAAAAATCCAAGGTCTTGCATACCCAATCCTGCTTTATTATCTTTGTGATTACAAAGATCGTCTTGCGACGTTCCAGGCTTATTCAAACCGAAATGATCAAGTGCACTGTTTCCTTGACTATTTCCGATCATAGCAAGATCATGCTGAGCTATGCCAGCTTTATTTGCTGACTGTGAACTTGGCTTGCAAAGATCGTCTTGAGACATTCCTGGCTTGTTCACTGCTGAATTGGAAAATCCACTGTTAATATGGTCCAGTCCAGCCAATCCTAGATCATTTTGAGCCATGCCTGCATTGTTTTTCGGCTGGGAAGAAGGGAAACATGTGTCACTCTGTGCCATTCCTGGCTTATTCACTGCCGAACTTCCTATGGCGCTGTTTACCTGGCTAGACCCTGACAACCCCAAATCGTTTAGAGACATTCCCGGCTTGTTCATTGCTGAATTGGCTCCCAAACTGTTCACAGAACCAGATCCTACCATCGCAAAATCGTTCAGTGCCGTTCCGGGCTTGTTTCCAGGATTTTGATGGCAAAGATCATCGAGTGAAATTCCCTGTACCTGCGAATCGCTTTGAGCCATGCCAGTCTGACTCGATTGCAGTGGGGGTTGTGCACAAATACCATTCTGTGCCATTCCAGGTTTATTCATTACTGAATCACTCGCAGCACCATTTAATTGACTTGGCCCAGCCCATGCCGAGTCGATTTCAGCCATGGCTTCCTTGCTGTTATGTTGATGATTTTTAGCGCAGAGATCATTTTGGGACATCCCTGGCATATTAAGTGCAGAATTTTCCGCCGCACTATTAGTTTGAGCTGAAAAGGCCAAGTCGTTTTGGGAAAAACCTGGTTTGTTTACCTCTTCATTGGTTACTTGTCCAGGCCCAGTACTTGACAAATCATTTTGGGCTACACCCGCCTTATTGCCCTGTTGTCCGGTCTGGCAAGGCACATCATTCTCAGCCATTCCCCCCTTGTTCTCTCCTGCGCTGCTGTCGGCACCGTAGCTTTTCGGTGGTCCCCCATTCTGTTCCTGGTGCTCGCTCGACGCTGCCGCCGGAGCGCTTGGCTCGACGGCCCCCGCGTACATTGCACCCGACTGTAGCGCTGGATTGGACAGAACGAGCACCGCTTTGTGAGCCACGTTCTGAACAGCCTTTAACAGTTCGCACTGATCTGAAGGTGACATAACCACCGCCTCTCTCGGCTCGGCACTGTGCTGAGTCACACCAGTGACATCTGATGACCTTTTCAGAATGAGTAGACTCGGCTGGACGAGTACGGGCACAGAACGGCTGTCTTGGCGTACGTTGCTATGGTCATCACGGTGGTCGGTAGAACCGACTAACCTCTGGTTCTGGCCGAATCCGCGCTGGTCGTGCTTGTGAGACGGCTTGATTTGTGCCAAGTGGCACATTTCCCCAACGACCATGCCGCCGTCGTGGATTTGCTTCTGAGCCGGACGCGGTGCTTTATCAACGACGGCATCGTGCATTTTGGCGGCCGATTGATGGAGTTGCCGTGATCGTGGGTCCGACTGCACTCGCGCTAAGTGGACGACGTCTTTGTGCGCCGTTTCCTTCTGGCACTCCTCGTGGTTATCCTTTTCGGCGCTCACTTCAAGGTCTTTACCGGAGTAC
This sequence comes from Protonemura montana, assembly GCA_947568835.1. Taxonomy (NCBI): domain Eukaryota; kingdom Metazoa; phylum Arthropoda; class Insecta; order Plecoptera; family Nemouridae; genus Protonemura; species Protonemura montana. The sequence goes on from OX387608.1 coordinate 8,910,601, forward strand.
AGTCTCTTCAACTGCTCGAGCTGGTAGGCGGATTCCTGCACGTTGGCGTCCAAGGGAGATGGCATGATCTCGTCCCTTTTAGATGACAATCTGCCCATCTGCAGCGGCACGAACCGCATGCTCTGCTCGTCGTAGATTCCAAACAGTTTGTCAGAGTGTGTGTCGCCCTCGGTTTTCATCGTCGTCGAGTCCCCGGCACACTTGGACGAAGCTGTAACGTCTTCCATGAGCTCCTTGTTGTTGTAGTTGTTGGATACTGATTCGGCGGTGGACTCCATTTCATCGCAAGTCGCCGAATTCTTTGAGAATTCTTCACTTGTCGCTGAACATGTAGGCGTTGTCGGGTGACTGGTAGATTTGTACTTCGTGGTCGTCTTGCCTTTGCCCGCTGTCTTCGCAGACTTCGATGAGTTTTTACCCGCTGGTTTTCCCTTGCAATGCTCTTTCGACGTTGACCTTGAAAGTAACTCGGACGGTTGCGCCTCTTTGGCTGCGACCTCCGACGCGGCCTGTTCGCCAAAGAGCATGGTGTTGACTTCTTTAATACGGTCTCTGATTTGAGCCTTGGACGCGACCTTTTTCAACTTTTTGTGCTTCTTGGGTACATCGGTTGCAAGCTCAAAATGGTGAGGTTCTGGCGCTACGGGCTTCACGTTGTCGAGCCCCGGGAATTTTTCCCCGGATGGGTGACTTACCTCCCGCTTGCGTCGATGCCGGCGATGGCCCGAAGGCGCGAAACGCCTCTCGACGTGACCACGATGCGCGGGACGCCGCGCGAGAGTCGCGACGTCGGCGCTGGCATCGTGGTCAGCGTCACGGTGCGAGAGAACGGCGCCCGCGAGTAATATGATAATCACTACAGAGCTGTCGAAAAAAGAGCGGTTGAACAAGATTTGTCTTGAATAATTGTCTGTCAAATAATGAAAACTTAGATTTACTGTTTATAAGTTTGCTATAAAATTAGATTAGAATGTGCAGTTGTTTTATGACTCTCAAGAACCTACTTCCAAAGCCCTGAATTAGGTTCTAGAGTCAAGAAGCTTGTAATATTTCTGATAAAATTGGATGAAGATCATAAGGAATGACATCTCTATTTCTCAGACTTACTTGAAAGCATGGTTCACTAGCATTTCAGTGTCTAAACGACCACAATTTTACCCGTTCTCTTATCAGGCAAAAATTATTTGTATTTATAAAAGGAAGCCCCCATTAAAAAAGTAAACGGTGGTTCAAAAAATATCCCTGCTTGACACACATCTTTGTCTTGCAAGTAGACACTGCACATGGGATCATTTCGGGGTTTAAAAATCAGGGCTTGTGTGAAAAAAAGCGGCGAGGTCGATGAAAATCGAGTTAATCTGCGTAATTGACAACTGGGGGTTTGACGCTAACGAAGAGGCAGTGGTTTTTGTTTCACGGAACGAACGTTTCTAGTGAACAACGGCTCTTTGAGTTTATGCTTTGAGGAGAAATTGATAATTAGTGAGAGTAAATTAGAATATTTATTTATCATGCGTTAATTTTTTGAAAACTGTTTTTCAAAAAATGAGTGCAAAGGCGTTAGGAAAATCTCAATATAATTAAGTTGTAGTTGTGTGTCAAAGCTGTTCTAACCAAAATTTTCACCTGATCAAGAAAAGGCTTGCTTCAAAAATAAATTTTAACCGGAAGTAACTCAAATTTTTACAAACTTTTGATTGCATAAACCCGAAAACCACTGTCAATTAACAGAACAAATTAGTGTGAAGCGGTACCGAGATTGACAAACTGTGCCAGTTTAGCACGAGAGAACAAGCCAATGTTTTTTTTCGGTGCGCATTACCATCTGTTCCCCCACTTGAGTCCCTACTCCCACCTACAACCATCCGATCCTTATCATCCCAACCCGACTGCTCTAATTGCTTCTCGACACCTCGGCAAACATTGACTCACTCGGCCGCGACAAAACCCCAACGAGAACTTCAGCAAACTTTAGGAAACAATCACACTCGAATTATTTATCATTCCCCACCCCCTTAATTCAATTCAAACAGGCAATCCAATCCACGATAACAATCAATTGTCCCTTTACGACGAATTACGCGCTTCTTCTCAGCTGGGCTCACGTAGAGGTAAAAAGAAACGAAAAACCCGAACGCAGTTCATTCTCTGATTAAAGTCGGTGTTATTCCAGCCGACGGCGATCTCCCTCCCCCTCCCCCTACCACCCACATCCACGCATGTACAGGTGCAAAGGGTGAGGGCGTTGAGACGAGAGGAAATTACGCGGACGAGGATGCTGAATTCAGTACAACTCAATCCGCCGTCGAGCGATGACTGCATGCTCCATGCTGGCAAAGGTGAGAGTTGATCACTAGGTATAATTAATATAAATCAATTTGAAAGAAATAAATTCCATAACTGAATATACTTTTTGCTAGTACTTGGACAGACACTCAGTCAGACTGTATTATTGCAACTCACTGGGTTATTTCAGTCTACAATTAGGGTCATTCCATGTCAATTCAACAAATTTTTTTGGAAAATTGACCGTCACCACTTAGAAATCGACCAAACTTGGTAGGATGATGACCACATTATTTCTTTTTTCGACTTATTTTTTTGTTTCCCTCTGAGTCAAATGGTTCGCCCGGTACGGCTCCGAAACGGCGGGACGGCACTGAATTTTGGGGTACACGCGCCTCTTTTCTTTCTAAAATTGCGTCGGCTGCAGTTTAGGTTGATTAATTTAAAAAAATTGCTTGTAAGGTATTGAAATTTTGATTCATAAAACATAAATTTCGTTTATAAGAAAATAAAACATTCCCCCCTTCCCCCATTTTATTTTTTCTATCCCAATTATCTTTCAAAGCGGTATTTTTCTTTTCTTGAAAAAATTCTATTTGATAGCTATAAGTATAAACTTAATTTTATGAAAGTTTCAGGGTGGAAAAGCGAAGGAATTTGAGATAAAAATTAAAAAGTATCGCCGTGTGTAAAAAATCACGTGTTTATGCGTAAATTGGTTCAACACATCACTAAACCTGACCAACTTTTATGTGAAATAAAAGTATGCTTATGCATAAAATAGGCTTAGAGCAGACTTTCACTAATTTTTTCACAATTTTTTCCCGCACCGTCCATGCGCAGTAGCAGTCCGAACTTTAGCACTTTCCAGTGTTTTGGTTCGCCTTCCACGACGTTTGGGCTTCTAGCTAACGACCCGTTAAATATAACGAAAAAATAAAAATACCAATAAAAAGCTGAGAAAATTTAAGTAAGGCGAAATAATTTTTTTTTATATAAATATAAAAACTAGCCTTAATGTACAAACATCCCCTACATTGGGAAGAAAAACAATTTACCCTTTTTTTAACTTAGCGAAAATTTAATGAAACATCACCAAAGAACTGTCAAGCTGATCTGATTGTTTCGTGATGGGATTTGCGAAAGTCTTTGAGATATTTTTTTCGCGATTTCGGAATCGAATCGGAATGTCACAATTTTACGAGTTGTGCTGATTTACCCACTATACACATATTTAATCGAGAAAAAAAAAATGTTATCTCAAAAACTGGCGCGTTCGTCAGCACGAAGCTTTCAGATGCACCGTAAAGAAAGTTTGAGTAAATAAGTTGCCCCAAGAACCATCATCGCCTGTCTGGCTTGTCTAGTTTTAAAACTATCAACTCTATCATGACTAGCGCAGCAGATATGGGTTACCTACAAATCCTTTTTTAACCATAAGCACATAACCTAGCACATATCCAACTCATTCCCAAAGAGTTTTTCTGTGTCCATGATGCGTTTCCGATTTGAAAATCTCGTGGTTATAATTGTCCAATTACGTTCATCGAGTGGTTGGTTAACGAATTAACGGTCTGTTAGCGTAGAATCATGATATGATAAGGAAAATCAGTAACAGAAAGAAGACAGATTTTAGGGCGAACCAAGAGGCTTCCTGTGTTCTTCATTTGGGAGAAAACATTTGAATTTGCTCCAGATTACAGTAAGGAACTCAAAACTTAAATTCTCCATTGGCTGCGACAATGTCCACAACGGGCAATTTAATCCCTTCAATCATTGAGTAATCGGACCATACCGTTGAGTGTATTTGTCTTCACGCTATTGTTAAACTGTCTTCGAGAACAAAAATTGTAGTTGCCACCAGTTGCCACTAGGTGGAGTAATCGCTTTTTGAGAAATGAGAAATTTACTTCCATTACTTCTCGCAGATTACTCGCATTTGAGACTGGTTAACGCTCAATCAACCTCCATTAGTGGTAACTTCAACGATTGATGTACATGTATCGATCGTTCGAGTCGAAATTATTTAATTCTAAGGGTTTATTTACAATTACGGCCGCAAGCGCAATCGGGTGACCCATGCCATTACCACGCGTTTCCGGCACGTTTGCTCAGCGGAACGTTTAACAGTAGCATGGGACTCTGACTAAACCAATAAACCAATTCCCTAACTACACTTACAAACTGTCCCATCGTGTCCTGTCGCAGCTGCTATGCGTGTCCTGCTTTGGCGCGCTAGCAATGTCCTCTACTCCTACCACCGAATGGCGACGCACCCTCGACGTCGAACTTCGTCAAATCAACTCAGCGTTGGCCAGCGTCCAGTGGCAGTTGGCAACTTCGACGCCGACGCCAACGCTGGCGTTGACGTCGCGCAGACTTGGCGCTGCCGCCAGCGCCTGGCGAAACGATTGGTGTGACGCATTGGAGGGCGATGAGAGCGATGAGGACGATGAGAGCAATGAGGGTGACACCAGGGAGGCGTCATTGTTGTGTCGTGGTCCTAGATACACGAGCGCGTTGGCCGAGTGAGTTTGTTTAGACACCGTATAAACACACAATAAATTCGTGTTTGTTTATTTGTTTATGGTGTATCACGAAGGTAAAGTAAAATCAATGTGTTTTGTGGAATGGTCGACCTGAGCTCGTAAATATTTCAAATCGGAGCTTGTGAAACGTGACCCACGCACTTTTCAGGAAACAGCGATCGTGAATTCTAAACTGTACTGATTGGTTAATTAGAGTGGTTTAACGACACAATGTTTTGACAACGTGGGCTCTGCGGCTATAGCATCGGTAAATAAGTGGATGCTGATCAGGATGATGATGATCCTCACCTAGCCTAGAAGCGAGGAGGGAAAACCCGGTCCCGGCACGTAGCCTACTCCTGTCGAATAGCACCAAGGGGACCACCGGCTTAACGTCCCTTCCGAAGGACGGTACAACTCGAATAACAGGATTCCTCCACAAATCCATGCTGTCGAGAGTTTAATAAGCAAGGCGAGTGAAGTTTTTGTACTAACTTTCATCCCTCCAACCTACTTCCCGAACAGAGCTGGTCATGTGTATGATGGACACCCATCCAATACCTGACTCAGCGCAGTGTTGCTTAACTTCGGTTATCTCACCAACGTGCCAAACCGTTCGGTGACTAACTCGACGCTCCCACGCCTGTGCCAGAGCGACCTCGGCCGTCCTAGGCGACCTGACATCGCGCTACGCATCAGGACGGGTGTGCGCAGGTGCGACCTGTCTGCGCGGCGAGCCCGATTTGGAGCGCGTGATGCGCACGTCACGTGACCCTGATACACTCATGTGGGCGTGGCTAGGTTGGCGTGACGCGGTCGGACCCGCCGCGCGTGCGCCCTACATGCGACTAGTGGCGCTACAGAATCAAGCTGCGCGCAATAACGGTGGGTAGCGGTACTAAACTTTGCAGCCCATATTTACATAAGGTTTTGTATGTAACGTTTTTAATCAAGAATCGCTTTTAGGTTCAGCAGGTTCTTAATTTATAACGTGTAAAATACATGAAATTCGGACGTTCATCCTCGAAAAATGAACTTGCTCCCAAATTCTGTTCCTGCCATTCTTTGGTCTTGCTTTTGTCCTCCAGCATCAAGGACTGACTTTGACCTGTCCTTTAGAAACATTTTCGGCGTATGGCACCGTCTCTGTGCTAAGCTGATGGTTAAGCTATGTACCAATTAGTCCAGATTCTGACTCGTTTACCCTGTAAATCCCTCGAATTGCTCAAGCTAGTTGGGTGTACAAATAGGCACAGATGAACGATAGACCAGGATACCACCAAGTATATCATTGATGTTACATATGGACTATTCATACATATATTTTTACATATATGGACTGTTCAGAGTATGGGACAAAGTGATGATTGAGAATAAGTGATGGAAAACAGGGAATAAAAACATTCAGACTCACAATTTAGACTCACAGTGTGATAAGAAAATATAACAGGGGTGTCCTAACCAGGGTATGAGGACATGGGCGAGTGCTGGCGCTCCGAGCTGGATACCCCTGATTTGGAGATGGTTGTGGAGCGCCTCTATGACGAAGTGCGGCCTCTTTACGAACTACTGCACGCGGTAGTGCGACATCGTCTCGTGGGCCTGTACGGTGCCGTGCTGGTGAACCCAACGGGGCCCATTCCTGCGCATCTTTTGGGTGAGTCCTGATCTCGGTAACGGGTAGCAATTTGCGGTGTTGATTGTCTGTTTTAGTGACGTTGTGTAACTTGTACGAGCTACTCTTTTAGGAGGTTTGACGACAAGTGATAAAGGTTCGGGTAAAGGGTACACTGTGATAGATGAGTATTGCGATGATTTGTCTTTACACTGAACGGTTTGGCGTGTTGTAAACACCGGTTCTCATGAGATCACCGAAGTTAAGCAACACAACACTGAGTCAGGTATTGGATGGGTGACCATTATACACATGACCAGTTCTGTTCGGGAGAGAGGTTGGAGGGATGAAAGTTAGTACAGCAACTTTATTCGCCTTGCTTATCAACCTCTCGACAGCATGGATTTGTGGAGGAATCCTGCTGTTCGAGTTGTACCGTTAGTCAGAAGGGTTGTTGAACAGGTGGTCCCATTGGTGCTCTTCGACAGGAGTAGGCTATGTGCCGGCACCGGGTTTCCCCTCCTCCCTTTTAAGCTAGGTTAGGTTCATCATCATCCTTATCATCATCTACTCATTCACCGACGCCATTAGACCACTGCTGCATGGCCAGTTGCCAAAACAGTGCGTCGTTAAACACCACAATTCAATCAATCAATTTGTCTTAACTAGGAGATGCGGTTCAAGGCCAAAAGAACGAATTACTTCAAAATTGTTGCAAATTATGATGTAATTTATGATATCTTTTGCTTTGGATATGCCGAATGATTGATAAATAAATCCGTTCTTGAAATAATAGAAGTTGCAAGTAATTAAATAGAGTAAGATTGACCTTTTCTTTTTTACCAGCTCTAATAAATAACAGTCCTTAATAGATGATTTCAATTCTGACGACGGGATAATAAATCTGTTCTTAAATGGATAGACAGCTGTTTGAAAGTAAGATTAGGGTTGCAGCACAAATTCTGCGAATACAGCGAGCCCTTGTCGATAAAGTTAAGCTGGGGCCACTAAGTGGTAGCCTCCCAACCACCCAATCACCACGATGTGGGGGCCCCAACTCCACCAACAAGACTGACGATGTAATTATTTATCTGTCACAAAGTTGGCGCTAATCTACGTTGTCCTTTCTCTATACCGATGATTCCAATAAGCTGATAAATCCACTCTTAAGCACCACTCTTAAGTTGCAAATAACAACAGCTGCGAGTTTGAAATGTTTGCACATTTTTTCGCTAAATTCAGCGAGTTTTGATATGATATTTTGACGATGTTAAGCCATGGTAACATATTGCAGTTTAGCCAGTACGAGATAAAATAACTACCCAAGAACCCTGCAATGCTAACAACTCATAAATAACACTTCAGCGGTGATCACAGTGGCAGGATTTCATAACACTTTCTATATATCTGCAAAATAATTCCGAAGATTTTTTTTAAATCGTTGAAAATTCGTATTATAGCTTGAAAAAAACAAACAAAAATTCCAAGACAAAAGCTTTAGAGCTGAAGATGTCAGCGGAGATGATATGAAGAGTTTTTAAAAATGACCGGCATGTCACACTAAAACGACCGGGGGCGCAATTCTGTCAGCAAGTTCTCTCGCTGAACGGAGTACAAGTTCTTGGTCTGATTCTGCGGCCGACGCGCTACCTGCGGCGATAATCCACAGGTAGGCGGCAATTAATTACCTGGCTGCCATGGCCAGGGTGTCGGGGGTTGGGAGAGACGTTTTATTAGCTAAACCTGCCGGCGACACGAGACAAGAAATCACACTTAGCTCCATGGCGTAGGCCGCGTAGTCATGACGACGATGTCGACGGGTCGGGGGGTCGACGTGACTCAGGACGGACGCGGAATACGAATTGTAATGGTGGGCGAATCTGCCATCTGCAAGTAAAACACAACGCTTTATGGAGAGTGCCATTTAACAACATTGGACAAACTTTGTTAGATGTCTGCTCCACCCCAGTGCGAGGTCCACGCTATCAGACTTCCGGGGGTCGAAAATTATTCAATAGAAACTGAAAAAATCGGTGCATAAGGGAAGAGTGTGTCTACGGTCTAAATCTTTTCATATTTCAATATTTTGAAAAGCGTTTGAGGGTGCGTTTTCAAAAACGCACCCCACGTTTTTATAAAGAGCTTAAATCCACATATTAGAAGGCTTTGTGTGATGACTGATGACACAACGAGCTCAATAATAAAAAATAAAAAATACATTTATATATACGTTGCAGTATTTTTTGGTTTTTCTGGCATTTCCATTAGGGAGCTTAAACCAGCAAGCGGACGATGGAGAGGAAGCTAGACCGGAAAAATGTGCAACCGAACCGAGATACGTACCCGGGACCTCCCAATCGCCGGTCGGTTGATCTACCAACTGAGCTTTCCGGAAGAACATATTCCAGCTTTCGCGGGGGTGGGAAAAGGGATCTCCTCAAGGGGGAAGAGGCCGAGGTGACTCGTATGGATGAGTTCGTAGCAACTTCACGATGAGATGCTAATTCAATGGCCACTGGACAGAATGGTCTGTCACTATTCCTCGAATCCTCGTATCCCGGTGTTCTCAACCCCGGTGTTCATTGGAGATGGGTATTTTCAAAATATGTATTTTGAAAGTATTTTGTTATTAGGAACACTAAAAACCTCTCAAATTGTTGTCCAACTTATTAGTCTTCCTATAATAATAACATACTTTGCACATTGGAAGCAATGTGATTCTACTCATTGGAGATCTGTCATTCTCATCAAATGCACTATAAACCTCTCTAAAATGATATGCCCACGTACCCATTTGATTAGAGCAACACCCGCGACAGGTGGAGATCAGGGTCTGAGTCCCCGTTTGGGCACCAATTTTTGAGAGGTTATTAATTAGTGTTCCCAATAATAATATATAAACCTATTCTTAGGATCGTTAATGGTTATGTTAAACATTATAAAGTGACACGTTCTATCTCACTATAGATCATTATAAGATGGTGATCACAGGCTACCACTTAAGGACCGAACTTTGCCTAGCCTTGCGAGATAGATCAGAACAACCGAGCTGAAACCAACCACCAAAAGCCATTCTCCACGAGCTAATAAACCAGATTCAACAGTCTGACCTTACTGTAATAAACCGGATCTAGTTATTTAGCCCTCAGGATGACCCACAATTTCCAGCACAACAACAACAAATAAATGTAGGTATTATTTATTTATTTGTTTATTTATTTGTTCAGGGATGCAATTCGGACTCAAATTTTCGGGAATCATATTTGATTATATATTGATTTAAGAAAAGCTGTGAAACAATGAGCACATTGTTAACAGCATGGAGGTCTAATTATGCCAGAACAACAAGCGCAAATATAGCAATTTAAATTAAAATGCCGAACCTGCTGACTACTGCTGATACCCGGCTCCTTTAAGCTCTATCCCTTACATTCAAGGCTAAGCAACTGCTAAGAAATTATTTGCCAAATAGATGTCATTCACAATGAAAACTACAGTGTTAAAAAGTTTATTACCTCAATGGATCAAACTGCAGCCGCAGGTTTCTGTCAAAGATGCTTGATTTCTTATAAACTTCATAAAACTAGCATATATTAGTATCATTGCACAACTAACCTAATCAGTGACCACCTCCCACCACTTAATTTTAGTGACTGCAGCACTATCTAGCGGCAAAGTTCCTCGTACAGGGAGCGATTTTTCAAAATAAAATATAAGAATGAATATAATATTAATCTATTGTGTCTGTACAATGAATAACTTTGTAAAATACTTTTCCAATCCAATAGTGGATATGTAAAACACCAAACAGAAAGGTGTTGCATCAGTCCTCGTGAGATCAAGCAACACTGCATATTTTGTATGCATCGAAAATGACAATCATTTGGTATGTCAGTCAGTTGCACTAATCTGTCATATTGCTATTACGAGCTAGCCCAGAAATGAGCAAACATTTATAAATTATATGTATTCATGCAGTGTGAATGCTATCAGAAAAAAGCACTCTATTTCCAAAATATCAAATGTATACTTACGGTTTCAGCCCAAGTTTAAACTTTCTCAGCAGAAATGTTTTTTTTTGTCACTGTGAAATCACTGCCCATCACTTGAAGAGATTAACAGCAAGGTACCACATAACTCTGTACTAAAGACCACCAAAGACTATTAGAGGTTACAATTTTTCAATGGAATTAAATATCTCTGAATATTTGCTGTTGCTTTCAGTTCTTTTGGAAGTCTTCGACTTGACGCAACGAGGGTTCTTTTTTTTAATGTCATCCATTCGAACTTCGTCTACTTTCTTGCAGGGAACATGTGGGCTCAGAACTGGGCATCACTTCTCGACCTCTTGATGCCCTCTGAGGCGGCCTCCGAGAGCCAGGACCTGACTGCGGCGCTGCGACGCCGGAACAACACTGTTATTACCATGGTGAGTTTGTCGTGGAGGTTGAGGGTGCACATTTCCGTGGTGTAACGGAGTTGCCAATGTGTGAATTTGAGATTCACACAGTTGAGATTTGTCATTTGATATTGATGTAAATTAGGCCTACAGTCCTACACTGACCAAACAAAGCTTTCAACTTTCGAGTCCAGAAAATCAGCTCCAAGCCAAAAAAGATGCCATATTCGGCTTATTTTGTCAGTTTCCTTTTGACAGCAGTTTCATATGATATTGAAAATATTAGAGGGCTAGTTTTACAATGTCCATAAACAACTGGAGATGATAAGAAACAATAAAATAGAATTAGACCTTTTAGATTAGGTATACATTTTTTTATACCTAATGCTCATATGGTGAAACATGATAAGGAGCATTGATAATATCAGAAGTAAACATTAACAGATAGAAATTTGATAATCACCGCAGGAACCAGGGTTATCACCCAGACCGTTGCCCAGACACACAAGCAGCCAAAGCAAAGATGCCAGATGCTCATGTCGAGATTGACCACCTCCTTCCAGATGAAGCATGCTGAGGACCTGTACACCTCCCTGCGTATGCCAGCCATGACGCCGACGTTCTGGGCCAAGTCACAAGTGGAAGCACCGAAGGAGAACGCCTCGTGCCACGGAACTGCTGCCAACATGTTCCGTCCAGGAGACTACAGGTAGGTGCAGCTTTCTTTCTGGAGGTCCTTGAAGAATGTCACACAACACTGGAAGCTAGTTCACATGCAAGATATTTTGGTATTGTCTGAAATCTTAAAAAGTTATGAGACAGGAACCTTGCTTGCAAATGGTTGAGGCAAAGTCGGCAATACAATTTGGGTCAAAGAATAAAACTATTCAGTACAAAGTACTAACAATCAACAACTTTTGTCTTGAACCGGAGAAGCTATGTCACAATTATAGCAATTTGATTACTTTTATAATTTGGAGGTCGTGGGTACTAGATATCGGCCTTTCTGGCTTAAGAATCTTTCCTCTTCCAGAACCATACATGCTGTAACATGCCACTCGCAGTCCTTGTACCTAATTCCTAATTTACAAATGAGATAAATTGAAACCAATCATGAGATGTGCATGCTGATACAAAGACATGGTTTGTACAACATAAAGTATTTATTATCAGAATAAGCGAGCGCAAGTGGGCGGCAAGGAACCATTGTGTTGAGTAGACAGTCGGTGAAGACTCGTAGACCATCTGCCTGGAAAAGAAACAAAGGGACACATAATTAATTATTTTTCAATTAATTAATTGATTTATTAGTAGGTAGGTTTATCTAGTTCCTGTAACCAGTACAAAACAGTTGCTAAAACTCAGTTCTAGGTCAATTTAAGATCCATTAATTACCAAATGCACTTGTTGACTAAACAAGCGACATGCCAGAAACTATGGTTTGTTGGTTGGTTGCTTCGATTGATGGTAACACCCTGCAGGATGCTTTTGTGCGGGGAGGTGAACGAAGAAGATTACGCAGTGGTGCATCACGAGATGGGGCACATCCAGTACTACATGGCCTATAGTAATCAGCCCACCATATTTCAGGTATGCTTGCCACCTTTATCTCTAAATTATTATCATGGGAAAAAGGAGAAAGCTTGAATTTCTTAAGTTGGCCCAGTGCTTCTAGACAAATCCAGCTTAAAGGCTCACATCTGACAGCTTTTGCAGCTAAAAGACCCATTGTTATGAGGATGTATTGATTCTGTCAAAACTTTTGGCCTTTGGCCCGCTGGTTGCAGGACGGAGCTAACTCAGCATTCCAGGAGGCGGTAGGCGACGCGATCACGTATGCCGCCATGACACCTCAGCATCTTCAGCGGCTTGGGCTCGTTGAAGATATATCCGAGGGTATATGTCCTCTTTTTGAAAGGACGTTAAAATAACACGCAGCATTTTGAATAAAGTCGTTTGCACAGACCTTTCAGTTCCATATCTGAATTGGAATATAACTTGCTTTTGGTCAAGAAAAATTTGTCTTGATTTCTCATCCTTGGTTGCAGTGATTCTTGTCTTCAATCCACACATTTGGCATTTTTGGTCACGTTACTTTAGAGACAGGAATACCCTTTCATGACATGGCATTTTAAAAGTACGACTCGTAACAGAACAGCTTGAAATTCTCAAAGACCAAGTTCTTAACTGCAATCAAATCTTTCACAGTATTAGAGCTTAAGACTTAAGCTGACAGCAAACATGTCATGTCTAACTTCAGATTGATGATGGAATTTACTGTCGTTACATGTACGAGTTGTCTAGCCAGCACACATGCCGAGTGAGTAAGACTTGGTCTGTCACAAAAATGCCTAAGAGACTGATAATTAATTTATTTTTACCAACATAACATGGCCCGAAATGTGCTAGCAGACCGTGAAGGGCTGCGCTCACTTCTGCGCCTGGCGCTGGCCAAACTGCCTGAGCTGCCCTTCCAGCTGTTGGTGGACAAGTGGAGGTGGCGGATTTTTGCCGGCGCCGACCGACCCAATGCACTTTGGTGGCAGCTGAGACTACGCTACCAAGGAGTCGCGCCTCCCGTTCCCCGCTCCGAACGTGACTTTGACGCTGCCAGCAAGTTCCACGTACCCGATAACACGCCATACGTCAGGTGGGTCTTCGATTCTGAACGGTCTTTCCATCAGACCGAGAATTGGATGGGCATCTTATCAGACCTGGCTCAGTCCTGCATTCTTCAACTTTGTTCATCTTGTAAAAGTTAGTCTCCTGAACACCCCAACCATATGGCTCCAACCGTCCAATACCGGAACATACACTGTCATACTTTACCTAAGTGATCCTATGAGAATCAGTGTTCCTACGATGCCAAGCAGTATGTTGCTTTGATTCAAAAACCATCGAACAAAAACCAGCGGAGTCAAACCATCACATAATTTCGAAACATTGCAGTATAGATTCTCTTTGAAGACCAACAAGGATTGGCATTTAAAATTACAGACCAAACCTGTTACTGGTTAAGTGTTATGTTTTCTAGTGTAAGCACACTAAGCTGTTTTTCCATCCATCCCAAAGACAACAAGCCATGCTTCTAGCAGTCATCCATCCTAAAGGAGACTCAGTGCCCTGTTGCTTAACCACAATGCGACCTCTGCTTTGCCTGCATTGCAGATACTTTCTAGGGTCGGTGCTGCAGGTGCAGATGTTCAAGGCGCTGTGCCAGGCGGCCGTGACTGGGCACGTAGACCCCGCCGCCCCTGCCCCTCTGCCCCTGCACACTTGTGACATCTACGGCTCCCAGCTAGCTGGGCACAGGCTCAGGTGAGAAATGTTCAGGGGGTGCTCATGAGTAATGGCATATCACCCAGAGAAAAGTCACCATGACCAAACAATTTCTTAATCCACTTTCTTGTTGTGATAGTTACTTCTATTGGTACATTTTTTGTTTGGGTCAAATTTTTAAGATTCATTTCTATGCACAAACACACAAATACTGAGATTAAGCAAAACAAAAGGATGGTTAATATCCCTCTCCCGTCCTTGTTAGGTATTTTTGTTAACAACTAGTGGCAACTGAGGGATGTTGTAAAACGCACAAACTTGAAATTCCATACATTTAGAGGCCACCACTTTCAATTTTATTCGTCCACAGAAATCTGAAAGAAAACACACTTTAACTGATAGTTAAGTGGACAGTTTGATCTGTTCTTACTTCTTCGGACCAAAACAGATGACCACCGGCCTGCTGCTATGAACCCTTACCATAATTCCAACATTTTTCACGTTTCCTAATGAAAGACAATATTCTCCCTTCCCAAGGTGGTATCGTTGATTGTGTAAATTGACGGTGAGACGCAAATTAGAATTAGAGTCAATTTGGCCATTATCACAAACTAGAAAGTTTTAGATGGATTACTCTGAAGCTATCTGAACATCTTATTAAGGAGTGTCGTGTTTTTCCAGGGAAATGATGCGGCTGGGCGCCAGCAAGCCGTGGCGAGAGGCCTTGTACGCACTGGTCAAAGCAACAGACTACGACACTGCGCCGCTGCGCGAGCTATATGCCCCGCTTGAGCGATGGCTACATGCGCAGGTCGTCGAACATGACATTCCTGTCGGGTGGGGAGTGCAGTAGGTACCCGTTAGAATGGGCAAAGCAGTCGATTTCCGGGTGTTCTTGTACCTCTCACTCGTCGTCGACAATCAAAAACTTTTGTCTCAGTCCATTTCTGCTCTTACTTTTAGAATATACTCTTCAGAGTCTTAGAATATGTTTTTTATTCAGAAAACAATTCAATTTAAACGGCGTCTATAAGAATGAAAATATAATATGAGCCACACGTATATCCTCCCATACCACTGTCGATAAAAGCAATTGTAGTGAGCAGCGTACAAGCTTTACCGATTTCCATGCAAGACCAACATGTGCTCACCTGTTAGCTGCCCTGGTTGGCGTGCGGGCTTTGTCCAAGTCCACGGTTCGAGATGAGAGGAAAATGTTGTGCGACGGCCGCTCGGATATCCCTTGGCTCCAGACTGCTCGGTGGTCTGCAAACGTGGACAATCCAAACTCAGTGACGTGCTCAAATGAAAAACAACTTGAATCTGGGTCTGCTTTCGATATCGTTTGATTTCCTTTCTAGAATGCGCCGATTTCCATCAACGAGATAATGGGAGTTTAATCGTTCAGACAAACTTTGCAAACATGAGAAGTCAGCAATCCAAAAACATCTGGAATTTGGCAATACAGAATCAAAGGTCCCAACGAAACAAATTCATACCGATTGTGATTGCGTTCCCAAGCCTTGCAGAGAGAACGCCTTAGGATCTCCTCGATGAACATTTGGGCAGCCTGCAAAATGCAAAAGAACACACCTGAAACCACATTTAAATAATATGCAATATTACCTCTGAGCACTGGCTTAAAAATATAAACACAACAAATGATTATAATAACAAAGACATAATCTAGGTTGCTGTTGCTACTTTTTAAACTCTATTTATCACACCCGGGGCCAAGTCTTAAAATATTTTGCCCGGGAAATTTTTGTTTCTCATACTGAAAATCTCCACTGTGAAATTGTTGGGACTAGCAACCCAGGCCAGAGAAGAGTATTTCTAATAAGGACTGAGCTAACAAAGAAATTTTGAACCCAAAATTACACATGATGATAAACTGCACATTAAACCAATTTCTGCACGCATTCATGCACACTGCATTTCTGCCCACGCTAACTCTTTCAAAATCGTAAGAGTCCTAATCAAGCCATCTCTCAATCCTTCCCTCTCCCCATGCGAACTAGCGGTTATCAATTTTTACCTATTTATGAGCAAGTTTCTTCATTATTAAGATGCCAAAATGCTAACCAAGAGATACAAATCCCACTTCCAACACATATTTACATTTTTTTCTGGCCTCTGGGCACCCGTTCGTAAATATATTTGAACCGTAAAGAACTGCCTATGTTTCTGAGAAGACATACACAAGGAGGATAGGGTGCCAAAAAGCTGGACGTTAGGTGCGGAAAAGAGGAAGAGAGCAGGAGCTCAACCTACCAGGAAACATAATGGTTGGTGTCGCATGGTGCACTTAAAAGCCAGAATTTCTTCTCTTGTATTTTTCACTGTAGAAGACATCCAGTGCAACACACAATTCCAACCACCCTGTTTTCAGGTAAGTTGTGCTCTTTCTATCTATCTCTTTCCTGCATGCACCCACTAACAACATACCTCCAGCATGACTCTCGCGGCGGCGTGGTACAGCGTCTCGCCAGCGATGACCTCTGGACGCAGCGTTACGCCGATCTCGCGCGTCGTCTCCGCCAGTTGCAAGGACCAGCGTTCCATCTCGGTGCTCATAGGCAAGGAGTCCAGGTGGCTGTTGTCAGGCTCCACCACATCCAGCAAGTACCGCTTCTCTGTGACCAGCCACGATTTCCACTTTATTCATAGCCGCCACGGTCTTTTATCATCAAAGTCTCAAGAGTGGTACATATATTCTTTCTTGGGATAGCTTGACATCAAAAGTTTAAATGCATATCTCACGTAGTTGAGGCCACTTTAAAGCAGACAAGGTCATGATCCAACCATTTGCAGCCAAAGCAACACCTCAAGACCATACACCTGTTTCAAAGCTGGATTATTACAAACGATAAGGACACAAACATGTCTGGCAAATTGCATGGACTTCCTTATAGAGAGATTACGCAAAAAGAAAACGGGTAAAAATGTACACAAGTGGTTTTTCAGAGACAACCTGTATAAAGCACACAATCCTAGCAATTCCTTTATGATTATATTGTCTCATTAATGTAGCAGCATTGGGAAGACAGGAGAATAACAATAAGAGATTTTAACTGCAATGACAGACAAGTAATTAAAATCTGTTTTCTAGGCAGATTTATATTTTTAATTTATAGCAATTTACAGGATAATAGCTCACCTGCTGGATGTTCATCCACACTAATGATGTCAATATCAGGCTGTATGTCATCTGCCACTGTCAGTTGATCGAGCCATGCTAGCGCCAGTGCCGGCTCCGAATACGAACAGCGCAGAGGCCGCGCTGGCCGCTGGTGCGAAGGGTCTGCCTGGACAGGAGTGAAGCCGTGCAGGAGTAGCCAGCGCTGAATGTGGCGTATCGGCCAAATATCGGATGGAGGTCGGTCCGAAGTGAGCAACAGCCGTCGCAAAGCCACAGCTCGCAGGCGCTGGAAAGAAAGCGGAGGAATGAGCAACAGACGATAGCAAAGTAGCATATATTTAGCTTACAAAGATATACCATCCTTATTGGAAAATTTCTAAATAAAAGAAATAGCTGCTAGTAGTTTGAAAATTTGCCGCAGGTCTACGTTACTATCGCGATTGCAAGAGAGATAGAGAAAGAGAAAACGGTTCCGACGACCAGCAGTGCGGTGTTGGCGAGGTAAATAATGATACTTTCATTATCAAGAACTAATCATGAAAAAAAAGGCTGGTAATGATATCAACCAGCCCCAAATCCAGTGATAAATTCCTTCAAATATAACAAATTGGAGTAGAAATTAAAAAAAATGTGTTCACCATTCAACTTTCAATGACTTTCACAACTCACACACCAAAGCTTTGTTCGAATAGTTGTCCGAGCATCCTCTGACGCATGCCTGGACATGATCGCTGACGTCATCAATTCGAAGTAACATTCAAATTCTTTCAGTACAAAAGCTCATACGTAACGCTCATATGGGAGATCTGAAATATATTGACGCAGGCAGGCAAGCTTGTTTGTACTTTAAACGTATTAGCAATCAGTTTAAAAATCTCAAGTTTACTTTCAAGCCAAGTTACTAACAATCAAATTATATTCTAAGAAAAACTATTTGAACTGGGTTTTGAATGCTAGGTAAAGGGCTACTAAATTTCCCGACGTTTCGCAACATATACTAGTTACTTCTTCAGAGGTTTGAGCAGTCCTCTGAAGAAGTAACTAGTATATGTTGCGAAACGTCGGGAAATTTAGTAGCCCTTTACTTAGCATTCAAAACCCAGTTCAAATAGTTTTTTTTTAAACTAGTGCTAAGGATAAATCAAGTAGACATGAGTCTAAAAACCATCATAAATTATATTCTGACAAAATAGTTAAAAAAAAAAACAGATTACCTCCGCGGCACAGCGCTTGCCAAGCGGCCAGTCGAAGAACGTGGCGAGGGTCGGAGCTGTATACGGGTGGACGCAGCGGAATGCGGGCTTCACGGCACGAGAGTCCACGAGCGGCAGCGCCGCCGCTAGCGTACCCAGCATACGCTCCACACTTGGGCATCTCTCGACTGTGCAGAGGGCAAGTGCACGGCTGTCGAAACAATAAACGCACTTTGAAAAACGCTGATTCTGCCTGATCAACGTGGAAGAGCTTGACAGAAAAGCTTTATCAAACTGGAGTTTGAACGTTGAATGTAAAGAAATATCAACTGAATAAAATTTTGCAAAACTAGTGCAGTTAAAGAAGACACAAGTGTACAAATCTTAAAATGCCAGTTGACCCACCTGATAGTGTTTTTATGCTGGAGGGCTGCAGCCATTAACCCCATTGGCGGCTGTGACGTCATGGAACATCCGGCGTTTGATGCTGATTCCCGCTTTAACGGTCCCAAAACAGAGGGCTCCCGTTTTATCATCTCTGCAAACATCTGGGAGTCCTGTTGTGTTGTCTCCTCTGTCGACGGGTATGTGGCCATCAGCGGCTCAATCGAGGTGATTTTCTCCGTCGGTTCTTGCTTAAAATTCACCTGGAAAAGATGTAGCCAAAAAGAACAGCACTGTTAAGCAATGTAGATCGTGCTAGATCGTGCTATGTAGATCAATGTAGATTTTTAACACCCCTATTATCTTTCAAGGGTGGTTTTTTATTTTCTTAAAAAAACACATATGGGTCATTCCATGTGTAATCACTCACCTCAAACTTTGACCGACCCAGATTTTGATGAAAATTGGTATACTTGTTAAGTTTGTTGACTTAGGGGCTATTTTTTTTTTTTTTTTTTTTTGGTCCAACCGTTCGGATATTACAAGGGGGGGAAGTTGGGGTCATTTTGCCCCCCGCGCGTGTAGTGACCACCCTTTCTACGCAATATCTAGGGTTCTATGGGAGCTACAGAGCTGGGAAAAAAATCATCTGAAAGGTAATTTCATACCCTACCTGAATATGGAAACAAAAATGACGATATGTTAATACGAATTTAATTGTGATTTTACACATCTGCATTTTCCAAAATGACCATATCGCTGATGAGTCATTTTTGATTTGCCTGATTTTTTTTCTATATGTACAGAACATACATATGATCATGTGTTCCAAAAATCAAGATGGGTGTTCTACTACTTTCCAAGAAAAAAAAATGTTTTCTGCAAATTCATTCATAATATAAATTAATATGAACTGAATTTAAGACAACATTCAAGAAAATGATCATTACTTACAATCATAGCTACTATGAAGTACAAATTTGCATATCTTAAGAGAGATGTAGTTTACCTTATTGAGGTACATATTTTATAAGCCCTGCTGTTGCCCTGTTGGTGTCTGTAGCCGACAAAAAGTATGTTCGACCAGTTGCCGTGTTGGGGTCGGCCAGTGTTAAAACATCAGCAAAAGCTACAATTAGTTTGTCTTGTACACTGGGATAAAAATATGATGGAGCTGGTCCATGAGGGTGTAGAAATTTGACTTGAAGTTCAAGAGACTGTGATGATTTTTCAAGAACACACGCTAGCCACCAGTCTTCGTTGTATGCTACAGTGATGAAACTGCCCACGTCTTTGAACTCAAACTCGGGTATTTCTGCTGCTGTTGCT
The DNA here is from genome assembly GCA_947568835.1 of Protonemura montana. Lineage (NCBI taxonomy): Eukaryota > Metazoa > Arthropoda > Insecta > Plecoptera > Nemouridae > Protonemura > Protonemura montana. The sequence continues at coordinate 8,930,756 of OX387608.1, forward strand.
TCCTCCTCTTCTTCTTCTTCTTCTTCTTCTCCTTCTTCATTTTTCTCAACAATCTTCACAATGTTGATTTCTTCAGAAAGAGAAAAGTGTTTCACATGTAAGGAAGTTAGCGATTTTGGGTAGAACGCATGAAAGCTTCTTGTGCCTACGATAGTTTTTAATTCTTTGAATCGTTCTTTAAGTTTGATGCCATTTGCTGTAATCTCTTCATTGGCTACAAACACAAAATTTACAGTCCACACATTTTCTGTTGCCCACCGGTAAAAGTCTATCGGCGTCATTATTTGGTCGGCATATGGTTTCTGTAAACTTGCCCGTGCTGCATTTCGTTTTACAGTCCCACCAACTCCATCGCATGGTCCTTTACCGTGGGATGTGGCAAAAAAATGCCACTCAGCAGTTAGTTCGAAGTCAACTTCATGATGGCACAAGTTGGAAAAATTCTTCTTATTCTTATATTGGGCTGCCGCTCCATCAGAAAAGTAAATTAAATGGGATACATCCGAAATGTTTTGTTTCAGGTGTCTTATCAGGTGCTTTTGGAAAGTGTGCACAGTAACGGTGTCATGAGTTAGCGAGTCAGAAATGACAACGTAACTTAAATGTTGTATGTCTCGATCTTCAGGCTTAAAGTAACACACAAATGGGTGAAGGGTGCATTGGCTGTTATTCCAATGGTAACCTTGTGCAGCATCCTGGAGCACAAAAGAATAATTCTCAGCGAAGTCGCCCACTACTAAAACTTCCCCTGGTTTAAGGTTGGCTTTCTTCTCCTGCATGAATGCCGCTTGCTGCCGTGCAATAAAATCATGATTTCTTAATAAAATGCATTTTTCAATAAAACAGTCAACAAACTCATCTGTAGGTTTCGTAATTGTCTCTAGGGTACATCTGTCTGTTGACAGCCACTGTTTATAAGTCACAGAGTCTATGAAATTTTCACTGAATGAGATTTCTAGCCATTCACGAAGTTCATCGGTTCCCGGACAATTGCCACACTTTCCTACAAAGCAGTTGAGAAGCGGGGGGTTGCACATGAGGCTGGCAAGGCAGTGTTGGTATGATTTGATGGTACCGTCTGAAAGCAAAGGCAGCTTTGCTCCCAAAGCCATCAACTTAACGTTTTGGTGTATCGTACAGACACAGACAGAATGTGTCCCAGCTGCTCCTGCCAGAACACAATGTTTGGGTCTGAGCTCTGCAAACTTCGAGAATCCAACCTTGATGTCAGGATATTTATCTTTGAAGCTGCGATACACTTCACTTAAGTTGCTTAACACTAGTCTCTTCTGGCGGTGAACTCGATTGTCACCCACTTTAACCGAGACAAAATCTTTTTTACCCGGCATGACACGGCTTACATCATCATTTTCATAAAACTCTTCAATCAGTTGAATGCAATCAGGGGAAAGAGTTTTTCCTGCTTTTTGATTTGCAGATGGCAGTATCCCTTGGGCCTTTACTAGTTGTTTGGTTTTACGTACCAAATGGTTAGATGCATTGAACTCTTGCATTATTCTCTTAATGCTCCAACTTTTTGGAAGCACAGATAAAATTGTTATTTTCTCGCTTCTGGTACTCGTCTTAAACTTTTCTTTCAGTTGTGCTATTATCTCTGACCCATCACGGATGCTGTCCTTGCACTCCTCTGAAGATGTCAAATCTTCTTTGCTGATTTCTTCATTACTGGGAGATACTAGTTCCAATCTCTTCTTTACACCTTGTGTTATTTCGCTGAACTTTCTTTTCGAATAAAACATAGATTTACCCTTTAGTTTGGTGGTATTAATAGGTGACACACCAAATGCAGCTAAAGACTGATTCACGGCATCTGCTTCACAGGGTATGTCCACGAAAGGTAGGTCAAGTTCAGTGGATTTAGTTGGCGTTAGAACAGAAACGGTTGTTAGTTCCTTCAGCCTGAGCGAGAGCAGCTTACGGCAAGTTGAGCATAATTTCTTTCCAGGGATGAGGTCGGCAATCTCCAAGTATTTCGTCCTGGATGCTGCATTAATTTCTCTTAACCCATTAACTTTCACTATTCCACAGTGAGCCTGAAACGGATCGCAGCATAACTTGTGGTGACAGCTATACAGACGAAGGAATTTCTTTTCATGTAAATGACACACGGTCTTCACATTATCACACTTAGTACGCAGAGCTAATGATAACTGCTGGTCACTATTGAAACTTTCAATGCTTTTAATCGCTAGATCTTCGATGGGTCCACATTCTTCTTCAAAGAACAGTCCAATTGAGCACATTATGAATCTCTAAATAAAAGGTGCTTGAGAGCAAATTAGCTTCTATCCTCATCAACATGAGGCCAGAGACTGATTGCTTTAGTCCAGACAAGAAATTACCAAACTTTTTACTTGTAACCTGTTACAACTTGATCCATGATTCAGGAGCATGACAAACAATCTATAGTTGTATTCTAGGGAATACCATTTTAAGATTCTTGTAGATGCAAGTCCAGACAAGAAATGAACAAACTTTTGACTTCTATGAACTGTTTCAACTTGATCCATGATTTACAGGAATATGGCAAACAATCGATTTGTATTGTAGAGAATAACATTTCAAGAACATGCAACTGTGCAAACAAAAATCAACTTTAATATAAAATATATGCCAGTGCTCTGATCACAATAATTGTGATCAAAATGCTGTTCTACTGGCAAAAAGGCACTTTTTTATAGAAAAAATTTTTTTTCTTGGAAAGTGGTAAAACACCCATCTTGATTTTTGGAACACATGATCATATGTATGTTCTGTATATATAGAAAAAAAATCAGGCAAATCAAAAATGACTCATCAGCGATATGGTCATTTTGGAAAATGCAGATGTGTAAAATCACAATTAAATTCGTATTAACATATCGTCATTTTTGTTTCCATATTCAGGTAGGGTATGAAATTACCTTTCAGATGATTTTTTTCCCAGCTCTGTAGCTCCCATAGAACCCTAGATATTGCGTAGAAAGGGTGGTCACTACACGCCCGGGGGGCAAAATGACCCCAACTTCCCCCCCTTGTAATATCCGAACGGTTGGACCAAAAAAAAAAAAAAAAAAAAATAGCCCCTAAGTCAACAAACTTAACAAGTATACCAATTTTCATCAAAATCTGGGTCGGTCAAAGTGAAATTTAATTAAAAGTGAGTGATTACACATGGAATGACCCATATTTAATAATTTTAAGTATACATTTTATTCCCTACAAGTTTCAGAAAGGGACACTGGGGGACAAGGTTGAAATGAAAAAGTATCACCATGTGTAATAAGGTGTGTACTATAGGCATTTGGGTCTTAATAGTATCGAATCAGCATATACCACACCAAATCAAATTGACCAAACCATGCCAGATTTTTATACCAAATCAAAACAGCACAAAACCTGACCAACTTTTATTTGAAAATAGTACTCTTGCACATACCTACAGTAAGCCCAGGACAGATTTTTTAAGATGGAGATAAAAAATCTTTTACCTCGAATTCGCACATATTCGCATGTAAATGACCATCTCACATATTTTAATTTCTCAATCAGTCTCAATTTTCAGGGGCTGCAAATGCTTAAAATTTCAAAATCTTTTCCAGAGTTGTGTCTAGTTGCGATGTGAAGCTTTCTAGAAAACACAGCTCAGAGCCCCACCAAAGCAGTGATGTCAAAGAGGTCGACAACAAAAAGACGCTCATTGAAACTTTCACTATTTAGCATCCTACTGACAGTTCTTGCAACGTTCAACCACTACTCACCTCACGAATCGCGAGCGGCTTGAGCACTGACCGCAGCAAGCTCCTTCCTGGCGCCGGCTGGGGGGCAGCAGCCCCGTTCAATCGTGGCCTCGCCACGACCACCATTCGTGTTCCGAAGTGACCGTTGATCGCAATCTGCTTGTCTTTGTTAGCAACACTAAAGGCACTCACAGGGCGAACACTTTGACCTGTAGTCCGAACCACTTGGCCTGGAGCAAAAAAAGGTCGGGTTAATTGACTAGTGGTTCTTATAGTTTGACCTGGAGTAGAAATAACCTGGCCTGTAGTCCGAATAACCTGGCCTGGATTAGGAATAACTTGTCCCATTGTTCGAGTAACTTGCCCTAGTTGACCGGCTGCTCGAATAACTTGTCCTGTCGTCCCTATGGGAGTGACCACATTTGATGCTTGACACATTTGCATATAATAAACCGGACCACTAGGTTGCATTACTTTAATAAGGACGTTACCGCCCTTTGGCAAAGAACTGTTTGGCACTAAACTTGGCAATAACAACAATGTTTTCGGCACTGGACTACTTGACTCGGAAGAAGAAGATAAGTCGATGCACATGCCACTCGTTGTCGCTTTTTCTTCTGCTGCAGGTTTTTCGAGAGATTTCTCTAAGCACGGGACGTCAGCTTCAGATTTTATAGGCGCAGCTACCGACCAATCGATCTCCTCCGGCTCGTTTTTGATTTCAACCTCTTCGATAGCTTCTTCCACGACTTCCTCGGAGTAACTAGCGGGGTCATCGTAGAAGATATCGAGTCCCATCTCTGAATTAGGCACATCGACCAGCTCTTCTTTGATGTTGATTTCTTCGTTCTTCTCAGTCCATGTTGGAGTCGGGGAATTCATTTCCTGTCTAATCCCAAAACTCCCAGAGAGCACTTCATCGTCGATGCTCACAGCACCTGGTGAGCTGGCGTTGGAAATTGGCTGCTCTTCTACCTTAGGGGCGGCCGGTTCTGCCTCGTCTGTTTCCATTTCGGTTTCCCCCATTTCAGACTCAGCCTCTTCCGATTCCGATTCGGCCTCTTCCGCTTCCGACTCGGCCACTTCTGCTTCCGATTCGGCCTCGCTCGTGATGAGATCGTCCGATGAGTTTAATTCGTGCAGCCAAACCTTGACGTGAGTCTCTGATCCTAAGGTCAGAATACATATTTTCAAATTGGGTATTGAATTGGAGAAAAGGAAACGACAAATATCTAAAAAAAAAACTAATACTAAATGAACCAGGTGAGAGAAAAGAAGAAAATACAACTTTCCCAATACACTCATTTAAAAGCTTCAATAAATGTTTCTTAACATGGGAGAATGGTACAGGTTGGAGTTGATCAATAGACGTTGAGTTAGTTACATTTGTCCAGTATTAGATTTTTCCCAACTCCTAGAGAAAGTGGGTGATAAAGTGTTACCATGGCAACAACTAATCATAAGCAAGGAAAGTCAGCTGTTTCTGTGAGTTAAGAGCTTAATTCTGAGCTAAAAATATTGTAACACTGGGCCTAAGTAAGCTATCTTTGTCTCAAATTTCAAGTAGAAGTTTAGCTTTAAAGCAATGCCGACAACACACAGAGACCTAAGAGTTTACTGACGTGTAAGAGTTGCAATAAGCTTGCTAAGCTAGCTTTTTCAGCTAGTGGTATTGCTAGCAATATTTAGATAACGGTGTCATGAACAACTAAATGTACAATCCGGAGATTTTTCACTAGTCTAAAGTCATTAAATTGTATTGATGGCAAAAAAAAAAAATTCAACACACTCTGCAAGTTTAAATTCTGCAAGTTAAGGCATTAAACTAACCAAGCCTTTCGACCTTGGAGCCGGAATGGTCGAGCTTGAGGTGGTGCGTGATTTCGACGGGCTTGTCCCGCGGATGCCGAAAGTGGACGATAACCCGCGCAAGAAATTCCCCCCATCCGCGGCGGTACAGGTGGAACGGTGGTTGGTCGACCTGCGGATTAGACATTGCACGAGATTAGCTTTAATATTCTAGTCTCTTCTAATTTTTGTACGTAGGTAATGGCATGATGTCAAACAGAAAAAATCTGCAATTGTGTTTTCTGTTCTAGGAAAATTACATCTAGAAGAAAAGGTGCGCTTATTTTGTCCAACGAAAAATCTTTATTCTAATGCATCATTCCACTACAACTTTCCATCCAATCTTTCTACTAACTTCCATCCCTCCAGCCTCTCTCTCGAATAAAATTGGTTATATTTATTATCGTCACCCATCCAATACCTTACCCATAATGATCATAGTGATCTCTTGACAGGTGTTTCCAACATGCCAAATTGTATGAAGATTAACCAGCTTTTATACTCGGTAGCTTTGGCGCTAGAACATTTTGTCTGCATCCAGTGTTTTATGTTTGATTCAAACAAGAACATCCTGCTAACAAAGTTTACAAAATGAAAATTCTGCTAGCAAATTTTTTTTCATCACCTTGACGACGTCGTTGGGCGCATAACTTGGATGCAACTTGAAGACCACCTGGCGTACGAGCTGACCCGGGCTCTGGTTGTCACGGAAACGAACGTAAAGCATCCACTTGTGTGAAGCTCGGCCGGGCCGCGACTCCAGCGATAGGCAGCGTGAAGTGTTGCCAACCACCAGGCTGAAAAGAAATTGGACAAGACTTTTTAAAGAGCTTTTTTAAAATACAGGTACAAATGTTGTTTTTGGTTCGTTGTACAACCAGCTACAGTCAACTCTGAGAGAGAGGCTGTATGGCTGTAAGTATTCTCATTCTTTCTTGTGTCTCTTATTCTCATAATATTGCATTATTTCATTCTTATGTTCCTAAAAACATTTCACTTTCAGAGTTAAGCTGTCTTCGAAAAAAATAGCGATGATCAACTACTATATCGACGAAAATAACAGTTGCTACTTAATGGTGTCACCGCCTTTTGAGAAGTAAGATATTTAATTTTCCTATTTAATTAAGATTTCTTGCACTTGAGACTGGATAACACCTATAGTCTGAATTGATGCTAACCTTAACCATTAATATGCATTTATGAATATTTCAGGTCTTAGTTATTTAATTGCGGGGAATGTTTTGTAAAATAATTGATAGCGACAAGCTCCATCAAGTGGTAGCTACCGTTACCAGGTGTTGCCAGAAAAAATACTAGAGGAGTTGTTTGACTTATCGAATGAGTATAGCTTCTAGAGCTTCTAGAAGTTCTATAGAAGTTCTATAACTTCTATAGTGGCCTACCCTCTAAGCTTCGGTAAGTTCCGCAACTTCTATCTACCTTTATCCAGCCTATTGGCACACAAAACACCAACAATTTAAAAATATACTTTACGACCACAAGCATAATAAGAATTTACGAGCAGCTTACAAAAATTTTGTTGGGAACGAATGAAAGGCAGAAAGTCGTATCTTAACAACTTTTGGTTTGACAAGGTGAACAGGTTAAGAACAGAACACTCACTGTTTCAGAGCACGGCCAATCATACGCATCTGCCGACACGGTTTTGCCGCCCCTTTCCAGTCGGATGGCGGTAGGTGTCTCGGCACTCTACTGCTTTTTTCAGGATTTACGGGCAATGACTTGCTAGCTCCTTCCCCAGTCTCAGTGGGAATATTAGACGGTGAAATAGTTCTGCTACACGAAGGCAAAGATAAATTTCTAATGGATAATGGTTCTTCCATAGAAGATGTATGTGGTTGACTTGTAAAGGGTGTGCTAAGGAGGCTAGAGTCGTCGACTTTACTGGTGGATGGTCTTGGACCGCTACTCGAGGTCGAGGGATCCGGAGGGAATGGATCAAGGTAAGAAGTGGGAGTGTCTTTGCTGGTGGAAGGTTCACTCAACGAGGGAATGGTTAAGGAGGCTGCTGCCCGACGCGTCATGGGAAGCCCGATGCTGCCAGGTACCATTGGAGACTGTGTCTTCTTGTCCCAACTAAGCAGCTTCTTGACAGCAGGGTGGATCCGGGTTTGCTCGCCAGATAGCTGGTGAAGCTGAGATAAATCAAATCTCCGTTAGATTGGTCGAAACGCATTACGTAATGCTCACAGGTGATCATTTGATATCTAAAAAGGCTTACTCCATGTGAAATCTAATTTAAATTGCAAACGCTTGCAAAGCGCGAGGTATTGATAAAAAAAAAACTTATTCCAGATTTTCTATGGCTTCTGCAGGAAAAAATACTTGAAAAAATTGAGGCTCGAAGAAACCATGCAAAAAAACAATGCATGGTAGCGACAATACTTACCGAGGCACTTGTTAATAATTCAGCTCGCGAGTACGCATTATGAACCAGAGCTCGGCGAAAATCTGCAAGGGTTTCTTGTGCCCGGCTCAGAGTCACCTGCACTTCGGCTAACTGTTCCTCGCGAAATTTCTCCTCAGTCGCAAAATGCTTTTTTACAATTGCTCGGACACACTCCTCAGTATTTTTGCGCACTGAAAACAAGCCACACGATTCTGAGTTTGAGTCTGCCAACGCAGTACCTATGGCAGTTCACTACACATTTCTAGACACAGTTCCTATTTGTTAGACTTGCCCATATTGAAAAGTAAGCATTTATTTATGAGTAGAGAGAGAACAAGAAATATATGAACATCAATCTCACATACCTTCCTCATCTGACAGATGTGGTCGTTTCGGAAGTGAAACCGCAAAATCCTCGTAATCGGGATCCTGAAGTTTACGCTTTCGTTCTGACATATCAACCTTCAATGATGAAAAATCTGCAAAAAAAAGATGTACTTAATATTTGATATATTGATGTAAAACGATTACGTTTCACTCCAATAAGATTTTTGCTCAAATAAAGCTATTTAATGTTGAGCTACAGTAAATTTCCAAAATTGTCAGTGGAGCCGGCCATACATAACCAAAAAACATCAAGACGAACACGAAAGAAAGCATGTTTTTGTCATGTGGAATCAATGCCAGCGACAGAAATTAGAGAAACTGGGAAAATAACTAAATGAAAGTATTTTATTAGTCATACACGATCATACCCATTAAGTTATCGCGTAACTAAACGAGCATTTCGGTAAAATTCATGCAAAATGAGCGCCGCGCAAACGAAATCCCAGCGACCATCTTCACATCTGCCGATGAGCGCGAAAAATGAACAGGCAATTAATAAAACGAAATGCTAAATACCGAACCTAAGCCATCCATAAATATACTTTCCGTCACTTTTTACGTCTTCCGTGCATTTTAATGAAATGACATGAAAATCCTTTTTTCTTTCATTGTTAGTAACGAAAAAATTTGCCAGTTAAATTTCATCCCATTTTAATATATTATAGATGTAACAGTCATCTCCACTGATATCCAACACTTTCCTTTTCCTGTAAAACGTTTGTCATGTCAAGATGCTTTGAGCTATGATAAGAATTTGTTTACCTACTAAATAGGTTTAGCAAGAAGTATTTTAAAAAACCCGGCTTTGAAATCATAACTGAAATTTAATTCATGAGCTGGTAGCAATGCTTGAGGGCAGCCCTGCTGGTATCTTCGTTTGCAGGCTAGGCTAAAGACAGATTAAATAAAGCAAATGAACACAACAGTTAACAATTTCGTTTTTATTGATACCTTATTCACTAATCTTTTTGTGTGCTAAAGGCAATCTCTAGCTTTTCAGAAAATGCCAGCAGTAAAAATAAAATCCTGCAGGCACTCTTGTAGGAGCAAGTTTATTCGTGTGATTTTCTCCCGAGCAAGACATTAATTAGCAGTTAGAGCTTAGAACACAATGTGGTAGATACTTGAGCTCACGCATCCTGAGTTGATGTTCAGTGTAAAATTTCTTTAAAATCTAAGCGGTCCTGATTTGACTAGATCCATGAGGAATAATCACGTTTTGGTTTTCTCTTGGCACATGGGATTACTCGGCTAAGACTGGAAGACCAGGAAGACCTTCACTTGCTCACTGAGCAAAGAGACTCAAACAGTTGGGTGTCTGCCTCAACCATCGTGAAATCATGTTGAGCCTGCAGCTGCATCAGCGAGATCTGAGAAACAAGAGGACATTCAAATGCCTTGTAAAAATGACAAAAAGTAAAATCTTGTAGCAAATACTTTACCAATATAAGCTGCCTTATCATGATCAATTTTTAACAAAAGAAACTTACTCATCATAGTTGCTTTTCCTATTGTGAGGATATACACTCTGTGCATTTAGACAATATGTCTCAATATATCAAAAATCAAATAATTAACCAAAAGAACATAATTCTTTAAACTGTTCATATAAAATGAAAAATAGATATGCAAGTACACATTTTAGTTAGGTAACATGATATTCAATCACCAGTTTCTCACTGTGGCTGAGAAAATTCTCAAAAAAAATTCTCATATTTTGCACATGCATGTTGAGGATATAATCATCGAAGGTACCTTGGTTGCCATGCCAGAGGAGCGGTCGCCGTCAATGCCTGCGTGTTGACGAGCTTGCGCCAGACGGCGGGCTACGCGTGCTCGCTCAATGTCTCGCAGTTGCGACAACTGAGTGGAGAGTTCAGCGGCACGTGCACATTCGCGTCCCTCGATTCGTTCAGCGGCAGACAAAGCTGCAGTTGAAATATAAGTGTTGCACGCTACGTTTATGCAGTGCCAGCCTCTGTGGCTTGTCTATTTTATCAATTGAAAAGTTATATTGATTCTGCAGGTGGAAATTTCAAATAACAACTTATATTCATTCTGAAACTGGTGGCATTTGCTTCTAATGATATAGAATAATAAATGATCAAGGATGGTTCTCCATGTGTGAAACAAATATAATTAAATAGTTTTGACCAAGAGCTTTTGCCAATTTCCGCTTCCTCCAGTATATGATACAAAACAGGGGTTGCCATTGAATGACAGGCCAAAGTCTACAATATGTCACCAGTAAAGCATGGATATAAAAAATTAAGAATAAAAATAGATGGAAATAGTCTTTAAGCGATAAATATGTGTAAGAGCATTGAGCCGTGAAGTCCGCACCTGCGTTTCCCTGATCCCTCGCGTCCACTGCAGCGGCGGCCATGCACTGCAAGTCCCTGGCTGCGCTGGCCAGTGACTCATTGCGCCAGCGGACTTCCGACTCGCGTTCTGCCAGTGCAGCTTCGCGGGTAGCTAGTCCATCCCTCTCACGTCTCAACTCCGCAGCCAGAGCCGACGATGACAGCTTTAGTTGTTCGGTGAAGCGGGCCACCTCGGTAGAAGTGTGCGTTGTCAACATGTCACGCTCTTCTTGCAGCTTAGCAAGGAAAGTGGAGCGCTCCTGAGACAGCAATGGTGGGGTTCAGGCTGATTGAGATAAAATTTTCTTTTGTCTGGGGCTAATGGTTTATCTCCTTTGTACAAGAGATTTGGGTATAAATGTGTTTAGATTGTGGAAAAAAATTGGTACGATATATTTATGCACTGATTAAGGTGCATTGAGATCTTTTCCAAGATGTCAACCAATGTTGAAATTAAAAATTACTATGGCTTAGTTCTCTGCTGATTAGTACACTTGTTAGTTGCTTGATTAATTACACTTAACCTGCCCTGATAGCTAATTAGAGAAACAAAACCCAGCTAAAGAGGATTCCTAGCTTAAGTCGGTTCATTGTTATTCCCTATTATCAGTAACTATGCACAAAAAATACACTAAAGTATTCTACCTGTTTCAGTTGTTCATTGAAGTTTGTTCGTTCATTTCTCAACATTTCGGTGAATGCACCAAGTTCTTTCCTCATCGCTTCAAAGTTTTCTTGCCGCGCTCCTTCCATTTCCTTCGCAAACTCACTTCGCTGTCTCCTCTTATCTTCAGTGAATGATGCTATCTCCAAATTAATTCTTTCAGCCATCGTTTGTTCCCGACTCTTGATTTCTCTGACGAGGAGTTCTCTGCCCTTATTAATTTCGTCTGCAAATAGAGCCCTTTCCCGCTCGGCCTTCTCCACAAAATCCTGTTGAGCCTGTTTGCTGACTTTTCCTGCCATGCTGACTTCTTGCTGCATATCTTTAAAGGCCGAACGTATTTCCTGCTTGACATCTTGGGCGAAGTATGCCTGGCTGGCGTGGAGCGACAGAGCGTCTTGTTGATGGTTTCTGCTCTTATCCTGAATTCACAACAATACCCTTGTGTAAGGTCATTACTGGAATAAAAAACGGTAGCTGAAAAAAGCCTGGAATGGCATCAAATATATGGTTGAAATTACCTGAAAATCAAAATTCCCATTACTCATAGTGTGCTGGGTGACCGGAACTTGCTGCGCTGGCGGAGGTTCGGAACGCTGAGTTAGTGCAGCTTGAAGCTCCGCCGTATCACGTTGCCAGCACTTTTGGTGTTCTGCTAATGCTTTCGTCAGACCTAGCACAGTACAAAAATGTTATCCTGCTGGGACTTCAAACAAGGGTTGCATTCTAACTGCCAAGCGAAACTTCTATTGTACCAACCATCTTCATGAGTCCAGAGCAACTAGCAATTGATTTTAAATTGTTTTATGAAATCCTGTCTTTATTATAAGCGTGTTAGTTTGAGGTATTTATATTTTGTAGCCTTTTTGGGATCTCTCTGCCAAAACCTCAAGTGGTCTAGAATATGGCTTCTCAAATAGGCCTGTATTTTGGAGAGGAAATTAAAAATAAAATCTCCAACAAACCTTTGAGCTGCAAACCAAGAGTGTCCATACCCCGGGCCACGTCGCTCTGTTCTATTAGCGCAGCTTCCTGGGTCAGCACTTCCCTACGCCGGCTTCCTGCCATCGCAGCCATCTCATCGCGCAGGCTAGCAGCCAACATATCAAGCTCCCTGCGCATCCTCTGTCCGTCAAGCTGGGCATCGACAGCCGAACGCGAGACCAGCGTCTCCAGCAACCTCTCCAAACGAGAATCGCGATCTTGTCGAGATTCGAGATCCAATCGTAAGTCTCGCTCAAGCCGTCTGTCATGGTCTCGGTTACGTTGGTATTCATCATAATCTACATGATGATTACGGTTTGCCGATATTAAGTTTTGATCTTCCCGATATCCACGATCAAATCGATTGTCTTGATTCAATTGTCGTGGTGATGGGGACCGGGAATCGTTCTGTCGTGTTGGCAGGTCAGAAGTTTGCGTGTCAGAGATTGGCTTCTGAAATCTCTCTTGCTGTATAGACGGCATAGTTTTGTGATTCTCTTGTGGTAACTTTGATTGCGAAGAGATGTTTACCTGCGTAGTTGATTGTCTGGGTAAATCAGTGGAAAGTCTATGGAGATCAGATGAGCTGTTAGGCTGCAAAGCCTGGTCTTGAGTATTTTTAGTTCTTAAAGGGAGGTCTTCAAATTTTTGAAAATTCTTTGGTTCAAATTTGAAGTTTGTGAAGAGTTGTGGTTGGTCGTGATTGATAGCTTGCTGTGAAGGTTTTTGAAGTACATTTTCAGTAATAATATTTGAAAACTGCTTAGGTACAGATTGAAAATTATTGGAGGGTTCATTTTTTTCTAAAATGTAACTAGTGTCCTTTGATGGTTCCATACAGGAAGTTGTTTTGTTCGTAATGTGTTGTGGTTGGTTTAGGGTGTAGTTCAACTGTTTCTGTGGGTCAGTGGAGCTTTTAGAGGCTGTCTGTTGTTCAAAAAGATTACCAGGTTGTCTTGGTTGCTCAATGGAGCTACTAATTGGTTTTTGTGGTTGCAAGGGGCTACTATGTTGTTCATGTGCTCTGTTGGTATGAGGTGGACTGGGTAAGGGCGCTTCTTGCAAGTGTGTTGGCGTTTGGACCCCTCCCAGCCATGACGGTAGGTCAGGGTCAGTTCGGCCTGGAACGGAATGTCCCCCCTCTGATTCTTGGAACAGTCCGAGTGGGTCGGCAGGGCCAGGACGGGGTCGTCTTGGCGTTGGCGTAAACTTCGGTCGCTCTGTCGGAGTTTGTATTGCAGTAGAAGTGGCAACGGGAGCGGTGTCTCGGGAACGTCTCGGTGCCCGGGGTGAAATGGGAGTGGGATTTGATACTGAGGTTTCTTTTGGCTCTTCGTGCAGGCCAAGCCAGTCAGAGCGAGCTGGGAACATTTCGGCGAGCAGTCGTGATTTTCCGCTCAATGCTTCTGTGGTTTTTGCAGTAGGGATGGATGTTTTGAGAGCTGGATCTGAAGACTTTATGGCCTTGCCTTTGCGTTTGGTGACTTTCAAGCCGAACATATCGGCATCCAAATCGTCTACATCCTGTTGAGTATAAAATAATTAATTGCAGTAGTCTACTTTAAAAACTGATAAAGGGGAAATTTTTACCACCATCAAAGTCTCTGTAAACTAATTTCTAATCTCCTAACAGAACATTGTTAAAGAAGTAACATTTTAGCAAAAAATATGATGAGTTTCTAGATTTGAACGACAGACCTGCACTAGTCGAGCAATTTCCTCGGGATCAATATCAGACATTTCCGAGTCATCTTCGTCAAACATGATCAAACAGGTGTGAATGCTTTTCAGAAATTGTCACGGCCTCTAAATAAATCTGTCCAGAAACACAGGTAGCAATCTCTCCACGCAGCAGGATTGATTCGGAGTAATGCATACAAAACAGTAGCTTGTTCTAGGTTATGTTTATACTGACGTTTGTGGTTGCCATAGCAACAAGAGGACAGCTGCTAGCGCTTATTTCGAAAACCAAGCCATTTTTCTGCTCAAAAGCTCCCTTCCTTAGGTTATATTCGGCTCTCTTGTAAACGAATTTGTTCTGTTTTACAAGTGTTTTTATCGCATATATCACCAACTGGTGGAAATTATAATTCTTGCGATAAAGACTAAGACACCGGACTAGAAGTCTCAGCAACTAATTAGCCTATTCATTATTTTAGTTACATGCACTTAGGATGCCTGAACTAGGTATTGTTTTAAGTTTTTGTTAATTTTTTGTTTCACCCTTGATAAAGTAACAAGAACAAGTAATGATACTTTGGGAAATTTAGTTGCTCTTTGCTTAGCATTCAAAACCCAGTTTAAATAGTTTTTGACAGTTGAACCATTTAACAGGAGTGCTATGGTAGTATGATAGCTCTATGCTATGATGGGGTAAATAGTGCTTTCAGGTACTCTATGGGGTAAAATGCCTATTGATTCCAAATATCAATGAAAATAGAGTAGGAAAAGGTTTCAGTTTGTTCAGTTCCAGTACACAGCAATAAACATTTATTTAATACAGCCTTGAGTATCCTTTGAGGTTCATACAGGCAAACATGCAATTGCTTTTCAACGTCTTACATAAGGGCAATAGCACGAGAGTGCAACAATTTAATATAGAATATAATCTTTGGGCGCCATGTGTGATTGCAAGTACAGTTACTTAGGGTGTACATTCTTAAGTTGCTTTTTAATTGCAGAGATTATAACGATGAGTTTGACACATAAAATAAAAATTAACTAATCTCGATTCAGACTTGAGAAGAAAGTTTGCATTCTCACAAGTGCCTATGGCTCACGTAGATAACGCTTAAGGCTAACCAATTGCCAAAGAGCTACGCCAATGGATGGGCAATCCCAATGCAATTTTTTGAAGCTGTAGGTCTTCAAGCCTCTTCTCAAGATGCTAAATAGTATAGATTCTTGCAAAAGTGTTGTAAGCTACCAACTATCATTGCATTTGTGAACAATGTAACCCACAACCAGAGCAGACAACGCCAAAAAGGCACAAATTACAGAGACAGTTTTGACAGCGGCTTGCTGGCTACCAAATCTACAGGGATTCCCTAGATTCTTGAATCACCTTTCTTTTCTCTCACTTCTGAAGTTCTTAGTTCTGATTTATAATTTAAAAAAATAGTACAAAAACTTTTCTCCCAGCTAAATAGATTTTAGTAAAGAATAAAGTGCAGTATTAAACCTCAGCAGTCTCCTACAGATATATGTGTATAAAAGCAACGGGCAATAGGTGATTTATGAAATAAACTGTCCAGTGATCAAAACCAACCCTAAGCATCTAGTAATGTTTCGTATAACTATTTATGTGATAGCGTTGATAGTATTTCTAAAGCTGATCTATTATTATTGCACCTAACAGGTTAATTGTGTATTGAGAAATGTTAATTAAGAAGGGGTCATCCAAAGAGATGAGGCTATAGGCTAGAATGCCAAATAGATGTAAACAATCTTCCATGGAAGAATCGATATCCCAAAGAATGACGAGTTACCCCGACCCATACTTTTCCTTCCCAATAAAATAATAAACAGAGCAAAACTGCAAATAAATTTAAACCAGTTGCTGAATAGGAAATATGTGAGGTTAGATTTTGCCCAGCAAGCCTATCGTCCCCGACTAGCAAGTCATTCCGTGCCCCTCGTACTTGACCACGAGCTTCCGCACAAATTCGGTGACTTCGGTGCTGAGCCCCAGTCGTGGTGCTTCCTCCTCGAAGAACGCCACACCGCCCATGCCGACGACGAATCCGTTGAGTCGAGCGGCAGCGTGTGAGCGGGTGACAGTGTTGGGCTTCAAGCCAATTGCGGTCATCAGCCAGGCATGCTGCTGCAGACGGTACTTTTGATGGTAGCTGGACAGAATGAAGTTTAGAGTTGTTAGTTGGCCAAGTTTGGTGTAGGTTGCAATACCAAATATGTTTGGTTTGCTGTCAGCAAACTTGGTATATGAGTGTCAAGATCAAAACAAAATATGTTAATTTGTGTTATAAATGATGAATTTTTGTAATTAGTAAACAATGTCGTTCCATTTTTCGTTGAATAGTACATAAGAAGTTATTATGAGAGGCTGGGTGGCATATGAAGGAATATCTTACAGCACATTGTAATTCTTGTATTTTTTGCAATTTGTCTTACTTTTTGTTGGATAAAGAGGTAAAGGCTGATGGATGAAGAAGAACATTTAAGAACTCCAGGATTGATGGAAGTGATTTACTTTTCATATTAAACTACCCTTCTATGCCTCTCTTAACATTTTCTCAAGTTGCCATATAGATCTGCTTCAATTTTAACTAACTCAAAAATTAATGCAATGGAGTCCCTAACACACTGTAGGGTGGCTGTAAAATGAATTTTAGAAACTATCTAATTTCCAGTTACTTTCAAGCATAGAAATCCTTTGATTTGTGTCAACCGGTGATGATTGTAGGTCCGTGCTGACTATTTATAACTCATAAAAAAGTCGTGATTTTCAACTTTCCACACTGGTATGGGTAGCGATCATGTAACCTATTCGTTAGAGATCCCGCACATTTTTTTCGGTTAATTCCAGGGGTCAATACACGTTATTTGACAAGATAACAAGCGGGATCTCCGAAGAAAAAGTAACATGATCAATACGATGGAGCTTTTAAATGGCATTCACAGAACTTGATAAGTCGCAAAGAACTCACTCTTCTGCAGCATGGAACTCCGTGGCTGACAAAACCTTGGTCACCAGTGGTGCTTTGCGTTTAGCCTGCTCAACAATGAGTGATTCCTCGGCTAGTTTCTTTTGCTCATCGTCGTGGGTTAGGATCAGCGATGTATACTGCTGAGTCATGCGTGCCGTGGGCTCATGGTTTGCCCAGAAAAGCGACAGGAGCTCTGCGTAAGATGTCTGAGTCTCATCGAATTCAATTTCAATGCTCTCAGTGTGGTCTCCACTGCAAAAAACCAGAGACGAGTGTTTTTTTTTTAAATTTTGTCTGATAAAAATGAGCAACTAATTTTTCCTCAAATGCAGGAAATTGAAATACAATAAAGTGAATAACCAATAAATGTGCAAGTGTTGAACAAAGTATTTATTAAATGCAAAAAGCAGAAAAAAATTAGAATTACTTATGTACATTTTCTTACAGATTACTTGAATTAATAGACATTTTTGTTAAAGTGAGCTCTGAAAATTTTTTACTCACAGGTCGTGGTATGTAGGGCCTGGAGTTGAGCCACCTGCATATCCAACTCGAGTACGAATCACGCCCTTCTGCACGCCAAACAAAGAGTCTGGAGCCCAGAAGCAAGCCATTGCAAAGGTGGCCTTCTTCGTCGGGACATTCACCTCATGTAGAATCTTTGCCATGGCCTAGAAGCATATCACCGTGAGATACAAATCCAAAAATTAAAAATAAAACGTAAGAACGACACGTGGAATCGCTTACGTTAAAGGATTCGGTGGTTCCGGTAGGGGCTCGAAGGTGTAATGCTAGTCGACTGAATCCACTGATAATAGTGTTAAACATCCTGTATGACTTGCGGTTAGATTTGAGATAAGAGAAGGAGCAGTTGAGCAATAAAAGGAATGCCACAGGTACAGGGACCAGGAGTTGCGCGACTAATCTTTGATTATGCAGGAAAGAAATGATGACAGGTTTTCTTGTTACATAATATTGTTAGGAATGTTTGTATGATTAAAGCGATGACTCACTAGACGCTAGTAGATTCAGTATTAGGATGATATTCGTTCGAGAATTTTCGAAGCAATCGACGGACGTAGGGCACGCTACCAGAATCTCAAATGACAGCGGAAACTTATCAGCTGTCAGGCAACAAATACAACGCGTACCTACTGCGATTTATGGCGGTCTTTTTGGACACCCGTTCAAACGATGAAATTCTTTATTCACACAATTTATCACAATTTAGTATCCGTCTGCCTGGGTGATACATATATTTAGGGAAAAATTAACTCATTATTTGAATATAGAGCGTCGTTATACCGGTTATACGCTTACCAAGTGTCAATTGTCTGTAAAAATATTTATTTTTTTGCACTGGCTAACAGCGGATTTTTTTCTCAGAAACCTGCAGAGTGCCAAATATGGCTATGGATGGCTTTGGTTCGATTCCAAAAAAGGTCGTAATGCGGAGACTTTCGGTCTTTTCCGAGATGTTCAGAAACCTATCACTTTTGTTATACCCTGTATTCAGATATTTGTTGAAGTCTCATATAAATAGAAAAAACACAAAGAAAATTGCAAAAATGTTTGGAATTTAATAGTGGTTAGTGAGTTGACAAACATTGAATTTAAAAGTTCGTATATATTTCTTCGTTGAGAGTTTTTATTGATTGTTCTGAAAGTATATGCCAGTGTAGTAGTGTAGAACTGCATTTGCGATCCCCTCCTCTGTATTTGATACAGAATTTCAGCTCAAAATATTTTTCTGACCTTAGCACCATAGTTTTGAAGAAAAAAAAGATTTAAAACTTTTTGTTTTCTTCATTTTTCATCGTAGAAATGTCACAGATGCTTTTACCCTTGATCAAATACCATACACAGACCCTTCATGAAGTAACAGGCATAAATAGCGAAACGTCAGGAAAAATAGTCGTTTCACTTACCATTCAAAAACCTTGTCTGCCTAATATTTGCCTAATAACAAATACCTTACTTTTCACCTAACACCTTCAAAGCTTATAACTCATAGCTAACTGGAAATTGATGCTTTGTCAGAAAAGTACTGACTTTTGAGTTGAGGTAGCTTCATAAGGTTTTAATCCACTTTAGTTAATTGGGAGATCTAAAAACAAGTTTTAGCAATACATTAATTAAGGACATGAAATGTCATTATTTAAAACATGTGGGACTTGAAAACAGGTGTCCAGATGGCTCTAACCTTTTCTTCGTCTCGAAATGCTTTACCGGTTGTATGCAACCAAACATACAACTGAGTAACACGAATTGCATACCTTCAGTTACCCATGGAGACGCCGAGATCAAGTTACCCATGGAGACGCCGAGATCGCTCGATAGAGCTTTTAAAAGCTGCTTTCTTATGTTACCACGGGTATATAGCAATTTTTATTAGTATAGCTATATATATATTTTTTTAATTTGGTAATGACGCTTAATTTTTCTATTTAGACAACACACGAATTTTAATGTGTTTACAATTTATAGCGAAAGAGAGTGGCGTAATTTACTAAACAACGACTCATGTAAAAGAAGGACCTGCAATCTGTAATGTAACCTGTAGAAGGTTCCTGTAATTAAGGTGTAAATAAGTAAAAAATATAAAATTTAATACCGTTTAATACGTATACAATTTCCTACAGAAAGTACTTTCGAGGGGTGTGGGTGACATAACCACCTCACGAACTCGAGGGATAGTAAAAAATATATTTGTGAAAGGGGAAAAATTATTTTATTTTCAATGTCATATTTCTAGGCGGCGAATCAAATCTAAAGTAGCCAAGGCCACCATTTCCCGCACTACCCTCAACACTGAACTGCAACGTCGGCTGCCTACCTCCTAAGCTGAAAACTGTTTCTTAAGCAACCTCTACCGTCTTTACCTCACATCCAGTCACCACCATCTATCGCCGACTTCGATATGCGTCTTTGGCTATGGCACACAACCGACTCGTTTACCGGTCCTAGCCACCAAACGCCACAGCGTCGAACTGGTTCCCCCCGACGACCGCTAGTCGCTTATAAAAGCATTCTACCGGGCCGGGCCGAGGTTTCGTTCGTCTGTCCCACTCCTGCCGGCAACATGGTGAGATTTTCCACTTGTCTTCCGTTTTCTCTGCGATTTTCTATTGCCAGCTTCTGCCGCTAGTGTCTATGGATACATTGACACGGCGCCATTTTGGAATCTTCTTAGTTGATGATCAATCTTTCGGTTCATGACTGCTAAATAATAGTATTCTCTTATTTAGTCAGCTATGTCTTCTTATGAGGGCTATGTACCCTTGGTATACGATCACAAAAAAGCCAAAGATTTTCTTTGGAGGCTAGGAGACAACATAAAGGTTCAAGAAAATATGTTCTAATCCAAAATTCTTCAACAGTGGCGCTGGCTTACGCTGCTGGTGACAGCCCAGATGGTTGCGCTGATCACATCTGAGTCCCTCATTGCAAACAGGTAGGCGTCCACAGAAAACCTTTTAGTAACTATTTTACAAAGCACACTCTCACGCTACACTCTTTGTCTCAGATCTTCGCTGTATGGCGATCACGTTACTCGAACAGTAGCTACCTCGTGCAAACTGGACATACCCAATTGCTTCTGCTCCATGCAGCCTGTTGAACCCGAACAGGCACCTCCACCCTACCCCTGCATATGGGACGCCGTGACCTGCGAGTGCGGATGGGACGTCGCCGGCTTAGGCGTCTACACCGGTGTCGGCCCCGCCGTCCCAGCCGACAAAACATGCGTAGTGGACGCTCGGAACTGCTTGTGCTTGGTCGGATCGCTGCCCTTGGAGCCGGAGGTTGTCGTCACACCGGTTAACATCGAAGAAATACTCACCAACGTAGATGCCCAGATAAACGCCATTCATGCCCAAGTGGCACCATTGTTGCCGACCATTCGAAATGTGGCTGAAAAACCGATAGGCGCAGTGGTAGCGCTGTCTTTTGAACAGCGAGAGAAGTTGATAGAGGAGCCTGTTTCGGTGCTGACGCAGCTGAAAGAGGTGGCTGGAAATAAGTTGAACTTTGAGAATTTACACGGCGGTGAAAAGGAAGCGCTGATGGCATTGCTGCGCGAAGAGAATGTGTATCTAGGCAAGCTGCGCAACGACACCATGTTTATGATTGGGCAGCTTGGTAAGACGAAGGTTGGTGAAGTGCAGCCGATGGTTGTGCGGCTGCGCAAGGTGTTGGCCGAATTGGAAATCGCGTCGCGAAAAGCGCCGAAATGAGGACGTGACGTGAAAAGTCACGTACGATCTGAAGAAACCTGGGACTGGATAAAAATTAACAGATGACAACCGACGGGGAAGACTAACGATGGTTGAATTAAGAGGTTTACTGTTGGTAACAGTGTAGCCAGGTGTTTATTAAGCAATTTTCCTTCGTATAAACTGGAGACTTATTACTTTGTCTTATCCTGTCAGGAATTTCATCTACTATTAAACATTTGAATGTCGTAGGATAACCATCAGAGTTTTTTTTTTTTTAATTTGGTTCTATGTAACAACCGCTTCTTAAACTCTTCCTGAAACTGAAACTCTTCTTTTTTCTATCACATTCCTGAATTCTTGTCTTGAAATTTGTCACATTACCAATGAGGGACGGAATATCTGCCCAATTTAGTTTTATATTTGTATTTGCTTTCATTTTCACGCGAAATCTCGTGAACTTTGATTAGCCTCCCTTCTCCTCGCTGAGTACACCCACCTTTAAGACTTTCTCACTGCTGACTCCATAAACCCCAGTGTAGTATTTTCAGCGTTAAAAACACCAGTAAAAATGGTTGCCACACAATCTTTCAGTCCATAAGCTCTTATGTGTGCCATGGAAAACTGTATGTCGGTCATTTTTTTGTCATTTTTTTTTTATTAAAAAATCTATGGACACAGAATTATGTTATCCGTGTAAAACTGGATATATCTCACAAACGATTCAAATATGTAATTAAATTAATATGTCACTATCAAAAATCCGGATTGTCCGGAAAAATATATTTTCATTTAAAAATAAATTAAATTTATGAACAAATCAATGCAATTTTTGTTTTTGTAATTTAAAAAATTTTCACATTGGTATTTGGTACTCCTCAATTTTCCATTCACTTTAAAGTCGCAGCACAAGACGGGCGCAGAAATAAAAAATAAAAACGATACCTGTCGTCATGACCGACATAAAAATAAAAACATCGGACTGAGATGACCTCAAGACCACGTGTAAGTGCGTCTCAAATCTGCGTCTGAACAAGAAATTCCTAAACTCAATATGCCATTTAAACTTCTTTCTTAGGTCACTACACCCAACGTCAAAATGACACTCTAAATAATGGATTCAAGATTTTAATCCCGCTTGACCTTTCGAATCGCTTCCTCAAATGCTACCGCCACTTTACTCAGTCGCGCCACGATCGGCTGCCCAATCTCTCCAATCTGCGCAGCCAACAACTCAGAGTCACGACTCACCGCGGTAAGGTACTTGACATCTCCGCTCAGCTGCGCCACGAGCGCGTGACCATCGTCGCGTTCTATACGTCCAATCAACTCAGCGTCCTTAATCATCTCCTTCAACTGCATCATAATTACGACCGACTCAGCAATTGTATTCTTCCGCTGCGCAAAAGTCAGCCCCTTCAACGCTCCTAGTGGTTCCAAAGCCATCCGTTGAGTACGTGGCAATAAATTTTCCAACGTTCCTATCAACGACAGCAAAAATGTCTGAAAACTAGTAATTTTATTTACCAAACTCGCCTCTGTCTCTGGAGGAGTGACGATAGCCCCCACTAGACACGTGCACTTTGAGTAGTCTGTCACGCACTTGTCGTTCGTGCTGATTTTCGGCTGATTAGAGGCAAATTGGGCTAACCCGCCCACGCCCATGTCCCAGCCACATTCGCAAGTGCTCGAATGGGTCAAACAGGCTCGGATAGGTTCTATCACGTCCGTGTTTGGTACCGTAACCGGCTCATAGTTGCACAGACATGTTGATAAGTCAACGTGGCAAGTCTGCGTGGATATCCGGGACGTTGAGGTTATGTTGGTTGATTCGGGAGGCGATTGCTTGGCGTCGGTGTTCCGTGCGAGGTAGATCCACAAGCACGTACAGGTGTCTAGGTTGTAATTGCAGCCGCCGAACGGGCGGTAGGTGAAGCAATTGCAAGTGTTGGGGTCCATTTCGCATCGCATGTTTAATCTGCCACTGAGAGAACATTTCAAAGAGTTAATATGTGCTTAAGTAGGCACTTTTTAAACATATATTTCCATTTTTTATGTACTTGTTCGACTATACAGACAGCGCTAAACAATTTAAATAAGCGTTACAGTGACGAGGGACTTTGGAGGAACTTTACTTAAAAAACTTAACTTCGCTTAACTCACATAGGGCCACTAGGTACCAATGTTCAGTTAAAAAGATAACTGGTATTTGGGATAGAAATAAAAGTGTCTGATTGGCTGTGGTAATGAAGATGACTGGCCGTTATCTATTGTTGTAAAACTGACCCACATTTAAGCTGATCATCCAAAAAAAAAGATTCCTGTTTTTTCGGCATGGTTATAATATTCAATTCTGTATTAGATGAGCTTAGGCACGATTGATACTGACGATAATAGCTTAGACGTGAATAGGCACAGAAACCCTTACAGTTCTAACAGAAATTCTAATGTCAAAAGTCGTCCAAGTATGTAATAACAACCGAACGGTTTGGCGTGTTGGAAACACTGGTTCTCGTTAGATCACCGAAGTTAAGCAACACTGCGCTGAGTCAGGTATTGGATGGGTGACCATCATACACATGACCAGTTCTGTTCTGGAGAGAGGTTGGAGGGATGAAAGTTAGTACAGCAACTTCATTCGCCTTGCTTATCAACCTCTCGACAGCATGGATTTGTGGAGGAATCCTGCTGTTCGAGTTGTACCGTCCTTCGGAAGGGACGTGAAGCCGGTGGTCCCCTTGGTGCTTTTCGACAGGAGTAGGCTACGTGCCGGCACCGAGTTTCCCCTCCTCCCTTCTAGGCTAGGTTAGGTTCATCATCATCCTCATCATCATCCACTCATTCACCGACGCCATTAGACCAGTGCCGCAGGGCCAGTTGTCAAAACAGTGCGTCGTTAAACACCACAAATAATAATAATAATAATAATAAACGTTATAACAACTCTACTGTATGCTCTAGAATATTTATCTATATTATAGTATATACTACACTTATAAATGTCCGCTAAGAAATATCGG
This sequence comes from Protonemura montana, assembly GCA_947568835.1. Taxonomy (NCBI): domain Eukaryota; kingdom Metazoa; phylum Arthropoda; class Insecta; order Plecoptera; family Nemouridae; genus Protonemura; species Protonemura montana. The sequence continues at coordinate 8,955,053 of OX387608.1, forward strand.
ATGAGAAACTCACGTGCCAATGTCCTTGAAGTTGAGTGTGGCGCTAGCAGACGCCAAGGTCACGATCAGCAACAGAAACCCGAACCACTAAGAAGAAAAATGTGTTAGGAAAAGCGATCCGCATTCTGAAGGAGCCCGAATCTACCTGAGGTGAAATTGTAAAAAAAAAACTTACATAACTTTAAATAAATCGGCTGAATTAAATGGGTCATTTTCTTAAAGATGGCGCCCAGCGAAAGTCAGAACTAGCGCTGCGAGCGGTGAAATCTGGCGATAGTATAGTGAAATAAACGGGCAGAGTTTTCTATGACTTTTCACGCCAAAAGAAGAGACGAAAACATGAATTTTTTTTTCTGATATTGACAAAAATCTCGTCGCGGAAATCGTGATAGAAAAATGGCTCTGAAATCTCACCATGTTGGCGGCAGTAGCGGGTCAGACGAACGAAACCTCGGTCCGGCCCGGTAGAATGCTTTTATAAGATGCTAGCGGTCGTCGGGGGGGGGGGGGGGGGGGGGGGGGGGAACCAGTTCGACGCTGAGACGTTTGACGTCGGGTCAACGCGCCAATATTGGTTGTGTGCAACTGAAAACCTACATCGGTCTGCGGATAGCGCAATGTACAGGCTCTAGGCTCGAAGCCGGAACTTTGGGAAGTACTTTGAGATTCGATAAGAAGAAGCCATAGAAATTTTTTTAACTTTTTGGTTGAGCTTTGCGGGCGATTCGAGGGACAAAAAGTGCCCCTAAAGATTCCACAATACTGAAAATAAATATTAAATGTACATGTCCGGATGTCAACTTACATTTAAATCATATTTAAATATTTAGTTATCAATGAGATTCCAGTGGTAGCATACCAACCTATACTAGTCGCCTATTTTGATTAAGGGGGCCAAAAATAAACCATGTCAAAATGAAAAATACCACTGATAAGTAGGTTAGTACGTATAGGCCAATAAGTAAGTCAGACTTTTTCTGGCACAACATTTTTTGGTACATGTCACATGTCTTACAGGTAGTGTTTGTTCTATATTTTTAGCACATTTAAAAAAAATGCATTTTAGTTTACATAAGATTTTTACATTCTTTAGAGGCTGACAGAAAACTAAAAATTCGTATGGAGAGGATTTGGCCAGCGTGAAAAAAGAAGTCGTCTGGAAATGCATTTTCTGCTTAAGGGTAGGTATTCAAACGTTCAGTATGCAAATGCAAATAAAAATAATAAAAAATCAGTTAAAGAAAACAATAAGACTTTTAAAATTATTATGAAGACTAATACCTTCTCAAAAATTGATGCCCAAACGGGAATTTGCAATTTAAATAAGATTTAAAGAGTTGCCATAAGAATTGCACGTATTCGCTGAGCTCGCTCATCCAATAAACAAGATTAAATTACTAGCGATCCTCAAGCCTAAACAAAACCTCTCTGACATTTCTGACATTTCTTGCTAATTGAGATTTCTATCATTCATGATTAAATAGATTCAACAAATTAACCACCCACCCCATTTCACAGAATCACTTCGCGGACGTCCGATCGCACACGCTATCAGAGCGAGCGAGAGCGACATGTGTTTGTAAACACACCCCTATGCCATTTGTGTACCCCTTCCACCCTTCCCAGTCCATCGGCGTTCACCACAGATTAGGGGGAGATCGCCGTCTGACTGGAGATCCAACAATCACATCCGTGCTTTTGTCTTCTCTCCCTCCCCCCCCTCTCCTCTACCAGCAATATAATAGTCATCAGTGCTGCAAACTCGGGAGTTTAATTATGACATTGGTTATACGCCGAATGGAAAACTGAAAAGAGCCAGCTGTCTCGATGGGATTTGTTAATGCAGTGTTGTTTTCTCTGTGCATGCTGCTTTCGGATTGACAGAGACATTCGTAGGATCGCAGTGTTCCAGTTCCGTACGAACGTCATTGCTAATTCAAAAATACGTTAAAACATACCTTAAAAGTGTCTATAGCGATTAGTGACTGAAAAGTGCGATGTTATTTTATTTAAGGGGAAATTGGCATCTAGAGATTTTGGACACATTTTTCTAGAGATTTTCTGGCCGCAACGATGGAGTTCAAATGCTAGAATTTGAATTTACTGACCGCAAAATGTTTGGTGCTTTGGTGCTTAAAAAAATTGTCCATAAGATTAACACAGAGACATTTTTGACCCCTAGCACCTAGTACATTGCACTGGTTTGCACTGGTTGGATATATTCCGTATTCAAGGTAACAAAAAAAAAATAATACGATTATTAACAACAACAAAATTTCCTTCAGAAACAGCAGCCTTTTTACGAAAAAATGTGTCAGTTTTTGAGTTAATTCCTTTTATATTTTCGTGTTGATGGAGGTGCCGTACGCTTCGGCTAAAATCTGAAATCAACCTTTTTTTGGATATGCTTAGACTTTTTCGTATACCGCATTTCGTGTATCGTGTGGTCACAAAAAAAAGATCCCGTACGCGCATATAAAGCCAAAGAACTCTTGAGGACTTTTTAGGGTGCCCCATAAAAATCACCAAACCCACAACATCCAATTACACTCCGAGATATTCACCAATAGTGTCGATCACAATGCAATTTCGAATTGTCAACCGGTCGGCATCCAGCGACACCAACAAAGCGAGCGGATTTAATGAAATCCCGACAAGACACCTGCCCCTATGTCTTGCGTCCCTTAATCAACGCCGCCCTCGCCGTTAAAAACCGGCCAATGGGGGACGGGCGTCGGCGCCGCGACGCTTTGTGTGCGCAATTCAATCAATTACAAGTGGGCGGGGACATTGTTGCGTACCCTTTGGGAGCAACCCCTATTGGTGAACGTTTTGGGTTTGGATTCATCGGACTCTGATTGCATTAGAATTGATTGACCAGTGGGATTTAGCGACGCACTGTTTTGGCAACGGGACCTGTGGTACTGGTCTTATGGCGTCGGTGAATGAAAGGATGATATTGAGGATAATGATGAATCTAGCCTAGCCTAAAAAAGAGGAGGAAAAAAAGGTGCCGGAACAAAGCCTACTCCTGTCGAAGAGCACCAAGTGGACCAACCGGCCTAACGTCCCTTCCGAAAGACGGTATTACGTGAACAACAGGATTCATCCGTAAATCCATGCTGTCGAGAGATTGATAAGATTGGTGAATGACGGTGAAGATGAAGATGAAAATTAAATGAAGATGAATTTGAAGACAAACGTTTAGAAATGATGACAGTGGCGATTGCTCACTACTGTTTCATTGAAAAATTTTCAGATTTTCTGTTGATAACGAGGTTCTGCCAACAAGAGCTCTCCAATCCTCTTTGAAATACGGGAGACATCGTGGCAGGAGATTTTAACCATCGAGTTTATAAAGAGCCAGCGTTAGTTCTAAGCTTTCTGCTGAGCAAACGAGCTGATAACACGTGGTAACGGTAGACGCCATCCGATGGCGCCTTCGGCTGTCCAATTAAACACACCTCTAAAATTAAATAATTACGACTCAAAATATCGATACATTCACAGAGGTTAACATTAATAAAATATCAATTGAGAGTAAACCAGTCTCAAATGCAAGTCATCTGCGAGAAATAACGATATGACATTTTTTAATACTTAAAACGAATGAGAGTCCACCAAGTAGCAACCATCATTTTGGTCGGTAAAGTAGTCACAATTGGCTGTCGTTTTTTGTGAGAACAGTTTTACCATCGTTAAAAGATCCTAAAGTTCCTTGATAGATGGTTTAATATTAGCACTCGCCATCTGTCTAGCCTATAAACTCGATTATTTAACTATATTTAACATGAGTAGCAATGCAAACTTAACTAATTATAAGTATTTCCTTTTACGCTATACCAATAAAGTCATAACAAATTACCCACACACACAGCCACTCCCGCATGAAAAGGAAGATAAGTTATTTGATCCTCTTATACGATGAATATCTACAGAGAGAAACAACATTACATAAACTTTTTGATTTATAAATGCAAAAAAGAGAATTTTGTTCCACATGGTCTTTACTGGTAAATTGTAATTAACATCTTCACACAAGCTCGAGCTCTAATAGATCCACGTTGTACATGTATATATACCACGTTTCATGGTGCAAAATTCTATATAACTCTATTGAATTGGCAATGAATAGCTCGCACTAGGGGTGAGTGGGGGTGGGTTTGGTGGGGTATAGGGGGTGGACAAGCCACTAAATTAGAGAGATTAATTTCCTTAACTTTGATTCGCAGAGAACCAATTAGCAATGCCGGCAATCAAACGATGCCGCGCGAGCGCCAAAGTGGGTATAGAGAGGTATACATATTTGGACGTCGACTGCCCGCCGACTGCCCGTCGTGACGCGAGATGGGCAGTGGCGGGCACAAATGACTCTCAGTTTTCAGGGTTAGATGCGATGATGATTATGGTGCTGAGGATAATAAGTTAAGGAGATGGTAAGCAGATTGGTAGACAGGTAGGCAGATAGGGCATATGGGTTGTAAGTAGGTCATAAAATGTTCATAATTTGTTAAGATCTAATTCAACGGTATTGTGTAGATCTGATTAAAATTTGGGTCGCAAGTTACTCTTTCGGAATCCTTCAGCTGTTTCGTTGAAAATACTGAAGCAACTGGAGGTTTTTATATTTGCTGAAAGATGACCAGAAATTGTGAAATTGAAACAAAAAATGTAAGTTAGTGGAAGAAGGCAGAATTTCATTTGAAGAGATATGAGGATGAGGATGAGGAATTTCCTTTTATGAGAGGAAACAAATAAATATGTTAAAAGATTGAAATTTCGTTCCCCATTGCCCTATTGCATTTGTGGTAAAATAATCATTTAACTGATTTTTTTCTAGGTCCATAGTTCCCTGGCCATACTTTTGTCACAGTGAAAATGATGTACATACAAATCATATTATTCTCTGAGCCTATTGTTCTAGTTCATGTCAAAAGGACTAATTACTAAACTAAATCGATGTTTAGTTAAACTTCTCTATTTTCCAGAGACTGCTCCAGATTGTCATCGCAACTTAGACGACCAAAGCAAAGGCAATCACAATGTTCCAAGCCCAATACAGATTTGCTCGTCCATTGCCGGGACAAACGTCCGACGGGGGGGTAACATTTCCATGAAGCTGGGGGCTTTGGGGGCCGGAGAGATGGGGTAAGGGGTGGGATTGGGAGACGCGAAGGAAACTTTTAATCAACCCACTCAGCCATTCTCTCGCCAAGTCTATTACGTCAGCTACGCCGCCATTTCGCGTCTGTTCTGCGATCTAGAAATTGCGAGCCACAGTTGCGGTCTACCAGACAGAAGACAATGCAGATTACTGCTGTGTTGTTCTTTATTTTACAGACCAAGATAGATTAGTTTAATCAAAAAATGTTCGTTTGGTTTTTAAATGTTTTTGCAATGTAAAGAAGTGATTACTATTTATCTGAGTCAATTTGGACAAAGCTCTTCACCATAAAATGTTGGAACTTGTACGGTTTGGAGTGTTGGTAACACTGGTTCTCGTGATATCACCGAAGTTAAGCAATACTGCGCTTGGTTAGGTATTGGATGGGTAACCATAATACATATGAAAATATATTTTTGGGAGAGAGGTTGGAGAGATAAATGATAGTGCCGCAACTGCATTAACATTGTCTATCTATACCTCTCGACAGCTTGGATTTGTGGAGAATTCATATTTTCGCGTTCTACCGCCCTTTGGAAAGGACGTTAAGCCAGTAGTTATCAAGGTGTTCTTCGACAGAAGTAGGCTACGTGCCGGCACACATTTTGCCCTCTTCCTTTTTAGGCTAGGTTACGTTCATCATCAACCATTCATTCACCGACGCAAGGAGACCCGTGCCAGAGTGTTCGTTGTCAAAACAATGCTTCGTAAAACCCCACTAATAAATAAATAAATCTAAGATTGAAGAATTGATATCGGTTGGCCTTCAAATATTGGAATTTCAAAATTCCAGGATATAACTGCTCAGTGTTGCTTAACGCTTAACGTCTTGGTTTGAATTCAACCAAGATAACCATGATAAAACCAAGATTAAAATACACCATGACCAAATCATTTCATCTAAAAGTAATTCTTTAACAACTGTAACTACAATTTTAATAAGTGTAAAAAATTTAACTAAATTTTCACGTATCACCGAGTTAGAGATGGCAAGGCTCTTGAACATATAAAATTGGAGAAAGGTTTATTGTTGTATCGCTGGGTCGACGCAATTTGGAACTTTGAAAGTACAAGACTGTAAGACCGGCTTATTGATAGATACTTAGTAAAATGTAACCCAAGAAACGCAGGTGCATCAAGTTTTAAAAATGGGCCTATGTTTACGAATTCATAGTGGTCAATACTTACCTCTGAAAAATGTTCCCCGTAAAAATGGTTTCATTGGGCTTTTTTTGTCGATTGCTCTGCAATTCTATTTCTGGTGCTTACCCGATGGTGTAGGAATTGATAACACATCATAAATGTTCCAGTCAAAACCGTTGGAAATATTAATAACAACAATAATACAAGTATAGTTTAGTGTCAATGTTCTCGTCAATGTATGCACATTTGACAATAAATTACATAGTATGTTTGAGACAAACAAGAGACGAATAGAGAACCTCTTAAATGCTACTTAAAGACTGTCAATCGTAGTGCACCAACATTTTTGGGACGTACCGTATCTGTGACAGTGACCCATGCCATATGATAATTATTTTTCCATCCCATAGTACGTTCCTCAGCAGAAGAGCAATTTCCATCCAACACTCACACAGCCAAACACATATGCAACTGGTGTGGCCATTGTCCGGTCACGTATTGTACCAGTCACAGCATTCCCCAAGAGAAAACCAGGAATCGAACCCGATAACGCCACTGAATACCCCGTGAGTGGGTGGCGCTAGGGGTGTAGGGTGGGGGAACGCGTTCCAACCGCGGCCCACTGGGGACAATGAGCGGACCGCCGCCGCCGCCACCGCCGCCGCTTGGCAAATGTTCTGCTCCGATATTAAGTCTGCGAGTTGATTAATTAGCAGGCGGTGGTACGCGCAAGAAGGACATAAAGCGCAACGAGCTATTAGCAGACCAGCCCTCGGATACCGAGGATGCAACACGTTCAAAGTGTTTACGAGTTAAATACTGAGTCTCAGAGCTGATTTAAAACTGAAGTATTCACGAAAAATATCAATTGATCAACACGGTATACTATACCGACGAATATGGTAGTTACTCCTAGGTGGAGGCATTGCTTTTTTGAGAGTTAAAACGTTTTATTTTGTTATTTCTCGCAGTTTACTCACATTAGGGACTGGAATACGCTCAAAAAGTCTTCATTGGTGCTAACTCGATAGCTTTATTTGACAGGCAAGGCTATCCCGGTATCAGAATATCTTCCTGATCGACGAATGGTGGGTGCTTGCATGGTAGGTTTCCTTTGGCCCTTTGAACATAAATGCGTCAACAGAAGAATAATCCTGCGATGGATCACTCTAATATTCAAGCCAATACTTCATCCCAATTTTCCTTCGGAATCGCAGTTTAAAGCAGAATTGCGTTGCAAGGTTACTACCGCCATTTTGTTAAACACAGCTGTTTGAAATTTTACGAATGACAAGCCTTCAAACATTGCTAACCTTGCATATTTTAAAGAAAAAATACTCTGTACCTGCCATTACAAATGATTATGATGTGACATGATAAATGATATGTTTATGACAATTTGACTTGAGTTTTGAACGTACCTACGATTGGTTGTCTGACATTAAGAACAACAAGATGGCATCTTTATGGCCATTCTTTCCAGAAGACACTGTTTGGTCTCCAAGTTCTGCACCGGAAGTAGCATATTGCGGGACACGTGCGACGCGGCGAACAAAAGACAGCGATGAGATCCAATGGGCCGGCCCGAGGAAAACAGATTTTCATTAACGTCTCCTCGGCACACAGCTGAGCGGACTTCTCACTCCGACACATTATTAGAGGTATAATTTTGTCTCGCTTGCACCAACGCAGCACAACCTCGGTCTCTTCTCGTCGTGGGATGTTCGCTCTCTCTTACTCCCATGAGTTGGGTACAGCTAATCACAGCCACCCCTTGTAAATTAGCTTGCATCTCTTTCCTAGCGAAACCACAAGGCGGTGGAATTTGCTCGTTTGGAGTATCTAATGCTATATACCTTTATCATCATTTCAAATGGAAATATGGGACATGGAAATGAAAATGTTCAGAATCATAGAATTTATGTAATAAATATTAATAATTATAAACTAAATAACACAGATTTTGCTTCCACCATACACGATTCAAGTGACAAAAACCCCAAAACAGAGCCTACATAACAATTGCTCGAAAAAAAAAAACTGCCCAACAACCCCCAACATCACATCACCCCTGCCGGAATCGAACCCGCACCTCCCGGACATTGCTCCACGTAAATTCCTCGTCCTCTAATCGCACCAACTCCATCATCTAATAACTTTACCCAACCCACCCACACCCTCCGTCCACACACGGGCCCATGCATGTGAATCCAATCATCGTAACGACACGTTAATTGAGCTATAGACACACACATCGGGACTATCGTATTCATCAAGCTGGCGGATGGCTTGGGCGCAGGACGGGAGGGTTGGGTAGGTGGAGGGTGGATAGGGAGGTGGGGGCATTTCATTAGACGTCATGCCATGATTTGATGCAAGCGGCCGCATGCCCGGCTTGCTTGGATAGCAAGCTATTCTCCTCGCGTTAATGAATATTATGCATTAGTTCATATTTCAATGGTAGAGAAAAATGGAAGAAGACAGGGTATACGCGAGGACGGCAGGGAGGGAGTTGGATGGTGTGGGAAATGGAGTTTTCTCTGCTCCATTCTTCGCACAAAGACATTTTTTTTTTTTTTACTTTTCATTTATCCTCGTATTGCGCGCGTGCTGCGATACCTCCGTCTCGCTTGTGCTTGTGAGGCGTCGCCTGGTCACGTCTCTTTCTAGCGCACGCTTCGCTAGGGATGCACTGTTTTTTTTTTTTTTGGAATTAGATGAGCGCCTCCCCCACCCACGCCCCTCGGCGCCAGTTCGAACCCTGTTCGATGTAGGTACAATGGATTCGCCGGGCCGAGAGCCAACCTGATATACACTGAATATTAATCTGGTCCCGTCGGTCTCGCTTCGAGCTTGCGGTCTCTTTCCTTTCTGCTTCTCTCTCCGCAAAGGCGCGATTTTGTGTCCTCTCGCTCTGTTTTTGGTGCGTGCTGTTATGCGGGATGCGTAACGTGTCCGTGACGTACTCTACGCAGAAAAGTTTGGGAAATAACATGTTGCTTTTAAGTTTTACCCCATTGCAAAGGGTTTGTTGGAGGCACTAGCTACATAATTGCTCATCTACAACTACGATAGGTCAGTAGTTCATGCAGTTTTGCAATGCTTTTCAAAACTGTGTGCCAAATCTCTTTTTCATCCCATTGATTAAATAATGAAAGATTTAATCCCTAGTATATAGATAAATATTTTTTTATATAGGTACAATCGTGGGTACTTACAATACCCACGATTGTGTGCAGTTTTGAAACTTTATGATGGTTTTTAGGCTCATATCTACTTGATTTATCCTTAGAATAGATATTTATCCTGAAATGGGTTTTGAATTTTTATCTAATTTTTTTATTTGTCCTTTACTTAGCATTCAAAACCCATTTCAAATAGTTTTTCTTAAGTTTTGATACTCTTCCTTAATTCATACAGGTGATTTTTTTTTTTTTTTAATCTTCTCAGAGGTTGGATGGTGGTCAGGGCAAAAAAGGGGTAAATTTTCCATCAAAATGAGCTACACAGTTTTTCACTATGTCTATTTTTGAGGAGAGCTTGAATTTTTACACTCAAAGCGACAAGACTTTGTATATGCAACCACTTTGTCCCCTTGAAAAGTGGGGTGATGCAGGCCTCTTTTGAATTTGTATCTTTAAAAGGGCATGGGTAGTATAATATGTTAGTCCGCACGATTGACGACCAATTGAACTTCTCATAAGCAACTTGAGACACAGTGGACCATGATGTTAGCTGTGATGCTAACCTGACTATTTGAATATTGGACTGGACCGTTGGTGCATTCGACCACTAAAACCGTCCTTCATCAATGATTCGACTTATGAACCATTGAACGATTCGACCATTCTTTATTATTCTTTTGGATTGTTGGACAGTTGGCTACGCCATAGCGATATGGATCCACCATAGGCTTGGAGAGAAAACTAAAATCTAAGGTTATCGAGGACATGACAGCATCATGACATTTAATACTCATATCAAACCAAAAATATAATCTAAAATTAGAGAAATAATCGCTGGAATTCGTGTTTAATACCAAGAGCTTAACTTGTTTGTAAAGCATATAAAATTAAGTTTATAATCAAAAGCTTCAAGTTTTCGATGCTGAAAATTCTATGTTTTTGTTTACTGTTCTGAAAAATTTCTATTGATTTCTTATCCAATATGCATATGTACACGTTCATGTACAGGGACAAGTAGAGAGAGAAATCCAATATAGTGTTATCATACAGCTCACTTTTGGATTCTTAGTCTAAAATAAAAGAAAGCATTCACATGTACTGTCAAAAATCCACAGGTCCTTGGTCCTTGATCCAATGGCCCTCAACAGTCCAATGCATCTAGTGTTTCTTATCTAATCGATAAAAATGACACTTCCCTTAAATTTATCGCTAAAATTAGCAACACCGGCCCCCTGTCCTCAGAACTGTTTCACCAGTCTATCTAAAAATGGCGTCACCATCGCAATCCCAAAGAGCGCCAACCGCCTCTCTCTCACCACCAAAACTCTCTTTCTAGTATGATCGCGTTATTTTAATCCCGTACTCTCCGCTCCGGGCCCGTGTCGGCGTTGGGTGTGAGGCAACAATGTGGGCGTAGAGAGTGGGGGGCATTATGATGATGTCGTCAACAAAAGCAATGATATCTCGGCCTCAGGCCCCAGGTGGAGGGGATGGGGGATGGTAGGACGCGGATAAACCAATCTTCATCACGACGTCGTCGTCGTCGCCCGGGTTTTTTTTTTGTCGACGGCGACGTCGCATGTTAATTACGCGACAACGACGTCGACGTCGCGACTCTAATGTTAATTGCGTTGCCAGGAATGACGGTTGGGCGTCGGAGGCTGTAGAGGTTGAGCTGGAGCTGTGGTAGAGATGACGGTGACGACCCAGAGAGTTTCATTAAAAATTTGAACACCGAAATTTTTTTGAACGGAGAGGAAGTGTGTAGTCGTGAACACGAAATAAGTTAAAATACTTTGTTTGCTGTTTTTAAGCCAGAGATTCCGCGAGGGAAGGTACAATTTTTTTATTTGTTTTCATTAGTCTTATGGCAAAAATGGCTCTAGATGGCATTAATATGGTAACTTCTCTCACGGTATAGACAGGTTCGTATTTGTCAGCATATTGCCATGATAACCATTGTCTTACCCAACAATTGGTATACACTGGGGTGAACTGCCCGATGTTGGGAACGTTTTACTTGTTTTTAAGCCTTTTTCAAGGGATATTCAAGTTGTTTTAGTATTTGTTTGGCTTGCGCCTCGAGACGCTGACATTTACAGGTCAGCAGGTTAGAATTTACACCAGGTAAATCAGTAATTTCGCCTACTACAAGTCAAAGTAAAAAAGATTAGGAAATACGGCTTACGGCGGTATGGTGATATGGCGATATTTATGGGAAGTTTGCCTCATTGTAGCACGAATGGCCCTAATGTAGAAAGACCTGGGTGACTTCGAGCTGTCAAAATCCAGCACACGAGTAGGAGGAGATATTTGAGATACATTTGGTAGACTTATTGACAGGTGTCAATTGAAGCTGTTTTCATTTTGGCTTAAAACTAAACCCACGATTTGGCTATTGGAGGGGTTTGTGAATATATAATAGTAAGACTGAAAAATAAACGTTTTGTCTGTTTGGAAGCTGGTAAGTAGGGTTTAAACGCCAGTTTTAAAACGGCAAGCAAATAATTTAAAATTTCAAGATTAATCATTCCTTAATGATCTAATCGTTCGATGTGTTATGCCTCTTACAGGATAATTAAAAAATAAAACAACTGAGCAGCCCCGCAATGAACACACATAGACGGAGACATAGCAAGAGAGCGGCAAACTAATTTAATTTCCGAGTAATGCTCACATTTAATGTTCTACTTTACTAATTCTGGGAATTATATTGCGGATATACTAAGTATTTTGAAATACCGCCACTAAAATAACAGTTGAAATTTCATTAGTGATTTGGTAGCAATACAGGGAGGCAGTCTTCTTGTTGGGTAACTTCTCTCACGGGTTAGACTGTAAACAGACCACTTAGTGGGCGGTGGTTTATAACAATCGTAATCTTCTCAGATCACCTATTATTTATTTATTAGTTAACGAGGAACAATTCCATTAGGTTATTCCCATTAGATTAACGCAGAGAGCTTCCATCATCACTTTCTCACCAAGTTTCAAATTTTAACAACTGATACACTGATCTCATCGCAGAGGTTCTCTTCGTGATATCCATGGATCACATTGGTGCACTGAATTCTTAGAGACACTTTCCTTACACGTAAAACTCACGTCCAGGAAATCCCAAGTAAAAGAGTCCCCGTAAATATTTCACTCAAAAATCAAGTCCCAAACGTTCCAACGAATCACGCCGTAACATCACGAGCTTCCTCATCGGCCGTTTCCACCAACCGTCGGTACGTAGTTCGTTCACTTCCCACCATGTCCACATTGCGCCACTTGACCGTCAACACAACCACCAAATAAACAATCACAGCACCCAACACACCAAAAATCGCCATTCCTCCAACGTCTTGCCTGGCAAGCGTGACCAGCGCGTGCTCGGCGAACTGCACAGGGGTGTCGCGCGCACGAAGTAGCCACGTGGCGAGTCGTGCGCTGGGCGTGACGCATGCGTCGTCGTTCCACCACGAATGCAGGTCGGTGACGACGCTAGCGGGGAGCGAAGAGCTGTGCAACATGGCGCACATTTGGCACATCACGTGGTCGGTGCCTTGGCGGACTTCGTAAAAACGTTTCCACCAGAAGTGACGCTCGTAGGCCTGCGCAGAGAAATGGAGGTGTGTGTAAGGGATCTCAGTGAAAAGTAAAACCGTTCTGGTTTCGAGCTCCTGTTTATATATTATTTTCTGGATAAGTGCTACAGTAAAAAATGAGTGACATACAGCCCTATGATGGTTTTTAGACTCATGTCTACTTGATTTATCCTTAGCACTATTTTAAACAAAAACTATTTTAACTGGGTTTTGAATGCTAAGTAAAGGGCTACTAAAATTTCCCCAATACACAGACATCCCCGACATACAGCCCGATAGCAAAATCCACCCAGATGAGCTAAATACTGTAAGTCGGTAAATCGAAGGCTGTAAATCGGAAATTTATACTAGTGATTCTTGCCCTGAAAAAACCATGTTAAGCAAAATTGTTCTGTACTTAGCATTCAAAACCCATTTCAAATAGTTTTTGTTAAAACTAGTGCTAAGGACTAAGGCCAAAGTCTAGAAACCATCATAAAAAAAAAAAAATGATTGTGATCTTCTTGGGATCTGTGATGATGATGTTCACTTGGCCTGCAGGATCAGATGAGAGACGGAAAACTAGGCATTTTTTGAGTTAACCATTTTTCAAACCGCCTCATGAGCAATTGACCCGTAAGGCTAATATCTCAAACATTAGCTTCAAAGACTGTACATGTGTTCTTACGGTTCTGGTTTACAATTTTGACCGTAGACGGGGACCCGTCCAAAAATCTCTTTGCCCGGTAACGCTTAACTTCGAAGACCTTGAAAAGTGAAAATAGTAATTGTTGTACATACCTCTGCGTCGGCGTCGAGCTTAATCAAGTGTTCAGCTAGTAGTTTCGGCGAGGCAAAGTCAGCAACGTTGACATACGAGTCGGGAGGCGCTAAAAGGGAGTAATCGGCGCCTCCAAGCACAACGGGAACCATATCCGTTTCAAGCACCGAAAAGAGTTTCTCGGTTACGTAGTCTCGGCCTTTGGGAGGAAACGTTGGTTCTTGTGAGATCACCGAAGTTAAGCAACACTGCGTTGGGTCAGGTATTGGATGGCCATCATGCTCATGACCAGTTCTGTTTAGGAGAGAGGTTGGAGTGATGGAAGTAAGTACAGAAAATTATATCGCCTTGCTGATCAACCACCCGACAGTATGAATTTGTGGATGAATCCTGTTGTTCGAGTTGTACCTTCCTTCGAAACAGACGCTAAGCGAAGGCTAGGGTAAGTTAATAATCACTTCATCATTATCCACTTATTTACTAACACCATTAGACCAGTTCCACTGAACCCGTTGTCAAAACAGTGCGTCGTTCAGCCCCACGAATCAATCAATCAACCAAGATAACTAAAATACAAGTTCATACTCACATAGCGAGTTTTCCAGTGCCAGGTAGAACTCATACCGCGATTCCAACATGTCTTTCGTGCATTCGTCGTCTACGCACGCGCGGCCGCACTTGCCCAGCACCTCGATGGGCGCAAACTGCGCAAGCTCGCGTACCAGCTCGTCACGGTTGCTCGGCGTGTTCACGCAGTTTGACGCAAGCCACGCGGCCAGGAGGCGCGGCAGTCGCGGTTTGTCTGGCGTACTGACTGGAGGCTGCTTCCATGTAGGATTCCTCTGTCGAGGTCACGCGAGAAAAGAGGAAAAATATGAAATATTTTTTGTCCCTGGGTTACAATTTACAACAACAACAAAAACCGTATATTTTTTATCTTTGAGCTCGACCGTAGAAAATAACTTTTGCAACAAAGAGGGTGACGACGTCGCTGTCCCAGCTTTAAAGTTAGGCGAAATAATGGGTCCATTACTGTCACGTAGAGTCCAAAGGAACGTCAAGAGCCAACTCCCATTATCTGCTTTCCTTTGTTTTGCTGCTTCAAAAAAAGCCCAAAGACGCAATTTGCTTTTAAATAATGGCAAAACGAGTACAGAATAAAATTTTAACATATTTTGCACTTGAATAGGTACTGTCAAACAACGTGAATCGCCGACCAATTTGTAATCTTCGCTATTGCTTGCATGAAATCTGAAATGAAACATGTTTCCAACCTCAGGTGGCGTCGAACGTGGCGCTCCGCGAGGCACCAGCCAGCCGTACGGCATGAAAATGTCAGAGTCCCTTCGGTAGGTGGCGGTTAGGTTGAAGAAGCCGTCCCAGGGGCGCAGGCGAAGTGGGTATGTAGCTGGACTCTCGTGGAGCAGGAACACGTAGCGCTGGTGGTGATTCCTGGTGACGGGAATCCGGTGGGAGTCTGTGGAACCAAACATTTGAATTATGCCTGGCTGGCTGTTAGACAAGCAAATGCTTGTGTTAAAATTGGGTTGGGAGGGATACAAAATACTCGTGACTACCTTAATGGGAAGGCTTTAAATACTAGAAATATTTTGGCGAAGATTTGAAATTTGATGGAAAAGAATCATATGGTTAGTGGTGGCTCTGACAAATTTGGTAGTTCGGTATTTCGTAAATATTATCGTCTTGAGATTGACCTGCCATTAATACTATAGCAGATGAAATAGACACAATATGGAATATTTTTGGTAGACATGTAGAAGGACAATTTTCGAAGCGATACTCATGTCAAAAATTTCAGTTCGTTTCGAGGGAATTGCTACACTTTACAGATCCTGAAAGTAAAGGATATTGAGACAATAAACGGGTTCTGTCGTGAAACCTTACCCAGGTCTAATCCATGAAATACGACCATGTCGAAGTCCTGCACCGGCAACGGGAGCGTTTCGCCGTCTTGATAATCGGCGACAAAGCAACGCCGCTCTTCGCACTCATAATCGTCAAACAGCTTGTGTCCGACGCGCTGTCCGAAATGTTTCACGTCGAAGAAGCTGGCAACGCGCACGAAAAGGACAGGACCGAGAAAAGAAAACATAGGTTACATTATATTTGAACAGCAGAGAACTTATCACAGTTTGGCTATAAAATCACTTTGCTTTTGCAGCCCATTTCTAAATGCGTACATTCTACGGTATAATAATTAGCTTCTAGCTTACAAACATATGTGTAGGCAAAATCAACCAGCAATACTTATAAGTTGATTCTTTATTAAATATCATGCAATATTTCCGATCAGCTGCTGATAAGAGAAGATTTCAGTAAAAATAAGTCTCATTCCGAAGAGAATGATACGTGACTTTCAAATGCAAGTGTGCAAGTCTTTATAACCTATACACAACTAAAACCTGCAATGAGAGCGGAGTTGACGTTAAGAATTGATTCAGTTCATGTCAGTTTTCATATCAAAGTGGTCTTGAATATAGGTATTATCCACAAAATTCACAATGATGCACACATTCACGATTACCATGATTATGCATCACTAAAAGATGGACATAAACCTAACTGCTTGACCGTTTGACTCATATTTTTGTCTTGCTTTTCATAAAAATCATGAATCTTAAAAAAAAACCGTCTGGCTTCAAAGGCTCTGGTATTAACAGATAGGACAGTGCAAATGTACCAAACGCCTCAAGATAACATTATCATATCGAGTATCGACACACCAATTCAGAGTGTTCACATCTTTCTCACCGGTTCCAGAAGAGAATTGTCTTCATGGATCCTTGGTACGCATCGTCGGGGTCGAACGGTGTTGGCGGCACACCTGTTTCCAGCTCTGACCGTGAGGTGGCATCCCAGGCAACTAGCAGCACTAGTGTCACCGCTGTCCCCAACTGCACGAGCAGCTTCATGCATCGCATAGCGCAGAGGCTGAGGCGTGCCAGTCTGTAGCCGGAAACGCTGCCACCTGCAATGGGAAGTGGTTACCATAGCCACATTTATTTGGGACGTTAAAAAATTATTTTTTTAGACCGCCGTTTGTGATGCTCGATCAAGTTTAAATTAATTCAAAATAATACAAGTAATGAACGGTGCTGATAATTTAAAAAAACTTAGTTATGGACGCTTCTTTTACAACGCTCACGTGTCAGTTTTACCATGGAATAATAGGTGGCGTAATAGTTGTGTTTGAGGGGTGTTTGAAACAATGTGTAAGGAGGTCGATCATGAAGGTATCAGGTGCAGGTCTTATTGAGTCTTATCGGTGGTGGTGCCAAAAGGGTGGGCAGAGGTGGTGCCAAAAGTACTAGAAAAAAGATTAACCTTGACCTCAGCCCGTTCTTGTTTTTATATCAATGTTATTTTCAAACAAATTCATGCGTTTTGGGTAGTAAATCGGGCTGAAATGGCATCCTCATGAGCTTTATTTTAAAAAACTAGTTTGCATTGTTAGACAGTTGTTAAAAATACTTTGAGTTAATATATTTAAGGTTTCAATTGGAGCCGCAATCAATTCAACTAAAATATCCCAGTTTCCCACTGTGATATTGACCGTGGGCAGGGAAAATATGCAAGGGAACCTCAAGAAATTATCAATGGGATGTTACTCTTTTGGAAGCTAGCTATGTTCATTTCGTTTGCGTCATAAACCTTTGCGCTGCTGTCCTGACATTATCCCAAATATGAGGGGGTATGTTCTTTGATCTGCGCTAGGATTTGAATACAAGTGAATGGATATGCTATGATACATCGTCCGGAAATGTTATCGAATTCTTCCGGTGTACGACTGACTCTGATATTATTACATCTCAAATTTGAATAAGAGCTTTACATCGATGCTCTTTTATTTGACGTGTATATTTTCTTTATTTCATCTCGCGCAAGATTTTTCTATTCCCTCTTTTATTCATAAGCGAATTCAAAAGAAAATCTTTGCCATCGCGTTGGTCGAATTGAAAAGTACTGAGAAAAATTTTGGTAGAATAAGATATATATAAATACTTGCTTGTTGCTTGTGAGGGGGGATGGGGGGGGGGGGGGGGGGGGGGGGGTTGAAGCAAATTACTTAATTGCAGCAACCGAGTATTTTCAGCCCCCTTACCCGTTCCTCCTCGCCTCGTCCATTGCCACCCCACGCAACGAGATTTAAAGAAAACTGTACAATGGAGCGAGGGAACAACGAGACAACGGCGAGTCGAGAAAACTGACAGCAGTTCTTTTATATTCGTCAACTTTTTAGTTTTTACATTCTCCCATTCGCGTGCAGAGTTTCTGTATTTTATTATTTTGCAGCGAGCTTACAGAAACGAACTTTGCGTATTTTATTAGAGTAAACAATGCTTTTTTTTCAAGACGTGCCGTTGGAAGGGCCAGGAGGTGGACTGTGCTCATATGCTAAGTGCGACAGTAATACTTGTAGAGCAAAAGAGGCATTTTAACAGCGTCGACCTACGATTTTGGTTCAAAGAGTGTCCTGATTCGAACTTTCGAACGCAAAATAATATGTAGGTGCTCTATAAAATAAAGATAATTGTGGAAATTGGTTCAAAAAATGATAAACTCCATTTGATTCTGACACTTAGCTCATTTACCCCAGTGAAAGGCATAGTTTTTTTCTAATTGGACATTTTCACTCGTATGCTAAACAGTTTTTTAAAATTTGAAATGCGAGAATGCATAAAACACATTGTTTTTCGATTAAAAATGTTTACACTATTTCTGCACTTTGATACACTCGAATGGGATCCATTTATTTTGAGTGTCATTCGCGCTTGCGATCGAAGTTGTGATCGAAGTTACATACCTACTCAAGTGTTATTTTGATTTCGCTAATTATTGAAATGTGTTCGTATTTTGAATTGATAAATGAATGTAAATGTATATATGTTAGAAAATATGTAAATAAAAAAAAAAATGAAATAATGAAATTGTTAACTTGTATGCAAAAAGAAAAAATTACATTGCCACTGACAATCCTGATACCTTGTAATTTGGTCAAAAGGAAGTAATAATCATTATTATTATTGTTATTATCAGTATATGCTCATTGTTGGTACTAAAATCCGTTGGAAAACGTTTCTTTCTATGTGGTCATTTTTTAAGCACTCAACAAGTCAGGTACAAAGGCTAAGAAACTAATACTACCTCAGGTGAATAAGAGAGCGAAGTCTGTCAGAATATTTCTGTATGTGCCATGAAGGGATTAATATATACAGATGCGTTGCAAAAATATACGATGTATTGATACAAACAATCATAGAATAACAACTCTGCCATGATGTCGAACCCAAAACCAAACTAAAACGTAAAGAAATCGGGATATAGCCATAGCCTATAGGCTAATTTCCAGCAAACTTACTTTCTATCACAGATGATATTTGTATAAATCCTTCGTCTTATCAATCAGAGAATGAAAAAAAAAACACATTTGAAAAAGTATTTGCTGCACGAGCTCTATCAGTAATCAGATGAACTCTCTAACTTTTATATTTAACATTTGTTACTGAGTTTCCACCACTGACCAAGAACGTAGAAGTCGAACCACCAAGTAAATTACCTTTAGCTGTCGATGCTTGTCAACAGAAGATTCTCTCGAAGACCCTGGACCGTGCTCTGCTAACTTTAGACTGAACCTGGAATCAACTTCTTACCTCTCTGCCGACCACGCCGAGAGCGTTGTCATGATAACATATCTCGTTCCTTATCTTCTCGAGCAGGTGCGATAAAAGCTTCAATGACTTCCGCTAAATCGATACTGATTCCTGGTGACTTGATTTGAATGTTTGGTTTTCAAACAATTTTCTCAAAACTCTGAAGCCATCGGTAAAGTATTTGATTACATGGATGAGCGCAGCGACAACTCAATTAACTCCATGAAAAAAATACGTTTTTTTACGTGCATTTGTTTGCTGTCTCCCGGACAAACGGTTAGACCGATTTCGATGAAAATTTTTAGGAAACCTTCGAAATCTCTGAACTTAGATCTGCCACGTTTTTGAAAACAATTGGCTTGTGTGTTCTTTTTTAAATGAGGAATTACGAATATTGTTTTTATGATGTGTTTTCCGGTTTTGCTCTGTTAGGACGAGGTTTGTGGCCCTAGAAAGGGTCTCACGTCCCGACGTTTCGACGAATATTGTCATTGAAATTTTGAGTAACAAACCCAAACACACTGTTTGACTGAAATTTTCAGATTTAGTATAATTGCAAAATTTACCATGTGTGGCGTCCAAAGAAAAAAAAAAATTCATGACAAAAATGAGTACGCCCATCTACAACGCAACTCAAATTGCGTTCGCGAAGCCATGATGAACCTAGCCTAACCTAGAAGGGAGGAGGAGTAACCAGAAGCCGGCACGAAGCCTACTCCTGTCAAAGACCACTGAGGGCACAATCGGCTTAACGTCTCTTCCGAAGGACGGTACCACGCAAACAACAGGATTCCTCCACAAATCCAAAGGTTGATAAGCAAGGCGAATAAAGTTGTTGTAATGACTTTCATCCCTCTTACTTCTCTCCCGAACAGAACTGTTAATATGTATGATGATCACATATCCAATACCTGACCCAGCGTAGAAAAGCTTCACTTCGGTGATCTCAATAGTCTACAGAGCAGATGATATAGAAACGATCGTTTGGTCAACTCATATATTTGTTTACGCCTGTTTGCTTGAGGTATTCACTATTAGCGTTGCTTAAAGTAAAATATTTGAGATAGTGGCTCATATAGACCTCGCCTTGCAAACATTCATGTATTGGTGTATGTAGGTGGAGGGACAGGGGTGGGAAACAAGGTTTGGGTTAGACTATATTCAGGTAATGGTATTAGCCACACCCTTATTTATAAAAACAGTTTCTTGAATATTGAGCACTTGACCTATAAACCAAATTGTTGATCGTTCAATAAATAGTACATACCTTATAGCGAACCTGGTCTTAATTTAGTTCTTATGGAGACAAAAAACAAATATTTACCTTTTAGAAACTTCTCATTATTGACCAGGACCGTTGCTGTGTCCTCTGAACTAAGTTGGTGATGAATCATGTCTGAGGACCAAGGTAAGTCCTGGAGCGCACAGAAAATGGGCCCAAGAATACGATTTTGCAATTTTTTTCAATAAAATGAGATGAGGTACGAGAAGATAGCCAATTTTCCCATTGTCAGCACTGAAAAAATTGGCTATCTTATTGTCATCATTCTGGAAAAAAAATTACTTGTCAAAAATTCGATCGGTAGAAAAAAGTAACCGTTGTCAGACATTTTGGCAAGTCGAAAATTATATTACTTCACAATTCAACTGCTGTCAAAGGCGAGATAATTGAAGGCTTCCTAAAAGGATCAATATCATCAAATAAAAAAGTGAGAATATTTTTTTGCAAATAGTTTAAAAATGAAAATTGTTAGGTTAGTAGCGTAAAAAAAGTAGAAAAGCGGTTGCCACGTGTTGCCGGCTCGTTTTAATTCGCAGGGAACGGATTACCAAAGCGAAATTGAAGCTGAAACCCCATACATTTGTGTGTGAAGGTGTTTTCACTTTGATAACAACCACTGAAAATCTGGAAACACAGTTTGTGATTGACAGATCTTCTTTAAACTCCGGTCTGGGACACTGTTCTAACAACCCCTCACTATCAAAGCACTTACCAAGGAATCAACTAGCCATCAGCAACCAAACGTCACGCCTGACCGACGCTGGCACCCCGACGTCGCACGTGCTCGCTAGACGCGCGTCGATTGGGGCGTCGGAGTCATTGGGAGGGGCGTCGCGACGTCGTCGGGCGGGGCGCCGGCGTCGGCAGGATCAGTTCGACGGTAGAAGCCGCTATGGCAGGTCCAGGGTTTCTCTCGGCAATGCCCGGCGATCTACTGTCTGAGTATATGTTCGGGAGGAGAAGACAGGTATGTTAAAGTTTCAAAATTTGTGTGAAGTGGTAATTTTTTTCTATTGGATTTACAGGCAGGTGAAAGTTCGCAAATTTGTGTAGAATGGTGATTTGAAATGTGAATGTGGACAGTGTAACCAAGTGTCTGAAAAGTTTTGATAAATTTCATCGGTGTTTTATGTCACAAATGATGTTTTGACTTTTTGTATTTTTGTTTTTGTGAGTTAAATTTCAAGATCCCATACAAAGAACGCAGAAACTATTTTTTTCAATTATTTTATAACTGTATTATTTTTAACCACGATTTGAATATTTTTTTTCATTATAAAGTGCAAGGGTTATTTGTGAATATAGTTTCCAATTTCGTTATCTTTCATTAAGACCATTTACCATTCCAATAACACAAAAATTATTGACATTTTTTTTAATTTGTTCTAAATTTGAAATTGAAAGTGAAGAGGATGAGAGATGTGAGGAGGAGATGTATCACATCTAATAATTATAGACCCACGACTTTTTAATTCGATAGTTATTTGCATTTTTTTTCGGGCTATTTGGCAGTAATTACGACTTGTTCAATCTCTTTATCGCCTTTAACGCTCATCCTATGACGCGATAGAGATTTCGCAAAGCCCTATTGCTAGTATATTATCACTGTTCTTAACCGTCTACGTCCCATTTTCGTTCCAGAGGCGAAACCGCACGACGTTTACGCCTCAACAGCTCCAGGAGTTGGAGTCCCTGTTCCAGAAGACCCACTACCCCGATGTGTTCCTGCGAGAGGAGGTAGCGCTACGCATCACGCTTTCAGAGGCACGAGTCCAGGTAACAACACCAGGCACATTCATGGAGAAAATGTTTCCACGACCACTCAATATATTCTTTTTACTTATTCTACTTACTCTACTATACTTATCCTATTTATTCCCTATACCCACATCGCCAAGATCATTGATTTGGGTGTTTAGCGACGCACTGTTTTGAGAACGGGCACTGTGGCACGGTAGTAAATGATTGGGTGATGATTAGGATGATGATGATAAATCTCACCTTATCCAGAACTCGGAGAAGGGGAAACCCGGTGTAGATACGTAGCCTGCTCATGTCAATGAGCAACAATGGGACTACTGGCTTTATATCTTTTCCGAAAGACGGTACAACTCCAAAAAATCCAGCGCAGTGTTGCTTATCTTCGGTGATTTCACAAAAACCGGTGTTTTCAACAAGTTAAACCCTAGCACTAAGAGGAAAATTCATCGGATATTTGATTTTGATTTACTGGTTGCTAACTTCTTTTTCTTTTTGTGTGTATGTGTGCTTTTTTGCATTACCAATCAATCGGCTGCTACAGTGGTCCTGCTCCACTGGAGAAAAATGAGTCTTCGACAGTCCGAGAAGAAAACTCTTGAAAATCAACATTAGCAAAATTTCGATATGTTCTCGGCAACAACCTTCATGATGATAACTCATTTGTTCCTGCCATTCGTTACATGCAAGTAATAATTGGTTAGGCACATTGGAAACACCGGTTCTCGCGAGATCACCGAAGTTATGCAACACTGCGCTGATTCATGTATTGAATGGGTGACCATCACACACATGACTAGTTTTGTTAAAGAGAGAGATTGGAGGGATTGAAGTTAGGACAACTTAAACCGCTCGACAGCATGTATTTGTGGAGGAATCCTATTGTTCGCGTTGTACCGTCCTTATTTATTGGGGCGTTAAGCCAATAGTCCCGTTGGTGATCTTCGACAGAAGCAGACTACGTACTGGCACCGGGTTTCTCCTCCTCCATTCCAGGCTAAGATGATGACATCCTCATCATCATCCACTCATTCACCGACGTTATTCAACCAGTGGCACAGAACCCATTGTCAAAACAAAGCCTTGTTTAATCCTACAAATCAATCAAGAATTAAACTAATTGACGAATTCTTGTGCGCAGGTCTGGTTCCAGAACCGACGCGCCAAGTGGCGCAAGCAGGCGCGACTCCAGTTGCTGCAAGATGCTTGGCGCATGCGTTGTCTTGGCCTCGGCACGCCACCGCTCATGCTCAGTAAGTCAGCTTATTGGGAATTCGGAAAAATTTGACTTACTTTCTGCTGAGCAAACGACCCGGAAACACATAGAAATGTATTCGAAACTTAGTTTATTTATTATTATTTTTGATTTTCCGGATAGATAACGAATAGATAACATCCGGTTGTCTAGGTTATTTAGCAGCTGAAAGCTGGAAACTAGATGAGAGAGTTTTCTGGAATGGTTTCTAGAAAACCAACGCATGAGAATTTAGGGATTGTTTCTTTTTGAGAGACGCCAGTTTACTCTCCCTTGTATAAAGTACTGACTTCCAGCCTCCCCTGAAAATAAGTGGCAGCGAACGACACCCCGAAACAAAAAAAAATAACCTCACTCCAATAGCCTAATCAGCTTTTACAAACTATTCTTACATGCGCAGGTCGCGCGCACGGTCACATGGACGACGCAGGTGCGCCATCTGTCGGCGATAAAGGCGAAACTTGTAGCCGCGAGCGGGACTATAGAGCAATGATGGCTGGTTTCCACCACGACCCATGTCCGTGCACGGGCCTACAGGCTTCTGCGCCGATCGCCGCGCGCAGGGACAGCGACGACGCCGGCGAAAAGCGTCGCGACGACCGGCGCAGCGAGACGCCGGAGCCACGAGTCAAGCCGGATGACTAGAAGTTGTTTTGTGGACGTCGCTGAGTGGCGTCGATATTTGAGAGGTTGTTTGCGGACGTCGGGATAATTGTTTTTACGATTATTGCAATTTAGATCAATGCGGTAATGTCATCATTTCTATGAGAAAGGTTTTTACATAGTTATTAATTCCAGGTTTTTACTTATATGGCAATGCATATGTTTTCTTAGTCAACTAATTAAAATTAATTTTTTCCAACGATGAAGGCATTATTCTGTACATATCTTTTCGGCAATGATCCTCTTATCTTTGATATTACAATGAACTATGGACGACCATCAGTATTTTGAAAAAATGAACAAGTGAAATTCCTTCGTGAAGTTTTTTAGAACCGCTACTTTAAAGCCATCTAAACCCATTTTTACCATAAAAGACATATGAAGAGGGCATTGATATGGTGATTTTACTCAAACTTTAGACTATATGATGTTTTCCACAGCTCTCTTAATATGAAATTCCACTTTACAATAGCGAGTTTATTCTGTAAGGAAAAGGTCGATCATTTTTCTGCATCTCGCCTTAATTTTTTTGTTCCTTTCCACTTAAATACTTTCACGAAGTCGACGAAATTTGAAAAGTAAATTTATTTCATGGAATGCATGGTAACATTCCACTGTGTTGGCTCAAATATGTAGAGTTTAATTTTCAACTGATTTGAAATCTAGTCCAATACACAACAATTTAGTTCCTGAACTTGTCTAAATTATTTTATGAATCAAGACGTTTAGTCAGAAAATGTTTATATTGAGAAATTAACTAATCTCAGCAAAAATAATAAGAAAATGTTATTTTGTAAATCAGGCGAACACGTACGAGTGCCTAGCACGAAACAAACGTTTAGCAAGTTGGGAAAACAAGAAAACACTCTTCAAAAATCGCGATTTTGTTTATGTCACAGCCTGGTATTAAGATCAGTGTGTAGAAAACGGCGTTAATAGACAATAAAAAATCTGTGAATACTCGAACACGGTGCTTCTTTCTGCTAACCCTATTTGAAGTTTAAATATTACTTAAATGTATGGTACATTTTAAGACTTTCTTTGTTCCTGTGTTAATCAGAATAGGTAATTAAATCGCATTAACAACATTTGTTTAGTATAACCAGTAAGTAGTAACAGCCAGTACAATTTTTTAATGATAAGCAGATAAAAGAGAAGGATATCGAATATATAAAACGTTACGAAAATATTTCATGATGAGTTACGCAATTGATACTGGCGCCTTATGCCAAATACACTAGGATTAATTTGAGTTTGCCACTTTCTGGGGCGCTTGTACCAACTAGGAAAATATGACACCATGATGCTACTGTTAACTATCCGATTTAAAAGCAACAAAATAATGTTTTTCTTTGGTTGAAACATTTAATAATTTCAGGAAAACAAAATATTTAATGAAAAACATTAAGTGTTTATCAACCAAAGTTAAAATTAATATATTTTGGATTACTTTTAACTTTTATCAGGTTTAGGCAGGAAACCAAGCTTGCAAACTGCTTTTTGGCAGCCATTGCTAGAATCCGCTAGTGTACGGTAGGTATTTAGCAGAAGCCATTAGGACTTTTAGTTTTGCATTTAAGTTCTTATTTTTCAATAGAATTCATTTCGCGTAAATAAACTGATAAATCCACAAAGAGTTTAAGTGCATGATGCATTGTTTGGTCATAATTTTCTGGTTAATTTCAAACTCCCCGGTGAAGACTGGCTTTATTTTGCATTCTAAAGTTGGCAATGTGTAATCAGAGTCCACCAGCTTGAAGCAAGGTAAGGCTAACACAACTGTACAGTCACATATAAAAAAAAACTTGAGCATTGTTTTTTTCCTGCTGACACAATCGCTATTTGAGCGTTTCATGTAAAGGTATCACGCATGTGCGTCTTGGTCAGCTTGCAACGCGGTCGCCATGACAGCCACGCAGAAGTCCACGTCGGCACGCGTGATGCACATCGGTGGCTTCATACGGAACACCTGAACGAGGAGCGAGGCAAGTGAGACACCATGAAACGACAGTCGGAAATTTAGCAGAGCGAAATTGATATTTCCTGCCAGCGTCAGGTAAAGTTAAGTTAGTGGATTACAGTATTTTACAGATTTTGTTAGGTATGTTATAGTACCTTACCTCATAAGACAGATCTCAATTTTTTTATGACCTACGTAATCACCATATATTTAAAATATCACCTATCCGGAATGTTTATCAATTGACGAGAGCCGAATGAAAAGCAATTCAACGATACGTTGTTAGTACGTTTTCCCAAACCTTGTTAGTACGTTTTCTTCGAGCTATGCAGTTGGGACAAAAAAATCACGCAAGTTTGGAACATTTTATCCACATAGAGCATCTGATCTGAAGGGATTTATGTCCAAGGCTTTTCTGTAGCCCAAAATATTCGCCTTTACGGATTTAGTACAAAGACGATAGGTGCAAGACGTAAAAACCGTAAAAAACGCACAAAATGTTTACTGAAATAACATCTCGGGGCACATGAAGAGTTTTTCAACACTACGAACCCTAACATAGGGTCATTATTTTAAATACCGGTTCTTGTGCCACTGCAAGAGTTCTTCATTGTTAAGGTAGCTAGAAATATTCACGCTGGCTGTAAAAGCTAGTGAACTGGCTGTTTTATTTACTTATATACCACAGAGTTCGGCAAGCGAACCTTCAGGATCTAAATGAATTCACTGCTGATCAATGAATTTATTCACGTTAAGTTAGTCTAGCTCACACTAAGCAAGGATTTGTTATTGTAAGTTTTCCATGCCTGTGCCTACCACTACAACCATTACTTGCAAAGCAGCCAATTTATATCGAAAAATAAATTTAAATAAGAAAACTCGTATTACTGCGAGCTACTCACATTTGCGTGCAGCCCGCCCCGACCAATGAGCACGCCGTCGTCCTTACACCTCTCCCAGATGGCACCAAAACGCCCCGCATCCATCGGTCGCCGCGTGGCCCGATCTTCGACAAGCTCAACGCCGATCATCAGCCCCTTCCCACGGACGTCACCCACGCTGGGGAAGCGATCACGCAACGTTGCGAGCTGTTTCAAGAAGTAAGTGCCCGTCGAATGGCTGTTGGCTTGGCTGCCGTCTTCTTCAAGCGCCTAAATAGGAGGTAAAAGTCCATT
The DNA here is from genome assembly GCA_947568835.1 of Protonemura montana. Classification (NCBI taxonomy): domain Eukaryota; kingdom Metazoa; phylum Arthropoda; class Insecta; order Plecoptera; family Nemouridae; genus Protonemura; species Protonemura montana. Next base: position 8,982,660 of record OX387608.1, read on the forward strand.
TTCCAGAAAAATGTTTTCAAAGTTCTGCACCACCGGACATTAACAGTCGATTAGATGTACACATAGATCTAAAAACCCAGGTTCTCTTTGTTTACGAATTTCTAGAAGTTAGTACTTACCTCTCAGACATGCTAGCTGTCAGCATTGATTAATTGGGCTCGATTGTCGAATGTATTGCATTGCAATTAAATTTCTGGTGTTAACTGACGGGACCGGGATCGGGACTGACCGGAACCGGGTACGTGAGTTATCAACACAGTTTAGATTTTATTACAAGCATGGCCTAGTAGGCTTAGTTGGGAAGTTGGGAAGGAAATTGTCTCTGGAGTTGTGGCTTCCCATTGTAGGTATAAGTCAGTCAGGTAATAGGTAGTGTTAGAGTATAAAGTTAACCTCTAGAACGGCGATGCCGACGGCGGAGGCGACTGGGTTGCCCCCGAACGTGTTGAAGTGCGCCGCCTTGGTGAGGGAGGCGGCGATCTCAGCAGTTGTAGCCACGGCTGCTAAGGGGTACCCGTTGCCGATGCCCTAAAATTAAACCGCGACGTGAAACATACTTGACATATTTTTAATGCTAGTGTCTGATCTCAGAGTTGTGCATTACTTTCAGCGTCCTTGTTTTGGAATTGATTTGACTGTCAATTCCTTGGGAGGAAGTTACCGTAAGCACTCTAAAACCATTTTCGTTATAAGAGCTGGTAAAAACAAATTTATAAAGAGAGCGCATGTGGTATAGTAAGGTATCATCTCCCACAGGATCGACTATTTCATAAAGTGTAAACATTCTTTACCCACTAGCTATCTGATATATAGTTGAAATGCAGAGAAATGATCGTCCTCTAGCTCAATGCATTTAAACCAATGTAATACCTTCACCCTGGGCTTCGCCTGACCTTGGCCATGGTGACAATGTCGGGCACAACTCCATGTCCCTGGAAGCCCCAGAAGTGCTCGCCAGTCCGACCGAAGCCCGTCTGCACCTCGTCTGCCACGCAGACGCCGCCGTGGCTGCGCGCGATCTCGTACGCCCCTCGCATGTAGCCTTGGGGAAACTGCACCGTGCCGCCAACGCCTGCAACGCGCAGTCGTGGAGTCAGAATACAGCACGCTTTACATTGGTTACAAAGTGTTGGACTGTTTCTGTGCTGCACAGTTATCCTAGAATGCATATGTTCTCATGACTGTCTTCCATTTTATAGATTAGGTGATACAAGAAGCATTCAATCACTCTCACAGCTGCAAAGTACTCAGGATTAACAGTTGAGTATGGAGATGGACGGAAATTTTTCTAGGACATCTATTTTTGTTGCCATATTTGAAAACCAAATGTACCAACAAGCATAGGAGGTTCAATGGTAAATTCAAAATTTGGTAGCCATGGAGATGGTGAGATCGCCTGACAGAGCATCTAAAATCTGCTACCTTATGTTACCACGGGTATATCATGGCCTAGCATAGGAGGTTCAATGGTAGATTCAACGTTTGGTAGCCATGGAGATGCTGAGATCGCCTGACAGAGCTTCTCAATTCTGCTTATGTTACCACGGGTATATCATGGCCTAGCATAGGAGGTTCAATGGTAGATTCAACGTTTCGTAGCCATGGAGATGCTGAGATCGCCTGACAGAGCTTCTTAATTCTGCTATCTTATGTTACCACAGGTATATCATGGTCTAGCGTAGGAGGTTCAATGGTAGATTCAACGTTTGGTAGCCATGGAGATGCTGAGATCAGCTGAAAGAGCTTTTCAAGAGTATGCACTTACCTTGTATGGACTCAGCAAAGAAAGCAGCCAGCCGGTTGCGCGGCAGTGTGTACGCAAATACTTCATCGAGCTGCGCGAGGTATTCTGTGTTTGCGCGGCACTCGCCCGGGGAGCACGCGCACGCGCGGTCAGTCTGTATCGGGGAGTCACGGCAGCGTGCGCCGCCCCAGAGGCCCCGGTAAACGTCTGGATTCATCGCCTGAGAAATTTCACAACAATGGTCAGTTGGCCTGGAATTTGAGAGGCAAAATATAATTTGTATTTTTATCTAGTTTAAGGGTGAAAGGCCTGCACCTGGAGATTTGAAACAAATTTGTACATTGATTTTTTGCCGTAAGGACGATGAAATGTTTGCTAAAAGTAAATGGAGAGGAACAACGCAGAGTCAGAATGCGAAAAGAAAAGTGAAGTGGTGGATCGTCAGACCTGACCAGCTGGTTTTAATTGATTTCAGAAGCTAGACTTACCTGTTTTTTAGTAGCGTTTTAAAATGATTTATAAATGGTGGTACCATAGTTTACTAAGGCACTACAAATGCAATGCAAAGGAAGATTATTATTATTTTGTGCTGTTTAACGACACACTGTTTTGACATCTGGCCATGCGGCACTGGTCTAATGGCGTCGGTGAATGAGTGGATGATGATGAGAATGATAAACCTAACCTAGCCTAGAAGGGAGGAGGGGAAACCCGGTGCAGGCACGTAGCCTACTCCTGTCGAACAGCACCAAGGGGACCACCGGCTTAACGTCCCTTCCGAAGGACGGTACAACTCGAACAGCACGATTACTCCACAAATTCATGCTGTCGAGAGGTTGACAAGCAAGGCGAGTGAAGTTTCTGCACTAACTTTCATCCCTCCAACCTCTCTCCCGAACAGAACTGGTCATGTGTATGATGGTCACCCATCCAATACCTGACTCAGCGCAGTGTTGCTTAACTTCGGTGATCTAACGAGAACCGGTGATTCCAACACGCCAAACCGTTTGGTGCAAAGGAAGAGATTATGCCGTGGTCAACAGTTTGAATAGCGAATTAGGAATGTGAATGTGTTTCGGGCCATTTCACTCGATGGCACCAATTGTAAAGAAAATAATTTGAATGTTACATTTAAAGAAATTCAAATTTTTTAACGTAAGCATATTTTTTAAGAATTTATACACTTAACCGTACATGTGTGACGCCTCCGCCTACGTCCGCCGCGCAGCGCCACGTGGTGAGAGCGGTGAGCCCCATCGTGTAGGGGCTCATGCCGTGGTAGCCATTGCGCAGCGAGACGATGTCCGTACAACCAGTGTGCAGTCTTGACAGTAGCATGGCAAGGTCATTCGCTTCAGAGCCACTGTTCACCAGGTAGATCACCTGAAATGGTTGAAAATTAATTAAACCCAAGGTTTATTTGGGGTGGTTTGTGTATTTTGTCGCAACCGACCAAAGAATCAAGGACTGCTGCAAAAGTCTAGTCATGAAGGTACAATTACTTGCTGAATTTTGACTACTTTACCGACATAAATGGGGGATTCTACTAGGTGTAGTCACCATTGTTTTCAGTATTAAACAATTTAATTTCCTTATTTTGCGCAGATTACTCGTATTTGAGACTGGCTTTCGCTAAATTAATCTTTATGAATTCTAACCTGAACGATTGATTTATATGTATCGATATTTTGAGTCCGTGGATAAATTTAGAGATTTTCCAGAAGGCCGGCCGCAAGCGCCATCAAATGGCACCTACTGTTATCACTTTTTGCCGGCTCTCGATTGCTCAGCAGAAATTAGGTCTCTAATGCTGACTCTCTGAATTGATTCGTGAGCAATTGCATATTTGCAATTTTCTACAAGATTGATCAAATATTTTATTCTCAGAAAAGCTAATTAGCTAACTAAATAAGTAGCTAATTAAATAACTTTTAACATATTGCTAATGCACTCTTATTCATATGAAAAGCTCTGATAAACTTCTTGTAAAAAATACACATTTCTGCAGTCGCACCTTGAGAGGTTCGGGGAGCGTGTCTGCCAGCTTCTTCACGTACTCGTGTATCTTTGGGTGCATGTAGATGTTGGTCGTGTGCCACAGCCTGCCAAGCTGCTCAGTCGCGGCAGCCGTCACCTTACTGCGCCGGCGCGATCGCAACACGAGTGGTCGGTTAGAACGACATACAATTTGGTGGGCGGTGAGGTTAAGCAGCACAATTTCCCGGGTCATTTAGTGGGTGGGTGACCGTGAATAGTATTTCAAGCGTCAGCTAGGTACTTTTATCTATCAGTGTTTTATTTAAATCTGAACGTAAATGATGTTATTTATCTTTATTGTTAATCAAACTACAATCAAAACTCAAATATTATTAGTGGTATACATCACCCGTATGCCTTGCATTATGTTAGCTTTAAACCAGCAACCAATAAATCCATAGACCACGTGTGCAGCATGGATTAAAGAAGAATTGTGTCGATCGAGTTATAACGTTCTTGGGAAGATCTATCTCTTTAGTGTATTCTAGCAGGATTATACAGTTTACGTACCGGAACCGGAACCAGCGTTCCCTCACCCTTTCTACTATGTGAGGCTAATCATCATCTTAACAGTTTACCGAAGTCATAAAACTAACTTGTCAAGGTTACGTTGTCTAAAAAGTGCAGGTTAAGCACCATAAAATCATATAATTCACTTAGGTCTGGATAACTATTTTCCCAAATCCTAGTTGAAGTGGCAGTGAAACAACTGGCACAGCGAATTCAAATCACATGTAGTGAAAATCAGACGTTTCTGTGAGTTAAAAGCTTAGCTCAGAGTTAAAAATTTTGTAAAATCGGCCTTAAAATAGCTTTCTTACTGGAAAACTTTTTAAAGAAGCGAATGAATAAAACAGTAAATTTTACGCACGGGTGACAGTGGCCGACGCTGACAGTGACAATCCCTCCAAACATGTCCAGATATCGCCGTCCCTGATAATCGAACAACCACTGCATGTGTCCGGCGTGGATCAGCAGTGGCTTGGAGTAGTAAGTCTTGATGCTGGGCGCTAGATGCTGCGCGCGCAACTCGGCCACGCGCTCTGGTGGCGGGCCTCCGTACTGCGGCGGTTGAAAGTCGCATGGCGGCATCTGCGCAGTCGACTGGTGCGCCGCTAGGCAGCGCACGGGGTGTGCTACGTAGGCGCTTGTGCGGCGCAGGAGACGGGCTAGTGGAAGAGTGGAGGGTATTAATTAATTTAGAGTATTTTGAAAATGAATAAGAACTTCAAAGCCTCGTAGAATCTAGCCTGCGAGAGAAGATACCAGTCCAAGGACTTCCCCCCAGCATTGCTACTAACTTATGTATATATGCAGATATATATATACTAACTGCAAAATAATTCCCAAGATTGTTGAAAAGGGTAGAACATTATAATAGCTAAAAAAACAGTACATCTGTGCACTACAAAAGCTGTAGAAGAAATGGGAAATGTTTGAGTTCAGCAAAGATGATGTGCAGCGTTTTTTTTTTTTTAATTACAGTTAGCCCGCATATCACCCCTAAACGACTGGTGGTGCCTCTGACGTAAAAGTATGTTCTCTCGATGAACAGAATGGACACTCATCTATACCCCAAAAGTTACTGCAAACAAATGTTTACAGAGGACATTAAATGCTTTGTAATATTCTTATGTCACAGAACTCAAGCAAAACTGTCAGGTATTGGATGGATGATCATCAAATATCACTAGTTATATTTTAGGGATTGTAATTGTAATTATGTTCAACGCACTCGCCGTGATTATCAATCTCTCGACATAATGGTTGAGACTCGATTGATCATCAACGTTATCATTATCCACTCATTCACCAACGCCATTTGAAAAAGCCACTGGACCAGTAGCTAAAACGTGTGTCGCTAAACCCGACAAATAAATCAATCAACCCAGAATTTCTCAAAAATCCTATCATCTCCTTTTACTAAGAAAAAGCAAAGGTTACTGAATTCCCAAAAATCGAACCTCTCATGGTCAATTCTATAAATGAGAATAGGTTACATGAATTAACGACTTGAAGCGCAATTCTATCATTCCATTTCTTGTTTATTAACCAAAACTAATTTTCTTAATCAGACAATTTTTTAATTTTTTAACAATTTTTAACGATATTTTTAAACAAAAATACTTTCTGGATTCGAGTGCCATAACTGGTAAGCCCGTTTTATTCTGAGATCCTGGCTTGACAATAGTTAACAGGGACCCAATCCAGCAGAACAAACATTCCACATCAGTATTGTTAATTGATCATCAGTCCAAATGAGCTACAGTGGTCCGAATATTCCAATGCAGCCGTCAGAAGTGACCAAACAAAATATTCTCCTGGGTTTGAAAATGAGTGTCACCAGCCAGCGGTGAGCCTATGATCCCATCGTTGGGCACGTCGACAGTGAATTATAAGTGTGAGCGCGATGTTGACTCCTTCAGGCAGAGAACAATGCCTAAGCGGCAAGGTCGAGGACTTGCAACACGTGTGTAGTGCGAGGTATCAACACTGAGCCGGTTAGACTTGTTATGACAATCAGCCAATTCAAACAAAACATGGCAGCACTTGTCACACTCTTTACGGCAACAACTTTGTGTTGGAAAGGTACTTTTGTGTATAGTATATCTCAAAGACTTTGATGCTTCCACTTAACTTTGGGTCCTGGTCAGGCATTTGTAGAAGTTAATATGAAACATACTGGTTGCCAGAATTGTTTTATTGGGCCTCGTTGTCAAAAGATTTGCGATTGCATCACAATACTATTTATGTGTTTACCTGACGGGAATTTATGAGGCTAGATATGCGAGTTTATTTGTTTATTTGTTTGTTGGCTGCTGACAAATACATTGTAGTTGTATGGGCCTATTGGCGACACAGCTAAGGTGGCCATATTAAAATATTGACACCTAACAAGATGAACACGAATTGCACATAGGTCCGCTTGATTGTCACGTGTGAAAACTTAAAAATCCAATACAGCTACGATTTTGAGACATACCATTCGTCTTACGAGAAGTGCTTGTGTGCATGACATCCTCATTTCTGTTTGGGGGATCATTGAATTAGCGAAGATGTTCGATTTAGGCTCATTCAATTTTCTCCTTAAAATATCTACAGCTATCTCCTGCCACCAAATCTGACAATTAAATGATAAAAATGTCCCTACCATATTGAATAGGTTACGACATTCACCAGGTTCTACACAAATATGTATCACAATGTTCTCAAAAATAAATCTTATCATGAAACTGGTTCAGCAGCAGCTTCTTGTTGCTTGGACCTGTGCTCATGTACAGGCAAAATTGTTTTGATGTAAAAATAACACGAGAAATCGCATTTAGATCGACTTACGCTCGATATTGCTTAAGTTAAGTGTTAACAGAGAAATGAAAATCGTTCCCGAAAATAATTTAGCGCCTGTTCCCTAGGCTTTCACATCATATATTTCACCAAGAGAGAAAATGTAATTTTTCCTAGATATAACGTGATAGGATTAATGCATGCCCAACAAACTGGAAAAGACAGCACTGCCGTCAGAATGAAGGGCTTTTAGATATTTTGACTCACATACCTGCTGGGATCATGGTGAAGCGTTTACTCCGACCCTGTCCTGACAGACACCGAGTTCAAACTGAGCCGAGCAAGCAAAGAGTCACATGATACATGAATATTTGGTGATAATAAAGAGGTCGACCTCCAATGCCGACCCAACACGGTGTCCTTGGGACAACCTGATAGGCTGATAGCGATCGTTGCGCCGCGAGACCGTTATTTTGAAGAGTTTGAATCAAATTGTTATCCATGCTCGAAGGGAAAGGGAGGTTCGACCTTTTTGTAGGAGAAAATACCGAATCAAAACCTTCTAAATCCATTTTTGCCCTATTTGCTAGTGGAAACAAATTCATGCATAGCCGGATGACATACTATTTTCACGCAATAGCTTTGGTACTGGTATTTCTGCTTTACAACAGAATGTTAGTGCTTGTGGGTGTTTATTTGCACTTTTGCTATTGGTTTCAAGATGCAAATAGACGAAAGCAGGTTACCACGGTCTAGGATAGGAATGAAATTGAGCAGATGTCACTTATAGTTGGCAAAATTGATTGGAATTTATAAAACGAGTAGTTGTGTATAATGTTCATCTAGAAATAAAAATATACCTGGTCTTATGGTTAATAGAATTAATGTTTATTCTATTTAACATTACCTTATACACTAGTTTAATAAAGTAACTGTTTTAAATCTCCACTTAGATACCTAAGTAAAGATCAGCTAATTTTACTGATGTTTTGCAACAAAAAACCCACTTCAATGCATCAAAAGTAAATTAATTAATTAACAATTGAAGAAAAAAACAGTTAACCTTTTTTTCATTATTTTTTTTATTTACTCCGTTTATTTACCTTGTGGCATTTCGTGTTTCCTTCTCGTTATCTCGCTGAAAATGAAAGGACATTACTATATTGCATGAAATGTTCAACACATTTGGATATGACGGGAACACATGGGTAAACATGTAGGTGCATAAACACTTGTTGAGCAGTTTTGAAAAATATTTATTGGACAGATAAATTAAGATCGATTTAAAATTGCCGTATAGTTGAAGCATTGTGTTATAGATTCTCAGTATAGGTCAGCTTCTCAGTGCTAATGTTAAAACTGTTATGGATTTTAGACTCATGTCTACTTTATCTTACCTTGGCAGTTAATTTAAAAAAAAAAACTATCTAAACACCCTTTTTTTCAATGTATAGCTGTATTTGAAAATTGCAGACCAAATAATTCCATACCGACAAAAATGGTGATCGTGTCACCACTATATCGAATGTTAAGAAATTTTACAGCTCGAATTTAGCTTTAAGCGACGTCAGCTGCTGCTCAGGACCCCACCATTCTAGCAAAAGGCATTTCCGTTTTAAAATTCAGCAAATTTTCGAAAAACGTCTTGGTACTCCATACATTGATTTTTTTAGCGATATGTTTTTGAGACTTCTCCACTATTTATAATTAACAAAAACAAACTAACACAAAGGCTGCGTTAACGATGAGAAAAATTTAATTTCACGCTGCATTCATTTACCTAGGGGCCCAATTAATCTCAATGAATCTGGATGTAACGTGGCTAAAATCCCATATTTGGAAGCAATACCCACTCTTTACTTTTTATTCATAGATCATTTAAATAATCTAGAATTTTTGCAAAATGCTTAGATTTGCTTTAAAAACTTTGAATTTAAAATTTTCTCAAAACTTCAATAGCAGAAAAAAATATGTAACAGCTTTTAGGGGAAAGTAGGATGGCTCAGAAAATCTTGATTACGTCCAAAGAGCAATTGATCGACCCTGGACTTTGATTTTGTAGCTAGTAATCGCCCGATGCTTGGCTGATGCTTAAAATAGCCGAAAAAATGTCACATTTAGTTATGCTCTCAAATAGTGAACAAATTAAAACCATTTCCAGTTGTTTTTAATTAATTTTTGTACAGGGTACAAATTTGCATTTGCAAAGTGCAGCATACCAACAACCCCACAACCCCTGTTACATGAAAATTACAGCTTTTTTGTACGGTTAATTTTGCGTAGATTAATTGCAATTGAGACTAGTTTATGCTCAATTTAGCTTTATGTTAACCCCCAAAATATCAGTACACATGTATTGATATTTTAAAACTTAATTATTTAATTGTAGCGGCGATCTTACGGTAACAATCGTTAACACGTGTGAAAACAGTCAGATCGTATAATGCTTAACATTAGCACTGTGAACCTTACTAGTATAAACCAACAGTTAAAAAATAATTATGCCCAACGAATCCATTTTAGAAACCATCCATTGAATGATCCACAATCATGGTCTCCATTAAATGTGCAAATCTTTAACTGTGCAGCAATCATGGTTGAGCTCTCGTGAGCTTTTACGATGCACGGGGCGAAATTTGCACATACGCTTGTCCATTGCACGGTTTCGAAGGACGGCTCACGACGACAAACGCCGGAAGAACGGTAGCAACGGTTGACTCTAACCGACCGACTCTGCAAAGACAGGGAATCGAGTCCACGTTACCTTGGCTGGCACTTAAAAGCTGCTGACATTTCCATTAAAAAAATTGGAGGCCATTAATTAATTTTAAAGATTTAGAATGCACATGAAAAGATTGCGTGCATCAACATTTTAGACATGTGTCCCAGTGCATAACTACTGTGAGATGAAAATATGACTACAGTCTGGCCCTTGAGAAAAGGCTTCAACCCAAGTACCAACAACTCTGAATTGCTACTAACTCATGAATCAAATTTCAATAAAATCAAAAATTTCAAAATTCTTATGGCAGCTTGAAAAAGAAAACATCTTGGCACAACAAAAATTGACGAGCAAAATGAAAATTACGGACTTCAGCAGAGATGATTTAAAGTGTTTTTAAAAATTACAGTTGGTCCGCATGTGACCCCAAAACGACCGGTGGCGCCTCTGCCGGAAAAGTACATGTTCTCTCACTGGACGAATTTTAGTATTTTTAGGATTGGTTTTGTAACCACTAGAAAAAATGACTGACCTCAACTGTAAACCACTAAGCTCCAGTTGGTAAGTTTGGAATGCAGCTATGCATACCGCATATGCGTTAAGAGCTATTTGGACATAAATAAAACCAATCAAATCATGAACCTTATTACGTCTACCAGCAAGCAGGCAGCGCTCCTATATCCGCTCCGGCAAGCCCTCGGCACACGAGCGAGAACTCGCGCACCGCCTCCTGCAGCTTGCGCTTGTTCGCGCGATCGCGCATCACGGCCTTGGCGAAGTCTGCGCCTTGCTGCTTCGACGCTCTCGCCGACGGGAAGCCCTCCTGCGCCAGCGCCAGAGCAAGCCAGCGCCCGGTGCTGTCGCTGTGTTTCTTGACCAGCGCGGCCAGCACCTCGGACAGGGGCTCGACGGCCGCACGTGGAACGGAGCCACCTGAGGGAGGGGCAAGGAACGGAGCACGGAACCGAGGACGGAAAGTTAGTTCATCTTAAGTTATAGAATAAAGACTATAGAATAAAGTGAGCCGTGGTTGAATGTTGAAACAGCTTTGCTCTTTTTCGAGTAGGTTTCGGTGCTAAAAAGAACCAAGTTTCATAAGCGTTGGCGCAGAAATCTTCAGGACTGTGTCCTGGTCCTTGGTCCTCTTTGGCATGGTCCTTTTTAGGACCAAAACCAACTCCAAATAGAGCAAAACTGCATCCACTTACAACACTAAATAATCATAAGCATTGATGTAAAATGACAAAAATATTTATTGGCTGTAAGCCAGTAGCGATTTACTAGCACTTACCTATGCATGCCAGCAGCTGAGTGACGAGTCCACTACCCTGTGCCTGCACGACTGCACCCAACGTGGGTCGATCGCGACTCTGCGACACCAGCTGCGCTAGGAACGATGCCGCCGCTTTGCTAGGTCCGCTCTCTGGCAGCTCCAGAGTCAGCACCGCTGTACAGGCGGGAACGTCCCGTCAGGCGCTTCAATTGTGTCTCAACCCTCAACGCTCCAAAATATCCCTGGTCTTTACTGGGTCTAACTGATCTTGGTAACCTGCTCAATGGTATATTTTACTTAGAGACTAGACAAAGGAACCAGGACTAGAATAGGGATTAAACAAATCAATCTGAAGATTATCTCAAATTGTCTAGCACCAAAATTTTATGTCTGATTGAATTAAGGCAGTCCACTAACTCCCTTAAATAAGCACCTTAATTTACCCAACACTTATAAAACACTCAAAGCTAGGGGTATGCGAATAATGTCTTGTATGGCTAAAGTCGAATGTACAGAGTAATTAACAAACAAAAAAAAAAAACTCGAATCAAATATCGAAAAATTGTAAAAAACATGTACGCCAAATACGACTGATACAATTCGTTTTGCTGGAATAATTTTCTGAAATTTGGAATAATCCACAAAAGTTACAATAGTTGGCACGTTGGATTCCTAAGCTCTGTTGTCTATTTGACATTTGAAAAAAAAAAGTATTGGATATTCTAAATACGAGTACCAGTAGTAAGTCTAATTTGACTATTTGCACCCATGTCCTCAATGCCGATTGTGATCCCTTATCAAAGTGTCTAACTTACCGGCTTGGAAGATGGCCGCCACGTTGATGCCCGGCGTGTCGGCAAACAGCACAGCGTGTTTCTTTAGCACCTGCGCAAGGAGCGCAAACAGAGCTTCCAGCACCTCCGCCTGGTCGCTTGGGCCGTTTTGCGACGGAGTTGACAGCGTTACAGCGCAAAGCTGGGATAGCAGCGTGCCTATCAGGACAGGCTCTTCGCGTCCAAATAGCAGCACAAACTGAAAATTTGGGAAAGAGAGGGTATGGTAATAGTTTTATTATTTTTATGATTGGGGTTAAATGCAAATGGAAACAGGTTCGATAGGGTGATTTTTTAATTGGTTGATTATGTGATTCAAGCAAGATGCAGGGAGCTGAAGCCAGTAATTATTATTCTTGGTATTTGTGTTGGGTCAGTCGAGCTTTCAGTCACCCTTCTAGGTTCATCTAGGTGCTAGGTGGTACTTGATATGATAGCAAACACAAATATACATTTTTTTAAATCTAATATGTAAATTCAATGAATCGACAATGATCATAGTTGAACTAACTACTAAATTACCAAGTAAAGAGAATAGAAGAAACCTAACTTAGAGAAGTGGGGCTGGTTATAAGATGCAGAGAGATGCAATATTTTGGCCATTTTGTCTCTGGTAAGTTGTATTTCCTTATTTTTTTCTTTTTCAGTTAATTTCCCTGCTTTCTGGCGCTCTTCTTTTTTTAAAAAGAGCTTGAATACGACAACTTAGCGTAAAATGACTGGCTGGTCTTTTTTTCTAGTGTATTTAACAAGATGGACCTAATAAAAGGCACTTTATCAAAAATCTCATGTCTGTAGTTTATATGATAATTGGACACACATTCCCAAGTCTATTGAGACAAAACACCAACTGTCCGAGACAAAAGGAGAATGAGCCAAGACTAAATAGCTAATACCACTATCAGCTACAAACAGTCGTCACGCACCTGCCGGGCGAGGTCGAGTGCCGAAGGACTCGGTGCCAGTTGGAAGCTGAGCAACGTCAGGTCCAGCATCTCGTTGAGCAGCGGTCGAGCGGCGTCCAGCAGCGTGCTCAGCGCGTGCTTCAGCGTGCCGCAGATGTCCTGTGCCAGATGACTCGTTAGAGCTTTTGTAATACACTTGGCATATTTTTTGTAACTGGAACTACTAGTTTTTAATCCTCGGTGAAGCACTTAGAATAACTGTTTAAATCCAATCAACTGTTAATGCGTTCTCCTTCCAGTTCTTTCTTAAAAATTGTTATTTTTTTATGTAGCAAACTGGGACAAAGGAAAAAGAATGCTTAACTTATTGAGATAGAAAGTAACAGGCCTACAACGTTTCGTCATTATTCACAGAAGATAGACATCCTCCCCAAGCGAACAAGAACCCAAAGTTCCCAAGAGCCCAAATCGTTATATGCTTCTGCAGCAATCTGCCTTTTCTACCTTGGTTGCATTTATTTCATTTTTCTTCCCCAATTGATTTACAAGCATCTTGGCACTTTAATCTTTATATTCACCTTTCAGTTTGTAATCCTAGGTAATCTGAAATTACCTTTCTGTAGTTTCTTGTACACCAAATTAAAAAAATTAAGCTTTTTCTCTTCCAAGTTCTCCAAAACAAAAATGAGCTACGAAACACAAAAATACTGCAGAAAAGCGTACCTGTGTGACGTGTTCGTCGGCAGACCATTGCAACACCAGGGCACGCAAGACGGGCAACATGTGCTGTAGAACGAGAAACACAGGCTGCGTCCCAACCGGCGCAATTTCCTGTGCGCTGCTGTCGGTGACTTCACCCTGCGCATCCCGCTCTTGCGCTGGCTTGCGCGTGTCCAGGGTGGCGCAAAGCGTGCTGATCATTTTCAGTCGGAGTAGGATGGCTGCCTGGACGGCAGGGCTCGCCTGAAAGATTGCGTTACTTTAACGAATGACGCATTTATGGGTTTGATATTGATAAATTAAAAATAATATTGTGCATAGGCAGATACTATGATCCTTGTCCTTAACAATTAATAATTGTTAAGCAAGTTTGCTAGGGCTTATCAATTTCCTACTTAATATTTTATGATTATTTGATATTACCTACTTAATATTATTATATTTCTATGGGTTGATTTGGGTCAAGCAAATCAAAGCACCTAGCCTGGCAAGCAAGTAGTCTGGCTATTGTGAGATTGATGATGATTGATGAGATACGATTGTCCCAAAAATATTGATCGAAATCTTTACCACTGCCTGTGAAATGCATTCCAATCACACAAAGAATTAATTAAAATCAACATAAGTCTTCATTCCTCTTTACACTAGCACCTGATACACATCCATAAAAAAATATACTAATGTATACTCAGGAAACAAAATGATTTATAAGCTAGCAAACAAATGATTTAAATATAAAGATTTAAATAAATGTGTAGCCTAGTTAAACCAGATTGGAGCCATCAAGTATTTCTCATTGGTGGCTAAAGCAGAAAGACGCTATTATATCTTCAAGCCCTATTCATTAGGATCTCAAAATCAAAAAGGCCCTCGCTCGGTGTTCTACCTCTTGGACGGCTAGCTGGTGCAGCTCCTGTACGCGTGGCAGCAGCAGGAGGTCAAGCCAGGCGGCCCGCTCCGCCTCACCCAACGTGGCCAGAACGCGGCCGACAGTGTACATGAGTCGCACGCTCTCCCCAAGTCGCAGCCGTCCACCACATAGTGTCTCCTACGGGGCACAAAGAACAGGGTTAGGCAACAAGCCACTACTAGAGGACCTTTATCATGAAACGTAAAACAATTTCTTTATCCTATTCAATGAACATTGTCGTAGATACTCTTAGTTCCTAGACTTTAGTCCTCTTTTAAAACACATTTTTTTATATATCAAGGTTTCTCTAGTGTTTGTCTTTAGTGATAATCCAAATCTGGAACTGTTACGTTCTGATGTAACAGATTGCAAGTAAATGAGATGTTCAGACCTATTTTGGGCTATTATTTAGTGTTTTCATGAATTATAAACACACAAGCAATTGCATGTAAATGCATGGCTCATAAGCTCAATGACCATCCATCCAACCCTAGTATTCGAGTCCTTTAAGGCCCTCTCACCTCAAGTCCCTCCCACTGCAAGCCTCTCTCATAATAAGCCCATCTCACCTGGCACACAGTGAGCAGTTGCGCCGCGAACGGTGGCATGTGGCTCTGGCAATCGCGAGTCACCTCCTTGAGCGCCATCGTCGCCGGCGGCGCAGTCTCTGCATTTGCTAGCCCGGCCAGAAGCAGCGGAAGCGCTCGGGCAAGTGCCTCCGGGTGCCGGTGCATCCATTCTGCGTAAGCGCCTGCACGAGAAGAACTTACTAGAGTGGTATCCAAGTTAATGGGAAGCATTTGTTTGAACTTTGAACTGGTTAAAAAATTAGAATCTGTCTGACAAAATTTTCCAAATTTTTCAAACTACCAATTTCAATGCTATTAAGATGTAAAAAATGAGTATCAACTATTTGTTGCTGTAAATTAGGTCAACAAGGTAGTAGCAGAAACGTAGTACCTATATTCATCTTTTTCAATTAACTATCTTACTTTCTGCAAATTGTGTTAATTTCTTCCCTCTTCCCCAGTTCACTTACTAGCCCTTTGGCTCTTTTTTCCTCTTATAGTCATTTGAAGCTTAAATTTCCCATTGAACCACCAATATTTTACTAATTTATCCACTATCATTAGTCACTACAGAACCAAAGGAACATTTGTAGAAAAAGTTAATATTTTTTCTCCATATCAAGAGATCAAGTATTGATCATTTTATGACAAATTTGGATAAGAGCAATCTTGCAGGATGGCACTGTTTCACTATTTTCCTTGTCTACAGGCAAATAGTTTTAAAATTGATCAATAGATCACACAACAAGCTGCTGAACTGGCTCATGAAAGGTCATGACTCATCTATATGTCAGAGCATCCTGCCAACTAAGTCCCGATTTTTTCTTGTGTAGCCTTTGCGCCAAACATACAGAGTACCCATAATTAGATCGAGTTTCACCAAAATCTTAGCTTCTAGTCAAAGACCAATTGCCGTGGCAACTTCCTATCACATCCTGTAAAATTAAGATGATTTTGCTTAATTAGGAGGTGAGTAATTTGGTTACATCAGACCAAAGACATATGCGTGACAAAACCTCCATTCTGCCACCCACCAATCGCGTCCAGCGCGGTTGCGGCGACTCTCGCATCTATCTGATCCATGGGTAACCGCGCCAGGAGCTCGAACAGCTGCGGCAGGTGGCGGCACTCAGTGATCTCCACGCATTCGGCTACCGCAAGGAAGCCGTGCAGTGCGGCCTCAGAATCAGCCCAGCTTCCCGCTGCCAGACCTTCGGAGAGCTGCGATAGCAGCAGGGCTAGTAGGTCGTCGCGGAGCACACTGTAGCAGTACATCTGCAGAAGGAATCAGGCCGTGGGTGTCATGGTTTTTAGTCTCATGTTTGCCTGTTAAAACCTTGGCAGAATTTGTTGGTTTCTCTGGCAGTTTCCATAAACCAGCATGTGATGTATGGTTAGGGATATAACCCTGCAAGGCTTGAGCCTGTGTACTGGATAGTTCAGTTGATAGAGCAACCGACCAACAATCGGAAAGTCCCGGGTTAGTGTCCAGCCTCGTATGTTTACTCACCAATGTTTACTTCATCACACCTAAAATCTCAAGTATTTTTTTTTTAATACCATGGCCAGAGTTTAACAGAGTTTTGTGGTACAAGCGGGTAGGTTATCCATCTGAGCTTCTAAAATGTTCAAATGTCACAGAAATAATAACATTTCAACCTTAAACTAGATTCGAACATGCTAAGACTAACAAAAGCCATGTTATTGCATTGACAAAGATCCGGCCAAATACTGTGATATTAGCGAAGCAATCAAGTCCCTTCGAAAAGAATGTGTTGCCAAAGCAGCTGACTATCGGAAGTGTTCACTGACCAGCGTGTCTGCAACGTCTTGGCGGTAGCAGCGTAGGGCCTCGCGATCTTCGGAAGACCACGCCGGGTCGTTAAGCTCTGGAAGCCGCGACTTGCGGAGCATTGCCTCCGCTAGCTGTCGGTAGACTGCGCGTAACGCTGGCAGGGCTGCACGACGTTGCGCTGGCTCAGCGGCGAGCAGGTCATCCTTTGTGAAGGAGAGTTGAGTTCAAGTCAAGCAGAGTAATGGCTGGTTTTACCAATATTGTTTATATCTTGGTTAATAGGCATTTATTGGAAGTTTAGCGCAACATTTTTGGCATTTAGAAGATAGTATCGTTGAATTCATAGGTATAATCAGGGACCCAACTTTAATGTTAACCTAAGCAGAGCAAATGAGTCGGTAACTTTTGGTAACAGTATGTGCTACCGGATGGTGCTTGAGGCCGTCCTTTTTAACAAACTTCTACGATTTATTAATAATATCTCAAAATAATTGATAGGTACGTATATTTCAATCCTTTAGGTTAGCATTTATAAAGATTTAGTGAGCGTGAACCAGTCTCAAAAGCGAGTAATCTGCTAGAAGTAACGGCATAACATTTCTTAACTCTCGAAACAACGTTGTCTTCACCTAGTGGCATCCTTGATTCTTTTCGGAAGAGTAGTCAGTTGGCGGTTTATTTATTGCAACAACATTTGAACATCAGAGCTATGGTAGTACAATACTATTGAATCTTTCTAGAAAGGTCTTTTTTTTGCCAACTTTGAACCCCGATCTCCACCTGCTGAGGGTGTTTCTCTAACCAATTGAGCTAATTAGACTTATAATTTCTGAGTGACTTTTTTATAGTGACTTACGTTGCTCACATAGAGACAATAAAAACGCCGATCCAAGCCACTCACCTGTAGTATGTACCAGAATCCCAGCGCAAGCTGGGAGCTGGTCTCGTCAAGTGGGTAGATACCGGGACTACAGCTGCAAGCCAGCACGAGCTGCAGCAGGCGCCCGGCATCGGCTGATTGCTCCGAGGGAGCAGCGAGTGTGTCCAGCAGCAGCCGGGAGTGACTCTCAGCCACTGACACGAGCAGGCTGTACACTGCAGACTCCACTTCCTGTGTGACACAAGGGATGCAATCTAGAGGAACTCTTGGCTCATGCTGGGATTTGTAGATATTTTAGTGTTCAATGATAATCAGTATTAAATGAATTTGATTTAAATACATTTAAAACCCATGATTTAATTTTTATAAAAATTAACCAACATTAATGTAAAAAAATATAAAAATGGTTGGACTTTTAATTGTTTATTTACTTGTTAGCAGTTATCAGTTGTCCGCACTTTTTTTCTTTAGATGTCTATTACATCTTTTCCACCTACATGCAAAAAACATGGAATCCTTTCATTTGTAGAAAATTATCTTAGATCCGGTTTTTCAGGGGTTTGTTGAGAACCTAACAGCTTGTTAATTTGTTATTTACTTAGCAACAGCCAATCCGAAGATTTTTTGTTTTTAAACAGTCCGTTAATTAGTTGACATGCCACTGACTGTTCTAATAAAAAAATCACACATGCTGACGAATAAAAAATAAATAATAGTAAGTGCCAAGTGACCTTGTCATCTTGCCGTTGCTGGAGTAGACCGCTGAGCGGCAACAGCCGACCGATGAGCCGGAGCATCGAGGCTGGATATTTGTGCGCATCTGGCTGAGTGGCCAGCTGACACAGTGCATCCAGCGCGGTGCACGTCACGCTGAAACGGCACGTCAGTTTCAACCGGGGATACTTTGGGCACACACTTTGCACTGTTTTAGCAGGGAATCAGGCAAGAGACATGATACGTTCGCAAAAACAAAGTCTCCGTTACTCATTCTAGGCTAAGTCAGAATAATCATCACCTAGACAATGACGATATTAGAAACGAATGATTTTGATTCGAAAGTCGCTCAAAGAGTAGGGTTAGTTGCTACAACAGTTAATTCGATAAATTAATCAATCACGATAATTAAATCGTCCAAAGAGCAATGAAGAAAAGCGATAAATTACGCCATTCACTATTCAGCCACGAGATCATAACTAAAAATCTCACACTCGATTAAGCAAACTTACCGTTTTGATAATTAAAAATCACTTCGTTAGAAAAAGGAATGGCAAGAGTGTCAAAAGGTTCGAAAATGCACAAGGAAGAAGAAAGGAAGAAATGCAGCGTACCAAAGTGGAATTCGATTGTGAGAGTTGGCTCTTCGCTTGATAACGTAGATCAAGAAAAATTCTCAATGAGCTGAGTAAGGTAAGGAAAATGTAGGAGAGAAGATGTAGGAATGGAGGAGTAATGTGTGAGAGAACTGGTAGGTCAATTCACAAACCAGGTAGCAAAAGAGCCTGAAAAACAGAAAAACTGGCACTCACTCAGGCTGGTCAGGTGGTGCTGAGCATGCAGCTTCAATCAGCAGATGTGCCAACCGCTCGCAGTCTGGCAACGGCGCGCCTGGCGCAAGCCACGCTGCGGCACACAGCACGGCCTGGTGGCGCATTTCGGAAGCGCCGTCAACGCCGCCACTGTCTGTTGATAGTGCCTCTTCTACCAGCGCTAGGACTGCAACAGACCGAATGTTAGGTTTATGAATGATCATCAAAACAATTATTTATATTCAAAAAAACTTTTATTATAAACATGACTGTACTATAAACAATACTATGCTTGAAGTGAGTAGAGAAGTCAAGAACATGTTGAGTATACCTTGCTGTGCAGTGTCCCCAAATGCTGGCTTTCGATTGGGGCGTCCAGCAATTTCATCCGGCAGCGCAGTGAGCACGAGCATCAGCGTCCAGGCAAGTCGAGCTGGAGGGGCCCCAGGCACCACGCCTGGACTTAGTCTCGATGCCAGGGCCGCCACACGCCCCGGACACAGAGTCTGCGCCACCAATGCACCAAGCTGCCGGGGTTACAGTGTAAGATAAAGTAACTGAACGGTTTGGCGTGTTGGAAACACCGGTTCTGATCTGATCGCTGTCAGTGTTGCTTAACTGCGCTGAGTCAGGAATTGGATGCGTTGCCTGCCTATCACATTCATAGCGAGTTCTGTTCGGGAAAGAGGTTGGAGAGATCAAAGTTTATACAACAACGTCATTTGCCATGCTTCCTTTCAAAAGAATGGGTTTGAGGAGGAGCCCTGTTGTTCGAGTTGTGCCGTCTTTGGAAGGGACGTTAAGCTGGTGGTCCCCTTGGTGCTCTTTGAC
This sequence comes from Protonemura montana, assembly GCA_947568835.1. Classification (NCBI taxonomy): domain Eukaryota; kingdom Metazoa; phylum Arthropoda; class Insecta; order Plecoptera; family Nemouridae; genus Protonemura; species Protonemura montana. The sequence continues at coordinate 9,002,690 of OX387608.1, forward strand.
AGGAGTAGGCAGCATGCCAGCACTGGCTTTCTCTGCCTCCCTTCTAGGATTGCTCTTAGTACTACACCATTGACAAGCTTTTAATCACCCATACAAATGCAAAATGTAAAATGTAAAATGTGACAAATATGACAATTCCATACAACACAATGTGTTTCTGTGGAAATAAAATAAAATACACATACAAAAAAAAAAAAAACCACTGACAACTGTATTATATTCTATACAACTACTTTATATTCTATATAATATTATTGTTATTATAAGTAATATTATTATTATTTTATTATATTATATACAAAATTACCTGCCTAAAAAATGTATACTAGAATATAAGGCCCATACATTTACAATGTACTTGTCAGTAGGTAGCCTATAAACAAAAACAAATAACTAGGTACTCATAATTACCCACATCGTCATCCACACATTCACCAACGCTATTAGACCAACGACATAAGGCCAGTTTTCAAAATATACACACTTAAAGGACAACTGATTAATGGCAGATGCACTCACCGCAGCACACAGCCTTCCAAGAACGGCACGAGGACCTCGCCAGTGTTCTGCTACGGTTTCCAACAGCCTCGTTTCTAGTGGCTCGATCTGTGCTGTTGGTAGCTCCGCAAAGCCCCGGGCCACTTTTCGGTGCAACGTCGATGCCGCAAAGAACTGGACTTGAGCACCCTGAATTGGCAGAAACACATATTTTGTTTTAACCACGTTGACCACCCTCACTGCATTTGAAAATATGTTTGGTTCCTGTCATCCAGCACTTGACTAATGCGATTTTTAAACCACAACACACAGTAGATAATACAATACTCAATACTCTCTAGCTAGTCTCTCTATAAGCCTATGGCTTATACTCTCCAGGAACTACAGAAACTACCTTTTCGGCTTGAAGCAAGTCCCAAACGAAGATCCACGCTTGCTGTGAGGACTGCGCTTCAGTCAGCCAAGCGTGTGCTGCGGTCTGTTCGCAAGGGTTAGTGTGACAGCCTGAGTAGAACTGTTCAACAGCACGGCACACATTCTCGGCACTAAACTCCATGTCAGATTGGTTTTACACGATTTGCATTCCCACTAACATTGACATAACCTCAAAGTAGCACTCTTCTACTTGTTGAAGTCTCAAAAATATACCAAGCACAACGAGAAGTGTTTGACACTGAAGAGAAGGAAGTCGTTATCACTTAAAATTTGTTTCACATGTTGTAACGTAGTAAATTAATTGTTGCACAATGCCCTTTACCCTACCGCAACCTGACGGATCAAAATCTATCAGCCGGCCATCAATTTCGTGGTGTACGAACTTACGAATGGTGATTCACCGATCAAAGGCACCACGAAATTCAAACCTGTGGAACTTTGTGGTTTTTGAACCACTTTTGTTTCTTGTGTAATATTCCTTGAACCAAGAATCCGTGGATTCCAGATCTTTAAAATTTGAATTAGTGTTTTCTCTCAAACCACTCTTAGTTTTTCATGGTTTCTCAATGCAAAAAAGGAAAAACCGTTTATATTTAGCTATGTAGGGTTTCATACGTCGCGACGTACATATATGTACTGCGTGCTGTCTACCTTGCAAGCATTTGAGAGAAACGATTTGCTGTTCGACATTAGATACTTATATCTTAGAGCTTATATGGCTCTCTTTGTACACGTTTTGAATTTGGAAGCTAAAACTCCATTTTTGGTAGGATTTATGTGTCCTCTCTAGAAACAAATAAAAGTAACAGTCTGAAATCACACTGGCTTTCAAAGTAACTAATTGTGACAGCATGAACAGTTAAAACTCACTTGCATTCATTTTGAGGAATAAAGTATATATATTTTAGAACTTTGGCTTGTTGCTCTAGATTTTACATCCAAGATCCACACTGTCGTGCTCTGACATGAAATTAATTTAAATGCGTCGGTTGCTGCTTTATATTTGGGAGTTGGATACAACTGTCTAGTTATCAGTCTTCTAGTTATAGTCTAATGAGTCTAATACTCTGGCAACTTTCAGCGGGAATATTACGAGATAAGACAGTTATATTTTCTTCAAGGTACACCTCTGAAAGGTAGTCACTACCAAATGCGAAGAACATAACATCTCACACAATATAAACGTGGTGCAGATATCTTATTCTGAGCACACTAAAATCACTGTTTTTTTTTTACAGCAACATTGTTTGCTCAGTCTTTGCGGTATCGTTTGACACAGATGGGCCTTCATATCCTTACAACCATAGTTCTCCTTATAAGTAGTTACTGTTATATTTCAGCCACCCAGTTAATTAGATTTAAAACATCCGGGATAAGAAAATTACAAGTGTCAAAACTCAAAGGCACTATCTAGCGAAATAGGAACGAATTTCAAATCATCCTGTCAGTTTGTACGTCATCCAAAGAGCCAACAATGGTGATAGATTTCTTTGTTAAAGCGCGGCCTTTCCGCCAATGATGCAGACTGAGATCATCCTTCTTTTGTCAACCAATCACTGTAAGAATCCTGGCTGATGGGCAGGCAAGTCGGAGGTCAACGCATCCATGGATGAAATCAGCGCCCAAGGCGGACCGCACTCATCTTCTATGGACCACGGAGGTCTAGGGGGGCCGTTCCATCCTCTGTTCTCAGTGGCGAACACGTATCTGGGGACAGACCAAACAGGAAAGAGCATGGAGAAATATCCTCATATTTTATCAACAATGTTAAAAAAATACTTTTCGTGTGTCGTAATTCGGAAGCTCTTGGGAAAAATCTGCAGGAGCTTCATAGCATAGTCAATCTATAGTAGTTCAACTTTCCGGCGAGAATCATACAACTTCGAGAAATAATTCCAATTTCCCCCGTCCCATATGAGCTCGGAATTGAAACTTTTTACGCCAAAGCAGAACACGAGTAAATTAAAAATGTAGGTTTTTCCAGGTGCCAAAAGAGGATATACCGCTGCACCGCTCAAAGAAAAGTGAAATAATCACCGAAAGAACAATATCCTCTTTCTCGATCAAATAAAGTACTGTTACGCCACTGAACCATCCTCCACATACTCAGCTTCTTTGTTTCCTCTCATCTCTCAACCGCAAGGATTCAGACGTGGGAGCCTCTACCCGCTCCCCGGCCCCCCTACCACCGACTAGGCCCCACCACCTTCAAGGTGAGCGGCTGACGTCAGACAGAATGGAAGTGAGAGTGAACTCAGGTGGAGTCAGTTCGCCGCCAGTTTGCCTGACGCAAAGAGCTCGCGCCATGTTTCCAATGAGATAGGAACGTAGTGACGAGAAATATCTGTGTGCAACATCTGTGGATTATCTTAATAACCAGAGGTAAGTTCTTTATCATCTTGACTCATATTTACTTTAGAGATTGCGTCGTTAAGCAGTGGTATTTGTTGGTGATTTCAACGCTGGATTGACGTCGATTTAGTGATTTTGCATGAGAGGTGACCTACAAAAAAACAGTCACTCTCTCTGGTTGTTCGCTGGATGGTAAAGTACGTTTCAAGCCAACTAAGAACCTCAGCCAACGCCGACTCCATATTTATCTGAAGATATTTTACATTTTAAATATGAATATACCAAAAACGGCACGTACATGGGTCCGTAAAGAAAATAGTAAACAGTAGAAGCAAGTACATTCTAAATCACTGGGGTGTGACCAATTTATACAACCACCTGCCGAAACTGAGTAATGCTCAAACATTAATTTCAAATCATGTAACGGCTTCAGTGCATTTGCTGAATGGTAAAATAATAATTTCGTGATTAAGGGTATTATACTTCCTTGAGATGATTGGGGAACAGATAGTTGCTAGTGTCTTCTCGTGTCGCCGCCTCCGGTCCGTCGCCTCCAAGCAATGGTCATTGAGTGCTCTGGAAGGCGATGACCAGCCAGATTGTGTCCACAAGTTGCGCCGTCTCGACTAGTCTTGCTTCAACGCCCACGTCTTTGGCGCAATGACTTGCTTAGAAGCGTCTTGAGGCTTCGTAATAGGTCGTTTTGGGACTGCATGGTACATTTTGATAATTTGGGGCAGCATCACCGAATTTTATCGGGGAGCTACATGGTTTGCATAATCTAAAAAGACCCTCTGCTGCTTTCATAAGCTTTTACAGACAACTGTATGGTTGTTCATAAGTTTAAGAAAGAGTTAGATACTTAAAATATTAAAGCTATCTTTAAGTTTACGCTTTGTGACATTTTCTTTAAATATAGGAAAATGGCTTGATGAACAGTTTTTAAACCATCTGGTTCTTAACTAACAGTAGAAGGGCTTTTTAAAGAAAGACAACCTGTATCCATCTTCAGCTGAATTATAGTGTATAAAAATTGAGCTAAGGGAAAAGTGCAATGTGATTATTCCAAAACCTTTTTCTGTGGAAGAGAAATGAAATAAAAATATATTTTAAACGTTTCTTAGATTGATTAGCTAACATTGATCGAAATTTTTAAAGCATTACTGATCATTATGTAAATGCAGTAAAAAATGTTTTATAGGTGTATCGACGGGTCAAAAGATATTTTTATGTAAATTAGGGTTGGTATTCGGCTTGAGCTTTTTCAAAAATTGTCAGTATTTACGGTTGGCCGATGACATTTCAAGTGGATCGCCATTGTCTTTGACGGTGCAATGTTTGCAAGTCTATCTGCAAGAAGTTGCGCGACGCCGACAAGGCGGAGGCAAAAACCTTCGTATACCTTAGCCAATCGACCAGCAGCGCCGGACACATGGTGTGAAATCTTTGGGTGGGGCTCTCATTTGGAAGTCGTTTGCCAATGCATGTTCCTGGGGGCGGTTTTGCATGACATTTGATGTAGTGAAAATGGGTAGAGAACCTTCATGTGTTGCCAAAGATAATATACTATATATATATTTCAAATTTCTTGAAGAAAATTCATATTTTTTCCATAAAGAATAACAAACAACTTCTCTTGGAAGAATCTCCCTTCAATTTCACTTTGATTTCCTACCTATCGTTAATGTTGACGATAGATGACGATGTTGACGATGACTGTTGAAACTAGAACTGGGACTACTGGCTCAGAGCAGGTTTCTGGAAATTTTCAAGATTAAAACGAAAATTGTCAAAATCTATAAGCTACGCATCGGCAATTGCTTCTTCAAAACAATTCACGAAATGATCCTAATTTTAAATAACCCCAATAATGGCAAAGACTAATGCTTTTCAAAACAATTTTTTATTTTTCTTAAAATCATCTCATTCTGGAATAATTTTCCACTGACAGATGAAATCATGAGTTACCGGGAACATTTAGGTAACCAATAACATTTGTTTTAAATGCATACTCAAATGAATTGACTCTTCAAGATTATTTTCTGTAATGCCCTGCAAAGGGTCCAAGAAGTCAAAACACACAAAAATCTAAACATACGAAGGTGATAGATTTTTTTCACAAGGACAGGTTTCAGATCACACAAACCGTTACAATGTTTTGTTTATGGGGTGAAAAGATTTTTAATGCTGTTAGAATCAAGCTAAGAGATGGTTTTATTAACAAAAACTTTGCCAACAAGGCTTGAGTGGAAAATGGTACGGGATCAAATAAGATCAGAAAAAATGCATGGAACACACCTAGGAAAAGAAGAAACCCCATGAGTGTGCAGAAACCTCGTATACACCTGAGGAGATGTTGACTCCATCATGCCTTTCCAGTGACGACTCGATCCTGTCACATGTATTATGGTACATGAGTACCTCAGGCATGCTCTGTGCCAGGGACGACGCACTTAGTGAAAAGCGTGGATGCTTCAAGGGCCCCAACTAGTACACACTCACGATTGTTGCTCATCATGAGTCATGCACCGACATCTTCTCTCTTCAGTCCTCGGGTCGTTTAAGAGTTGAGGCACGTTCTGCAGTGACCGTCACGATGATGGTTTATCTACAGGATGGAGGAAAACAAACCAGCGTGGTGGCATCACCCATCGGGTGACGTTTCGATGGAAGAGTAGAATAATGCGGCAACGTTCTCAAAGAAAAGACATGAAAAGAAAATTAATTATACAGCTTCAAATTTAACTTTTGCCATTGGGCTTGGTCATGCTTTTTTAAATTAAGTAGCGCAATAGTCGCAATAGCCGCAAGGGTTAATGCATTCTTACTATCGACCGAACGGCTGACGGCTTTTACAGTTCTTATCAGATCAGTTTTAGAACCATATTTATTTTCTCGACTGATCATTAAGTGGGGTTTAACGACGCACAGGTTCGACAAGTAGCCCTGCGACATTGGTCTAATGTCGTTGGTGAATGATTGGATATGGATGATGAATCTAACCTAGCCTAAAAGAGAGGAGAGGATTCCCGGTCGCTGCATGTAGCCTACTTTTGTCGAAGAGCACCAAGGTTGCCGCCGGCTTAACGTCCTTTCCGAAGGACGGTGCAACGCGAACAACAGGATTCCTCCACAAATCCATGCTGTTGAAAGGTTGATGAGCAAAGCGAGTGAAGTTGTTGTACTAACTTTCACCCTTCCGACCTTTCTTTTGAACAGAACTGGTCATGTGTATGATGGTAACCCATCCAATATCTGATCCAGCGCAGTGTTTCTTAACTTCGATAAACTTACGAAAACCGGTGTTTCGAATACGCTAAGCCATTTGGTACTTTTAGTTTCCGTATATTTGGGTAGTACTGATGTTCTCTCAGATACTACCACCTTATATTTCAGAGCTCGATGTACCAATATTTCCCTAGAAGATTGGATTTTTAAAAGAAATACTCGAATTCTTGTCGGCACGAGGCTCACCCTCATCTTTCTAAAGATCATCATGCACCTACGGGCATCAGGCCATGACCACATACCCAGTTGCCAACCAGTGCGTCTTTAAATACCATCCACCATATCAATGCACCAGCTATCTCGATGACAAGCGTCGATCTCAGACAAGGAGGCGTCCATTGGTAGGCGTCACTCTCTCTTTCACAGCCCCCCCTGACCGCTGACCCAGATGGCTGACACTTTCTCCTCTTTTGTTGCAGATTCGATGGCGACCGTGTGGCTGCTCGCCGCGATCCTGGTGAGTTACTATGGGACTAAAATTAGTTAACCTTAAAAAAAAATATTAGGGTTACTCCGAAGGAGAGTCCTATGTTTTGAGATGTTCTTTATCTTTTTTTGAGGATTTGATAAATGAATAAATAGTAAGTTTAAAATTTCGTGATGAGTATGACCATAACTTGCAAGAAAATACTAATTGCGTAAGCTACTCCGCTTTTCTATTCTCTTATAATAATTAAGTTTATATTTTATCCGTTACGCTAGGTGCTTGGTCAAATCCTGACAGTATGAAATTGTATACACATAAACAATAAATAAATAAAACGAGCGGATTGTAGGTTATTGGCAATTTAGCATACCCACTCCGTTGAAAGTGTCGAAATCGTGAGATGTTTTTAACAGTACCTACACATCCCGTGCGATCAATCGAAATGACACAGATATGGAATCTCTCTTCTCGCCAGCAACCCACTCGAAAGGTGCGCATGGGTTTTGCATCCCACATCTGACATTGGGAACCGTAAATTAAATCTATATTGACTCTCTTTCGCCAAGCATTGCAAGTTGAAGAGTTAGTATAAACCGGCAATCAGCATCGACTAAAACAACATCACGTCTATAACGAGACACGGCATCTTAAATATTATAATGACATGCCAACTGTCGTGCAAATATTATTTTTAAAAAAGGTTTCAAGAAGACCCTGAAAATCAGAAAACAATCGACGAGATTTTATTACTATGAAGACTACTGCCGTCTCAAAAATTGATGCTCAAACGGGGACTCGAACCCCGATCTCCGCATCTTGGTTCTACTCCTTGAAGATCAGTTAAATACACTAAAATCGTCTCAAAAAGCATGTGTCCAAAAAGCTCAACGGGCTAGAGCAACACCCGCGATAGGTGGAGATCGGTTTTCGAGTGCCTATTCGAGCAACCATTTTTTAGACGGTAGTCGTGTTCATAATAATAAAATCCCCGTTTGATATTAAAATAAGATTTCAAATAATCAACGAGATATTTAAATAATTTTAAAAAAATCAGCTTTAATATATGCATACATTTGATGTAATTCTGCAATTACTTACAGTACAGTATCTAACCATTAAGCATGGCGTGTAATACAGCGTTCACCTTGTGTGTCGGTGACGTCACGACGCCGTCTCCTTGTAAGGCGAGGACACGGAGTGGTGGTTACGCAAGGACACTTGTGGGCAGCGAGCTGTCCTCTTTGGGCCTGGAGTAGACTCTAGCTGCCAGTCGGCCAGGATAAGCATGAGCTCTTGGAAAAAAGATTGTCGCTAACCGTGGCATAGAAATATAGATATTTTTTAAATTACAGTGAGGAACGGGCATCGCGTCACGAATATAATGCGCATATTAATGTGAATTTAACCTGTAAATGCTCGCAATGGAGAGGAAATTATTTTATTATATTAAACACTGCTATGCGATCTTGAAAATACTGCCCAATCGGGCTAATGCACAAAGGTTTTTTTTGTTCGGTTTCTCTACGTTTTCGTTAACCAATTGGGAAGTTCAGTTAAAGGCAGATTTTGGGGCAAAATATCCAAGGGGTGTTCTCTTTTAATATAAAGGAAATAATTAAATTAATTTTTGATTAATTTTCTCCAAATTTGAGTGAGAAACTCTGAACTTTTGTCCCCATACCCCGTAATGTCCGCACCGGTACCGCACGAACATAAAGAAATACACATCCCAGACTAACGACTGTAACCCCAATATTGCTTATACAGGAAATACAATTGGTAAGGTGGAGTCGAGACAGCGTCGCCTCTCACATGAAGATCATCTATCAAACTACAACAGCAAATCACATTGTGCAACTACAATCTCGATCGGTCATACATATTTCGTTTGCTGCAATTGAACTCGAGTGTAGGCAGTCTGCCTGGTAGTCGTGAGTGTAGGCGAGTTCCAAGAACCCAGTGGTAGCAGTGTAAAGTTGAACCGGTCTCGCGAGCTCTTGTCTACCGGCTGCAGAATCCGGTCCGCCTGCAATCGGTTTGTCGTGTTCTGTATGCAGCGGGGGCGGCAACGGCTGACCGTTACGTGGGACTGCACCGAAGCTGATCGTGGGACTCGGAGAGTGCAATGCAACTGTCGGAACAAACTTATTATGCAGGCGAACTCGAATTCGAACTCTGTCGATCTTGGAGTGGAGTTTATCGATGCGCTGTTTTGATGACAGACCCTGGTTTATGGCGTCAGTGAATGAGTGGATGATACTGAGGATGATGTTGATCGTTAATTAGCCTAGAAGGTAGGAGGAGAAACCCGGTATCGGCACGTAGCCTACTCTTGTCGAAGAGCACCAAGGTGACCAACAATTTTACGTACTTTCTGATTGACGGTTCAACGTGAAGAACAAGATTCCTCCTCAAACCCATGCTGTCGAGAAATTGATAATCAAGGCGAATAACGTTGATGTATTTACTTTCATTCCTCCAAACTCTCTCCCAAATAGTACTAGTTATTTGTATGATGGTCAGCCATCCAATACCTGACTCAGCGCAGTGTTAGTTAACCTCGGTGATATCACGAGAACCGGTGTTTCTCACAGGTCAAACCGTTCGGTCGATCGTGAAGTGGCTATTCACTTGCTAAAAGCTGTAAATATTAGTTTGTCAACTCTTATGTGGTATTTAAAATTTCACATAAAGAAAATACATTTCCACAGTCTGCATATTGCTATACTTATCAACATAATTATTAATAAAGTATTTTTTTAAAACTGCAAATAACTAATGAAAGTCATGCGAAGAAAAGAATTTGCATGGTCTTTCCTTTAAAGCATGCAGGTTGAAAGCCCTTTCTCGTCCAAACAGCATTAGCATTCACTTGTCGTACATAGAATTACATAAATTTGTACTTACCTAGTGAGAAAAAATGAAAACGGAGAAACTTCAAGTCAATTCCTTTAACGCCATACTGCGTGTACTTACGTCGACTGGATGTTAGCCAACAACGAGTTACATGCAGGGTACACGATACGATAACCTCATTAAACAGATGTAACCCCTAGAGCTTCCTGTCGACCATAACCCACCCTTCAGTCGATTCATCAGGGTATTGGAGGCAAGGGAACGACACCGCCAATCTTTCAGAGTCGTCTACCGACGGTTTCGTGCCGACACGGGGCATGGATGGTTGACGTCGAATGGCCTGGTTCGCGGATGGGTGCCCCCTCGTTAGCCGTGTTGACCACCAGGCCGTAGTCCCCCCCGCCCTTCTCCCCCTACGAGTCAAGGCCAAGTGCACGTGTTCTTAAAGTCCTTTGGGAAGATGGGTTAACCCAAGAGAAAAGAAACACTAAAAAGTTGAATAAAATGTTTTTTTAACTTACTTTAACTTTTCTTGAAATGTCCTCGCTGGGATAGGGGATATTTTTGTTGTTGTTTAGTCGGTCTGTAAACATTTTTTTTTCAACTTTGACAAACTTCGTTATTGGATGTTTAATTTAACTTTCAAAGTCTCACACTATGTAGGTACGTATTTCAAACAAAAGATATTTTGTCCTGATTAATCGAACGAGAAACGTTGGAACTCGAGTCTGTGATGATGTAGCCATCCTGGATCGATTCCTTGTGGGTGCAATTGACACTAGCGTACTTCCATAGCGCTAATGTCAAACTTTTTCTGAAGAAAAAAGAGGATACTTCTAGGTGGAGATACCGTCGTTTCGAGTAATGAGAAATTTAATTTTGTTACTTCTTTGTTACTCGCATTTGAGATTGGTTTAGGTTACACTAATCTTTATTAAGGCTAGTATCAACGATAAATATACATGTATCGATATTTAGAATCGTTCTTATTTAATTGTACAGGTTTTTTAAAAAGGACGACCGCAAGCGCCATCTGGTATGGGACCTTCCCATTACACGTGTTTCGCTCAGCAGAAAGCTTAAAATTATTCTGGCCATCTGACTACACTGAAAACTCAGTGGAAATTGTTATTGAAATTGAAATTGGCTATTTATTTAAATTTTTAAAAGAAAACACTCTTGATACATGATTGGACACATATATGAACATGGAGACAAATAATGGTAAACACGTACATGAGTAATTTGAATATAATATTTTACAATCAGCGTGTACAGTACGGTAAGCGAGCGCCAGTGAAAATCTTGAAGATGAATGAAAACCAGCTGTCGGATGATGGAATCTTTGAGCAAATTGTTTTCATCGCTTACATTCACTGAAGCGTGTGAATATTTGCGCTCGTACGTACAGGAGTTCAAAAAGAAAGTCGTCGTCGTAAATTTATTCGCCATAACAAAATTCCTAGCGCTAAGATGATTTACTCCAAGTGTTTATTATACAGTTAAAACGGTTCTATTGTTCTGTTTACGCCAGGCATTACGTTTTCTGAGCAAAGCTTCTGTTTTGAAATTATTCTAAACAACAATAAGAAGGCTCATCTGATTGGCTGTACCGTATTACTTCCATGTTTCTCACTCAAATTTGAAGCTAACTCAAAATGCCGTAACGCGAAAAGACAGCACAGAACCTGGATTCCTTTGCTTCAAAATATGTATTCTCTCTTTAAAAAGATCCTATAAATAAGTTCATATCAAAATATTTTTTTTTTACATTTTGCGTTCAATGCTCATAAAAAAAAATCTGTATGATCATTTTATAATCGTACGCACTTTAAATGCTCACATATACTCGTGGTAACATAAGATAGCAGAATTGAGAAGCTCTGTCAGGCAATCTCAGCATCTCCATAGCTACCAAACGTTGAATCTACCATTGAACCTCCTTTGCTAGGCCATGATATACCCGTGATAACATAAGATAGCAGAATTGAGAAGCTCTGTCAAGCGATCTCAGCATCTCCATGGCTACCAAACGTTAAATCTACCATTCAACCTCCTATGCTAGGCCATGATATACCCGTGGTAACATAAGATAGCAGAATTGAGAAGCTCTGTCAGGCGATCTGAGCATCTCCATGGCTACCAAACGTTGAATCTACCATTAAAACTCCTATGCTAGGCCATGATATACCCGTGGTAACATAAGATAGCAGAATTGAGAAACTCTGTCAGGCGATCTCAGCATCTTCAAGGCTACCAAACGTTGAATCTATCACTGAAGCTCCTATGCCTGATATATATATATTTATTTTTATCTTTCAAAGTTGGGAACGAAAATGACTGTTTTAGAAAAAATGTCAGTATCACTTTAATTCATTCTACACAAAAAGTTTTGGTATTGGAGCATTTCATACTTTGCTTCCTCCAGTTTCAAGATTAACCAAAAATCCTGCAATATTTATGCATAAAAAATCGAACCCCAATCCCCAGATTTCTTAGCCAGTTACAACTATATTGCACACATTATAATTACCAAGAGAAAATTAATATAATGAGAAGAGATCTTCAATTCTAGAGTCTCGTATTTATTAGAACCCACAAAAAGTAGCAAGGCATTGCAGTTTGGATGAGAATCGTTACGCTAACGTGTTTTGAATGCTTGAAGATAATTGGCCGTGTAATGGTTTCGTTTATATTTGGGTTGCGCTTGCTCGCCGAGTTTAAGACTTCATTAGAAAGGGTAACTCGTAATAGGTTGTAGAAGATGACTTTAGCTAGAGTTTCACTCGCGGCCTAAGTGTGATGTTTTGCTGGCATTCAAATATCAAGTGAAATATTATAGGTATAGTGCATCCCAAAAACTAGGGTGCATAGGTTTTTTTCTAAAGCATTTGTTGAAGTCATATTTACCTCTGAAACATGTTAGCTGTTAGAATTGTGTGATTGGAATTTGTTGACAAATGTTGCAATGTTATCAAATGTGACATTGCATTGCAATTATATTCATGGTAAGGGCCGAGGGTAGATACGTGAGTTGACAACACAGTTAAGATGGACAAGTTGAGACGGTTTTAAATGTTGACACCTTAAAAGATGAACATGAATCGAACCAACAACCCTCATAAGTGCTACTTGGAAACACTATTTATTATTTGTGGTGTTTAACGATGCACTGTTTTGACATCTGGCCTTGCGGCACTGGTCTAATGGCGTCGGTTTGGAAACACCAAATACTAGTGTGCCTGATTTGTTGATGCCACAATTCCTTTTGGGGTGACAGGCGTGCCCACTGAAAACTCTAAAGACACTAAAACTATATCTTCGTTAATATCTGTCATTTTACTTTTGCTCTAGGTTTATCTTTTGATGTGCCTAATGACCTTTTTATACAGATAAGCTTTTTGAAATCTTCGAAATTTGGTTCGTGTGTTTGTTTAGCAATTCTTGAGCTTCTTGAGCGTCAATTTCTTAAGCTGACATCTTTTCTCATAAGCTAGACTGTATGTATTGTATTAGTGCATTCAAGTCTCCATGGATAACATTGGCTATAGGCGACGCGGTTTCGCAGCTTATTGGAATGGGCAGTGCTTTTATATTTTTTATTTGACCCTTATTATTTTGAACCCTTTGCAGGGTATTACTGAAAACAATCTTAATGGGTTCTTAATGAATATATTTACATTTAAGAGTACATTAATGTGATAGATTTAGTTCATTTACAAAAGTCGCCGTGTTGGAGTGGGGATTTTTAAATTTCAACTTAATCAGCAAAGTTGTGGACCCCTAGGTAAAGTGTGAGTTCAGTCGTCTTAAGTGTAAACTTTCCTGAATCATGATCACATGCAGTGATCGCATGCATTAATTTGATTGGTTGATTGATTAGTGAGATTTAATGACGCACTGTTTTGACAACGGGCCTGAGGTACTGGCCTAATGGCGTCGGTGAATGAAAAGATGGGGATGAACCTAACCCAGCCTAGAAGCACGGATGAGAAACCCGGGGTAGGCAAGTAGCTTCTACTGTCGAAGGGGGCCACCGGTTCTTCCGAAGGACGGTACAATACTACTAACAGAATTCCTCCACAAATGTATGCTGTCAAGAGGTTGATAAGCAAGGCAAGTGAAGTTAATGTTGTAACTTTCATCCCTCTAGTCTCTCTCCCCAACAGAACTGGCCATGTTTATGATGGCAACCCATCCAATACCTTACCCAGTGCACTGTAGCATAATTTTGGTTATCCCACGAAACCCGGAGTTTCCAACTAGCAAACTCGTTCTGAAAGTTGCGAATGTATTCACCGTCATGGCAGAAATAATAACTAACTGCACAGAGCTCATCTCTAGCACCATTGGGTCAGATTTTCATATGCAAATCACACTTCTTCTAACGGTGAACGGAAGTTTATTTTAACCTTTCGTGAAACTGGCTACCTAAAGAACTAAAACTGGCTTTTTTAAAGGGCGAGTAAACACTTATGTAAGAGATGGTTCTATTCACAAGTACCGCCGAACACTTTGTCATAGCAGTGACTGTCACTAAAGCAGAAAATTCTGAGAATGTGCGCCAAGACTGGATGTGTAAAGAAAACTTGCTATGAGGATATCCTGTCAACAGTAACGATCAAATCAAAATTCAATAACCGTTCTGCAACACCGATCTCAGATCGCATGGTGAATCACTCAGGCAAGTCTGGCCTTTCGATTCCAAGTACGACTGCGGTGTTACCCTGTCCACTTTTAATTTCCATTTCATTTTATATTTAAATGGAAAACAAGAATGCACGATTGTGATTTATTCCATCACGGACTTTTGGCTTAGCTTTGTTTCCAGATTTAATCACTGAGTACACCGACACATATTATTATTGTTCTATACAATTTTAGACTGAAACACTGTTAAAAAAGTTCAATAACGGCGTTCATGATTTAAGGTGACGTATATGATAGTAGTCATCTAATCATTATTTTATTTAGATGCAACTTTAATTATGGTGCTTCACAATTAGACACAGCTCACTGAACTATTATTTCATAACTTGGTATGCAACTTGAGAACGAAAAAACACACGGGAGAAGGCCTTATTTATTATTATTGCAATTTCCAGACAAAAAAATCCCACGAAAAGTTGCCTATCGTTTTTTCCCTGGATTTAATTTTATTTCTTGGTATCAGGATTTTCAATATTTAGATACAATATTCTTTAAGAATAAACTTTTCATTGTTAATGCATTTAATGAGAAAATCAGCTCGTTCTAGTAACTTGTTGGTATTTGTAAAGTGGTCTCTTAGGTGCAAGTCTTTCATAAAGAATCCATGGCGACTTAGTGGCAGGGTCTCCGTAAGCATATCCCTGTAAAATACAAGCGCCATACTACCATAGATCTTATATTAAACTGCCTTAGCGAAAATTGGCCGCCAAATGAGTACTTTACCGACAAAAATGGAAGATGCTACTAGGTGGAGTCACTGTTGTCTCGAATTTTGTTATTTCCCTCAGATTACTCTCGTTGAGACTGGTTGACGCTCAGTTATTAGTGTCAAACTCAATTTTTGATACACATTTATAGATATTCAGTCTATGATTAAAGGGGTTTGTTCAAAATGACGGCCTTCAAGTGCCATCGGAGGGCACATACCGTAACCACATGTTACCGGCTCGTTTGCTCTACAGAAAGTTTAAAATTAACGCTAGCCCTGACTATACCAATCTCCATCACTCTCTCTGCCATAATCTCCATGTGGACATGAAAGCGTCTCCACAAGTGCATGGCCCTTGCGGAGACCGCCTCGGCTGATCAGTCTCCGGGGTCAACCACCGATCAGATCGCACGGCGGCGACCCCAAGATGGCCGATAATGTCGTGATGACCACCGGCTAGCGTGAACCTGGTTCGCACTCGCTTTATTGCCGGACGCTAGGGCGAGGATTGCGTGCTTGCCGTTGAATCGGGCAGCACTTTCCTTTAGAATGCCACATTGATAGAAAATATGTCCGGCCGCTCATGTTTTGCGTCGTGTCCTGGTTGGTTGTTAACACGGCAAGACTCTGGTAATTGGAGGATGATTCGTTCTGCCAGAATATGTTGTGCCATTAGACCATTCTTTACAGTGATTGAGCGTTTCGCTAAGCTTATGGGATCGGACAGAGTCTATTTTTCTCCCGGAGAAAATATCGCTTTTTTATGCCAAAATAATAACGGGACATTCTCCAGATCTAATCTTGAAGTTTTTTTTTAAGAGTTAATTATGTCTTTGAGAGCTATGACGTACAATACAAATGTCTTGACATTTTGTTATTTGTCTGTTTTTTTAGGCGATGGCGTCCATGTCAGCGTCGGGTAAGCAGCTACCTGACAACGGTAAGTGTCTTCCAAAAAACGTCTACATCCCTGAACGAAAGATTACACTAACACAATATTTATTTCTGAGGCCAAAGTGTAGCTTTTTTACATTGCTCTTTTGACTCAAAGTTTATTGAGAAAGGATTATGCATGCTATGAAAATATTTGAAAGTAAGAGAATTACTTAAACGATCATTGAGTAATGAGTTTATGACTCGAGAACTTTAGCTCGAGTTCCCGAGCTTAAGGCTGTACCTGCTTTCAAATTTTAGAACTCTTTATTGACATTCAACATTTTTTTAGTACAGTAATAACAGCACTACAGCAAATAGTAAATGCCATTTTAGAATACCAAAATCTAGTCCGTCCCTTTATGATTTTGATGCATATTTTAATGACAGCATAAAGTATTTATTATCAGAATATTTATAAAAAATTTGCTGCTTGAAGAATTTGTCTTATCCTGATACCAATTTTATCGTTAATAAAAAAAATTACGGCGTATATATACACGGCGTTTTGGTTTGTGATCAAAAATAATTTTGAATCGTGTTTTTAGGATATCTTTAACTTTTGCATTGCAATTTTAAAATTAGCTTAAATTGAACCCAATCAGTCAGTAATTGTAGTAGAAACTTAATTAGAATTGTATTATAATTTAGTCAGAAAAAACTGCCACTAGACTATAAAAAAAAATGTATCAACTCATATTTTTTCAATAAACTGTCATAATTATCTATCCCTTATGCCAGCTACCTATCTTCAAAATTTTTCTTTACTTGCTAAATGGAGCGAGGTTAAACATCTGTCTCACTCAAATTTTTAGGCGATATAGCACTGTCTAAAAATTGGCAAAAGCCACTTTTTAGACTTCCAGTTTGCCACAAATCTCAGGACCGCCTGCACGCCCTTAAGCTATCCTTGCAGTGACCGAAGAGTAGGTGTCAAGTGCAGAATCCAAAAAAGCACAGTTAATCCCGTGCTAGAATCATCTAGGTTTTGCAACAAAATTTATAAAACGGTACTGGGCTTAAACCCATTTTGTCTGACCATTTAAATATATATTTTTGTCTGTGGTTAAACTTTTTGAAATTATTATCCTCAAAACCC
This sequence comes from Protonemura montana, assembly GCA_947568835.1. Classification (NCBI taxonomy): domain Eukaryota; kingdom Metazoa; phylum Arthropoda; class Insecta; order Plecoptera; family Nemouridae; genus Protonemura; species Protonemura montana. Next base: position 9,019,997 of record OX387608.1, read on the forward strand.
ATGGCGTCATTGTGCTCCTGTCTCTATTCCAGGCCTGGAAGCGGTGGCCGAGGACGTGCAGATCTCATGCAACAGCAACGAGATCCAGGTGGCGGTGAGCACTCGCTCGGGTTCGTTCAACGGGATGATCTACCCGAAGGGTCTCTCGAAGAACTCGTCGTGCATGGCGGAATTCCTGAAGGAATCGAGCCCGGTTCGATATCGACTACCGCTTCGATCGTGCAACACCATGAGTACGCACACGGTGAGTTATACGTTGACAATGTCCACTACAATGACCCCGATGGAGTTGGATGGATGGGGTGCGATTGAGTTGGATGGGGTATTCGGACCTTTTAAGGGGTTTTCAGCTCAATGATGTCAATCAGGGATGAAAAAATTGACAGAATTTTCTCTTATAATTTAATTATTCGGTAGCTCCACATCTTGACGTGTAATTTTTGAACCTTCACTGCAATTGACGACTGAAAATGGGAGAGGTGGGATATTTTCCTTATACACGCTGGCCTGCTAAGAGATCAGTAAAGAATAGCGTTAAATAAGTCTGTCACATAAGAGAGCAGATTTTAGAAGCTCCGTCAGGCGAGCACAGCATCCTACCTACCAAAAGTGAAATCTATCATTTAATCTCGAATGTTACTTGTATGAAAAAATTGAGTATATGATCCTTACATTAAAATAGGGCTTTTACACAATAGTTTTAATATTATTCCAACCTTTGTTGTTGATTTACGTCGTACCTACTTGAAAAATATCTACAATTGGTGCCAACGGTGGGATTTAATGAAATATCTACCTACTAATCAAAGTAAGCAAAACAGAGTCTTGAAGCTCACAACATCATCATCATTGCTCTCTTCCGTTGCACACCTAAGAGAATGTTTTAATTATCTAGAGCTGCTTGTAGAGTGAAAAATGAGTTAAAAATAACAAGTAGTGCAATACTGTTTCTGCTGTAACCTTACCCAAATGTGGCACTGACCGAACTATCTCTCGCTGTAGACTGACGGTGGGGTCGAGTATTTCAACACCATCGTTGTTCAACCGCACTTGAAGCTGGTGACCAACCAGGGCCGTGGCTTCCACATCCGATGTCGCTATGAGACCCGTGACAAGCTTATCACCAACAACATGAATGTCAGGTTAGTAAAAAACGCCAATGTGTTCGGGATTTTATTTCAGAAAATACATAATAAATTAGTTTTTAAGTTATTGACCATGATTATTTTATTTATATGCATTTAGGATGCTTGAACTAGGTATTTTTATAATTTTATGTGGTTCTTTTGTTATTGGAAAATTGTCAGGACTGCTCTAACCCTTGAAGAAGTAACTAGTATATGTTACGAAACGTCGGGAAATTTAGTTGTCCTTTACTTAGCATTCAAAACTCATTTCAAATAGTTTTTCTTAAAATCTAAGTACGTTTATCGCTTGGATTTAGAAGAAATTATTGATGAGCGTAGCGAAATCTTCAATTTCACATACTCCAGAAAAAAATGCTTCTGCCTGTGTGTTTTTGTGTGTTGGTTTGTTCTTGCCCCAGCGGCCAAACGCCTGGTCCGATTTCAACCAAATTTACAGAGCACATTTTTTTGTTCTTAACGTAGACCTGTTGCGTTTTTGAGCAAATTTAGTCTAATAGCTGTGAAACTATTCAAAAAATTCAGTCAATTTTCATGTTTTATACCCTTTTCGTATTTTGTCAACAATTTCCATGAAAACGGCTTACCAAATTTAGACGGAAATACCGAAAGAAGCATTCGGGGTTTCCAAATAAAAATACAGGATTAAAGAAAAAAAATAACTACGCTCATCTACAACGCAGCTCAAATTGCGTTGCGAAGCCCTAGTTTATTTATAAAACCGCAGTGCTTTCTCGCTTTAACATTAAGACCATAGAAAAATGCTTGTTAAGACAATCACTGGCTAAATCTGTAAGCTCCAGGCAGCCATCTACAAAATGCCAACTCAACAGTGCATGCAACAGGTAGCATGCTGTTAAATTGCCTGCATGCATTTCTCTATAGGACTACGTAATACGACTACGATTAGAAAGATATGGTGCCATTTTAATTTCGCACATCCAACATCACTTATACCGAGACAAAGAAATTTCAAATAAAACTTGTCACATTCTGAGTTGAGTGAGTAAACCTGCAAATTCTGTGCAAGAATTGGCAAACGTGACTTGAACCGAGATACAAAAAAAGTGAAAAGAACCTTAAGAATGAAATGAGAAAAAAACTTGACATGACAGATTTGTTCATCAGACTGTATTTTGGGTATATTTAATCCAACATGTTAAAGACTTGAGCACTTTTCTAGAGGCCGACTGCATCTAAATCATTTTAATACAATTCTGTTTGCAACCAACTTAGGAAACGAAAAATACAGCCAGGAATTTGATTCAGTAACCAGTTTCAGTTAAGTGCAACACGATGAGATGGCAAATATTTAATAATTAAACAAATCATATCTCCGATGTCTCATATCAAAACTGAAAAAAAGTTACAGATCCTCCGTAGCTGCTGTGGTCGAATCGAGAAACTGTAAGCCATGAAAGACCAAGATGCCAGTCAGCCTGTCAGAGCTACTCAAATTAAACTGTATTCTGCTACCATTGCCGAACGCTGGGTCATGTTTTGGTTTCCTGTCTAACGTCCACAATCTCATCCGCAGCCTCCAAGCGTCGACGCTAGTATCGGCGACAGCGCCGATGCCGGGCGTCGCTATGCGAGTGCTGTACGGCGATCGCGACCAAGCCCAGGTCGCTGAGAACGTCAAGATCGGCGACCCTTTGTCCCTGGAGGTGACCTTGGACGAGCAGGCAGTTTTTGGCCTTCGGGTCACCGACTGTCTCGTCAGAGACGGACTGGGCTGGGGAGAGCAGCGGCTCATCAATGCTGAGGGGTGAGTTGGTGTGGGGACACATAGAGAAAGGTGAGATGTATGCAAAGGGATTGTGGACTTTGGTCGTAGAGTTTTGATGGATTATATAAGTAACAGCCATTTTCCCAGAGACTCAATCACCCGTCCGTGCTAGGAGGAGATCCGGGTTCGAGTCCCCGGTTGGATACAAAGTTTTGAGAGATTATTATCGTTGCTAACAACGGACCAATAACAGTGCTTTTCCAGCACGTCCATCGTAGCAAATATCAATGAACTACAGCTAAATTCAACGGAAAAACTCATCGCAGCACCCAAAGCAGCAGTTTTCACTGCAACAGCACCTATTTTCCAATTCATTTGCATATTTGGTGCTAAATTACATTCTGAAGTGCAAGCTTTCCTAGCTATGCCATTCAATTGTTTACGGTATCGGTATTCAGTAACGGTATTGTAACGTAGATTTAAGGAATCCTTGATAACAGCAAATCCAGTCATCATTAAACCAAAAAAAGAAACAAATTCTGAAGTAAATAAACCATTCATGGAATTGGCTACCCAAATGGAGACCAGTGATTCTGTCGAGCTCTAGTCCGCTAGCCACAATTTTTTTGACCTGACCGCCAACACCGTTCACTTGAATTCAGTATTAAATTAGATTTTTTACTCGCAAAGAAACTAAAGCAACGTGATCGAATGATTTCAGCTGCCCCGTGGACAACGAGATCATGGGCCCGTTTGCCTACGACTCCAGCAAGACCCGAGCTTGGGTGTCGTTTCAGGCTCACAAGTTCCCGTACACAGCATCAGTGTACTACCAGTGTAACGTGCGGCTGTGCACCAAAGCTGGCAACGACTGCGACGACCTGGTGGGTGCAAGACAGACATGAAAGGCTGGGGCGGGAAGGGTTGAAGAAGGTGCAAGATAGAGATAAGAGGCTAAAGGCTCGAGGGATTTAATTAGGCAACACCGTGATATGTGTTGTATTGGTTTGATCGATTTGATTCAAATGGTTCTAGAGGTAGGTTCAATCAGCCAATCAAATACTTATATTTTTCTCTTAAACTACGGTTTCTTATTTAACTGGGCATTGTTAAACTGACAACCAGAGGCACACAAAAGCCTCTGCATTTCACTACATGTGATTGGAAGTTGCCATTGCAACCTTTTCAGCTAACTCATCTGTTAGAAGTTGAGATTTTGGTAAAACTGTGCTAAGTGTTGGATGGGTTACAGTTATTTGGGAGGTTCTGTTTTGTATAGAGGTTGGAGAAATTGAAGGGAAAAACTTTTAAATCACTTGCATTAACTTCAAGAAAAGTAAATAGTATTGACACTTACATCACCCTACCTGTCGTCATGGCCGGATCTCAGCCATCAAACATTTGTTATTAATGAAAAGCAAAAACAAAGAAATACAATTGAAATTAACTTGAGTTAACAGCTTCAGAAAGAAATATTTATAAGAAATTATGGAGAAAGGACTGTCTTCAGGAGAGAGGTTGGAGGGACGAAAGTTAAGCAACACTGCGCTGGGTCAGGTATTGGATGGGTGACCATCATACACATGACCAGTTCTCTTCGGGAGAGAGGTTGGAGGGATGAAAGTTAGTACAGCAACTTCGCTCGCCTTGCTTATCAACCTCTCGACAGCATGGATTTGTGGAGGAATCCTGTTCTTCGCGTTATACCATCCTTCGGAAGGGACGTTAAGCCGGTGGTCCCCTTGGTGCTCTTCGACAAGGCTACGTGCCGGCGCCGGGTTTCCCCTCCTCTCTTCTAGGCTACATTAGATTCATCATCATCCTCATCATCATTCACTCATTCACTGACGCCATTAGACCAGTGCCGCATGGCCAGATGTCAAAACAGTGCGTCGCTAAACACCACAAATAATAATAATAATAATTAGTTTTTGAAGCACAGACCAGCTATTTTAGGGATAGATATTATTCCTATTGGAAAACCACTTTAACTTGAATACTGAAAGTCAAAACGTTATTAGCGCTGCGCTACCTTTCTGGCGTACTCACGAGTCTTCTTCTTTTTGCAGCCTCCAGACTGTTCCAACGCAGGACGCAAGCGTCGACAGATCGCCGTCGCAGGGGATTCGGCGCCTGCCACCATTGAGGTCTACTCAGGCCTATACGTAAACGAGGCCAACGACCTCAGCAAAGTCGACATCCTAGACGATATCGACAGGGAAAAGGTAACTTTATCCCAAGAGATCGAATTTAAAGACACTGAAATTTTTTTCACACCTTACATTAATCGAAAAATGTACCTAACTGGAATTGTGTGCCATTGTGTTTTGATGGAATCCCCTTAGCTTTCAAACAAGTGTAATTTTTTTCTGCTTGATTCAACACAAATACAAATATAAGCATCATTAGAGTGGCTCGTGATACCTGAGGTATTAAGGAAAAACAAATTGTTTCTTTGAAAACTATTTGCCGAAGTCAAGAAAAGGTTGGCACAGTAATTGAAAAAGACTGAGCAATAATTTGTGTTAAAGCATTAGTTGATCGTAAATACACCGTTAATTGGTTGTGTATTGTGATAATGGTTTAGGTAAACCCTAATAAATCATGAAACCACTCAATTACTTGTAAACTAACCTAAGTGGTAAAGCACCACTTAAATCCACCACGTAAGTCCAGCTTAACAATTTCTGTGAAAAAAGCAACTGCCAGTCAAAGACTTACCTCCATGGTAACAGCCAATCAGATACTTCTATGTTAATCTTGACCACCTGTTGCTTATTTAACTGGGAATTGTAAAACTGGCCCATAACCAGAAACACTTTATTGTCAACCATACCAACTCTAACTTTTGCTCTCTTCGCAGACTCCGAACGACCCCAATAGTATCTGCATCTCCCAGCGTGACTTCGCCATCGGTGTCGCCATTGCCGGCCTGGTGCTGATGCTGCTGGTCGTCCTAGCAGTTCTCTGCCTGCTAGCGAGACGTCGAGGACGCAAGGACGTGTCCGCCACTGACAGCTCCATCTACAGTGGACCGTACACCAACACTGCATACAGCCATACTAGCTAAGCGTCTCGCCAGTGGCGCAAAAAAAACGAGCAAAGAACATATAAAATGTCTGCAGCTCTTTTAACGATGTTGAAAATCATCGAGAAAGGCAAAAAAAGTCAAATTCTAGAAATTCAACTCAAATTTGATGAACCGTTGGTTAGAACTCGAATAGATCTTTCGGAAGTACTTGGAATCTTCGCAGGTATTAGCTATAAACGCTTGATTTCAAATCGCTATTTTTGACAATCAACTCCGCAGAAATTTAACCCAACTACTTAGACGCTGTCAGTAACCTTACCCTAACGTTCGACGTATGCGAGGGGTTTGCGTCCCGGCCCAAAAGCCGACTCAGCTGATTTTTCACCCTTTGGTCGACGCTTGGGCCTGTTTTTGTGGACAGCGCATGTCTTTTGACAGAACGCAGCCCCGGGGAGATGACGATTTCCCAGGGGCTGTGCCAAAGTCCGATAACAATTCTTTGTCAGGTGTCTTCAGGGCTAGGCGGGGTGATGGTGCTGGAATAGGCTAGGCAGTGACGACGTTAGGCTTAATTTTTTTAATATATAAGGTAATTTAGAGGAAATATGTGTGACCGGTGTGAGATATCATTGGTATATTGCATTGGGAGAGAAATTAGTTTAAATGATTTAGACTTGCCAGGTACCATTAAAGATATAAAAGCAATATAAAAGCTTTATAAGCTGTGATAGGTTTCTCTTTGAAATAAACATAATATTATTTAAATTCCGGAGTATAAAGCTTAAAATAAAATATTTGCAATGTGCAATGTGGGTGGCAAATGGTTACGATATGTGATAACGATTTTGTGTTATTTTTTGGTCTATCGTCGTCGCTGTGGTCTTTAGAGCCATGTACTCACGTTGTCGAGTGTATTTAAAACAATTTTAAGCAGAAAAATTTCGAATACTTCTTTTGATGTGTTTGTCTTTTGATCGATTGGCGCTGGCTCATCGAGGCATCGACGGCGACGCCTCGCTGGACCGACGCCAAAGCCGACGCCATGTGCATTCGACGTAGCAAAGAATTGCCTATAGCCCTGTTTAATGGCGACAACAAGGATGTTAGATTATTATTTGGGGTGGATGGGGAATTTAGGTTCCTCCAGCTTGGGATAGTTTAGCAGCTGGCTTACTTAGATGTTTCGAAATCTTTGGTGAAAGGTTTCTACGCCCTTGCCATGTAAGAGAAACTTAATCGTAGGTTTACTATATATTTGGCATGGGTGTAGGAATTGATCATGCAAATTTATTAGCCGGCATGTTTTATTGGATAAAATGATCTAACTGTGACTTACTCGAGAATGTAAACGAATTAATAAATAAAACCACTGATTAACAAAAGAAAATGTGACTTTTTTTTATAGATATATTTGGTTTCTTCTCAATGTTATTGAACTCTAATTATCCGTTAAATGACTATTAATTACTTATAAAGTGCACGGATGCAGTTTCTTAGCCTTGCTCAATGCAACAACTCCATCTTACCACTTTCTCAGACCGCATATAATGAGCAGTTTGCTGTGCTGTTGTTAGGTTATTACCGGTAAAGCGTTTCTCAATCTAAATAATATGAACTATGCTAAGAAAATACCAGCTTACATCCTATCTATTCACATGAAGCATGGTAGCAACAGAAGTTTTTTTCATTTCTTGCAATTTTTCCATTTAATGTCGTCATCTAACACTACGTGATGGACTATTTTTTAAAATCAATTTTTATTGTTCATCTATTAATTAAAAAAGGTAAAACATTTAATTTCAGGTATGTGACTTAATTGTAACAAATCATTTTTCTTCTTCTTCGTACTCCTTTTCATACTCCTTTTTATGCACCAACTTCTTCCATATTTCCTTGTCTCGCCAGCTTTCTTTATTTTCTACTTCATTCCACTTCCCTCCTCTTTCCTTCGCATCTGCTTGTACTTTTTGTATTCATCTTTCTCTTGGTCTTCCTCTTCCCATGATCTCATATTCCAAGTTTAAAATCTTTCTTGGCAATATTCTCTTCATTTTTTCAAACAATTTCAATCTTTCTTATCCAATTTTAAAACCTTGTCTCTCTTTATTTATTAGTTTTCTCAATATTTTACTTTTATTCTAGTCCAAAGCGTCACCTCCTCGATACTCCTTTTAAACTTCATGTTGGACTACATAAAAAAAAAACTAATAACCGGAACAGAGGTAAGGAAACCTAGCCTCAGCTAGACAGTGCACGCACAGGTAACATCTGGATAAAGAAGTGTATTGATTGATTTATTTATTATTTTTTCGTCAGTAGATAAAAAAATATACATACTAAATATGGAAAGGAAGCCCGTTTCCAATTATATAAAACGAAGTGCAGTGTCTAAATTAGAACTCAGGACATAACGAATAATTAAGTCAAAACTACTGATGTACATTTACAGTTTTCCTTGCTCTAAACAAAAACATAATTTACTGATAAAATTTGTCTGTGTTAAGGTCAATGAAACATAACGTAAAAGTCCAACGCATTTGACGTGCACTAACCAATTTCAGTGCCTTACCAGAACATATATCCATCGATTTCATCAGCAGAGAGCAGACCGTCCATGTTCTTATCCAGGCTTCGCACTTGTTCTGCGGCAGGTCCCTGAAGCAGCATGGTCTCGGCTTCGTCGATGGACATGAAACTATCACCGTTCAATTCTCCAGCACTCACGACAGATGTAGCGGATTCTGACTCCTGTAATATCACATTGTGGCAGATGAAGTAATATCACATTTCAGTGATCATAAAAGACATTTCACAAAGATGATATATGAATTGAAAAAACCACACACACAAACACACACTGTACTTCGTTGTGATCGGACGTGCTTCGTCTCGGCTCCCGAAACTGGTTGCAAGCGTTTCTGTGACGTTTTCACAGTTTTTTTTTTGTCTCATCCTAATACAGGTCAGACTATCTTTGTTCTCCAGAAATTGGATTTTTGTTTGGTCAATTATTTCTCTCATTTTTCTTAGTTTTAAGTTATTCTCTGTGTAAAATCACAGAGTTTAGTATGCGACAGTGCAGTATTTTGTCGAATTGAGGGACCCAACTCGTAGGTTAATCGCCCGGCCCGGGAGGGTCAGGTATACGGAGAGTGATTAGTTGGGTCGCTCTCGGTTTTATAGTGCAGCATTCCTGCACTCGGTACAATTTCAGAGGTAATAGTATAATTTAAAATATGCCGAAACAAGCGAAGCCTGCAACAGGCAACAAAACCACGGTCACAAAACCAACAGTCAAATAGGTTAGCCCTTTGGCAAAGGAAGACAACGTTATTCGCCCCCCGAAAAAAGACAGCACCCCTGATGCTGTTTGAGTCGTCCTCATTCAGGAAAGCAATTGTTCAAAATCACCTTTCCCGCATGCTTACATGGCTTATGAATTCTTATTCAATCCACCTATAGGCGTCTGTACAGGCACCATGATCGGAGTAAATAAGGCCTCTCGCCTCGCCATAAGATCACATAAAATTTTAGTCCCAGACTACCTCCAGGAGGTGGTGCTCGGTCAACTCAACTCGGATAGCACTATCCGTGTATTTTGCATCTACGTCCCGCACCAATGCGACTTGGCGCTCACCATCTTGGACGCGTTGAGTGACCGAACAGAGGAAGCGCACGGAGGTAGCGACATCTGTGACAGGCAGTTCCTGGTGGGCGGTAATTTTAATGTCACTTTGGACCCCAATGTCGATCGGTCAAATGGCGGCCCAGAGAGACAGCCTCGAGTTGCTCAGAGGCTCAAGAATTTAGTCGTGGCGGGAAATTTGGACCATATCTGGCGAGACTTTCGACCAACGGAGCCAGGCTTCACTTTTATAGGGAATGCCCCAGCTTTTTCTGGATCTCGACTGGATAGGCTCTATGCAACTCCAAACATCGCTTGCAGAGTGTCAAACGTCCATGTAGTGCCAGCTTTTTCCGACCATCTTGCTCTTGTCATCAATTTAAAAACATTTGCACCAAAAAGTAGACCCTCGTATTGGCGTTTCAAAAATTCACTTCTAAGCGATCCAGAATTTTCCTTATGCATTCGGAATCTGTTAGCCACATATGACGAAAACTCCAAAAACGCATATGCTTCGCTAGGAGACTGTTGGGATGTCTCATCCACTCATTCACCGACGCCATTAGACCAGTGCCACAGGGCCAGTTGTCAAAACAGTGCATCGTTAAAAACCACAAATCACAAGGTAAAATCACATAAATGTCAATCATGAATGTGATTTTTTTCAGAGGGTTGAATTTGTTGACTTTTTATGTAAGACCGCAGTGTCACTTTAGAAAAAAATATTTATAAATTGTAATTCTCAGAATCAAGTTACGAACTTGGGTTTAAATTATTAAGCAAGCCGTAAATTATTTTCACGGCTGTCTGCGACGTCCACTGTAATTCGCATAAATCAACTAAAATTCAGTAAAGATAAGAGTGGAATTAATTTTCCGAAGCCCGGTTTAAATCGTTTTTGTCAAAACAAGTGCTAGGGTTAGGTAAAGTAGACATGATTCTAAAAGCCATAATAATAAAAGGTATTTTAATTCATGAAGTTATTTATTTAATAATTGTCGCTTCAATCTTACACAGTTTTTTTTGAAAAAATACAAGAACAATAAAGTAGTCCAAAATTAACTACAATAGCGCCTAGTTGTCGATTTCATCAGCGGAGAGCAGACCGTCCATGTTCTTGTCCAGGCTTCGCACGCTTCTGCGGTGTTCTGCGGCAGGTCCCTGAAGCAGCATGGTCTCGGCTTCGTCGACAGACAGGAGACCATCACCGTTCAAGTCTCCGGAGCTCATGATAGACTCAACATCTTCGATCTGGTGTAACAAAAAAAAATGATTAAACAGTGGTAAACTTCATTTTTGTAAAATACAGGAATTATAAGCCAATTTGAATGTCTGTGTGTAAGATTTTTTTTTTTTTTGGATTTTTTATATTTGATATATTGGATTTATATTGGAAACTGCCAATCCTTTCAATCAACATTATAATAAACAACTTATAAATTAAATTTTAGATATGATTCAAAATAATGTTTAATATATTATAACGAAAAATAATTCCCAGGATAGTAAAAATGAATAGAAAAACAAATATTTAATATTTCTTGCAAAACAAAATATCGTGCCACGAGAAAAGTTGAGAGCGAAACTTCAGCGACGGAGAACAATATAGATTATTTCTTATTCAAAACAATGGATGGACCCATATTAACCCCACGACAATTGGTGACGATTCTCTTGAACATTTGTGTTCTATCACTGAACTGGGTATAAACGAATGAGCTAATAAGTTATTATTATTAATTGACAACTAACCTCTTCGTTAACACTGCGCTTTTTGTAGCAAGCTCCTGATCGGCAGTCGCAGCCGCAACCGAAAAGGTTACATGGTCTATATCCACAGTACGGAGTTGGGCCAGTGCAGTCACCACATTGACCATTCCTGGAATGACAGCATGCCGCGTCGGCTATGTCGAGAAAACAAGTAAAACACCCATCAGTGAGCAGACCACAGTTAATGAGCGATTAGCTGAAATCAGGTAAGCTATTATTGGCTTAGGGCTTCAAATATTGAGTCAAAAACAAACCAAAGTAAAAAAATTCATTAAAACTTCATCTAAGCTAGCTTACACTTCGCCGTCACACTGGTAACAACTCTCTTGTTAAGTAATCTTAGACACACGATGTATTAGATCTGTTCCCTTCAGGGGTATTTTTTTAGAATTAAGTACTTTGACTTTTCATATTTCTTTAATTTACTTAAATTTACTTAATCCCAAACCATACACAAAAGCATGACAGAAATTTAGTGCAACTGTAAGAGAATTAGTATCATGAACAATGTTTAGTTTTGTTTGAGATGAAAGCGTACTAACGAGGTTTTTAAATGTTGATAATAAATTGGCATGAGATCAACTTGTTGGGTTGTGTACAGGAAGATCAACTTTAGATTAATACATGCTTTACTTTTAACTCGAACAGAAAATGTATTGATTTGTTTCCTGAAGTATTTAAGAATATGCATGATTTCTGGCAAAAAAAAGTTAAGTGGGAATCAGGAGGGACATGCAGATTTCATTTAAATTGTTTCTTTTTCGGAAAAAGAAACAAGGATGTTCCAGATTTGGTTGGAACTGTTCTTACCAGCTGGTGAAGCGGTCAGCAACAACATGGCCACAAGGACGAAGGCGCTCACGAGAGTCACGGTCTGCATGGTGCTCGGAAAGCTAAAAAAAAACATACAAAAAAGTTATGATGGTTTTTAGTCTCATGTCTGCTTGATTTACCCTTAGCACTAGTTTTAAGAAAAACTATTTAAAATGGGTTTTGAATGCTAAGTAAAGGACAACGAAAATTTCCCGACGTTTCGTAACATGTACTAGTTTTTTCTTCAAGGGCTAGAGCAGTCCTGGTCAGGACTAGGTTAGGGTTAGGACTGCTCCAACCCTTGAAGAAAAAACTAGTACATGTTACGAAATGTGGGGAAATTTTAGTTGTCCTTTACTTAGCATTCAAAACCCATTTCAAATAGCTTTTCTTAATACAAAAAAGTTACACATTGTTGCCTGCTGAGTAGCTAAAACACTCCAACTCTCCTCTGGTACCACTTAAAGATTAAAGATCGTAACAGAATTGTGAAAAAGACTCACCTCACAGCTAAGACTTTAAAGTGTGATAATGTAGACTCAAAAGTGTACGTTGAGCTGAGATAGGTGCAGGGTATTTATACTCCCTGTTCTAAACGTCCAGCAAACCACAACTGACTTCCTGGCTACTTCCGTGTTGCTGCGCCTATACGATTTATAGGCGAGGCAAAGTGTCGAGGGAAGGGGATATAAGGGCGTTAGAAGTGAAAATGGGAATCAAATAAGTATGAAAAACACTAGATTAAAAACCTAATCTTTTGCATATTGTACACAATGTTTGGATTTTCCATTGTGTCATGCGTTTTAAAAAAGCCTGACGTCTGTCTTTCGACAGACTTGATGCTAAAATTAGAAGTGATTCTTGAGAAATTCAAATAAGAGTGAAGATTATTCATTAAACTTAAGAATTCAATAAGAATTAAGATTATCAAATCAAATCAAATCAGAGTAATGAGCGAAAAAATATCTTAACAGTGGGTCCACGTTAAGCATCCTTCATCTTTGTCGCAGTATTTTCGTATTTAGTATTTACTTTCACATGTATTGTAAATGATAATATAAACGTTCATAATAGCAAGTTATAAGTTTCTTAAAACGTAACAAATTATCTTGTAAGCATAGAAGTTCACCAAAGATTAAAAACTATGCGCCCTATTCCTGTAAGCAGTATTTACATTTACAATTGTACTTGTCCTTATTTAAAAACTCGTTAGTAAAAACAATGCAAGATAAGAAAGTGTTTGACCTTTGCTTTAAAATCAGATCTTTTCATTTCTTATTTCTTCAGACTATGGGAAGTCATGAAAAGAAGTCATTTGGAGGAAATATTTCGACAAGACAGTTATGCCATGGTTTAACATTAGAGCTTAAGTAAAACACTTTAAAATATTCCTGCCTCACATTTTACAGCTTGCTTTTCTTTTCAAAATATCGATAAAGATGTGAGCGCCAATCTCTCGACCACCAATTCGCACTTACCGCAACATGCATTTCCAGATGCAGCGGATGCCAGTAATCCGAGAAAAACATCCGTCAATATCGATTTAATTGAGCGCTAATTAACCAGTATTTAACCAGTCATTGACCAGCAGTAATTGAAAACGTTTTGTTTCCGTGCCTTGCCCAACAAACTCTTTGTTATGTACTTTTGCGCAATCCACCCACCGTGTCGGACCACAACTTTGTTGCTTATCTTACTGCACCGAGGTTGCTTTGATAACAATTATATAATTTCACTGCAATCAAAGATGTCGCTCCTTTATAAAAGTCTATCTAGGTACAGAAATAAAAAAAAAAATACCAATTTTTCGGGGTCATTAAATTTCGAAAATGTGAAATATGTTAGCTCTTTGAGCTATTGAACTTGGTTTTATAGCTAGATGTATTTTTTAGGGTGCCTAAAGACGATTTGGTTCTTTTGTTATCGAAGAGAAGTCATTGCTGCTTTCACCCTTGTGACAGCAGTTGTGTAGCAGACAGTTATTTACCTTTTGACCCTTTTTATTTATTTAATGGTCTTATTGACACGAAGCGATGTTTGTAGTTAATTTTGAAGTAAAAGTTGTTAATGACTGCAAATCTTGAAATTAAAAGTTCGGTTCTGTGTTTATATTTTTTACCATATATTTAATAAATTTTTTTTTCTGAAATTAGTTTCAGAGCCAGAAAAAAAAACACAAAATGATAATTCGAATTTAATAATCAATTACCACGTCAGAGAGTAAAACAGAAGGTTAAAATATCACTACACTCGCTTATATATTGAATATTAAATATTGAAAACGCGTCAAGAATTCAAATCTGTAACAAAAACATTCCAACTTGAACTTAACTTCTACAGTGTTGACGAATAACTGCGATCTCAGTGTTTGAAATGAAACATTGTTTTAAAATTGTTGTAAATATTGTTTTAAATTTTATTTTAGTACCTGACACGGTTTATACAATGATATCGTTCACAAACTATGTTATTAAATCAATAAATATTAATACCCATTGTCAACATATTTATCTAATCATCTAGTTGTCGATTTCATCAGCAGAGAGCAGACCATCCATGTTTTTGTCCAGACTTCGCACGCTTCTGCGGTGTTCTGCGGCAGGTCCCTGAAGCAGCATGGTCTCGGCTTCGTCGACAGACAGGAAACCATCACCGTTCAAGTCTCCGGAGCTTATGATAGATGCGACGTTTGGGACCTGGTTAATGGTAAAAGACATATTTTATGTGACAAATAGGTATTTTCAGGCGATTTTCATGTTTGACAATTGACTTAATCTTCGTGCCAGTCAAAAGATAATATGTCTTTAATTCCATAGCCTCTACTAACTTATTGTGCGCTTGTTGCGGTTTCTTGTGCACCTATAATTTGATTTTAGATATGCTCCAGCCAAACAATCTAGCCCGCGAGAGTACTGCCCCAAGCTTTGCATCATCAAACACATGAATTAAACTACGGTATGATTTTAATGGCGGAATTGAAAAAATACATTTCATAACTGCAAATAATTTCCAGGATAGTTACAAGTTGTAAAAAATAATTAAACTATAGCTCAATAATCAAAACAACTTGGAACAAGAAGAACTAAAACAGCAGAAAAATATCAGATATAAGCTGAGATGCTAAGAAGTTTTAAATTCGACCTGCATGTCACTTCAAAATGACCGGTGGTGATTTTGCATGAAAAGTATGTTTTCTCACCGAACATAGTATAGATGAATGAGATGAGAGGCAGTTATTAATTGAAATAATACCTGTGCGTCAACGCTGCGCTTTCCGTTGCAAGCTCCTTGTCGGCATCCGTTTCTACAGTCGCATCCAAACAAATTACATCGCCCATATCCACAGTACGGGGTTGGGTTTGTGCAATCGAAGCATCGATTTCCAGATGCTAGAGCATAACAGCATTCGGCGTCGGCTAAGTTGGAAACAAGTAAAACAGTCGTGTTGGGTTGTGTGCAGGAAGATCAACTTTAGATTAACTCATGCTTTACTTTTAACTCGAACAGAAATTGTGTTAATTTGTTTCCTGAAGTATTTGAGGATATACATGATTTCTGGCAAAAAAAAAGTCAGGTGGACATGCAGATGGGGACATGCAGATTTTATTTAAATTGCTACTTTTTCGGGGTAAAGGAACAAGGATGTTCCAGATTTGGTTGGAACTGTTCTTACCAGCTGGTGGAGCGGTCAGCAACAACATGGCCACAAGGACGAAGGCGCTCACGAGAGTCACGGTCTGCATGGTGCTCGGAAAGCTGAAAAGAATAGTTACACATTGTTGCCTGCTGAGTAGCTAAAACACTCCAACTCTCCTCTTGTACCACTCAAAGATTAAGAATCGTAACAGAATTGTAACAAAGGACTCACCTTAAAGTAAAGACTTTAAAGTGTGATAATGTTGACTCAAAAGTGTACGTTGAGCTGAGATAGGTGCAGGGTATTTATACTCCTTGTTCTAAACGTCCAGCAAACCACAACTGACTTCCTGGCTACTTCCGTGTTGCTGCGCCTATACGATTTATAGGCGAGGCAAAGTGTCGAGGGAAGGGGATATAAGGGCGCTAGAAGTTAAAATGGGAGTCAAAGAAGTCAAAAACACTATGATGGTTCATTAGCGAATATCTTCATGAAAAATCTAGAGAAAATAGCGTTGAATAGTGCAGAACTAAAACCTAGATGCTTCTTTAGATATGAAGATGACACTTTTTTGGTTTGGCAACATGGGAGAGAAAATTTGGATACATTTTTAGAACACAGGAATAGACAACATGATGGGATAAAATTCACTATGGAGGTAGAAGAGAATAGATGTTTAGCTTTTCTGGATGTTTTGGTTATTAGAAAAGAAGATGACTTATTAGGGCACTCCGTCTACAGAAAAAAAACACACACAAACAGGGTCTTACACGCAGATTCATGTCATTATCCCAGCCAAAAACACGGGGTACTAAACACATTAGTGACTAGATCACCGAGTCTAACAGACGAGGAACACTACGAGGCAGAAAAGGAAACAATTCGGACAGTTCATCAACAGAATGGTTATAAAACTAAAGAAATTAGAAGAGTAATTGAAAAAATAAACCGGTTAAAAAATAACGAAAGTAGGGAAATAAACTCTGAGATTTGTGAAAATAGTTTAGATGAAATCAAATCCATCGCAGTTTTACTATATAAACCTAAGATTAAGATAAGAAGATTTTAGAAGATTAAATAAATACTGTCAAAAACCAGATTTTTACAGCATTTAGGGTAGATAGAAAAATAAGTACAATGGTAAGACCAGTGAAGGGTTCCATTAGAATGCAAACGCATTCTATGAAGTAAGTAGTGAGCGTGGAAAAGTGAACATAGGAGAAACAGGTAGGAAAGTTAGCACAAGAGTCAAGGAACACGAAAGACACATAAGATTAGCAAAACAATCTAGCAGTGTTGGGGAAAAACAAAGACACTTAAATCAATCAGCTTGTGCAGAACACGGGAATGAGTTTCAACACCACATTAAAATAGACACGGTAAGGATTTTATGTCGAGATGATAGGAAAATCACTAGAAAAATCAGAGAAGCAATAGAAATTAAAAAACAACACAATAACTTCAACAGAGATGATAGTTTTCAACTAGATAGATCACGGGGAACAATTTTACAACAGAAAAATGGAATAGAGAATATCAGTGAGGAAACAGAAGAAGTCAACACAAAGAAACAAGAAGAAGAAAATATTTGTATAGGTCAATTAAAAACTAAACGTAATGAAAAAGGAAATGTTGATTGTATCACATAACGTCAGGACAACTAGGTAATTATTATAATTTTATGTGGTAATTTGAAAATTATCAGGACTGCTTTAACGCTTGAAGAAGTAACTAGTATATGTTGCGAAACGCCGGAAAATTTAGTTGTCCTTTACTTAACATTCAAAACCTATTTCAAATAGTTCAAACTAGATTAAGAACTTAGTCTTTTGCATATTGCACACAATGTTTGGAGTTTGCATTTTGTCATGCGTTTAAAAAAACGTGACATCTGTCTATTGACAGACTTGATGTTAAAATTAGAATTAACTGTTGAGAAATTAAAATTAGACTCAAGATTAGTCATAATACCTAAGTAATATATTAGAATTAAGATAAGAAATCAACTCAAATTAGACTAACGAGCGAAAAAAATATCTTAACAGTGGGTCCCCGTTCAGCATCCTTCATCTTTGTCGCAGTTTTTTGGTATTTAGTATTTATTTTAACATTTCTTGTAAATGGTAATATAAACGTTCATAATAGCAAGTTATAAGTTTCTTAAAACGTAACAAATTATCTTGTAAGCATAGAAGTCCACCAAAGATTAAAAACTAGGTGCCCTATTCCTGTAAGCAGTAATTACATTTACATTTTAAAATCAGATCTTTTCATTTCTTATTTCTTCAGACTATGGGAAGTCATGAAAAGAAGTAATTTAGAGGAAATTTGTCGACAAGACAGTCAGGCCATGGTTTAACATTAGAGCTTAAGTAAAACACTTTAAAATATTCCTGCCTCACATTTTTACAGCTTGCTTTTCTTTTCAAAATATCGATAATGATATGAGCGCCAATCTCTCGACCACCAATTCGCACTTACCGCAACATGCATTTCCAGATGCAGCGGATGCCAGTAATCCGAGAAAAACATCCGTCAATATCGATTTAATTGAGCGCTAATTAACCAGTATTTAACCAGTAATTGACCAGCAGTAATTGAAAACGTTAAGTTTCCTTGCCTTGCCCAACAAACTCTTTGTTATGTACTTTTGCGCAATCCACCCACCGTGTCGGACCACAACTTTGTTGCTTATCTTACTGCACCGAGGTTGCTTTGATAACAATTATATAATTTCACTGCAATCAAAGATGTCGCTCCTTTATAAAAGTCTATCTAGGTACAGAAATAAAAAAATATATATATACCAATTTTTCTGGGTCATTAAATTGTTGGGTCATGTTAGATCTTTAAGCTATTGACTTTGGTTTTTTAGCTAGATTTATTTTTTAGGGTGCCTATAGACGATTTGATTCTTTTGTTACCTGAGAGAAGTCATTGCTGCTTTCACCCTTGTGACAGCAGTTGTGAGGCAGACATTTCTTTACCTATTTACCCTTTTTATTGATTTATTGGTTTTATTTACACGAAGCGATGTTTGTAGTTAATTTTGAAGTAAAAGTTCTAAATGACTGAAAATCCAGAAATTAAAAGTTCGGTTCTGTGTATATATTTTTTAACATAGTTAATAAAATTTTTTTCTGAAATTAGTTTTAGAGCCAGAAAAAAAAAACACAAAATGATAACTCGAATTTAATATTAAAGTACCACGTCAGAGAGCAAACTTAAGGTTAAAACATCACTACACTTGCTGATATATTGAATATTAAATATTGAAAACGCGTCAAGAATTCAAGTCTGCAATAAAAACATTCTTACTTGAACGTAACTTCTACAGTATTGACCTGCGATCTCAGTGTTAGAAATGAAATTGTGTTTTAAGATTGTTGTAAATATTGTTTGAAATTTTATTCCAGTACTTGACACGGTTTATGCAATGATATTGTTCACAAACTATTATTTATTTCTTATTTATTTATAATTGTTTTTAACAAAAAAACATTGTTTTAACAATTTGTACACAGAAATAAATACATACATAGCCATTGTCAAAATAATAAAACACTTTAATTTAACTCCCTTACCATGCCTAAATATGATTTAAATTCTTTGACGCTGTATAAGACATTCTTAATTAAAACTTTTTTGATTTTAGTCTTAAAAATACATGATGTCTGGTTTTTTAAATCATTTGGCAGAGCATTGAACAACCGTTGACCTTTTTTGACCTTTCACCAGAGGCTGCATGTCAATGTATAAATTTTGCCGTTGTCTGGTTGCATGAAGATGTATTTCACTTGTCATCATAAAATCTTTAATATGTAATTTAATAAAAACCAGTAACTTATAGATAACAAGGCATGGCATTGTCAGAATCAATAAATCTTAAAAGATCTCTTTACATGAGGTTTTCCTTGGTAAGTCCTATATGGTTTACCTATAGTCACCATATTTATCTAATCATCTATTCATCGATTTCATCAGCAGAGAGCAGACCGTCCATGTTCTTGTCCAGGCTTCGCACGCTTCTGCGGTGTTCTGCGCCAGGTTCCTGAAGCAGCATGGTCTCAGCTTCCTCGATGGAAAGGAAACCATCACCGTTCAAGTCTCCGGAGCTAATGATCTCCTGAGCATCATTTTGAATCTGCTGCAAGCCAACGAAAGAACACACGAAATTATGATCAGAGATACATTTTCTGTACACAGATTTACTAAGGTTCTCGAACGAAGAAGGTAAAGGTTCGGGAGAGATTTTGAGTACAACAACTTCATTCGCCTTACTGATCAAACTCTTGACAGCATGGATTTGTGGAGTAATCCTGCTGTTTGAGTTGTACCTTACAAGCCGGTGGGATCCTTGGTGCTATTCGACAGGAGTAGACTACTTGCCGTTACCGAGATTCTCCTTCTCCTTTTTAGGCTTTCTTGGTTTTATCATCATCCTCATCATCATCCACTCATTCACCTACGCCATTAGACCAGTGCTACAGGGCCAGTTGTCAAAACAGTGCATCGTTTAACACCACAAATCACAAGGTATAAAATAACAAATGTCAATCATGAATGTGATTTTTTTTAGAGGGTTGAATTTGTTGACTTTTTATGTAAGACCGCAGTGTCACTTAAGAAAAAAATATTTATAAATTGTAATTTTCAGAATTAAGTTACGAACTTGGGTTTAAATTATTAAGCAAGTCGTAAATTATTTCCTCGGCTGTCTACGACGTCCACTGTAATTCGCATAAAACAACTGAAATTCAGTAAATATAACAGTGGAATTAATTTCCCGATTACAGAAGTGAATCTTCGACAGCATCTACAGAGACGGCTACCACAAATGTCTTCTTCAAAATCTCTTCCAACAACTTATATTTACCTCGTCAACACTGCGCTTCTTGCCTGCATGGCAACGGCCTACTCGGCATCCCCCTTTGCAATTGCAACCCAAGATGTTACATTTTCTATAACCGCAATAAGGGGTGGGGTGCGAGCAGTCCCCGCATACACGACTAAATCGCATATACACAAACTTGCAGCAAGCAGCGTCGGCTGCAAGTGAAAAAATTCGAAAGGCATGATGTACAAATGGATTTCAGCCAGTAGAGAGGGTCATTATCTCTAATGAGTTTTAAATTGTCACACTTAAACCACAAAATCGTATCCTCACGAAATTCAGAAAGTCATTCCATAATATTTTTTAGACTTCAAGCTAAAATGAGGATATTTTAAGGTATCTCTTCTCTCCTCAAATACCACAAGCTTTCTAATATTATCAATGATATTATTAAATATTACCTATTAACTTTATTTTTACTTATTTTTTAGCTATCTTTCATGTTGCCGAAAACTTACTTTTTTTTCATAATTGGTTGCTAAAACTCTTACCGTTTGGTGGAGCAGTCAACAATACCACCACCACAAGCACGAAGGCGCTCACAAGTGTCACGGTATGCATGGTGCTCGGCGACTGTCTAGAAAACAAAAAACAGGGTTTGTTGACCAGCCACAAGAATCCACATAAAGATCTGTCTAACACAATCTATCTTACTATTTAACTATATATCTAAAAATCTAACTATCTATGTATCAAACTAACAATCTATGTAACAATCTATCTAACAGAATCGGATAGACTCAAGGGACTTACCTAAATACCGGAAGTGTTCTACTGGGGAACCAACGGATTGTGTCGTTTCAAGAAGGGCGAGTCCTTATATTGGTACATTTGGTCCTTGCCAGCTGGTCCCAGCATCATCATCAAACCGCAAAGATCTTCCCGGGCTTGGGCACACCTTTAAGCTGTTATTGACCACAACTAACAATTTGCTAGGATTTCGAAATTGTCCATATTTAAAAATGGGACAGGAAAACATAATGAACCACTTCCTGTTTAGCGTGGGTTTGTTTGAATACTTGTAGGTTTTGAGCAGATTCGCTTCTTTAACCTTATCGGCTACCGTTGTTTGAATAGATATTGTTAAACGCGTACACATCTAAAGTACGTTACATAAAACAAAGCTGCTGTCATACCACTTTAAAAATGCGTGCCATTCTTCCCCTGTTCTTGACACTTAAAGATCCTCCGCACGATATAACCTATGCTATGGGTTAAAGCTTCAAGGGTTCAGTAAATTATACGTTTGTATTTAAGAAAACATCATTCACTTAATGTACAGTCATTACTAATTCCTTTGCGTAAATCTGTCGAGGATGAAGCAACATTTCTGGTCACCGAACCAATGCATAGTGAAGAAAACTTGGAAATTTGGGTTCTGCTAATTCCAATAATTTAGCCACTATATCTTTGAGTTGTAATTATAATGTGCTGAGCCAATGTGTTTCACGTAGCAGCGCTATTATCTTGACAAATAGGCATAAATGGTAGGTTGATTATAATTTTGATTTATTATCTGCTTTATTTTATTATTATATTATATATTATATATTTAAACATATAACAGAGTTACCTCGGTTTAACTTTGCTGTTTTGTTTCTCAAAAAACCCAGAGTCCCAACGCCTAAACGCATTTCATGATACATTTTAAGCAATGTCAAAAACGTTCAAAATAAAACCAAACGTTTTTTAATAACACTCTTACGAAGCCAAAAATAAATAAATACAGATACGAGTTTGTTTTACATATTTCTGGCTTAACTTACTTGAATATAAAAACATGAATTAGTAGTACTTAATATTACAAGTTTAGCAAAAATATTTTATTAAAATTTGTTGGCTTCAGTTTAATATCCAGTATGGGGTAATATTAAATTGTATGGTTCAGGGTAAAATTTTCATTTATTCCAAAAGTCTAATGAGCTTTGTCGGCGGCGCCCCTTTGCACACTCTGCCAACTGAAATACTATACTTTACGTTTGATTTAGGAAGTAGATACGATCACAATGCGTCAATTCTTGTGGTTACCGCTATTGCTTTTGATTGCAGTGGTCGGAAACCACCGTTATGACATGTGTTTTGCTAAGTGATTGCGTTATCTTTATTTTTTTCTCAGAATCTGTCACACAAACTGATCGCTAACTCCACCACTAAAATTTAATTATACCAGCTAACCTTTATTCTGAAACTCCTCGTCTTGTTTAGTCTTTTCTGTTGGGAGATTAATTCAATTTTAACATGCCACTAAATCTGTTTCATTTTCCTCGTTTTTCCCTGAGGATTCAACGCGTCGTAAACCTAACTGTGTGCTATTATTGGTTTTATGGCTTGAGAGATATAATCAGGCGTGACTTAAGTCCAGCCTGTGCGAGAAAATACCAGCCCAAAACTCAATTGCAAACCAGCATTGCTACAGTCTAGCCCGTAAGAGAAGATGCCAGCCCAAAACTGTCTGCCAGCATTGCTACAGTCTAGCTCGTGAGAAAAGATACCAACCCAAGGACTGTCCCCAGTGTTGCTACAGTTTAGCCCATGAGAGAAGATACCAGCCCAAGACTGTCCACCAGCATTGATACAGTCTAGCCCGTGAGAGAAGATACCAGCCCAAGGACTGTCCCCAGTGTTGCTACAGTCTAGCCTGTGAGAGAAGATACCAGCACAAGGACAGCCTCCCAGCATTGCTACAGTCTAGCCCATGAGAGAAGATACCAGCCCAAGGACTGTCCCCAGTGTTGCTACAGTCTAGCCCATGAGAGAAGATACCAGCCCCCCCCCCCCCCCCCCCCCCCCCCCACCCCCGACCTTATATTTCTACTTAGGCATGAACGAAATTTCTGTTACGATATCAATGGCGGGATTTCAAAATGCTTAGTATGTGTGCAAAATTATTCCCAATTTTGTTTTAATCAGTGGATTTTCATTTTAATAGCTCGATAAACGAAACACAACATCCCAGGATGAAAACAGGTGAAGGTCAAAGGAGAATTGGGAAACATTAGCGTAGATAATTGTGACCGTTTTTACAAATGACAGGTTTTAAATGACCGGTGGTGGTTCCTGTACAGGAAAATTATACCTTGTTAAAACATTCTTTCAATTCAATTTTACACGACATTAAACCCCTTGGTTATTTTGCTTCAGCTAGACATTCAGTTCTACAAAAACTAGTTTTTATACTCACAGAAACATCTGAATTACATTGTATGTAATTGTAAGTCTACATTTAGAAAAAGAAAGCAGATTTGAGGTAAACTCCTTTAAGTTTATCTTCTAAGAAAAAAAATATTTTTTTTAATTTGAGTGAGAAATTCTTGTTTTCTAGAAAGATGTAAAACTGGGCTTAACACACTTCAAAACCATTCAAATCAGTTTAAATTTTAAATTTATATATAATTCAATTTTCCTCCGAGCTCTGATCATCAGCTCGTTATGAAGAATTCCAACATACTTTGAGAAATAATTCCCACGTGTCTGGATGCTTCACCACTTTCAAGAGCTGCCTCTCACATATTTGTGATATTGTTACGATGGGGACAATTTCCCCTGCGTTTCACGAAGCAGCAACCGTCCACCCAGCCTGAAGGGGCAGGCAACTCGTCGCACGTCAACTTAGCGCGGGTTGCCTGACATCACGGAGCAGGTCGACCGTTCAATCCCTCTCTTGGGACCTCTCTGGTGTCGTGGCTCAATCTCGCTTGGCTAAGGGAGAGGTACCCGTCATCTAGAGATCACTCGGTATTGCTAGTTTAAACCCAAATTGCGTTTTTATTGCGTAACAAATAATAAACCATTTCCCATATGACAAGCCTAATAAGACACACTTATACAAAACAGTGACCAGCTTAGCCCAGTCTCGATTGACCAACTTCTATTCACTTTAATTATATTCACTTGGATTATATTCACTTGGATTATATTCACTTGGATTATTCCAATTCACAATGGATTATGGCATAGTCTTTTGCGGCAACGCTTCTGAATGTAAGGCAATTTTCAAGCTGCAGAAAAGAGTCATAATGTATATGTTACACTTACCAAGGAGAACCTCATGTAAAGAGATATTTAAAGATTAATTGATTCTGACAATGCCATGTCTTGTTATCTATAAGTTACTTGTTTTTATTAAATTACATATTGAAGATTTCACTACAACAAGTGAAATACATCCTCAAACAACCAGACAACGGCACAATTTATACATTGACATGCAGTCTCTGGTGAAAGGTAAAAAAACTGTCTATTCTTTAGGTCAACAGTTGCTCAATGCTCTGCCAAATGATTTGAAAAACCAGACAACATGTATTTTTATGACTAAAATCAAAAAGGTTTTTATTAAGAATGCCTTTTACCACTCGTACTAGTACGTAGCACTAGCACGTAGCAAAGATTCTGAAAAAAAAAAAAAAACAGTAGTTATTTTCACCAGCGTTGAAAATTGTCATTATGCTATAAACTAAAATTTTTTAAAAATTCCAATAAAAATTCTCAAAATTCCATCAATTTTACAACGGTCTTCACGCGTGCATTCCTTTTTTTCTAAGAATTTCAACTTTTTTAGTTTGTCTCTGACCAGCTGGGGTAACATTTTCTGTACATGTTGATGGAAATTGTGAAATTTGGTTAAAAACGTGTGCAATTGGGTTGTATTTGTTCAAAATTCAAATCTCTATCCTATTGTGACACTGTGAGGGTGATTTGAAAGCGTTATTTTGGTAAAATATTGATAATTATGTTCAGTGGTTAATTTGTAACGAAAAAAGGTGGGTACGCTCTCAATTGAATTCAGATGCTGTTTTAGATCATGTGTTTTCTTTGGGGGGTGGGGGGGGGGGGGGGGGGGAGAGGAAGCTGTGCTAAATGTGGCGAAAAACATTTAAACAATTGCTATACTTTTTCCATGCTTTGTCGGCTCTGCCTGACAAAGGGTAGCGTTGCCTGAGCTGAGCCTTGCTATCGCTTTGCGTAATCATAATTATGAGCTAATGTATTTGGCATTTACTTTTCAGAATGATAAGATTCTGTGAACCTACGTTCTGCTGAGTGCCATTTCCAAATCAAATTTCCACCAACATGTAAAAATAACATGTGTTTCTTGAATTTAAATGTAGAGTAGACCAAACTTTTGCCGGAATGAGTGATCGACGTACACTATTGCAAGAAAAGGTGAGTACGCGGCGCGTACTTGAGCGTACGCCCAAAATAACCACTGATTATGTTTCAAAATTTCCTGCCTAGGAAAATTGGAGCCATGTCTCACAGTTCGATTTTTATTTGATTCAAAACTTGCCTTTTACTCACCCCCAGCAGCTCGGTAATACTGTTCATGCATGCCTATGAAAGTTATTGAAGAAATTGAGCCCAAACGCTGTTATTTACGTTCGTTTTACGTGAAATATAAATAATTTTGCAAAAAGTTTGACAGATGCATTCATTTGTTTGGTTTTTTGACCACTGCAGGGTGAACGAATTCTTAAACTTATCTTTGCGGCAGTGCATTCAGGATATTTAAACGTCAATGTCAATGTCAACGTCAATGTCAAATTCTTTTCAAAATCTCTAGAACTGAAGGGAAATAAATGACAGAACTGAAATATTGTTGGTGTCTTGGCTAGCAAGATTGGCTAGCCCAGCGTATAAGTGTAAGTTATAGCGTATAAGTGTTTATCATATAGTCAGCTAAATATGTATGCCGACGACATGGTAATATGGACGAGTGGGCAAAATATTGACGATGTCGCAGACAAACTAAATTATGATGTAAATATAATGTCCAAATGGTTAAATGTAAATAAACTTAAACTAAACGAAACCAAGTCCAAAATAATGTATGTAAACAAAGGTGTATCACAAGAAAGTCACCGGAAAAATAAAATAGTCATAAAGGGGACTGATATTGAAACTGTTAGTGAAATCAAGTACCTAGGAGTGATTATAGATAATAAATTAAATTTCAAGGACCATATAAAATCAGTAACAAATAAAATCGATAAAAAATTAGGATACTTGTACAGAGTAAGCAGACAACTTTCAATGTGGACAAAATCAATCATCTTCAATACCATCATTAAACCACATTTTAAATACTGTAGCACAATACTAGCAATAGCAAACGAAAATGAATGTAAGAAACTGCAAAAACTCCAAAACAGGGCAGCTAGAATAATATTTAAAGAAAGTTGGTTCTCTGACCAAAGAGAAATGCTAAATAAACTTCAATGGAAAAATGTTAAAGAAAATTTTGAAATAGATGTATGTACTTTTATATTCAAGATCCTACATGGTAAAATGCCTATGTACTTAGAAAATAGACTAAATATTAAAGATCATGAACATAATACTAGATCAGAAAGAAATTCGTATGTAGAAGGCAAGGCTAATAACAGTATATTTTATAGAGGAGTAAGAAAATATTATGCACTTCCTGCAAACATCAAAGGCGAGGAAGATTTTGTTAAGTTAAGTAAAAAATTAGAAAGTTTTGTTAGTATCTAAGTAAAAATTTAAGCTAAGAAATTACGTAAAATGTACTGTAAATAGCATTTTTTTGCTAAATAAACAACTTCAAACAAAAACAAGATTGTAAAAGGTATTTCACAAGTTTCACTCTCTAAGAAATATTTCAAGTAATCATACACGGATATCTTTTGACAGCCAACGTCGTTTATTTTCGAAATTGTCATCGTGGTCACTTTGAAATTCACAGAGTTTCCACAATGCAGTGACCCCGAGTGACTTAAGCGGCAAATTTCAAATTCAATAAATGGGGGTACTTTTGGTTGTGGTCCCATTAGAGGCTTTACATTTGAAACCAAAATGCCCACTTTCTCAAAATATAAAGCGGCCGTAGGCAGCGGGTTCTGCTAGTCTTTAATATGTAATTTAATAAAAACCAGTAACTTATAGGTGACAAGGCATGGCATTGTGAGAATCAATAAATCTTTAAAAATCTCTTTACATGAGGTTCTCCTTGGTAAGTCCTATATGGTTTACCTATAGTCAATATATTTATCTAATCATCTATTCATCGATTTCATCAGCAGAGAGCAGACCGTCCATGTTCTTGTCCAGGCTTCGAACGTTCCTGCGGTGTTCTGCGGCAGGTCCCTGAAGCAGCATGGTCTCAGCTTCGTCGATGGAGAGGAGACCATCACCGTTCAAGGCTCCAGAGCTAATGATCTCTTGAGCATCATTTTGAATCTGCTGCAAGCCAACGAAAGAACACACGAAATATGATCAGAGATACATTTTCTTTATACAGATTTGCTCAGGTACTCGAAGATAGAGAGGTAAAGGTTCGGGAGAGATTTTGAAGGGACGAAAGTGAGCACAACAAGTTCATTCGCCTTACTGATCAAACTCTCGACAGCATGGATTTGTGGAGTAATCCTGCTGTTTGAGTTGTACTGTCCTTCGGAAGGGATGTTAAGCCGGTGGTCTCCTTGGTGCTATTCGACAGGGGTAGACTACTTGCCGGCACCGAGATTCCACTTCTCCTTTTTAGGCTTTCTTGGTTTCATCATCATTCTCATCATCATCCACTCATTCACCGACGCCATTAGACCAGTGCCGCATGGCCAGTTGTCAAAACAGTGCATCGTTAAAAACCACAAATCACGAGGTAAAATCACATAAATGTCAATCATGTTAGGTGATTTTTTTTAGAGGGTTGAATTCGTTGACTTTTTATGTAAGACCGCAGTGTCACTTTAGAAAAAAATATTTATCAATTGTAATTTTCAGAATAAAGTTACGAACTTGGGTTTAAATTATTAAGCAAGTCGTAAATAATTTTCTCGGCTGTTTACGACGTCCACTGTAATTCGCATAAATCAACTAAAATTCAGTAAAGATAACAGTGGAATTAATTTCCCGATTACAGAAGTAAATCTTCGACAGCATCTGCAGAGACGGCTACCACAAATGTCTTCTTCAAAATCTCTTCCATCAACTTATATTTACCTGGTCAACACTGCGCTTCTTGCCTCTAGAGCAAAGGCCTACTCGGCATCCCCCTCGACAATTGCAACCATAGACGTCACATTTTCCATTACCGCAGAAAGGGGTGGGTTTCGAGCAGTCCCCGCACACCTTTTTAGGATAGGAAGCCACTTTCGATGACTTGCAGCAAAAAGCGTCGGCTACAAGTGAAAAAATTCGAAATGCATGATGTACAAATGGATTTAAGCTAGTAGAGAGGGTCATTTATCTCTAATGAGTTTTAAATTGTCACACTTAAACCACAAAATTGTATCCTCACGAAATTTAGAAAGTCATTCCATAACATTTTTTAGACTTTAAGCTCAAAGGAGGATATTTTAAGGTATCTCTTTTCTCCTTAAATACCACAAGCTTTCTAATATTATCAATGATATTATTAAATATTACCTATTAACTTTATTTTTACTTATTTTTTAGCTATCTTTCATGTTGCCGAAAACTTACTTTTTTTTCATAATTGGTTGCTAAAACTCTTACCGTTTTGTGGAGAAGTCAACAATACTACCACCACAAGCACGAAGGCGCTCACAAGTGTCACGGTATGCATAGTGCTCGGAAGACTGTCTACAAAACAAAAATCAGGGTTTGTTGACCAGCCACAAGAATCCAAATAAAGATCTGTCTAACACAATCTATCTTACTATTTAACTATATATCTAAAAATCTAACAATATATCTATGTATCAAACTAACAATCTATCTAACAATCTATCTAACAGAATCGGATAGACTCAAGGGACTTACCTAAATACCGGAAGTGTTCTACTGGGGAACCAACGGATTGTGTCGTTTCAAGAAGGTCGAGTCCTTATATTGGTACATTTGGTTCTTGCCAGCTGGTCCCATCTGCATCATCAAACCGCAAAAAACTTCCCGGGCTTGGGCACACCTTTAAGCTGTTTTTGACCACAACTAACACTTTGCTAGGATTTCGAAATTGTCCATATTTAAAAATGGGGCAGGAAAAGATAATGAACCACTTCCTGTTTAGCGTGAGTTTGTTTGAATACTTGTGGGTTTTGAGCAGATTCGCTTCTTTAACCTTATTGGCTTCCGTTGTTTGAATAGATATTGTTAAACGCGTACACATCTAAAGTACGTTACATAAAACAAAGCTGCTGTCATACCACTTCAAAAATGCGTGCGGGAGAGGTACCCGTCACCTCTCACCGAGATCACTCGGTACTGCTAGTTTAAACCCAAATTGCATTTTTATTGCGTAACAAATAATGCACCATTTCCCATATGACAAGCCTAATAAGACACACTTATACAAAACAGTGACCAGCTTAGCCCAGTCTCGATTGACCAACTTCTTCACTTGGATTATTCCAATTCACAATTGATTATGGCATAGTCTTTTGCGGCAACGCTTCTGAATGTAAGGCAATTTTCAAGCTGCAGAAAAGAGTCATAATGTATATGTTACACTTACCAAGGAGAACCTCATGTAAAGAGATATTTAAAGATTAATTGATTCTGACAATGCCATGCCTTGTTATCTATAAGTTACTTGTTTTTATTAAATTACATATTGAAGATTTCACTACAACAAGTGAAATACATTCTCATACAACCAGACAACGGCACAATTTATACATCGACATGCAGCCTCTGGTGAAAGGTCAAAAAACTGTTAATTCTTTAGGTCAACAGTTGCTCAATGCTCTGCCAAATGATTTGAAAAACCAGACAACATGTATTTTTATGACTAAAATCAAAAATGGTTTTAATCAAGAATGCCTTTTACCACTCGTACTAGCACGTAGCACTAGCACGTAGCAAAGAACTTAAACCATATTTAGGCATGGTAAGGGAGTAAAGGATTAAAGTGTTTTAATTTTTTTATTATGACTATTTACGTATTTATTTCCTGCTCCTTGATGTCAGGCAACTCGCGCTTAGTTGATGTGCGACGGGTTGCCTGCCCCTTCAGGTGGGAGGGACGGTTGCTGCTTCGTGAAACGATGGGAAAATTGTCCGCATCGTAACAATATGTAGTAATTTCCAAGTAGTTGCTGTGGTTTCTCGCCATTTGAACACATGGTAAAAATACCATACCTTTAAAGTTCCACCGCAGACTTAGTTTTTATTCAATCAGCTGCGGTTAGACTCTTTGCAAGCCGCCTTTCTTTCTAATTAAACCCTCGTTAGTACGCTAAGTTGATAATCTTAATAAAAAATATTCTTTTTTCCTTTGCCGACACATTTTTCAGTGCGCCTTTCAATAAGTATGTAGGTACCATTATTATATTATTTTTTAAGAAAATAGTTTTAAAATCACTAACGATGCACTAATTGAAAAGCCAGGCTGAAACTTAGGGATACCCTGTAAATTATGCTCATGTACTACGAAAAAAATCAATAAATTTGCGCCACGTGCGCGGGAAATCACCGGACAATATCTGATTTTTGCGCACATTTGCAAAGTTTTGTATGCAAATTTCGACCACCTAACGTACCACAGCCTTAAAATTAATTGCATTGTGTAGGCGATTAGATTTTGTAGTTTTTCATTAATTTTCATTGCTGTAGTGCTATTATTACTGTACAAGATCATTTTTGAACATAAAAAAATGTATATATCTATGAGAAATTCGAGTGCAGATACAGCCAGGGTCAATAATTATTGCTCGCAGGATACTAAATTATCATATTGTGGCGCATCACAAGGTATGCGCATCACATTTCCTTCCCTTTTTGGTATTTTTAACTAAACGTTATTAAATTGTATAATTAATTTCAAGTACACTTTCAACCGAGCGTGCAATAGCAATAATGACAAACTATAGACTTTAGACTTGCCGACCAAGGCAAAATAACTAGGAGGCAAGCGATCCAGTGGCCTAAAACGCACATGTCGGGCGTGGCTCTGAGAGGTGTGATTAGGTCACTGGCACTGTCATTTGAAGATAGTCACAGTCGAGATTTGGAGTCAAGAGAAAGGCTATGCGACAGCCTAGACCTTAAGGACCGGGAGTTAAAACCGAGCAAAGGTCTTATAGCTATCTACTGGTCCGTTGAGTCGAGTCTATTTCGAGAGTCTGAACCTGGATCTGAGGAGAAAGTCTAGGGTCCGATTTAGGGTCCTTCGGCTGTTTCACTGGTCCGCCTAGACCAACGTGTACGTACGTGTGAAGAAAGTCCCCCGTGTGCAATTAAATCAATTAAGAACACTCTGTTAAAGTGAATAGAAGTAAGTCAATCGAGACTGGACTAAGCTGGTCACTGTTTTGTATAAGTGTGTCTTAAATGGCTTGTCATATGGCAAATGGTTTATTATTTGTTACGCAATAAAAACGCAATTTGGGTTTAAACTAGCAGTACCGAGTGATCTCTAGGTGACGGGTACCTCTCCCTTAGCCAAGCGAGATTGAGCCACGACACCAGAGAGGTCCCAAGAGAGCGATTGAACGGTCGACCTGCTCCGTGATGTCAGGCAACCCGCGCTAAGTTGACGTGCGACGAGTTGCCTGCCCCTTCAGGTTGGGTGGACGGTTGCTGCTTCGTGAAACGCAGGGGAAATTGTCCCCATCGTAACAATATCTCACATATGTGAGAGGCAGCTCTTGAAAGTGGTGAAGCATCCAGACACGTGGGAATTATTTCTCAAAGTATGTTGGAATTCTTCATAACGAGCTGATGATCAGAGCTCGGAGGAAAATTGAACTATTTGATACCTAACCTAACCTAACCTGATACAACTAGAAGGCAAATCCTTTGAAGGAGTCAAGATGGTGAAGCTACTTGGAGTCATTATCACAAATAACCTAGACTGGGGGCCTCACATCAACCATATCGCACCGAAAATCTCATCTTGGCTTTTCTTGCTAAGAAGACTTATGAGGATTACCACACCTGTCGCTACCAAAATGGTATATTTTGCGTTCATTCACTCGGCCAACCAATACGCGATAGAACTCTGGGGCCACTCGGCACTCGCGAGAAGAATTTTCACGCTCCAAAAGAAGGCGATGCCTATTTTAGCCAAATCAATTTACTACCCCTGTGCGACGGTATTTTACAAAGACTCTTGCCGACCACTTTTGGAAGAGTTCAAGATTTTAACTGTAACATGTGTGTATATTTACAATTGTACTGTTTTTGTTTATAATCACAAATCATTGATCCTAGACATGCAAAGCCGACAAGGGTCGAGAAACAAGGGCAACCTCGCTCTCTCTAAAAACCACTCAACAATGTTTACCAAAGGGCCATTTTATGCAGGTTGTAAACTGTTTAACTCTTTACCTAGTCATATTAAGAATGAAAAAAAGTTTAGCTTCAAAGTAAAATTAACGGATTTCCTCTAAGATGGCTGCTTTTATTCACTAGACGAATCTCTGAGAAAAGCAAGCTGTAAAATGTTAGGCAGGACTATTTTACAGAGTTTTCCTTCAGCCATAATGTTAAACCATGGTCTATCTATCGTTGAACAATATCCATTAAAACAACGGTAGCCGATAAGGTAAAAGAAGCGAATCTGCTCAAAACCCACTAGTATTCAAAAACAAACTCACACTAAACAGGATGTAGTTCATTATGTTTTCCTGCCCCAACTCAAATAAGGAAAATTTCGGATCCTAGTAAAGTGTTAGTTGTGGTCAATAACAGCTTAAAGGTGTGCCCAAGCCCGGGAAGTTCTTTGCGGTTTGATGGTGAAGCTGGGACCAGCTGGCAAGGACCAAATGTACAAATATAGGACTCGCCCTTCTTGAAACGACACAATCCGTTGGTTCCCCAATAGAACACTTCCGGTATTTAGGTAAGTCCCTTGAGTCTATCCGATTCTGTTAGATAGATTGTTAGATAGATTGTTAGTTTGATACATAGATATATTGTTAGATTTTTAGATATATAGTTAAATAGTAAGATAGATTGTGTTAGACAGATCTTTATTTGGATTCTTGTGGCTGGTCAACAAACCCTGTTTTTTGTTTTCTAGACAGTCTTCCGAGCACCATGCATACCGTGACACTTGTGAGCGCCTTCGTGCTTGTGGTGGTGGTATTGTTGACTGCTCCACCAAACGGTAAGAGTTTTAGCAACCAATTATGAAAAAAAGTAAGCTTTTGGCAATATGAGAGATAGCTAAAAAATAAGTAAAAATAAAGTTAATAGGTAATATTTAATAATATTATTGATAATATCAGAAAGCTTGTGGTAAGAAGAGATACCTTAATATATCCTCCTTTTAACTTGAAGTCTAAAAAATGTTATGGAGTGACTTCCTGAGTTTCGTGAAGATACAATTTTGTGATTTAAGTGTGACATTATAAATCTCATTCAAGATAATGACCGTCTCTAGTGGCTTCAATCCATTTGTACATCATGCATTTCGAATTTTTTCACTTGCAGCCGACGCAGAATGCTGCAAGGCTGGTGAGATTAATGTTAATCTGTTCCATCGTCTTCGGAGATGCGGGGACTGCTCGATCCCCACCCCTTACTGCGGTCATGGAAAATGTAACATCTTTGGTTGCAATTGCGAAGGGGGATGCCGATTAGGCCGTTGCTATAGAGACAAGAAGCGCAGTGTTGACGAGGTAAATATGAGTTGATGGAAGAGATTTTGAAGAAGACATTTATGGTAGCAGTCACTGTAGATGCTGTCGAAGATTTACTTCTGATCAGAAAATTAATTCCAATGTTATCTTTACTCAACTTTAGTTGTTTTATCCAAATTACAGTGGACGTCGCAGAAAGCCGAGCAAATAATTTACGTCTAGCTTAATAATCTAAACCCAAGTTCGTAACTTAATTTTAAAAATTACAATTTACAAATTTTTTTTTTCTTAAGTGACTTTGCGGTCTTACATAAAAAGTCAACAAATTCAATCCTCTAAAATAAATCACCTTACATGATTGACATTTATATGATTTTACCTTGTGATGTGTGGTTTTTAACGATGCACTGTTTTGACAACTGGCCCTGTGGCACTGGTCTAATGGCGTCGGTCAATGAGTGGATGATGATGAGGATGATGATGAAACTAACAGAGCCTAGAAAGGAGAAGGAGAATCTCGGTGCCGGCAGGTAGTCTACTCCTGTCGAATAGCACCAAGGAGACCACCGGCTTAACGTCTCTTCCGAAGGACGGTACAACTCAAACAGCAGGATTACTCCACAAATCCATGCTGTCGAGAGGTTGATGAGCAAGGCGAGTGAAGTTGGTGTACTAACTTTCATCCCTCCAACCTATCTCCCGAACCTTTACCTCTCTACCTTCGAGTACCTGAGCAAATCTGTATAAAGAAAATGTATCTCTGATCATATTTCGTGTGTTCTTTCGTTGGCTTGCAGCAGATTCAAAATGATGCTCAGGACATCATAAGCTCCGGAGACGTGAACGGTGATGGTGTCCTGTCCATCAACGAAGCCGAGACCTTGTTGCTTCAGGGACCTGCCGCAGAACACCGCAGAAGCGTGCGAAGCCTGGACAAGAACATGGACGGTCTACTCTCTGCTGATGAAATCGACAACTAGGCGCTGTTGTAGTTAATTTTGATCTTACTTATTGTGTAATTTTAAAAACAAATTGTGTTAATCACAAAGGACAATCAATAAAGAAATAACATCATGCATAACAAATGAGTTTTATTATATTTAGATTAATATTTATTGATTTAATAACATAGTTTGTGAACAATATCATTGTATAAACCGTGTCAAGTACTAAAATAATGTTTCAAAAAATATTTCATTTTAAACACTGAGATCGCAGGTATTATTTTAAATATAATAAATGGGTTTCAACGAATGAAATGGTCAATAGTATGCAAGTGAACAACGTTTTAGACGACTGAAAATTGTTTTTAAACGCACATTACTAATCGTGGTATTTATACCGTGATTTGATCGGGTTTTTAAAGGATGGCGAGGAAAAAATTTGACTCTTTACAGGCAATATCACTTAACTTTATAGAAATAAATCTTACTTTTAGTAAATGTCATGTTTCAATGCGTGTGTTTAACGAGTTTTAAGTTATACTAAGTAAAGATTCATACCTTAAATTATTCATTTAGTAATGAATAATAAATAATAATAATAAATAATAATAAATATTCCTTTCTTAAAGATAGAATATTAAAATTACTGACTGCAATGTTTTGACAGCTAGCGTCAAAAATGGTTTAAGACCACTTTAAACGGCGATTTGATTGGGTTTCAAAAGATGATTGTGATGTCAAGTAGGCTGGCAAGGAAAGGTTTTGACACATTTCAAACAAGATCACACATCTCAATAAAAGTAGAAAATAACTTTTTGTCAATGTTACGTCTTTCAGGAGTGTGCTGACCCCGTTTTTTGTTTGTTTTAGTAAGTAAAGATTTAACACGTGTGTCACAAGTTTTGCTCTCCCATAGGGATTTTTAATTATTTGACAGCAATCTTTTGACAGTTACCGTCATTTGATTTCCAATACAGTATCTTGCCCTCCTTGACATTCACAGATTTTTCACTACGCAGTGACCCCCAGTGACATTTGCGGCAAATTTCAAAACAAATAGAGATCAAACAAAACATGAAAAGGAAAATTCCTTATAATTTTACGGCGTCAGAACTAAAAAACACACTTAATTAGCTTCTTATCGATAATTTTGCTAAAAACTAGATTTGGAGTGACAGATCAAAAATGTCTTTCATGGTACGCCATTGCGATATTAAGTTAATTTATGAAGATGCCGTGAACTTTCAAAAGGTAATTATTTTAAATTCAAAGTGTCTTTAATTACAGAGTTCCGGTGAAACAAATATGATCCAAATACGCAATCCAACTGCAATGCCACACTTTTAACAAATATTTTAAATACTTAAATCTGTACCACTTACAAGTCCGTGGCATTCTCAAGTGCCTATAATATACTGTTTTTTTAGCACTTGAGCGAAGGTTGGCGGAGATTTAACTACTTTGAAGTGGTTGGTTTTTACTAGAAATTAAACAAAGAGTAATGGCGGCTGACATGATAAAATCAGCTTTTTGTGGGTAACAAGAGCAATATCTTATTAAAAAATCTGTTTTTAACCATTTTTTCATCACTTTCCTACAAAAAATGTACTTCAAATAGCATCAAAAAGAGCGTGGTGTTTCTACGGTCATAAAGGTATAGACATCATGCCGGTTGAATGCTTAATTGCTGAGAAATTGTTTCAATACGACGAGTATTATTCAACCCCAGGCTAGACAAGATTCCACTCTAACCCAATAAAAACGAAAATTTTATTTCTGACTTTTAAGCAAATCACCTCCCAACCATCCATTGCAAGCACCCTAAGCATGAAATACGGATTTTTTCACAACCAAAAGATACTAAATACGTTTTTTTAGAGATTATTTCTACAAATCAAGATTTTGAGTAACAGATTGCAAAAACAGGTCTGCGTCTGTACGTTCCGCAC
This sequence comes from Protonemura montana, assembly GCA_947568835.1. Classification (NCBI taxonomy): domain Eukaryota; kingdom Metazoa; phylum Arthropoda; class Insecta; order Plecoptera; family Nemouridae; genus Protonemura; species Protonemura montana. The sequence continues at coordinate 9,057,039 of OX387608.1, forward strand.
ACACCATAACTTTTTCGTTCATATCTAATGTCAATTTTTTTTTAAACTAATTTTTGTAAAAAAAAAATTGTCAATCTTTAATTGAATATTCATTTTTCATATTTAAGAAACGAAACTTCGTTTCCAACTACCTCTCTGTACGCACTAGCATCCCTGAAGATTTCATTAGTTTCCCTACATTATTACTTGTGTTATTCATTTTTCAATTTTATTTTCTCATCGGCAAAAATTCGTAGCGCCGTAAGAGCCAATGTTAAATTTTATCAACAAGGAAAAAAACGAATTAATTAATAACTTTTTTGTTTTTAAGAGTTAGGAAAAGCTTTTTGTAACCAGCGTGTAGATGACACTAGCCGCTAGTGCCCTTATCAGTCTCAATCGAACCCTTTAACGTTTGCTCACTTTTAGGCTGGGTACAAAATATTTTTACTTTACAATTTGTTTCTTCAATTCTCGCATTGCGATGTATTTCAAACTTTGATACATTCTTTGTCTATACGTTCCGCACGCACCATAATTTTTTCGTTCATATCTAATGTCAATTTTGTTTTTAAACAAATTTTTGTCAAAAGAAATTATCAATCTTTAATGTAATATTCATTTTTCATATTTAAGAAACGAACTTCGTTTTAAACTACCTCTCTGTACGCATTAGCATCCCTGAAGATTTCATTAGTTTCCCTACATTATTACTTGTGTTATTCATTTTTCAATTTTATTTCCTCATCGGCAAAAATTCGTAGCGCCATAAGAGCCAATGTTAAATTTTATCAACAAGGAAAAAAACTAATTAATTAAGAACCTTTTTGTTTTTAAGAGTTAGGAAAAGCTTTTTGTAACCAGCGTGTAGATGACACTAGCCGCTAGTGCCCTTATCAGTCTCAATCGAACCCTTTAACGTTTGCTCACTTTTAGGCTGGGTACAAAATATTTTCACTTTTCAATTTGTTTCTTCAATTCTCGCATTGCGATTTATTTCAAACTCTAATACATTCTTTGTCTATACGTTCCGCACGCACCATAATTTTTTCGAGATATCTCATGTCAAATTTTCTTTTAAAACAAATTTTTGTCAAGAAAAATTATCAATCTTTAATTCAATATTCATTTTTCATATTTAAGAAACGAAACTTCGTTTTAAACTACCTCTCTGTTTGCACTAGCATCCCTGAAAATTTCATTAGTTTCCCTACATTATTACTTGTGTTATTAATTTTTCAATTTTATTTCCTCATCGGCAAAAATTCGTAGCGCCATAAGAGCCAATGTTAAATTTTATCAACAAGGAAAAAAACTAATTAATTAAGAACCTTTTTGTTTTTAAGAGTTAGGAAAAGCTTTTTGTTACCAGCGTGTAAGGGACACTTGCCGCTAGTGTCCTTATCAGTCTCAATCGAACCCGTCACCGTTTGCTCACTTTTAGGCTGGGTACAAAATATTTTCCCTTTTCAATTTGTTTCTTTAATTCTTGCATTGAGATTTATTTCAAACTTTAATACAATCTTTGTATATTTATTTCCTACACATCATAATTTTATTGTTTATATCTAACATTAACTTTTTTTTTTAATTTCAAATTTTAGATGACAACAAAAATTTTATTTTTAATTCAATATTAATTTTTCACGTTTAAAAAACAACAACTTTTTTCCAACTACCTCTCTGTACGGACTAGCCCCAGTAAAAATTTCATCTATCTCCTTTCATCACAACACTTTTTACAATTTTTACAATTTCAAAATCGTCAAAACACTTAAGAGAAATCCGGATAAGGTAAAAGAAGCGAATCTGCTAAAAAACCACAAGTATTCAAACACAAACTCACACTAAATAGGAAGTGGTTCATTATTTTTCCCTGCCCCAACTCAAATAAGGACAATTTCTGAATCCTAGCAAAGTTTCAGTTGTGGTCAATAACAGCTTAAATTGGTGTGCACAAGCCCAGGAAGTTCTTTGCGGTTAGATGGTGAAGATTGGCGAAAGGCGCGGAAACTGCAACATAATTGTTTCGGCTGATCAATTACTGGTTAATTAATGGTTAATTAGCGCTCAAATAAATCGATTTCGATGGATGTTTATCGTGGGTTAATGACATCCGCTACATTAAGTCATCAAGCCAAAAAAAAAATTAAAAAAAAAAAAAACAAGCAGACTTTGCACAATTTCGTTCAGATATTTTAACATTTTGACGCTGCCTTGAGTACAACGCACTGTTGTAACAAAGAGCCCTGCGCCACTGGTCTAAAAGCGATAGTCAATGAGTGGAAAATGATGAGGATGATGATGAATCTAAACTTAGCCGCGAAGGAAGAAGGTAAATTTTGTGCTGGAATGTTTCTCCCGTCGAAGAGCACAAAAGAAATCACCAGCTTAATGCCCTTTCAATAGGACGATACAACGCGAACAACTTTCGATAGGTTGATTAGGTTGATAAGCAAGTTGATTGAAGTTGCTGTACTAACTTCCATCCTTTCAATCTCTCTCCCGAACAGAACTGTTTATAAGTGTAACCTACCTAACCGATTGTAGTGTTGCTTAACTTCAGTGGTTTCACTCGAATCGGGCTCACTAGCCATGTACATGTTTTAATTAATAGGTTTGCAGTAATGTTGATCAATTACGATTGAAGTTAGTGGAAAAATTACTCGAAAGGTAGAAGCAATATACAAGCAACACAACTCTTGAAAAGTCATGCAAATATGTAAAATCCAAATAGTATATTGAAAAAGGCAAGAGAACAATTGTGTAAAAGCTAGTATTTTTCGTACTTATTTGACTCCCATTTTCACCTCTAACGCCCTAATCTCCCACTCCATCCTTACTTCGTCTTGGTAATGAATCGTTGAGCTACCACTGGGTGCAGCAACACAGAATTTGCCAGGAAATGAGCTGTGGTTTTCCGACCGTTGAGAACAAGGGGTATAAATACCCTCATCCTTACTCTAGAGTAGCACAGAATTGGGGTCTTAGTCGTCAAACCTTCAAGTTACTAAAATGTGAGTACTGTTTGTTTCGATTCGGGACCTACGAGTGGTACAAAAGAAGATCTGGAGTTTTGAAGCAGCTAGCAGGCACCTCAGTGTAACTCTGCTCTTTGTTTTTTCAGCCTTCCGAGCATCATGCAGACCGTGACTCTCGTGAGCGTCTTCGTCCTTGTGGCCATGCTATTGCTGACCGCTCCACCAGTTGGTAAGAACATTGCCAACCAAATTTGTAGCATATCCTTGTTTCTTTACATTGAAAAAGTGTGACCTATACCATTTTCTGCAGACATTTTGTCAAATATTTCGTAACACTTCATACCAGAGTTTTATTTTAAATTCAATATTAATGTTATTGATGCCAATTTACTTAAGAAAGATTACAGAAATAACGAAATAAAAGCTGCGTTCCACTTCTGATTCCCAAACGATTTCTTTGCTGGAGATCATCTCATTTTTCTAAAGTAATCTTATATAATAATAATCTAATAAAAGAAAAACATAAATTTTTCTAAAAATAGCATAAAGCAGTGAGAAGGATATGCAATGTTTTTAAAAGTTTCTTTTGGGCCACATGTCATCCAAAAGTAACCAGAAGCACCTCTACCGAAAAAGTATGTTTTTTTTTGCTTTCCCAATATTTTTTTAACAATTTCTGTAAAAATTAAGTTAATTAGCCAAGTCAGTTCAAACAAAGAAAAATCTCCCGATTTGCTTGCCCCTCAAAATTCTACTGTGAAAGCGTTGAGTGGTAAAAGCCTTGCGAACGCAAGGAAGAGCATGCAGACGGTCTGGATAAAGAGACAGCTGCTTGTTCTCTAACTGTGTATTTTATTTGTGATTGTTTGACTTGTTTCCAACTTAGCCGACGCCGAATGCTGTTTTCCTGCAGCAAGCGGATATCGATGCTTCGATTGCACAAACCCAACCCCGTACTGTGGATATGGGCGATGTAATTTGTTTGGATGCGACTGTAGAAACGGATGCCGACAAGGAGCTTGCAACGGAAAGCGCAGCGTTGACGCACAGGTATTATTTCAATTAATAACTGCATCTCATCTCATTCATCTATACTATGTTCGGTAAGAAAACATACTTTTTAAGCAAAGTCACCAGGCAGTTACCGCTATTTTTCTGCTGTTTTAGTTTTTCTTTCTCCAAGTTGTTTTGTTTATCGAGCTGAAGTTTAATTTTTTTTTTACAACTTATAACTATCCTGGATATTATTTGCAGCTATGAAATGTATTTTTAAATTCCGCCATTAAAATCATAACGTAGTTTAATGCATGTGTTTGATGATGCAAAGCTTGGGGCAGTACTCTCGCGGGCTAGATTGTTTGGCTGGAACATATCTAAAATCAAATCATAGGTGCACAAGAAACCGCAAAAAGTGCACAATAAGTTAGTAGAGGCTATGGAATTAAAGACATATTATCTTTTGACTGGCACGAAAATTTAGTTAATTCTCAGACATGAAAATCGCCTGAAAATACCTATTTGTCACATGAAATAATTATTTTACCGTTAACCAGGTCCAGAACGTCACGTCTATCATAAGCTCCGGAGACTTGAACGGCGATGGTTTCCTATCCATTGACGAAGCCGAGATCATGCTGCTTCAGGGACCTGCCGCAGAACACCACAGGAACGTTCGAAGCTTGGACAAGAACATGGACGGTCTGCTCTCTGCTGATGAAATCGACAACTAGGCGCTCTTGTAGTTAATTTTTATCTTACTTATTGAGAAATTTTTAAATCAAATTGTGCTAATCACAAAGGACAATCAATAAAGAAATAACATCATGCAAAACAAATTAGTTTTATTATATTTTGTTTACTTTAAAAGTAATGCAATGCAACACTGAAACAATTTTCATAGTTTGCCCACAGATAACTGCAAGGAGAAGCTACGCCACTTTTATTTTATTAATAGCATAGAAAACGATAAATAACCTATTGTTTATTTGAAATCTTAGTTAAATTAGAAACGCTTGCAATGCGCGGGCGTATTTTATTATTATCAACACTACTACGATATCAAAAATTGATGCCCAAACGGGGACAAATAAATACATGTACAATAAATACAAATAGAAATACAATAACGCATTCCACGTCAAATTGGAGTTACTCGAGATTGACAGGTTGTGACGTGGTATAGCGTCACTAGAATCAGAGTAACTGTGAATATTCACAGCCTTTTGGTTCTACTTCTTGGAGATTCGCCATTCTCATCAAAAACACAAAAATCGTCTCAAAAAGCATGTGTCCAAAGTAGCTCAATGGGCTAGAGCAACACCCGCGATAATTAGAGATCGGGGTTCGGGTCCCCGTTTGGACACACATTTTTGAGATGGTTATAGTGTTCATAATAATAAAATAACATATTGTTTTTTCCCATGCTTCAATCACCGCGGTGAGCACTTTTCCCAGAGTGTCTCTCCACCGCATTAGTACATATTACTGATACACATTCAGTAATCGATCCTTTCTGCTCGGTATTTCGTGTTAACACGTTGCACTGGGCGATTTAGATCGTTCTTAGTTTTTATTTATTCCTATTCCTATTAGTATAATATAATATAATATAATATAATATAATATAATATTGTAATAAGTTATATAATACTTTATAGTATAATATGGCGCATGGCCCTTTGTTACAACAGTGCGTCGTTAAACCCTACTTATAATTAAACCAATAAATTATCGAAAGAGCTATCTAAACCGGTGATTTTATGGATAGACAGCAGACCGTCTCAGGTCTCGGCTTCACCAAAAAATGGAGACCGTTATCGTAAAAGAGCTGATGAAAAATTCAAATCAATTTTTTTTCTGAAAAAAATACCTCTGATTTATATCACCACCTGAATTCATGCAAGCTAGATAGTACAGTCTAGCCTGTAATGGAAGACGCCTGCCCAATGGCAGCCTCTAAGCTTTGCAGTCAACTTATAAATGCATTTGCAGTTGTGATTTCAATAGTAGAATTTCAAAACACTCGTTATAGGTATTTGCAAAATGAATCCCACGATTTTTGTATTTGGTGAAACAATTCATAAGTTGAAATACAAAGAATCTTGGCACGACAAAAGCTGAAGAACAAAAGGAAAATAGCAGATAGCAGTGAAAAGGATATGCAAGTTTTTTTTAATATCTTTTGGGCCACATGTCCTTCAAAATTGACCAGGAGCGCCTTCTACCAAAAAAGTATGTTCTTTTGCTTAACCCTTTTCTGTTATCTAATTAATTTTATCATAGTTTAAGGGTTTGGAGCTCCGGTGAATGGGGGTTTGCACGTTTGGTGTATGGAATTAGTCGTTTAAAAAAGATTCGTGCTCAGCCGAAGGCAATCTGCAGTCTTAGGTTGTAATATTAAAAATAATTAAGTTCGTATTTTATTAACAAGTGACTTATAGGGCAATGGACCTGCAAGTCTTTCTCATATATTATCTATATGATTTGGGAAATGCTACAGCCGTTGATAAAAAAAAGTTGCTGCCTTTTTCAACAGAAAATGTACTCTTTTATCAACACCACTCGACTATTCTGGCATCTACTGACACAGTTGCACCCGAAAATGTTGCAAGCCTTTTGTGCACAGTAAGGAATTCCACGAGTGCAGTCCTTGCGTCGTCTAAGCTATCAATAAATAAACGTCTCTCGTTACAATTATCTGGAGAAAAACTATGCAGGCTGTTTACTCATTATATTCAATTAGTTTTAATGTGCACGAGATATAATAACTACACTTATCGATAATTGATAAAGTAGCAGGTACAAGTTGGGAAATTAAAGTGTTCTGCAATAAGCATTCAAAGCTCGGTTAAAATAGTTTTTGTCAAAACTAGTGCTAGGGTTTGATAAAGTAGACAGGAGTGTAAAAGCCATATTTAAAAAACATATTTTAATTCATGAAGTTATTTATTTAATAATTGTCGCTTGAAACTTACACAGTTTGTTTCGAATAAATAAAAAAATAATTAAGTAATATCAAAATTAACTACAAGAGAGCCTAGTTGTCGATTTCATCAGCAGAGAGCAGACCGTCCATGTTCTTGTCCAGGCTTCGCACGCTTCTGCGGTGTTCTGCGGCAGGTCCCTGAAGCAGCATGGTCTCGGCTTCGTCGATGGACAGGAGACCATCACCGTTCAAGTCTCCGGCGATCATGAGTGACTCAACATCTTCAATCTGGGCCTGGTGTAACATAAAGAATTAATAAAAACAAAACTTTAAATTTCTTGCAAAACAAAAAATCATGCCACGAGAAAAGTTGAGAGCGAAACGTAAGCGACGAAGAACAATATAGTTTATTTCTTGTTCAACACGATGGATTGACCCATATTAACCCCACGACAATTGGTGAAGAGGCTCTTGAACATTTGTGTTCTATCACTGAACTGGGTATAAATGAATGAGCTGATAAGTTATTATTATTAATTGACAACTTGCCTGATCGTCAACACTGCGCTTCTTGTAGCAAGCTCCCGTTCGGCATACGCAGCCGCAACCGAAAAGGTTACATTTTCCATATCCACAGTACGGAGTTGGGCCAGTGCAGTCATCGCATTGAGCAGACCTAGCATGACAGCATGCCGCGTCGGCTATGTCGAGAAAACAAGTAAAACACCCATCAGTGAGCAGACCACAGTTAATGAGCGATTAGCTTAAATCAGGTAAGCTATTATTGGCTTAGCTTCAAATATTGAGTCAAAAACAGAGGAAAGTAAAAAAATGCATTAAAACTTCATCTAAACTAGCTTACACTTCGCCGTCACACTGGTAACAACTCCCTTGTTAAGTAATCGTAGACACACGATGTATTAGATCTGCTGCCTTCAGGGGTATTATTTTAGAATTAAGTACTTGACTTTTCGTATTTCTTAAATTGACTTAAACCCCAACCATACACAAAAGCATGACAGAATTTTAGTACAACTGCAAGAGAGTGTGTTTTGTTTGAGATGAAAACGTACTAACGAGGTTTTTAAATATTGATGTAAATTGCCATGAGATCAACGTGTTGGGTTGTGTGCAGGAAGATCAACTTTAGATTAACTCATGCTTTACTTTTAACTCGGACATAAGTTGTGTTAGTTTGATTCCTAAAGTATTTGAGAATATGCATGATTTGTAGCAAAAAAAAATCAGGGGGGGAATTGGGAGGGACATGCAGATTTTAAGTAAATTTCCACTTTTTAAAGGTAAAGAAACAAGGATGTTTCAGATTTGTTTGGCAATGTTCTTACCAGCTGGTGGAGCGGTCAGCAACAACATGGCCACAAGGACGAAGGCGCTCACGAGAGTCACGGTCTGCATGGTGCTTGAAAGGCTGAAAAAAATACAAAAAAGTTACACAATGTTCCCTGCTAAGCAGTGAAAACACTCAAACTCTTCTCTGGTACCACTTAAAACTTAAGGATTGTTACAGAATTGTAACAAAGGACTCACCTTAAAGTAAAGACTTTAAAGTGTGATAATGTTGACTCAAAAGTGTACGTTGAGCTGAGATAGGTGCAGGGTATTTATACTCCCTGTTCTAAACGTTCAGCAAACCACAACTGACTTCCTGGCTGCTATCGTGTTGCTGCGCCTATACGATTTATAGGCAAGGCAAAGTGTCGAGGGAAGGGGATATAAGGGCGTTAGAAGTTAAAATGGGAATCAAATAAGTATGAAAAACACTAGATTAAAAACTTATCTAATCGTTTTCATATTGTACACAATGTTTAGATTTTGCATTTTGTCACTAGTTTTTAAGAATCATTGCGTCCATCCATTGCTTCTTTTATCTGAAATAACGCAACATTGCATTAAAAACTGAGTCGAAAATAGTCTCAAAATATTGGAAAAATCCCAACAGATTGTTGGATACACTTTCAACATCTGTGTTTTTTAAAACGACCGTATCTATCTTAAAAACGATTAAATTTTTTATGAATCGTTGTTTATAAATGCATGCTCCTATACCGCTGCAAAATTTAAACATTGGCACTTCACAGGTGCACGAGAAAAAAAAATACTCACCGTTCATTTCTGAGTAAAAAAGCAAGGTTTTTGACCTTAATTGACACTTAAGAAGCTCATAACTATAATTCATGTTTTAATAACTAGCTAAAACTTGGAGAAAAAGATGTTTTTGTTTGTAGAGATGTGCTTCACGGTGTTTGCTCACAGAGCAAACACCGTGAAGCACATCTCTACATCCACCAACGGCTCTGGAAACCTTCACCATACCATGTTTTTGTTTGTATACTACTGGTGCAAACTTTTATGTGTGACACTTATTAAATTTAAAAAAAAATCTTAAAGGGCCGTTTGCAACAACTACGCTCTTTGATTGAAATATCAGCTAAAACTTAAGTTTTTTTTTTAATTTTTTTTTTTTGTTATCGTTTAAGTTTGACATTAAATGAATAGGTAAACCTACTCAGATAGCCAACGTTAAATGTTAACTTTTGGTAAGCTTAGGTGCCAACCGATAGCGCTTCTCGCCGCCTTTTTTAACATTCCTTCCTCTACAATTAAATAGTTACGCCTCAAAATGTCGATACTTATATCAATCGTTGATGTTAGAATTATAATTATTTATTGAGAAACTTAAATTACAGACAAGATTAGTCATTATACATAAGAAATAAATTAGAATTAAGATTAGAAAATCAAATCAAATTAGACTAATGAGCAAAAAAAATTAAACAGTGGGTCCACGTTAAGCAACGAAGTGCAACGGAATGCGTAGCCGATGACAATATCAAAGTTCCTATCAGATGTTTAGAATGCAAAAAACTATGAATTAACCATTTTTTTGGTACTTTTCAAGGCTGTCCTAAAAATTTGGCGCCTTACCTGCGATTATTGGCAGTTTTCTTATGGTTTCTTCTTATACTAAATCGAACGTGGAATCGGATCGTGTAAAGAAGAACTGAATCTGATTGAAGTTGTTCGAAATTGAGCGGTGTATAAAACCTCAATTAGATCGTTTTCTGCGGGATCAGCATCACTACGGTAATTCTTATTACTCATAACACTATTCACACACTAATATGGCATTGATTCTTAACCTGAAAGCAAGCAAAAGGGGTCCAACTTAAGCATTATAGGAGTTGGTTTTGGATTTGGGTGAGATTGAACCTGGTCATTGAGTCCAAGTCAAAGATCTTTTCTTAGATACTGAAATTGCTGATATCAACTCAAATCAATCACATCACTCTTATTACCCACTTGACACACGAGTGCACTGCGAGTTTCGTACAATTTTCTACGTTATATCGGATACAGAAATATATTCCTTGTCATTTTATTAGATGGATGGATTATCATATCTTTATCGTGTGTGCTTTGGGGGTGCTCCTAGTGCTTAATAGCTCCGTTACAACACTGGTGAAATAATCGTTAAACATATTAGCTATCTCTTCTTGAGATTGAATTTCTCACCCATTGTATCTCAATCCCATTCAATCCCATTCAATCTCAATGTTAGAGTTTTTTGTTGTTGTTTGAGCTTTATTTTCGTCTACTATCTGCCATGCTGCCCTCGATTTGTTGCCTTTTTTATCTTTCTTTCGATATGGGATCTTTTTGCCTGTTTAAAAGCGTTCCTGTAAATTCTCTTTTCTTTAAGATATTTAATGTTTTCCTCTAGGCTAGTCGTGCTAGCTTGTTGTTGCAGCCACAGATTTTCGGACATCAATTTTAGTTCATTCGTGTACCATATATTGCCTTTTTTCATTCCTGCCTGCTTTTTTTTGGCTTGATGGCTTGATGTAGCGGATGCCAGTAACCCGCGAAAAACATCCGTCGATATCGATTTAATTGTGCGCTAATTAACCATTAATTAACCAGTATTTGATCAGCCGAAACAATTAAGATGCAGTTTCTGCGCCTTGCGCAAATCTTCACCATCAAACCGCAAAGAACTTCCCGGGCTTGGGCACACCAATTTAAGCTGTTATTGACCACAACTAAAACTTTGCTAGGATTCCGAAATTATCCTTATTTGAGTTGAGGCAGGGAAAAATACTTAACCACTTCCTATTAATGTAAATTTGTTTGAATACTTGTGGGTTTTGAGCAGATTCGCTTCTTTTACCTTATCGGCTACCGTTGTTTGAATAGATATTGTTAAACGCGTACACATCTAAAGTACGTTACATGAAAGAAGCTGCTGTCATACCACTTTAAAAATGCGTGCCATTCTTCCCCTGTTCTTGACACTTAAAGATCCTCCGCACGATGTAACCTATGCTATGGGTTAAAGCTTCAAGGGTTCGGTATATTATCCGTTTGTATTAAAGACAACATCATTCACTTAATGTACAGTCATTACTAATTCCTTTGCGTAAATCTATTGAGGATGAAGCAACATTTCTGGTCACCGAACCAATGCTCAAATAGTGAAGAAAACTTGGAAATTTGGGTTTTGTTCAATTCAATTCAATTCAATGTTTTTATTTTTCAATTCTTTTTATAGAAAACTCGTAATGTTTAACAATGAATACAATGAGCATGAAAAAAAGTCCACGTGTTTGCAAACCCCATGTATAGCACCGTGTTTATAAAGATTAAAACATAATAATAAAATACAGTCTTATAGTAAATATGTATCACAATAATTACATTTGCAATCTTTTGCTACGCTAAATTCATCTATGGTATAAAATCCAAGGTTTACAAGGAATTTTTTCGTCATTTCTTTAAAAATTGATCTTTTTCCACTCTGTGACTTGAGTTAGTCGGGTATATTATTAAAAATGCGTGCCCCTAAGTTTTTAGCGGTCCGTTCTGTTATGTTTAATCTAATTCTAGGTTGGCGCAAGACATTTTTGTGTCTTGTATTTAAGTTATGTACATCATTATTTTTTTTAAAAGCACCAGTATTATCTACAAATAAAAGTAGTTTTAGTATATATATATATGTCATAGTTAAAATCTGGTGTTTTATAAAAAACGGTTTACAGGATTGTTGATTCCCTAGATTGTAGACTATTCTTAATGCCCACTTTTGTTTTAAGACAATTTTTTGTGCTGCTGGCGAGCTACCCCAAAGGAGAATTCCAAATCTAATTTTAGCTTGAATCAGGCCGTGGAAAGCGATTTTTTCAGTAGGCTCGTTTACTTGGTTTGTCAAATTCGATAGTACGTAGCATGCCGAGCTTAACGCGCCGCTAAGTTTCTTTGTGTGTTCTTTCCATTTCAGTCTATGGTCTACTGTGGTACATAGAAATTCACACGCCTCTTTAGTGTTAAAAGTATTGTTTTCACATGTCACTTCTGTTATGCCTGCGTTTCCTTTCCCTTTGAATATTACTATGTTCGTCTTGTCGTGATTTAATTTGAGTTGGTTTGGACTGAACCATCTTTCTGCCGCGCTAAATGTTGTTTTCAAGTTATGTAATAGGTCAATTTCATTTTGTCCATTAACTATTAAGCTAATATCGTTCGCGTATAAAGTTACTTCCGTATTTGCATTCGTTGTGGCAGCGGCCAGATCGTTACTAACAATAATTTAGCCACTACTTGTATCTTCGAGCTGTAATTATAATGTGCTTAGCCAATGAGTTCACGTAGCAACGCTATTATCTTGACAAAGAAGTAGAAATGGTAGGTAAATTAAGTATTAGTAACCTTACTAGCATGTGCGCCTGCTGCGCATGCAGCTGCCGTGTGTGAAGTGAGAGATAAGAGTGATGTGATCGATGTGATTAAATTGAGTTAATATCAGCAATTTCAGTATCTAAGAAAAGATCTTTTCTTTTCGGGTTACTCTGCAAAAAAGGTTTACCCTCTTTAACAAAAACTATTTGAAATGGGTTTTGAATGCTAAGTAAAGGACAACAAAATTTCCCGACGTTTCGTAACATGTACTAGTTACTTCTTCAAGGGTTAAAGCAGTCCTAAAAATTGTCCGATAACAAAAGAACCACATAAAATTGTAACAATAACCAAGTTTAAGTATTTTAAATGCTTCTAAATAAAATAATCATCATCAATAACTCCTAACGTCCTAACGTTATGTGAAACAATCAAAATTTTCTTATTCATTACGTTTAGTTCTTAATCTACCCGTCCGAATATTTCTTCTGGATTCTTTGTGCTGACTTCTTCTGCCTCCTCACTGATATTCTCTATTCCATTTTTCTGTTGTAAAATTGTTCCCTATGCTCTATCTAGTTGAAAACTATCATCTCTATTCATGGGCGTCCGGAGGGGGGTGCAAGGGGGTGCGCTTGCTCCCCCCTGGAAATAACATTCGCCGTCACCTCTGTGCAGGACATTCCGTAACAGGGTGCTATTTTCGCTCCACGCAACGAAATCAATTTTTAAATTTTTCTGGCAGCGAACAAAGTATTGGTCCAGGTTCCTTATTTCAAAAGAATCGGTAAGCTCACACCTTGTTTTTGACGGCTATCTTGCAGACACGAAACTCTGCGCCCATCCAGAGCCGAATTACTCATTTCGCTGTAGTGCTAGTCGCCGCGAAACAAGTCCACTAATTAGAATGTTACTTGGCAGTCAAAGAAGTAGAAAAATCTCTCTCCGTGTTTGATGTTCCAGGATGTTCTAGAGAGACTCTAGCAGACTGGAATTCACTGATCTGACTGATCTCTGAAATATGATCGCTGCTCCGGCGCCTCTGGTCGCTGACATCATAAGGGAGCATGCATGTAACGCAAAATGTCTCCTGCTACTTAATTTGACCTTTAAATTGTGGTTATTGAAGTTATTTTTCCCGTATCGACTTCGACATTAAAACATTGAAATGGTGTGTGTTTGATGAGCGTAGCGAGCGAAACAATCCAACCCCATTTGCAATTTAAATCTATGCTTTAAATCATTTCACAAGGTTGTCAGCTTTTGGATTTGACTTCTGAAAAATGGGTGACCATCATACACATGACCAGTTCTGTTCGGGAGAGAGGTTAGAGGGTTGAAAGTTAGTTCAGCAACTTAACTCGCCTTGCTTATCAACCTCTCGACAGCATGGATTTGTGGAGGAAACCTGTGATTCGAGTTGTACCGTCCTTCAATTTTTTCAATTGCTGTCAATTGTTCATATGCGGAGGGGACGTTAAGCCAGTGGTCCCATTGGTGCTCGTCGACAGGAGTAGGCCACGTGCACCGGGTTTCCCCTCCTCCCTTCTTAAGTAGGAAGGTAAACATCATTATCATCATCACTCACTCATTTACCGGCACTATTAGACCAGTGCCACATTGTCTGTTGTCAAAACAGTGCGTCGTTAAACATCACTAATCAATCAATCAATCTGTAAGATCTGTAAGATCAAACTACAACGCAGAAAATATCGTATCTTGTAAAGGTCTGCAACAAGTTTTGCAACAAAAAACACAATATCACATATTTTTATCTCCCGATCGGTCCATTTTGAGACGTTGCCAATGCCTAAAATTCAAAGCTATATTTCATAAAATTGTGTCAAGTAGCTGGGAACGAATGACGTCAGGAAATTTAGTTTGCCTGTGAAAACTTTGAAGCAACTCGTGGTACGCGTGAGTGCCACGGGACTGCCTATACGTACGGTTAAACCAACCATGACAAGTTTCAACTGAAATAATCGTCTAAAACGAGGCGAAAATTTGTCTCTTCCTACCAGGCGAGTAGCCGACAGAAGAGTATCGCCTGAAACCTACTGCATCGCTGTGCAAGTGACGTCACAACACGTGCTCGATCGACCCAGCCTCCTACCTTCGATCGACTGAAGCTCGGCTCCCATTGGCTGACCGGTTTTCGAAGTGGATCGAGGTGATAACAGCAATGGCGTCCACGGCTGATATCACAGACCAAATGTTTTTCAGGCATGCAGATGCTAAAGAACTGCAAATTCTCGTACTTTAATTGCGGATGTTTAATTAGATTCATTTTAACTATGTTAGCATTTGTTAGATGTGAGTGTTCTTGACCAAATCAAGTCACACAATGGGTCCAATTGCTTACGAGCCCTCCTCGAATCGTCACACCGAACGGTTTGGCGTGCTGGAAACACCGGTTCTCGTGAGATCACCGACGTTAAGCAACACTGCGCTGGGTCAGGTAATGGATGGGTGACCATCATACACATGATCAGTTATGTTCGGGAAAGAGGTTGAAGAAATGAAAGTTAGTACAGCAACTTCATTAGCCTTGCTTATCAGTTATCAAATACTTGACTTCATGGATTTGTGGAGGAATCCTGCTGTTCGAGTTGCACCTTCCTGGAAGCCTTCCTGAAAAATACCTAAATTTCAGCCGAACTTCTCCATTTCTATTCTCATCGTTTTCACAATGCTAAATGCCAGTTAAATAAGCAGGTTAAGATGAAAACAGAAGTATTTGATTAGGTGTAACCATGGGGATGAGTCTCATAAATTAATTTGGACATATGAAAACTGCCCGTTGGAAAAAATGTTAATTGTTTAAAGGAAAGATATTAGATTCACAGTTTTGTCAATTTTTATCACCAACTCTCCCATCCCTATGGAGTGGTAATACAATACTACCATGAAGCAACAGTGTTTATCTTCTTCAGTGCGAAAAGATAAGATATGCTTCAAAAATCCGGAAAAATATAAGATACAATAATTTAAAATCAATATGAACATAATATAAAACTCCTATAGACATAAATAAACAAAATAAAATAACGACGGGTCGTCTTCTGGGCGCTACGTCGTTATCATTGTGTGATTAAAGTGCTCAATTACACTAGTTTACCCCGAAGTTCTTAATTCACTGAGGTCTGCCACCCATTTCTCTTGTATTTATAGCAAAATTACATTGTTTCACCATCAAAAGTCACCTTTAAATTCACTGCCATCCAAAAATGAACCGTCGCCAAAATGAATTTCTGTTCGTTTGGTTTTATCAAGTGTGGCTTTAGCACCTGGTCACTGACAGTCCCATTGGGCTATACATCTCAGTCACAAAGATCAAAATAATTCTCATAATGCCTTACTTTTAAAAACAACTTGCAACCCTCGTACTAGACCATGCAGTAGGTACTCATAGTGCATGGTGGTATAAGGGCAAATTACCACCCTTTTTTATGATTAGAACTCAAAATAATTAAAAAAATACTGTTTGAAAGCTCAGAAATGATAGTAGATATATCAGCTAAGCTAAAAATGTATTTGTATTCAAAAATTAAAGCGCACATGCATCGGTATGCCCTCAAAGGCAGCGAGCGAGCGAACAGATTATTGTGGTGTAATAATATGTAGCTTCTTAAATCGCCAATCCACAAATCTAACCGCAAGCGATTTGAGATATGCATAAGTTTTACCGCCCTTGGAATCGGCAGAAAAATAATCAAGAAATGGTGGTAATGGTGTTACCACATTTTCTTATTGGCCGTTGCCAAGCAAAAAAAAAAAATAATAATAATAATAATAATTTAAATGACTGTTAGGTTTGTAACGGAACACTGAAAAATCGGCTCTTATATTGAAGAGTCATAGGATATATACTCTATTGAAGTTATTGGGTTGTTTTTTTTAATTTCTATTACTTAGTGAATTTCTTATCATCTTGACATAAAATCCTTAAAGTGTCTATTTAAATCAAGTAGACATGAGTCTAAAAACAATCAGAATGAAAATTAAAGTTCATTGAGAATTTCAGCTTAAAGATCAAACCAAAAAAAAATATATATATATATATATATAGTTGATTCACGGAAGTACCAAGGAAAATTTAATTTGAGGTGTGAACAGGAACGATTCAAGATTACAACAACAACACAGTGGATTTTAATAAAGGTAGTGTTTCAGATTTAATTGCCTCAGCTCGTGGTGAACATGATAACAAGCTAGTCCTATAATAAAACTGAACGCTAGGCGCTCAAGTGGTGTGAATACCGTCACGGGACTCTTCGGTCTCCCGGTCTACAACCTTGGGGGAACCGTGGGGAGTCTCACCATGACACGAACGGGATGGGATGAGAGCTATGTGAGAGCTTGTTTTGAAGTCAGCAAATAGGCACCAGGGAACATTTCTCATCAGCCGAACTGATCATGGAAACGCCAATTTCGTACTACCAAAAGACTGTTTAGACAGAGCTAAATAGCGTTCTGTTTCTATTACACTTTGTTAAAACATTCTTTCAATTCAATTTTACACGATATTAAACCCCTTCGTTTTTTTTGCTTCAGCTAGACATTCAGTTCTACAAAAAGTAGTCTTTATACTCACAGATACATTTGAATTACACTGCATGTGATTGTAAGTCTACATTTAGAGAAAGAAAGCAGATTTTTGGGGTAAACCCCTTTAAGTTTATCTTCTGGGAGAAAACAAATTTTTTTTTCCTAGTTTGAGCTAGAAACTTTTTTTTCCAGAAAGTTGTGAATCTGGGCTTAACATAACTCTTCAAAACCATTCAAATCAGTTCAAATTTGCAAATATAGTTCAATTTTCCTCCGGGCTCTGATCATCAGCTCGTTTTGAAGAACTCCAACATACTTTGAGAAATCGTTCCCACGTGTCTGGATGCTTCACCGCTTTCAAGAGCTGCCTCTCACATATTTGTGATATACTGATATTACTTACACAGACCGCAACGCATCACTGAGTGTGCATCACTGAGTGTGCATTGTTGTCGTATTGACTTGAGCTGGCGTCACTAGCCTTGCCATTTTGCCCACTCTTCTGACTAAACTGTTCAGCTTCATTTGCATATCTTAAATTAACTCCCCTGTTTAATATCATTTAGCTACCAACGTCACTCGGCGCAAACAGACACATTAAATTTGATACAATCAACTTTCCAATGCATACCCTGAGTCCATTTTTTTCGGTTACCAATCCTCGACAAGACCTCCATCCACTTAGGCGTGCGCCTGAAATGAAAATATTAACGAAATGTGAAAAATAAACGGGTCAAAATCTAAGAATTGATAAAAAATCATATCAAATTAAACAATATCGATGTTTTTTTTCTGTATGCCGCTGGTCTTCAATATTTCCTGAAATAAACACTCTACTCTTCATCGTAGTTCTGTTTAATTTCAACCTCAGCGCACGCCTATGAGTAGAAACACACCAAAAATAAAGTCACAATCTCACAAGTATGTTCTCATCACTTCGCTCCATCTACGTTCGGCTTCTCTTTTTAAAGTCCGGGGAAGAACACTTTTAATCTCCATCTTCTCTTTCTGCATTCCACTTTTCGCTCAATTCTTCAGTCAAGTTTCAAGATTCTACCAGTTGTGGTCATCTTATCTGGCTCACCGACTCGACTGGTGGTCTCAAAAAAGTAGCTTTAGCATACATTAAAAAGAAGCCATTTTTTAATCTCATTTATCAATAATTCCACTTCTTGGTCTCATACGGATTAAATACGAGCTGATCCTTTGAGGTTCGTGTTCTTATATTTGACGTCTCACACGTCTAAGCCATCTGCAGTTTCTGTTCCGGTCTTCCAAAACACATCGTCTGCTTGACCTCCAACTGCAAGATGATGAAAACTTGTGTTTAAAAAATAATAATGTTGACTCGCAGGCTTTCCAATTCGGGCAGAGCAAAATTCCATCAATTCTTCAACTCGCTCTTGAATTTCCAGCAAATTTTGTGACGATCCACGTGAAAGTTGTTTGATGGCGTTAACCACTTTGGCCACGTTTATCGGTCTGCCAGACTGATATCAAAATATTTTGTTAGCAATTCGACTGATCTCGGCTAAAGCAGTGACTTCAAGAGATGTTAGTCTGCAATGGGTCGACAGTGAGTATTCTTGACCCGGTGCAGTGCTGACTTCAAAAGAATAAAATCAGCACCAGACGCGCTCCAGTGTCCTGCTTTAGCACATCGATTCGCTTATAAGATGCCAGCTAAGACTTGTAAACTTAGAGCAAGACGCCAGTGGTCTCGGTTAGTCGTAGAGAGACGATGCCACCGATGAAGAGAGCGGCGGCCGTGGTAAGCATCGGAACAAGCCGCGAGATGTTCAAGAAACTGGCGAAGGAGACAGTGCCAATGATTCCGCCGAGACGACAGCCGGCGCTCAGCAGGCCGAAGCCAGTCGTCCTGGAGGAAGAAGGTGTAATGATCAGTATACCAGGCTGATACAATTTGAAACTTGTTAGTTGATCGATCATATTATATGATAATTAGGCAATCTTAGACTTACTCGCTGACTGTGTTCAATAAAAATAGACGGTGTATATCATTTATATTTATTTGGTTGTTGTTGTGTATAAAGTGAAATTATGATTTTTTTTAAAGAGAAGCAAGTATTTTAAACTCATAACCGAGTTAATTTGAAAACTCGAGCCCAAATTAGATTTCTGTTAGCTCTGTTTGCCAATTCTGCACTTTTTAAACTTTAAAACTATACCGATAAAGTAGTCCAGGGTTGTTGTCTGTTTGCTAAAAGTAAAACAAGTTTAAGTTATCTACACCAGCGTGTTCGTTGACCTTGCCAGTTCCAAAAGTTCCCACACTCACTTGCTCTGGAGGTGCTGTAAAAAGTGTGACCCACTGTTCAACACTAGAAAACATCTGGCAAAACTAAATTCTGGTAAAAATATAACAAACTTTGCTAGTATATGACCATTTACTGGCAATAAATGAAGTTTGGGTAGAAACATGAAGAAAATCTTGAAAATCTTAAAATGATGTTCGATTCAGGCATGAACTATTTAATTTGGCTAACTCACCTGAGATGTGTCGGATATGACTCGAGCGTAGTGATATCGAGCGCGTTCCAGCCCATAATGAAGATGAAGTTGAAGACCACCTCAAAGATTATGATGGCCATGTCGCTGTCCAGCAGCCAGATGAAGCACGCGCACGCACACGACAAGAACATGGACACGCCAATAATGCGCACGCGTCCCATCGAGTTCATAATGAAACCTGCATACATCGGTACAAATGTAATTAAAACTCTTCTCCGGATATGAGAAGACTACATGACACAAGAACGAGAGGCTACATCCCGGCAAAGTTTGCATCCTCGTCAACCTAAGAGGATAAATAGCGCATGAAGTGTGGTTAACTTACCGGAAAGGAAGGCTCCGGGCAGCATGGCACACATGCCGACCAGATTCTCGACGAACACCTCCTCGAGATGTATGTTGTAGTCGAAGTCAAGGGTGCAGCCGTCGGTGAGGCTCAGTATCGTGTTGTTGATGAGGCGGCAGTTGAGGAAACGCTGCTCGGTCAGGTCGGTGTCGGTGAAGCTGTCCAAACATGAAAGTAATCAAAGTTTAATTTTTTGTCAAGGTAAGACCACGAAAGGGCTGCGGTTTGCTCATAAAAGTACCTTTTTACTAAATTTGTAGCAGCCCATTATAAAAAACAAAACACGTTACAGCCTGAAAAAAGTTATGGGACCTCACGCTTGATAACTCTCGTTAGTATGTTTTTGACATCTTTGATTCAAAGATATTTGCTCTTGGTCAGTTGAAAACGTACTATTGAGGTTTTTTATTTCCATTTAATTTTGGTAGCAAATCTATATTTTTCTGGTTACTTTTTTCCCATGACCACTCCCTTGTCAAGCGTCCTTGAAAAAAGTCTACGCTAATTGGTGGTTAGGGATTCGCTAACTTTGTGAGCTTCTTACCGCGAATCGCGTATCACCGAGTTCCGGAAGTAAGTCTTGGAGAACTTGATATTAGAGAAGGTGACGTCGTCCAGGGTGCTGTTGTCGAAGGTGACGTGACTCAGTATGAGATTCTGGAAGCGGCAGTCGGTAAAGTTGCACCCGAGCCAGTCGGTGTTCTCGAACGAGCGGTTGAAGGTGATGCCCTCGTACGACTCGCCGGTGATCGTCTTCGTGCGACTCGAGTACTTTTCTGTCTTGAGCAGCTTGATATAGTCGGGGAACCAGATGCTCAGTCCGTAGTAGCTGCGACAGAAGTACCATTATGGTGCGATAGTTGACTAGATGCAGATTTTTTATTGTTATGCACGCTTTTCTCATTCAAAACCTGCTACTTTGTTAGTCTGTGTGCAAAACTTTTGGTATTATCGCATTTAAGTTCAAGTTTTCTGGTTCTAAAGTTCAACTATAGTTTGAAGGCCATCGCAGACAAGCCAACGATATCTCTGATCTGAAACTGATCCACCACAAATTCCAGTAGCTAACTTACTTGTTAAATACCAGAATGCTATTTGAAAAGTAAAAGTCAGGTAAAATATTTGTAAAATATGTTTAAAACGTGTAAAATAAAAAATCAGTAATCAATAATGTAACTCAATAAAAAAAAATCTTGAAATCGACTTTTTTCCACATGGGATTTCAAAGTGTACGTGGACAAAGTTTCTCTCTCAAGCGTTTCAGTGTCTTGGTCTGGGAGTTCGTCGTCTTTCCATTCTCTGCCTATCCGCTTCGCTCCTCAGCATCCCGTCGGGCCCAATGTCAGGCATCTCGTCCAGCCATGTATTCACAATCCAGTAGACAACCACAAGTGCCAGAAACGTGAGCATGAACACTTGAAAGATGAACGACTTGTTGACGCCGCCGTCGTCAACGACGCTGTATGGGACGCCTTTGAAGGCCTTGACTGCTTGGCTCGTGTTGATGCTTTTATGGGCAGGCGTGAAGGACGCAAGGTGGGGCAAATCGATATCTTCTGGTACGATTTGTGGTAAACAACATTCGTTGAACGGAGCAGTCTCCATATTAGAAAAAAACATCGCTAATGATATTTAGTCGATCACAGCTGACTTGATACGTGTAATATTTGATTTAGCGGCCATGTGGATCATTTTAATTTTTGATTAAAAAGTTTCTTCATTTACTGTCTCTGGAGTGACAAGCTTACTTGCATTTTTGGTACTGCAAGAAAATTAAGGGACTTTCAAAATGTCACTGTCATATGTTAGACAAAAATACTTGCTGCCATGGTAAATAAATGATAAACACAAATGACATTTCAAGCAACTCACCCAAAAGCTGCAGTGAACCAGAGGACTAGAAGCATAAACGTAACCTTCAGGTAAGGAGCCATGAAGAGTTGAAGGAAAGAATTCCAGAACTGGAAAGTAAAAAAGCATGGGTAAGAAACTACAAAATCACAAAACATGGAATGTTTCTTAAATTTCCGACACGCTTGAGAGTGAGGTCTGAAAAAGTCCTCACCAATTCAATGCTGTAGGTCATGTCAGCGAGCACACTCTTGCCGGGTGAAGGGGGGGCGTTCATGCCCCTACCCCCCGTCGGACGCTTGCTGGGTAGCTCTAGCTCGGACAGCTGGTACTGCGCGTGTGCAGCAGGATTGTGCTTGTTATTCAGTTTGTAGATGCGCTGTAAGGAGATAGCCAGGTCAGTATTGGTGCAAATAGGGCTTCGAAATTAAGGAGAAAGGTATTCGACTCAATTGTGAGGATTTATGAAACAGAAATACTAGCTGGTCGAGTATTATTTCTTAACCTGACTGCGCCAGTCCGGCATCATCTAGGAAATTGTAAAAGAGTTCATGGCAGAAGGTTTGTGATACCATTAGGTTAATATATTTAGTCAGAACTCCAGCGTTAATGTTTAACTATCGTCAGAACAATACCGACCGATGACTACTATACCGACAATATCAGTGGTTGCTTAAAGGTGGAAGAACACTTTTTTGCGAGTTAAGAAAAGTTATTTATCGCAAATAACTCAAATTTGAGACTAGATTATACTGAAATTATCTCTATTAGAGGCTTATTGCGTCGATTGAAAGACATTTATCAATCATTTTAGCCGTAATTATTAGCTTGTATAGGTGCTTGTAAAAATACGGCCACAAGCGCCATCGGATGATAGCTACCAATAGGTATCAATTGTTACCGGCTTATTGCTCAGTAGAACGTTTAAAATTAGCGCTGAGACTCGTGACTAAACCTGAAACCTCTATGGGAGCCCACACACTAAAAGTTTTGTTTTATGATATCAGCTTATTAGATCCAGTTTTGTGACTTTATTGAGACATACGGTTCATGCCAACCAGCACACGGTTCCTATGGAAACATGCACCCCATGCTCTCCTTCTGAGAGGTACTGTAGTTACCTGGTAGACCATCATGGCCTCGACCTCCCGGCCAGCCTCCAGCAGATACCGCGGCGACTCCGGAAGCCACGCTACGCCCACCACCCCCGCCAAGGAAGGTGCACAACACGCCAGCAAGAACTGGTGCCACGCGCTGAAGTGCTCCTTGTTCTCCACGATCACGTTTACGCCTGCGCCACAAGTCAGAGAGCATGAAATTACCACTTACCAATTAAAAAGGGATGTTTTTTATTTGTTATTTAAGTTCTTCGATTTTTTTCCATAAATCTTTTTAAGCAGAGTGTATGAAAAAAGTTATAAAATAATAATATGACAGTTGGCTTTTAAAATGGCAAGACTGTGTCAAATAGTGGACAAAGCCAGAGGTAAATGTCCCATACTCACACTTCTACAACTTAAAAGAACACCAAAAAAAAATCGGGAGTGTAATATTTGTAAAATTTAAGCAATTTAAATAATTTAATGAAACCGTTAATAAAACCCTTACAAGAAAGTTACAGCGTATCCAAAAAAACGGAAATAAGTCGGCTATTTAAGCTACTGCAGTTCATGTTACTATAATTCAATGCCACTGTGAAAATTCCATAAATTCACCTAATTCTCTCAGATTGGCAAAAAATCACTAATCACTAGTATAGCTACACTACTGCTTAGCACCGTGACAACCATGATGACCAGAAGGAAACATAATAATATCTTAAGTTCATAAACCGTTCAGTGAGGTCTGCTTTTCTTGGCGTACCTGTGCGAGGAATAAGCGCCCAGGCCATGAGTGCGACAAACACGCCTCCAAGAGCCCAAAACATGAGCAGCCAGCTGAGGTAGCGAGCTCTGTCCATCTTCGGCAGGAACTCGCTGAGGTAGGCGAAGACCACTGGCAGCGAACCTCCCACGCTGCGGAAACAATAGACGCATTCGATTATTTCACGCCCCATTACTTTTCAATTCAGATTTACGATGTCCAGTTTAAAAAATAACGTCCAGCTTAGATGAAAATGGAAGTAATTGATTGACTGTGCCTTTAACCAGCAAATGTAGATCTGATGTGTTTTTGGCAACTTAGGTTTGAGCAAGAGAATTTTAAATGTTAGAAGCAATGGCGATTCTGAATTCATATTAAATTATTGATTTCCTCGTTGAGGTAGCCAACAGAGTTAAAGCAACTCGATGGTTTGGTCTTTGTCGGAAGACATTAACTGTTGTGAACTTTTAAAAAAAATCAGCTCTTTCCGAGCTGTGACAACAGAAAAACACTATTCGAGCCATTGTTTGTTGGAAAATCACCGCTTACCCTTTTTTTCGACACTACATCACTGGCTAACTTTCTAAAGCGGACAGGGACTAAGTGGCAGTTGAGTAGCTGGCTAGAATGTTGACCTCTTACGACATCCTGACTGAACAACCCTCCACAGTCCACTGTAGAACATCGACCATAATTACCCGATGGCACTGATAAAGCGAGCAGTCATGAACGTCCCGTAGGTGGGCATAAACGCGGCAATCACGCTGAAGACGGCGTTGACGGACAGTGCGGAGAGCAGCGTTCGGCGGCGTCCCATGCGATCCGAGAGGTTGCCCCAGACAATGCCGCCCATCATCATGCCGATGAACGTGATGGCAGCTGCAAAGCAATACAGGAGCTCAGAAAATTGATGGTTTAAACTAAAAAGTTTGCTATTGGTTAGCTCAGTTTTGAGGTAACTGCCACCCTTCAGTAGGTCACAGTTGATTGATTGATTGATTGATTGATTTGAGAACAAACGGAACTGTTTTGAGAACGGGCCCTGTGGCTTTGGTTCAATATAGTCGGTGAATGGTTGGATGATGTTCAAGATGATGATAAACCTAACCGAGTCTAGAAAGGATAGGGAAACCTGTGCGGACACCTGTACACAATCTCACGAGGGTCGGTGTTTCTAAAACGCAAAACCGTTCGGTCAAGGCCTGCAAAAGGTAGATCGTAGGTCTATGGGGGACATCATTTGATTTGGCCTCTTTTAAGCTCAAAGAAAACTGAGATAACTAAGATAAAAACATAAAGTAATGATAAAAATATAATACTCATTTTCGTTAACATTTTTAAAACAAAAAATTAAGTAAAGAAGTTTCAATGGCAGATTCTATTTTGGTAGCCGTAGCGATGCTGAGATCGCCGGACAGAGAGTTGCTTTCTTATGTTACAGCGGGTGCAGCTTCTTCCTTTATCTGTAGCAGTTACTTTTGTACATGCTTGTTACTATTTCCCCTGATTTTAGTGATTCATCGGATTTTATAAAGGTTACGAAGCTGTTACACTCTGTCCCTGGACTCGTGCTCAAGTACTCGTGCTTCCGAATCGTGAGCAAAAAAGCCATTAAACGAGAAATGCAGTTAACTTTGTGATACCATTGAGTTTTTATAGGCACAGACCAAGGGCCGGAGCTAATTTTGAACTGCCCCCTGGCTACCAAATAACTACTTTACCGACAAAAACTGAGAATGCTTCTAGGTGGAGTCACCGTCGTCACGAGTGTTGAGAAATTCCATTTCGTTATTTCTTGCAGATTACTCGCATTTAAGACTGGTTTACGCTCAATTCATCTTTTCAAATGCTAACCTCAACGATTGATAAACGTGAATCGATATTTTGACGCCCGCAAGCCCCATCGGGTGGCAGCCACCGTTACCACATGTTGCCGGTTCGTTAGCTCAGCAGAAAGTTTAACATAGACGCTAGTCATCTAACTACCTGGCTAGATACCTATAGACAAAATAGTGATATAATAATAAAGGAATTCATTTCTTTCGGAGTCTCTCTGCCCTGTATAATAACACACTTTTATTCGATGAGTGGATGGCTGTTTTTTTTTATGGTAACTAAAGGAAGCGTTGGTAAATAAACCATCATTCAAACCGGAAGTATGAATGACAGAGGAAAAACACGATTAGATTGATATCGAATACATTATGTAGTAATCGCATTAAAATGTAGTTTGTTTTTTGTGAACCAGTCATCGGAGCATGAAACTTATTCTGTGTGCCGAGTGATAACGCGGAGCAGCAGGCCAGTAACTCATTGACATTTCCTAGTCTGTTAAACGCTCGATTTCATAGAAAATTCAGTGAATTGAGTAGGTTCACTTGTCATAAATGCACGATATAGCCGATTGTCATGTTTGTGTACATCGATGGCGAATTGCCTTGATGTATGAACTTGAAACGTGCCAGCTGCCTGCGCAGGCGATTTTTTTATACTAGCTAATCGATAATCAGGTCATTTATTAATAGAGATCAATCAAACTTCCATATGGTTTCACAACGAAAAAGCATTGAAATTACGATAGATCATGTATTAAATAG
Source organism: Protonemura montana (assembly GCA_947568835.1). Taxonomy (NCBI): domain Eukaryota; kingdom Metazoa; phylum Arthropoda; class Insecta; order Plecoptera; family Nemouridae; genus Protonemura; species Protonemura montana. Next base: position 9,083,352 of record OX387608.1, read on the forward strand.
CAGATCACCAAAAAGAGTTTAAATACATGACTTTATTTATGTGCATTACTGATACAAACAAGCGCAAAGTTTTTTTTTTTTTTTATTTTTAACACTACTACACTCTCAAATATTGATGTCCTAAAATTGATGTTCCTAATAATAAAATATACCCCGCGCATTGAAAGCGTTTGCAATTTTAAATCAGATTTCACATATGCGCCAAGGTTTGTTTTTGAAACAGTGCGTCGTTAAACACCACAGAATTGAAAGAAAAAAGCATTCAATACTCTTCTCAAAAATATGACGTGGCCTACTGATGTATGAAACGGTCAGCAATCTGAAGGGCTGGACAGCCCTGTTATTTTTTATTAGCTACCAATAATTATAATATTAAATGTATTAAATGTATTTCAATGTATTAAATGTATTCTTAAATGTAAGAACCTATTTCGATTATTTTCCGTAATACCATGCAAGGGGTCCAGAAAAATAAAACAATTTTTAAAAAATGTAGAGAGCGACCAGACCATTCTGGAAAATTGTTCACTCCTTCCTAAAATATCACCTGGAAAATCTTCCCTGGTAAATGAACTGCCGTGCATAGATATAACAGATTGGTTTACACATTTGTAGTAGGTCAGGATAAGTATGGTTTCTCTGAATTCTTAAAAACGCGCTAACCAAATGAACCATAACTCAGTAGTACCATTGGGACACAACAAAGAATAATACGCACTGGGTGTCAGGGGATAGTGCCTGTCTAACGCCTTCCCTAGAGGCTGGAGCCGCCTTCAAGGCACACAGCTTTGACACCGCCGGCAAATTGCAGTAAAGAATGTGTTTCATCTCGACGCGAGTGGGAAAAGTGCGGTCGATATCTCGACAGGCTGGCGGGTAGTCGAGCAAGTCCGCATTGCGTTAGCTTGGCAAATGGTATTTTCCGACCGTAGAAAAATCGCGGAAAACTTGGTAAACATTGCGTGTCGTGCGGTTGGAGGCAGTGGCGGTCATGCAGGTTTTCTTTAACGAATAGAAATGCTGAGCCATGAATATTATTTTTCCCTCATAATTTAGGCTTTTTTAGGAAGCGATTAAGTACATTTCAGTGACTGAGTTTTACTACTTCATCAGTCTAATCAAGTGCACTAAAATCGTCTCAAAAGGCCATTGCCTAATTAGCTCAAATGGTTAGAGCAACGCTCGCGACAGTTGGAGACCGGGGTTCAAGTCCCCGTTTTGGCATCAAATATTGAGAGGTTATTAGTGTTCCTAATAATAAAATACTCTGCCCATTACAAGCGTTTGCCATTTATATCTGATTTAAAATCAGTGTGTTGTCAATGTTTTACTGGAAGTACTAATTTTAAATCACTCTGTGTAAATTTGGTTCCAGTAGCAATTACGGCAAAAATGGGTCTAGATAACATTCACATTTGTGTTTTAGGAAAACAAAGACATATACTATTCGAAATTATGTTGACCGTCAGACCTTTATTTGGGGTCTCTTTTGGTGATACATACTTCACACTGCACTTAACTGTTTTCCAAATAACAAAACAAATATGTTCCCAGAGCTTTTTGCAATTCTAATTGTAAGAACAGATTAACAGTTTGTTTGTGGGAAAATTTATTTCCGTTAAAATTCCAGTAACTTCGAATAGAATGTAACATATGTGTGAAATCTGATTTAAATTGCGAACGGTTGCAATGCGCGGCGTATTTTATTAATTAAGAACCAAGGAGACTAGAACCTCGGTCATCTGAGATAAGTGTAGATTGGGGTTCGTGTCCCCATTTTGGCATCAAATTTTGAGAGGGTAGTATAGTTCCTAATAATAAATTAACTGAATATATCTCAATTTTCTAGCTAGTCGCTAATTTAGCTTTAAAATATTAAAGATTGACCTACGGATAAAATGCAATGCCATGTACGTATACTACAACACCTGCATCAGTAGTACGGGCTCATAAAACTCACGTGTGTGCGCTATTTTGTGCGTGTTGATTGCACGTACGTGATTTCTAAATACTGGATTTCTACGCAAATACCAAAGAACACGAGATTGATATTTATTGTAACCCGTCACGTTAACTGGCGACTTTATCATCGACGACCTCAAACCAGCATAATGACTTTCTAGATCAATCATCATAAAGTCTGAATTATTTAGGTATGTGCGAACTGGAACTAATGATAAAAGGCTGCAAATTTTCAATGATGCACAAATATTTTCAGGTTTAATTTATCATTTAAGAGTATCTAGTATATAATTTTACTTTGCTTTATCATTACAAGCAATTTTTTCTAGAATGGTTCTTTTCGTTGTAAACTTTGAAAATAATAAATACTCTCAAGCATACGAGATTCAACGGTTGATTTAACGTTTGGTAGCCATGGAGATGATGAGATCGCCTGAGAGAGCTTCTCAATTCTGCTATCTCATGTTACCACGGGTATATCATGACTACATATAGGAGGTTCAATGGTAGATTTAACGATAGTTGCCATGGAGGGATTTGCTGCAAATATTTCAAGTTATTTAACACAGATTACTCGCATTTGAGACTTGTAAACGCTCACTTACTTTTTTTCTAATTGTTATTATTGAATAATAGACTTTTGTTAAAAAGGACGTACTCTGGCGCTATGCTCAGTGGAAAGTTGAACTTCAACGCTTGCATCTAAACTCATTGCTTCGACCGAACGGTGTGGCGTGTTGAAAACACCGGTTCTCATGAGATCACCGAAATTAAGCAACACTGCGCTGAGTCAGGTATTGGATAGCTGACCATCATACACATGACTAGTACTATTTGGGAGAGAGGTCAGAGGGATGAAAGTTAATTCAGCAACTTTATTCTCCTTGCTTATCAACCTTTCGACAGTATGGATTTGTAGGGGACTCCTGTTGTCCGCGTTGTGCCGTCCTTCGGAAGGGACGTTAAGCCGGTGGTCCCCTTGGTGCTCTTTGACAGGATTAGGCTACGTGCTGGCACCGGGTTTCCCCTCCTCCCTTTTAGGCTAGGTTAGTTTCATTATCATCCACTTATTCACCGATGCCATTAGACCAGTGTCAAATGCCCAGATGTGAAAACAGTGCAAAACTCCACTGTATCATTGCTTCTATTATCTCAAAAATCAGCATGGCATGTTCCCGCCACGTTTTAAAGCCTTGAAAGCTTATGGAACACCGCGTTCCAGCCCGTCGAAAGTCTTGGCTTGTTACGATTGGCACTCGCCTGTTGGTTATTGATCTTGTCGCTCTGTGACCACGTCGCCCAGACGTCTTGCTCCCGTCGTCATAAAAACCAAAAATACCGATTAGAAGAAACATTCTCATTTCGTGGAGTTGGTAACATTTGGTCTATGTCGTTCAAGTGTTTTTGTGGATACTTGGAACTGCTTCGTCTTGGACGCGTGGGCTCGTGTCTGGAAATCAAGTTCTTTGCGGTGTCCTTGAGGGGTTCTTTAACTTTTGGCTAAAGGGGAGCTATTGCTTAGTGATGGATCAAACTAATTAGCAACAGAGACTTGATTGAGGATTTTGTTGTTGTTCAGCGTCCACTGATATATTTATTTAATTGGACTTTTAAGAATCGTTTACGGTAGAGAGAGAGGGTCACTCTGAGGCTAAATTTCTAGCTTTAACATTTTTTTATTGTATTAATCCTATAAATAATATATTCAAAAATGTTTCATCTAAAATTGTACAGACTTACTTTAAATGCAAGTCAACTTTTTCTCACTACCAAGTATATGGCTGTAAAAAATGTGGGTTTCACTTGTGTACTGACACGCCGATTAATAATATTTTTGTCAATTTAACCGTTGTATTTACTTAGGGGAAAAATGTAACGGGCTTTACAATAAAAGTTATGGTTGACTTTAAAAAAAATATATTGTCTGCCTACAAGCGGCAAATCGGCAAAGTAATCAAAACTAGCAAGTATTTGTTCGATATTTAAGTGCACCAAAAACTAAACATGCGAACGATACAACTGCCAGAATAATCCCGAAAACTCGAACCTCAAATAATTATATAAACATAAAGTGCGTATAATTTTTTCCTTAGTTTAAATGGTTTTATAGTCCTTTAAAAGCACCTTCTATCTTCTGTTCTACCAAGATCACCAACAAGACAATGGCAAACAAATACTATAACAATTTCATTTCAGTCTATCTCCGCCTCACCCTTAGAAAGAAAGAGGATTTGACTCTTGCTACAGGTGAGCACCTAAGAGTGTGTCAAAGCTGCTCAAGTCGCCTTTGTCTACCTCAAAGTATGGGTGTATGAAATTCCGTTGTACAATGTATTGAGACTTTTGTAGTACCTACTCCACCAATATGATCCGTTTCACCTTCTCGTCTACGTCTCTAAAGTCTCTACAAGTCTCTAAGACTTTGCCCCCTTGAAATGGATCCAAAAACCAGTAACACTTGCTCGGCATTGAGCAATTTATCACAATTGTATAGTGGGTGGGTAAGAAACCATAGATTAATGCACCTCATTAACCAATGTTAATTATACAATGATTCTCATGACAATCTAAAAAAAAAATACTGGCTAGCGGTCCTGAACCAGACTGTTGTATAGACAATTAAAATATGCTTGATGGGTATTTTATTATTTTAGGAACACTACTAGCCTCTCAAAAATTGACACCCAAATGGGGACTCGAACCACGATCTCCAACTATCGCGGATATTGCTATGACCCATCGAACTACTTTCACATATAATTGTTTAGTGGATTTTAATACATTTTGATGAGAATGACGGATCCCCAAGTCACCGTTTTGGCATCAATTTTTGAGAGGTTAGTAGTGTTTCTAATAATAAAATACCCCCCGCAATGCAAGAGTTCGCAATTTAAATCAGATTTTACATACACTTTATAGGTGATTTTGAGGACGTATGAATGCTAAGAAAAAATCCTTATAATTTCGTTAACAGCAGACAAGTTTTTGAGTAAAAACTCACAGATACAAACACAATAAATCGCCAATTTACGTTGCTTTTTGGCGCGTTTGCAATCGAAAGTCATCGCCTAGTTCTCCTATACACTCATCCAAATAAAGTTGCTTTTTACATCGCAGTGTCACCAATCCCACGCATGGTGCCACGACCACTACCCTAATAGCGACACCGGCGCCGACGCCTCGCCGCGTGCGACGCCTCCAGGAATGTCCTAGGCGCTGGCAACCGACTCCGGCAACGTACGCCAAATGCGTCGCGACGTCCGAGAATTGGCAGTCACCACGACGTGTTCATGAAAGGTGAGGGGGGGGGGGGGGGGAAGGACTCGGCAGTCGAGCGTGCAGCCTGGTCCACTTTTCGAAACTGACTCTCGCTGCACTCGTTTCGTAGATTTTTTTTGTCCAATGAATAGAAATTAGATTGCGATTTTTTTTCGTTTATTCATTGAAATGGTCAATTTTTTGTATTTATTTTGTTTCTATAGATGGATTTTAATAATATTAATAATATTAATTTCACTACAATTGATCACATGTGACATGCGATATGTGTCAATCGAATAAAATGCAATAATTTAACTATAATTTTTTATTTGGATTTTTGGAGTATTATTTGGATATGTTCTTCCATGCTTTTAATTTCAATTTCAAAATCTTTATTGTAACAGGTATGCAAGCTACCCTTGAGTACAATGTAACAAAAACAAAGTAAACAATCACAGTAACACATTACTGTTATATGTTCACACAAGGAAACCATTCTTGTTTTACACTTGATTGGAAATAACATTTTCTTTTCATGCATTTGAAAGCTATGTTCACAGCGACTACACAGTATTTGTGCTTTGTCATTCTCAAGTCTCTCTTTATTTAGTTTCTTGGCTAGCTTAAAAACTTCCTTTTGAAACTGAATTTTGTAAGCGAATAACGCGTACAATCCTGTCTTTCGGTCATAGTAAAAAATAGACAATAGATATCAAAGTTAGAAAAAGAAAAAAAAAGAAAAGACACGTTTCATATCTGAAGCATAATACATGTTCTACTAACAGACAGTGCAGATATAGCTGTGAAGAATTCATTGACCTTCTGACAATGTATGTTAATGTTTTACTGTCTCTTTAAATCGAAATTTGAAAAGTTATCGAAGAAAATGAACAACGAACATATTTCTTTGTATCTTCGTTTTCTTCCGTTTGGTTTCATGCCCACAAACGTGAATTTCAGATGAATATTAAAAGAAAACACTTGATGTTTTCACAGTGTTGGATATGAATTTTTATTTTTATTTGGTTAAAACTTCTAAAATTTCATAATATCATTTTGTATAATAACATACCTATAAAATCTATCCCAGCCTCTGAAATGTAACTGACCTATTTCACGGTCAATCGAGTCGCACAAATAGCCTGGCAACGTTAAGATCCCCGTTGCCTGCACGCGCGGTGACCACTAGATAAAATCGCTATATTACTTCAATTCGTCACGCTAGAAGCATTCTTTTCTATCCGCACAAAGTGTTGTTATTCCCGTCTATTTCTAACGGTTATCGGTCGTCTAGGAGTCATCTAAATCAGTGTTGGTAAACAGTGTATCGATGACAACTTGAGTTCATCAACTCAACTTATGTTTTCTTACAAACTGAATGTCTCGTTCTGGCAATGGACATCATTTCGTACCTTGCTACATGTGTTTGAACCCTCGTTAGCACGCTTTGTTTGGCTGCCTGCCCAAGTGGACCAAGCTAAAGAAACAATGGATATCTTTAAAATCATACGCTTATAATTTTATTCAAAATACTGTTGCTTTTTTGGAAGAAATTTTGACTTCTATACATTTGGCTCGCTGACTTTTGACGTTTTGTGCGTTTTTCAATAACTGGCGTCGTTCGAACGAAGAGGGTGTATATTTTCTTCTGATTAATAGAGAAGACTGCAGAATTTACAAAAAGATGCAGCAAACAACCCCGATGAAAGCATGTGTTTGAAATTAAATACCACTTGACTTGGTCAGTGTATTTTGCAAGAGTTATTCAATTTAACTTCTTATGTGATGTAGAAATCTTTAGACAGCATGTCATGTTGACCTCTTAGTAGTTGAGATGCTCGTATATACTCTGATAACTTCAAGAAACTTCATTCCAACATGAGTTGCTTGGCACATTAGCTAATTTACTCAAGCAAATTCCCAGCAGTTACCTTCCACTTGAACGTTCTCTTTGAAATTCTCGGATTTTGGAGAAGTTCTAGACAGAGTTTTTGTCCGGTAAAGTTATCCTACATTCAAAGCATCAACGTCAGTGGCAGTCAGGGACTCTTCTTACATTTTCTTGCGTCTTCTCATCCTTTAAGTTACATTTAGATGGATACGTTCACGAATTAGATAAACATCTTATAAAATCTGCAAAGGTACAGATACTCTTCAAACATAAAAATCTCAGCTCCACGGGTAAAATATTCAACAATTATGCGGTAATTGACTAAACATGATTGCAAACAGTGTCACTAAAAACGTAATTAAAAGAGGCAAATATAGGGCCATATTCCGTTAAATCATAACATTTCTTTGCTAAACTGTGTATAGTCTCATCCGAGAGAGAAGATCTCAGCCACCCAGTACTGCTACCAGCTCAAGAATGAAATTTAAATTATAATTTCTGTGGCGGAATTTCAAAATACTTCTTATAATTACAAAATAATGCCAAGTTTGACAGAAAAAATGTATAATAGTTTGAAAAATCAAACGATCTTGGCACGACAAGCTTTGACGCAAAAGGAAAATGTCGGAAACCAGCTGAGATGATTTAAGTGGCTTTTCTTTTTAAATAACAGTTGGCTCTCATGACCTTACAAAAAAAAACGGTGGTTCCTTTGCCGGAAAAGTATGGTCTCTCTCAAAACAAAGTATAAGCAAATGCATAATTTGACAGGGATATTTTTATTTGTTTTGATAAGAACAGATTTTCGTCAGAACCAATGCCAGGTTGTGTGGAATTGCCAACTTATTTAGCCGATTATCTAAAGCATCACGCTTCTCCCGTATCTCAAAGACGAGCCGAGTATAAGTAAAGGCAACGAACGTTAGGGTGTTAACTGGAGCAAAGCATCTCGTACGGCATTTCAGATCCCGGCACTGACTCTGTACCGAGACCACTGATCTAGGAATACAGCCGTGGATGTCGCGTATGAGATCGGCCATTTTTTATAGAACAGTTTCTTACAAACAGTAGAAATCTCCAGAATCCCAATTCGGCCACATTGACAGACTATTCGTCATTTTGAAACATCGAAAGTCCCGATATCTTAGCTATAAAAAGATAAATTGCAATTCTTTGCGATCATATTTATAGTTATTCGGATATTTTGTAGGCTTTTTATCAAAAAGTCAATTACCGTACATTTCATTCTTAATGTACATAATTTTTATAAAATGATAGGTCCTTTATCATGCATTGTCTGTATAGCCTAGTGTTAATTAGAAAAAAATATTCTTTTTTCACAATAAAAAGTTTCTGGAAATCATAAACAATGTTTGTGCAGCATCTATATGTGGGTAAAGAATAAAAATGGGGTTTAAAACTTTAAAATCATTGCTTTGGGCCCCCTTTCCACGCGAGCATCTACAAAAAATACTTCAAAGGTGTTGAAAAGGGAAGATGGAATTCCCTTTTAAGCTTAAAAACTTATTGCACTGGATCCACTTTTCACAGTATCTTCAGAATTCAAAATTAACAAAGCTGTAGAATCTCGCGATCGTTTCAAAAACCATTTCACTTCTTCCATTATCCACCTGCAAGTATCTCCAGATTTGTGAATTTAAAATGTGGAATAGAAAAAGTGCATAGCCTATACATCTAAAAAATCTCCATTACGATGTCTGCTATCTTAGCAGCATACACAGATCAGTGACCGTAACAGGGCGATTAGCGATTCCGGTCGCGCGTTATCCGCGATCGCAGTACGTTGCAGCTAACGACGTCCTACATATCTTACAGCCGAAGCACAAAGATTCGAGCCAGCGGCGGTTACGAGACCAACATTGTCTCTTGGTTTGTCGACGATAGCTTACAATTTTGTTGACGACAATGATACACTCCTTTCATTGAGAGAGCATACTTTACCGCAAGAGGCGCCACCGGTCGTTTTTAGGTTACATGTGGGCCAGCTGTCATTTAAAAAAAAAATCGCGTACAAAACATTTCCGCTCATGTCTGCCATTTTTCTTTTGCTCTGCATCTTTTGTCGTTTTGTTTTTCGAGCTATTATAAGAATTTGTCCTCTAATTATAACTATCCCAAGAAGTATTTTGCAAATGGAATAAGTATTTTTAAATCTTGCAAGTAAAATCATAACTAAAATTCCATTCTTTAGTTGGTAGCTATGCTGGGTGGTAGCCCTTGGGTTGATATCGTCTCTCGCATGTATTGAAGTCGAATTTAATGATGTAGTTACTTTCATCCCTCCAGATATCTCTCACAAATATAACTGCATATGTGAAAGATGGTCACCCATCCAATACCTGACCTAGCGCAGAGTTGCTTAACATAAAAGATCTCACGAGAACGGGTGTTTCTAGCACGCCAAACCGTTCGATGGTCATCCAACCAATACCTGACCCAGCGCAGTGCTGCTTAACATCGTTGATCTCATGAAAACCTGTGTTCCCAACACGCCGAACCATTTGGTAATGTGAAACTTAAAGAGCATACCAGATATTTCTATCACGCCCACTCAAGACAGCTGTGAACACCGATGGATAAAATACATCCCTACAACTCCATCCCTAAACTTACCACCCCTTAGGATATTCGCTACCAACATCTCTATTGACAAGTACACAAATTCAGCAAAACTTTAACCATTCTGCTTACTCTGAGCTGCGTTAGGAAATGTTGCGATTCCCACTTCCATGTAATTCAAGTAATTCAAGTTACTCACCTAGCCACCCTTTCTGCGGGTCATCGATGCATAGCTCCACCTCCGCACTGGGGAGGATGTACGCAATCACGAAGAGTTCGACAGTGTCCGCGGCCAAGGATAGACCGACCAGCACCAGCATCACCCATTGGAAATAACCAGAGCCGGCCTGCGAACACCCCAAACGAAACGGTGTCGTCAATAGGCATAAGAGGGTGTATTGGTGAGGCTCAAATTCCTGGATGATGTCGATATCGCTGAGCCTGACTAAACGTAACAAAACAGGTTCCTGAATTTTGGACTTAAAAGATGCATGGATGATCGACTGGTCCAGCTGGTCCACAAATCCTACGCCTAATCATTGCGATTGTAGGTATAGTCAGAGGACAACAAAAAATGTTTGACTATTTGTGTGGCAAAAAAAATCTTCAATACCTCCAATCTTCTCCAGTCCCTAAACGTCCACCCCGGCTCACCTGTCTAATAGCGTCCTCGTGGAACTGCGCCAAGACAGAGACGTCTGAGTCGACGAAGTCATTGAGATCATCGTCGTGACCGTTAGCTTGTTCATCGCCCCCGCCTGTCTTGTGAATCACGGTCGTGCTACCCGACGAATGCAGCATCGGATTGATAGTAATAACTTCTTCGGTGTAGGACATGCCCTCAGTGCTGCGTACCTGTTGGTGCAACAACAATCAACATGGGGATCATGTGGAAAATGATGAACTGAAGTTGTAAAATGTGCAATTTAGTCCAGTTTTCTGTTAAAAATGGGTACGTCTTAAAAATCAGGTGAATTTTGTTCATGTTTTCTAGTAGCAACTAGAAGGATTTTTGTTCGATAAGAATTTTTCTTGCTTGTTCTAGTTAGATGTCAACATTTCATCCCATCGCGACTCGACTATCTAAGCTGTGGTGTCATCTCACGTACCTATCCTAAAAAATAATTGCAATCCAATCCAAAAATTTCACAGTGAAACCCAATAAGTCGATTTTGTCAGCGAACATGTTTCAGAGGTACGTATCGATTTCATTTAACGCGTGAACACAGACCCATTGTAAGAAATTGATGCATAAGAATTGCAGGTTGCTCATATACAAATACGTGATCAGATTGTTTATTTAATAAGTATTATTAATAGTATTTTTAATAAGTATCAGTATTATTTGTTTAATAAGTTTTCAAAAAAATATTCGAGCCGAAATCAATCATATGTATTCCCATTTCGACCACCTTGCACCTTCCGCCCACCGCGGGTTGATGATGATGAATGAATGATGATTATGATTTGAACTGATGATGACATCGATACACAAGCGCTTGGCATAGACACCATAGCCGGACAATGTCGGGAAAACTAATCATTTTTCCATTATTAGGAACACTACTACACCCTTCAAAATTGATGCCAAACTATTTTTTGGGAGGGTAGTAGTGTTCCTAATAATAAAATACCCCGCGTATTGCAAGCGTTTGCACTTCAAATAAGATTTTACATAATTATTTGTCTTAGTATTCAAAAACCCAGTTTTAAATAGTTGTTTTCAAGATTAATGCTAAGGTTAGATAAAATAGACGTGAGACTAAAAAGCATAAGATTAGGGTTTGTGTTGGGCATACCAGCGCCGACTCCTCGCTGTCTCCTCGCGTAGCCGCCCCTGCGGAGCGGTGATGGTGCCTGCCGAGAGGCATGTTCCCGGAAACTGCCGCTCATCTGCAAACCAAGAGACACAAAGGTCAGTAGGGTCCTCGAATTCAGGACGCTTTGCCTACAAAGTTGAGACGATGTTTGGGAGACAATGTGGGTCGACCCGTTCTTGGGGTGATTTCGAAAATGAACAAATAGACATTCCCAAAATTGGAGTTTCAAGCCTCGAGCCGTACCCAAAGTTGAAGGACCATGCACAGATGAAGGGTTATAAATATTGTGGAAAAATGTAACCCTTTTCTTAATCATGTGCCCATGGGGGCTAAAAACGAACAATAGATAAAAGAAACTGGACCAGCTGTCACTATGGGGTTGAGGGGCTCATACCACTTTGCCTTAATGTTAAGAAAATAAAATATGGCGCAACTTGCAACTAAATTAGCTCCATCTGAAGGACAAGTGCATTACAATAAGATGAATAGTTTACAAAATGACTTCCTATTCGATCTGACGAGCTTTTTATAATGTCAAGTCATAATATTAAATTGTTGTATAGACACTTTGTTGAACCCAAGATTGGAGACCTTTCACAACCTATAATTTTTTTCGATTTCATTGTCTGTTGTGGTTTGTGCACTCTTCATGAAACTGCATAAAGATAAACGTATCGCAGAATAACATGAGATGATAGAATTGTGTTGGTACCATTGGCTCTTTTAACATGAAAATTTGATATATCTCATCTGCCCCTTGTGCTTAAAAGATAAATTGAGAGTATCCATAAAGTACCTATCCAAATTCTTCAGTTTCATCAACTCCAAAAAAATACTTTGCGTTTTTTTTTGCGCTCTTTACCAAAACTCTGTGCCTTACGTTTGATTAAATTATAGAGACATCTTTTCAGGTTCATTGACTTCTCAGGCAAATAGGTCGAGAAGTTTTTCAACAATGCAAGATTTACGGAAATTCCTACAAACTCTAAACGAGATACTTTTTAGGTTGTAAAATGTCACAGTAATTTATTCAAGGCAAGGTTTCAGCCCAAATTTTTTTTAGTACTACGTTGCGAGAATTTTCAGAGCACCAAAAGTACCAAAAAATAGGTGAAGGTATAGCTTTATTGTAGCACCAATAAAAAGCTACACTTTTCAACAACCTTATTCAAATAGACATACTGCCGAAATAGCCTTAAGATTCAAACTATTATATGGTGTCACCAATTTGTATCAATATCAATATACATATCGTAATATACATACAATATACATATCGTGACAGCTGGACATTTAAAATTATAACATGTTTCTCGATTAACGAATGGTGGTAGACAGGCCATTAATTGTGAGGAAGGCGTGCAAAAAGCTGCAGTATTGTGTGATGTTATGCAGTTTTACGTCGCCCTTGGGGTTGCCGACGAGGTTATAGCAAAGAAGGGCGTTGCGGAGGCAAATCATTATCGTGATTAATTTGGCAGCAAAATGAAGAGTGGTTTGGGCGGAACGTGCGATAATTTTGACCGGCAAAAACAGAACGCCCTCGTTTTCCATTTTCAAGAGGTTCCATCGCACCCATGTTTGGAGTTTTGTGGTAATGTAAGATGTTCCCTAAGGTTGCTTGATTATGATGCTATTTAAGGTTGATTGATTTATTGATTTGTAGGTTTTAACGACGCACTGTTTTGACATCGGGCCCTGTGGTATTGGTCCAATGAATACGTGGATGATAATGAACCTAACCCAGATGGAAGGTAAGAGGGGAAACCCGGAGCCGGTACGTAGGTCCTTCAGTCGAAGATAATGAATGCACCACCGGCAAAGCACGGTACACGTCGAACAACAGGATTTCTCCACAAATCCATGCTGTAGAGAGGTGATAAGCAAGACGATTTATGTTGCTGTACCAACTTTCATCTCTCCAACATCTCTCCCGAACAGCATTGGTCATGAGTATGAAGGTTAACCATCCAATATCTGACCCAGCGCAGTGTTGCTTAACTTAGGTGATCTCACAAGAACCGGAGTTTCCAACACGCCAAACCTTATTCTTCAGAAAACGGCAATAGAAAAATGTAAGAGTTTGTTGTAGGAAGAGAATTTAATGGTTGATAGGTGATTTCTCTCATCCATCTCATTGTTTCCCATTTATAACGTATTTACGGATCATTTTCTTTTTAACGGGAATAAAATTTTCAGAAAATAAACATTGGATTTTGTTTATAGTAACCGTCACTATTCACAACTGCAGTCCAAGAAATAGCGTACAATTTCTTAACAAAACATAGTCTTTCATTACTAATAAACCACTTAAATGATAAACGATATGGAACGAGATGAAATTAAATTGAAACACTTTTGTGAAACGCACCATACAAATAAAAAAACAGCCATTTTCTCACAGCATCCCATCGATAAAAACTTTGAAACGGATCGAGACGACCCGTACATAGAACATGCCGCCTACACAGAGAACTTTTAGCCGAGGGTTCTCACAGAAATTTACGACATCCTGGCTGAGATTTACGCGCAAAGCTCGCAAGACTCGCTCGCATGTACGGTTCTCAGGGTTGAAAGTGAAACTGTCAACGAGTTCGACAAAGTTTAGGTCGCAGTGGATAAAACGTTGGCACGCCGAGCGCTTCCGAGCGAGTAGACAGATCAGACAGGATATTGCTCCGTCTCTTCAACATGAAGAGGTATTCTAGCGGAAACATAAGAGCGCAGACTTTAAAAACTCTGTCAGGCGATCTCAGCATCGCCATGGCTTACAAAAGTTGGATCTACAAATGAATCTCATATGCTTGTAAGTTTTTTTTTTCAAAATGATTATCTTGGACCCGGTATTACAGTTATTTTATAACTCCTAGATAAAGTAGGAGTTAAATTAATTGCCATCGCAACAACCAATGCAATGAAAGTCAGCTGTTAAAAGTCAGAGTTAAAGGCAAAATAGGGAAGTTTCAAAAAATATTGTAATACCGCCACCGGCCCTTAGAAAAATTTGAGTAGGACTGCTCCCAGCATTGCTACCAAAATTCATGAAAAATTAATCAATTTTCAGTTATGATTTCAATAGTAGGATCGCAAAAAGCTTTAATTTGCAAAAATCCCAATATTGTGATTATTGGTAGGACAAAAATCGTACAAGAGCTCGAAAAACAAAACATAGTGGTGCGACCAAAGCTATAGAGCAAAAATAAAATGGCCTCATCAGCAAAGATAATTTGAAGTGTTTTTTTTTTAATTATAGTTGGCTCACATGTCACCTCAAAAGTTACCGAAGGCGCCTCTGCAGAAAAAGTATGTTCTATCTGTCAAACGGAGTTAAAGTTAGCCATGGTTATTGCCATTAAGAAAGCTGTCAAGTGGGTGAACCACAAGGAATTAAAATTCCGATGAGCTTTACCTAAAGACCGGTGTATTCCGCGTGTAGTTACAGTTTCTCAGGGTGATTTTTGTAGAATCGGTAATATGCGGAGAAAAGATTGCTCTTAGAAGAGCGGGGTCTAGGGATTGAAATGTTTCAGACTATTATCTTTTTTATATACACGCAAAGAAAAACCGCTAATAGCTAACATCCAACTATTACCATACGCCAAACGAGTGCTAAAATTAGTTTCCGAATTTTACGGTGCAATCCCGGTGTCTACTCGCTCTCAAATAATCTACTAAATATTGTACGCAGAGAACATTTTTAGGGTGAAACCAACAGAAAGGTACAACTGTCGAACACCCTGTTCAAGGTTCACCAAAGTTTAATAAAACACTTTATGAAATTCACAACCGAATCTCCATGGAAGCAATATTCTACCAAATAACGCCTGCAGTATACGTCCATTGAGCCAATTTCAAAGCTTTCTTCACGAAAAATGACCGCCAAATGACTGATTTACCAACAAAATGCACTAGGTGGAGTCACCGTCGTTTCGAGTGTTAAGACATTTAATTTCCTTATTTATCGCAGATTACTCGTATTTGCGATTGGTTAATTGTTAATTAATCTTTATTAAAGCTTACCATAACGATTGATAAACTTGTGACGGTATTTTGAGACGTAATTATTTAATTATAGAGGTTTGTTAAAAAAAAAAAACTGTCGCACGTGGTATCGCAAGGCACATACCACTACCACGGGTTACCGGCTTGTTTGCCAAACAGAAAGTTTAACATTATCGCTGGTCCTCTGACTACACCTACAAACTCAATGGTACAAATCAAAGTCAAAACAGAAATGTTATCGCAACCGAGTTTCTTTACAACTACAATATTCCAGCAAATACGTGCGTCATTCGAACAGATCGTTTTTCAGCAATTGAATTTTTTTGTGGCAAACATCAAACATGAAAAACAGCTTTTCTATGCAATTGAAATTCATCATGCAGATATACGGCATCAAAGATATCCGAGGGAAAAAGAGTACGTGTTGTTTTTTACAAATGGATAGTTTGAAACGAGGGTCTGTTTATGAATTCGTCGCTAGCCATGTACGTCCAGCCATGGACATCCAGCGGAAATGTCCTACGGCTATTAATCTTCATAAGGCGCCGATGGCAAGCCGCCTGCCTCTGGGAAATATTGCTAATGAGTGGAGGTATCGAGACCATCGGAAGTCTGTCTTTCTCGAGTTGGGTATAATTTTGATTGATCATCTAACGATAAGTTAATAATTCATATTTCCAAACATTTCGTAGAGTGTTGAGAATTGCCATGATGTAAAGCGAACAGTTCATTGTCACTCTGACGTGGCCAAAAGTCGCCGGAAGGACAAACTAGTTTTTGTCGAAAGTTCTAAATTGTTCTTCTGAAGTTAGATATTAAATCATCTTAGAAAAAAGTCGTTCAATTTAAATATGGTCCTAACGTTCTAAAATCGAAGTTCTTGTCGGTTATTTGGGATAAATTCATGTAAAGCGATGAATATGTTTACAATTTGGGGACCAATAATTTTGATCACTAAATTTAATTACACGTGTTCAATGCCGACTTCTTTTTGGCAGCATCATTAGACTTATTAGGCTCATAATATGAAGTTGCATATGATTTGTTTCGTGGAAACGACTTGGTCGACCGTTTAAAGTAATTAGTGAAAAGTACTTGGCATTCTCGTAGGTTTTTAAAGAGTAACAATATTTAAATATCACAAATATTTCAAAGCCACATTTGAAAAAATATGATTTGAGAGACATCGTCTGATTGTGAGAGATAAAACCGAAGAGCCAACGTTGAAAGAATATGATTGTATACAGCATTTTATTTATGACATTGACATTTTCCGAAGCCTGCTTTAATATATTTATGTGATGAAACCATGGCATGTAACAGGAATTACAAAGGGAAATAAACAAATCGAACTTGAAATGTAGGCTTCACTAACGCAATTTAAGTGCAGTTTTGATGTGTAAACAATTTTATGTGTGACCTGATATTTATATTTGTATTCTTGTTTTCCTCCTCATCTTTCTTTGTTACTTTTAAAAATTGCTTTGGAGATAATTTGTGCGAATTTCAACCCAAATTCGTGTCAGTGTTTTAGCTTCCCCGAATAGACTTTGTGCAAATTTTCGTATATCTTGATTAGTAGGGAAACTCTCCTGCCGTTTTGCCATAAGAACATTGAGGATCGAAAAAGAACAAAAATCAAAATTGAAGCAGTCATTTGTCACAGAACAAAAACTCATACAGAACTGAAATGTTTGGGGCCAACATAATCTGCTCTCATAATCAATTAGTTTTAAACAGTGAAACAATAATCAGGAGTCTTCCAGAAAGGTCATGACATCCACCACTGCTTGGTCTTACACTGGATCATCATTATTTTGACCATGCACTGGCAACAGTGGGTGCAGAGCAATTAGTGTAATTACTCTAATTCGCGTTTCCTCTTCGCTACCAGCAAGCGCGTGGTAACTCGGTACGCGATATTATTTCGTGAGAGAATAAATGAAGAACCACAATCCAGTATTTCAAAGAAAGAGATCTTATCTTTAAACATGCATATGTGTACACTGTGGTGAATTCTGGTTTGCTGCAGTTTTCAGATATACATATCTCTGTTTTTCTTGTTTATTTTGGTATTTGTAAAATGTCAGGAACTTTATTTAATATTCTCTCCCTAAGGGCATGGCGTGGAGGGATGCGAGTTAATAAAAGATCACGAGAGAACAGCATAGGGGTGCAACTGAAGAAGAGAATTGATACCTTAACCTCTAAGCCTATACCAGAAATAGTGTGTCCTAAAAACTCATGTGCATGACAATAGGTCTTTGTCCAAGTATTTTCAGAAGTCAATATTTACATCTCAAACATGTCAGTTGTCAGAATTGATTGATTGGGCTTCGTTGTCGAATGCATTGCATTGCGTTTCTATTTCTGTGTTAACCTAAAAGAAAGAGGTAAAGGAAGATACTTGAGTTGGCAACACAGCTGCGTCGGGTTGAAATGTTGACACCGTTACCAGATGAAAAAGTATCGAACAAAGATCCTCATATTTGTCACTTGAAAACTTGAAAAACTTAGTGCACCTGAGTTTTTGGGATGTACCGTAGCATATTTGTTGAAAAATATCGTTAGGAATATCTGTTTTACCATATCCTGGAATTTCAGAGTGTATCAAGACCTTAGTGTATATAACAAGACCTTACTTTCCGTGCTGTGGCATAATTATAGATCAAATTTAAAAAAAAAAATCTGTATAATTTCAGCAAGCGCAGGTCGTAAAGTACAAATGATTTGTCTCTTTTAGTGTCTTCAACGTACCTCGTGACGAGTCTCGTACCTTATGGTACCAATACCTGTACCTATATCTCCTACTCGTATATTTCACGCTCAGACAACATTAATTAACGTGCCACCGTGACATTTTGGTTATAAATTATTGCGGTATGCGACAAAAACTCTAAAATTAGCCTGCCGAATCAACAAAAACTAATGCGAATCATTTTTTTTCTGTCCATTGTTCAATATACAACATAGACATTGGTTTAGAATCATAGTGATCAATCACAGAACATATTTACAACAGTGAACAACCGTAACAACGATAATAATTTGATTTAAACACAATAACATAGTAAAATAATTTGCATGCTGTAAAACAAATTGAAAGATAGTTCAGCAAAGTAATTCAGTATGGTACATTTCATCACGTGTCTTAATTAGCATGTGGTGTCCTGTGTTGAATAGCGTGATGATGCCTAAGTTAATTATCAGCTCCATATGAATCGATCGGTCAAA
The DNA here is from genome assembly GCA_947568835.1 of Protonemura montana. Taxonomy (NCBI): domain Eukaryota; kingdom Metazoa; phylum Arthropoda; class Insecta; order Plecoptera; family Nemouridae; genus Protonemura; species Protonemura montana. The sequence goes on from OX387608.1 coordinate 9,102,102, forward strand.
CATGTATGGAATATACATTTAAACATTAATGTCATACATCATTACATTTACATCCAAATGCGGTGTTCGTGAATTTGTTGCATGTTTACCTGTATATATATATATATATATGTAGGTATATTTCTAAGCAATATTGTACAAAATAAATTTTAAATAGTGCGTGCGGCTGCGTAATTGTGATGGCGATTGCATTCGTTTTTTTTTTTTGCATAAAGTCTTACCTGGTTCTAAGACTATGGGGGGGATAAAACCGTTCACGATCACGTTCAGAAAATCTGACTTGAAACCTAATGATTTTACTTGAATTCTTTAAAAAATTTCTTCGATTACAATACCAATAAACGCTCGCGAGCGAATTAAAATTGTGTTATGTCAATTAAAAAAAAAAAATCAGTCTGAAACCGAATTTAAATACGCACACATACACACACAAACACGCTTCTCTGAATTGGACAGCACCACTATGAATGCTATGCTGTAGACGTACTGGCTGTTACACACCTTTCAGATGGTTGAATAGATATTATCACATCTACCATTTGGTTAAAAACAAGAGTCAAGTCTAGCTTAAAACAATCTTACTTAAGCATTAACGTCGACTAACTAATTCGTATGTTAATTTACAACAACGCACAGAACGAACTGGTCACTGAATTGTAAATAAACTGTAGCACGATTGCCTTGCTAAGACAACGCGAGTGAAATGCAAGCAGCACACTTTTCTTTAGCGGCGGAAAAGCGATTTTCTTTGCCGGGAGTGAGCTGCGTCCGATCGGTCTGAACAGAGAAGTTACCGTCCCTCTTGGCATCGATCCGGTCTGCACCCTCGTTTCGCGGCGTGACGTCATCGCCGACGCCGACGCTGTGCGTCAAGGACATGGGCGCTGGTGTGACGCAATAGAAGAGCGGTGGATTTGATTTGTTGCGGACTGCATCGGATTGTGTGCGTCATTGAATCGTAGTGCGATCAGTGAGGTAAATTTAACAAATTCTAAACTATACAGTTCCGTTGCCAACTTGAAAAAATTAATTTTTGAAATATAACGACCGTAAAAAGATGTTTTACTGTTACTAGTTTTAAAGGTGGTATTAAACGGTTTATTAAAGTTACTTTAGCAAATATTAGTGTATTCACCAACATTTTCTTGCAATTTTTTTTTATATTTCACTTTTTTTTTATGTCCGTACCTACTGTCGACATCTATTACAGATCTACCAACCGAAGAACTGTAATCTTTCGGTTTTTAGCTAGGCTGCAATTGGTCACTAGGAGGACCATCTAGGACTCTCCACTTATTTTCTTATTTTTAGCTTATTTTCAGGTTAAGATTCACCGACAAAAATGACTGATATGAATCCTTTTAACAAAATTCACCCATTCGAGCACATATGCAAGAAGGCTGCGTGTTGGCCATTTTTGTTTGCGGTTATCAACCTGAAAATACTATGACTACCCACTTTATGAAAACGAAGAAAAAAATCCTAGCTGAAACTAGCGTTTTTAAACTTCATAGTGGTCGTGTTGAGCGTCGCCGATGCATTTCCGTGAACTCTCACGGACGTGTCACGAGCACGTGAATCACGTGATCATCTCTCTTTAGGTCATTACGTGCACTGTATCTTGTGTACCGTGTGTAGTCCACGCCAAGCGCGTGCCATGTGCCAGACTTCTCGATCATGCTATCAAATGCAAACTATTATCGTGAGTTTTGATTGCGTGTTGTCTGTGTGTGATTGTCTGTTCCCAATTGCTTAGATGGACAGGTCAGGGTGACAAAGGAAATTTACCCGCCTTTTTGTTTTCAAATATAGGGCGATATAATGAATTATGCAACGTTACTGTGCAGATGGCTTAGAAATAAAAATTTCCGTTTGAACACGTTTTGCCTAGATGTTACTTAAAACCGTTTAGACCCATTTTTGCGATAGAGCTGTTGCGACCAAATTCGTAGAGAGGGCTTTGCAATTGGTGGCACTCATAAAACATGGTTTATATTTAAAAAAAAGGGATGGTACCCTTGAGTAATTAGCATTAATGAAGATTAATTTGTACGTAAACCTGTCTCAAATGCGAAAGTTAGTTCAGCAACTTCACTCGCCTTGCTTATCAACCTCTCGACAGCATGGATTTGTGGAGGAATCCTGCTGTTCGAGTTGTACCGTCCTTCGGAAGGGACGCTAAGCCGGTGGTCCCCTTGGTGCTTTTCGACAGGAGTAGGCTACGTGCCGGCACCGGGTTTCCCCTCCTCCCTTCTAGGCTATGTTAGGTTCATCATCATCCTCATCATCATCCACTCATTCACCGACGCCATTAGACCAGTGCCGCAGGGCCAGTTGTCAAAACAGTGCGTCGTTAAACACCACAAATAATAATAATAATAATCAACACTCGAATAGACGGTGCCTCCATCTAGTAGTATCCTCCATTATTGCCGGTAAAGCAGTCATATGGCGATCATTTTTCGCGACGACACTTTAAAATTATCGATATGAAAGTATTGTACAACTTAATGATTCGTTAAACCAACGTCAGTGGGCTCGAACGCCATTTTTAAATCAACCTTGTCACGGAGACATATAAACTTGTGTGTCAACTGTGCTAACCACTGGTTATATCAAGCCAGAAGCGTCAGTGTGTACTTTATTTACGAAATTGGTTGTGCGCTCAACTACCAATTTCAATGAGCTGAACAAACATCATTTTCCAGCGCGACCTATAAACGTGCGGCAATGAAATCGAACAGACAATCAAAGCGGCCAGATCTAAGAACAAATATTTATCCATGCCTCAGATGGTACCTAAACGTGGCTTGTAGCCGAGAACGTGCTAGCAATATCGCTAGTTTTACTAGAGTGAGAGAGAGGGGGATAGAGGAGACCGTGCTCTATCATGGAAGGCGATCATTTTGTCTTGATTTTTTATTTACGGTCGACGCCGCGAGAGACGTGGGAAATGGAAAAACAAACATGGACGTGCGAGATGCGAAGAAAGTCACGTGAACCGTGAGGGACTGGAACATTTGCTAGGGGAGAGACAAAGGGGGCTATGTTTAATTGGTAATGTATTTCTTCGATGTAAAGTCTAGCCTGCGACATAGACACCAACTCAAGAACTGCCCCCCAGCATTGCTTCTAGCTCGTGAATGAAATTTCAGTTATGATTTTAGTGGTGAAATTTTAAAATACGTTTCAGATCTGCTAAATAATTCCAAATATTATTTAAAATAGGATAAAATATCCTATAAAAGCTTGAAAAACCAAATATCTTGGCAGGAAAAATCTTTAGAGCTAAATGAAAATGGCAAACACTAGCGGGAATGATGTTTAGTTTTTTTTTTTTTGTAAATAGTTGGCTAGAGTGACACCCCAAAACGACCTGTGGAGCTTCTACCGGAAAACTATGTATTTCCCGCTGAACGAAGTATAGGAGTTCGATAGTTCCCTGAAGAGCAGAGGGCGAGCAGATATGGAATAATAATGTAGGCACCTTATGTACAATTTAAACTCGCTGCTTTCCACTACAGCTTACCTACCTTAACTGCATGGACCAACTGATGACGAAATGTTTAAAACTCTACGCCAAATTAAATGGGTCGGGAGAGGACGCTTTCCCAGCAGAATGGTTTCGTGGGCTGGACTCCCCATCTCGAAGGAAATATAAAAATCAAGTCAATATTTGAGTAAATGTCCAAGTTTTTTAAATTCATTTTCAGAAATTTACTCACTCTACCAAGTATTTCTATATATATAATAATAATAGAGAATGAAAACATATTATGTGAGTGCAACTCTTCTCATGGTTTGTTTGTTTGTTTGTTTGTTTGTAATGTTTATTAGCTTGGTATAGCTATTCAATAACATTTTAACATAAATATTCGCTTAATTCTTCCCTTTCAAAATGTTTCTACAATTCTTTCTCAAAATTTAATATTGATTTCGTATTTTTTATAATTGTGCTTCCTAATTTATTATACTCACTCACTCAGTTATGAAACAATAAACCGTCATTTGATAAATAAAATAAATAAAGGCTCGAAATATGACAAAAAACATCTAATACCAGTTAGTTTTAGGTTATACAATAAAGCTTTGACAAGAGGTATTATAAAACCCTTAGAAACAAACTATAGTGCCAAGAAAAATGCTGTTAAAAATTGTCTTCTAAAAATGCATTTTATTCCGCACAACCATTTATATCATATGACAAACAAACTTTATAAATAATGTATGTGCTATATAATGTATGCCGCAATGCCAATCGTGACTAATAATATTATTTATTACTATTACAACTGTCATTCTGAACCTTTGATTTCGGAATTCTATTAGTTATAAAACCCCCTTAAATTAACCCCTTAATACTCAACTTAAAATTAAAATAAGCACTGTTTCAAAACCAACAATCTATATGACCTAAGTCAACAAAAATGGGCAGTTTTGAAACTTTAGGGTAAATGGTCAGCAGGTGCAGTATGTCAAAGACCGCAAAGAAAGATGCTAAATCATATTACTCTTCTAAAAATGAAATCTAGATTAGTTACAGAACGGCCAGTTTCAACGCATGGCGAACCAAATAGCAAAATTGACGGCAGCCAAGTAACACATCTTCTTAGCGTAGTCAGTGTGGGACATACAATGGCCAAATCATGCCAAATTACCAGCAGTTCGGTGCCAAAAATGAGCCCACTTTGTGAAATGGTCTTTTGTTAATGCTTGGCGTGATACATAAACTCAGTTGATGAGAGCCTGACAATAATATACCATCTACTTGATTTTATTCATAGAGATTTCGCTTTTGGCTTGATAGTTTGACCTTGGAATTGACGAGCTTGCTTAAAATGTGGATTTCAAATAAATTCTTCTGAATTTCTTAGCATTCCTTAGGCAGATACTTCTTGGAGCTTATTTCCGCAAACAACCTAGTTAAATGGCGGTGCTATTGCTGATGATGGAATATGAATGTGACAATGTTGATTATAGTGATGCTATGAAGGGGTATCATCAGATTTCCCCAAATGACAAAGAAAGTACAGTATATCAAATGAATCATCTACGCACGAATAAGGAATAATACATCAGAACATCTAAAAGCTTCTTAGCAATGGCAGCAGAACTCGAAAAGAGACGCAAAATGAATCATTACCATTTCGTCAACGACTCTCCAATATTCTGACCATTTGCAACAAGTGCTTTGGGGCCAGAATCACAAAGCTAAGTTTAAACTTAACCTGTTAAGCTGTTAGCACCATAGTAGCAACCCCTGAACATCTGGAAACATCATCTTTGATTGTCCGTTCATTTTTAAACTCCGACGTTAAAATTACACTCTTCTTTATGGATCCGGCTCTGAAAAGCACGATACCATTCATTCATTTGTGTGTCGACCGGTTCCTGGTGTAAGCTTCTAAGGTAATGTGCCATTTCATGTAGGAGAATCTCCTCCATCTTTCAAAGATACAAAAGATCAAAGAGACAGTAAAATTAGTATTATTATTATCAGTGTACAGCACCCTAATAACCGATAAGCACGATGCTTTGTCAGCCAGCGAATTAGATTCGTCAAAATAAACAGTTTCAACAAACATCCGCTCGGTAAGAAATAAATATTTCTATTGTATTTTCACATTGGAAGCCACCAGTAAAAATGGCGTATCACACAACCTTTGACCAACATAACCTTCAAGAACATATCGGTTTAAGATGATCGGCAATTTTCTCTGATGTCGCATCCTAAAATTACCATGTACGCTTGAACATGACAGATTCAATTTGTGGGTCGTCAGATAGCCGTGCGGACCAGAATCGCCTGTCAGCAGGGACATTTTTAAGATTGCCATGAGAACCATTGTTTCACCCATCCATCACTTTTAAATTGTGATGAACTTCCCGATGGCGGATACGATACGGCCGATACGGGTTACTTTTTTTCAGGTCTTTTTCAATGGATCGGCAAAGTTAAACTTAGGGAACAAACATTTCCGGCAGGGGCGCCACCGGTCGTTTTGGGTTGGCTTGCAGGCCAACTGTAATTTTTTTAAATATTACAAGTTATCTCTGGAATTTCCTTTTGTTCTAAGTCTCTTCTCGCGTCGCGAATATGATGATCCTGAAGGACAAGATATCATTATTGTGATTCTCTCAGTCCCGACGTCAGGTACGTCCGTGAAAATAGGCGTCATCGCCGCATTCGTTAATCTCAGACGACGTCGCAACCAAAAACAGCAGTGGTAGTGATAGTGACGAAGAAGATATAATCGACATAAATTCAGTGACCTTGCGAATCGGGAACTCATTACTAAAGCAACGCAGACATTTTTGGTAACCATAGATCTACACGCAAGTAAAAAAGTACGTAAATTTATTTGCGCCATGAAATTATCCTCAGCTTAAATGCTGGGTTCTTAAACCGGATCCCAGGTGAGGGAGGGCATCGGGGTTGTTCCTCCCGTGTTACCTGACAATTATATTAAGTTTTGGTTTTTCAAACAATCCTTAAAATAGAACCTTTAATAAAAAACTCTTAAAATAATCCTCGTTGTTCACGAGGACACTATCTTTTATAGTCTCATGTATAACCCGATTAGAAATAGAATTGCTTCAAAAATAACCTTGAACTAACCTAACTTTTTATATCGTTCGACACCCCATCTAATGTCTCAATCAAGACGTTCCCATAGGCAAAGTTGCACAGGGCCCAGAAAACAGTAAATCATGCCCTGTGGTGAGAGCCAGTCCTTCAACAGCATATTCTCTCATGGTCTAGACCTTATGGCCCTTGATGACAAGGGCTTTGATCAATCAATCATGATCAATTGATTATGATAGCTCTTGATGATCAATCGAATAAAAACCATGTAATTGTTATTGTTATTATTATTATTATTATTATCAACTGGCGAATCGTCGTAACTACCATTTTGCATGCCATGTGTAACGCGTCCTGTGATCGTACTATCACCGCGTTCCATCAAACCACATCAACATCCTCCACGTGGTGCAATGCATCTTCAAGCGTGACGCCCTAACCCAGGAAAGTGCAAGTGGTTTCGGTGCCAGTGCGCCTTCTGTCTGCATACGCGTTGCCGTCGCTTTGCGTACGATGACCGCGCAGAACGACCTCGAAGCCTTGACACGGGCCTTTGCGCGAAACGCTCGCAACAAACCGGTTGCGATGTAATACTGACAGCAGACCGACTGGGCAGACTAGCAAGCAGACATCAAAGCTTGTTGCTAACTTATTTTAGAGGACTTAGAGGATTTCATTGCCGTTTTGGCAGCGGCACGCGCGTCTAGTTCGGTACCGACGTCGGAAAGGTATTTTACACGGTGAAAAATGCAATAGTTCTGTCATCAAAACCCCGAACTTGTCCGAATTTGTAAACATGCATTATATTTCTTACACCTTTGTATTGAATAGGAAGACTGTATGTTCTTGATCTTCCCAGAAAATCTCCCAACTCGCCTCATATGAATTTGTATTGTACTATAAACTGAAAAAAAATTAACAATCGAAAATTGGTATGAGGATTCCAGGTGGACGGCACTTTTTGGACACACTTCGTCATCACCATGATTGCACAGCGCAGTGTTAATACGATACAGCATCTTCATCTCATTCTAGTGGTCAGCGATCTAATAATGAAATGCTATCGGCCGGCGATTAACCGCGCGAGGCCGGACACGCTTACCCTTCTTACCTTGACGGCTAGAGTCGTTCGGTGACTTAAAAGTTAATCCTTGTATCCTTTCGAAGAGCACAAGACGACAGGTCACTTCGTCACTTCACTTGCGTTTAACACTGTAAACTTATGAGTCGGTACATGTGGTCGGTGATGATCTCGATTGTTAGAGAGGTGTGGAAACGCGTCCTAACGCGGTGATGTTCCAAGCCAGACTAGTCGAGGCGCGCAGCGACAGATAATTATTCGCGACTGACTCGGCGCTCCGCCTCTTCATCCTTCGTCGATGGAACGCGCCGGTACGCGGCTTTAGGGGGAAGGAGGGGGGGCTACGTCCCAGTTTTTGCTCACCCCGCTGGAGCAATTGGATTCGGATATTCATTCGTGACAATTCTGAGGAGGAAGGAGGGATAGTGATCTGGGGTTTTGTATTCTTGTCCGTTAGCGAGCTTTTGGATGTGTGGGGCTGACACTGAGATGAACAATTGGCAAGGGACGATGGATTATTTTCTACGGACGTGGTAGTAATCGTAACTTAGACACTCAATTAGCTTGTAAATGCTGTATTCTGTTCAGGTGCTCTGGTGGTTTGTAGTCAATAATCCTACATTTCATGTTTAGTCAAACGAGCAAAACATATTTGTATTCCAGACTCGTTTGAACTTTTGTAGAAATTAAATGTTATTGTTCGTTGGTCTCTGCTCAGCTCTTCAATCGATAAATGTGCATTTTTCGTGAAAGCACAGGAATGGAATCGGAAGAGAAGATAATGCTTGTCTGCGGCAAACGAAACACCCTGGACAAGGTCGACGGTGGGTTTTGAATCGCGACTAACAGGACCATAGCAGTGGGCGCACGGTGAAACTGGAATGCCTAAGAGCAGCAGAAAAACTGGCTGTACGAAATGCGTGTAGTATTGTTACTAACCAGTAATGTCCGGCGTTTGGTAAGCGTTTGGTAACGCATGAATCACCAAGGTTCGGGACATTTCTTCAAAATGTGTCCCAATCAGAAGGATGTTTGAACAATTGTAAAAGACAGAAAGTCAGAGAGGAAAGAGCTGTTATGTTTAATGTCCTTTGTATATGCGTTCAAAGCACATTGCTGCACGCTGAAAGTGTGGAGGTGGAAGAAAACGTCAAGTTAGTTATTGGAGTAGAGTTCAGCACTCAGCATCGAACCGTTGTAGGCCGCACAGAACGTCAGCTACCCTAGTGATAATTGTAAAGATTTGCTGTCCGAGTATAATATCTGCGAACGAATGTCCTTCTTTCGTCAGAGCCATACATTGTCCATTAAAAGTAATTAGTCCATTCTTCGTAAGTCTCCACCAAGGAATAGACATATTTTCCATAAATTAAAAGTTTACCGCCGAGTGGTTGTGCTACCCTCTATCAGCTATTTGTGAAACACGGCGCTGTTGTCTCTAACCTCAAAATACTCGTACTCATCTTTGCTCGCAATCTGATAAAGATCTAAACATAGGTGGCAACTACTCATTTATACCGCTGAGTGTGCAGGTTTATACCGTTGATGAGTCACATCAACACTGCAATGAGCTCTGAAGAAGACTTTACAGACGAGGAGTTTGTTGATGATCCACCTGCACCTTCCAGTGTAGTTCAATCGACGGCTACTACATTAGGAAAACATGCTATTAGCAACATTGAAGATGAAGTATACTCAAGAAGGGTTACTAGTTGTTCCAATAAAGTTCAATCAGTTAGCTTGCGCTTTCCTGACTCAAACTCAGATGAGGAACAAATTATTTCATCAGCAAGCAATTTGGCTAGCTCGGTGGCAGTGCCCGCGACCGCGGTTGAGGCGCCTACTGCGATTCCAAGCACATCGAGCACTAGCCTACCTGGCACAAGCACTGGAAACGATGCATACATGAGATTCTTGGCAGAAAGAAAAGATGAAAACTTTAGTTCTGATGAGTTTAGTTCCGATGAGCAAGAATCAGTCAACAGTCTTGATGATTTTGAAGATCCCAATGACAACTCGAAAGTAAAGCGAGATTTACAAGCACTACAAGCGTATCTGAGCCAGGACGACAGTTCATGTGATGAGTCACGCTCAGTTAAAAGTGTTAGCGTTATTGGTGCCATACCGCACCTCTCTTCTCCGATTGAAATCGAGGACGACGATGAAATAACTTCCACGGTCAAGCTAATCGCCGAGAGTCTTAAACAAAATAAAGCTTGTGTTGAAAGACTCGACAAAGCCAAGGAATCGGTTGAAATTAAACTGGCTGAAATACGTGCTCGATTTACTGTTGTCACAACTGAGATCTCGGCAGCTATCAAGGTGAAGAAATCAGATGGCTGGATGCTCAACCTCTGCCACACCTCGCCATATTTCCGTGATGATCGTGGCTTCCCACCACCCTACAATGCAGACTACGAGGGCAAGAAAGCTCGGAAGGAAATCATTGACCCAAAATATTTCAGGGAGCACCCGTGGCTAGTTAGAGACTCACAATTCATTTGCGAAGAGGTTTGTACATTTTTACGATAATATTTGTGTGCATGGCAGTTCTATTGACATTTCTAACTAACGTGTTACAGCATTTTGCCTAATTTTAGCAGATGCACTTTCTTTCTTTTTTCTAATTTTCTTGTCTTTTTTCTTTTTTTTTGTGGATGTTAGTTGGTACTTACTTACTGATCTCTAAATTCTTGCATTTAACAGGTCAGGAAATGGGAGATCGAAGGCCTTTTACTTAAGCGGGAGCAAGAACGCAATGCAATTCGTCGCAAGATAGCGCAAAGTGAGGATGAAGAGGAAAAGGCTGCCCTGACAGAGCAATTGAATGCCGAGGACGTCTTCAATGTAGACAACCTGTCGCTAGAGGAGGTGGTTGGAAGCCGCAAGGATGGTCGGCCTGACTGGATGGCAATGTCGGCAAACAAGCTCGGGGTGGATAGGTCGGCTGAAACTATTAAAGCCGTATGGGAGAACTACTTGGATCCTCGGCTGCCAAAAGGAGGCTGGAATGATGAGGAAGATCTTAGGTTAGTTTTTACCATTATTGTCCCTATTCATAAAATATTTTTCATTCAAAGAATACATTTGCTCAGGAAATGTTTTTTGTGGGTACTAGGTTTTTAAGACTGTTCTTGCATTGCAAAGTCCTGTGCAAAATTTCAGAGTTAGTGATAGTAAGTTGATGGAGCAATGATTTATGAGCAAAAAATCTTTGTAATATGCAATTAATTTTTCCTCTGTTGTTCTTGTGTTCTGCACCCAGACAGTTTTGTTTCCAAGCCATTTTTCAAACCCAGGTATAATGCAGTAAACCTGTGTGTCATACCTAGAGAAGTACCCATCTAAGGGGGAACAAAATAAGTACACAAACTACAAAGAAAATAGTTGGAATGAATTTTTTTAGCGGTACCTATCTAATAGTTCAATTAGACTCTCAACTATTAAAACGCTTTTTAAAACGTTCTCTCAAGTATCAACTGTAGAGAGAGGCACCCATGCAAGGTAACGAACCATTTCTCGCGGTAGACTCCAGGAGATCGCCACAGAGCACGGAGAGCAGAACTGGCCGATGATCGCCGAAAAACTCGGCACCGGGCGCACCGGCTTCGTGTGCTTCATGCGATACAAAGGAGCTCTAGACCGCGACTTCATTGGCATGCGGTTCAGCGCACAAGAGGACGGTTTCGTACGTCGGTCGGTTGCCGCCACCACGTTCAACCAGCATGTCTCATGGGATCAGACCGAGTTCCTATACCGTGGGCGGAGGGATAAAAGGGCGTTGAAGTTGCGGTGGCTTCGGCTTGAGGCGGATGCCAGTGAGAAACAAAGAAAGGGCAAGTGAGTGTGACAACAGCAGTTTGTTTTGTTTTTGTTGTCTTCTTTTCAACTGTTTTTGCTTGTTTCAATTGATTACTTTGCAGTTTGCATAAGGAGTCTTCAACTATGAGGTTGCATGAATTGTACGAAAGTTGCATGAAGGTTGTATGAGGTAGTATAAGTTGCATGAGATTGTATTGGGTACCGAGAGTTAACTGAAAATTAACATATATACCATCATGCATCATCATGCTGATTTATTATTTGGGTTACTGATTCATTCATACTAAAAAGAATGTTTATCTAATATTAATTAGATAGATTTAGCATAAAAATTTAGAGAATTTAAATATCAGACATAATAGTATATTTTTCAATCCAGCAAGGATTTTTTTTCACTTGTGGCTATCTACTTTGAGTTGGAATGGTTTTTTTGTCAGATTTGAGTCAAAATGTACATTTTGATTCCTAACAAAAGAAAACTTTGTATGTGTGTGTTTACATTTTGATCGTAGACAAAGAAAACAAAAGAAAACAAAAGTCTCTGAGTTTAAAACCAAACATCTTTTAAGACCCAGTTAGATTCAGTGTGCATTGCAACAATGGCTACAGCAACTTTCAATTCTATGCCAATCATCAGCTAGACACAGATCCTGAGCTCAGAGTTAAATAATGTCATTAATCCGGACCTAAGTCTCACATTTACGCGGAGCCCTTGCCGCCCAGTACCATGCAATCCCCGTGCCTCCAGATTCACTGAAAGCGAAGACTTGGCAATCCTACACGCTGCACAAGAGCTCGGCACGTCGGACTTTGCGGCCATCGCACGGTCAGCGTTTGGCACAGCAAGGACGGCCAGTCAAGTCCATCTGCGCTACCTCAGGCTCACAACTGAAAATAAACGCGGGCAATGGACGCTCGATGAAGACATCTTGCTCGTACGTCTCGTGAGCCAAATGGGGCGCAACTGGCGCAAGGTGCGCGAAGCGTTCGGCAATCATCGGACTAAGGAACAGCTCAGGTGTGTACCTGATTTAAGCTCATGTCGTGGGAACCGATCACATGGTTTGGTTTGCATTTGAACTTTATATCGGAATCCACTGCTTCTTGTTGCCGGGCAAGCATGCATGGTACGGCTTAATGCTCTTGAATTGAGTTGGTCTGCATATTTAGTGCAGTCTGTCTGATTTGTCAAGACATGGAAACTGGAGTCCAGGCGCAAGTGTAATCGACTCCTGCAGTACTCTAATAGAGACGCGGCCAGAGCGTGAAGGTGTGTGCTGTCTATGATTCTTGCTGGTAATTGGAATTAATTAAATTGATAAGGAAAAATCAGAGTTATTTTAATCAAAAGATCCCTTGCCGTTCGCCCCCGTGTGACAACTGGTGGCAGCATTGGTGCCACCAAGTTGTGCTACACAAACTGACTAGACCTGTGTCTGAGAGGGCCAGACTGAAAATATGCAAAATTATCTAATAATTAATGCAAGAAAAAGAGAGATTAACAATTTATATTCACTTTAAGTTTCAGTGAATTTGCAGTGACAGTAAACACTAGTCAGGTGCAAGCTTTGTTGTAAAGTATTAAAAATACCATTAGCTTTGTTATTTTCTAACTAATAACATTGAAATGCATGGCTTTTAACGAGGTTCAACTGTAGCATCGTTTGTAGCACTGTATATTCTAAGTAACATTCACAGAGTAAACACAGAATTTAAGAGGAACATAATATAGGTACCAGCATGAAACTGTCCTTATGTAATAGGTAACACAGTTTTGGAAAGCTCGGCCTTACGTTATTCAACTGGTGGACAGGTTCCGCCACGAATCAGTGGCCAAGCACGTCTCCGAGCGGCTGTCGACTACCCAGCTATCTCTGGAGGAAGTCCTGATGGAGATGGCGTCGAACGTCCGAGTCAACACGCGCTTGCAGAATGGGCGCGTGCAGAACATGCGCTACCAGGCGCGAATCTCAGACATGACTGATGACCAGTTGCGAGAGCGACAGGAAAAGTTGATTCGCAAGCGGCGGTCGCAGTACGTGCGCATGAGGGAGTCGGCCGAGATCGACGACGAGTATCTCAAGTTCTTTGCAGTCCGGTAGGTGATTTGGTTGGGATGGACAGGATGGGCTGGATGGCACTCAGTAGCTTGCAAGCTTGATTAATGGGGACTGACGGGTTATGAGTTTTTAAGTTTTTAGTTAGTTCGTGAATCATGGTGCTATATATATGCAGACCAACTTCCGAAGCTAGATGTGCTGTTGAGCTACTGGGGCTGAAATAAGGACTAAGGTCTTGTGACTAGATGCTGATAGAAACATTTGATTTGCCATAGTTCAATCAATATACTTAAAATATTGGTTAGCAACAACGTTAAATGTATGAACTATTTGTTAAGAAATATTTTCTTAGTGAAGTTAAAAGTTGTAATAACTATCAACTATTTTACGAAAACCAGCTGAAATGCTTTCAACAATCGATGTGTACGAAAATGGTGAAATTATACTTTGGATAAACTTTATTATTTATTAATTAAACATGAAATTATACTTTGGAATGGATAAAATGTAACTTTTATCTCTTGACATCACCGGGAATCAATAGCCAAGCAAAGCTTTGCCGCTTCTTGCCCTTAAACAACAATCACTTTCACTTTACTTTAACTAATGCCCAACTTCATTTGTGTTCCACCCAGCTACACGCCTCCGCAGTCCCACGAGCTACCGCTAGTAACACCAACTCCGCACCAACTGGCCAACGCCCTCTCGCTGCTCCTGGCAGTGTTCGACATTGACGTCCCTTTGCCCAACGACGACGTATTAGACCCCATCAACAGCGACCCTGTGCTGGGGCCGGCAATTGCTTATCTCCGCCTCAACGATGCCAGTCCTGGACAAATGGCTCCAAGCTTAGCTGAACATGAACAGAATTCGAGCACAAACTTAAATAATGCCAATGTTGGACAGACAGCTCCAAAGTCTGCTTTCCTTCGACTAAATAAGAACAGTGAGGGTCAGAGATCTTTAAAAACATCAAGTAGTGAAAGTCCTGCTAGTTCTATATCTGCCTCTGGCAATCCTTTTACTCTTCATCCTTGTGTAAAGAGTGAGGCAGATGACAACAATCCAATTGAGCTTCCTCCATCGAATTTCAACGCCGTGAAGCTGAAAAGTGCCGGGCCGATGGTATCTATTCCGAGTCTGGAAGTTATGAAGAGCAGCGCGCAGGGTGTGAAACCTGTGGCCATGGTTGAAGCAACGGATCCATCGGTGTCAAATTCTGGTACCCTTCGAAGGTCAGCTCGTGGGGTGCGATTTGTCGCAAATAAAACGTCAGCGGCAGCTGATAAGGCCAAAACACTTAATAATAAGAAAGAAAAACCTGTTCCTAAGGACAAAATTGTAAATAAGAAGCAGTTAGTTCCTAAAGTTGCCAAAATGGCGGGAAACAAGAAGCAGCCAGTTGCTACAAATGCCAAAACCGTGGAAATAAATAATCAAATGGCAGCCGCCATTGACAATATGTCCAAAGTAAGAACGTCCCGCTGCTACGCAAAATCCACCAAGAAAGTCCCAGTCATTACAAAGCCAACTGGGGTGGAAAAGCCTGTCGAAAGTACTGTGTGCATCGATCTGGAGCCCCTTGCGACAGTGGCGTCGAAAAGCTTAGTGCCCTTGTCATCGCTGTTGCCGCTGGCGCCGGATGTGACTCCTTTGAAGAGCAAGGTGGCAGCCAAGGCATTTACCGACCAGATCGAGGTTATCTGCAATGGCAAGAAGATTGTGCTGACCAAGGTGGCGTCGCTGCCTCCAGGGATCAAAGTCACACGGACGTGTGGTGAGTTATTACTGTTATCCGCTTGCTAGCTTTGTCAAATGAATCTTTTGCTAAGATATGTATCGTAGATTACTAGCAGAACTGTTTGGGTTGCCTGGATGATTTTTGTACATAAGTTGTCCTAGAGATATGTGCTGCAACCATATGCCCAACCAAAACAGCTACTTTGTACACATATACAGATATGATTGATTAGTGGGGTGTAAAGACACACTGTTTTGACAACGAGCCCTGCGGCACGGGTCTAATGGTTTCAGTGAATTAGTGGATGATGATGGACCTAAGCTAGCCTTAAAGGGAGGAGGGGCATCTAGCCAACTCCTGTTGAGAACCAGGCGACCACCGGCTTGACATCCCTTCCAAAGAACAGTACAATGCAAACAATAGAATTCCTCCACAAATCCGTGGTGTCGATAGGTTGATTAGCAAGGCAAATGAAGTTTCTGTACTAACTTTCTTTCCTCCAACCTCTCTCCCATCAGAACTTGTGGATTGTAACCCATCCAATACCGGACCCAGCGCAGTGTTGCTTAACTTCCGTGTTCTTAAGATAACCTATGTTTCCAGCACACCAAACCGTTTGGTACAATTTTTTTTGTTGCATAATATTAAGTGATGACGTTGGAAAGCTTCCAGTCATGACTCTCGAACGTGACTTTCAGACCCAAACGGTTTGGTGTGTTGGAAATACCAGTTCTCGTGAAATCACTGAAGATAAGCAACACTGCGCTGGGTCAGGTATTGAATGGGTGACCATCATACTCAGGACCAGTTCTAATCGGAAGAGAAGTTGGAGAGATGAAAGTTAGTACAGCCACTTCATTCGCCTTGCATGTCAACCTCGCGACAGTATGGATGTGTGCAGGAATCCTGTTGTTCGCGTTGTGCCGTCCTTCGGAAAAGACGTTAAGCTGGTGGTCCACTTGGTGCTCTTCGACAGGAGTAGGCTGTGTGCCAGCACTGGGTCTCCCCTCCTCCTTTCTAGGCTAGGTTAGGTTCATTATCACCCACTCATTCACCGACGCCATCAGACCAGTCTCTCATGGCCCATTGTCAAAACAGTGCGTCGCTTCCCCACCAATTGAATCTAATGAGCCATGAATTTTGTGGACATTAATTGTGACTTTGTGGACATGACTTGATAAGTGTCACACTTTGTCAAGACCAACCTTGACATCTACCCAACTGAGATACACCATCACAACACAAGGACAGCAGGAGATTTGCTGAATAAAATCTGCAAATATTGTCCAGGCACATCCTCCACGAGGGCAGGAAAATTTACAACAAGCTACCAATAGCAATTAAAGATTCCAAAGATTGCCCTACCTTCAAAAACAGGCTAGTAATATCCAAATAAAATAAGAAAAACAATTTTACAGCCTGGATGAGTTCCTTACACTTCATCTTGATGGAATTAACTAGTTGTATCTTTGTACACACTGGAACCTTGACTTGATTTATAACTAGGAAATAGTTGTGCAAATTGTAATTCAAAATTAAGTAAATCCATTTTTTTAAATAATTAAATTTAATTTGATCTGCATCCTTTCGCCGAACACACATTTCATGGTTCTCTTCGACTAAAATGGAACCAGTAGTGACGCCAGAGAAAATTTCCGATCAAGGCAACTTGAGAATGGCTTGTTTTAAGTTTTTACCTTGACATTTCTTGACTCTAATAAAAAGTATAAATCATTAGACACTCTGCACTCATATCCAGACACTCTGTAGTATAGAAATATGTCAGTTTGTTAAAATTGTTCTCGTACATACTGTACGCGCCCAACGTTTACATTCATTGAGAGCGTTGCATAATTCTGACGTACTCCCACCAGCTCTCCCCCCACCAACAACCACTATTACCAACGCTATCACCGACATTGATCCGCTAATGAACGAGACGCCATCGAAACAGCCATCACCTACGCAGCCGCCGCCATCCAAGAAAAAGAAAACAGGGACAGAGATCGAAGTCGATCCGTGGACCGGTCTTCCGACACCTGGCTCGAGCGCTTCCAGCCACCTGGGAGTGAAGTACCACCGCAGATTCGTTATGGTACGTTACTCGTTGCTGCTGTGTTTCATTGTTGACTCTAAAGTAAGATCAAAATAATTTAATGCTCTAAACATTTTTAAAACTGTTGCTATGACTTTCAATTGATTTGTCGAGTTCAATGATGTACTGTTTTGACAACAGGCCCTGTGGCACTGGTTTAATAGGCATCGGTAAATGAGGGATTTAGTTCTAATCTAGTTGAAAGGAGAAGGAGAAGCCTGGAGCCCTATGCAATAATTTTTTCTCTCCCAAGGCAAGCACACAGGAAGAGCACACATATGTGCTTTGCAGTAATGTCTATAGGCTTAAAATATTGATACATATATGTAAAAACAATCGTTTGTGTGTTAACCAATCTCGGAAAGACAGTTTAACGTTAGTGCTAAGACCCTGACTAATTTTAAATCTAATGCCGGCACAAGTGACCACTGTCACAAAGATCTTCGTCAGTACAGTGCATTACTAAATACCACCAATCTGATAATTTCTGTTCTATTCCTTACACCGAAAATGTCATTCCATGTGAGCAGCGCAAAGGTGTGGACTTCCCAAACAGCGTTCCGGCACCAGTACTGCCGCCTGGGCTGGTCACGATGATCGGCATCCGGACGCTGCTTGGCAGCATGAACTCGATGGCCTCGCTTGTCTCCACCAAAGAGCCTCAGCCAGACAGTGTCTGCCTCGTCAACCAGAAAGGGCGTCAAGGTAGGTCTCGCAATGGCAGTTTGTGGAGCCAAAAAGTGGGTAGGTACAAAAAAAGCAGATAAATTAATGCATACAGCTATCAGGTTCCACTGCAATTACTTACTGTGAAAACCGCATAGTGCGTATAGACATTATGCCGAATTTGGCTTTTCAAACCTGGCGCTTGTGCACTGAGAGCGCCGCTTGCTCTTCCCTACACATTCGTGAAGGACCGGAATACTTTGTCTCGATCGGAGTCTGGCCCCTCTGCTGACGTTCTGAGACTAGGTTTCCCGCACACCTTGGCAAAGCCCCGCGTCCCTTGGATACCCGAAATCGGAGTTGTGCACCAAGTAGCCTCAACTCAGCGTCACTGACCTCTCCTCTTACGACACACTCTGAGCGCTTGCCGTCACTAGATCATTGGGAGTTACATCCCAAAAAGGCGATACAAACTTCGAGCACATATAAAACTATTAAAAGCTGTCAGGGTACTAAAGGAAGATCAAAACTTACTTTCGCTTCCTTTCACAATGCACAAACTGCCACTGAGGTCTTGCCACACGACTTGGCACCTCTTGGCTGTAACAAACGAAATATTAATATTGAATATTGATATTGAAATATTGAAAAAAATTGAAGTGATCTTGTTGCTTGACCCAAGAACAGGGTGTTTGGTCAACTATTTACTGGTCATTTTTACAGCAAAAATACTTTATATAAATCAGAGATCCTGGGGAGAAAAAAATTAAATCCAAATATCTGTGAAAATCCAAAAATTGCTCTCAAATTGGAATATGCAACTACCAAAGAATAAGCTACATTTTTTGTGAGGTCAAGCCTAGCAAAAGACCCTCTTACAGACATTATTTATTACTTTACAACCAGCAATAAATTAAAGAAATGTCTGTGCCTCTCTGCAGGACACAGACCAGACAAGTTGCAGAAGCTGCTAGCAAAATGCTCCCTTTCCTGTTGTGAAGCACCACAAACCTACCACTCAACTATAATTAACTGTACTCCTCCACCTTCTAGCGGCACGCCAGTGGGAGTCTCGCATGTTCGCGCTGTTCTCGTTCCCCGCACTGCTGGCTCGGAATCCGCTGCTGCGGGCTCCGAAAGCTGTGCATGCCTTGGTCGCTGATATGGAGAACATGTTTCCGCCAATCGGGACCACTCAACTGCCGCCAGTCATACGAAGTTACTCGAGGAAGCGGCCTCGGAACGACCAAGCCCAGGAGACGGCCTTGGAAGAAAGCTTCAATAAGTGAAAGCTGTGTTGTGGGCCATGTAGTGCTGTCAGCTACCCTGGGAAGAGAGGATTGAAGCTGCCAGCTGTCTCCGGGATGAGCCAAACTGGGTTTGAGAGGAATCACCCATGCACAGAGAGCGAACCGGTGAGCGTGGAACATTTATTACGGTGATTTATTACGGGGTGGGGTACGGGTAATGACCAGGGACCGATGCTGACATTTTTTACAGCATTATTAAGGATGTCCTGACTTTGTATTACCCGACAATTGTTTGTATACAGTTGCCAAATACTTCGGCTTCCTTGGCAATTCTTTTTGCTTGATTGAGCATTTTAGTTGTATATTTTTGCATTGAAATATGGGAGTAACTACTATAGGGGTAACTAACCGTTTATTTACGGACAAACAAACACATTTTAGATTTAATTGGTATTTATTATTGAATAGCGTACAAAAATTACGGTTCGGTGAATGCAGATCCACGCTGCACTCAGCTCAGCTGTCAAACATTGCGTTGATAATATGTACCTTACTGCTATTGAACTGCTGACTGCTATTTTGCCCAAAAGAGTTAGTAAAACAACTTGTCAATTCTTCAGTGTCACCTATGACAACATGAGCAAGAAGCAAAATACAAATTTGGGATAAGTTTATAGATTTGTATTTCTCAGGTTCTCATGATTTGTTTATTGATTTATTTTGGTCACATCTCAAGGCTGGTTTTGTGGATTTTTGGCTAAAACCTTAGCATCAAAGTGATTAGTTAAGTATGTTGTCGTTCGCATATTTTTTTGAAGATGCCGAAGCTTCTTACCAAATATGTACTGTAGGAATAACAGACAATGTTAATCAAATGTGTAATTAAAGAGATTGTTAACCAATGAAAAATGCCTTTCCTGATTAAGCTATCTTATCAGATGTCATGAGTCAAAAACAGAGTAAGTTATAAGCCATTGCATACAAAAGCAAGCTGCCCACTCCTTCTGCAGATTCTAATCTCGATGCAATAATAAATTGCAATAATGGTTTTCCACAACAAACAATTACTAGCGCGTGGCTCACACTTTGTGAACATATTTTGAGAGAAAATTGGATGTTTTTCCTCTTTTCATCAGCGTTGAATATTGTTTTTTTTTCTCAGCGTCGAATATTGTTTTTTTAGCTTTGTAATATTCACCTTCCGCTATTGAAAAGAAGTACGTGTTTCACTGCGTGCCTGTGGAGGCAGACATTGCTTTTATTGTCCTCGGTACTATTTGTATGACTGTGACGCTGAATATTCAGAATTGAATGGTTTGTCGTGCAGAAAACACAGATTCTTGTGAGATCACTGAAGTTAAGCAACACTGCCCTGTGTCAGGCATGGGATTGGTGACTACCATTTACACGACCAGTTCTGTTCGGGAGAGAGGCTGGATTGATGAAAGTTAGTAGAGCAACTTTACGCACCTTGCGATTAGGGGAATTCTGTTGTTTGCATTGTACCATTTTTAGAAAGGGGTGTTTAGCTGGGTTCCCTTGGAGCTCTACAGGAGTAGGCAACGTGCCAGCACTGGGTTACCCCTCCTCCCTTCTAAGTTGGTTAGGATCATTATCATCCTCATCAAACCATTCACTGATGCCATTAGACCAGTCCTGCAGGGCTCGTTGTCAAAACAGTGTGCCGTTATATCATCAAGTTATTATAGATTAAAACAGGTCAGTTGAGAGTTGCAGTGGAGAACGTCAAATAAATCGGTAGCAAATATAACGCTTTCCCTAGTACTAGAGTGCAAAATGACCAATATATGTACCCTCTAATCCAATTGGAGGATAGATTTGCATTTATTATTATAAATTTCTCATTCTGTGATTTATTAATTTGTTTGGAAAGTTTAAGCATTTATGATCTTATATTCATCACTTTTTGTCCGAATCACCAGCGCTAGCTTTTAACCCTCAGTGGAAGCATAGAAAAAAGAACCTATCATTTTTTCATGGTGGAAGTGCATTCCATGATCATGAAATTTTCTGGACATTAAAATTTGTTCATAAAATCGACTTCATGCAGTATGTTGGAGCATTGCGGTAAATGCTAAAAGCTTTCCACTATTTAAACATCCGATAAAATTCATGTACATAATCCATATAACAAACAGATTATTACGCAAAAATATGCCAAGCTAACCTTAAATATTAAATTCATTGCTAAAGTTAGAATTCAATTGGTAATCTGATATTTGACCTATCAGCTTTGTCAGTGTCTGAAATTTTCATTCTATGTGATCACATGTACAGTTTTGGCAAGTTACATCACAGAAAATGAAAATCTGAAATGAAAATTGATTGATACCAGCATTTCATGGCAGTGTGAGTACGCAAGACTCTGACAATGCGGTCTTGGAGACTTGGCCTTAGTGATTTACCTGGTAGCTTATGGAAGCAGAACCATAATGTTCGAAATAGCACCAGTTGAATTCACCAAAACCAGTTGTATAGTTTTGATTACGACATGTCCTAAACTAGAAGTTTTCAGAGAAGCTTAAAAATAGAGATGTTAGCCACTTTCTTACTTACACTGTCGTGGACTTTATAGGTATAGACTCCCTCCTATTGCTTTTTTTTTTATTAAAATTTTAAAGAAAATGTATTTGCATTTTTAACTAAAACAAAACCATTGAGCAGATTACTTTAAAAAACATAGCTGATTTAAGTTTAGAGATTTTGAACATTTGGGTTTTTTTTGGGTAGTCAAATTCAGTCTTTGCTTTCCACTCGTCCAATTGTAAACTGTGACACATAAATCATACATAGACAAGTGCACCAGTTTGGCATCTCTGTTAATTTGTGCTCCCTCTCCGTTTCCTTCTTCACCACAACGTATAATTATTACCTAGGACAGAACCAAATTATTTTGGTCAAGTTTAATACCATTGAAATGTCCCAATATTGTCGGGACCAATATCAATTTGGATTAAAGCCAAAGGTTTGGGAAAGGAGAGCATGGGCTTCAGGTTCAAAAATAAGTTGAAAGATTGGCTAATATAATTCACATTTTCTCAGTCTTTATTCAGTTGTGTTAATCTTTCTCTCCCATAGTCTCATTTGCACAATTAGAAAAGCATAGTATAGCTTGCTAACAGCTAGAATTAATAGGTATATAACAATGCATCAGATTATTATCTTGATAAAATGTTTGTGTATAATAATGCGGATCAAAACAGCATGTTTCGAGTCGGAAGGATCGGTAGACGATGCCTTTTGTATTCGCGTGAAAAACCAGATGCGGCAGTATTGTTAATATGGAAATAAGGTAGATACACTATCGGCTAGTAAAGCTTTGAGTTAGTTGAACCGCTTTCATGAGCGCTCGCCACGTTTTGTAACTCGTTTCCGTTTAGACACAATGTGTGCACGAATGAATATTTAAACTTTTAAAGCCATTAATTACAAAAAATGCAATAAGTGGAGCTACAATTTTTTTTTTTTTTGGGAGAGTAGGAGGGTCTGCATACAAAAATAGTACATACATATGATAATATGTATGACCGTCTATTTTCCACATTATCGCAATAGCTAAACGTAGTTCAAGCTACTTTGACCGCGCAATTCTGTCTCCTTTTTATTGTGTAACAGATTACATTAGGATAGTTTCTGAATTTTCACATGGGCATTGCAAAAAACATCTTATTATAATAAGTTAAGGGACATTTTTTTTTTCTTTATCACAGGCATATTATTTTTAAAATAACTAACACTCTCTACGCAGCATGATTTCGTTTCGTTTTGTGAATGTAACCATCGAGATTTCGTGAACCTAATCTACGTTGAATTCTATATTGTGAGTGAAATTGCTTTTCGGTGCAACATGGGTCCTTGTTTCCGTGCGGAAATTTCCAGACAACGCTTAACGTGCGTGGACCAATTTGCATCCAATGCTGATCCACTTTCGTTTCGATTGGACCAGAAATTTTAAAATTATATCTCAGACGGCAGATAGATCTTGTTGTGTGTTCTTCACTCCGTGGCTAGAGTTTTCTTCTACGAGTTGTTAAAAATGTAATGCCCTCTTGCCAACCAAACATTTGCCACATCAAAAAGAAAATATAGATAAAATCACACTTTTACTGAGCAACAAAAAAACGCACCATTTTAGCAATAACACCCAGTTTCAGGTCAGGAAAAGAAACACCGGAAAAACAGCTGACACACAGCCTTCTAGCAACGTTCTCTCATAAAAGCTAATATGGAAAAAGGGAGTGTCGGCCATTTTCGCGAGTTGTTCTCATCTTGAATAGACATGGACGTTGAAATCTACAACAAAACAAGCTGTTAACAGTAACTTAAGCACAGCTGCCTTACAAGATGGACAGTCATCCCAATTAATCTCTTGATATACATTTTATTTTCAATAAAAAAAGAACACTGTGAAAGGTAATAAGTTAAAAGCTCTTAACCAAAGGCCTAGTTTCGACCAAAGACTATAAATAGGCAAACTGACAACCGAAAATGCAGGAGGTAAATAAGAGGTGCCACTAACAGCAGAGTGATAATTGGCTTTGAAAGAGAATTATATAAATCTCTGCCTGTTGACGTTAAGCTTTCGACGCTGCTGCTAGTTACAGTTCCTCTAATTTATTTCCTATAAATTACAATCATCAAACCACCGAGAGTAACGAACCATCGACGTTAACAAAATAACGCATTCTATGGTTTAGTATCACCTTATTAAATAGCTAGTCAATAATTATACAGCAACTGCACAAATATAAATCTAGCAGAAGCAACTCGACAAACTTACAAGACACAGGGTTTGAAGGATAAAGAAATGGAAGGCTCGGTTATCACTAGAGAAGAGCACCACTCGGCGCTACTACAAATTATTTAAGCTAGTACGAGGTGAAAAAATCAACTCCGTATTCCCTCGTGTTTTAAGAGATGGTATAGTATAAAAAAATAACTGGGAAAGGAAAAACCGGCTATTTTTCTTCTCTCTTCCACGATGTTTTGCACAATGTCCCTTCATTCTCTCTCATTCTTGCTTGCACCACACTGCATTCCATCAGGCTTTTCTCACAGTCTTGTTTTCAGGATTCTTAAAATGCGATTCATCCTGACAACTGGAAACAAAAACGCCTGCCGGGCCAATAGCTAGTGTTGCATTTTCAAACACATTTTCACCACTAGGAATGTTGGTGTGATTTTGGTTCTACATACCCAAATTTCATGGACAAATATTAAATTCTTGGACACGAGTAATTATTGTGAAATTTTGTGTAAAATCTTGCTGAGCATACCAAAAAATCAGTTCAAGTTTGGCAGCAGAATATAAAGGGCACTGAGTTATTGTTATTGCATCGTGCTACTCGTTGATTTCGTTAATTATTTGTCTTCAATCAAAGTTAATTAACTTTAAGATGCTTCATAAATCACTCATCCAGCAGGACAACAAACAGAACCAAAACCACTTGATAACTTCCAACAATGAATGCAAAAACGTTAAATAAAATGCAAATCACCCTTATTAGCCGGAAAAAAAAAAACGAAGTAGATCCATCTTTGTTAAAACTATTGTGTACCAGATACGGTGAGACAATTTACCAACGACTGTCGGCTGATTGTGAGTCTCATGAACGAACCCCATTCGACGGAGATGCCGAGTTGGATGCCTAATAAATGCACGCACTTTGAGTGATGGGCTTGAAATGGGTTGTGTTTGTGACCTTTCCGTTTGAGTTCTGCTAATTTCGGTCGGGTCGGTTAAGTTCGGCAGAGAAACAATGGTGGGATCGTAAGATGTTGACGCGGTGTTTACTTAGATTGTGAGTGAAATAGCGCATCTTGAAGCCTTTCTACCTTTAGATTCCATTTCCTATAGTTCATTCGTCGAAACTCTCGTTTGTTTACAATGAGAATACGACATGGCCATCTTATTTTTGAATAGAAATCAGAATGACTGGGTGATATGGGTATCCACATCACCTACACTTTCTGTAGAATTCTGCATAATCTCTGCTTGAATTAGATCAGCTTCCTTTGCAGCCGTTGATTCCACAGGTACAACTTGATGCTAGCCCCAAACAATCCACAACCAGAAAAACTTATGTCAACATCTCCAATAATACTTGGCGGCGTTTCTCTGCAAACCTAACCTAATCTCTTAATCCAAGGCTAGATAGCCACCAGATTTCCTTCGAATCCAGGAGAAACCCTATCACTCAAATCGGATTGTACGGCAGCTCGACGGTGGCATGGTGCCGACGGCTAGTCGTCGGCGGTGGGGCTCGCCTCTGCCGGGACTCACAAGATCTCGCAGCATCGACAGTAGCGCTGTCGTGAGCCACCCGCCGAAGGCGGTGGCGTCACCGGAGCGAAGTAAGCGTGCACTTTTATATTTGGTAGGTGGTTCTGCGGAAACAGAGAAAGTAAATTGTTGCAGTCTTGGAGCGACTAAAGTGTCAACCGTCTGTTAAGTTTTGCGTTAGTATGAAAGATGAAAATAATTTAAAAATTTTTTTGAGACAAGTTTTTCCAAATTGTTGTTGTTTTAACTATTCAAAAGCACTTTTTCAATGTGTATTTTATTAATCAAATATCTTTCTAAATTTCAGTCTAATATATTCTAGAAAATGATGGAACATCGAACATACCCTGAGCCGGCGTATGCCCGCACGCGTAATGAGCTGGCAGTCGTAGAGCTCAATGCGCTGTAGATTGTGGCACGAAGTGAGGTGTTCTAGCGATGCATCCGTCACGAGAGGACAGTTGTCCAATTCGAGCACACTTAGATTCTCAGCCGCGCACGGAGACGTACTCAGGTGGCGGATGCCGTCATCTGTTATAAGCTCGCAATGCGACAGGCTCTGCAAACAATAATGGCATGGCCGATAAGATTTTTGCTTGCCCGTCGAGTTTTCAATTAGGGGTGATAATCGTATTTCACTAGTTTGCAGTGCGACAGTCTTAGAGAACAACAATTACATTATTAGTTATGTGACTTGGAGAATATGTTTCCAGATGCCTTTTCGTGTTCTCAACTTATACTTCTGTATCTGTCACAGTTTCTCCTAAAACACTGCTGCACTTGCCACAACAATAACAACAACACCAACACATATATGTGTTCCTAGTCCCAGATAAGTAACCATACGATTTGACAACAATTCAAAGGTGAGGAAGCACAAAGAATTAATGAGCTCGCAATGCTTACAAGTTTTTCCAGTCGAGGACAGCCCATTGCAAGGTGTATAAGCGTTGAGTCTGTAATGAGCACACATTCCTCCAAGTCCATTTTCTCAAGAAGGCGACACGTCTGCAAAATAAATATGCACACAATCCAGTAAGGAACACCGCTAAGTTAACTCCAGAATGTCAACCAGGTGCTATGACCGATCTGATCAATCCTTATTTATTACCGCTTTACAGATGGAGTAGATTCTAAATAACGGCAAAAACCAAACTTAACGCTTGATGTTAAACATTATGTGTAAGCCCACACCGAGTTTTGTTTTCTTTTCATTTTCTGTCCGTCGAATTTTGCATTACAAAAGTACGGATATTGTCAATTTATGCTGAGTTCTGTGAGTCATGTCATAGCAATGTAAGTGGTTAAATTAACACTTCATTTCTGCAATCGAGACCAACGACTCGGAAGGGGAAAGTAGAACGTACCCGAGCCATGGCCTGGAAGCCTGCATCCGAGAACTGCGAACAGCCGGACACTTCGAGCGTGGTCAGGTTGTGTGCCTGCTGTGCAAGCACGAGCAGGCTGGAGTCTGTGAGGTGCGTGCACCCGGACAGACAAACGTAGTGCAGCGCCAGGCAGCTCTCGGCAAGCGCGATCACGGCGTTGTCCGTAACGTTCTGGAGATGAAAGCAATTGTGAGGTTTACAAAATACCAGCACGGGGCAAAAAAAACAATCCAGGATGCCTGTTCTTGATCAATTTAGCAACATATGGAAATATCTGTCTTTTAATTATTTAAAATTTGCAAAGCAATATTTTCGAATGCGTGCAGAGAGAATTGGTTATGCTGTAAAATCTGATATAAATTGCAAATGCTTGCAATGGGCAAAGTATTTTATTATTAGGAACAGTAAACACCTCTCAATAATTGGTGTCCAAATGGGGACTCGAACCCCGATCTCCCCCTGTTGCAGGTGTTGCTGTAACCAATTGAGCTACTTGGACATGGCTTTTATGGAGAGAAATCGAGTGCAATTGATCAAATGCACTAAAATCAATTTAAATACCAACAACATTTACCCATAAGTGATAATAGGCAAGAGGGCTGTGTGTCAACCACTTTTGCTAGTGATTCTAATCTTGAAAATAGTATACTTCTCCCATTTGGTATGACTTGATTTTAAATTTCTGAATTACATGGCTACCTATCTGCCAACCATATTATTCTGCAATGATGGCACGTGCATTTGTCCCCGCTTCTCTACTATCAACTCATAGTAGCCATTCGTAATATTTATTTTTGAAATTGCTAAGTAAACTAGCATGCTCGTCCACTCACCGAGCAGCCGTGCAGGTTGACCACCTCAAGCTGCTTGCAGAACATGGCTAGACACGTGACGGCCTTGTCATTAACCTGGACGCAGCACTTGGAGATGAACGACCGGAGTTTGGGGCAGCCGCGAGCCAACGCCTCTACCCCTGTGGCAAGCAATCAGGCAGAATTAGTCAAGCATAATCAGTTCCGTTTGGGACCGAGATTGGAGAGATATTTAAGTTGATACAACTTTATTTTCCATGCTTTTCAACATCTTAAGAGCATGGATTTGTGACGTAATCCTGCTGTCGGCATTGTACCATTCTTCGGAAGGGATGTTAAGTTGTTTATTTATTTAACCTTTATGATATACAGGAAAGAACCCAGTTAGGGGTTACTTAGGTGCTCTTTGACAGAAGCCTTTCTGAACCTTTTCAAATATGCAAAAAATTTTAAAAATAATACTATTTGATTGGTATTAAGATGGTTCTATATTGGATATAATAAAGCAATAACAAATTGATGTGCCTTTAGGCTGAAATAAAAACTGATCTGCTTACAAATCAGACTGAGACAGAGACATCAATTTCCTCTCGAAAGTATTGTAGCCACCAAGGTCAGCAGTTCAAACACCAGCTTTTAAAGACTAAACCGGACTCGACTTGGTTATCTTTGAGTGACATCAAAAGCGAGGTGTACCATTCTCGGTGACGTTGTCGCACCACGAGACGTTAATGTGCGTGAGTGAGGGGCAGCCGTCGGAGAGTGACTTGAGCGATAGGTCAGTGATGGCGGCACAAGATCCCAAGTCCAGACGTTGCAGCTTCGGGCAATGCTTGCTCACCGCCTGGCAAGTGCTGCAAAACGACCAAAACGGTGTGTCATGTGATTTATAAATACAACTTATATCTCTAAAAGATGTCGGCACGTTTTTAAATTGCTTCGAGCTGATGTGGAACTCTGTCGTGATAATTACGTAATAAGTTATACCTTAAATTATCAGTATTCACTTGGAAATCTAATCACAGCCTAGAAGCAAAATGACACAACTCAGTTGGTAGAGCACCTGACCGGCAATTGAGAGGTCCTGGGTTCGTATCCCGGTTTGGTCGCACATTTTTTCAGTCTAACTCCTCTGCCATCCATCGCTTGCTGGTTTCAGCTCTCTAGTAGAATCACCAGAAAAACCAAAAACCCAGTAACTTTGATCACACTTCCCTTCAGTAAATTTACGTCTAGAAATTTACGTCTGGCACATACCTGTCGGTAATCTTCTTGCACCCGTTGAGGTTGAGATCCTCGACGTTCGCACAGAGTTGCGAGAGCGTCTTCATGGATCCGTCTGCTATGGACTGGCAGCCACGCAGGCTGATCTTGCGCAGGAATCCACCGCAGCGCCGCGATATGTTCTCGATCACAGGACCCTGCCCGCAGTCATCATAACTCAATATCTCGATATTCTCGTAGCTTTGACATTTTTTATAGAAACTGTCATTGGAACCATTATGCTGATCCTAGAACTTGAATCAGTATCTTCATTCATAATTTTTAAGAACTGAAACCAGACCGTTTATTTAAAAAAATCTCAAAATAGGATTGCACTCAGATCTGACAAATACTCTAGTAATTGAAGAGACAGCACCATATCTTATTGTTAGGAACACCAATAAACTCAAGAGTTGGTACCCAAACGGAAACTCAATCCTCGACCTCCACCTGTTGCAGGTGGAGGTTAAGGATTGAGCAACAGAGCTAATTGGAGATAGATAGTCTTTTTGAGAAAATTTTAGTGCATAGAGCATTGAAGCAACACCCCCGATAGGTAGAGATCGGGGTGCGAGTCCCCGACTGAGCACCAAATTTTGAGAGGTTATTAGTGTTCCTAATAATATAATACTTTGTCCAAATTAGGTTTCACAACCAGAGCCATTATTGATTTTGATTTGGATCCCTGCTAAACACGATTATTCAATCATTGCTGGAGCTTACAATGACAAAAATTTCCCTAAACACATGTAAGGATCGATTTGAGACAAACACTGAAAAGCTTTGCAACTGACAAAACAATAAACATCAAGCACATACCTCTACATCAGTCTGGAACTCGAAGAGATCAATGCGCTGCCAGTTGCTACCATCCAGCGCCAGTACGTTCCACGCACGGGAAACCTGTGCGCACCGGCACAGCGATACCACGTCCAGATTGGAGAAGATGCGCAGGAGCAGCTCCTTCGGCAGCTTCTTGTTGATGTGGGCATCATCGTCGGCAAACACGCGGCTCAGCTGTCAGGAAACAGGTCAAGAATTTACATGTGTGTTGGGCAATTTTTTAGAGGCAACATACGAGGGACACTGTGATACCTTTGCTGCAAGGACACAAAAGAGTGCCGTCAAGTTAACACCTGTGGAATTGATAAAAGCTATAGAAGGCAGTTTTGTTATCATAAGTGGTAAACGAATTATTTGGCTTCCTATTTTAAAAAAGTAACCTGAAGTAAACCTTAGCAACATTTCAGTAAAGACACAGCTAGTTTAAGGTTGATTCTTGATTGTCCTCAGAGCTGGACAAGATCTGAGAGATGCTACCAATATGTCATCCAGTTTAGACGTAGTACACATTGACCTCAAATTGTCCAAGCAGATGCATGGATGCTCGTGTCAAGGAGCAATATTTTTTCTCCCAAGCGGCAAAACTGGAGCAACACAATTTGGGGCTTGGGAGCAAGCCCCAAATTTTTCCTGCCAAGATATGCCCAAATTAATATTTTGTAAGAATTTTTTTTTAACTATTAATATTCAGCATTCACATGCCTAAGTAATCAAATTGTATTTCAAATGAGAGCAAAGCTTCTCTTTGATACTGGATACAAATCTGGGACCTCCCGATTGCCGGTCGGGTGCTCTACATACAGAGCTATCCGGGCACCTAGACATTACCAGCTTTGGGATTACGAAAGGGATTTTGTAGTTCTTTCCAAGCAACAACTCCATATATATTCAATAGACATTCACTTTAGGAACTGAAAGCTGCTATGAACATTAAGGTAGCATTGAACTTGTATTTTGTTTGGTGACACCTTTCACAAAAAATATACACTTATTAAAAAAATCATCACTACATAAAAGGGTACAAATAGGTGTTTGATATCTCATGAGTCCATAAATGTCGATGACAATTAAAACTAAGACATTACCAGGCTTCTCCATTATATCTTGAAAAGATACATGTAATGGTCTTTAAGTGCATTGTACTTTATGGTATGTTTAAGACATTAAGATAAGCTGAGCAGTGAGGTTTTTTGTGTTTGGGTGTATTTATACACAACACAGGTGATTAGAAATTTTATTAGATGCTAAATTATTAAAACCTGGACAGACAAAGCCATTTATCATTAAAAATGTAGTACCAGCAACCACATTCAGCCAAGCACAAAAATGTTTATTACCTTGCAGTTGAAAAAAAAATTAATGCAGTATTATCAAAGTGTGCAGTACAATCAAGAATTCAAAAAAGAGTTTTCAATAAAACCAATTTATTGATTTAATGTTTAATATTTCATACTTACCTCAGTTCTCAATAAAAATTTCGTACATTAACCCCTTTCTCAAACTCAAAACAGTAAAAAAAAATGAGCAAACATACATTTTGCAATGCGCAGAGCGTTTATGTTTATTAGCTAGATTAGCGCAAATTAGCGTGTGATTATGCAGGAAGTTGCAGCTTCCAGAAAATGATTAACACCTGGACTAGCGGATTCAAGACAGTACAATGCACTCGGCTGCCTGTTTATTTATTTGGTCCAGTCTAGTTGATACAGCGAGTCTTAAAAAGCTGTTTTTATTTCAGGGATCCACCACCAATTCATGTTCCACATTCATTGCCACAAGTGTGAATCTTCAGGCGGCCTGCTAGCAGCTTCGAGGAAAATGAAACAGTGAGTAGAAAAATAGTTTGTATTTTTGTTTTTATTTTTTTCTACAGGTTAAAGTTTTCTGGTTTCATTAAGCTGATACAGTACGCTGGCTTTTTCAGAAAATTTTTTACAAGTGAGTGATTTATGATTGCTTAACGATACCTTCTACAAAGGTAAAAAGTTATAAAATTAAATCAATCCTTTAACTGCCAGTTACAATCCCAACTTATTCTGACTTGGTCACATATTTGAAATTATTTTTTTATATCATGGTCAAAGTGAATTTAAACAACTAGGCTTGCTGGTACACTTCGCTTGCTGGTGCTATGTACGTCGAACAGATAGTGATGAAAGTGACATCAAGTGCTTCTTTTTCTACCTCAGGGATAGGTAGGTAGGTAACAAACGATTTTTAGGTACCATAACCGTAACACAAAGCGACACTGAGCAGTAGGTACACGGTTAAAAAGCGCATCGTAATACTGCATAAAGGGCTGGAAAGTAACGGGAAGAGCTGATTGTTGTTCAAATATGTGTACATCAGATATTTTTTAACATGTCGTTATATAAGACTGACTAAAAAATTCTGAACTCACAAATATTTTTAACAAAGAGCGTTGGAAGCCAGGTTTGATTCTAGCGCGTTTTTCAGTGGCAATTTGAAAAGCAGATTGGCACGAAGGGTAGAGCAGCTCAATTTTACAGAGCTTAGCGACGGTAACAAAAGGGGGTATGTTTGTAGGTACCTGCATGTAGCTTTGCTTCATTGTTAGAGAAATACCGTTATTACTGTGTTTTTTCTTGCGGCCAAACTTAGCCAACCACCACGGATGACCCTGCACAACAAAACAAGAAATAATGCGCAGCACTTTATGAATTGAATTTAAGCACAAAGGATAGGTGTGAAGCTTTCACAGAAATAATTCAAAAACTGAAGCTTGAAAATAATCTTCAGACTGCAAGTGCTAGGTACTAGCCATTAAAATTGTCTTTACAAACATCCAATTAAGTTTTTAGTAACATAAGATTTTTTTTCTATGTACTCAAAATTCAAATTCCATTAAGGAAAAGACTAACTAGATTAAGCATCATAACTATCAAGTTAAGTGCAACTGAATCAACCTGTGTTTGCATCTGGCAGGTGTGAATAATCAATAGTGGACGAACTCATTACTCAATAGGTGTTTCAGTCACTGGTCATCAGACGCAGGTGACAACTTTACTCAGAAATTATTTTACAACAAAAATACTAGACCCTGATAATCAAAACGTTTTCCCAATGATTTTGAAATAGCTTATTAGATGCTATGCTTTTCACATTACTTGTTCAAGCATTAACAGATGGATGGCAAAAAAGAACTGGCAGTATACATTATTGATTGGGCAGGTGAAGTGAATTGAGGGCAGTGGGGTACAATAACATAAATAATTAAAATGTTAATTAGTTTCAGCAGGCATAAAACATTGTTAAAAAGGACAGCTTGCCAAATGTATTGCTAGATCTGAGTATTGGAACTGAAGAGTAGGATTGAGACAAAGCTGGGGGATATAGGAACAAACAATTAATTCGCGTAGGCCTAGCTTTGAAATCAAAATGAAACATTGTCTACCTTGCTGTTCACTGGCCTAGCTTCATCGATTTGGTCCATGCTTCCGCAAATGTCAGTCTCTATTCCATTAAGATGCTGGAAATGGAATGAAGCAACCTCTTGTCATTGTCTTGTAGGCATTACATGGCGATAGTAGAGCTTGCTAGGTGTAAACAAACTGACACATGCATGAAATCGAATGTCAAACGTTATCTTTCCTAGCTCTGATAAACAGTAGTAGTATAAAAAAAATATCTAGAGATACAGGCATGCTTTTCAGAGAGACAAAGAACTAGTGACTCCAGTCTGGAGTCACACTAAACACACAAGCACACAGGGTCCTAGAATTAGGACTAGTATTTATAAAAGCTGCAACTGTTCCCATAAAAATTAATCCACCGAGGATGCTTCATAAAATCGCAACACATTTTATTAAAAATGTTAAGTAGAAAATATATATGAAATGGATAACCTTGGCCCAGGCTCTTTAAATCAGCTGGTGCAATGGCAGGCAGAATGGCGATGCAGCCCTAGCGATCCCAACATAGGTGAAAACTTTGAAAGAAACAGTGCCTGGTGGCAAATCTCATAAAGTCTTACCTCTAGTCTATTTCTATTTGTCTGTATCATCTTCTGACGACACGTAATTGCCGAAAAGTATGCAAAAATATGTGTTTAATCGAAGGTCATAAAGGAACAAAGTGCTAGCGACACAGGCTAAACGAGTTGTTCCCATAGCTCCGAACTTATCGTATTCGTTATCATAAAACGCACATAGTTCCTTTGAAACGCGCACATTTTTCACGCACAACACCCCCGATTTGCGTAGCAATATCCGCGTTCGCCTTGTTTACTGTAATTCAGCTGGTAATGTCACGTTTCCTGCCTGTCCCCTGCCTTGACAACAAAGATGTGACAGCTAGCGAGCTCGCTCGCCAATCCGGAGTCCGTAACGGGGATCTACGCGCGGCGATTGGTCGAAATCCAGCAACAAAAACAAACCCTTTCCTACTGTTGACGTCAGCTGGGGTCGATGAACATGGCCCGATCGATGACAGCGGCGAGGCAGACGAAAATAAAACGGTGGTCGTTCTGATTTCCGGGCTCGGCGAATCCGATCGCCGATAAACAATAAATCAATCTCAAGACGCATATACAGTGTACGCACTTCGAGTAGCGCTCGTGCCAGATGTATATCTCTGGAGATTGTTTGTAATTGGGGTCAACGTTCTCTACACGTTGAATAGGTCATGTTTGTGTGGGCGCCTTGCGGGTGAACTAGTGTATACCACTGATCTTAAATTTATTTATTATTATTTATAATAATATGTATTATTATTATTATAATAATATATAAATAATCATTTTCTTTCTTATTTCTTCTGCTTTATAAGTTATTTCTTTTTTACTTCAAATTCTCACTATGGCAACTTCTATCCAGGTTATTTAAGATCATTGGTGTATACCCAGGTACAACCGATCCCTTGCTCTGCTAATCTCGCGTTCCCGGCGGGGGTGTTGTACATAACATCCCGAATAATAACACCCCTACCGTATTTAGGTCATGTTAGGGAATGGAATATGAACTAGTTTACCCCTTTTCAAACTGGCATGCGACCTATATTGCATAATTGCTCGACACAATTACTGTAGTCTGGGGCAGTGCTGATCAGGCATCCCCTACATTTCCATACAAATGATACTGGAGTCTGTGCTACTTTTGAAATCTGCTCTTTATTTTCTAGGGATCATCGTTTTGTTTCTTTAGCTTATAAAAAGTGTACAACTTCATTTCATCAATACCTAAATAGGTCATAGCATGAATGTAGGATCGCATAATTAAAGTTTTGAATTGTATCCTAGCATGTCAAGATGAATTCCCTTCAAAGTAGGTTTTAATGGTTTTTAGAACAGTTGATAGATAGCACTTTCAAAACTAAGTAAGCACCACCAACAAATATGGGACAACACAAAACCCTTGAATAGAACCTGCATGGAACTACACTCTACAGGATACATAAAATACAACCTAACAAACAAGACTATTGCAATCTCAAAAACAGTAATTTTATTTTGCCTTCCTACCACGATCACATGAAGCGCACTTAACGGATGGAATAGCTGCCCATGGTGAAGTCTTACACTCCAGCAGATCGGGGTGCCAGTCGTTCGTGCGGTTTCCAGGGTCAACGACGGCTTGCACAGGAAAATTGGTGCTACCGATGTGGCAGTATTCGGTGCAGTACATGTTAGGAACAGACAGCGTCTCCCAAGGTGATGGCCTCGGGAACGGCTGGTTGTACTCAACCCCATTGTCCCAGATGCGCGATGAAAAGTCGTCCATAGGGGGACCGAAGCGGGCTTGCGTCTCTGATTTTAGACCACTGTGTGCAGGGAACGGGGAATATTACATACCAACTGAATTTCGAAGAACATCGCATTGGAAAAGCTTCTATTCTATTATTAAGCTGCAGGCATTCCAGTAATCTGAAAGCTAGTTTTACATTCATTCTTTCCTTAAAGACTAAATCAGCACATTTCATTATTTTAGATTTCTGATCAACACAGATATCAATTTACATACTTATGAAGTTATGTTAATCCACTTGCTTTGGTTATCCCATCATAGACTTTTAATTTATGTCAGAAAATATACAGGACCGAGAAAGCCAAAGTCTAAAATTACATGTGGTGTGACATTTTTTAACAAAAATAAACTATGCTCAGTACTAAACGAATGCTCGTTGCCCCCACGCTATGAGTTCCAACTAATACCAAGGAGGTACTTACATGTGTGGTACATGAGGAGTCCGGGTGGGCACAGCACGGAACCGCGCAAGCTTGAACTTTGCCGAGTCGTAGATTGGCTGCTTACGGATGCTCAGCAGTGGTCCGACAAAGCCCAGCTTTTTTGGACCGAAACCCTTGCACTAAATCAAATAAGTAAGCAGGGGTTAGTTTGCTTCATTCAGAAGTGTCTGGAAGTTGCGAAAGGTGAAGCATACAATTCCTCTTTTTTCATTAATAAATAGGAGCAATTTGGAAAAATTATCTCCTATGCACTGTAACTTTAAATGAAATTATGCAATCTTGCATAACTGTTTACTTTTACCGATTATGTATGGTAGAACCTGTTGTAAAAATATTGCATTGCTAAACACCACAAATCAGCAATTGTGCTATTTTTCCCCAAAAAGTTTTAACTCCTTGCCCTGCAAGAAAGTCACTTTTAAGTATCCCATTATTGGTTCTAGTTGCTCAAATCCCTATTGTTGCTGATGCTTTCTTTTTTTACAGTGTTAATATTGTACTACATTTTGAACTTACCTTGGGCAGCTCAAGGATGTCGTAAATGGTGTGTATGTCCTTCTTTGCCACGCCCATCTGCTGGTGTCTGCTGAACGGAACGTAGCTCATCGTGGCGGTGCTAACATAAGGATCCAACAGCTTCATGACTCCGGGCTCTTCGACTGGAATTGGGGGCTGCTCGCTAAGCCCCAGGGTCTCTGCCTGTAACACGGTTTGCCGTCCTGACCTTCCTAATCTTCCATCTCGTGCGTCACAGCGGTGTGCAGGCCTAGGGAGCTTTCTGTATGTAACGTTTCTTCTTAATATCGTAGGGCTTGAAGTTTGTAAGAAAAATATCAGCGCTAATTTTGAACTGTCGTGACGAAAAGCAACGACTGATAAATTCTATAACTTCGTTATTTTCTTCCTGATTTCCCTCTTTTGAGACAGGGCTACGTTCAATTAATATTTATTAGTGGTAACTTCACTTATTATTTATTATTTATAGATATGACCTATAATTATTTATATTTTGAGTGGTAACTATTTAATTGCAGGGTTTTTTTTTTAAAGGGCAGCCGCAAGCACCTACCGTTACCACTTGTTGGCGGCTCGTTTTTTCTGCAGAAAGATTAACAAATGGAGCGACTAAAGATATTTAAAATTCATACATATATTTCAAGAAGTACCATAATCATGCAATAGGTGGCAGTGCTTTACAGTAGCTTGCTGTTACAGTGAAATTCAAATACTCAATTCCTGAAAATAGAATCAATAACTATTTAAAACCAAAATGAATACTGCCAAAAGTCATTGAGTTCTCGATGGTAAATAAGCTGACAATTTGGAGTCAGTGGAAATTCTGACTTACCTTGCAGATGAATGCTGGCGTGATTGGCACAAACTTAGTCTCAATAGTCTTCGGTATTTTCCGGGGCAGTAAGTAGTTTGCTTGGCACTCTGATTCTCCGGTAGCTCCTTCCCCAACAGGTTTTCCAGCTTTCATCAAACCCTGTGGGGGTTGGAGTGGGTCATTCACAATTTCATGATAAAAAATGTGTCAATAGATAAAAACATTTAACAATCAGTTCATAGGAGGAACTTCTCTGTATCTACGTTTTAAAATTTTAAATTGGAAGGGGTATCAATTGCAAACTTAAGCTAAATAAGGACGGATACTATGTAGAATATCATCAGCTCTTAACACTTTTAGTTTTAAGGACAAGGATTGAATTCATCCGAGAGATTTTCACACCAGTTTACGTACTTTTTCCTGGACGGTTCTCGTGTAGTTTACTCCTGACGCTTCCAGCGGACGAATTGCGGCTGCTTTCTGCCCACCCTTATAATCATGGCAATGGTTGGACGTAACGTACGTCTCTCTCATCACCGTCTGGCTGAACGTCTTGTCCAGTGGACCCTTGATGTGCTATTTCAAAGGGTGAGACCAAATTATGTCAATTATTATTCCCACTTTTTATGATTCGACAAAAATTTTTATTCTAGCTTTTGGGTAAGAATCTGACCTATTTCTGTTCAGCAAAACATCGATCTGTATAATCAAATATGATTTTATAGCAATAACGTGTATAAATCAATCAAAGTAGAACTTCCACAAGAAAAGTTAGTCATTTCATGAGTGCAGATAATGTATTTTGTTTCACCCATAAAATGTGCTGTGTATTATACGAGAACAAAGCAATTTTGACCTAGCCAAATCAATGAAAATATCAGAAAATCACAGCTTAAAAATACAAAGGTATGCAATATATGCATTAACTAAATATGCAAAACTAATTTTAGAATGCGAACAAACAAATTCATTACAATTAGGCAAAACTCGTAACAAAATCTCGAAATGCAAATCCATATTCAAATTTGAAATGAAAGGATTCATACCTCATACAACTCCGATTTAGGGTAAATGTATTGATGGCCGACCCCTGTAGACGTTCTGAAGTTGGCTGTCATTACACGCTGCTTGACGCAGCAGTCGTAGCTACCCATCTCCATAGATTTTGTTCTACTAAAATTGATCTCTCGGCAGCTTCAATCAAGATCTATCAGTTGTTGATGTAGATATCCAGCAAAATTTTGATGGCGTAAATTATGGACAGGGCACAAAACAATAAGACACATCCAATAAGAATTTCATGGAATATTGCACTTTTGACATAATTTAAAAACTGATTTTTATACAATAGTAACGGTTGCCTGGCATTTTGATTAATCAATAATGGTGTGATATTGCATCTGAGTGCCTTGCCTGTTTTCTTTGGCAGAAAGTGAACAAACTCCATTAATTAAAAAAACAAGTCAAATAAATTATTATTTCAAGGAGTTTTTGCTAATGGATAGTCAATTGATTTCTTATTTGACAGCGGTCATTGATGATTGTAGCAACTCAAGAAATTGTTAGATCAATAATAGTGAAAACAATAACATCCAATAAATCGTGACACAGTTACAGGCCAGGTAAAACATTTTTAATGTACATGATTTCTTTTAAATTTAAATATTTCAGAATAAATAATAAATTAAGTGCAGATTCTATCATACCAGTTAATGTCCATTGTACAATATTTTTGTACATGCTGCTTCTCAAGTTTTTATATTATTTGAACAATCAAACAAAAGAAAGTGATCAATGTAGAGATTTATAAAAAATCTGTAGACCAGCTCTCTCAACCAGAAAATGAGTCTTTAACACTAATAATATCATCGCTATGTCCGCCTTCAAAGCGGGTTGGTCCGTGAGTTTCACCAAGTAGCTGTTCGAGCTCGTAATCAAATCGGTACGATGAGAAGTGATGGATGGCGAATGGTAGGACATCTTCTGGTTTGAACAGGAGCAGTTCTTGCACAAAGTCTGAGATCATGTTGCGAATCACGGCATTGTCGAGGAAGTACGAACGATGAGCCGCCTCACGCTCTTCCTGGCAACGGTGGGGCATTGAATAATTTTTTTTTATGGGCTTTTTGTAGGATATTACAGAAAGAATATTGACAAGATCTTACATCCAAGTATACATTTAATATAATAGGTATGGATCACTATTACCAATCAGTAGATATTGAATGGTATTAGTTGATCTGAATATAGTACTTGTTGGCAAGGATTTTTGGCAAGGCACTTATTTTTAATCTTCAAAAATTAAGGCTATACAATTACGATTAGGGCCAAGCTCCGTATTGAATGGTTGTATAGTGACCTTAATAATTCTTAACCAATATTAACTTAATTGATTGTGGGGTTTAGCGAGGCACCGTTTCGACAACGAAAACGGCACTGGTCTAAAGGTGTTGATGAATGAGCAGATGATTGATGATGAACCTAACCTAGCCTAGAAGGGAGTAGGGGAATCCTGAAGGAGCACAAAGCGTTCCACCAGCTTAAGGTTCCAATTTCAAAGAAAGGAGGATTTTTCCACAAATCCATGTCATAGAGAGGTTGACAAGCAAGACGAGTGAAATTGTTACACTAACTTCAATTCCTCCAACCTCTCTCCCAAGCAGAATTATTCATGTTTTTATGGTCTAGACCATGAAAGCTCTCATCCCATTCCTGACCCAGCGCACTGTTGCTACCATGTGGTATTTTAATGGCACAGCAACTTTGAGACAACGTCCATGTTCAATTTAATCAAAGTCTCTCAGCTACCTTCCGGTCAAGGTACTTGGAGTTCATCTGCATGTCGTCCTCCCAGCAGAGGTGCAACGGCATAACGACACCCACTCCCTGCGTCGGTGACACACTGCGCTTGATTCGCTGGTATGGACGTAGTGAGTAGAAGTACGGCCAGCTGTGCCACAGGTGACGCACCTCCTGCCCTGCAAGCCGCCGCTAGTGTTTACATGAATCTGCATTTTCATGAGTCTTTATCACAAAATCCCTTCTTAATTGTATGGCTAGTCCAATTAAAGCACTTCTCTCGTTATTATTAGTTTTGCCAATTTCAATGAGGCACGTATTAGACAGAAGTGTTCACTAAACACCTTCTATTCTGTATTAATCAACCCAAGGATGTTTTAAATTTGTTTTTGTCCAAAATGTCTTTGCCCACCTGTAGTGGTGAGCACGGTGGTCATAGAGTCTTCCTCCCAACGGGACACCTGGATCTGCCGTCCGATGACCTGCATGAAGGCATCGGTCCCTCGATACCGCTCCTTCAGCAGGCCTGACGCTGTCTGTCGACAATAAGTGCTCCGCCCCTCAGTTTTATAAGCGTTTTGCATTGGAATTATTGGTCAGATTGCTAACCGATCCGAGAATTTCGGTGATGTTGCCAAACGATATCTGCATTTCCTACAGATGCAATGTCAGCAATCGGTGACTAGCTTCCAACAATACAAATTAACATGCTATAGAATCTATATTACAGTTGTCAGCAATGGTTAAGGCAAAAGTTGAAACCATTGATTTTAAGCTCTCATAACAGTTTGCCAATTTGTTCGTCAGAATTCTTTAGTGACAAACGGATTCAAAGTTCTACCCACAGCTGCTTTTACTCTGCAAATATTCTAACTATATGACATTTCATATCAAAAAAATATTATTCATAATATTTTGGTGATTCCCAGAGAGACTCGTAAGGTCACAGAGGAGAGTCACAGAGCGAGAGAGTGGCCATCGTAACTCACGTAGCTGGCGATGCGTGGTTTCCCGTCGAGGAGAATGTTGATGGCGTCGAATTGGCCCTCATAGCCGATAATTGCAAGATAGCGAAGCAACAGCAGGTTGGCACCCTCGCCTATTATGTGCTGCCAACATAAATAACATCACTCGCAGGAAACTTATCACAAAAATATGTATGCAAAAATGTGTTCCAGCCCATCTTGACAAGGAATGAGTAGTGGGCGATGCCATACTTTCACAAGCTC
Source organism: Protonemura montana (assembly GCA_947568835.1). NCBI lineage: Eukaryota > Metazoa > Arthropoda > Insecta > Plecoptera > Nemouridae > Protonemura > Protonemura montana. The sequence goes on from OX387608.1 coordinate 9,143,576, forward strand.
CTCCGGTATGACCGAGACCTCCTTGTCGATGTGGTCTTCTTCTTCACCGTGACGCTGTTTGACAGAAACGTAGTAGCCACTTGGTTCCCGCACCATATACAGGCTCTGTCGCGCTGGGCTGGTTACAGTTTCCCCAATAGGAGATGCATACCTGTTAGCAATGTTGCCACTGGTAGTATAAAGTCATTCTCATTCGGCGGTAACGTTAATATAAACACTCATTGGTGGCATGCAAAAGGGCCAGTGTATAGAGACTAAATTATAATCATCTTGTTACAATCATTTCAATTTGGTTCATTTTTTGTAGATTTTTTTAGTTCTAGTGCCAGGAACAAAAAACCTTCTTGCCTTTCAACAAAATATTTCCAAGATATTTTTTAACATGTCTTCTGGCTTTTTAAACAGATTGTTCACCAATCACTGATCACTGGGTAGAGGACTAGGAAAAAGTATTTTAAGCATACATATTCTCTGGCTTTTCTCAACGTAATGAGCCAAAGTGTTTTTGAGGGTAAAAACACAAACAACTTAAGCATCGCGATGTACCTACTCTGAGCGTCGCTCGTGTAGAGTGACAAAATGTCGATCTACACCGCTTAGCGAAGTGGAGCCACAACGTTGACCTCCGATGGTGGCCTCGGCTGCTGCACGAACTTGGAACGTAGCCTTTTCGTCATCCACGGGGGTGATGTTGATAGTGACCCAGCCGATTTCGTCTTCACTTTCACCGCCCAAGATCTGCAGGTCTTCACGGAATGCAATCTTGGCACTGACCTCATCTCCTGGAACCCAGGAACTTGGATTAGAACCTATCGCAATTCTGTTGTCGAGTGCCAATAGTATGGCAGCTAACATCACTAAAAAATGACTGTAGGGTACTTTTTTCAAGTAACCTATTCTTGTCATATGGCTCTAAGGAACCATGACCTTTTTCATGACCTACTGATCATTTTCTTCTTCGTTTCTTTGAACAAATCAATTGTAAAGACGGTTGACTAGAGTAAATTGAATTCAAGGAAATTACTTCAAGGAACAACTGTACCCCTGATAATATCATCTGAGCAGTGACCATCAAAAATCCTGCAATGCATACCTATGAAAAACTGTTCCAGCTGAGATTGGTAGTCAGGAGGGAAATGATCAAGACATTTGGTGAAGCGTGTTTTTGGAGGTGGTGGGTTGGTGACCGTTTTGATCTCGTCATCAGACATAGCTGAAATAAAATTATCTCTTTTTTCTAATACTTATTGTCTTGCATGTATATATACATTTTGACAGCTGGTACGTTTTTGTCACTGCCTTATGGATCCTCAGTAATAATTTCAAAATTGTCACTTTTCTAATTTCAAAGCAAGTCTGTTGTCTGTGCTTCTTGGTCTTATTTTATCATAGAAATTTTGTGTTTTCATTCTTCTGCAACTTCTGTTCTCATTTTGTCCAGGATTTTTGGAGGAGGATATTATAAAATAACACTTGTCCACAGATCAGCATGTCTATCATTGTGCCTCGAGGGAGCTTGACCGCCGGCAGTCGATTTGCCTCCCGAAGGACTTCCATTTGCACGGTGCTATCAGCTGGGGAAGAGCGAATTGAAGGTAAAACCTGCTCCCAGCTCGTGATATGAACGTATTTTTAAATTGGTCAGGATAAGCTACGAACAAAAATTATTGTGGAATGGATCAGGAGCAGTACATAAGGGGCTGATTCTTTAAGTAGTAGTTTTCTGTCATTGAGCTTTTGATTTATTTTAATTTGTCATTATGTGTCCAAATTTTCAATCTTGAGTTACAAAGATGTTCAAAGAGTTACATTGCATAAACACAAGCTTGAATAGAACTAGAAGAGTACTTTTTGTAAACCTACCCTCATCACGTGGCAGTGACACCCTCCCTTTGATTTTAGACTTGTCCGATGCAGAACTTCTAGCCGCGATCGAAAAACTGAGGACGACAAATCATCAACTTCATCTGGAGAATGCCGTCTTCGAGCACTTTGTCGCTAGGTTTGACCCAGCCTTCATCGAAGGTACACTGATTCCCAGAAAGAATGTTAAGAGAATTAACAAGAATTACAAGAATTGATTTGCCAAGAAAAGATTTGCCTTTAAATTTGTCGTAATAACTAAATGATTTAAATAAAAATGATTGAAAAAATAGCTTGTTCTACTGTCCTTGGTAATATGACACCAAAGGTTGGGGAAAGTTGTCATCAAACTAATATAGTTTTCTTAAAAATTAATTATTAAAGAATTGTTATTTTTTAAATTCTGGCTTCCTTTACAGTTCTTACAGTTTTTTTTTTTACAATCACTGAAATTACTATAAAACAGCTTGGATTGGTTTCTGTAATGAGGAAAATGAAAGTTGGTATGCAACTACTCCAACAAAAGTCAAAGGTACTGGTTAAACTGTTTAGATCCTATACCCACTGAGGCAAGGCAATTCTATACTGCCATTCCCTGCACCCTAGGCTTGGATCAGGCAGTCGCTGCAGTGGCGCAAGTGGCAGCGGCGCAGCTCCGAGCTCTGGCCGTGACAGCTGCCGCACAACCGGCGCCGACGCTAGCTAACCTGGCAGCACGGCGCGGTACTGACGAGTCGCTCAGCAGCCCGCGGCATTCAGTGAGATCACCATCCGTCATGCGCTACGGCAGTCTCCTCAGCGTCAAGGAGGCAAAGTATGGTACTTTATTTAGTGAAATAACTGTTTTTAATTTGCATGCTAGAGAAGAGCAAATTGGTTTTGAGTTTTGCAGTCATATTAAGAGCAACTTTGTTCTTTTTGCTTGCACAAGAACAACCCAAAATGCCTCTTACAGATTACTCCAATATTCAAAACAGATATCACAGATCTCACTAGACAAGAACAACAATGAGAATAGAAATCAAGTACTCTAGCAAAAATCTGTAATGAAACCTTGTAATTATTATTATTGTTTTTTTTTAAACAGGTTTGCAATACAGTATTTCAGTGTTTTCACCACTTCAAATGAGTGCGACAATTTGAGAGGGACAGAATCACATTGCTGGTACCAGAAATGTATCCCAGATTTGTATAACGTGATTTGCAGTGGGATACTTATACGATCACCGTGCCTTTCTAGAATGGGTGTACGCCGCAAACTTGACCTGGCCAGCCGCCAGACAGAAGAGCTGGAGAAGACGATTGCACGGGCGCAGGCCAGCACGCAGGCGGCGCGCAGGGAGCATGCCGCACGTATGGCGCAACTGCACGCTTCGCGGGAGCATGTGCAGTTGGCAGCCGTCGAGTGCGCCCAGCTCAAGGCCAAGGGGCGTCGTCTCACAGCAACAATCTTCATAGAGTGAGTAGCAATCATCACGACTTTTTCGATGAGTAGATTAATTTATTTCAGATCCGGCAATCATACATTTTACAGTATTAATAGTCTAAGGATTGAAGGGCTAGAAATTCCTGGGCAGAGTAGAACTTGCTCTCGATCAATAGCTTTTTGAGTTCCACTGCAAATGTTAAACTACATTCTTCATCATTGATACATTGTGGCAGCTTATTAAACAGATCCATCGTCTATATTTTTTATTTTTCAAAGATGCAGGTACTGGGACTGATTAAAAATCTCATTAGTTCAATTCATAGCACCACATGCAAGATTTCAGCAAGCAATACCAGTTTAACTTCAATTTGCTTGTCAACAGTATTTAAACTAAGAATTAAGAAAAGATCTAGCATAAATTTAATGATTGCTGGGTGATTAACTATTATTTTAAAATTCCATTACTTCTGTTGTAAGAACCTTGTATATGCAGCATGGTGGGATGTGTTCCAAAGATAGGACCTCATGCGAAGAAAGAATTTAAAGGTTTTTTTGTTTTTCTGGTTATTCCACTGGGGAGCTGAAGCCAGGAAGCAAACGATGGAACAAGAACTAGACAGGAAAAATATGCCACCGCACCAGGATACGAAGCCAGCACTTCCCAATTGCTGGTCAGGTGCTCTACCAATAGAGCTACCCGGACACACCAATTAAGACATTGTGCTCCCAACCATGCATATTTAGTGCACCCCAACGAAAACTTTTTAACCTGACAACTGGCCCTTGCAGGTGGCTGTCGACTTGGCTAGCCAATTCGGCGGCGTGCTCAGAGCGGTTGCGCCTGCGGGCCGACACGCTCCGCGCGACTTACCGTCGCCTGTGTCGTGGCTTCGAGGCGGCGGCGCGGGCAGAAGCAGTTCGCGGTGTTGATGTTGAGCGGCTGCACATAGACTTAAACGACACCAAGCGACGTCTGCTCAAAGCCAACGACGATCTTAGCTCACTTAATGATGTGACAGGTTTGTATTTTTTTTAATTTAAAATTTTTTAAAATTTTGTACATTTTATGAACATTTTGGAACTGCTCAGCAATTTATCCCGAATTTGATGGACTTTCATTGCCCACATTTACGCAGGTCGCCATTGGCAGGTTGCAGCCCGGCACGTTAGCACGACGGAAACGATAAATTCCAAGCTTGCAGCGGCGCAGGCGCAGTGCAGTCGCATTGAGCAGCGCGTTGCTCGCACCAAGGAACGAGCACTGCAAGTCAGCGTCGAAGTTGATGCATTACAAACGCAGCTAGGTGTCCTGCGTCAGCTGCGAGAGAACTACAAGGTAAGTAGCCATGTGTCGGACTGGAACTATGATAACTAAAGCTTCGTGAACACAATTTGAGGTGCGTTGCTATATAAACGTAGAGATATTTTGGGATGATGAAATGACAGATAAGAAAATTTACAGATCAAAGCAAAAGAGGCAAAATTCACAAAATAAAGCCAGAAATTTGTGAATAAAGATAGAATAGAATAAAGAGAGCTCAAAAAGTTCAGAACAACTTAATTTAAAGGTTTTCACAAATTTGCAAAGTTTGGTGAAAAATATCAAATACTTTTGGCGGAGCAACACCAAAAAGTTTATACAAAATCTGAAAATTATCATACATTTTGAATGGTTACAAAACTATCTGTCAGATTTTTTCTGTAAAACGCAGAGGGCCTAAGTTAAAAATACAAAAATATGCTCTGCAAATTTGGTGTAAATCGGAGCAGGTGTTTGACCCCTAAAGCGCAAACTAAAATACAAAAAAAAAAAATCATGCAAAAGTGATTTTTTGGGGGGTAAGTGAAACAGAAGATTTACCTCCGTTCGTTTGGCTTTTCAACAAGATAGTTCTTTAATATAGTGAATATTTCTACAGTGTCCAAATTTTGAACTGAATCTGTTATAATCTGCAATACTTATCAAATACACCTTCTTGAAAATATTGTTATGTTAGCGCAGGACCCTATTCTGTAACTTTTTTTCAGTCAAATGAATGAGATTATTTGTTTATTAAAAAATGTGTTTCATTCAATTCCACTGAAAAAAGTTAGGTACAGAGTAGTGGTCCTGATGGTTAGTACCCGCGAAAATTGAAGATTCCCTGACCGGGTACACATTTTCGAGATGATAGTACGTGTTTATAATTTTAAAATACACTGCCCAAAGCAAGAATTTGCTATTTGATTTTGTACGACAAATAATAATAGTGCCGCATCTGCATCTTTCTAAACAAGTATCGCCTCCCAATTGTTTTCAGTGCCCAGAAGTTGACGACTATCTTCGCTTGAAGGTGGAGCTCGGCAGCTTGCGCAAGGAAATGAAGACATTAAGACGTCGCATTGCTGTCGAAAACGCAGGACAACCAAGGACCCAGGGCCGGAAAAAAAGAGTTTCAAAAGACTCAGGGTAATAATTTAATTCTCTTCTGTGCTATTCAAATTTTATTCACTGGACTAGAATGCCATTGTAGTCTGCTCAAATGAAAATCTCGTTTTGTTAATGCTTTTTTCTGACGTGAAACTTTGTAACACTGTCGAGTCTATTCAGAAAATTGCCAAGCTTTTGTTAGTTGTATGAGTGTTATGGAAATAAGAAACCGATATCAGCTACCAGTTTACTGCACAGATCATCTATATAATTCAGGATTTTTTTTTTAAATTATTCGGTATGAACGTGCAAAAATGAACTGGAGCTTAAAAAGAACAAAAACTTAGCTTACCAAAGCTAAAGTTGCTGGTTGAGAAAGATAAAGAGAGGAACAACTTTTTGGACGTTGCCTAATCAGATAAAGTGATCGTAACTCAGAGAGTCCCTACCAACCAGAAAATTAAGGATTCATAAAGAAATTAAAAAGTAATTGATGCATGTTTTTTTGCTATATTATAAAATAGCAGATTCATATGCCAGTTCCTGAATCTGGCGCATTTGAAACAATGAATATTACGAGGCAGAGAATTTTCACAAAACGTAACCCAGCCCAGCTAGGTTTCTCTCCTCTCTAAAAAGGTAAGATTCATTTTCATCCTATTTTATGCTTAAACAATAACTGTGCACATATTCACAGCAAAATAAATTCATAGCATAACGCTCACTAGCGCTTTTATTGCATCATTTCTGAGTCATACTCAAGATGTTTCAGTCAAATCGGCCAACTTCTGTCGATCATTGCACCTACTCGAAGTGATGCAACTTCAGACAGTTTATGAAATTGTGACCGCTTGTAAGAATCAATACTCAAAGTCGGAACCACAGATTAAAAAGAAGTAAGCACATATGACTGAAATGCTGTCAAGGTTTAATAATTTAAATAAACCTATCTGCAGTACTGGTTTCTTTTTGTATAGAAAGCAAAACACCTTGTTTCATAAAAATCTTGGCACAGTTACCTACACCCCTTGGGTGGTGCCCTCAAATGGATCTGGAAGGAGCAAGCTGACGACAAACATGAAGAGAGCAAGCACGATGCAAATCAGTAGGAGATACAACGGGGCAAAAATGACCATGGTAATAATCACCGAGCCCTCAGCGCTGGTGATGTCTTCAAGCGTTAATACGCTCACGACATGTTTTGGCATGGCAGTGTAACGAGGTTCAAAAAATGTGTTGAAAGTCAATTTGTGGCAGTTTTGCTTTAATGTGTCAGTTCTCATATGTTTTTAAAGGTGCCATGAAAAGCCAAGACTTCCTAAATCATTTTGCAAGCAAAATTCAGCTCTGGAAAATGTCAGGGTGGTTAAAATTAAAACTCAATGGTGACATTTTTTTTTGGCTTTTACTTGTTTTGTATGTTTGAACTTTTAGTGCTTCAACATCATCTTCAGAGATGGAATTTGTGAAACAAAACACATGGGATATTATCTCTCGACTTTAACTGAAAAATAGTTTCTATAAATTATTACGCTTATTTTGATCATTGTAAATGATGATTCTTTATTTAATGATTCGATACTAAGTTCAATAAAATGGCTAAGGTTTATTCAAAAAAGTGTCCAATCATGAAAAAACTAAAAGAAACACTACAGATTTGGTGGTAATTTTAGGTTGGCTTTGGCATCATTTGCTGAACCCCTCCAGTCCACTACATTGAGGGATTTGTATATTGCAGTAATCCTTGCGATGGCCCTGCGCTGGTCTAGGCTCTCCCAGGTAAGCGCCTTGAATAACTCGGCCGGTTTCGGGAAGGTCCCAAAAGAAATTTGTAACGTACTCCTCCCCGTACGTGCCCTTTTACTGCATCCTATCGAATTTGTTAGAGTTTGACATCATGTGTAGACAATGCAGAAGAGCCTTATCCTGTGCCCTATGCCTTCTTGATCGCGGCATCCCAGGCTTCATTCAGTGCACAATAAAATGCCGACTATTCAAAACTAGAGGGTTTATTTCAGATGTTTAGAATTTATTTATACATTTACACATACTTTCGATAACCTACTTATTTCAAACTTTATTTTCTTTCTGTTATTTTTGTTGTTACTCGGTAATTTTCCTTTGTCTCCTATCGGTTGCATCTTTAAAGCAAAGTTGTATATTTAAACTTTAAAGCATTTGTTCACAGCAAAGACTAGCTCACAGGTTGAATTTTTAAACATGGAGATAAAACACGTGGTAATATTCTGGGCTGGCGATTGGTTAGTATTTTGTAGCCTCGCACCGGTTCTTCTATATCCACCATATTGTATTTTATTTCATGCGGGTCGCCGGCGGTGCGCACATGGGAAGGGATCTCTTCGATGCAAAAGTGAATTCATTTCCTACTTTTTCTTCTCGGGAACATCTAGAACAATCTAGAATGTACTCGGGGTGGAATCCTGCATATTAATCACACCTGAAGAAAGAGAGTGGGACGAAAGTAATTCTGCAGCCATTATCAGAGGTTAGTAGGTAATATCATAGTGGTAATATCGGGCTGAATTGCACTGCAGCCATTAAATTGGGAATATTAATGTAGCCTCAGTTATCACCATAAAATTCCTATCTTTTTATACTTCCGCCGAAATCTCTGCTCTTAAGTTTCTGCTAGCGAATATGGCATTAATGGTTGAAAACTATTTTAACAACATCTGTCCGAAATCATAAACTTGAGTTGAAGAGTTTCATAGCATGCTCCTTGGCAGGTTGACATCTTTTCGTATGAAGTGTGCCTAGCGGCGACCCGGCAGGAAAAAGGATGTGCTAATTTGATAGCATGGGGGGGCCATAGCCTGAACACAAATTAACAGATTGCAGTTAGGATATTAATTGATAAAGTTGCTAGCAACACTCCTGCAACACATAGCTATTGTGTGCATTACAATACTTTTTTTCTCTCTTAGGCCCAGTACCTACAGCAAGAGGCGCAGGCCAGGATACGACCCGAGTTTGAAGAAATCTGGGTGGCGAGTCAGGGCGAGGCCCCCTTTCAAGACAACACAAATTACTGGGGAAATGTCTTGCGTGTGGCCCAAGGCTTTGGTTTGCTGCATGCAACATGCTCATATTATAAATGCAAAGTAGCGTACGAAATTTTGCAGGGCAAGTTGCTGAAAAGAAGCATTTTGGCCAATTGATACTTTTTAATGAAAACCATATAAATGCCTGTTTCCCATGAGTTCTCTTGTTGGCAGCCCTGACCCAGCCCAGGACTGCAGTAGATGCAGTTGATGGAACAGGTAATTTTGTTTGTTAGGTTCGATTGGTGTTATAGTTATGAAGAATCATCCAGTCTTCCAAATGAAAATTGATCAATCCTAAAACACTCTAATTTTGATTCACTGGAAGTATCAGTTGGTCAGCCCAAGCAATAAAAAGAAATTGTTATTCTTTAAATGACAGGCAATTCAAGCAATTGAAAAAGAACCCAAAAGAGCCTAAGGGTGTTTGACTTGATTTTATTTGAAATCTGAATCCTGTGCAGCTGATATATTTGTAGAAAAACAAAGTGAGCTGGTTTTTTCCATTGTGACTCTTTCCCACGCAGCTACATCCATCCCAGCCACTAAGCAGTCGTCGGGTGATTTCAATACACTGCAGGTAGATTAGTACAAACATGGGTTTTGCAACAAAAATACTTACTTTTCTCCAATTGGGGAACATTCATATTTTTTTGTGAATGGCTTGAAGTGTATGTACGAGGGTTGCAAATCAAAAACTGAGGTTTCTTTGGTGGGGCATACCAGGTGCTAAGAAAGACATAATTCCATTAGTCAAAATGTCTAAAGCTCAAATTCAACACGAGAATCTCCTGCAACTCTCTGGGGAAGGAGAAGCTGATCAAATAAGTTTGCAAGCCGGCCCATAAGTAGATTATTTTCCACTACCTGAGCAATAAACCCAGATAACAACGGCCGAGAAAAAATCCGGTCTGTAGGTCGATAATCATATGCATCAATTTTCCGTGAATAATTGTTATCTCTCGCAAGCTTCTCGCCTTCATGAAATATCAGTAATATTGGTAAAAAATGTCGAAAAAATAACCCTGAAAAAACCCTCAAAAGTTCCTATTTTGTCCTATAAGAAACACACTTCTCTGTTCCTTCTCTTCCAATTTTAAGAAGACATTTTTTTCCCCAACTCAGCTTTATTCTATTGTCTCCCAATAAAGGCAGACATTCGATCCAGCTCTTGACCTTGTTGATGGCTAACGTGTGCAGGCAAGTCGGCAGTAACAAGTACGAGAAAAAAGTTGATAACCGATGCCGGTTACTTTGGTGCAGCGAGAAAGATTTCTATGGCCAAAACAGCAACCGTAATATCAATAGAGAAATGCAGATTTTCTGCCATTGTGACACATAATGACATGCTTATGAACTTAACTGTATTAGGTGTGTGTTTGATGGGTTTGTTATTTTTCAAGTGCATGGCATTTTCTCAGTACCTATCTATCTCTACATATAGTATTCCAAGGTGCCTGCTCGAGAGAATACATTTTTTGAGTGGAACATGGCCTACGCGACTTCCGGACAATATTTGTGTCTTATTCCCTTCCACTCAATCTCGTCCTTATTCTATAGTTTCAGGTGGTAAATAATCAGCACCGAACAAGATTTGAACCTCCCGGACGTCTCGGTCTTCATGAAGCAGTATGAAATATGCTTGTATGATATTCTTGAGATAATAAATGAGTGTGATTATTTTGATAAATAAAACAAATATGTTGTCATTCTATGGCCTATGTTGATTATCTCCAAAATTGGTCCTGGCTCCTCTTCCTTTTCCTATATACTGAATTTTGTATGTCACCAATATTTCCCAAAAACGGTAAGAAAATAAGTGGAAATTGGTAGCCAACAATTATTTTATTGACTCAAAACAGTGCCTGAGGTTATGGTGGCCTGCGGACATGGACAGCGGCACTGACTTTCGCTCAAAATTGGCTTTAGTATCAGGAGAGTGAAATGAGCAAGGAGGTATTTGCTTCAGCTCTTTGTAGAACGCCTAAGGGCTTAAACTTTTGCCGCATTTTGACTATCTGTATCAAGGAAGTATAATGAGCGAGGAGGTCTTTGTATAAACTTCGTCGCATTTTGGCTATTTGTACCAGGGAAGTATAATGAGCGAGGAGGTCTTTGCATCAGTCTCGTTTTGTAACTTTATATTTGGCCCATTTGTATCAGTAGAGTATAATGAGCGTCTTTATCTCCAGAGTGCCCGAGGGTCTTTGAAGACATATTTTTGAGCAAAAATAAGCGTTTAATACCAGGAGAGTATAATGCGCAAGGAAGTCTACGCAAATCACCTTACCGTGACAATTTATCAAATTTATGAATTACAGTTGCCGATAAATTTAAAAGGATTCGGAACTCACAGACTTGAGGTTAGGATATTTAATGTTAATTATAGAATTCAAACACAATTCCAGTTTTATTTCACAATATCATACATGTGTACAGAAACAGTGAGAAATAAACAAATTGCTTCATGAAGACAGCGGCACTCCTCAGGTACACAGTTACTGATTTGACCGGCTCCCCACCCGGTCAGTAGGTAGAACGGTTCAACGAATACATGGGCTTATTGAAAAAGGCAAGAAGAAAATCAAGTGCATTACAACCAAAAATTATCCTATTAATTATCCTATGTTCACTACTTGCATTGTTGAATGCGAGGGTGATGATGAAGTACTAGGATGGAAGGAAGGGAAAGCCAGTGCCAATCTACTCATGCTGACGAGCACCATGGGGACCACCTGCTTTACGTACCTTTAAGAGAACGGTACAACTAGAATGACAGGCTTCCTCTGCAAATCTAAGCTAAAGGGACATTGATACAAAAGTTGAGTGAAGATGTACGAAGTTTCATCCCTTCGACCTCTCTCCCGTATGTAGCTGGTCATGTGTACGATGGTCACCTATCCAATGGTCTACCCAGCGACTTATACTTCAAAGACACTGGAACTGAAAAGATGGGTTAAATAAAAAAAACAACTAGTAACTTTTATATTTGTATTTTTTAAAACGTCTCATTTGTGCATCAATGGTAAATTTACAAAGCATATCATAGAGTTTGTACGTTTCATTTTTACACAGTAAAGTATAGCGTTGAGAAAAAGTATAGTTTAGAAATTGGGAATGATTTTACATAAAATATCGTTTAACAGGGTGCGATGACAGCAGCCGTTCGCATCTATATACATACAAACAGTTCACTGGCCTAAGTGAGATATATGCAGACCCAGTTGATGGCACAAAACATTATAAAAATAATTTTTTATGTTAAAAAATTATTTTTTCTTTGCTATTAACAATGTGCAAAGTTTCGATGAAGACAACAACCTTTAAATTGACACCATGGCAACATTTTTGTTTTCCAATAAATAACAATCATTTTTTTTATTTTTTTATTCACATTTTTGTTATAAAAAATAAATAACTTCAATACCTAAACGTTACTTACTCCTTTCTTTACCGAGCACAATGGCCCTAAAGAAAGAAAGTGCACCTGAGACAATAAAATATCACCATGGCAAGCAATTTTCTTTTGATGTTTCGTATTCGATTGAGGTCACTTAGTATCAAAATGTGTTTCGTTTCGCAACGAATGAGATAGCTTTACGTCGCCCACCGACGAAATGCTTTGTGCTTTCATCAAACTAAAGAACGGCTCTCGGCATGAGAAACACCGGGCCTATCTGGGAGATAAGAAATGTAGGCTCAAAACACTTAAAACACAGGGTTCGACCATCTGTCTGATCACAGCGATCGACTAAAAATAAATATATCAAAATTTTATCAAAAAGAAACAGAAAACAAACGGTAGCTTAAACTAAGAAAAAAAGTTCAACACTCTCGACACATTTCGAGACGTTCTTTGAATTGTCATAGCAACAGCTGGAACAAAAGTAATGTCGCTGAACGCGTATTGCTTGGTAGTCCGTTGGTTCTCGTCGCCAAGACTCTCTTGATATGATGATCGCCAGGTCGCTAACGACGGACAGAATCACGACATGCACACTTTCTAAAACGGACGATAGAAAAATGTCGAAAACTTGACCGGCTATGCCGGCTTGACATATAACTTTATTGTACTACGCGTAGACTTAGGTACATAATTTACACTGGACGCGAGAATCCGGTGTTGGCGACACGGACCTCGCCGCTACAGAAACGCACCGCTGAATCTAGATTAATTTTCCATCGGTTTTCTAGTTTTTTTTTTCAAATAAATACGATCAGTCACTGTGCGCGGTGCGTCCCCCGCTTACGAGGCCGCGTCCACCGCGATCTGCGCCCGCTTCATTCGTGCGAGTTTGTGTTCCCACATTGGCGTCGGCGGCGCCGAAACGGCTAGGCCTTTGCGCGGGCCACGGGATGGTCGCGCTGGCGGTTTCGTTTCCTGGCTCTTATTGCAGTCACTATCAGGGTCTCGAAAAGAATGCACCAAACAATCTAGGTAATAACCCCCATTGCCATCAAAAGTACAACCCTGAGTACTGAACTACAAGCAATCGGCCAGCAGTTGTCGCATCTCTGACCCAGCAAAGCACAAGGCAATCCTCCGAATAATTGATCGAGATATTTTACAAATTTTCTTGCAAAATGTAGTTATAGGGCAGCAGCGATGGAGGGTACCCACACTCGTTGTGGGACAGAGAAGCCACCACAGAAGGCCTCACAGACATAACAAAATTGGCATTCTTATATGGACTGCAAACAGAAACCGCCACGCAAGCCCCTGTCGCCCTATGGCAAAGACCTGACCCCCACAACCGCCGACCTAACCTAACACCGGCTGTACAACGTCGTCTACTACTTGGGGTCCGCGGCAGATGCGGTGGCTGCCTGTAAAGTCACTCGATACCGGTTATATGAGCGGTAGGGCGCACGCCTCAAGTCATTGTCGTCATGCAGCCGCGTGACGTGCGCAACAAGGTCTTCGCCCCGACCCATCAGCCAATCGGTGCACGCTGATGACTGCGCCGACGACACGTTGGACCGTGCCCATGAGGCGTGCCACCGACGGAACCGCCCGCCCAGCCGCAGAGATACTGCCGGGTGAGTCTAGAAGGCGAGGGGAGATGGAGGTTAGCAACAAATAAAAGTGATTTTTTTTTTAGGTCTACTTGGGCTTTAAGAGCTGTGGATGATTAAAATAAGTAGAAATGCGGCTTCTGCCAGCACTGTAAAAAAAATGGGATGCTCAAAGCGGTTCTACCACACAGCAAATATTGCATTGACTAGGAAAGCCACAGGAGCCAAATAATTAGGAATCTTATGCCTACTAAGCTGATGAGGTCTTTATTCTTCCTTTTAGTCCACATTTTAGCCCCAGGGAGTTATCGCAAGCCCCACTTGGCAGATGCAACCCTTCCCTAAACGCATTTCGACAAACACCAAACTGGGCAGAAAGACATTTAACTGCGACACTCACCTCCTTTGCCTTGGGCAGCGCGCGCCGCTTGTACATGTAGTTCTCCTTGCTGACGACATAGGAAACGCGGTACGAGTTGATGCTGAACTTGCACTGCGTGTTGTCCTCGGCAATCAGGCCCGGGATGGGCTCGCCAAGCCGGTTTTCTGCGCAGCCGGCCTTCTCCGAGTCTGAGTCCGTCTGGAATTGAGCACGGATCACGGTTAGATTCAATTGTCTGGCTTTTGACGTATGGGAATTTCATCTTTGTAAGAAATTGCTGTCATTTAAAGCATCTATTAAAGCTGAGCAACTGATCTATCTATCTTATAGAGGATAGGAAACAAATATTGGTGGTTTTTTTTTTTCACGAATACAGTTTTTGCAGCTTGGAACAACTCTACTAGCTATTAAACAGTGGCCAGAATTTTTTTTTAGGGAAATACAGAAGCTCACGGTCGGCAAGGTTACCAACATGGTTGTGGAATAAGCTGCCGTGTCACCAGTTCCTATCAATTTCAGTCTCTATAAGTAAGCAACCTAGAATTAAAATCAAATGAAAACCGTACCATGACATTTTCCTGACAAGTACAGCTCAACACTTTGTTGGAGCCCATGCACATGAGGGCTGAGAAAAGGCCAATATGGCACCTATGGTCAATTGAAATCACAGCTCTTAGTCAAGAATCTGTAAAACACTAGGACAAGCCACCGAATCTAATCAGAGAACTGTTGTGAAAACCTACCGTTGACTTTAGTCGACTGTCTTTGTCCTTATCCCCGGCGCTGTCCTCCTTGTCTTTTTCGGAGTCTTCCTTGTCCTCCCGAGCCGGCTTCATCCACGTCTGATCGTCGTCAAACTCGCGGCTCTCCTTGCCCGACCGCTGCTTCCACAACCGCACGTTGCGTGGCAGAAACACCGCCTTTCGTCTCCGTCCGCCACCGGTCACCGAGTCCAGCTGCAAGCAAATCGGGGGTTAGTCGACGGAGCCAGAAGGTGCACTCGAGACACGGGGCGAGCTCATAATTCTGTTTGCTAATCGAATTAATGAGACTGAATGTTATTACTTGGGAGTGTGTCAGTGAGCCAAAAGACTGGATAACTGCATACGAGCAGGAGGAAAGGAAATAAAGTTATTCACTCGACTGTTTTATTCTTTCAGTTTGTTGTTGCTCCACTATTATTTACTTCTCCCAAATTCCGTAAATTACCTTTACAATATCTTTGCTCCAAATAAAGACCTTCCCTACACTGAATCGATTACGAGGTGTCTCCCTTATCCATTAGAAGGGCTTTAATTACATTTGGTAAGTATTAGCAGCTTTTGAATTCCATCATGGCCCTAGCAACTGTTGTTGTGGCAGCCAGTTAATAAAACCCCTGTAAAGGCCCAGGTTTAATATCGGAGAAACCATCAGCCAGTCACAGAGTTACCGTCCCTGGGAGGCAAAGTGCACGTCAAGCCTACCTCGTCACCCTCTTCGCCACTCATGTCGAGCAGGTCCTCATCGTCGCGCGTGTCTTCGGCTGCTCGCGCACTCGCGTTAGCGGCGCCCACCGCATCCAGCCCGGCGCCAGCATACCGTTCCACGTACGTGCTCCACTTGTCCACTTCGGCCGGCGCGTCGGGCTCTTCCGGCTCTGTCTCCAGCAGCTCCATCGTCATCTTGCAGTCGTGCTTGAACTGCGGCGATAAGGGGACAAGTGTTACGAGTTTGCCTTTGGAGCAAGCTGCCAAGGACCATTATGGCTACGTTCCCAAAGAAATTAGAAAAAATATCTTACTGTTTTTAAAACATACATTAAAAACTGTTTAATCCCTATATCAGCAACTGATTCTTTTGTCTAAGCTAGTAATAAACTACATGAAAAGAGTCCACGGTTGTTGTAGTGCTTGCCCTCAGCTCTCATAATCTTGCGCACACAGGGCCACCCTGCGAAAGCCTTCTGCCACTCTCTTCCACGCAGGGAGCAAAATGCGAGAGCAACAGAGACAGACGCAGTCTCCCTAGCGAATTAGGTTACATCATCGGGCACTAATAAACCTAGACCTACGGCTTATTGATTGCAGGTTTGGTACAGAAATCCCGAATTTAGCTAACATTTATTTAGATCATAGCATATTTTGTACAATTCCTGTTGCCTAAATCCTCAATCCCATGAATGCCTTATGGTTAAAACGAAGACAAACCTAGATTTAGTTACGTCAAGCTTAGTTTAGCTGGGTAATTTTTTTGAAACCAACTAAAAAAAATTAACTGCACATTGAAACGATGTCCAAACATATATATATATATTTTTTTTTAGCTTTGCTTCCTGAATTCGGACCCAAAATTTCGTTAAGTAGATCTAGGATCCCGTTCCAAGCAAATTGGCCACTCACCACGACAATGCGGAAGCTGTTCTCGTCGGCAAGTGCCTGCTCTGCGCGGCGCTGGTAGGCCGCCTCGAGCGCGGCTCGCTGGTGCGCAGTGGCGCAAGGCCCACCGGCTCCACCTCGCCGCCGCTCGGCGTGCAGCAACTCCACACACTCGTGGCACATCTCGTCTGACACCAGGTGTTGCAGCTGCCGCACCGCGTAAGTCACCACCTGGGCAAAGTCAAAGCATGCTCGGGTCAGTTTTGGCTCGGATGCACTGGCACATACAGACTGGGAATTGCCAGAATGGGCCAAGGTGCAGGGGTAGATAGTGGCTAGATTCAGGGATGGAAAGACTAGAAATCATTTTTGCTAACTGATCCATAGCAATTAAAGTGCTATTTTTTAAGTGCCTGGCATAAGATGGAAAAAAGGAGTAAATCAATTTTGATAAGCACATAGCTTTGTGTGGCACACACGTAACATGAGCTGAGCAAGGAACTTGTGTGAAACGTTTTAATAAACACGAAGCAAAATATTGAGATCTTTGAACTGTCGAGTCTGGACCTGTGGAACGCTGTTTTTGTCATTGCCCTCAGCTCTCATAATCTTGAACACACAGGGCCACCCTGCGAAAGCCTTCCGCCACTCTCTTCCACGCAGGGAGCTAAACGCAAGAGCGACGGAGACAGATGCAGTCTCCCTAGTGAAGTAGTTAACATCATTGGGCAGAAACGCTTAAAATGCAGGTGCAATCCATCTGCTTACCTTGTCGAGGGTGAAAGCGTGGTAAGCGTGAATGCCGAACATCTCACGTAACGTGTCCTCGTAGGCGTTGCTGTCCATGTTGCCATCCAGCACGTTCTTCACCATGTCGAGGAATGCAGGGTAGTAGTCCTCGACGGCAATCTCGCTCTTTGGCTTCAGCCTGCAACGTGATAAGCAGACCACAGGTTGGAGAAGGGTTGGCAAGAGGGCAAGAGGTATCTAGAAAACTAGCATTTAACCCTCGTTTTAAATGAATTTCAAGAATTTAATTTCATGTCGTTTTCCTACGAGTAAAAAATTTCAAAATTAGTTACTCAGCAGCCCTATTTAATCACTAGCTAGCAGGAAAAGTTGGTATTTTAAACCATACAGAATTAGATAAAAATTGTATGAGAGAGCTACACACCACACATAGATAGGGAAACATGCATGCTTGGTCACACATTTATCTAGTATTCGCACTGTTCCTAGTTAAGGTAGATCCCTAATTAGGCTTGGTTTACATTTACTGAATCTTTATCACAACAAGAGTTAGTAAGGTGAATCGAGATAGAGAGCGTAACGTACCTGAGCGCGATTGCTGTCGACTCTTTGCGCTCGTGCGAGTTCTTGCGCTCCTCGGCCGCCAAAACGACCGCTCGTTCCAGCATCCGCGTGAGTCGGTCACACAGGATCTGATGCAGCCGCAGGAAGATGTACCAGTGGTTGTTGGCCACAAACAGGATGTACGACTCGTCCTGCAACAAACAAGCGGGTAAGTTAAGCTCTGGCATTACTTTTTTAGAAGTACTTGAACCTATCACAAAGCTAAAAAGTAAACCAAAACAGAGCAAAACCATCTACCATCTATTATCACCATAAAACAACTGTTTGATGGTTAGTAAATATGACGATGCCATTAACTGTGATTCCCCTCAATACTCAATATAACAGTCCAGCTTGGCTGACAAATCGCACAACATCCCGCCAAACGGAAAGGCACTTACAGGATGCACTCCTGCAAGGTCGTTGGGCGTTGGCGACGGACTGCGATCCTCGCGTTTCACCTCCTTCTCCGCCGTCGCAGCGGTGGGCTGCACGGTGGTGGTCTGCTCCTCCTTCACTGCCTCCGCCTTGCACTTGGCGTTGCTGCCTGAGCTGGAGTTAGGGCACGCCTCCATGTCCACGTCTTCTTTCTCATCTGAAAGCAAACGCAATACCAAACGCGGTCAGGAAAGAGTATTTTTTAACAAATAGAGGATACAAGTTGTGAGTGGAAATTCTTACAACTATTGTGCAGCCAAATGAAACCATGCAAATTCCAAACAGATTGTAAGGCAAACAGACACTCCCTTAACAGATATTACTTCTCATGAGATCTTTGAGAACATGATTTCGGACTACATTTTCTGTACTATGCATCTGCAAGTAAATTTTAACTTGCTGATTATTTTGAATTACTAAAAATTAACTCGCGATTCCATTAGCAATCGAAGTGTTTTTCCATCTTGTCACAAGGGGTTACAGGGGATGATCTGAAGTTTCAGTTTACAATTTGAAAACATAATAACAAGCTTAATCGATCTTAAATAATTATCCAGCAATCTCTTTAGGTAAAATTTAAATTATTTCAGCTCAAACAGCCGACTCACCGTCATCATCGCGCTCGTCGTCAGAGAGCTCCTGCCGCGTGTGGAAGAAGAGATCGGGTATAAACTGCCTTAGCAGCTGCTTGATGCGCTGCTTGTCCTCTTTCTGGACGCCTGTCTGCCGCTTTACGTGGTGGATCAGCAGGTTGGCAGCGTCCGCGATTATGGACTTGTCTTTGTAGGGCAGCACTAAGTGAGGCCCTGACGTGCCAGCGCCAGACGGACCGCCCTCAGACTCCTCCGCCTGCTCGTGGCGCTGCAATAAAGCAAGGAAAAACGTTGACACAAAGGAAACGGTGCGTTGAGAGAGCAGGTTTCGGGTTGGACCAGCAACGATGATTTCCATGCAGTGTTTTATGCTGCACCGTTAATCCCATAAGACAAAGCAAAAATTATGGCAATTGATGGGTTTCACATTAGGACAGCTTCCAAAACGGACCTTGGAACCACGCCTGCCACAAACAAAGCGATGCCAATTCAAGTGATCTATGCTCATACTTTGTAATATACCTTCTGTCAATTAACCTTTATCGAAAAGTTGTCAAGCTCCAACAAAGTCAATCTTAAGTTTTCTAATTTAAAAAATGTTTAGTCATGCTTTTGAACGATCAGTAGACTCACCTCGTCAAAGATCGTCTCGATCTCATTCAACAGGCTCTTGGAGCGCAACGCCTTGACATCGGTCTGCTTGAAGTTGATGCCCTGGTGGTCGAGCGACTTGAGGTAGTACTTCTCGTTCTGGTCGCGCCACACCTTGTTGAAGCCCTTCTGCGCCTCTCGCCATTCCTCCTCCTTGGCCTTCAGCCGGCGAACCACCACTGGCACGGCCACCAGCGGGTTCTTCTTAAGACCCTCGATTATGTCCAGCGCCTTGTCACCGTACACCCTGCACATGGAAACACGACAGTTGTAGTCGCAGGGAGGCTTTCAGAAGCTGGCTTGACAAATAACAAGAACTGCTGGGTTTTGATCACATTGGCTGATGTAACATGAATTCAATTCTGCCAAATTTCTTAAGGGGTTGATAATTTCTCAGTTGTTTGAGCATTCAGTAGTTTGATTTTACCTTAGTAATTTCATGAATGAATCAAGTTGACCAAAGCAGTGAAAAATTTAAATGATCTGATGGTTATTCCAGAGTGTTAATATGCTCGTAGCAGTAAACGGGTTAGATGAGAGCGAGGTAACAATGAGCCAAGAACACGCCATATATCCACAGCACTGGCAACAGGCTACAAAGCTTCTGGATTCTTTGCTACTCAATTCTTCTAGCCGCTGCATTATGCACTCACCGTTTAAGCGCGCGCTGGTGAATCGTGGGCGAGAAGCCGCCGAGGCAGTCATCCAGTCGGAACTTGTTGACCTCGTCGGGCGACAGCCGCTGCAGCTTCTTCTGGATGCCTTCGAGCACGCGAATAGTGGCCGCGTTGGTCTCGATCACGACGTCCAACTGAAAGTCAAGTCAAGCAGGAGCCGTCAGGCAATGTGTGGTGGAGAGCGTCGGGATGACCAATGGCAGACTATCTCAGGTCAAACGTTAAGAAAGCTCTCATTTGGATCACTGATTTGAATGTGACCCTTTGCATGTACCAATAACTACTAGTGCAATAAACACGTATTATTATTATTAAATGGATCTAGTTCAGGCTGTGCCATTGCATATTTTAGTTTATATCAAGCCAACCACCCTCTAGTTGAATTATCTATAAAGGTTATTTTTTGCACCATGACAGGCAAAGTCAGTCTCGAAAATCAAAGCTAACTTATAAATACAACGCATTTATTCTGGGAGATACAATCCATTAACAAGACACTCTTTTGTTTTATAATCGTTAGATTACTAGGGAAATGACAATCTGGCGGTAGTGTTTAAGTGGGAAACGATAATGATGACAACATGAAAATATGAAGTTTGCCAAAGCCAGAGTGAACTTCTAGCTAACTATAAATAGCATTGTCGTTTTTGGTAGACATATGTAATAAATAAATTCATATTGTAATGGCCTGGTTACCTCGAACCGCTCGTCCTCGCAGCGATAGATGTACTCCTCGTACTGCGTCTTGCGGCTGGTGACGAACGTGGAGTCCTCGGACCACGTAGGGAAGGAGACCCACGTGTCGTTGAGCACCTCGCGGCACAGCGGCGTACGACCAGAGCACTTGAGGTGGTCGTACGTTTTGGGCAGGGCGCAATAGCTGGCACCGAGCCGCTTGCAAGTGGTGTAGTCTGCAGCAGAAAGTGATGCCAAGAGTTTTAGCTTACTACTGCGTAGAGTTTATCTTCGTTCTTTTGGTGGTAATGACATGAAACCACGATTGTGTGGTTTCTAGGCGCTATCTATTTCCAAGTCTATCTATTATATTCTTCCCTTTAAATTATTTCCAACAACAGCATGTTTGAAATTGAAAACTTATCACTTAAACAATCAAATGTTTTCGATCTACTTCACTCGGATAAGGTACTTCTGATTGACTTGCACTCGGCAACCAGTAATTGCAGCTCTTGCTATATTTAAATTAATGTCATCCATGAAGTGCATTTAGGTTATGTGGCTGACTTAGTGTACCATTTATGTATTTGACTACGGATTTACTCGCTTTAGGGGCAATTCCAGTGTACATTTCACAGCAGAGAAGGCAATTGGTAGTCCAATGAAAACAAACAAATGTGCTAAAAGTTACTTTCACATTGATACAGTGCAAACTTGGAGAGCTAGAGTTGACTCACGCATTCCCCAAGCAAGGCCATAGTTTGTAATCTGAGATCTGGATGGCTGTGTCTTGAATTGCCTGCTAGTGTTGATCCTCTTTGAGAGAGATTGCTTCTCATTTCTTGAATGCATTTTCAAAAATGCTCAAAAACAGTTTTTCCTAATGTTTTTTTTTTAAGTTAAAAAAGAAAATGATTTTGGTGTAATATACCCACGACTTATTTCCAATAGTAACCTTTCTTAAACTTTCCAACTCCCGAGAAAAAATTTCAGCAAGCCACAGTTAAAGTGAGATTTTTGTTTGAAAAGCACTGCCACGTTGATTCCATCTGTGTGAAATTCAAAAAGATCACAAGCCCTATTTTTTAAATTTAGAACTATATATTGTTCTGATGTAAGAAATCACAAGCCACCAATTTTTTTGGCAACAAGAATTCACTGATAAAACTAAAAAAGAATCAATATAAAGCTAAAATATCTAACCTAGGAACCAGGTCCAGATCCTAAAATCTGTAAGTCTTTGTAAAAAGCCCTTAAAGAAAAACACCTGTATAAAATATGCTCTTCACATCTTGGTACCTCTCTATAAAGCCAATATTGCCAGCCTGAACTTAGGAAATGCATCAATTTTTAAGTATTAGACAAGGTGAGATAACGCAAGGCACCTGCTTTGTAGCTACCCCTTAACCTTGCTGTATATTTGATGTAACTGCACGAAATAAGTTTGAATAAGCATGGAGTGCATGCGCTTCGTTATCAATGAATAAATGTATTAATTAATAAGCAACTTGCTGTGCAGTTCGATTAAACAAGCGGGCAGTCCTAATGTTTTGTTTTTTATTGTTTAAATAAAAAATACGAGCTAAAAAAGCTGACAGGCCCTTTCGAGTGGGCGTAAGGTTATTGGAGAAAATAGAGAATTTAAGAAACAAGCTAAAAACTTAGCCGATGTTCACTTACCGATCTCCATAGCCAGATCTCCGGTAGGCCTGTCTGCCCTAGCGACGCTGTTGGGCACAGTCTCGATGAGATGGTGTCCTTGCCCTTGCGACATCACCATCTCCGTGTAGCCTACAAACTCCTTGAACCACCGGAACAGCTCTGGGAACTTGCCCAGGAATGGAGTAACTAGCAGCACCAGTTCCGAGCGTGAAACCACCTCGTGGTTGTAGATTGTGATGCACCGGAGGAAGTTTTCGTAAACGTCCTGATTTTTAAGACCTTTTCGGATCTGAAAGAGAGCAGGTAAAGATACGTGTTTGGTTAAGATTGTGACAGCATTAGCAACAAAGACTATTCATTCCAATTTTTGTTAAATTTTTAACAGAATGGAAAATTAAGCAACTAGGTACTTTTGAAGCACTTACCTATAAATTCTGATATTTTAACCACTTGAGATTGGAATTTAACGCATCGATAAAGAGTGAATGCTTGCATTTAAAGCAGTTGCAATGAACTCAACCCTGCCTATGGTAAATTTTAAATTTCCCAGTTAAAAAGTTTGCAGATATTTAAAGAGTCATCTCCTTGGGCACAGCCAATCAGATACTTCTGTTTTAATCTTACCAAGACATTAATTTGTTAGCTAGACATTGAAAAACTGGCCCTAAGTAGAACGCCATTGATTATGGCTACATTTCAAAAGTTACAGTACAATCTACTGGATGATTTAGGTCCAGTGGCTATCAGAATTTTTCTGTGGTGAGAGTAGGTTTTCAACTCCCCTTAAATAATGTGTTGCTGCTAGAGTAGTAAGAATACTGGCTCTGCCAGTATACAAATCCAAAAAGTCCAAAAATCTAAAAAGTTTTGGCATTCTACCTTTGTCAACACCAGCGAGCTCAACCAAAGAACCAAATCTATCAAACACAACACCATGCTCCAATATTTATATGCATTGAAAAATGTGTTAATTGTGTCAGGTAAGAATAGAAGAAAAATACAAAATTCTATTTTTGATCATTGGACTGCAATTAAATTCATTTCGGAGTAGAACATTCCTTGATTTTGAGAAGACTTGCAGGTTGCGTCATGGATGGAAGTGCTATAAGTGCATACTGTGTCAGCACAATAAGGTGCATTACTTAACCTTACACTAATTACAAAACACCCGAAAACTAGTGATATGAAAATTAGCCCCATTTAAGTGCAAGCTATTGTAGTTTGCAACCATTCATGCAATTAACACGTATATTAATAGCAGGTGAAGTGTGAAAATAGCAGTAAATATGTCATTTAAATGTTATCTGTCAATTAGTTACATATATATAAAGATTTGCTGCGCTTACAATTGCATATCAAAACAGAACACAAAGCCAAAATAAAAGAAAAAGATGAGTAATTCTGCATTTTAATCTAAAACTTTGTATACCTGTAAATGAGTAGCACACAAACCATAAACCAAACGTGCAGGATTGCCAAAGCACACACCAAAGTGACATGCAAAACAAAAACCAACCCAAAGTTCACAAAAAACAAGAAGTGCATATCATCGATTGTGAAGTGTTGCGCACATGGCGGCGTTCGTACTTTGTCGAAAAATGCATAGTCGTTCAAGCTGCCGTATTTCCCAGCCTCGGCGAGCGAAACGTCACGCAACGACGCTGGCTTCTGCTTCTTTGACGGCGGCGGGCCGTGATCAGCCCCCGAAAACGAGGGTGACCGTTTCACCTAGACGGAACAACGTTGCATTGAATGGGGTGAAGCGTTGGCAGCACACATTGTCTAGATACACACTTGAAATAAAATAAATCTGACTGCCCAGACTGAACCTAAAAATAATCTTTTTAAGAGACCGTCGAGCGCTAACAAGATTTTCGAAGCAATTGCATATATTTTTTGTCACATAATGCTGGTGTTGCTGGCCTTTGATGCTATAACCATATGGTAAAATTCTCATTCGCATTGCTATATTTGCCTCATTTGGCAAATTTCGATTTCCGCTAAAATTACGAGTAGTTTATCTTAATCTTGGTAGTAAAGCAAAGGTGGCAATTCAAATAGACGCACAAAGAAAAATTAAGTTAAGCCTCGGAGCCTCAGCCAATCACAGTGTTTTTAGATTTTCATGGGTTGTCACTATTTTATAACAACTTAAACTTCCAAATTTACAGAGATCACGTTTTAACCCCGCTTTGTGGGTCTGGCTGCTGGGAAGTTGCACTTCTCTCTTTTCTCCTTCTAAAGCAATATCTATTAGGAGTTCAGATGATTTTTAATCAAGGTTACAACTACCCACTTCTGAAGTTTCTGGCCCACAAAACCAAATTGCTAACAGTTTTCACTGCTCACCTGTCCCGCTGAGTGGCCAAACTTCCCGCCGCCCCCTGAGGGGGTGGCGTCCCGGCCTGTCGACGAACATGAATTGGCATAGCCCGACTTGACACCACTCGAAGTCTTCTTGATGATGGACGAGTGGTCGTTGCTGGACCCTTTGCTGCCCTGCTCAGACAAGAAGATAACGAGCTCAGCACAAGCTTGCAAGGTCAGGGGACGTAATGATAAACTAGTGTCAGAATAACAGTAAATGAGTTGGGTTGTCCATTGCTTTGCAATTTAAATAAGATGTTATGGGTTGCCGTATTGTTCCAAACATACGACCCTCTTTTTCATATGTTTTGAGGGTAAAAACTGCACTTGTCTTACATCTATTCAAGCACTTGTAAACTTGGCGATTGACTGTTTGGCAAAACAGTTAATTTATTGAAATCTCCATGACTGGGTTGGAGTTTTGATCTTTAATTTGTGTTTGCCTGTAGGGTTAAATGGTTGTATTTTTTCGTACTATTATTTTAAAATTACCGGTTCCCAATCCCTTACAGAAATAATACCAATTGCTGGATTAATTCCAAACAAATTATCGTATATTTGGCACAATATGGTATAACTTATAAGTAATGCTAAGAGTGCATTATGAGACTTTTCTGACCACTCGTACAACGGCTAACCTTTTGACCTGGAGAAGAAGGAAAATAATCTATACTAAATGAAGCCTGGTTTTACCACATTTTCAACTCCTAGCTTAAGTTCTGCTTGAGATTGATGCAAATGGTTTTCGTGATTTTCAGTTGCTTCTGAAGTTTCACGTCTTTCCAAGTTACAAGTTTTTAGCTGTAAAGATGTCAATCTCTTAAAATAACAATTTAACATACAAATGTCAAACATGAAGAGTCAAACACATGTCATTATCTTTCGAAACTTATAAGAACCTTTGTCATTTCTTGTGACGATAATAACAGGAAACCACTAATTTGATTGATCGTCTTACACGAAACATTACCAAAAATTAACATAAAAGCCACTGAGACTGACAATGCATTTAAATGGCAATTAAGTTTAGCAAACTTGGCTCGGAGTTGAAGACAGTGGTAACACAGGCGCAGACAAATGGGAGTCTTACGGCTATCGCGTAGATGGCGGCTGCGGCACTCACCCCCAGGCCGTGGTGGCCGGTGGCGTCCGGCAGGAACTGGCCAAACTCTGCAAGTAGGTCGTCCTGGTTCTCGAACAACTTGGCAACCTGGGCGTACACCTCAGCCTCGGTGAGGTGCTTGCCGGGCGCATCTGGGCGGCCCTCTTTCAGGTTGCGCTGCTCCTTTTGGTACGTGTGCAGGATCTCCAGGAAGCGCTTGTACTTGTCCGGCTGGCCCTGGAACCGGTTCTGAGGGGCGAAAAAGTGATTAGCATTGTTTTTTGCACCATAAAAGCAACAAGGAAATGTCTCCACAACTTTACACTTTTCCTACCCTTTCTTAGCAAAAATTAGTACAGCTATGCTGGTTGGATCAAAGTAGGCAAGCTGAGAAATTAATTGTAAATAAAAAAAATAATGCTACAAAACTTAAAGTGGGTGCTAAACTAGAGCATCTACAGAGAAAATACTTGGAGAAAAGAAGAAGAAACCATTATTATTGAAGGTCCTACAGCAGAGCAGCATATTCGAACTGCCAAACCACCCAGATTTTGCTTCAACTGTAACCATGCCTTTGCAGAAGCCACGGGGGCCTTGTAAGCCCAAAAAATACCATCAGGTAACAGTGGAGGCGGGGAGCTGTGTGTAAAGATACTTGGAGAAAAGAAGTAGAAACAATTATTATTGAAGGTCCTACAGCAGAGCAGCATATTGGAACTGCCAAACCACCCAGATTTTGCTTCAACTGTAAACATGCCTTTGCAGAAGCCATGGGGGCCTTGTAAGCCCAAAAAATACCATCAGGTAACAGTGGAGGTGGGGAGCTGTGTGTAAAGCCTGGGTATGCTAAGTCTAATTTGGGCATCAGTCGGGCTTCGCAAGTCTTACCTTTATCTTGTTGACGTAGTTGATGGCGTGGTTAAACTCAACGGGCTGGCTTTGCTGAGCCTGTTGGGTGCCTCCGTCGCCACCGTGGCTGAGGGCCTGGTGCGCGACCGCGATCGCGTGGTGCGCTGCAGAGTGCTGGTGGTGGTTGGCAGCAGGGGCCGCCACGTTGTTGGCGTTGGCTCCCGCAGGGTAAGGGGCAGCCTCACGCGTGTGCGCAGTCGCTGACGGCAACGGGGTTGCTGTGGACGACGACTGCGTGCTGAGAGGGCAGGATTGGAGCAAAATGTTAGGGCAGTTGTTTTGTCAGGCCATAGTCATACAGTTGTATAGTAGTGACTCTGGTAATTGAACGCCGTGAAAATGGTTGATGAGTAATTCGATGCTGGCACCAAGTAAAAGAAGTTATCCCATGGGAGCTGCTACCTCCCAGTTTGCAGTAGATGGGCATGTTTCATCCTTATTCCGCACCATGCCAACCTCATAGTTCTTTAGACAACCGAGCAAATAAAACTTATCCAATGAGCACAACTGAAATCAGAGACCACTGCATAAACGTTGCAAACCAACCGATGATTCTCTACTAGAGTGACGTGGTTGTTGTAAAATGCAAACGTTTGTTAAGAAACACAAGCTGCACAATTTAATCACACCTGCCTTGTGGTCGATTTAGGTTAGGAAGCACATCATGTTACGTTATTGTGTTAGTAATTGGTATAAAAAATAACTTTGGCAATTTCAGAAGATGTTAAGATGCGACGAGAGAGCAACTAAATTTGATCGTGTCCATTGTTACCAGGCCTTCATGCAACATAATTATTACCTGGGTTGTTAAAACTTCTTCCTTGGGGTCAAAATCTGTTATTCTGAGGGGGGGGGGGGGGGGGGAGTCTCATCATCATGCACAGCTGGCCGCTAGCTCCCATAGTACCTAGCAGCAGATTTAAGGTCCTTGATTTCAAGGATTTCATTTTTCATACTAAAATCACTACCAACAACCAATGTTAAAAATCGTAACATGTATCAGATGGCTAACACGTAAATCTTAAGCATCACTCGAAAAACCGAATTCAGTGTGACTCACCCATGCAAAATGATCATGCTCTTGTTCCCAGAAGATGGGGGTGGCCCCCCAATGGGTATGGTGTGCACCGTCGTGCCGCCGCTCTGCGCAAGGGCATGACCTGCCGGGTGAGCGACGGCGTGCTGCCCAGAGTGCACCAGTGACGATGTCGTCGTCGAAGACGTGGGGCTCGGCATGGAGACCGACACCTGGAACGCATAGCCCTGCGGCAAACAAACGGGACGTCAGTCAGTACTAGTGGAAGGGCTAGGTATGGATGGCTGGCTGAACTGTAGATGTTTAGCTGACTGATGCACTGTTTCAACCATTGTGCGTTAGATTGATCTAAGAATTACTATGATTCACAAATCAGCAGTCAAATATCAACTTAAAAACATCAATCACGATGTCAATTAAAGCTAAAGTAGGTGGAACATTTGCTTAATCACAGAACAAGGCAACTTACCACCGACCAAAACTTATTTTGATTATATTTGTCTGATTTGCAGAAGAATCAGATAAGATTAGACAAGAATTAGATTGGGGTATCTCACCTGGTCATTGGCCTGCACTTCGATTTTGTATCCGGGCGGCAAAAACGTGTTGAAGCCCACAATGAGCTCGGGGTGGCCTTTGAACAGGTTCGATACCCGTTGGATCACCCCTGGCGTGTCGATGCTGTAGACAGAGACAATCAAAGGGGTGAGAGAGCAAAGCAGTTCGGGGCAAGATTCGACTGCGATATTTTCTCCAGGAAATTAATAAGCTCAGAGGGAGACTATCAAAATAAGGAAATTGTATTTTCAGGATAAGATCCACATCTAAAAAATGGCTGACACATAGCATTTAGTCATAGACCACAGTCATAACATTTAGTCATATACCTTAGCCATAGCATTTAGTCATATTTATTGGCAGTTCTAGTCCTGGAAATACAATAAGGATGACTGCAGAAAAGTTTTCAAACCTTCCAACAGAACACTCCATGAATGCGCTGGCACACTAAGTGGAACCTAGGCATGTTTGAAACTCTTAATCGCTTGATGCATTTGAGGTCATACCTGATTTAAATTGCAAATGCTTGCAATGGACAAAGAATTTTATTTTCAGGAACACTAATAACCTTACGAAAATTGGTGCCCAAACAGGGAATGGAACTCCAATCTCTACCTTCGTGGGTATTGATCTAACCAATTGAACTAATTGGACGCACCATTTTTGAGAAGCTTTTAGTGGATTTGATGAGAATAATGGATTTCTAAGGAGTAGAACCACAGGACTGTGAATGATCACAGTCACTCTGATTTCAATTATGCTGTACCGCATCACGTCCATTCAATCTCGAGTGACTGCAAGTTGATGTTGGATGCATTTTATGTTGTGAAATCTGATCTAAATTGCAAATGCTTGCATCCAACGTCACATTGGAGTTAGAAATTGAATGGGTGTGACACATAGTATAATGTATATTATAGAGCAAGGAAACAATATGTATAAATAAAAAGATTACAGATTATCACTTAGTATCCATATTTTAGCATTCAGGGTCTTGACATATTAAAATTAAACATCTACACCAAGCAAATTAGGTTAAGACATAAAAACAACCAATTTTATGTACACGAGGCACATTTTATAATGCACACATTCCAGTGACAAATTTTCTCTATGCATAGCAAGGGGCAGCAAAATGTCACAATGAGCTTGTTTTGTGAAAACAGTCATTGATTGGTTTATTGCTGCGAACACCTTGACCCTGACCGCCAGGACAACAAAGGAGCAGAGGGAATCTGAAACCCATATGCTTTAAATAATCGTTCACTTTTCATGGAATCTGAATCTACTTTATTTGCTGATGTTGAAACAAAATACTATGGGCCCTTTGGCATCTGTTATATCGTACATATCACCAAAATTGAAATGACATGATTACCTTTTAGACTTGAAAGAACATTAGGTTGGAACTAGCTTTTAAGTATAATTGTATGTAAGCTCTTGGTAATCAAATAACTGTAAGAACCCAGCTATCCAAGTCAACTATCTAGTTATCAATTTAGTAGTTGTAATAATCCGCTTCCAAATTCAACAACACAACTAAAAACTCAAACTTTTTAGTAAACCGAATCTCACCTTTGAGACTTGAACTCCTTCATGATGTCGAGAAAGTCATTGTAGACCTGCGGGTGGTTGCCGAACTTGAATTTGACCTGGTCGAGATAGGAGAGAGCATCCTCAACCTTGAGCCGCTGGAACTGCTGCACCTGCGCCTGAGTGGCACTCAGCCCCGGCGCCGACATCGGGGAACTTCCCGCTGTCGAGCCTGATGACCCGCTGTGCGTCTGCGGAAAGGTCAGGTCAGGGGAGGTTAGGTCACGCTGGCAGCAAGGAATTAAGCAGTTGAGAAGCCTTTTTAAAGTAGATTCTCTGACTTGTTTAGATATTGTCTTTGTTCCGGACAGTCCATAGGCTCTGCAGCGCTGGACAAAGATTGGGACCTATGCCATCTATTTGCATCAGAACCAAACTGAATATAACTAGATGCTGGCTGACGAGACCAAACAATTTGAAAATGTCATAAGATTGTAGAAACTGTCAAACACACCTACAGAAAAATAGTGCTCATGTTGGATTGAAATAAATTTGAAGTCTCACCAGTCGGCCTATTGTAAAAGCAATATCACTAGCTCGTTATCTTTTGACAAGTTAACCCAAGTTTGACAAGTTAACCCAAGTTTGACCAGTTAGGTTACTAAACTGAAAGGTAAGGACCCGTCGTAACAGTTTTGGGCACAAGAAATAAATTGACTACCCAAATTGTTCAGAAATTTCCAGCCACACCCTTTATCTGCAAAAAATTCAGGCCCACTGTAAATGTACTTTTGAAAATCACTATTGAAAGCAAAAACAAGAACATACCTTGTTGGCTGCAGCCGGCATCGAGGCGTAGCTCTGCTGCTGTGTGAACGCAACACTCCCCGGCATGACGACCGACTCGCGTTGCTCTACCTTGAACGTTGTCTGCACCACGCTTGTCGGCGAACCGAGCACGCGGTCGCCCTCGAAACGGACGGGTTCCTGCTTCACGCTTTCGTCCACACGACGTTTCATCTCACTTTACATTGGAAGAGCTACAACACATGATGAGGGAAAAGAGTGAGCACGGCAATTAGACAGGCACAAATGTTGTAACTCGATGTCTGTTTTTAGGGTTTCGAGTATTTTTACAAGGAATTATAGGCATTTAAGAAAGTCACTACATATTTGGTAATATCATGCAGCAAGCCAGAGACAGATCTGATGGCAGTGACTCACTGCAAATGCATGCAACTTTCAAATATGAAACAAATTGACATAATTTAAGTTAGTTGGCCGCTGACTAACGCAATATTATACGATAATTTTGAAGGTCGCGATTCACAAAACGCCGAAATGAATATAATCGGCCGCTCATATGTGCAGCGAGGAGCAAGGTTTTATCTCGCATAAACGAGTGCACGACAGCCCGACCTTGGCACGGCTAGCTAGCCTCACGCCGGCCGGCTACAGGTCTCCGGTGCCACGATCAAATCAAGAGGCTCACCACACACACACACCACGGTATAAATAAACGACAGACACGCGGAAATTGATAAGCTACCCACTACAAAAATAATTTCATGAAGCGGACAAGTGCGGACCAACGCACCGAGGACTAAAAAACCGGCACCGTGGGGCAAACTGCGACCATTTCAGTCGCAGTAGGTACGAACATAATCCGCCTACCTGAATGCTGCTTTCTAAACACATTGTGGTGCCAAACCGCTGGCAGAATTCGTCAGACACAAATCGATCCGCTCACGCCGACAATCTTCCCCCGCCGAATTATACGTTTCGTCCACCCCCAAAACAAAGGACTCTTGTCGCCACACAAGAATCGCAAAATAAACCGACAAGCAAATGCGACGGTATCTTTCCATCAACTGCGACTCACAAAACTCCGGCTAACTAATCGGCTAGGCTGGCAACCGAGCTAACGCCGCGGACTACAGGCAAAACGTCGGTATGGGGGAATGCATGCTAGCGGAGGGTTACTCCTTGCACGCAAGGGGAGGGGGACTCTAGGGTGGGGAGGGGGCATCCGACCTGCCGACAGAAGCAACAAGAAACCTCGCCAGCCAGACTCTCGCTCGACGTCGCTGACGAGAAAACAACCTGAAAGATAACCCAGCCTGTTTGCCGTGTCGCATGCTCGATCCGGGGCCTCGCTATTACGTAGTAGCACACCAAGCGCACAAAGTGCGACGGAGGGAGAGGTGGGGAGAGGACGATCCTGCCTGCCGCCGCTCAAAACATAGAGGTCACTCGGCGGTGCGCGGCGTGAGCATACGCCGGTTCAAGTCCGATCAATAAATGGGAGGCGGCGGCGGCGATCTGCAGCGAACCCGCCGTCCGTGTGCATGACAAGAGGATCGCACCGTACTGCACGACGGCAGAGGGTGTTCGGGGGAAAACTACCCCTCTCGTCTATGTGACGTCGACGTGTGCTACCGGGGACTTTGAGGGCAAGTGAAGAGCGCCGGCACCTTGCGCAGATGCGGGACAGCACCGCGATGACTCTGCTGCCGTAAACATATATTCGCATTGATGGAACGCGGGTAGGCCGGTCTGTGGCGCGGAGGGGACGAGACACGGTGCTAGTCCGCCCGGGCAAACAGTGCCCCGCCAACATGAGAATGTTGTCGTTTGTGCCCCTTTGCTGGCGTCCCTCACACCATGGCCGGCGGGCGGGTGGCGGGGCAGCTTCGTCCTGACGCCGATACAGACTTCCAAAACGGAGTCGCGGGCGCGGAGGCAACCACCACTTTGTCGTCTAACTCTACCGTACTCCTCGCGGCGCGTTTTATGATCGGTTGGCAGCTTGCCGCTCGGCAAAGTCGCATCGATGATGTCGGTCTGCTGCGAATAAATGCGCCGAGGGGGACAGGCCAGCCGGTGAGGGGAAAAACAGTCTAAAATAAAACATGTCCGTCGAGCGAAAGGGGCCGCGGAGGGGGCCCGCAAAGGAGGAGCTTGTATGTACTAGATTACGTCATCTCTTGTGTCTTGACTTGTGTGTATGTGTGCATGTGAGACGAGATATGCCTGCGATAACGCGTTTGCCGAAAAAGCTGTACCTACAGGTAGCTGAACGTTGTAAGCCCGAGCGCTGGATCAGGTCGAGAATGACAACGCTTCAGCGCCGATTTGGGCCCAAGTGTAAGGCGACGCCCTCCCACCTTCTTTAAAATTCGGACCACCCCACGCAACCAACAGGTATGGCGAAAAATACCTTGCCGCACGCTCCCGGAATAACATCCAGCGCCGCGCACAAATGTCACGTCGGCGACGACGACTCGGCAATGTCACTCTCGACGGCCACCGCACACAATGCGCCGCCATGACGTTCGCGGCAGCGGCGTCGTCGAAAGAGATCTTTTCGCGACAGCAGGCACAGCGGCTCATAGCCGTGAAAGTAAGTCAGACCCGAAACAGCTTCTCAAGCCGGGTGGCACCGAGAGCCGCTGCCGAGTGGCCGTGGTCTGAACGGCCCGTCGTCGTCGCCGTCGTTTGTTGTTTCGCTCGAGGGCCTCGCTACGGCAACTCTGCTCCTACACAAACGAGGCGGCGGCGACGTTGCCGTAGTGCACGCGGCGCGAGCAACAGTCGCGTCAAAACCGAGCTGCTTTCACCGGCAGTTCGGCAGGTCCCACCGTGACACAATGAATCCCCGTGGAATCCGTGTGACTGGCCCGGCGACGGACATCACTCGATTTGCAAAACGGTTTGACATGGTCAGAAAGCGACCGAAGAGATGAGTACGAATTGTCAGTGGTGCGAGCCGACGTGGCAACAGTGTGCGCCCCAACGCAGCCCCTTGTGCGGTCGCCGCGCGCACGGTCAGATCGGATCAATCAATAATATCCAAAGAAAGCCCCAAAAGCGAATCGCTCTCTCAACCTTGCTAGCATTGCGGTGGGCGAAGGGCGAACTTCGCGTGTCCGACCGCGTTATTCTCGTCCTTATTGACTTCAACGAGCTAACACGCTGAAATGGCACTCTTTGTGTCTGGAATCTTTAATACAGCACAAACAATCAAAATAAAGTACGTTCGACCAGCGAGACCAATAATTCAAAGGTTGCTGACCAAAATGCCGAAAAGTTAGTGCAAAAATCGAGCCGATGCGGTGGAACCGGCGTGAAACTCTTTGTCAATTTTGCCAAACGTGACAGTCCCACAAGCGCGCGCTATTTTCTTGGCAGCGGCCTGCCAGTGCAACTTACGACCGACTTGGCAACCTAGCGATTCACGAAACGAGTGGACAGAGTTGAGGAACGCGCCGCGGCTTGCCCAGAAATATTAACAAGTCTGCACGTCAAGTTTCGGACTAGCTCTTTCGTTTGCCCCAAACGCCCCGCACGATTAATGAGAAGCACTGCGAAATCATTGTATGATGCGCACCGTAAACGTATTAATTGCGTCAACTTGTGACGTGATTTCGAGTACGCGAGGCAGAAACGTTTCGCGACGACGCAAAGCGACAGCAATTGTTGACCAAATACGCAAAGTTGACGCACAATTTACTGACGAATTGCGAAAAGCACTTGCTAGGTAGAACCCACAAAAACCTCACGACTCGGTTGTAACCTGCGAACAGATGCACTTGTACGAGCTTACCTTATTGCAGATTGTCAAATTTTCAACCACAAACGAAAACAAACAAAATATTTCACTCCACTACGTAGACAATAAGTAAATTGAGTCACAATTTCCGCACTTTTTCCACGATTAACCGATCGCACATCTTCCCAGAGTCCGCGCGGGCAGGTGATACCATGGCGGTTTGAAGACAAATGCGGCCGTTCGACAGTCGGCGCTCGCTTCTCAGCTCAGGCGCAGTCGTGTCGCGAGTGCTCGGGCTGCCCCGCCGCTGCTTGTTAATGGACTGGCCCGACATCTACTGCTCTGGCCGTCGAAATGGTGGCGTTCGCCGTTGTCTCGGGATGCGGTTCGAAAAGTGCGTGGCGTGGGTCAAAATCACGGCGGAGAGGGTGCGAAAAAGCGGCCGTTTTTGTGTTTGAATCGTCTGCCGGATCGTTTAGCATGTAATTATGACCATTTCGGGTCGAAAAATGAATGTTTTGGTTTTGTGATAAATGGCCGACACCCCTCTTTTCGCCTTGGAGAAGTGGACTCGTCCATCAAAGTTATGGCAGTACGGCCAGCCCACTTTTGCTACTGAAGACTAAAATAAGGTTTGAATCAAATATAATGAATACAATTTGCTGGATTTGTTAAGCAAAATCTTTGTTCTTAATTTAAACTTTATTTTTCAACAATCCCGGTGCGATTGAATGTCACATTTTAAGGTTTTGGAAAGTTGTTTTGAAATTCTGGCCTGAAACGAAACGTTGTGTAGGAATATCTGAGCACCCCTCTAACTGCAAATGCAGCAGGTTTCTCAGTTGCTACATCTAATTCGCAGTCAGCGGTGAGGATGCACGTCAACGACGAGTGCTCATTCGACGAGTAAATGAGATGAAAACTCCCAAGAAACCCCACTAAAATAAAATTTGATACATTTTTCACGATCTTGCTCTGTACAAAATTCACACAAAAGTGCCCTATGTAGATCACCCACCAAAATGCATGTACTCACTCAGGTAGCAGATATGGGTTATCGCGAAAGAAACGGAGTTTTTCATTCAACTCAGCATACAATTTAAACTTCATCCAAAATTGACCACTGATTTGACGTCACTTTGTTTAGACCTAACTGAGATTGCATCAATCACCTTCTAACGGCCTACTTTCGAAGAATTTCTATAGAATGATGGAAAGGCAGGCTGAATTCGAACAAAAACCTGAAAATTTTCCATTCACATGGATAAATGGTGGAAAATCTTAGCGACCAAGTCTATTTCGTTCTCGCAACGAACTAACAAGCACTATGTAAACAACCTTCTAGCATTCTTCTCCTCGATCAGCTGTTTGAAAACCTACACTGTTGTCACGTCTCGAATACATACTTTACGTCAATAACGAGCCCATCATTTGTTTAAATTGTCTAGTTACTCTAAGTTACGATTTATAAATAGTAATTTATTTTAATTTTGGCGTTACATTTCGGATTAAGGCTGCTTTATCTGAAAGAAATAGCTACTTAAAATTTGAAGGACATTTCAATATTTCTATGACAACCGTGGCTTCTAGAACCAATCAGAGATAGGAAACGTGTACACGAATTTGAGAATGCTGGCGAGAAGATAACGAAGGAAATTCATTTCATACCTCGACATTTGGTCTGCTAGGACTGACGATATTGCTATTACTAAGTAATAATGAAGCACAGTGGCATTTTAGCTATCTTACTTTTCAGTTGCTTAGGCCTTTCTTTGGCTCAAATAGATCTAAGACATGTAAAATGTTTAGGTGAGTTTTAAGAAGGACTGCAACAGACCTGTCAACACACAGGATTAAACGCTTTTAGGTATGAAATCAACTCGCTAATAAATGTCATTCTATCTTTTTGCAGTTTGCCTGGCAACGGTTGAGGAAATCGACAAAGCGATCTTGAAAGTTGATCCTCGGAAGAAGGTGGACATAGGGAGTTATCGGCTTGATGGCCATGGCAACCAGAAACGAAAAGATGTGAGTTCACTTTAGATGAAATCTTATTTAAATAGCAAACGCTTGCAATGCGCGGGGTATTTTATTATTATCGACATTTGACACTATAACCGTCTCGAAAATGTATGCACAAATGGGGACTCAAACCCCGATCTCCACCTATTGCGGGCGTAGCTCTAACCCATTGAGCTACTTGGACACTTGCTTTTTGAGATGATTTTAGAGTATTTGATGAGAATGACGTATTTTCAAGGAGTAGAATCGTTGAGTGTAGGTTATAGGTAGAGTTTCAACGTCAATGTTACAGTCTCTGCGTGAAAAATGACTACCTTACCGACAAAAATGCAGAGTACCGGAAGTTCACGTTAAGTGGAGCCACTGTAACATGAAATTTAATTTCGATATTTATAGTAGGTTACTCGCTTATGAATATCGTTACATGTGTATCAATCGTTGAGGTAAACATTGATGAAGATTTTTTGAGCATGAAAAGTTTCAAAAGTGAGTTAACCTACGAGAAATATTGAAATTAAAATTCATACGACAGTGGCTCCACTTAACGTGATTGTCCGGTACTCTGCATTTTTGTCGGTAAGGTAGTCATTTTTCACGCAGAGACTTTAACATTGACGTTGAAACTCTACCTATAACCTACACTCAACGGTAGAATCAAGAACTAAGGTTCTAGTGTTCATAATAATAAAATGTGAGTTCACTCTTCATTATTGACTTGCATGTAAAATTCGAGCTTTCAAAAGGGGTATTTGTTAAACCTTTTAGAAACCCTCTGTCTAGATATCGAGATCTTGGTATGGACCTAAGGTCTATCTGATGGCAGACTGACCAAGGTAAACTTTATTCTATGGTTATACATTTTACTAATAATTAGTATTATCTTTTATTGTCCTGAATTCCTGAATTGTACGGATTAACAGACATATGTATATCAAGCGTTGTATCTTTTGAAGCCGGCCACTTAAGCCAGATGCTCCTTTTCAACTTCCCTTACCTTCGTAATCCTTTTCCTCGTCA
Source organism: Protonemura montana (assembly GCA_947568835.1). NCBI lineage: Eukaryota > Metazoa > Arthropoda > Insecta > Plecoptera > Nemouridae > Protonemura > Protonemura montana. Next base: position 9,181,240 of record OX387608.1, read on the forward strand.
CATCTTGACGGCAATTCTTCCCAAAACTGACAGTCATTCCAGAATTTTTTGGACTTCTTTCTTCCAAATCATCCTTAACAAATTCTTCCCATTTTTCTCTTGGTCTCCCTACTTTCCTCTATGACTGAATTTTAAATAAAAAATAAATATAAATATGAATAATAATATCATGTTAAATCTTTTCTTGCAATCTTATTGGAGGCTGCAACTGGTTGAGGTAAGCCCAGAAGCTGGTAATTATTTCTGTGTGTGCAATCTTGCTGAGCTGGCACCTAATGGTCATTTAATTACTTAGGCTTAGATTGTTTCTCAATGTGTCCGTATTTAATACTTTTTAGAGTCGAGGGAAAAGTGGAAGACGGGACAAGACGTAGAAGAGATATATTTTTTTCAAACACCTACATATTATTCAGAAACAACTTCTTAGCATGTTTTGATCTAAAAGAAGATGCTAGCAACCTGTCACAGTTATTGAAAATATATCTCATAATAATTTCCTCAAAAAATGTTCTTTGTAAAGCTATTATTCTTTACTGTTATAATAACTAACATGCATGCTGGGCTATTTTCAATGCATCCCATATGGTCCAGTGAATAATTTACTCACCTAATTGCCTGCTCTAAAACTTTAAACTCCCACCACTCCTGCATGAGTCAAACTGCACATATTAAGTCTGTTTGATACCGCTTCGCATTTTTTACCCCTATGCAGAGATCCATCCCTATAAGAAAATAACCACCAAAATTGTTTGAATTCCTAAAGGAAAAGAAAAGTTAGACATGGTACAGCCATATCTTGATTTGATACTTCTTCAACAGCATACAAAAGCTAAAAAAAGGGTTAAAAACACACCCTGAATGAGCCCTTAGCAGTAATTCGTCCTACAAAACCATTTGCCTGACAAGATTTAGAATTTTCTCTTTCATGCTGCATTTTTTTTTTTTTTTGACTTTAAGAAGTACATTTAAACACATTTTTTACGCAATTGCGAGAATCTGAAACCCCTTAAAATTGGCTCTAACTTGACCAAGCCTCGTTTTATCACTGTGATACATTCACAGATTCTGATGTAAGGAATTTAGCAAACTGAGGATTGAGAATGTAATTTGTTGCTCTTATACTCTAGCCACTGGTGATTTTTTTTGACACCCAAGCCTTTCAATGTTAACGCCATATAAAAAGTCCGGTAGCACGGATAATTATTGCACGAAAAGTGTGGTTCTCCTTCGATTAGAATCAGCAATCAAAAATAAATCCAATAGTACCAATTCAATTATAATAATTGTGGAATATTAAGTTTTCTTTTATGTGGTGTTGTGTTGCTGACTTAGCATGGTTTATGAAACATCCTGTTTTTTAGCTTAGTTGAGCTTTAGATAGTTTTTTCTTGCAGAATCCAAATTGAAATCTTTGTTTAAAAATCTTATTGTTGTTAATCTAAGTGCCTTAAAAGACGGAAGGCCTCGTAGTCCTGAGATGACATTTTTTTGTTGTTTTGCCCATTTGTGTTATGCTTCTTTGTGGTGTTTAACAACGCACTGTTTTGACATTTTGTGTTATGGGACAGGTTCAACCTTGTTAGTCATTTTCTTAAATAGGGAACTAAATTGGTTGGAACTCATTCAATTTAGGTCTGAGATGCTCAATTTTGGGGCACTAGTGGCTTTTAAAGCATAGGTAGTCAAAGTATTTGCATCTGTTTGGAAAATCTTCTGTACCATTATTATGTTTTTTTAGACTTATGTCTTGCCTTAGCACAAGTCTCGAAAGAAAGAAACTGTTTAAAATTTAGTTTTTTAATACTAAGTAAAAAAAATAATCCAGGCAGTTTGTAACTGATGCCTGTTACTTCATCAAGGACAATTGCGGTTGTGACATCTCTCCAATACCGTGCTGCCATAATTTTTTGTATTAACTATGAGATCTTGGGAACAGTTTGCTAGCCATCTCATGCATCGTTTTGCAATTTTGACATTAATCGGGCTCTGGCTTTGTTTCCAGGTCCCGTATGCCCGGTCAGAGACGCACCTTACTGACCTTATGGACACCATCTGCGACCGGATGGACGACTACGTCCGCGCTACTTACAAGTCTAACGGCCAGCTGACTCTGCTCAGGATGATGGACGACGAGGGGAAAATGAACCCTGATATGGGCATTGTCGACTTCATACAGGACGGCGATTTGAACAAGAGTCTCAAATACTATGTAAGTAGACGTTGCCGCAAGCTCCCGTGTTTTTGTTTTTTTTCTTTCGTAAGCCTCCGAGCTATTTTATCTGTTGAATGAAGGGCCAATATTACAATCTGCATGTAGCAGTTGGGACTAGCAATTCAAAGCAGCTATAGAAATATTACAGGTGTACTTTTTTTTTGTATTTGATATTAAAAATGAACAGTTGCCCTTCTGGGACTGAAAAAGTATTTAGTTATTGTATTTAATTTATCTTTCCACATTACTTTGAAGGGTATTGTAGTTAAACTTTTTAGGGAAAAAAATTAAGGTTAGCTAATTTGATCATTTTGTTGGTAATATTACTGGTAACGTGCCAGTAATTTCACATATGTAGCGCGTAAAAACACTTGAATTTGCAGATGGTTGGTTACCAACAGTCTAACACTTTTCCTTTAGTTTTTGTTTTTATTTGAGGTCAACTATAACAATAAATATATCATGAAAATACAATTGTTGGTCACATGTTACATCAGAACTTACTGCTTGAGTAAAATTTTTCTCACATATGTGTAGACAACATAATATCCTGATTTGTACCAAGCAGTATCCTGCCTTTCACGTCATTGCCACATCTGCAATTATCCAGCGACGAGCTCGCTGTAACAGCCTTTGTTACCCCTCAAGTAAATTGTCCTAACCGATCGTTTCCAGTGGGCAATAATGACATGAAAGTTATACCTACAACTTATCAAAAATCTCTGCTCTGATGATCAAATATGGGTACTATGGTTCTTTACACTGAGCTGACTATGCTGTGGTACAAGGACATGTTATTTTTTAAATTAATATATGTAGATTTTTTTATGTCTAGCCAACAGTTTGCAAACATATTTAGAAATTCTTGCATGCAGGACCCCTGAAAAATTGTTCAGTAGCTTGCAACCCCTGTTATTAAAAAGTACAAAATAATATTATTTTAAGAAAACAAGGGGCGTCAAATACTTTGCTCAAAGTCACCTTAAACCTGATGCTATAAATGTAGGCTGCTAATAAAAAATTCTTTGATAAACAATTATTTATTCAGAAAGTATAAGGTACATCTTAGTAATTCAATTTAAGTTGAAGCTTCAATGGGATGGATGCATCTGCTTTGTCTTAACTAGTTCTTCTATGTTTGGCTTTGTTTTGGCCAGCGTAACTTTTTCGTCATTTGTCTGTTATCTCTTTCGATACTTGGTTTTAAGAGTAAGCTGTGTGGAAAAGACCGTCTCACACCCATAGGTGGTTGCGAATGGAATCAGCACTTGTAGAGCCATCTTTGCAATGCTTAGATAGAACTTTGATACTTCTATTTAAAAATCATCACTAAAAATTTCACGAAAAACGTATTTTGCCCTCCTATCATTGAACAATTATTTGTTTCTGATGTGTACCAATAGTATTTGGGGTTTTTTTGGACAACAAAAGTAGGACCAATTAAAAGGCAACCAATCAAATAGTAAATGGGGTCTTCGAGTGGTGAAGATAACAACGGTTACTTACTTTCCGTGTTCTTCATTTTCAGTGCGAGCGTGTGATGGAGGAATACGAGGACGACGTCTTGCGTTTGTTTGGTAAAGCCGAGGAAGACATCGACGTCAGACTCTGCACCGACGCCGCCAACTACTGCGACATGGACGCATCCAAGGATTACCAGTTCGAAGACAAGGACGAACTGTGATCGGGTCACATACCCACTAGCAATGAATTTTTTTCATGCAACACTTATATATTCTTATCATGGTTTACGATTAATAATTATAATTTTAGCATATATCGAATTGCTTAAGCAAAGTGATACAAATGGGCACATTCCAAACAGGCACACACACTGCCAATGAAGAGAAAATTGTTAATTATAGAATATTAAATGATTTAACAAGATAATTTTTAAAGTTTGATGCATTCCAAATGAGCATAACCAAGTGATCTGTTAAATGGGTATCTTATTGATGTTATAAATAAAAATATTTTCCCAAAACATTGATAATTTCTTTTGTGTATAAAATTAACCAACTGGTTAATTCCTTCCTCTGCTTGACCCATAGTTTTTATAACTGCTACAAATTGAGATAAGTTGAACACAAAAAAAAAGACAGATTTGGCCAAAGCTTGCATTGATTGCATCTTGCAAGTGGTCAAAGGATTAACTGAAATCACTTAAAGATCGAGAGTTGTTTCAGAAAGAATGCGTTCTGGAGGCAAATTTACAAAGTTCACAGCAAGCTGTGTTTTCTGTGACACTAGCAAAGCAAAGCTACCTTAACTAGCCTTGGGTAAATGCTTAAGTTAAATCTGTTACGGGTCTAAACAACACTGGTCTTGCTGGTAACAATTAATGTAATTTCAAAATATCAGTAGCAACAATCAATATTTTATAAATACTTGATATTTTGAAGTAGTATGTATCTTAATGCTAGCTTTGCGTCCGTACACATAGCCAAGAACTTAAACGTGGTATGCAACCATGCCCCATGCAACCCTACCCCAATGCCATTAATGGATCTGGGAAGGCAAAATCTAATGAAGTGACAATAACTGGGGAAGCTTGCATGCTGTCTTTGCTTGGTGGACTTAATATTGATAATGTTTTGTCATCTTGACGTTGCCCCTGTAGAAATAAAATAACGAAAAAAAGGAAAAGTGCCAAAAAACTGGCATTTGAGCTGGAGAAATTTTTAGTTTTCTAAGGTAACCCAAAAATAATTTGAACTTTCCCTTATCTATTTTACTCAAACAATAATATTTAGACCTAAACCGCAATATGCAAGCTAGTTTCGAGGAAATAGAGCAACTTAATGGGTTAAATCCCGTAGTGCCAATGTAAAGCGTTCTGCTGAGAATGAAGACAGCTTAAAGTGGTGCTGATTGACAGTTTCATTTATACTTACACACTAACATAAGGCTACTAAGCTCAATGGCGGCACATTTTAACTAAAGGTAGCATATAACTATATTTTACTTAAATCCATTTTAATGGCTTCATAAAGCACAAAAGTACCAATAACATTTTTTTTAAATGACTTCATTAAATGTAAAATTGCTTCAAATTATTCTCAATTTCCTTTTTGTTTTGCTCCAGTCTGGCAGATGGGGATAATGGATCCCCAAAGCAGAAGAGGACAACATGACTGTATAATACATGAACGAGTACTTAGCAACTAATTCCACGGCTCCGTGGATAGACATGACTCTCTCTCAGATCCTTAAGCTTGCCCTGTGTGATTGGTCTTCTCTATTCCCTGGTATCTCAGTGGGAAGACCACCCAACTGGCATTAGATAAGTCTCGGGTTTGAATCCTAGTTCGGTTGCAAAATTTTCCAGCATCACCGTCATTTCTGGGGATTGTGTTAGTGTGGCCAGTGTTAAAATAGAAACAGAACCATATACTACGAATACCTGAGAAAAAGTGCGGCCTCCTCAAGTAGTGGCTACTTGCTCTCGCGCAAGCTGCTGTTGCCTATGGCACGTTTTAGGTAATGGTGCAGGCAGATGTTTGCGTTAAAAAAGAAATGTGCAACAGTTTCGGCCCACATTTCTTTGGTTCGTTTTTCGAATGGAATCGTTAATCGATCGATGTTTTTGGCACTTCATAAATTCTTAATAAAACTACATTAATTTAAAAAAACTCCTTGAGTTGCTGCTACAAATATAATGCTAAATAAGTAGCATTTCTCATTTTATAAATGGAGGGTATAGGTTGGATTGCCAATAGTATTGCAGAGACAGGCACGTACTACCTTGCAAGCCAGTATACTTATCAATAGGATCTTGTTTTAACGACTCCATAACTGTACAGAAACTTTATGAACTTGTTATTCATCTAGCATATCTATTCACTCGACTAACGATAGCAGCAAATCTGCATTGCTATCAAGGCACCATGGTAGCCATTATATGGACAAACTGCAGCATCGTTATGTGTTACCCCACGTTGATTGTCCCTGATGTATCAAAGTTATCAGCAATATCCCATTTTTTAAACGTCAACTTGCCTGGACTAGATGTAAAATAAAAAGCCATTTAAAAGTTTGGTATGTGGGACCTTTGCGTGGGACCGTCTTCTGCCATTATTAAGGATGACGTATAAACTGGCAAAAAAAATGTTCTTTTCCTATTTTCTTCCCAAATAGTAGAATAGGAAAGAAAATGCCACTGAAGCATCTCTCAAAAAATACATAGAGGATTTTTTTTTATTTATTCCTGAAATGACAAGTTTTCAGCGGGTAGGGTTTGCTGAACGTGATATCAGTTGTAAGTGAAACAATTTGCAAAACTTATTGGGGTCGATCCTCATATCACAGAAAAATTAAGGTAGCTACTGATAAGAAATAATTCGCTATATCATATCATCGGGAGTGACAGACCCACTGAAACACATGGGATGTCATGTGCTCAGTTCCTATCCCTTGAGTTAGCCTGGTTACATTCAAAGTCGAATCAATCTGTCATTGTGATAGTTGGCATTGCAACCCATGGAAGATCAGCCCGAAAAATAAATTAATGCTGTACATTACCACAGATTTTTACACCACAGCATTTTAAAAGTGCATGTAATTGTTACAAGTGTGACATACCTATAACCAAACCTAGAGAGTCCCTGATATGCCTAAATATTGTAAATATGTATAACCTGCAGTTCTAATGCCACCTGTGTACCAAACGATTTAAAGCTTGGATAATCTTTCCAAATTTAAAGCTAAATATTGAATAAAAACACTCATCCTTTACCTGTCTCTAATTTCCACGATGACGTTGATTTTTATTTGAGTTAAAGCGGTTAAAGTTTTGAATGCGCGGGCAAAGAGTACGCGGATCTAACGTAAAGAGTACACAACATTACCGACAGGTGGTGCTTGAGCAGTTGATTACGACGCCTCTAGTAGCCAATGTAGAAAATATCTATTTATTTACTGTCAAAAAAATATTATTGTTTATTTAATTTCCCGATATTTTTAAGCAAATCGTATATTTATACAATACCTGGTCAGAAAAATAACCGGAAAAAATGTATACTTTTTGATGGTATTTTCCAGTTATCCTAGATATTTCAGACTTTTCGAAAAACACATTCAAAAAATAAAAGAACATCTCTATCTATACCATCTATACTAAAGCATAACGACGTCCAATATTTTAGAGTGCATAACCGGCCAACCAACAGACTGAAAACGAATTCGGATAAGGGTCCGGAGGAGGAGAGCAAGAAATAAAAAGGAAAATACATCATAATAGCAAAATTGGCCGTCAGATCTGCAGCTCTATTTCATTTTGCATCGAGTGTTTCTGTTACTACGACTCTCGGCCGTTAAACCATGATTAAATCAAGTGGAAGATGAAATTACGGGAACATTTTTGACCGCAGCCCCTTTTTTAGCACTGTCGTGCAATCCATAACCATTACTCAAATATGACACCATATGTTATTATTAACAACACTATAGGTAATCGTCTCAAAAATTGATGCCCAAACGCGGACTCGAACCCCGATCTCCACCCGCGCATTGCAAGCGTTTGCAATTTAAATAAGATTTCATCTTATTAAAACCTTATGCTTCGTATTTGGTTTATTCTATATTTGCGAACAACGAATTATTGCGTGGTCTTTAAAACACACGGTGAGAGGTGAGCGCAGATATGTCTTAATCCATTCACAATCTCGGCTTCAACATCATTTTTATTTTGCTAGAACCGAAACTATGGAACAGCGCCACTAATTTAAAATAGCGTTGCAACTGCGAGTACTTACCAAATTTTCAAAATAATTCTAAAAACTAACAGGCACTAATCGTTTTTAAGGATGGTTTTAGTCTTTTCGTATAAGGAATCAAAATTTTGATAGAGCAACTAAAATAATCATCAAAGTCTCATATCATCCCTAAATGAGAAAATATGGCAGGTTTTTACTAACATTTAAATGGATTTATAGAAAATTTAACCCGTCACGAATTCCTAATTGACCGGGAATAAGTACCTATGCAAAATCATAAACGACAGATGACAGGTATTTGCAGGTCGCAGATTCAAACCCAGTTTCCCCGACTGGTTTCCTGACTCTGATGATGTTATCTCCACGGCCAGTAGCAAACGAAAATGAGTCCAGCCATCGTCATCACCATCACAGTAGCCGCTTTCCACACGGAAAATTACATCGGAAAAACTCCACCAGCCTTCGTTCTCTCCATCTCTCTCTCGCTTACACGCACCCCCTTCCTCAAGCTCATCAGGCTCTATCATGCCTCGCTCTCTCTCTTTTGCAAGACAAAACGTCGAATTAGACCCCTTTCCGCGCCCCATTCGGCCAACCAATTTCCCCATTTTCCTCTGTGTTATCGAGAAAATTTGTTGGTAAACTTACTCTCTCTCTATTCGAGCATGAAGACCTCTTATCGCCATCCCGTTCCCTCTTGTCTGGCGGGCACGTACCGTTGTCTTTCTCTTGCTAACGGAGATGAATGGGTGACTCGTTCGCAGAGGAAACTCGATTTTCCAATCTTCTTCGCGATTGGTTACCGGGAAACAGACACTGATTGGCGCTCATCGAATTACGGCCTTCTATATAGTTGCAGCGATGAGATCGCGATTCCGCACGGGGTTTAGGAAGGCAGTGTGATGCCAAGAATTTTTGCGGATGGGTGGGGGAGCTGCCGGAGGCTCGACGAATTTGCGAAATTGTTTTTTGGTACAAGATTCGAGATGGTCTGAATGGTTTGCGACAAGCGCTCTGGTGCGACAACAACGCTTACATGCGCACAGTGTTGTAGTGGTCAATGCGTGCGGGTGTATACGCAAGTCCACCCTCTATTTATTTAAATTCTGGCCGTATCAGCATTTCCACAACGTAGAGGAACGCTGTAGGAAACTCGGGTTTTATTTTTTATTTATTTTTTAACAATTGTAAACAAATTAACTAGATAGATCTCTCGATGAAACCCACACAAGAAGATAAGTGTACTTTTAAAAGTTGCTCACGTTCATAATTAGCTCACTGAAGGATCTTTTTATTTTTAAATCACTTTAAAAATATCCTTGTGGGCCCTCAACGTGGCCACCCAACGAAGCAGTATACATTCCTATTTGAATCATACAGATGTAAAATCAAATAATTCCTCTGTCAATTTCCTTTTCAATTTCAAAAATACAATACAAGACAATACAATACAAGATCACCAAGGAGGTTGCAACCTCGTCCTGTTGTTTTCCTGCCTACAAAACACAAGAACGAAGTCCCAGCCTCCTTGAAGGCCACCAAAACCCGCTATGTAGTTCGCGCGGTGTCCCATTTTCAATGTGCTCAGAGCAACCCCCCTAATTGCGACAATCATCTCTTGACAGTCGGTGATATTGCTCGTCCTCTCAGCTCCAACCCCTTTACCCCTCCCCCACCCCCACCCCTCTCGCACAGCAATTCCTAATTACGACATCTCAGCTCCATGGCTCTTGGAGATATCTTGTAATGCTATTACCGCCCCCTTGCCCACCCCGTCGCACCCGCGGGGGTTGCTGACGAGCGATGCGCTCTCTTTTGTTTGCCCTAGAGGGGGTTGGGTGGTGGAAAAATGGCGGATATATCTCGTTGGAATAGCGTCTCTGCTCGCTTGCCTGATAATTTGGTTGGTGATGTGATAAGAGGGGTTTCAAACGGTTCGTGGTGAGTGTCGAGAATTTCTAAAGGAATCGAGAGTGTTTCGGCGTGGTTTCAGTTCGCGGAGGGGGGTGCGAGAGGCGCGGCATGATTGGAATGTTTGATCGAGGGTAAATTAGAGATGGGGTCGTCTTACAGGTTTGTTCGATGCTGAGTTGAAATTTCGATGATTTGTGGTGTTCAGCGACGCACTGTTTTGACGACTGGCCATGCAGCACTAGTCTAATGGCGTCGGTGAAAGAGTGGATGATGATGAGGATGATGATTAACCTAACATAGTCTCGAAGGGAGGAGGGGGAACCCGGTGTCGGCACGTAGCCTACTCCTATTGAAGGGCACCAAGGGGATCACCGGTATAACGTCCCTTCCGAAGGACGGTACAACTCGAACAGCAGGATTCCTCTACAAATTCATGCCGTCGAGAGGTTGATAAGCAAGGCGAATGAAGTTGCTTTACTAACTTTCATCTCTCCAGCCTCACTCCCGAAAAGAACCGGGCATGTGTATGATGGTCACCCATCCAATACCTGACTCAGCGCAGTGTTGCTTAATTTCGGTGATCTAATGAGAACCGGTGTTTCGAACACGCCAAACCGTGCGTTGTTGAAATTTTCTAGGGAACTGGTGCCGTTTCAGACTTGCAAGTTGCAACTAGGTACTTAACAGAACCTTGTGGAACATCGAATTTTTGTTAAGATCTTTATGGGTAAAAAAGGAGCTTTTTTGATCTATGTCTCACATAACTGATAACACCAATACCACAAGATTCAGTAAAACATGCACATTTCTTTGTGGAATCTTGCAGCATTAATGTGTGTTTATCCAATGGTTCTCAGCCTTTACACGCAACCATTGCTGTCATTTTAAACAAAAATGTGGGTACTTGGTGATTTTCCCGTCAACTGGATTGTGGGAAGGTGGGGGGGGGGGGGGGGGGGGGGGGGGGGGGGGGAAGCAGAAGTTATGGCTGCACAATTTTTTCAATGGCGTTGCATTTTTTATCATTCACGAAAATTCTAAATTGCTGATTTCGTGATTTTTTTTGAAGATTCGATTCCGCGATCAATTCTTTTCATATCCATGAACCATTATCGATGGCGTACCCAAAATACCATCGAAAACAAGACAGGTCAATCAAGTATATAGGGTTTCAGCAGTAAGCCAGCTGAATCATCAAGATTGTTTGCATGCCGCCAAGAAAGGCATCCTAGCCACGTTAGAAAGAGGAGAACGAACAAGTTGGAGATCCCAGGAGAAGAATGGTCCATTAGCAGCGATATGCTTGGAGGGAACACGGCCACTTGATCACGCCTGACAAATATTTGAACTCCGAGTCAAAATGCTTGTGCTAGTGACAAACGCACGCGCGTGCTGCTGGAAACAGCAGCCTGCTAGAAACCGATGGGACTTTTCGTAAATAATCTTCTAATTGGGAATCCTGGTTACAGTTTTCACAATTTTAGGATTTCACTTACCCTAAAAGTTCAGTGTTGTTGTGTGAGTGTGGGTGTACTCCATGTGTTACCGACATAACAGCTGGTTGGATATGTCAAATTTTAAAATGTTTTATATTACCTCGTCGAAAATGTGAAACATGTTAGTTCTTTGAATTATTTACATTGGTTTTTTTATTTAGATGCATTAGGGTGCCTAAATGATGAAATAAAGTATGTTTTTTTAGTTCTATTGTTGTCGGCGAAAATGCGCATCTGGGTTCACCGTTGAGTAAGTAACAGGTTAAGGAAGTGACGAAACGTCGGGAAAATTAGTTGATAAAACATATATTTTTTTCTTCACTAGTTATAAAGTTAGATAAAATAGACATGAGTCTAACTAGCTGGCTGGAAATTTGATGAAATTGTCATCCCTTTGTGATTTTAATTCATGGCACCTGTATTTTTATGAAAAGTGTGTCAAATTCTGGTTTCTGGATTCTTCCACAAATCCAAACTGTCACTAGGTGAATAAGCAAGGCGAATGAAGTTGCTCTACCAACTTTCAGCCCTCCAACATCTCTCCCGAACAGAAATGGTCATGTTTATGATGGTCACCCATCCAATACCTGACCTTGGTCATGAAACTAGATGAATTGTGCTATATTTAGAATCGAATGACCAGGGGGATGCATTAACTACGCATCATCCGAAAAGAGCAAGAGATTAATGATTTTAAAATCATTCACTGTCCAGTATGGTGAGGTACTCTGGAATAATAAACCGCCGTTTTTTTTCAAAATTGAGTTTGATTTTTTTTTGTTCTGTCTGTTATGAAAATGAACTTGGACACGGTTTATAAATATTGGACTTTGGTGGCGCATCATTCAGGCGTTTTCGTATTCGGGCTTGTGTGTGAAAGTCATCGTGTATCATCAAACCTTATTTTTAGACCATATGCTGATAGGTCCTAAAAGTTAAAACTAAATACATTTATTGATTGATTTGTGGTGTCTAGCGACTCAGTGTTTTGACAACAGTCACTGTGGCACTGGGCTAATGGCGTTGGTGAATGAGTGGTCAGCGATAAGGATGACCCGAAAATGATTATTCTAGCCTAGAAGGAAGGAGAGAAAAATCGATGCAGGCATCGCTTGTCAAAGAACATCAAGGAGGCCGCCAGCTAAACGTCCCTTCCGAAGTATATACGGTATTATTTGAATCACATAACTCCTCCCCAAAAACAATGCTGTCGAGAAGTTGACAAGCTGGCGGGTGAAGTTGTTGTACAGACTTCAGGTTTCAACCTCTCTCCCGGACAGAACCGATAATAAGTGTAAAGGTCGTCCATCTAATATCTGGTCCGCAGAGTGTTGCTTAACCTTGGTGATCTCGAAAAAATCAGTATTTTCAACACGCCAAATCACTCGGTTTCATATTTTTAACATATTTTGAAGAAAAAATAATATTTTTACTTAATTGAGCCATAAATGTATAGGCAAATGCCATAAAAGCACATGGCAAATAGGTATACATAATGTAATTATTAATTATGTATTCCAGGTATATTACTAGATTGTATACTCTCTGTCAATGGATGGCTACTGATTTTAAATGTCCCAAACACAATCGAAATCATCTTGAAAACATCTTGATGACACTCGCCAGCTAAAATTGGGGCATCTTCTAGCCACAAGACACCTACACCAATACGATCTCCACCCTGACCACGATCGCTAGATAAGATCTAAATCTTCTAGTTGAATCAACAATGCAAACAATCTCAACTCCTTCAGTATCTGTCTTATCGCTATGCTATGTCGCACGCTTGATTGATCACTAATTGCAATCACCAGTAATTGCATGTAAATGGATGTCGAACCACTGCGGCGTTATCTTAGCCTCAGTCAGGCCAACCGTGTCACTCAAATCGCTCTCCATTTGGCTCTTTAATCGAGATTTAATCTCTAACCGACACGTATTAGTCGAAAGCGTTTTTTTTTTATGTCGATAATTGATAATATTGACAAGCGAAAACATCATGTAATTGAGATTTTTAATTGTTTTTGATTTCTGTGTTTTTTTTTTGAGGTTAACTGATAAGGGAATTAATTACAGTTTATTTTTTAATGACTTATGAAGTTTTGAGGAAGTGTATTTAGATAATAGGTACATGTGTAAGTACATGTGTAAGTACAGGTGTAAGTACATGTGTAAGTACATGTGTAAGTACAGGTGTAAGTACAGGTGTAAGTACAGGTGTAAAGGAACAATATCGATTTTAACTCCACGGGCATATTTGTTTCAGACGATATTATGACGAAAGGTCTTAATGATACATTTGAGGCAATTCAAATTAAAATGTTCATGACTCATTTTTTAAAACTAACGAAAAAAGCCAGATTTTTGCTACCTTTACTAATGCTAACTTCAACAATTAACATACAGGTATCGATATGAATTGTGTCGAAATTATTCAATTGTGGAGATTTGTTATAAATGAGACATGTCACCCAATCAGGTGGCACCTACCGTAAGCAAGTGTTACCTGCTCTCTGACTATAAACTCAATGGTGACACACCATTTAACCTGCTTAAAGGCTCGCTTTGCTTCATCTTGTGAGCCAGCTTATATGCATGTCTCGTACAGTAGGAATACAATGCTTACAAATGCTGAAAAACGAAAGGAAGTAACCATTAGCGTGGCTTAACGACGGACTGTTTTGACAACGGATCCTGTGGCACTGATCTAATGACGTCGGTGAATGAGTGGATGGTGATGAGGAGGATGATGATGAACATTACTTAACCTAGAAAGGAGGACTGGAAACCCAGTGCCGGCATGTATAGCCAACTCCTGACGAAGAGTACTAACGTCTCTTCCGAAGGACTGTACAACGCTAATAGCAGGATTCCTCCACTAATCTATGCTGTCGAGAGGTTGATAAGCAAGGCGATTGAAGTTGTACTAACTTTTATTCCTCCAACCTCTCTCCTAGCCGAGTAGCAATCTTTCTCAAGTACGAGATAAAGAGGGATGAAAAGAAGAAAAGCCTGTCACAAATGGAGTTCGCACATTTTTCACGATGCTGTTACCAGGGTGGGAACGCCGAGGTACTATAGTGGGCAACAATGGGTGCATGGTCTCCGGTCTCAAGGAGCGGCCGATACAGGAAACCGTTTGAGCTTTTGAATGATTTTGTTAGATTTTCTGGCTGATGGACTGGCTGAGTCGGTTTCGTATTACCGATACGAATTAGCAGCATGCGCCGTTGATTTTCATAATTTGTTGTTGTAATTCATTCTGTGAAATTTGGTTTATGAAACCGTTGGGCTAAACCACCGCCCCCTGGACGACGTTTTGCATCTCTTTTCAAACACCGTTTCTCTTATGTTTACCGAAGTTAAGCAACACTGCGCAGTTTCAGGTATTGGATTGATAACCGTCATACCAGCATGGCCGTCAGTTCTGTTTGGGAGAGACGATGGAGGGATGAAAGTTAGTACAGCAACTTAATTCTCCTTGCTTATCAACCTCTCGACAGCATGGATTTGTGGAGGAATCCTGTTGTTAGCGTTGCACCGTCATCCGGAAGGGCTTAAGAAGTTCATACGGAATGTAAAAATCGACTTCAGAGCACATTTTTTTGCATTGCTCTATTCTCACGTGTTCCTGAGTCACTAATAAAATACTCAGAAAATTATTCTGCGGGAAATTTGTGGGAAACTCGGAAAAACAAACTATTTGCTGTCGCCTTCGGTTTTCCGAGGAATAATAGAGTTGAGTAATTTGCAATTTTTTGTTAGATCTGCAATACTAATCTCGAGAGAAGAAAAATATTTCAGACATCTTACATGTCTTATTCCAAATAAAATAATTGTTTTTAATTATGTTAAAATGAGTAAAAAACTCCGCCCGTGTTACAACGCCGAAATTTCACCAGTGACCTACAGTTTTAGTAACGATAATTTATTATTATGTACCCTAAAGCACGATGATTTCAAAAATGTTAGTCTTATCTCGATCAGACAAATAGTTTCAATGAAACCGAAGGCTCAGACGCGCTGTCGTGGGGAGACCCATGAATCGGCTTAACCTTGATGCTCGTCAACAGGAGTAGGCTTCTTGCCGGCATGCCGTTATAATGGTCAACCATCCATTACCTAACCCAGCACAGTGTTGCTTAACTTCGGTTATCTCACGAGAACCGGTGTTACCACCTTGCCAAACCGTCCGGCTAAAGGCATAAGCAATTGACACAATGGCTCAATGGCAGCTTCTCTCAAAGCAAATTTCAAAGCATGACCACATCTGGCAGACACTTTAACCAAAGCAAATTTAACCACCTGCGCAGCAAAGTTTACTCATTTTCAATTAAAATAAAGTAATCCTAATGTGGCCCCGTTTCAATTATTATGTAATTCAGAGCCAAGATAAAAATGTGAAGGTATACTGAGAGAGTAGACGTTAGAAGGCTGTGAAATCAGTAATCGATCAAATTAACTCAAGCTTAGCTTCAATTGATAAAGATGCTAGCACGTATTTATATGAAAGAAAAACGCTTAAATATTTATAGAAATCAAAAAACACCAGAAGCTATCGAATGATAGGTAACTGCAAAACATCCTGTGTGAATTATCAGTGTAATTAATCGTTAATTGAGGTTAATCTCGTATCAATGGTGTTTGTCTGAGTTATTGATAGATGGTCGATTCGATTGACAATGTGTGAATGGGTGCTCGATCACTGCTACCAAATCAGTGTCGCAATTATCTGGTATATTTGATAAGAAACTGTCAAAAGAATCCAGTTATTTCTGCTTATCATCGCGTGAAACAAGGCGATGAAACAAAGTATGTTCTCAGCCGAAACCCGGCGCCTCCACCTACAGAATTACAATTCTGTGATATGTAAACTAGTTTGACGTCTCTTAAGCCCGATTGATGAGATATCACCGACATTAAGCAACACTGCGTTGGGTCAGGTTTTGCATGGGTGACCATCATACACATGACCAGTTCTGTTTGCAGGAGAGGTTGGAGGGATGAAAGTTAGTACTGCAACTTCACTCGTCTTGCGTATCAACCTATCGACACCATGGTGTTTTGGATGAATCCCGTTGTTCGCGCTGTACAGTCCTTCGGTAGGGTCGTCAAGCAAGTGGTCCACTGGGTGCTTTTCGTTAGGTGTAGTCTTGGTACCTGCATCGGGTTTCTCCTACTCCCTTCCGGACTAGACTGACCATCACTATCTACCACTCATTCACTGACGCCATTAAACCAGTCCTACAGGACCAGTTGTCAAAACAGTGCGTCGTTAAACGCCACAAATCAATCGGCACATTAAAAACAAATTGACAACCTACAACACCAAAACATAAATGAGTTGGAATTAAATTTGAATTAAAATTAGTTGAAAACTGATGTAAGCTTGCGGATGTACCATATGACAGTGATTTTTTTTTCGGAAAGTGGACGTAACCAAATTAAATATTTTACAGTGGAGAAGATTTCCAGTTACAGACCATGAGTAACGGAATCTCTTGGTTTAGGTAAATTTACTTCTGTAATTATCAGTAAGCATGCAAATTCAAGAAAACTAGCACTCAGAAAATTCTCAAAAGTAGCTGCAGCTCCGCAATCCCCACAAACTAATCACGTCGAAGCAAATCGCGCAAACCATCTTCCACACGCTGTCACGTGAACCAAGCATCCTTCTTCACCCCGCCCACCGGGGGGGCTGGTGGGCGGGGCAACGTTCCAGCACCCCTCGACTCCCAGCCAATGGCCGACTGGGTGCTATCGCCACGGAGCGCTCGTCCGCGTGCCCGTGCCAACGTCAGTCCACATGCGGTGCCAACACAGGTGACAGCAAGACGCGTGCATCTCGGTCATAGAAACGCGTGCCCAGACAACGACGGACAGATTTCGCGTGGTTTTTATTGGGTAACGTCATTATTTTGACAAGACAGAGTGTCGGTTGTTGAGTTGAAGGAACTGAAGTGAAATAAGTGTTCTGTGGAATGTGCTGTTTGGGGGTGGTTTTCTATTTGGTGTCCTTGTGCGAATTTTGACAATTTATGAGTTGAGTTTCATACGTGTGAAAGTGACGGCCTTCTGAGAAGAAAACGTTTTTAAGTTCAAGAAAATGCGATATTCATACAACTAAATTGAGCAGATAATGATTCTCAACGCAAATAAAATGCCATTCATAGTTAGCCATAGATATTGAATAGCAATATTTTGAAAACTTTCGTCGGCAAATATATTTTCGTCTAAAATTTGCATCGTCTTGTGAAAAGCGACTGAAATTGTTTTGACATGCGAACTCCAAAGTGTCCGTCCTGCATCAATCATGAAAAAGAGGCAAGAAAGAAGGACTTCCTAGCTTGATAATCCTCAAAATTGAGAATCCAGCTATTTCTTCAAAAATTATCAAACGGATCACGATGACGCAACTGTAGGGTGCAAAAATCCTGCGTAACCCTACTCAAAAACCCAAAGTCACCCCTAATGTCTCAAAAACAAGCCCAACAATGAACGACACCAACATCACCATGTCCAGTCCCAACCACAACCAAAACAACAACAATAACAACAAGTCGTTCTGCATCGAAGCCCTGTTAGCTCGCTCAGACATGAACAAAGAATCAATCGCGGGCCACTTAAGTCCGGGCACCAGTAACTCTCCCCGCACATCAGTCTACGACTCCCCCGTGCACTCACCCAATTCGGCACCCAGCGAGAGTCCCCCAATATCACCAGGTTCCGAAAGCCAGCAGCAATACTCGATGCCTGCCAGCTACCAGCACCTTGTGCCCAGGCCCGGACTCCTGGGGAACCCCAATGTGGCGCAGTTCCTGCAAAACGGCCATCTCTACGGGTATCCACAACATGGCATGGGGTCGGCGTTTCACCCTTTGGAGGCGAAACAAGGAGAAGGACCGGGCGCCAGCAACGGTGGTCAAATGATGCAGGGGCCACCGATGAGTCATCAACATCTTCAGCATATGCAGCTAGAGTGGTTGGCGAGGACTGGCATGTTTTATCCGAGACTGCCGGATCTGTCAGGTAACTGTACAGCTTTCTTTACAATTGAAAAGTAAATATCTGTTTTCCTAGCCTTAGTTCTAGGTTAGAAATGCAATATCCAAACTGAATATGTCATGCTACATGCAAAGTTGAACGGTTATTTAATTGTTACCTAGCCTCATTTTGCAAAGTGCTGTTTTACGTTGGTGTACGATCGCAGAAAGTCGCGATTATAATTATCACTCTTTTAGCTTCTTCGTTTTAATTGATATTGATATATTTAAAGTTTATATTGAGTGGCTACAGAGTGACTTAAGATGAAAAAAAATCATAAAACTGATACTATACATTAACATTACCTACTCCAAGAATGACTTATAGGTCAAAGTAGAAATAACTATCGAGAATGACATTATAATTTAAACGATTTCCAGGGAAGAAGAAAAAACAGCGTCACATTTACCTAACCCGTATCTCAATACAAAATGTGCATGTGAAATAAAATTACATTTTAGGATTTTTATGAGATCTGGATACATGCAAGTGTTGTTGTTGTTGTCTCGCTGTTGTTTTCCTCTTAAAATGGGGAAAAATTGTCCTTATAGTGTATTTCAAAATCGCAGGTACATCGATTTTTAACAGTGGGCCTTTGTTAACAAACTTGTCAATATTTACCTCCGAAATATGTTAGCTGTGACATCGATTGATAAGGCTTTGTTGTTCTCACCTGTCGGGAAGGTAAGGAGTTAGTGATGTGAGTTGACAACACAGTTTAGATGGTCAAGTCGAGACTGGTTGACATTTTGACACCGAACAAGATAAACGCGAACCGAACAAAGACCCTCCTAATTTTTACTTAAAAACTTTATAGGCACTTGAGTTTTTGTGCCAACAAAAAATTTGTTTTCTCGTACAGCATCAAAATCGAATGGCTCCATTAAATGCCCCGATGTGCATTCTAGGAATTGGGTGGTTATTGGATATTGTGGGTATTTGGGTACCTACTGTGTACCTATCTACCAAGGGTCATTCAATGGTCCCGGATGACTGTAAGAGGTCCAATGAAAAGCAGGATTTGATTGTACTCGCATATCTTTTTGTTTAAGTAAGGAAATCAAAGATATTGCCAATAAAGTTCTAGTGAGAGGTATGAGGGAAAGCAGTTTCACTCAACATGCTTGTCAGCCCCTAGCCAGCATAGATTAGTGGAAGAAGTGGAATAAGTGGAAAAAAGAGTTCGACAGAACACTTTCCTATGCAAATGCTGTAATGCTATGTAAGTTATAGGCAAATCATTAATTGCTGCTATTTAACAAGTGCCATATGACCCATGCGTCGTAAAAATGGTGTGTTTATTTGTGAATAATACCAAAATTCATGCTCGCCGATTGATCTACTTCATGTTAGGTCGGGTGCATGGGGTCGGGTGTAACCTGATGATGAAATCTGTGTGCATTTAAGGGTCCAGGCCGAGACATTTTTAGTGCAGGAGATCACGAAAATTACCAAACCTTGGTGGGGGATTGAAACTATAGAAATCAGATACCTAATCACAAACCACTCACCACTATAATCATATGTGGTCATATAATTCTTAAAAGAACATAGATTACTAGTAAATCGTTAATAAGTTCTAGTATGCATTAATTTGTAGCAGGCAGAAGCTACAATCACTAAATTTCATACAGGTTAAATGATATATTAACACAAATCTGTAACTGTCTTCACGAAAAATGGCCGTGAAACGACTTCTTATCGACAAAAATGGAGGTTGCTTCTATGATGGAGTAACCGTCGAGTGAGTTTTAAGACATTTTATTTCGTTAATTCTCGCAGACTTCTCGCATTTACACCTGGTTTACGATCAATTAATAGTTATTTATTGTTATCTCAACGATTGAAATGCACTTATCGATAATTTGAGTCGTTATTATTTATTGGCAGAGGTTTGTAAGAAAGGACGACCGCAAGCGCCTACGTGCGCACCTACCGTTACCACATGTTGCCGTCTCGTTTGCTCAGCAGAAAGTTAAACACTAACGCTGGCCAACTATACTTATAAACTCAATGATTTAACTCTATAGGTTAGGTTATTTCGCTCTAACAAAGTTTGGTCAACAGTCGGCCTTTCTTAGACTGGTAACCCTTCAACATCCTTGGAGAACAATTAATAAATCCAGTCATTCAAAAATAACTTACTGGAGATAGACTATAAAACATGCTAAACTCGACTATCTCCATCCATTATCTACGAACATCGAAAAAAAATCGTTCATCGACACTTATCAATATTTTAAATATTTTTCCTACTATCCTCCACCGCAAACCCTCCGATAAAGCATCAACCTCCCTCACACAATCAAAATATAATGTTTCTACAACCACTTCCACTCGAACAAAAACACTAAGTAGCTTGTTATCTAAAATGACAAACACGCATGGTAAACATAGGTATAGGTGGCCACTTTTTCGCGGGTTACATAGACACAGGCTCCCATTTGCGGCTTCTGCTGCCTGTATTGTACCCCCACACACATGCACACAATATGTATTGACATGTATTGACACACTCGTTGGCGATAACAAACTGGATGGATGCCGGGTTCGCAGGGCGGCCTCATTGAACGTAATGGCTCGTCCAACAATGCCAGATGGATCGCTATTATGCCTGATAGAAAACAAAACAGTGGCTAATGGAGTCGTTGGGTATGCCACACTGTATTATAGAGATGTATGGTTGTTGAGAGAGATGGTTACCTATAGACTATTATGTCCTATGGTGTCACCAATTACTTTTCTCCAAGGTATCATTCTTGAATAGGTGCAATGATAAGTGCAATAGGTTGAAGTTGATTGCTTAGACATAGGGCGGTATAGACCATGAAGGTGACTTTTTCAAGTTTTATCTTTTTTTGGCTTTGTCAAACTGATGGTCTATCAAAATCTCATGAAGACATGAATATTAGTATTTTGAATCTATTCGATTTTAAAAAATATGAATATCGTCCCTGTTTGATTGGAGATGTGGTAACCAAATTGCAAAACCTGAAACTCGACTACTTTTAGGAAACACGTCTGCTTAGGGACTTAACTCAATTAAACATCATACAAAGGCGTTAAGTAATCTGAACAGTAATTTTCGATCAAATGGTATGGCGTTTTGGAAACAACAGTTCCCGTGAGATCACTGAAGTTAAGCAACACTGCGCAGGGTCAGGTGTTACATGGTTGACCATCACCCACAAGCCCTGCGAGAGGCTAAAGGAATTGAAGCTGGTTACTCGCTCTGCTTTCAACCTCACTATAGTGTCGTGGAGGAATCATGTTTGCCGAGATGTGCCGTCCTTCTAAAGGGACGTTAAGACAGTGATCTCCATGGTACCCTTCGACATGAGTACGCAAAGACATCTCCTCCCTTCTAGGATAGGTAAGGTTCATCATCTTCATCATCGTCCCGTCATTTTCCACCGACGCCATTTTACTAGGTCGACAGGTTTGTCAAAACAGAACATCGTAACTCACAGAATATCAATTTGAAAGTGGGTAATTTAATAAAAAAATGTGGCTGCCTAGTCTTCAGCGAGGCGAATGTGAATACCTGCGCCATGAAAACGCATGTGTCTCTATGAGATTGTAATACGAGTCTACTATCACTTATCGGCAGTAAATTGCATGCGGTAATTAGTTAATGGCTTGTCGAGTAGTGTGTTTTTTTGAAGAGGGCGCGCCGTGGGTACCGACTGACACCAATGGACGCTAAGTTTGTTTGCTTTGGAAATTGCTCTGGATGCGCGCGGTGCTTATGTGTGTGTTTTCAGAGAGTTGACAGGTAGTTTGGAAAATGGCGAGGAAATGATGAAATCATCGGGCGATGGTTGTGAAGGATAATGCGATCAGACTTGGTGAAAACTCAGTTTTAACGCACGAGTATTAGAATAATTAAGCAGTACATCGCATCTGAAATTTGATTTCAGATGCCCAGTTATTATTCCTGTCAATGGCGCTAATGTTTTTTTTATTTTTAAACGAGCGATTTCATACGAATTTAGTTTTTAATGCTTTCACTGGTTATTGGAAAGCAAGTTTTCCTTTTTCACTAATTTCCCAAGACTAAATGAAAAGTTTTGTGCAATCAGCAAAGCCAGTGGTTATTTATTTAATTCATTTTTTTTTGTGAACTTTAGCGCTTGAAGTGACCAGAAAGGATTGCTTGGTTTATCGTAATCGCAATTGATTTTTTTCAGAAGTTACCCGTAAAACAATGCATTAAAATTTTGCTCCTCTGACGAGGACAAAATATAGCTGAGAAGGTTACTTCCTCCCTGCTGTCAGATTTAAAATAGTCCACCTACCCTCTTTATCAATCGATGAGTAGAACAACGAAATAATGCTATCTTGCATTAATTGACTACGGGCTTACGGCAGACCGTTTAGACTACAGGCCCTGTGGCACTGGTCAATGAATGATGATGCAGTTGATGATGAACATAACCTAGCCATACAGAGAGGAGGTGAAAGCCAGTCCCGGGTCGTAGCCTGTCGAAGAGCACCAAAGGCCCAAAGGGACCACCGGCTTAACGTCCCTTCCAGAGAACGAAAGCATACGAAAGGATACCTCCACAAATCTTTGCTGTCGAGAGGTTGATACGCAAGGCGAATGAAGTCACTATACTAACTTTCATGTCACCAACCTCTCTCCTAAATAAAACTGGTCAGCATGATGGTCACCAGAGAGTGTTGACCCAGAGAGAGTGTTGCTTAACTTCGATGATCTCACGAGAACACAAAGATTGAATGTTTGGCCGTTTAAACTTACTCTCTTCGAAATATCACTCTCACTCGAAGAAAACAACAAATTAATAAGTGTTTTACGGCGCGACAACAAAGCAAACAACGCCAAGAATGTCACCACCAAAGTACTCAGCATTGTTAAGCGATCGTTTTACCATAACATACCTGACGACCTAATAAGGAGAGGCCAAAATATTAAGAGCATGTCAAGAGTTTGCGTGTGCCACCACTATCATGCGTCTACAAGTTAAGTGCCCACCGGTGAGGTGCTCTTTCGGCAATTAAGTGTGTTTACCTGATTACCTGACATTACCTGACGGTGATGTCTATCAATTAACTAACATACACGATTACAAATAAACAGGCAAACACACATTAGCCTGTGTGTTCGCTATGGAAACACTCGAGCTGGTAACATTTCTACCGCATCGCTGATCAATATAGGCTGCCTGATGTACCGGACGATTTCTAGATTCGGCTTCTTACGTATGGTTCAAATGAACCACATTTTTTTAACGGCCAGTTAGGTCGTTTTGCAGTTAATAACTGTCAATGACATGTTATTTCTTTAACTCCCGATTCAAATGCATATTTTTGGCTATGTCAAGGTGATTTGAAATATACCTACTCAATTAAAATTGTTAGTTTGAGGTATGCAGTTTACGAAATTTTAATATACTTTTGAAATAATGGCACAAAACCTATGCACCTCAACGTTCCATCTTCTCCTGGAAGTAATCTTAGAGTAGATGAGTCTACCACTGACAGGTGGAATTTAGGAGGAGTCAAAGTCGTTTCGAGTGTACAGACATTCCATTTAGTTATTTCTCGCAGTTTACTCGCATTTAAAACTGGCCTACGCTCAATTAATCTCAGTTAATGCTAACCTCAACGATTGATACACTTGTATCAATATTGCGAGTTGTGACTGTTTCATTGTAGATGTTTGTTGAAAAGGAAAGATACAAGCGTCATCTGGTGGCACCTACCGTTGCCACGCGTTGCCGGCTCGTTTTCTCAGCAGAAAGTTGGGACTTGAACATTACCCAAAACTCAATTCGATGACTGTAAGGATGCCGATCATGCTGATAAACTATGCTAAGTACTTGAAGCTTCGGTGCCCGACCACTGCCAATCCCCTTGCGTTCCTCAAATGCAAACCGCGTGAATACATCTCAATCAGTGGCTGAAGAGTGCCTTTAGGTGTGCCATTCCAATGGGAGATGAAGTGTCGAACGCCGCCACGCGCTAGTGGCGTCCATGTTGTCACTGCTAATTGACTCTGCCTGGCGCCGAAGTGAATCGAGCAGGCGGTGGACGATGAAATGCCTTGCCGCTTTTATTAATGGCTGAGACGCCATCTCGAGAGAGCAGATACCATTTCAAAAACCTCAGTATGAATTATTTTCCTTTGAATCCCATGGAAGAAAATTACTTAGAGGGTTTAGATAGTGTATATTGTCTTACTGAATGGATTGTATAGGTTAGGTTGTAGATTAAGAGTGCAGATACTTTTAAATTAAAACCACCTTGAAACTTTCTGGACTAGAACGGGTAGTAAAAATTCCTGATCCCACTAAAACAAAATAATCTCTTTTTGATTTAAGGTGCTTTAGAAGGCAATAAAAAATCGATTTATCTACCAAACAAGACAAGGCAAATGAATTGAATCTATAGCTACAAATAAAAAAATCTGGAAACCGCAGAAACTCAGGTTTATGGCTAAAAGTCATTAGCATAGCCCTGTCGAAAACGCAGATCGTCCCCAGTGCACACCCAGGGCGCACCGGGCCAGCCAGTCGAATACGACATAAGGATCCCTTTTAAGAACATTACAAAAAAATCATCTACTAGACCTTGCTTTTCTTCTGAAATCAAATTCAACTGAATATTTGTTTTTCAACGAAATCCATTGTCTCTTTTCCTCTCTCTCTCCAACCTTTCCCATGGTCGTCCCTAAAATTGTGAAGCGAACAACAGAATTATACCCAGTTAGACCTAACAACGCAATTAGCCTTTCAAAAACTCCTTTCCCGAGCGAAATCCTCTTCGAGGGAAATGCAAAGCCTCGAGCCAACAGAATCAAACTCGCATTCATCCCCGGAGAAGTTTCCAACACAAACGCCATACGCAGCTCGTTAGCAGCCAATGAGCGCTCGACGGAATACAGTGCGCCCTATAGCTAAAACACACAAATTAGCGCTAGCATCGGCCGCCTATTGTCCCGAAACTAACGGGCACAGAAATGTAGGTGTGCAGTTTGTGTACCTTGTCTTTGAATCTTCTCTGGGCGCAGAATCAAGAGTCGCTATATGAACGTAAAGACAGAGATAGCTTTCAAAATGGTCTCATCTGCTAGAGTGAGCTGGCTATAGGGCGATAATGAAGCCTAATGAATAATGCATTGTCGTCGCTGAAAAGGCTGGAAAAGGCCCGGTGGAAAGCATTGTGGAACGAGTTTCTGCGTTTCTCTCTATTGCTCTCTCGCTCTTTTGCCGTGATGTGATTAGTAGCTATAGGAACGCGTCATCACGGCGTTCTGGATGCTGGAGAGAGCTGTCGTTGTGGTAGAGTGGCAGACTGTTTGTATGTGGACGCCATGTTTGGTTCGGGTGATTTTTTTTAGTCATCGCGAAACCATATCTACGATATCATACGGATTTCATTAAAAATAAAAATAAATTTTAAAATTATACTCTTTCAGTGAGTCCACACCAGAAAATCTTTATATGCCAGGCATAATTTTTTTTTCTTAGAGTTAGTAACGAAAGGGGCTCTTTGAGAAACAAATTTGGTACAAAAAAAAAATTTTAGAGCAAGAAAATCCCTGTATACAGGATTGCTAGCTCAATATTTGGGGTCTCCATACACTTACATATGCTCATTTTAATCGCTCATCTTCTCTCATTTTCTTTAAAATTGATCCAACATGGCCGCAGTATTAATTGCTTCTGCCAATTTTTTATTTATTTTTATTATTTCAACATCAAGCAGTAACCCACTCTCCAGTAACCAAGACTCTCAATTCCCTGTTGGCTGTGGAAGTTGATAATGGACGCCATGAAGTCAGTTGGATCGCTTCAAACCGAGTTAGCCAAGTCGTGGGGGCCGTGCCGGGGTGCCTTCTAGCAAAACATACATGGACTGTTCACTGCATGGCCGCTGGGAAGTCATGGTTAGCCTAGATCCTTGCTCAACACATTCATGTCACGCGTGGGACTGGATGCTCCGTTTTGTTTCCAGCCCTTGTAAATTACTGTCTTCTAATTTTTCTGTTGTGGCGCCTAATTTAATATCGGGGTAAGCATGTTTCAAAAAGAACGGGAGCACAAATACACACATTCGTTAAGAAATCATGCTACGCTACTAAAGGTATTAATAGTTCTGTGTTATTTATTTAAATTCATATGATTCATACAGAAACTCTCTTGGATCCCCTTGGATCTGCCCATACTCTCTCTCTTTTTGAGGTTTTGTGAAGTAATTTCTTCTTAATGATGAAATAAAATGAAATACTTGAATTAATTTGAACACATTGTGGTTATATTAGCAGCTTTCGCTGTTCTCTAGAATCGGGACTACACAACTGGTCACTATTTGTGCAATTTATCAAAAATATAGCCAAAAAAAAAAAAAAAAAAAAGAAAACGGTCGGAACAAAATGAGAGAAACAAAGGAGCTGTCAAAGATCGGTAAACCACCCCTACCCCACCCCTTGCCATCCCCCCACCCCCATTTCGTTCCTTCAACGGACGGTAACTATAAATGAAGTCGAATCCGGTAGCAATCCAATTGTTGTCGTATATAACGTAGTTCGCGAAATTGTGTTTGTTTTGTGCCCAGATCTCTCCGCTCGGCGCGCTCGTTTCGCCTCGACAAGCTCAGCATGCCTCGGGCTCCCCTCCCCATCCCTCCCTCAACGCCCACCCCTTCACCGTTCTGTGACGTGGCATCCTTCATTAGCACCCCCTTGCACCGCCTCCCCGGAGGATATAAAAGCTCGAGATCGAGAGAAAATTAAAAGGATAAACAGAATTATCGAAAAGTGTTCGCGTCGCGCGCTTTGGGTCGTTCTGGGTGTGGGATGGGGTGGTTTGAGAGAGGGAGAGGGGGTTCAATAATGGCGGCCGGCCACGGCGGGGTGAAAACATCAGTGAACAGCTTTGAATTTGGAGACTTGTTTAAGAAATGGATTTGCAGCGATTTTCCTTGAGTTTATTTGTTTAGTTTTTTAGTTTTTTTTTGTTTTAAGATTAGGCTTCGAATGATGACTTCGGCTCCGTCTATTCATATTCAAGAGGCTGGTTTTAATCAAATAATCTAGCTTTAAGCACTTCTTTGACCATTGTAATTCATTATTATTAGTAACTATTAATTAATTAATTTTTGAAAATCATTTGTTCGACGCAAATATTCAAGCAGTCGACGCGCCATATGGGCCAGTTTTCCATGTCTGTTAAAAAAGATAACTGTCAGTTAAAGACTCATCTCTATGGTTACAGCCAATCATATACCTCTATTAACATCTTAACCTCCAGTTAATTTCCTAACTATGCATTTTTTAACTGGTTTATTTATTTTATATTTATTTATTTGTGGTGTTTAACGACGCACTGTTTTAACATCTAGTCATGCGGCACAGGTCTAATGGCGTCGGTGATTGAGTGGATGATGATGAACTTAACCTAGCCTAGAAGGGAGGAGGGAAAACCCGGTGCCGGCACGTAGCCTACTCCTGTCGAAGAGCACCAAGGGAACCACCGGCTTAACGTCCATTCAGAAGGACGGTACAACTCGAACAGCAGGATTCCTTCACAAATACATGCTGTCGAGAGGTTGATAAGCAAGGCGAGTGAAGTTGCTGTACTAACTTTCATCCCTCCAACCTCTCTCCCGAACTGAACTGGTCATGTGTATGATGGTCACCCATCCAATACCTGACTCAGCGCAGTGTTGCTTAACCTCGGGGATCTAACGAGAACCGGTGTTTCCAACACGCCAAACCGTTCTGTTAGTGTTTAACTGGTCTTAAGCGAGTTAAAAATAATCATGATGGGGCATTTGTTAGACTTGACAACAACTTCTTCTGTTTTCGACGAAATCTTTGAAAATATATATTTTTTTTAAAGGTTGGGTTTACATTTCTTTCTGTGAAAATAAGATAAAATGACAAAATAATACCAGATGCAAATTTTCTGTAAAAAATTCGATTCCACTGTAAGTGTCAAAATTATTTTATCTGTTCATTCAGTTAACAAAAAACTAAAATCAATTACTCATCATTTCAGAATAGAGATAGACCACGGTAGAAACACAGGAATAAAAATAGTTTTTCTGCTGCAAGACAATTTAGTGTAATGGAAAGTTTCAACAAAAATACAGACTTCTTTATGTGAATCATATCATCATCAACTTAACATCACCATCACCGCGTACCTGCGGCATCTTAAGTGCAAAGCTTCAAGAGCCACAATAAGACTAATAATTACAAGTTTAACGCCATGCACGAAAGTAGATCGGTGTGAAGAGTTTTACAATAAAACTAAACTACGTCTCGTTAGAAGCCACCTCCTCTCGTTGGCGTTGAATTACAGCGCGGTGATGGATGGTGATACGAGTGTTCCGGAGCACGAATCTTAGCGTAGTACTCCCAGAAAATGTAAATACAAATTTTAAGTTTCCTTTAATTTTAGATGAATACGTAATGCCACTATAATGAGTGTGCACATTTTGACAATCGGAATATAAGTTGACAAAGTGGCCTACGTATAACCAGCTGATATCATTGACTAGTTGGGTGGGGGGGGGGGGGGGGGGGGGGTAAAATGAATGTCATCAACACTGTAAATTCACTGATGGCACATTTTTCACTTTATTTGTGAACGAAGTCGATCCCGTAGGGTGCAATTTCTCTAAGGCATGGTATTACAACATTTTAAAACTCTGTGTTAAGCTCCTTAGGTCTGGTTTTATCAAAATCCCGCCTTCTAGTTGAAGTGTTAGTTAAAACTGTTGCTATGGCGACTTCCAATCACATGCAGTGAAATTCAGATGTTTCTGTGAGTTAGAGATCCAACTTATAGTTCAAAATGTTGGTAAAACCCGACCTAATTCTCAGAAACAGCTGACTTTCACTTTCAATGATTGGTTGTTGCCATGGCAATTGATTTAACTCTCACTTTATTTAGAAGTAAAACAAATTAAAAAATCGGGCCCAAAAAATGTTTTCTAAATTATCACAAAACTTGCTTAAAGACGTGCTGTGGGATGAATAAACAATGCGATTGAAAATTGGTTATCCATGATAACCATTTTTTGAACTATTTTTTTTGGGACTATTTTGAATAACCTTGAAGTAACTGCGACCTTGGACACTTTCATAACGTGCCATGGTGGCCTTCAGGCAACAGCTGTTTTCAGTCGCGTTAGTGCGTTTCATCGGCGCTAGGAGCGCAAGATCGATAGCATTGTGTACCTATTGGTTTGGCCAGGCAAACCTAATACAGAAAATAAGGTCCTGAAAATAAAGATTGTCTTGGAGGCTAACATGCGGGACGTTTCCTGATTAAGCTTGAGTCTATTCCGCTTATTCCTCACGGGTCAATAACAGGTATCATAATATTTTCTCAATGTCCAACTAGCATATATGCTAGTTGCGTACAGAGTTGATTTCATAACGTTGACGCGTTTAGCGACAGTAATTTTAGCCTGACTATTCCATATCCGAATTATAGAAACGCATTGTAAGATTTAAAAATGATTACCTTAGGTAAGTAGTCTAACTCCCTTTCCAATCTTATAGAAATTGAACACCTCACACTTGAGCTGACAATTGATAATTGTCTACAACATGATTAAATGTTTACAAGATAAGCCGACAATTGGAATTTGCCAAGCGATTAGGAAGATATAATTACGTCTAGTGAAGATTATTCATCAATTCAATTGATTCATTATTTTAAATAAATTCGGCCAGAAGTGCAATTCAAATAAAACAATTATCAATTCAACTGTCTACCAGCATTGTTTTAAAACAAATGTTCGAAACCGAGCAAAGTCCAGCAGAGCCAGGAAGAACAGACGCATTATTTTGTATCATCATTGATACCAGAGCCAGTCAAATGAGTAAGAATTAAATCTAGAAGAAAAACCCGGTTAATCCCTTCCTCACCAATCCATATTTAAATATCCGATAGTATTTTCAGAATAAGAACCGTTATTAAAAATGACCGCCACTATTGGCTCGTGTGGGTAAATTGGCCAAGAAGGCAGTGTAACGGTCATTTTTGACTATAATTTAAATCCTGAAAACACTTTATACTCCGTTCAGCGAGTGACAGCGTTCAGTGGTGGCAGAGGTGCTACCGGTCATTTTGGGGTGACATGCGGGCCAAATTTAATTTAAAAAAACGCTACCAATCATCTCAGCTGATATCTGCCATTTTCCTTTCGCTCTCAAGAGCTTTCGTCAAATGTTTTTACCAATTAAACCAATCTTGGGAATTATTTTGCAGATAAAATAAGTATTTCGAAGTTTCGCCATAAGAATTAAAAATGAAATTCATTCATGAGTTGATAGCAAAACAAGGAGGGCAGTTCTTGGGCTGGTATCTCCTCTCACGGGCTAGACTGTAAGTAACATATTTACATTGCCTACAGAACCCACAAGTACCCATGCCTGCAGGGGTTTCAGTATAACTATACAGTAGCTACAAACGGCACCATTCCAACAATACCCCCTCCCTGCCCCTTGTCGATTTATCCAGCCAACGTGTTTGCGCGGGCTAGTATAACCGTCCAGGGGCGGCGGCGGCAGGGGCAGGGAGGGACCGGGGTTGTAATTGGTAGGCACCCCCACCCCCAAACCCCCAACCCCACGCCCCCGCCCCTGGGCTCTCAGCGAGCTGGAAGCCAAATCAAATTAGCTGATTGGCCCCATCGAGTGGCGCTGCGAGAAGCAAGAAGAATGGCCGAAGATCTAGTAGCTTTGCGTGGCTACGCTCGGTTGTTATTTGAGATGCGATGGCACTTGGCGGCTACAGATGACACTGCGGACACTTGACTTTTTACAAGATTATAGTTCAGTAGTTTCCCTGTTTCAACAACTATTTGGAAAAGGCTAATTCCACAGCCTGCTTGCAATTTTTATCGACTATCAAGGTCTGTAGGTGGACAGTAAAGCGGCGGCGAAAGCTTTAGCTCCTTAATCTACGGATCTTTCTTATAAGAAAATGTTGCTAGAGGGCTACAGGGATGCAGCGAGAAAAAGTCGTATAGAAATATACTTTTTTGTAGGAGTATTAGAATTTTTTTGGACCTAGGCAAGACAAAAGCTAATGATCAACAAAGAAACTAAGGAGCAGTCTTCAAAACATCTTTCTGATTATTACCCAAAAGTATTTAAAAATTATCTCATTGTTCTTACACCCCTGTTAAGTCGTATTTTTTATTACAAAAACACGATGATTGGCAAAGATAAGGGAAGTATTAAAAAGTTGTAGACTAAAATGTTGTAGGTTCATTATAGTATTGCTAAAAATAGTAAAAACAGTAATATTTTTCATGGATAGTCAAGATCTTAGCAATCTTAAGTTGATACTTTTATTTCCTCGTTATAATTTTACCCAAACATGCGTTTATAATTAGCACATTGCAAGGTATTTCGATGGAGAAAAATATTCAGATGTTTCTGATTGCACTATCTCGGTATCGTGAATGATTTAAATCCAAGTAGCGCATAAATGGTAACATTTAACGAGCCATGAGACATTTTGTCCTGACAATCGGCTTGTTGGTTGACTTCTTGTCGTACGGAGCATCGTGCAAGTGAACAGAGTGTAGCCGTCGACCCGTCACGACGATGGAAGCGCGGGGCGAATGAGAAGTGTGGTCCAGTAGTAATTTGTCGGGTGTGGCACCCCGGGGTGGGGGAGGGGGGAAGGGGGGCGACATCAGTGTCGCATTACGAACGTTCGCGCGATGCTGCGAGAAAAACTAGCCGCTGGAATTCTTTGTTGCAGATGTTTTCGCCCTGAGGGCAGTTTCACGATATCGGTAGTCGTTTAATTTCATTGGAACGATATTGTATTTTCTTGATTGCAAATGTTTTAAAATTGATTGTCTAGCCACGAAATTAGATACCTAATTGATATACAATCCGTAATTAAAATCCGTTGATAAAAATTGTTTTTTTGATACAAGGTAATAGTTTAGTAGGTTTTAACAACGCACTGTTTTGACAACAAGACCTATGGCACTAATCTAATGGCGCCGGTGAATGAGTGGATGATGACGAAGATTATGACTAACTAAACCTCGTCTAGAAGAGACAAAGGGCCTAGCGGTCAGGTGCCGGCACGTTGCCTGCTCCTATCCAAGAAGATTTCATTAGGGGACACTGTTTTGACAACGGGCAATGGCATATGATGTCGTCGGATTTAAAAAAATTAAGATAAATCTTCTCGAATAACTTCATACGTTTAGAATCTAGACCGTGCATCTGTTTCCTACCATTAATTGGCATATGAAATGGTAATCCATCCAACATCCAGCCTTAGCACAGTGTTGCTTAACCTAAACATAATTCAACGAGATGAGAGTCTGAAGAGCCGATTCTAAAGCCAGCTAAAAGGGATAACGGAAAATATTCAAGGGTATGCTGTTTATTTTCTGTTAAGGGGAAATAAATGGTTTCACTCCAAATTTGTTAGAGAAACTGAGAACGAATTACCCCATTCTGGCTAATCGCTGCACACACCTAAACAACAGCCAATTCCACACGCACCAAAGATCCCCCTATGCACCAACAAACGGTCACCATTTCGCAGAGCGCACCTCTTTTGTCCCGCTGCCGACACAACTCGAAAACATAAAGGCCTAAATATCGCAATCAACGAGTTTAACGCTCGGCACGCGTGCCTTAAAGACTTCCCGCTGGGCACAAATAGCCGCTACTTACTCGCTTTGTCGGCGCTGGCTACAATCGTGTTATTTATTGCCTATTTTTCCGTCATTACCTGTCGTATCGACAATGGTTTGGATGGCCGGGGGGTAAAGAGGTCGGTTTGTTTACGTTAGGCGAGTTGACTGTGAATGGGACATCTGCCACTAGTTGTGCCCGCTAGATCTCCGCGTTACTCTCTGTGGCGTTGAGATTTTCATGATAGTTTGATTTTGATTTGGAGAGCGTTATAAGGTTAAGAGCAGTTAAGAGTAAGGCAAGGCCTTGGCTAGGTCTAAGGCTAGGTTTACCGTCTTCCTTTGAGCTTTAGATACCAGCAGCTCTAAGGGACATAGGAACATCCAAATAATCGCATTTTTCTTACATTTTTTTGGGATAGTTAGAAATAGGATTGCTGAAAATAATAGAAATTGGAGAGGAAATTCAGATTGTGGAACAAAATTGTCGATGGCGGAAAAAAAAATTTAATTTCCCCAATTTTTACTTGATATGCCGAACGTACATAGATTTCCATTTGTGTGAGAATCGTTTTCTGAAAATTCACCACAAAATCATGCTTGAAAGTGAAAGCCAAACTGTCCAAAAATGAAAATCGACCATTTTCGCCAAGCTAGTTGACTAATTGACAAAACCAACAGTTCCGCCTGATTACACTTTCCGTCCCACCAATCACTAAGCCGCACTAAGTGATAAATTAGCTCTAAATTACACGCGATTTCACGCACTATCACTAAATCACCAGTGCCTATACAATAACATAAGCGGCAATAAAATCCTGATTCACGATCACAAAACCAAAGCGAACACAAAGCAAAACGTCACTAACGAATTCGCAGCCAAAGTAATTGTAGAATATTGTGCTCATCCTCGAGGAAAAAAAAAAGCTGGTGCAAAAGTAATTCCAGGGGCCCAAAGATCAATGACAGCCATCACCGACTCCCGCAGTGTTATCGACTGGAAAAAACGAGCGCAAACGCTCACAGCCTTGTAGATAATTTCCCAATTCGCTTTGTGCAATTTTATTGCCCCCCTCTCCCCCCACCCTTCTGTCCATTTGGATTTATAGGCACGGTATCTCGTCACGCGTGTGTTAATCACTGCCGATTCGATACAAAATATCGCGATGTCGAATTTGAGGGCAAGCTTCATTTTTTTTTTATTGTCGTACCTTCTGTCGTGAAATTTGTGAAAATTGGGTAATTTCGTTTATTTGTGTCGTGAAGTTTGGATGTAATCGACCGTGAAATAATTGTACGAGCTGTTAGGAAATATGGTTGATGATTGTATCACAAACAAATTGGTATACTCAATTCTCTTTCAGAAAATTCAAATCTCGTATTTTTGTCGACAATGACTTCTTTTACCATTGAGTTTTTAGATTTACTCAAGAGAGCTATGTGTTCATTTTGCTGAGCAAACGAGCCGGCAACATGTGATAACTACAGGTGCCAACCGATGGCGCTTGCGGCCGTCCTTTTTAACAAAACTCTTCATTTAAATTATTATGGCTTAAAATATTGATACATGTATATCAAACGTTGAGGTTAGAATTAATAAAGATTGATTTACTCAAATACGAGTACCTACTCTTTAAGAACGAATTGAAATTTCGGTTACACCACCTAGTAGCATCCTATATTTTTATAGGAAATGTGGTACAATATTACGTACTTGCTTCAAACGACTCGTTAAACCCGAGGTTTAACATTTTATTCAACAGCACCAAAGCCAATGGTTACAATTAAAAAATATTAAAATAGTTATTACTTTGTAAAACATGTCTATAAAGGACTGTCTGTCAATGGCGAGGATTAAAAAACCTATTATATGTCCACACCATCACCCAAACACTTTATAACAAAAACCCTTTGAAAATTTGAAAATTTGACCTCGCACTATATAGTCGATATCCACCCGCTAAACGAATAAACTCGCCGACATGAATAGAAAAAAAAAAACACCTCCTAATCCTCCCCAACAATTAAATAATTATTCAAACGCATTGACAAGAAGCCTTTCGGTCCACCCCGCGGGGGTGACTGCCCGTGAAATGTGCCCGCATTCTCATGCAAATGACCCACCCTTTCCCCACCCTGCATTTAAGCGTTCATCCCTTTGCCCGCCGCAAGGGTGCAGACTCATGGGTGTTTATCGTAGCCATAAGGTGTTTGGCCGATTGATTTGAACACTCAGCAGCTAGGGGCTTGCCACGAAAACCACCCCGATTTCGATGCGTATAACCACCCCGGTATTGCCAGGGGCAGATGTGGCAATTATAGGAAGCGAGGCCAGGGGTGTGGATACAGGCTGGCATTTACCGAAATGGATAGGGCAGCGATTTCCTTTATTACAAACAATTTGCTATATGAAGTTGATTTTTGGAACATTTTATCACGGAGGTTTTAGATAAAGATAAAGTGTCCAATTTATTACAAATATGATGATAATAAGATGAAAAGTGTTGCTTGATTGATTGATTAATCAATTGATTGATTAGTGAGGTTAAACAACGCGCTGTTTTGATAACGGGCATTGTGGCACTGGTCGAATAGCGTCGGTGAATGAGTGGATGATGATGAGGGTGATGATAAATCTAACCTAGCCTAAAAGATGCTAAAAGGGAGAAATCTAGTAGCAAAAAAAATCTACGTCCACCGGCGTATGTCCCTCACGAAGGACGGTACAACTCGAACAACAGGATTCAGTCAGAAATCCATGCAGAAATCCATGTCAGGAATCCGAGAGGTTGATAAGCAATGCAAGTGAAGGTGCTGTGCTAACTTCTATAACTCCAGCTACTCTTCCAAATAGAACTGGTCATGTGAATGATGGTCACTCATTCAATATGGGATTAAGGTCAGAAGAGATGGAAGAGTCTTTGGGCGAAAAGAACACGTGAAGTTACGTTGGCACTAGCAGCCTATTTGATCATATTTTTAGGGCTGTAAAGGCTTTTACAAAATCATTGCCATAACCAAAAAAGATGAGACTTTCGTGAAAAGTACACTTCAATTACGAAAACAATTTCAAGACATTTTAATTAATCTCGAAGAAGATGGTTGGACTTTCTATGTAGCGTCCGTTTCTCTTACCAATTCCTTGTTCCACCCGTCGATGAGAATTTAAAATATATCTATCAAAGAGTTGTGAGCTCCAATTTGAAAAAATATTATTATTCTAAAGTTTGAGCCATTTTGAGGTCTTATTTGAAAATCATTTGATTTCCTCTGTATTGATTTGTTTTTTTCCCTTTGACCCTTTTTCCCTCCTATATCTTTTTTTAGCACATTTTAATGATAGTTTAATTGGAAGGAAAGATTTAACTATATTTTCATTTGTATTGATTTTAATTCTTGCTAACTGTAGAAATTATGTTTTAAGCAATTGAATAATGTTTTTATGTACATTTGTACTTTTTTTTTTAAAAACCTCCATTTTCCAAGTTGTAGTCCAAAAGGATGCATAGGTAAAAAAATCACATAGTCAAAGTAAATTCTCCTCAAGATCAGCGCGTGGCTCACCCCTTGACAAGTGGCCCTCGGTTCACAGTTGGTCGCCCATTTTCCACACCCCTGCTTTGATCTCCAGTTGCCCGTGAGATTAGCCCGACCATTACAAGCTAAACGGATTGGTATTCATGGCCCGAATCAGGGTAGGAGCACCCCAAACTCGGGGTACTAACCACCCCGCTCAAGGGTCGCCAACAGGGTGACAGCCGAGGGTGACAGGTTACAATTCGCTCAATCGTTGTCAACGTAGCTTCTTTATTGATGAACAAGCTCATACATTTATCTGCTGCATTTATGATTAATTTAATAATTCTTGCTATAACTTCAAGAAAAGTCAGCATAAATGGTTTCTTGTGTCTTCTAGTGTAGCTAATGAGAAAAAAACCTATATTAAAACCCTATGATGGTTTTTAGACTCATGTCTGCTTAATTTATCCTTAGCACTAGTTTTACCAAAACCCTCTTTATCTAAATTTGCTTCCACTAGCTATTATGGCAAAAATGGATTTAGAATAGGTACTTCGATTTGGTTATTTCGGTAAAGACACTAGGCAGTAGAGCAGTAGAATCATAAACACTTATAAGGTCGGGTTTTACCAAACACTTACGGTGTTTTCAAATTTCCAGGGGTTGTTACTATGGTGATAACAACTTGACCTTCAAATTTATGGGGTTAAGCTTAAATCTACTTTGTGATTCAGCCCCTAGATATCTGCTTTATTGTTTAATGTTTAGATGTAGTCGAGAAAGGAATAGCTTGACAGAAAAGTTTCTCGCGACGTCGTGCATTCAGGTCTCCATGCTATCAGATAGTGGACAGACATTTCAATAGTAGTTTGGTAAAAGTATGATGGTTGACAAATCATGACCAATTCTGCAGAAATGCTGCATGATTGGCTTCTGATTCGTTTTATTTCACTCGATTCTATTTGACCTGTTCTTATGTCAGATCACGTTTTGACTACCATATTCACCCATTCTCATTCGTTCGTGCAGCTGCCTTGAAAGTTTTTCGATCTGTTTCGAAACTTAGAAGACACACAAGCGAAATGAAATTGAACAAAAGTCTTGAACGGAAGTTTGATTTTAAACTGTTAGCATAAAGTGGAGACATTTTTGGATGGATTCGAGCGTTTTTCTGTGGCGTGGGTTATAGATTCCGAGGATCGTGTTTTCATAGCTTGATAAATGTCGAGCTTTCTTCCATGAGAAATTACTAGTTCATGTAAAGAAACTTTGGAAAAAGTAAAAAGAACCATTTTATGGAACAAGTTACCAATTATAATTCATAAATGATTTTTGAAAATTAATCGAAATTCAACTTAATTAACATCTCTCTTACATACAGTATTTTCAAGACGAGAACTGCCATTAAAAATAGCAAACTCACAGTCTTCTAGAAACATTCACCCTTGAGTGCTCAAAGTCTAGAAGGCTGAGTGTCCGTCAATTTAATGGCGGCCCTTCATAAAAAAAACATTTGTTTAAAAGTCCGTCGGAAATTTGATATGATATTTGACAATTTCATACAAATATGCCAAGCGCCACACATAACAACGTTAATACGTTCCTTATTCCTGAAGAATTATTATATATTCAGGATACGAGCATGCAGATAAAATATGCATTCATAT
Organism: Protonemura montana; assembly: GCA_947568835.1. Taxonomy (NCBI): domain Eukaryota; kingdom Metazoa; phylum Arthropoda; class Insecta; order Plecoptera; family Nemouridae; genus Protonemura; species Protonemura montana. The sequence continues at coordinate 9,219,461 of OX387608.1, forward strand.
AGACATCTAGTAACGTTCCTCCCCAAGGACTTACACGCTTAGGCGACAAAAAAGCTGAATTTTTCTGCATTTGACTATCGATTCTTAATCCGAAAAATACTAAACAAATGCCAATTCCGACCTATCCCATGGAAATCTCTCAACCACCTAAATCTCAACCCTATATACCACTCCATCTAAATTACAACTTTTCTTTACATTTTCTTCAATCACCGCCCACCCACCCTTGCCCAATCGTCCACACCAAGAAATTTTAATCCCCATCCCCCACAGCCACCACGATCTGTTTGACGTACGGCTTTTCCGCCGAGCTGACGCTAAGATTTCCCGAGATAAGATTTCCCGAGATGCGATTTCCCACGATTTCCACACGTTGTACAGCGCGCGTGCAGCAAGATTTACAGCTCGCGGGGGGTTGAAATATGGGCCATAAATCGCGTTTACGCCAGACATTTCAGCGTTGCTTCGGTGGGGTTGTGGGACGAGAGATGGGGGGGGGGGGCCTCACTTGGAAAATGCTGCATCGGTTGTGGAAACCAGAAACTGAGAAAGGAGATTTCAATATGCAATTGAAGAGGTTGGTTTTGATTTTAATGCATCTCTGCAATATACATGTGTAAGTGTATGGAATTTATTGTAGAAAACACTGAAAATAGAAAAATTGCAAAAGAATTTAGGCATTTACGTGCCACAAAGCTGCTTTTAACGAGCGCTAATAACAATTAAAACATTATAAGTGCACAAATAATACTAAAAAATATTTCAAAATGGCAGCATGTGCTAACAGAAAAGACGCAGTCTCTTTTTAATAAAAAGTTATCTCACAGAATCTGGAATGATGATTCAAATAATCTGTAAACATAACCGTCTGTGGAAAAGCTTTGCAGAAGATCACAGCAACGATTCTTAAGCTAATAATCACAAGTTTTAAGATGGAATTAAGTATTGAAGCTGTCGTTAAGCACTTGGTCACTGAGACAGGTCGTTGATCGCACATAGTAGGGGTGTTTTCTTTAAGCAGTTCGGGAAACGGCGGTGCCTCCTTTCCAACGTCGCCCGAGAGGGAGCGCAAAGGAAATGTTCTCAGGTGGAGCAGTTACCAACTCGCTTTCCGTAAAATTGTATTTATTTAATAGAAAATGTTTTTTAAAATGTGGAAATTATTTTCCATTAATTATTTGGCATTCCTTGATTTGGCATTAATTAATTACTAAGTCAACGAAATCAATTTCTCTTTATTATGGCATAGGTGAATGAGTGACGATGAGGATGATAATGAACCTAACCTAGCCTAAAAGAGAGGAGGGGAAACCCAATGCCAGTATGTAACCTGCTCCTGTTAAAAATATCAAGCGGACCACTGGCTTAGCGCCCCTTCCGAAGGACGGTACAAAGCGAACAACACAATTCCTCCACAAATCCATGCTGTCGAGAGGTTGATAAGCAAGGCGAATAAAGTTGTACTAACTTTCATCCTATCAACCTCTCTACCAAACAGAACTGGACATAAAAAAAACTATTTGAACTGGGTTTTGAATGCTGAGTGAAGAACAACTAACTTAGGTCTTAAATTTAGTTGTTATTCACTCAGCATTCAAAACCCAGTTCAAATAGTTTTTGTTAAAACTAGTGCTAAGGTTGCATCAAATAGACATGAGTCTAAAAACAATCAGAACTAGCCATGTTTATGATGGCCACCCATCTAAAACCTGACCCGCAGTGTTACTTAACTTCGATATCTCACGCGAACCGGTGTTTCCGACGCGTGAAACCGATAAAAACAATAATTCAGTACTAAATGGTAAAACCGCAAGCATCAAGTACAATTCGCCAAGAAGCCGAAGCAGAGCCCTCCTATGAACACCAGCCATAGAGCTTACATAACCAATTTCCATCCCATGGTTTGCACCAGCAGCACCCAGGCCAGTGTCACCCTCCCCCAAAACCGATCCGTGACGCTGCAACCATACGGAGAGTTACCCTCAAGCGTCCGACACGATTGTCATGATAATTTAATATCTCGTATTGATGCACTATATATATATAACCACCCTCTCTGCAAATTAGCCCCACACTCCTTGGTGTTCCCTCCAGCGAGGCTCTGGGCGATTAACACAGTGTTTATCACTGGGGTGAGAAGGGTACAAATTAAATTAGCCGACCCCCCTCCACCCCCTCTTTAGCCCGTCTTAAGGGTGTTAAGTAGCTCTCTATTAAGTTGACATTAAAATCAACAAACGGTTTGTCGCATTGCTAATGTGATGTGGACAGAGTGATTCATTCGTATTTTTGTCTGGAAGTGTGTTACCAGCTTAATGGGGATTGGTACAATTTTATATGCTCGACTAATGTTTATTATTTTTATTTAATTTTAAGCTTGCAACTATCAATTGTAAGGGCCAAGTGGAATCTGTCACGGAAATGGCCCTTTATGATAGATACAAAATATTTCTTTATTCGCTTACACTTCTTGTACGTATTTAATATTGAAACAATTAAAAAGTCACTTCACTATTTTTTATTTTTTCTTATTCAAATTAAAAAAAAAAATGCCAATCTGTGTAAATACCAGTGTATTCCAAATAGGAAACAGAAGAAAGAAAAAAATTAAACCCCATTCCTCGTCGAAAGAGTGTTCAGATAAAAAAAAATTACGCTAAGTTGAGAAAAGTGAACTCGTTGAGCCTGCAGGTCAACTGAGACATAGGTTTTCCAAACGAGGAAAATATTCTCAATGAGGAATAAAAAACAAATCTTCTGATTGACTGTTGAACAGCAAATAACAAATTAACAGACTGTTAGAACCACTGATAAACTGGCCGTAAAAATAATAACAGCGCCAGTGATACCAGTGCCATGACTTCTTGAAATTGACCAAATCGATGGCATGAACAATCGTGTGCTGATTTAAAGACCTATAGCACTTCCAAGCCATCCATAGTTCTGAACTTGAACTGGAGGAGGGGCAAAAAGGCCATCGAACACGTGCCTTAGACTCCGACTATCACGAAGTCAAAGTTTTGTCTCTCGCACGACGGCCCAAGTTTTGGAAGTAGGCCCTCGACGCGCGTTATTCCTCGCCTCTGAGAGATTAAAAGCCCTTGAATGGAGCACGGGTTAGTTCATCCCACATCTATCCCCCATCCAATACAACGCAAAAAGACAAAGATGTCGGTAATGGTATGTCGCAAATACTGAGTATGTCGGGTCTTAAAATGAATGTGTAGTTTTAACATAATAGCGCATAATCTTTGAGTGTAGGATCGTTGATTGTGTATAATCTACACAATACAACAATATTCTATAACATCTATAACATCTATAACAGTATTTTGAATTTGTATATATTGCAAAAACTGTTAAATTTTAATACTAAACACTTTATAACTACAATTTTTTGAATCATATTATAACTATACTGCTTTGGTATGTAAATACATAGCAGCCATTTAACTCTACGAGCTATAAATAAGTTTGTAATTACAATAATTGCGCTTACAAGACAAGTCAAAAACCAAGAAAACAACCTTACTTGCTAAAGGGCAGAGAATTGCAGAGACGAACATGCACAATCATATTTATCCCTCGTTATATTTGCAGTGAACGGTTTGGAGTGTTGGAAACACTGGTTCTCATTAGATCACCGAAGTTAAGCAACACTGCGCTGAGTCAGGTATTGGAAGGGTGACTATCATACACGTGACCAGTTCTGTTCGGGAGAGAGGTTAGAGGGATGAAAGTTAGTACAGCAACTTCATTCGCCTTGCTTATCAACCTCTCGAAATCATGGATTTGTGGAGGAATCCTGCTGTTCGAGTTGTACCGTCCTTCAGAAGGGACGACGCCATTAGACCAGTGCCGCATGGCCAGATGTCAAAACAGTGGGTCGTTAAACACCACAAATAATAATTATTCTTGTTATATTTGCAAATCTTGACACAGTTTGCACGCTCTAGCTCGTGTCCGACCAGCCGGTCGACGACCCTTATAAATAGCATGGTCGAAATCCGAGGACAACAGGGGAGTAATTAACTGAGTTATTACCCTACAATACCAAAAGGCTATCAACAGGCTATCGAAACAAAAACAATGTCAGGAATGCACTGCAGTTAGTTTAATTACCTATGTTAAATAATCATTACCGTAAACTGTTATATGAAGAAGAGGTTCAATATTGTCCCCGTACCTATATGTGTATACTCTAGCTATATATAGGTACTTTTGTAATATAACTATAAACAATTTTAAGCAAATTATGGAATTTATCGATCGCCGATGTTTGCTCGACCATTTCTGTATTGTGTCGATGTATAATTGAAGAGTTGCAAATTTTATTATTAAAGACATAACTGCCCTCTCAAAAATTGGTGCCCAAACGGGGACTCAAACCCCGATCTCTATACCTATCTCGGGTGTTGCTCTAACCCTTTGAGCTACCTGCACACAAAATTTTTGAAAGGCTTTTTGTGCCTATGATGAGAATGACACAGACTTAAGAATTTGAAGAGAAAGAAATGCATTTGATGAGATGCAAATTACCCTAATATGATATACAGACAAAAGTTCACATAAAAAAAGTAAAAAAAAAACCATTAAATATTTTGCCAGAAAGAATCGGGTTGTTCATAACAGTGTTTATTATTTTTAGTAGGCAAGCTTTGGTCGTAATGTATGTCAACTAGGTGTGTACATGCTTGTATCGTACAGCGATGAGTGCATCGATGCATGGCTGTATCGATGCAGCAGTGCAACGGGACGGGATGCACCATGCTAGTGGCTAATTACAACCAGCTTGTAATTACATCGATGTCTATTGGCAGAGGTGCCCCACAATGTTGACTATATAGCCCTATGCTAACCCAACCCACCCATCCGACCACCCTCCCGTGGCATCACATTCCCAGTCGGTTTATATTAGAAACATGGCTCCACGCGGAGATTCTACCGAATTGTTTTGTTAAACAGAGGATTTTCTGGAATTTTCTGGAATTTTATTATATTTAGCTGAAGTGTTTTTACTCCAGTTTTAGTATACACCTCTTCGAGGTTATCAAAAAAAATTGCGATTAGGGAGATTTTAGTCAGGAATAAAAAATAACTCTCAGGTATGTTAGAAGATATCTCAATCAGAAGATGAAAAAAATACCAAAGATAAAACTCCAATCGAAATCGAGACATTTCTGAGAAATCATTAAATCATGTATATTTGATAACTAATGAATGACAGTTAGTTATTGCTCTATGAAACGCTATCAAATCTGTGTCCAACAATTGAGATGCACTAGAATTTAATTCTAGTGTGCACTAAAAAGTTTATAGCACCAACCACAACATGACCGTGCCACCCCCGCCTCCGTAAAACCACATCAAAATCACGCCATATGGACGCATCAGAATCCACCCCCAAAAACATTTAACTCCGGCTTATCGCAAGCTCGTTAACGCTGCAGTTAACCCCCCCTAACCGAGTTAAGTCCTCATGACGCATCTACCAAACATTCGACTAACAATCAGTTCTATTAAGTTATGAGATAAATGGAATATTTATGAATCCAATCAATGTGATAACGGGATCAACATAGGATCAGCTAATGGCGACAGATGCGATACCACGCAACTGAAACTGGCTTACCGATCCCAGGTTTATTGTGTTTGCTTTTGTTTCGATGTAATTAATTCGACCAATCTATCTGGCCGAGTTGAAATGAATTAATTGCTAGCGTCCCGTCGAGGTTTCGCGTTGTCCATGGAGAGTGCGTAACCACGAGGTGTGATTGCGTGAATTGACGTTTAATATCACTGGCAGTTGTGCGTGTCACGTGGTGATTAGCTGGACGTGAAACTGATACGGAATATATATATATATATCGTTTGGTTGATCGAAAGCGATCAGCCAACAGGCAAGTAGGCGTTTAGACTAATTGGTTATTGTGGATCAGGAAATCTGTTGGGTTTGGATTTATCGCGAATGATAAATATTTATTAAAGAATTTTTTTTAGTGAGTTACAGATGGTTGATTCATTTCTTGAATAATCGTATTACTTGCGTCGTTCACAGAAATGTTTATACGTACCTTCTATGCCCTTTCCAATCATATATTTCAATTCGGATTTGGTTATTTAATAAAAATGTAAAGACACTTCAGTCAAAAAAATCTTAGATTTCCACTTTCCATCCTATATTTCCAGACTGTCTACTCAAAAACTTCCCTGGGTGTCCAAAACCAGAACTTTCCCCAAAATATTTTCCTTCCAGCGAAATAAAATGACTGACAATTGTGTCTGTTAACCACATTTTTGTTTCATTTCACAACTCTTTGTTGTCAGTGACCCTCGAATAGCAGTCCGTAAAAGAGAGGTCTAATCGGTGATTTGTTGCGCCCATCTGTCCGCTAGCAGGATTAACAACTAGACTCACGTTGATGATAATCCGTATCCTCCATCCGCCGTGCATATGTGACACGCTGCACTGCAAGGATTAGAATCCTAGTTGCTCTTTACGACCCAATTATTTATCATCAACATCATCAACATCATCGTCACATGCAAATTTGCAGGCCAGGGGTAGAAAAATATGGCGTGCGATAAGTAGGTTCACTATATTCAGCTTATCTGCTTTGTCATCCGGAAAATTTTAACGTTTGCATGTACTTCATTGGATTGCTTTATATCACAGTATATGCGGAGGAAGATTAAAAATAAATATGATAAAATTATATAATAGAGTTCTCTTTGTACAATCCGGTAATTCCGAATGGAAATTAGCAAAATGGCTCGACTTTATTATCCTTCTGCTTTGCAAACCTGTGAATTGAAAGCATTCGTAGACTACGTTGGGTCAAGACATAGTAAAAGACTGAATTTTAGATATCTGAACAACTAATTGTACCTGGTCTTAGAAACTATGCTAATTATCACATGAGAGAAAAATATTTTTTCTGGGATCGAAATCATTTATACCAGCTCACATCACTCAAATCACTCACGTCAGCTGCGGGTGTTTTATGACATGATTTTTGGTATTTTTATTGTATTCCACACATGAGCTCAAACCAGCAAAGCAATGACTGGCTTCCTGGTTTAAACATGCAAATGATATAACTTGAAACACCTACGTGAACCATCAGTCAAAAATTCTGCAAAGAACAACGTCTCTAACGAAATTGCATGCGTTTCTTTTACCGTAGGTTGCGGACAGCACGCGTTGTTGGGCAAGACCAGAAGACCCAGAACAGCCTTCACCAGCCAACAGCTACTGGAACTTGAGAAGCAGTTCCGACAGAACAAGTACTTGTCACGGCCGAAGAGGTTCGAGGTCGCCACCAGTCTGATGCTCACGGAAACACAGGTACAGTAAAACTGAAATAAAATTTTGAATCAATTTTGATACCATACTGACGGTGGTATGAAAAATCGATCAAGCAGAAATAAATCGTGGTAACTAGCTGCTAAAGCTCATAAAGTTTACCTTGATGTCGCTGTAGGTGTATGGAGGATATTTGTCAGGGTTTTGTGACAGATTCATAGCGATGCTAAGGGAAGCTTTCATATACGATCCTTTTTTTGCATTTTTATCTGATAAATAATATAAATACGAATAGAGGTTGTCTTTTTTTCAATCGTATATCACCTGAGGTTTATGCAAATCGTGGTCAGTTTCTAGTTCCTTCCATACAAATTGGATCACACAACCACGGGAATCAGACTCGCTGGCTCCAAAATCTGGCTACAAATCCATTAACCAGGCTAAAAACATGAACAACCGCATTGGTACTTGACCTCTTAGTTCCCACATTTGCCATAAACAACTTGTAATGGTTTGCGACCCGTTCCTCCGGGTAACCTCATGTATTTAGTTTAATTTATGGCATTTGTCAAAAAATCTAGTATTTCCTCTTAACTACAATTTCTACCGTCTTTTTCTTGCACTATTTAAAGTTTTGTCTTCCAAATCACTTTGTGTAATCTGACTTTTGGTTGATAAAATGGTCACTCGAATATCTCCAAAAAGACGGGAGTTTTAGGTTGGTCCATGGATTGGTCCCACAAAAGTTTAACCGTTAAATATTACTCAGTTCTAAAATATCGACATCTTTCGGCTAAGTTGGCCTAGCGATTGAGTTTGTGATCTGCTTAAAGCAAACTTTCGTCGTAGATCAGAGAGAAAATCTTTGTTTATTCGTAAAGTTGGCAAAATCGGCAGGCAGTCAGTGAGGCAAAAAAGAGGGGGGAGGGGGGAGTTCCGCCTTCATCGCCAGTTTAGTGAATCAACGTGTGACCAACGCCTGGCGTCGCTTAGGGCGTCGCTTAGGGGGTCGTAAGGGATGTTTGCATATCAAAGGTGACTCCCCAAAATCGTGCTGTGACAAAAAAAATCTCGGGTGCAAAAAAAGAACGTAGAGTTTTTATGTAATTTTGGCGTCTTATGGTGAAGAAAATGAGGTCAGTACGTGTACTTGAGGCAATTGCAATGCTATTGTCGATTTACTCAGAAGGATTCCAAACTGTGACCCATTTTTAAAAGCTTGGGATTATTTTCGGGGTGTTGGGTATAGTTCGTTTTAAATAATCTATGCTTTAAAAATTACTGATTTACAAGCAAATTAATGTTTCTAAAGAAAATGAGAGAGGAAGAAAGTGATTAATATATTCAATTTATATCTACATCTTTTCTACTACCATTGAGTGTACAGGTTTAGGCAGAGGGCTATCGTTAATTCTAAACTTTCTGCTGAGCAAACGAGCCGGTAACACTTGGTAAAGGTAGATGCCACCTGATGGCTCTTACGGTCATCCATCTTAGCAAACTTCTGAAATTAATAACTACGACTTTTTCGGTAAATTAGTCGTATGACAGATAAAATTGGCGCTTTTGTTAAATAAAGACACATTTTGCTTACAAACCAAGTATTTTTAATGTATCGATGCTGAGATATTCCGTATCTCCATGAGTGCCCTAAAAATTAAAAATCAATATCATTCAAATTTGAATGTTTAGAAAGTCAAAGAGGATATTTCCACCAGCGACTTAACTTAGCTTGAGTTAGCCGTTAAGGAGGGAGCAAATGCCTTGGGCTAGCAACTGAAGATGGAAATAAATGTATCTTATTGTCTGTGACCATGGAGATGAACCTTTGACTTGAAATCAGTCACAACTCGTCTTGATGATTTCTTGCATAATTGGCGAACCATATAATCTCAACCACTGCCTTGAGCCCGAATGTGGCTTCGAAACACCTATAGAGCGTGTTTGCACGTGTAAGTCCCGTGTTAACAATGCCTTGAACGTTGTTCACGACGCCAGCGACGCCTAGCCGCCGTTTAGGGGACGTCCGGGCAGGACATGAGAAATGTAGATGACAAAGTCAATGGCCGGTCGACGCCGGTCAGGACGCCTCGATCTCAGCGTGGGCGTCGGCGTCGGCGTCGTGTTGGGCAGAGTGTCGTGGTTGGTTAAGATAGGAAAGGTCCACGTGGGAAGACTGTTTTTGTACCATAGCTGCTAATTTAAAGGTACAATTGTACTTTTAGGAATGGTTTGATTTTTTTTACTAGGTGTGTGTACATTTTTGTACTGGAATTGATTTATACGCTTTAACTTTAAACATTTAATTTAGTGATGTTGTGCTGTGCTCCAACCAAATATCTAAAAAATGTGAAGCTATATGCCCCGTTTTACTGCTAGTTTTCCTAAACTCAATTTGTAAAACATGCAAACCCACTTTCTAAAATCTTTTCCGAAACTGTAAAACTTTTTAAATCTCAGAAATATAAAAAATCTTATCCGTAGACCAATAGAAAATGACACCCAGAGTTCTGCTATTACCATTTTCTCTACCCACACCCCATTTTGGCACCCGATTCGCTTGTCCATTCCCCGGTCTGTCCCGGCACCGCGACGCCCATCGGGTCGGCGTCGCGACGCCCGGCACGCGTGACGGATGAGTCTAAGCCCGAGCGCAAGCACATCAACACTTTGTCAGGATCATCCGGCGGCCGCACGGCGTAGGGCGGGGGTGATGTACGGCTGGATGGGAGTTAAGCGGGGAATTGTGTACATCACACCCCACGTAGTGCAAGAATTTGTCAAATCAAGCTGGAATTCGTGCTTTAGGCGACATAAGCTAATGGTTAGCAATGAAAAGGCAACTTGAGTCTGTTTGACTGAATGCTATGTAGCTTGCAAAGGACGTTAAATTTTGAAGCGGCCTCGTTTAAAGGATTATGCTTAATCTGAAAGAAAATTAGACTGATTTTGCTGGAATGGCTGGGATGTTCAGCTTGCCGAGAAAATTAAACGAGCCAAAAAAAGCAGCAATAGGTTGACTATAAAGAAAAATCTACAAATTTCCTAATTGATACTTATTGATTTTAGTTGCGTTGCGTTAACGAATTGCAAAATCGACAAATTTCTGCTAATGCCGTACGGGGTAACGAAATACTTATGATAACTCTGATCTTCGACGGACCCCGCAAAGCTTTGTACTTTGCCACTTTAGCCACTAAAAATGAACTGCATATTAAGTAAAAATGGAAGTAACTGACTCTCTGTGACCATGATTTTGAGATGGAAACTTTCAGTTATCTTTTTGACCAGCAATGTAAAACACTTTCGGCTTACCACAACTTGAAACCCACTGTTACAGGTTAAGATTTGGTTCCAAAACCGCCGCATGAAATGGAAACGCAGCAAGAAGGCGCAACAAGAAGCGAAAGCGAAGGATGATGGCGACAAGCGCAGCAAATCAGAAGACAAGCCACCCAAAGACACGTCGACAGCTGCCGATAAACCCAAAGAACGTCCCAGCACAGAGGCACCAGCGCCACGAACGCTCAGCCCGTCTACCAGTATCGGGGTGCTCGAGCAAAAGGACTACCGTCTCGCACAGATGCAGCACATAGGGCATCATCCGCGGAGGCTGACGTCGTTGCAGGAGGCGGCAGAGGGACTTTACAGACCGTACGTCGTCTAGCTAGGAACTGTGGGAGGTGTTCGGAAGACTTTGATGCCAAAAACTGTAGTGAAAGTTAATTTTATTGGGTCGTCGATGATCTAAAATGCGAATAATTTGTCTAAGTTTATAGACAAAAACGTGTGAAAGGTTATTTTAGAAACATTGGGGAATTTCCGTACAGAAAAAATGTGTGGTATTAGACTAAACATTTGGTTTGCTGACCCTCAGGGTTCGCAAAATAAACTAGAAATGCGGTATTTTGAGGCTTCGAAGTGGTCATTTTTAGGAAAATTGTAAGTGATACCAAAATTGGTTTATTTATTTCATTTTTGTGTCGAAGGGACCGCATGACCTTGATCTCAAGGACAACTAACTGCATAACAAAGAACTGCGAAAATGGCAGACTTCACAGCTGTCTCGCAATATAAATCAAAAACGCCAATAGTGAAATCAATCGTTTGAACGTGTTGTTGTGTTGGTTGATACTGGTCCGTGCTGGTTGAGTCTCCGCTAGACGTTATGAGGCAAAGTGCGCTAACTGTCGTGAATCTGACAAACAGAAAAAAAAATGTCGTCGCCTGATATCGCATTTGACGCATACCATTTCGAAGTTCGCCTGGTAACGTTCATACGCATACGTGGACATAAGAGTGATCGAATAAATCATGTAGAACGATGGAGTTATTTTGGTTTGAGCTTTTCAACCTATATTTATTTTGCAAAAACTACACGTCGAATTGCAGTTTTAGCTCAAATATAACGAACACTTTTCATGAACAATGGCGATGGAGCATGAACGTATCCTCATAGTTGTTATATTCCTGTGGTTGTCGTTACGTGAAATGAGAGTGCTTGCCTAAATTAATTGATAGAGTACATGGAAAAAAAATCATCTTCAATCACATGACGAATTTTTTGAAAATCATTTTGCTGCGATTTGTCATGCACCGGATAGAAAAGACTCTTACAAATTGTTATCTTACACTTATTAATTAGGTACTTTGCAATTAGAGTGTGCAATAACAATTACCTTCAGTAACAAGACAAATGAATATGTGTGAGGTACATATTGTATTGTAAATATGAATTTGCTGTCTGTATATCTTCAAAGATTTTGTGTTATCTCAGTTCCTACATCTAGATAATAAAATACACAGTTTTACGTAACATATGGTGATATTGATCTAATCTTTCGTTTTAGTACTTCGATTTCCAAATGCCTTGCTCTCATTTATTCCAAATCTTATTCCTTATAGTTGAACATAGCTTAGCACTTCACCCGATTTGAATTATATGTCTATAATTGCTTGACAATTTCTTAAAACTAAGATAAGAGGTAAATGAGATAAATATGAGATAAGCACTTACAGATCTAATGTCAAGTAGTTCTTACGTATGCATGGGGGAAAAGTAGCATTAAATGGAGCCAATCCAGGTACCATTCTGTCTGCAACCCAAAACATATTTTTATTGGTTTACCAACCTCTTTGAAAACAGCATAGCATATACCATTTCATGTGAACGTAGTTAATCACCTACATTACCTACCTATAGTTAGGTAATCAATATTTTCAATTTCATCGAATTGGGATATACCTACTCTTTTTAGTCAAGCAAAGAAAAGTATGTCCATCCTCTCGGAGAGAGCATAAAGACACTTCAAACTAGAAACTTAAGAAACTTCAGGAAGGCTGAACTAATGGAAATTTTACAAATTTGATCTCAACAATTTCAATGCCGTTGGGGGAAGATCCCACTGAGCTAAAATTGTCACAAGAAATCATTTTCAAACAAGGACAAAACCATTGCTGCACGTTTCTATTGTGCTTCCATAGCGCTTATGTTAAGCTGTCTTCGCGAAAAATGGCCGTCAAAAGACTGCTTTACCGACAACAATGGAGGATGCTACTGGATGGAGTTATTGTCGTTTCGTGAGTTAAAAAAATATATTTCGTTATTTCTTGCAGATTACTCGCATTTTAAACTGGTTAACGCTAAGCTTAACGATTGACATATACAAGTGTCGATATTTTGAGTCGCAAATATTTAATTGTTGATATTTGTTTAAAAGAACGAGCGCAAGGACCGTCGGTTGGCACCTGCCATTACCGCGTAGCTCGTCTGAAAGATTTTAGTCATTTTCTTGAGTTTTACTTAAAATAGTTAATAATTTATTCAGAAAAATTGAACTATATCAATTGTTGTCAAATATTCCCTCCGCTTATTAACACCACGCGCCGAAGGAAAATAAAATCTCGGGGGCCCGAGACAAATTTCCAAGAAGTTATGAGCCATCTAAAAGACGGGTCTATTTGTCTCAAGAAATCCTTCCTGTTATCGCATCTTTAGAATTCACGTTCAATACACTTTTGGCATCCACTCATCTACCCCTACCATCAATATTCCACTTCACTTCCTCTTGAAAGAAAATCGGTAATTTCCATCATAGTTGGCCACGACGAACAATCACTTAAGTCTATTCGACTCTTAGACTTTCCCGTCTTGGACTAATGGCTTGCTCGTAAAACTTAGCAGAAAGCTTGGCGTGGCCTGGCCGGCTTGGGGCAGCATTAGGGATGCATTTATTCGAGGCGGAATGCGGGATAGCGTATATATCACGAGCGGGCACAAGTCACGGAAAGGAACAAAGATAGAGGGAGCGTTGTAGAGATGTATAGTCTTCGGGGAGATGCTACTTGTGTTGTGTGTGGAAAGGCAATTCAATATAATGAGATATTTGTGGAGCTTTGGCGGTTGCATTTAATATTACATGTGTTTTCTTTTGCGATTTCCATTGCAATTTTGTGTTAGTTTCGAGTGTTAGATTCGAGAAGTACGGGAAAAAGTACCAAACAGCCGTTGTCGATGGACTTGGCGACAGATTAGAATTCAAGAGGAACACTTTTTTTTCACTTTTCACTCATTTTCTTATATGTCAAAACTCAAGGCATTCTTAAAACATTTTATGCCATTAGTGAAATTGGCCATTTCACCGATATTTTTAAAAGCAAAAATACTGGTTAGTTGACACTATATAGTGGAGACATGAAGTTGCCAGAGAAACATGTTCGTCTCTGACAAGGTACACTTCTCTATAAAAGAGAGTGAGGACGGGCAGAGGATAGATTCGAATCCTCGGGTTGGGACGAGAGACAACAGCGAGAGCAAACGAGAGAGAGAGCAAACAAGTCGAAAGAACGGCAGCCATTTTGCGTTAATTACCATTTCGTTATTTGGCCATCGTCGGGTGTTTAGCATCAATTGCACCCCTAAATCACATCCTGATCCGGTATAAGCGAGCAAGCGGCTTGCAGAGGGAAGAGGGTATAGGGGGGTTGAAGCTGGATGGTACAAGCCATCACCATAAATACATACTGATCAGTCGCCAGCGTTTCGCGAATTCTCCCTCTCTCTCTTTCGGCGTGATCACTAGAAATGGGGTCCCATGCTAGAGTCCGGAACGTTTTAGCCTGATGAAAAGAGGATGGGTGCCAACCAACCATGGCTACGATTCAGCAATAGCATAATCCGTTTATCGACGATTTTTGACAGTTTACATAGAATCGGGCGATGCTATTTTTCAAAATTGTGTGGAATATATTACAAGAGGATTTTGATGGGGCGAATAACTCAAACAAAGTATGATTCTTGGTGTGCGCGTGGGGGGCAGGGGGGAGATTATGCAGATTTTGAGCTAGCGAGGTTGTAATCCGTTCGCATTGCCGGAGAGCTAAGAGAAACACAGCGAAATGGTATGGTAATGTCAGTTTATGGAGCGATGCGGAGATTGTTTCTCCCAGAATAAAATCATGTCGTGGCAGCCATTTGTATAGAGGCATGTTGTTCGATAGAGATTCTTATTGTTTAGGAGGGGGTGAATCAGGGGCACGGATCTGATAAGCTATTTACAATAATAGCGTGGTCAGCAATCAATGAAAATAATAAAACAACTGTATGCCAGAGAAAAAGAGTCAATTGAATATCTTCAATTTTCATAGACTGATGAAAATATTTTTGCATCTAATTCCAATCATTGTAAAGTGCCTGCACCTTTTTTTGCGTTCTTGTGGAGTGACTGCCGGCCTGTTCGCATGTGATTTGATTGGGATTTTTTTCATTATAACAAGCTAAGAGAACTGTAGTCAATCCCAAATAATTTAAATGGCCCAAATTTGGTACTGGCAGTCAATTTAAATAAGACTTTCTCTTGTTAACAGATTACCGTTATAGAGTGTTTAACAGAGGAAGCTACTTCATCCCCTCCAACGAAATCGATAACACTTGTCATAATCCCGAAAAACAAAGCCCAAATCCTCTCCCCCCACCCCCCTCCCACCCTTCCCACGAAACAAGTGTACGCATCACGCACAGCTTAGAGAATCGCCGAGCGCAACAACACAGATCCTAGGGGCGTACCCGGACGGTCGGGGGTGGCGGGGGCGGGCCGGGGGTGGCTTGTAATGTATCTCTGCGGTCGTCGGTAGCCCCATTGGCCTGCGCCCCCGGCCTAATCGAGTAGATTGCACCCCCCTCCGACCCCCCGACCCACTCTCCGCGCGGCCGTAAGCAGCTCAGATGTCTGCAGATTGGCGAAGAAGTCTTATAGTGGATGGTGCAATGCTATTATCACCACAGTTTCACTTCGTTCGCCTTTTGTTAATAATACGCTTGCGAGGATCGCTGGTTTAGGTTATGTTGCTTTCTTTATCTTGCTTCGTCTAGCGTAGTCTCTTTTCCTTTCTCTCAAATCAGTTTTCTTGTTCTTGTTCTTCTCGCTTTGTGGAGGAGAGTGACTTAAATGAAGTGCAAAATTTAGGTTTTGCGCAGAAGAAAAGGATACGTTGAGGATGCACTCTCATATATATCCACTCTTGAAAATATGAAAGACCGCAATTTTGTCAAACTTTTTATAAACGCTTGTGATAATTTTGAACGTCGAACCTGCAAGGAAAACTTAATTAAGTCTTACCCTGGAAAAGTTAGAAATTACTTTGAGCGAGGTATTTTCCAGATATTTATTAGACCAAAACTAATCTGTGAAAATGAGGAGGAATAGACTTGCGAGCGAGAGCTAGGATTGATTTAAATCGTAAACCTCATGATGATTGAAAATTACAAAAGTAAGCCATTTCCGGCAGCATTTGACTTGGGACAAACCAGCGTGAAATTAAATAAATATAATCATTTGACAGCTTCCAGGCAAATGCTGGTGCATGCCGGACATCTGATCTGACCAATTTTGGTACAAGGTCACAAAAATTCATCGCTACAATCTTAGTTAGGGGAGTATTACAAGATGTATTTAAAAAAAAAAAAAAATCCATCCGTAGAAAAGTTCTGCCATCGTCGTTTGCCTAAATCTGGACCGGTGATCACCTCCAGAACGAGTATGCATTGGCTGGACCAACACGAGCAAGATTTCTATCAGAAACTTAAAGTCGTGAGACAGTAAAAGCTCTCAGAGAAATGAGTTCTTTCGACGACATTTTGTCTCCGATGGCCATGAATCACCAGCCACTATCTGCGACGCGATGAGAGTTGATCCATGTGATAGGATGTATTGGTCGTACATCGGTCGGTCTTGACTGGATAAATTGTTATTGGTCAAGTGGCTGCTTGGGGTGTGTTGGTTTAGTACTGATAGTTTGCTTTGTCTAATGGTAGCTTGCAAAGCATTATTGATGACTTTTTGTAGGAACTGTGTGTCTTTGTGCATGGTACTGTCGTTGAGTTTTTAGGTCACTGAGACTACCGTGGTTGTAACACGTTGTAACGGTAGGTGCCACCCGATGGCGCTTGCAAAAGTTCTTTTGTAACAAATATCTATAATTAAATTATTTTGTCTGAAATGATCGGCATATGTATACCAGTCGTTGAGGTAAGCATTAATAAAGATGAATTGAGTGTGAACCTGTTTAAAATACATGTAATCTGTGAGAAATAACACATTTTCTTTACATTCGAAACGACGGTGACTCCACCTAGAAACATCCTCAATTTTTTTTTGGTAAAGAAGACATTTGGCGGCTATTTTTCGTGAAGACAATGAAAAAGTATATTTAAATCGGGTTTCGAATGCTAAGTAAAAAACAACTACAGAAACTAACTGAAAATAACAACTAAACACAACAAAAACAACAATTAAATGCATAATTAGTTGTTTTTTTACTTAGCATTCAAATCCCAGTTTAATTAGTTTTTCTTTTCAAAACTAGTGCTAAGGTTAGATAAAGTAGACATGAGTCTTAGACCACAACAGTTCAACATTAGCATTATGACGTAGTTCAGTACTATGTTCTTATGCAAAAATCAATTATGCAGTTGATGTTTTAGCGCAATGGTGTTGCAGTTTACAACTTAGTTTATCGAGACAATTTTATCGTCTGGTCGCATTTGGCAAAGATCTTTTAGCAACTCGGTTGGTTAGTGGCAGCGATACAAATGGCTGAATACTAAAATAATTTGATACACATACACTTGATACGGTGTTAACTTCAATGGTTTTCTGTGTAATTGACGAAAACTAGTCATTTTCTCATTTTTTTCTAGTGTCCTTTAAACTTCTGTCTTTAACTATATCCATTTTTACTACTATTTTACTACTATTTTGACGCTAATTATTTAACTTTCTTCGCGAAAGGTGGTGTTACCGTCGTTTCGAGTGGCAAGCAATTTAATTTTGTTATTTCTCGCAGATTACTCGCATTTGAGACTGGTTTACAACCAATTAACCATATATTAATGCAACGATTGATAAACATGCATCGATATTTTGAATCGTTTTCATTCGATAAAAGGGGTTTTTTAAAAAGAAAGACCGCAAGCGCCATCGGAGGCACCTACCGTTACCAAGTTTTGCCAGCTCGTTTGCTCAGCAGAAAGTTTAATAATATTTAATGAACGATCATCTACGATCAACATGGCCGTGAAAATAACATTGACATAGCAATAAGCATAAGCTTTGCCGCATGGATTACAGAAAGAAACAAGCAGAAGAACCCAGCATATAACAAAACGTAGATGTAAAGTTTGATTTTGTTCCCGGTTACATTCTTTCCCTAAGCCAGAGCCAATCATATAGGATATACAGATCCAAAATATAGGTTAGAAAAAATCAATGAGTCTCCCGCCTTCTGGAAGTCACCAACGTGGCATACCGAACAACACGTTATAACGGACCACTTTATACTCCAATTTTTTTAAGAGGATCATTTTCGTTGCCAACTTTGAAAACAAAGAAACTTTCAAGCTTGATATTCAATGGGAGATACAACGTTTGGTAGCCATGGAGATGCTAAGATCACCTGACAGAGCTTCTACAATGTACCCTCTTATCCTACCGGGACGATACGTAAGCACAATGTGATTTTAACATTTACATTACGTTGTGTTTACGGCAATGTTGATTATAGATGAACCTTAACTCTGGCACAGAAACTCGAGCACAGATACATGAAGCGGTACCACATTTTCAAACCACTTCGCCGTTCTGACGGAACGTTATGCCCCAGGAAAATCGGACACTCGCCGTCGCCAATCACATCGACCTCTCCGCACACTCTGCAAATCCACAAGAACGCATATATATATCTGATCATTATCAGAATGCGCGAAAAAAGCCACAAACAAAGTAGTCACATTCGGAGTTGCTATAACTACACGCACCAGCACTTCGGCATTGCAGATATACCAGCAACATGATGTGGGTGTGTCAATTTCCACGGAGGGCACTCGCTATATCGTAACGATGAGCGGGTGGTAGGGGGTGTAATAAAGCACGTGGAGATGGAAAACATGGAGAGAGCGAAGCGCAGAGAGAGATAGCTAGAGACAGAACCGACGCGAGGTTGAATGCGACAAATTGTTTAATTAACACAGCCCATTAAAACTAATTGTTCCCCTGAGTGACCGATTCCGCATAGCCCTACTATATCTACGTGAGCTCGTTAACGTTGCCCCCCCCCCCCTCCCTTCCACCCAGGTTACCCCCCTGCCCCACCCCCGACGAAACCACCCCCTGGAGCGCTAATGGAAACCTAGAGCTGAGGAGCTCTGAGGATATGCTAGAGAGGGCTGATGGTGAGGGAGTTGATGACTCCCTTGATGTCTTGATGTCTTTGGTTGGAGTTGGTTGGACCATGTTTAGCTGACCTTTTTGGTTATTTGACTATATGTTGGCCACTATTTTTAACATGGAATAGCACCTGATGTCAAGAATATACTTTCAGTTAATTTTTTAGGACTTTATATACCGTCATAGCGTTAAGAAATTTAATTTTGTTAATGGCCGCAGATTACCCGCATTTGAGATAATGACAACCTCAACGATGGATGTACAAGTGTCGATATATTGAGTCATTATTATTTAACTGTAGAGTTTTGGTGGAAAGGGCGGCCGCAAGCGCCATCAATATCAAGGTTCCACATCGTGGCGACGGTAGAAAATAAAATGGCTTCTAATTTAACAAAAACTATTTAAACTGGTTTTGAATGCTAGGCAAAGAACAACTAACTTTTTCCCGACTTTTTGTAACTTGTTCCTGTTACTTTATCAAGGGTGAAAGCATCAACCTTTGGTAAAATTATGGGAAAATGGGGTATTATGGGTACGGGAAAATTCAGGTTTTCTTTACTTAGCATTAAAAACCATTTATATATAGTATTTGTCAAAACAAGTGGTAAGTTAGGATAAAGTAAATATGAGTCTAAAAACAATAGCCTCTGTAGAATGCCACTCCCTCCCCGTATTGAAGCTTTCAGACTCGCTCGATCTAGCGACAATGGCTAATTAGTCATTGTCGCTCTATGACCCGGGACGCCGACGATGTACTTGCTAACTTGGTGTACGGGCCGTTGCAGGTGATGCCGATAGGACTGCGGGTTCTTGGTTGGCCATGGTGTGCCCTGTCTTTGAGTTTGTTAGCGGTAGTTATGCAATCTGGGAGTTGACAATGAGTGTAAGGAATGAGGAAACGTAGTCACCCACGTCAACTTTGGGCACATGTACAATCATAATAAATTTAGTTTATGAGTATGTCAGTTGTTGTATCAATTCTAAGCTAGTTCGGTTGGGCTAGGTCTGACATTTTCTGAGTGCCGGGAATATTTTAAGGAAAAACCAAAACAGAGAAACAGGGAAACAATATGAAACCTACACAGTTACTTCAATATTATGAAAATATTAACCATGTTCTAACTAAACTGTTTTAAATAAATAAATAATAATAATAAGCTTGGTTTTACTACTGGGGGTAAAAAATAAATAAGGTGCCTGCATGGTGCTCCGGGTAAAATTCTGCTTAGAGGTAGTTTGAAAAGTGTCCAATAAAAAATGGTGCAAATAGTAAACACTGAACAGAACTAACATCCGATTCCATTCCATGACTATAGCTTAGTTAAACAGTTTAAGTATTTATTTTTGGTGCCCGTCCATTAAAATCACCCTCCTCGCTCCAAGAGCGTTTATAATTAAAATATTTTAAATTCCCATCGCCAATCTGAAAATTTAACAATACAAGACCACGAAGAATACCAATGAATATCTCTTCTATCACGACTTTCACCAAAAAAAAAAAACGAATGAAACGCGATCTAGCGCTAACAAAAGAACACTAAAAAGCAGTAAAACGAATTATATCCCGCTCAAGTCTCGCATAAAATCCCTGTACACTGCAAGCAGTCCCTCTCTCCTCTCCCTCTTTATATATATATATTCCCTGTTTATCGGTCGGCATTTAACGACTTTCTATCCCGTATTAATTATCTCCTCCCATCCATTGGTCGCATAGCGCGATCCCTATATCCCTGCGATCCCGGGACCTATAGTTAATTACATTATTAGCTCAATATAATGTGGATGATTAGGGCTCACGGCAATGCCAGAGAGCCGAACTGTGCAAACAGTTATAAAACAGATATAAAAACGAGTTGGATATGGCAATAAAAAGGCTAGGGGAGGCTAGGGACGATGGTCGAGTGTCAGTGTTGTGTGTGCTAATTGTTTGCCAGTGTCGTCGTCGCTGCAGATAAAGCCGTGTGAATGGAGTTCGTCAGATGGTATAATATGGCATAAATTGGCACGAGGAGCCATTGGTAAGCAGTGGTGTAGTGGATTGAATTGTTTCCTAGGGGTATAGGTATAGCTTGATAGTGAGCACTGACATACAGAGGCCAGTTCCACGAAGTAGAGCTTCAATTTAACCTCCGTGGTTTAAAAATGATCTGACAAACACATAAGGTGTTTTTAGCTTCTTTTGGGTTGTTTCTGTAGTAATAAAAACTTCACCTTCAAATTTATGGGGTTAATTTTAAACTCTGCTGTGAGGAACTGAGGTCAGAAGTGAACTTTGACGCTATTCTGAAAAAATATGGCATGATGCAAACGAAGGTGTGTTTGAAGTTTTTCATCGTTTGCCGTCAGGTCTGAAAATGGGATTAATTACTTCCCACTCTAATAAGTTTCATCGGTATGGTCGGCAGGGAGTTATGAAATTGAAATTGAAGCACATTGTCTGAATTCATAAAATATGTGGGCATTTCCAAAATTGGTTGGTATTTAACTTTCCTTACTTGGACTGTTCAAAAGTACACTGTCCGAAAATATTCTGATAAAAAAAACGCCAGAAAAGTGTTCGAAAAAAAAATCCCATACCCTACCAAAAGATTCCATGAGTATTATGCCACTAGTAAAAGATTTAAAATAACAGAATTTGTCAAAAACTCGTGGAAAGCATTCCCTAATGGCGATTAAGAAAATGCATTTACCATGGAGCTTGAAAGGACAAGGATTGCCAAAGTACAGCATGGATTTGAGGAGGAATCCTGTTTTAATGGATGTACCGCGTCCTTCGGAAGAGCCGTCAAGTTGATGGTCAACTTAATGCTCTTTTACATGAGTTGGCTGCTTAAGGACGCCAGGTATATCTTTCTCTCTTCTATGGCTATGAAAATTTCTTAAACAAAAATGTTACCGCTCTTCGTTCACCGACACCAGAAGCCAATACCACAAGGCTCGTTGTCACAACACAGCGTTTTTAAACCCAACAAATAAATCATCCAACGAGTTTTTAAAACTCATTCTTCCACAAGTATATTGAAGTTTCGTTCGACAGAGAAGACAGATTTTTGGGCAAAAAGAGGTCCAAAGAGACTTTTAAAGATTGGCCCATGGAACGACGTTCCACCACTGACTGGCACCCAACGCAATTGAATTATCATCAACACACGACACTGCCATCGGATATAGACAGATGATTAATTAATTTGAAACACAGTCATCTAAAAGCATGAGAGTCTGTCAACGATGGTTTAGTGTAGGAGATAACAGTTTACCTGCAGAGTTGAATCAGGGGGGGGGGGAGACTGGTGACAGGTAATAATGCAATCGTATGGTCGTTATCGGCTGCATAGGTGGTTGGGGTGGTTGGGGGGGGGGGGGGGGGGGGGTAGTCATCGGGAATCTAGACCAGATATTTATTCAATTGATTCTCTGTGTGCTCCACTAGGAAGGGAAAGGCATCGATGTTTTTTAAATGTTTTGCTTGATTGGTATTTATCAGCCTACGTATTTTTATGTTATTTTTATCTACAGGTACCATATCGTGGATTTTTTTAAAAATTTTTTAAATCGAAAATTTGCATATTTCCTCACTTTTTTCACAGCTTAAAAATTGTAAATATGATTACGAATAATTTTTTACATCTGTGGCAAATAATGCTCATTTAAAATCTACTTAATCCAGATTTTTGCATATCATCAAAAGGTTCTTTTGAAAGTTTTCTTCATTTTCCCAAAGATTTGTATCCGTCAAAAGTATGCGTCTGCGAGGCATTTTAAACCTGCTCGCTTCACAATAAGCTATGATAATGTAACATGACAATTATGTGATAATAATGTAAAATGTCCAGAATCCAGATCTCAAGTACCACAAATACTGCTAATGTTGTAGGTGTAGAGTAATGTGCGCTTTATTTGCATTCTATGTGGCTATTGCACGAAAGGAAGTGCCTAAGCAAGTACCACATTGAGTGCATATTCTTTTCTCTAATGTAGCCGGCAACACATGCTAACGGGAGGTACCACACGATGGCGCTTGCGGCCGCCTATTTAACAAACCGCTACAATTAAATAAATACGATCTAAAACACCGATAAATGTATATAAAACGTTGAGGTTAGCTTTAATTGATTGATCCTCCATTTGTGTGGTAAAGAAATCAATTTGTGGCTATTTTTCGCGCTGACAGTTAGCATTAGCGTTGTGGTAATACGAAAGTAGACCTAACTTTCAAGCGGGCTAAGAAGATGTACCCACCCACTACACCAACTTTTGGATCGAACGATTTAGCGTGTTGGAAACACTGGTGAAATCACCGAAGATAAGCAACAGTGCTGCTGGATCAGGTGTTGGATGGGTGACCAAAATATTATTGCCAGTTTTGTACCTACTGGAGAGAGGTTGTTAGAACGGAAGTTAGCACAACTTCATTCGCTTTGCTTGTCAACCTCTCGACAGCATGGATTTGTGGGGGAATCTTTTTGTTTGGTTGATGGTTGTTCGAGTTGTATACCGTCCTTCGGAAGAGCTGCTCTTCGAATAGAGTAGGATACACGTGCTGGCACAAGATCCTTGCCTTGTAGGTTAGATTAGGTTCTCGTTATCCTCATCATCACAGACTCATTCTGCACCGTCGCGATTATATAATAACTAAATAAAATACAAATAACTGCATAACTAAATACGCACAGGGTTATTTTAACATGTTATGTGAAATATCTGCAGTTATACTATTTCGCTATAAGTGTCAATAAAAATTGTCATTTCCAAAGGCCGTATTTTGTGAAATCTGATATCAATCTTACAAGCCTGATAATTCTTTATAGCAAAGTATTAAGTATTAGTATTAGTACTAATAAAAGCATTAATACTAATAAATTACTAATAAATATACTAATAAATTGCTCTTTCATCAATTTACCGTCTCAAGTTGACACAATTTACAATCACAACTTTAAGCCCAACGTGTACAAACAATTCTAGCAAGTACCCATTCCATCCATGTTTCCAAAAATTTTAGACTCAGGTCTGCTCAGAAAACGGGATATTGAAGTGAAACGAACCAGAGAGAGAATTTGAGCTTTTATGCGGAAGCCGTTATCCTGAGCGAGATAGAAATTACGGTTTAAATTGAGCACTACGCGCACACACACATACACATACACGTATCCAGAGAGTTTTCCCATTCCAGAGCAAATTAGCTCGAGATTAAAACCTCCCCCGGAAGGAGTGGGGGCGGGGAGAGGGATGGGTGGGGGTGGCAGGAGCGGGTAGTTACTAATTAGACCCAGATTAAAGTAATGTCGAGGGACCTATTACGAAGCTTTAGTGTTACCTAATTAAAAGTGTACCTCGTAAAAGTTAAGATTAATGGCTGCCAAGGGGTAGGGGCGAGGAGGTGGGAGTTGGGGTATGGGGACTAGCGACACCTCCACCGCCCCAGGGATACGCGATGCACGAAATCATGGACCTTTTGTTAGCAGAAGGATACGCAGACAGGATGAGAGAGGTGGTTACTTTTCTGCACGTTGTATTGTTGTTGGTTGTAGGTTATAGGTATTTTGTTTATGTTTCAGCCCATTTAAGTTGTAACTGCTCGCAATGTTTTTTTTTTATGTATTATTATGAAAACAAACAGCTTTTTAAAAAAAACAACATTGCCTATACCCTCAAAATTGGAGATCCGTCATTCTCACCAAATGCAGTAAAATCACATGAATGGGGTCTTGACTTATTAGCTCAAATGGTGAGAGCAACACTCGCGGATGGTAGAGGTCAGGGTTCGAGTCACCGATAGGATACACAATTTTCGGGTCTGAATTATAAATTTTTTTAATAATTAGAATAAAAATAGGTATGATTTTCTGCCTGTAAGCTAATGTATTGCCAATCGGTACACGATAATAACAATTATTAGACTTTTTAAAAACAGAGAAATATCAGAAAATAAACCTCTTTGGTCATTACTGTTTTGTACATAAATGAGAGCAACTATTGTGAGAACATGTGACAGTGACAACAAGTAATTTCACGAACCAGTAAAGAGGCTACAATTTTCAAATATGACAAAAAGCATAGCCATAGTTGGACGATATTTATTTTCTGAAACGTAAATAAGATTAAACAAAAATTGCCGACTGAAATTTAGAGGTGGTGTTACAGCATCGCAGTAGGTTCCGCCACTGGTGACAACGCTTTCCACTGAAAATGTCCAATTGTTTTGCACCTTGTTTTAGAAACTTTATACATACCTGCAATCCTCTAGAACACCGAGGGATTTATATGTGTTGCAATGCTATCTTAGGAACACATAACAAGTGCTCATATGTTAGTGGCCAGCGTAAAGACCTCTAAACGAAATAATTTCTACACAGCATTTGACACATCCCTCTTGTGACCACATTTACATTTTCTCTCATTATAGGTATGCTATTTTGTTTTAGGTTCCGAAAAAAACTATTGTGAGGCAGATCGGCGTGGGCGAAGATTTTATGGCTATTCATAGTTTTCCTAAAGGTACCACGTTATTACTGGATGATAATTGCAGATATTTGTTTACTTACCGAAGAAAAGGTATACTTTTATTCACGTACTAGTTTGAAAAATCACCAACTTGACCCAGAAGACAGGATTTTGACGAATTCCGTTAAACTGTTCGAGCTCGTAAAATATTTCTTTCCACCAACAAATGAGTGCCTTCCCTATTCAAGAAGGTAATCAAAAAAGTACCCACTAGATAAAAGGGCGGTTGAGAAATTTGAAATTACCTGCAGTATATCAGCCGAGAAAATCCGGAAATAGCCGAGGGCAATCTAGCTTGAAAATAGCGCTATTTTTAAATTTATTCAAACGACGAGGCACAATCTCACTTCTCGACCGCACAGAATTAGAGTTTGAGTTGGAGAAAGAGCTAGACAAGATTTGAAAATTCCATGAAAATAATGATAAATGTTGAAGATTTCATTTCGTTTAAATCTCTCCACATATCATTCAACCGCAAAACTCATGCCGTGCCCTACCAAGTAGCCTATGGTTCGATGAAGTTTGTTCCTCAAAGATCATCGATCGAGGCCCCTCCCCTGCCCCATTAACCATAAATGCCACTATATTATGAGGTTATATCAAGAAGATCTGCACTTGCATCTTATTAAAAGAAACTGTCAATTTATTTATCAACCTCTCAATAGTATCTTTATCAAAATTACAACCACAAAATCAACTTATTTTCTACAGTAAGGTAATTTGCTCAGTTTGCAGCATACCAAGAGAATAGAATCTAACCAATAAATCAATTAGATTGGAAAGCCAATAATACAATGTGCAAAAGGATAAATTATCCTTAATGGCCATGGGGAACATAGTGGTCAGAGGAGCAGGAAAGACAGTTAAAATCCAGACAAATTCACAGAGAATGATCGGTCAACATGGAATACGCCAAGGCAACTGTGATAATTAACGTTGGCCGGTTGACAACCAATCGCAATCGGCAAGCTAGTTGATAACATTTCGTCGAGGACAAGAAAAGACATAATATCTTGTCCTTGCCAAAAAATCTAGTCTAATTTGTAAATAGTTTTATAAATGTTAAGATTTCCTGCAGCAAATATACGAGGAAACACACTGAAACTAATTTCTTTATGTATTTGCTTAGCATTTAGTTCATGTGGATGATATCAGTACGATATTATAATGTTAATAATTATCAGTTATTTTACGTCTAGACGTGTGTGTGGCTAAACACCAGTAACATGAAGACAACTAATGCAAGGGCAACTACCAATAAAAGAAGGTATATCTACACAGACTTTAAAAGGTAAAGTATAACAAGTTGTTATAAATCAAAGCACATTGAGCAAACCACTTGCTTCGATGGTTAACAATATTACGAAATACATTAACCTGGCTATTACCTTGTAGACAAAATTGGGATAAAATTTGCCCAAACAATTTGCAACTTCCTGGTTCAGTCAGAAAATATAACTCGACAACAAATAAAACAAAACATTTGCTTCTCGGTTTTCTCAGTTCCACTTTAATTCTTAATTGCGTGGTAGAATACAAAAACAATTAGTTCCTCTTAAATCATATATTTTTCCTTCGCAGTACAACACAAAATAATTAAACCTAATATACTTGCATACTTTCATCGGCTAATAACGTCAGGGCTTCCAATTAACACTTCTAAATGTGTCCAGGGTGGCTAGAAAACGACGGCCGACACCACCTACATGTGACTTGTCCGCAAGTCATTTAGCTTTCCCGAATCTTACGGAGGGCCCAAACAATGGACAAGACCGACCCCACAAAACCCATCATAGGAACACACATAATCAACAACAAAGAGATAACAAAAAATTAAGACTAAGGCAGGTTACAGAGCCCATAAATTAAGTATTTTTCACGAACAGAACACAATGAATGCAAGCTCGACGCTACTCGGGAGAAACCAGCAGCCTCGTAGCTTTTCGCGTTCCGTTTTGCATTTTTCTTTGCTCCGTTTGTTAGGACTTGCAGAACCGTGTACCCACCACCATTCCACGCACACTTACACAGCCCGCAACGAGGGTAATAAAAAACACCACGGGAGTTTGTTAGGGGCGAGGGGGGACAGCGTGCAATCGCCACGGGTACGGTGATCAAGCGGGAAGGTGCGAGGCGTTCCAACGCCCAGCGGTCAACGGGAGAGAAACGACTAAACGGGCCGACATCCCACGATCCTCACTACCTTATCAAAAACTCGTTTCCTAAATATACAAAACACATTTACAATTAACCCCTTATCTAGTTTACATTCCCGCTGCACGAAACTAGAACCCCCCTAGGGTGAGGAATCTACTCGGGGACGAGCGGCTCACGAGTTCGGAAGGACGTGGCGTGTGTGTGTGCGTGGAAGGCTCCGAGGGTCGGCGTCGGCCGTCGTTTCTCTACCCTGGCTAGAACGGCCGCTCGACCCATCCACCTTTCCCGTCTGCGAGTGATGACCGTTTCGCCTGGTCGTGTCTCATCGACGAGAGAGGTGGGGAGCGGCCGGCCCCGTATTCGAGGCTAGGTTTGACCGGTGGACGCTGGCTAGCGGCTGCGGCAGGAGCGGAACCGGACGTCAGGTTTATGGGGGCGGTTTCTTGGCTGCGTGTGACCCACTTGTGGCAACGCCCGCATACTCGGCCTGTAAGAAAGCAAACGACACACACCAGCCCGAGCTTAGTAAAACGCACTTAACGCGTGACCAACCCCTTTACCCATTGCACGTCGCTGACATGTCAGGATTTCGTCTGTCGCTTGTTTAATGTCAAGAGAGGTTGATTTGTCGTGAGATCCTTACCAAATAAATGCAATGGTGTGACAAGGCCTGAAGGTGATTTAATAGACCGTTCACGAGAATGATAATGGAATGTTTTAAAAATTCCTAAAAAAAAACCCAACCATAAAAATAATAACTAAAAGGTATATACTCCATTTAAGAAAAGAAATAAACATAACACTGCCTTATAAGAGTCTTTTGTAAGCTAGTAGATTAAGAGCAAGTACGTAGTCAAACAGTAGAAAATATTGTCAGAAGCACGAGCAATTCGAACACGAACGGACAAAATCCTGGAGCAAAGCAGCAAGCTTTATTGCGGGATTTGTTACCCGGGGGTACCAGGGATATGGCATCAAACACCCACACAATAAGCATGCGACAAAGCAATATAAACCCAAAGCGACATCGCGGAGGTTAGCGCATTTCCAGGATTAACAAAAACAAACATCCAGTTAACTGAGGGTGCATATAGCTTGGTGCTTGATTAGGAAGGTTACAACATAAGTAATCAGTGAGCAGCAATCCATTTGTTTAATTTTCTATTGATAAGCATAATAGGCGGTTCTATGGCTCTGCATAATTTTTCGCTCAGCTTTGAGGGTGCTGCAAGCAAGAGTGCAAAGTCCTAGGAATATCATTTTTGCATGATAGGGTCAGGGTGGATACTTTTGCTAAGTATGATTGTATCTTTGAAGGCATGTCAACAAATCAGTGCCTAGATGTGGACGTATAAAATCCAGGGGCAACATCAAAGGTCAAAATATAGTTCTGTAAAGGTATACAGAATGCAGAACAGCCAACACAATCTCTGAGGTCCTGTAAAGCGGCTAGACCGAAACACTCGAGACACCCAGATCCTAGTGAGCGATTGCAAAGAGACCTTCGTCACCGACAGAAAACATCAACACATGTAGCAGGTACGCAAACAGATTCCCATCCAGGACCCCCAAGGCACATGCACAACGTGACCACACAACGAATGCACGGAAAATGCAAGAATCGGGCGAGACTAAGGGACTGCCGCCGTCAAAATGCAAGAGTTAGCTGACTCTGGGAATGTTGCGAGAATCTTGCATTGGTTATCAGTGACCATTTTCATTGAGCAGACGATTGTCATCAATCAAGTTTTAAAAAACTATGAACAGCTAACGGTAACGATAATAATATACCTTTGTGTTATATACTAAATAAAATAATGTGTGTTGGCAAACATTAGAGACTAGGCCACGAAAAGAAAGTAACCGAAATATCCAAACTGCTATTCTCTAAGTGATACTAAAACAAAAACAAAATATTGTCAGTTAAATTTGAAAAAAATTCAAAAGTCGGCGAGCCCCACTCTAGGTTGCCGGCGGGGGCGGTGGCGGATTGTCAGGAGGTGGACCCTGCGGCAAAGGCGGGGCTAACTGCGGCGGGGGCGGCAACTGCGGAGGCGGAACTGAAAACCCGACGTCCTGCCTCTGCGGGGGCAGCATGGCGTGCATGCCAGCTGCAATCATGCCAGGATGAAACATGTACTGCGGCATAGGGGGCGCGTAGAAACCGCGGTACGCCATCATCTCCTGCTGGGGCGGCGCGTAATGCTCGGCGTACATCATTGGGGGCGGCATCGGAGGCGGCGGCGCAAACATGCGGTGCCGGTACGGATAGAACGCGACGGGTGGTGGCGGGGGTGGCGGAGGTTGGTAAAAGGGTGGGGGAGCACGCATCAGTCGCGGCACCCCGTAGCCCGGACGTACCTTTCCGTGCGACGTCGGCCGAGGAACGCCGTTCTGCGCAGGCCTGCGTACCTCCACGCGAGGCGCCTTAGAAGGACGTGGCTCGTCCGAGGGTCGCGAAGACTGCCGCTTGCGTGACTCCTTGGTGGCCATCGGTGTCGTGTACGTGTCGATAATGTCCTTGCTGATCTTTAGCTTGAGTCCACCTCCAGCGACGGGCGTAGAGACGGGAGACCCACCAAATGGCGAGCCGGACTCCTTCAGCCGGTCCTTGTGGATCTTGATCTTGAGCCCAGCTGGCGATGAGTCCATGGTTGTCGCCAGGATCTTCTCCTTGGGGATCGTGATCTTTATACCCGGAGTCATCGGCAGCGGCGCGGCTGCAATCGCCTCGCGTTCCTTCACCTTTTCCTTGTGCTTCTTCTTCTCTTTCTTGCGCTCCTCACGGCTCGGCTTGTCCTTGTCGCGCTCCTTGTGTTTGTGCTTCTCTTTCTTTTTCTTC
Organism: Protonemura montana; assembly: GCA_947568835.1. Lineage (NCBI taxonomy): Eukaryota > Metazoa > Arthropoda > Insecta > Plecoptera > Nemouridae > Protonemura > Protonemura montana. Next base: position 9,249,993 of record OX387608.1, read on the forward strand.
TTCTCGCTCTTGTGCCGGTGCTCACCCTTCGACGGGCTCTCCAGGGCAAGCGGCGTTGGCATGACAACGAGCCGACTCGGCTCGATCATGTTCTTAATGAAGTCTGCCTCACTATCGTTTACAACGTCGATGAACGATTCGCGGGGTGCGCCGTTGGCCAGCTCTGGCTCAGTGGCTGCTGCAAACGTTGGTGGCTCGGCAAACGCAACTTCGGTTGCGGTGCGAGAAGTTTCCGGCGGACGAGCGGCGGAATTCGATAGGTGCGTCCGGACGAACGGTTCTTCTTTGACCCGCTTGACTGGCATTGGCTCCTCCTTGAGTCGCTGCGTTTTGACAGGCAAAGGGGCCTCTTCGCGAGGGCGGCTACCTTTAGCTGGCGAAACGGGGTCGTCTTTAACGCGAGATCGGATCGGGGATAGCAGCTCCGGCTCGGTCTTGCTGCGGGATCGGATCGGAGAGAGAAGTTTGGGCTCATCTTTTGGACGGAGAGGCCGCACAGACTCATGCAGCCGTGCCTTGTCCGACAGCTTGAAGCTTTCTTGGGAGTCGAGCACGTTCTCATATCTGAAATCGGCAGTTTGAGAAGTTTAGGGGATGCTTTGGGATTCAAGAAAACTGTTAGACAAGCAAGGGCTGAGATTGACAGTAGTTGGCAGATTGAGGTGCAAAATAGCGATACATGTAAATGCATCGTTGCGATTAGCACCAGAAGAAACTAATTAAGCTGTAGCCACTCTCTAATGCGAGAAATTTGCAAGAGATAACATTTTTTAATAATACTTTGTACTAACAATAAACCTGATATAAGCCCAATGTCAGGACGCAACAACGAAGGACTCACCCAGCAATGTCCTCGATCTTCATGATATACGGCACCAACTCTGGCTCGGAACTCGAGCTGGTTGTGCGGTTGCGGTTGTTGCCGGCGCCGGGCGTTAGAGGCAGGTGCTTGGGAGGCGAACCGAAGTCAGGGGACATCGGCGCAAGTGGCGGCAGCACGAAGTCGGACGGCTTCCGCGAGCTGCCGGGTGTCCCGTGCCTCGAGCTCGGTTTCGAGCCTAACGAACGGTGCGACGAGCTCGAAGAGTTGCTCGAGCCGGGGGTGGCCGAGGTGGGACGGACCTACACGGGCAACGGATGCGTAGATAGATGCCCTTGAGATGTGGGTTGTTTGTTTTGTTTTTAATATCATTTAAGAAGCATTTTTTTAAGGTCAAGTGGTTTGCAGAATAATAGAGAATTTCTTTGCCTATTACTTCTTCATCTAATAAATACCAGCAGCAATGGAAAGGACCGTAACGATAGATTCCAGATATCTTGACTGTATGGTTTTTCATCAACCTGGCTCTTTTGGGCGGTGGAACAATGCTCAGATTCTATTATTAGCCTGAAGTTAATGTTTAAGCTCCTTTCATAATTTATGAGTCTTACTAGTAATAATGATACAACCTACTACAAGTGTTGATTGGGAAAGTAAAGAGCGAGTACGGAACTTACCGAGCAAGAGTGGCAAGCCGGGATAGTGCAAATTCTTTGTTAACGTTTCGGCTGTTGCTTTACTCCCGCTCGGTAAGTTTCGTACCCTCCCTTTACTTTTCCAAACAACATATTCGTTATCCCAACCCTTTGGCACATTACAAGTCAACTACTTTCTGAAAGGAAATTCAAACTGAAGAGTTTGACACTACTCAAAGCACCCAGTAATTAGACATTACCCTGTTGTTTGATCACTAGACTGAGAAGATCTAGTAAACACCTACCTTGGTGGGCGTGACGTTTGCGGCATTGAGAGACTCGGGGTTGAGAAGCATTTCCTCGCTGCCGACCCTGCTGCCATCCAACGAAGGCCGCACTACATTTTCCCGACGCTCCGTGGGATATGCCCCGCCGTTGCGCGAGTCTCGCGGATGCTGAGTTGCACTTGGCCCAAGATGGGCCGGGTTTGACCCGAGGTGCACAGAATTCGAGCCAAGGTGAGTGGAATTCGAGCCAAGGTGAGTGGAATTTGAAACAAGAGGAGTTGAATTTGAGCCTAGATGTGTCGAATTCGGTTGGAGATGTGTCGAACTCGAGGGAGGGTGAGCCGAATGTAGGCCAGGATGCACAGAGTTCCCGGCCGGAGCCGCAGGAAGAACTGGCACACGCGGACTCCGCGGCCGTGACTCAACCTTGACACCGCCGGGCATCAGCTGCCGGGGACTCTTTGGACGAACCGACCCCACGCTAGGCGCAGGTGCCGACGAGGCCGTCGGCCTGCCAACAGCAGGGGACGGTTTGTCGCCAAGTTTTGCCGCTGCGACTGGCGCCATGCTCCGGTGTGATGGCGGAGGCGTCGGTGTTGCGCGGTGCTGCTGGACGGGCGCGGTTGGCGTGCGCACGCCGCCTGCAACGGACGGCCTCGCATTCGTAGGCGGCTGCCGAGACCCAGCATGGTTGGCTGGGTTTGTTGAGTGATTAGGAGGGTTCGAAGGGTGACCTTGCGGGTGTCCGCTTGGTCGCCCTGCCACTGGTGCCGGTCCTGGCCGGTGCTTGGCGTGATGAGACGGCTGCGGCGGCGGTGCAGATTTCACAGGCGACGGTGTCCGCAGCGGCTTGAGGTGAGCAGCTGGGTTGAGTTGGGCCGGTTGTCCGAACGCTGGCCGCTTCTCGGCTGCTACCTCCTTGTGGTTAGGCTTGGCGCCAAACATCCGCTGGGTCTCCTCTGCGGTCAGCGGCTTTGCAATTTCCTTGTGCGGCCGCTTGCCGGGGTCCGTGTGTCTACTGTCTTTCACTAAACTACTGTATTTATCACTGTGATGTCTATTGGCGTCTAGTTCGTTAGTTACGTGGTTCACCTTGCCGGGGGCGGCGTCGTCGACGGGCGGTGGCGAAAATATGGAAAACGAGGGGGGCTTGGGGGCAGGCTGGTCTCTTCGAGGGGCCGAGTTCGGTGGCGTCGGCCGAGGATAGTAGGCCGGGGGAGCCATCTTTGCAGGCGGCATTGTGGAGGTGGTGGGGGGTGCAGTTGTTGGCGCATGAGGTTTTGAAGGATGCGGCTTGTGATGGTGGCCGTCTCGGCTGCAATCAGAATAAATAGCATCAGAGCATTGACCACAGCAGAGACTGGTATAAACATGACACTTTTAAAACACATTGCCCAACACAACATTTAGTACCTACTGGAGTTTTTAAATAAATATTGCTTGTTGGGTATTAAGAGGGGCTTGGAAAAGAATATGAATAAGGATCCTAAAGGTGATTTTAAGTGAGCTAGAAAAGATGCAGTCGAGAAGCTACCATATTCTTCTCCTATACTTTTGAGAATAAGGGAAATGCCTGCCAAGAGCTTATGCAGCAAGAGAAATAGGGAAGCTCAACACTTTTCTGATTTTTTCAGTTCCTTCATTTTTGTAAGGAGAATAGGAGTAAAAAGTGTAATTTACAGAACTTGACAAAAGGCTAATTTTAGATTATTGTAACATGGTATTCGGCAGACAGCCACTTACGGTGGATGTTCTTTGGGCGCGCCGGCAGCTGCCGGGCCTGACGCTGCTGTGGCGGCCATCTTGTGCTCGCGCTCCTGGCGCTCCTTGTCTCGCTTCTCCTTGTACTGGTCAAAGGACTGTCGCACCACCTTGGGAGGAGGCGGCCCGCCACTACTCGTTGCCTTTCGGCTGCTTGCTGAAGCGGATTCCTCCGTTGGCGGCAGCAGCAAGTGCCGGCTGTGCTGGCTCTCTGCGATTTTGCGCGGCTCGTTGTCCTAGAGAGGAGAGTGTACGAATGTTTACTTGTGGTCCAGGCAAAAGGACATCAGATGCAAATTCAATTTAATACGAAGCAAAAGTTAGCGTTCTCAATATAAGAAAAGATAAGCGCTTTATTTATGAATGTTTACAGTTGCATCTGATTGTATAGCAAGTTCATTTTTGTCGAAGGTTTAAAGAAATGACGTGAAGTTTGAAAATTACCAGCCATGAAAAAGAATAGTGTCTGTCGTGCACATATTTGCCCAAATATGATTTTTTTTCCAACAGAAAAATTATAAGCTGAAAAACACGAAAGCCAATACAATAAAAATTGTAATTCCTTACCGAAGGTGCAAAATCAACTAATATAAAGCGCTGTTTTGGTTGTGTTAAACCTGTCCCATAGAGAGCTGGCCAAACCATTAGCCGTTACCGTGGCAATTACGACCTAATCTGTCTCCGTCAATCACAGGATGTCTTTGAAGGCTTTGTCAGTCTTATAATTACCGAAGATTTTCCCCGGGGCTGGATCCAAAAAGCAGGGTTTAAGCTTAACCCCTATAACTTTGGCGGTAAGCTTGTTATCACCATGGGAACAACCCTTTAAAATCTGGGAACACCATCTGTGATAGGCTGATCATCTTTAAACGTCAGGGATAACTTAGACTAAGCTTTGTGGATCTGGGGGTACACAATCATATGACCAGAGAAAAGAACAAAGTAAATAATAGATTGAAGTATATGGTCTTGCTTCAACCAAAACTACAAGTTGGAAATACCGGTTCTCGTGAGATGACTGAAGTTGAGCAACACTGCGCTGAGTCAGGTATTGGATGGAAAACCTTCATAAACATGACCAGTTCTGTATGGGAAAGAGGTTGGAGGGATGAAAGTTAGTACACCAACTTCATTCGCCTTACTTATCAACCTCTCGACAGCATGGATTTGTGGAGGAATCCTGCTGTTCGAGTTGTACCGTCCTTCGGAAGGGACGTTAAGTCGGTGATCCCCTTGGTGCTCTTCAACAGGAGCAGGCTACGTACCGCACCGAGTTTCCCCCCCCCCTTCTAGGCTAGGTTAGGTTTATCATCATCCACTCAATCACCGATGCCATTAGACCAGTGCCGCATGGCCAGATGTCAGAACAGTGTGTCGTTAAACATCACAAATCAATCAATCAAGCAAAACTTACCATGAATGCATTCCAGAAAAAGGCAAAAAAAAGTTCTGGAGACATTGAGACTTGATTTTTTTGCTTCATTGCATCAATTTTAAAGCGACGACAGATCAGGTTAATGGTGTGGGACCAAAAGCATGCAGCAACTTACCTAATCATGGAAAACCATAGAAGACCAGCTACATTCGTTAAAAAAAGGTGGCAGAGCCGTGGCCTAGTAAATATGAAAGTAACCAAACAATGCAAAAAAATGGGACTGATCGACTTACAAACAGCTGCGATCCCTGCGACGACTGCGACGGCATTATGGCGTTCTGCGTTGCAGTTATTGACATGATCTTGCGCTTGAGCTTAGTAGGACACTTGTCAAAGATTTGCAGAAACTCGGTGGTGAGGGTCTCCAGCTGCTCGAAGGTCACCGAAGGGTCCACGTACACGAACCAGTCTTTACCCTCGTTGCTCTGTGGTATCTACGAATGGCAAGAAGAACAACAAATTTTTTAAAGAAGTTTTTAAGGTAAATTACATAAATTTGAGGAAGTAGAAATATAGACATATTTCTAAGATGAGCTGTTTAGTTGCCTAATTTGAAAAATAAATAACTTGATCAAGCTTAACCATACAAATTTCATTTGTAGATTTAACTTTTGGCATGGAGATGCTGAGATTTCCATAAACTTCCCAATTCTGCTTTTTTATGTTCCTGTGGGTATAAGTATTTGGACTAGGCAGCACCTTAGTTTACACCACAATTTTGCCAAACTCGGCTCCATAGCTACAACCAATTGTTTCCGTCTTAACCTGAAATTATTTTCATTATAAGACTTGTTTAACTGACTCAAATTTCACCGCACATTCAAACTCTCATTCCAAAGGACGCAACAAAAATGCAGCTGAAATCTCAAGTTACGGTTGAGATGCTTACCTCCCAGTTTGACCATTTGCAGGCCAGGTGTATGCAGAAGCAAGCCACAACGGTTGGCTTGTACTGTAGGCACATGGTCGTCAAATGTAAGCTGCAAAAAGACATTAGCAAAAGTGTCAGTTAAAAAGACGCGGCATTCGTTGTTAAGCTAAAACCAGGAAAAAGGACACAAGAAATGTACACTCGTTTCAAACGAGCTAGCAGCTCGCCTTCACAGAACAGCCACAGACGATTTATGCTTGCTCTTTAGTTTCTAAGAAGCATTCACTTACACTTCTGTAAAATAAATCAGAAAGCAATGAGACACGAATAGATCTAACCCAAAAGCGACTTTACCTCAAACCCCAGGCCGTTTACTTAGAATTTTAGTACCTACATTCCCATTCAATAAGGGACATGCGTCCTTCGGTACCATCGATTTTGTAAACTAGACGAACGCGATGCGATTCGCCGTGGAGCTCCGTGGCTCTAGGCTCGGCGAGCGGTCAAGGCGTATCGCATTGCGTTCGCTCGTACCAAGGTTTAAGTAACTGGTCAGCACCTGTTTGAGGCCATAAAGTAGGACGTCTGGGCCAAATCCTTGCTGGCTGTAATTGTGTAGTCGACGTATCGAGACGATCGTCAACGCCGTGACGAAACGAACCGGGAACGAGAAAGCATTCCGTTAGCAATTGTGCCAACAAAACAGAGAGCATAGTAATTGGTGGATGGGGTGCTGGTGAGAGGTAGCTGGCAAAATAAAAGGGTTGCAAATATGAATTGTATTATGTTAATGTTTTGTGACTAGGTAGTGTTTGATTCTGGATTTTTTTCACAATTTTTTTTTTGTGGGTGACACTTTTCAAGCCAATAAACGCACATTTCAGTAAAAGTAAACACAATCTTTCTTAACCAAGTCTTTGGACATTATTTATCGAAAATTATTAAAGCTTACAATAATACTAAATACTACGTATGTACAGTTTAAGCGTAGTAAATTTCAAACCGCAAAAATCTGAAAGAAAACGAGAGCGCAGCTAACAGCACGGCAATCACGTACAACCACTCATAAAGACGCTTCTTTATCGGAATCTATAATCTAGTGGTAAAGAGTTTAAAAAGTTAGAAACACGTTTAGACAGAAATCACACAAGGCTAAGTCCTTTGTCAGACAGATTTTGCTTAATAAGATTTTTATTGCCTACGAACAAAAGCAAACAACACAAAACTACAACGTTACCGGGTTCAACCCTGCTCATATCAGGTAATAATAACTTTGCGACGAAAGCATAGATGGTCAAAAAAGACCATCTAACAAAATGAAAGTTATATTGACAGCATTACCGTAGTCAAACGATTACTGACACTTATTGTTGAGTAGAAACGTTAACTGCGATTAAAAAAAACACCGAATTTCAATGTTACATCCTGCCAATTAGATTGCTTTTCTGCCTGTTGCGGCTAGCCTGACTTAGAATCATTACCGAATAAGATCGGAAACTGCGCGGCTGGGCCTACCTTTCACCATGTGGCAGCAGCGGACCACGTGGGTGTGAGGATGGTCGATGGCCACGTCGAAGCTGAGCGTTTGAAGCAGGACGTTCTCGTTGAACACCAGGTCTTGCGCCTGCTCCAGGTAGCTCTGTGAAAAAAATTGTGTGTAGGGCAAGGTTCACACTAAAGTAAACGTTTTTGCCACATAAACTAATTGGTTTAGTTAGTAGAACTCACATTTTTGGGGTAACTTTTTATCAAAAGTTTTAATAAATGGTTTTTAATTAATGGCCTTGGATTTTTAGTGCATTAAGAGTGCCTTGACAATGTAATTGTTTATGATTTTGTGTTCTTTTGTTAACAAAGTAGTTACATCATCTTTCACTCTTGATAAAGTCGCAGGTTCCAGTTACAAAACTGGAAAAAGTCGGTTGATTTGCACTTAGCATTCAAAACATGGTTTCTGTTAAGTATTTTTCAAGACTGATGTTAATTTTAGATAAAATAGACAGCCGAAAATCCATCATAGCCAAAAAAGTATTCTTACAGATCCCCATTACTGCAATTCAATTTTGAACCAGCTTTAGTTTTAAGTAGATACAAGCAAATCTTTAGAGAAAACATGTTTGCCTAGATCATTCTTGTTTTATTCTGCATCGTGCAAACAGATATTGGTTTGGTGAAGTGGTTCAGAGCCGTTGCTCAATGTTGTGGTGACTGACGGACTTGCAAGTCCGTCACTCACCACTACAGATATTCGCAGCATTTATTAGTGACCTACGCTACTTCAGTTACGTGTCTCAATTCTGTTTGTTTTAAAATATTTATTAAGTAGGTAAGTATATCAGAGCATCAATTGCTCTAATGTCCATGGAATCTGTTAATTTTTGTATCACTTGTGTACCTTTCATAGTCAATGCTCTGCAAAATCCCATAACAAAACACACTGCTAAATTATCCTTTGGTCCGATAAAAAAAAAATTGTCTTTCTATAAGCTGGCTAGAACGAGTCAACTTTCAGGTTAAGTACTATCATCGAAAACTGCGGCATAAAACTTCATTACATACTCTGCTGTTGTGGCATAAAATTAACGAACGCTTTCTGCCCTACAGTCCTGAAGATGTCTGCGCATTTGAATACAAGAAGTCATCACCTGGCAAGGTTCTTATAAAAGGACCAAAACCAAATCCACATCGAGCAAATTCAACATCAACCCACGCCTTACCAATTAACCATAAGTACCATTTATATGAATAGTAGAAATGTATCCAACTTAGAAACACAGGCTCCCCCATAGCATTTTGAAGCATTTTCTTTTATTTCCATACAAATAACAACATCAGCTGATGAAATTTCAAAGCAATTTTTTTTTTTTTTACATTCAGCAAAACTTGCTTAATGGATCAAGTTAGAGACAATCCTGATACCAAGCAAATATGTAAATGGAGCCAAATTACAGAATTAACACTGGAAAATGAGTGAGAAAGTCTATTCTTACATCAGACTTTGTGTCGAGCGTCTGCGGCTGCCTCTGCAGACAGACGTGGGCGACTTTTATCACATGCTCCAGCTTTCTCGGCTGCTCCTCGACTTTCGCGGCCAAGAAGAGAGCGGCTGTCGCAATTGCATTTCGGTGGAAATGCGTGAACGAATGGTATACATAGAACCGGTGCATGTATACAATAGCGGTATTGATACATAGTTGAGTACTGAGAACTGCTGGTCAAGGAAATTCCAATAAATGGTAGCCAGAAAAATGTAATGATGTTGGTTAGGTAGGAGAGCAAGTTCAATTCACTGAAGTGACTTTCATGAAACATTGACCTAGATCAGTTTATAAACTGGGTGATGATCAGGACCTTGCTTAGGTATTGGGTTCGATAAAGCTAGGTCAACCCAAACACTAGCCTGATTGTAAAAATGGAGGTTAGTGTTGATCCATGATCCCATTAGGCCCAAAGTTTGGACGGGATTCCCACAGCGAGAAAAGGAGTTTAAATTAAGATATTCATCGAATTCGACCTCCCAAAAGGCCCGAAGGATCTAATTATATTTTCATTATATCGCGTAGAGCGAATAATATCACATGATCAATATGGCGTGGCATATAGAGGCCGTGAAACAGCACTCGAGGTGCGGAGCTAGTTTTTGTGTTTTTCGCTGGAAATACTCCAAGAATGGAGCGCAGATGCATTAGAGGTAAGTGCAAATGTCAGTGAGAAGTGAAAAACATAGAAGTTTTGCTAATAAATACGCGATAACCTGTAGAAAGCGAGTGCATTCAACCTGGGTCATGGAACTTGCACTGTGGATGACGAATTTTCGCTTGCAAAGGATACACTTGCAATCGCTGTCCCATGTCTTGTATAAAATTGGCAGCTTGTTGCCTATTAGATAGTTCCTTGTCTGCTTCTGTACCAAATCGTCTGCTTGGAGTATTTGCGAGTTGCTCTTTTGTGAAATACCATTTTTCTTCAGCCGCCATTTATTGTCGCACGAAGAACACTCGACTAAATTCCGCAAGGAGGAAGTCCCAAAGACGCTTTCTGATTGGTCAAAGTCCCAGACATGAGTCATTTAATGTTTTTAATATGATATAAATCTGCTGTAAATCACCAACATTCTTCTTATGATGCTTTGTTATTTAATATTTCTGAAAATTATATATTTTTAACTTATTTGAACGTAAATATAAAGGTCCAAAATATATGATGCTATTTCACAAAGTTGCGTAAGAAAACGATGACCGATTGAAACAGCTCGGGCGGCGCCATGTTTACGCATCGGGAGCGAGATAAATAAAAATTTCGTTGTAATTCAAGGTAACAAATATTGCGTAACGCCACTCACGCACGTAATAAAACAATTTTGTTTGTTTTAAGCATGTCATTACCGCCTTTTTGTGTGCAGATCAATATATCGGAATGAACAATGTTCCTGGCTGCCTCCCCTTCCCTTTGGGTACAGTCTGATTCAATTTAATTGCCACCAAATTCAAACCCAGAAGCACATGGTTCAAATGAAATGCCTTCATAAAATCACATATTTCTTAAATTGATTTGTAATTTTTATTTTGATGTCTATGTTTCAGAGAGGTGATTTTGGACCCAAACATTAATTTCTCGACTCATCTATCTCAATGAAATGGATAAAGGATGTAACCATCAAGGCAATTTAGACTGCAAGCAAATGAAGGTCGATGGGTTTGAATACTGCAAGGAGCACATCCTGGAGGATAAGACGGCTCCTTTCCGATTATGCACATATTTATTGCCGTCCAGTGGTCGCCGGTGTATAAATTTGGCTATAAAGAAGGATGGATCTGGGTAAGTTCGAAGGGCATCCCCATGCACCGCCTGACCAGCTTGTTGTAATTGGGCAGGTCCTTTTGTTTGTGATGCATAGATACTATCAACTATATTTTATAGGTTGTGTGAAGAACATCTAAGAAAAGGTCGGCATCTTGTCATAAAACGGTACAAACCACCGCCTACAGCCGAATCATTGCTAGTCAGCTTGGCACACTATGCTAAGATCGAAAAGAAATCTGTCAACTCGAGCTTCGAGACCAACCTCAACGATGAAGGCGGGTCTGGAGATGCATCGAATGACTATATTTTGCAAAATACAGACACCCTTGACACCAGTGAAGGCCCAGAGTCATCAAAACCTATTGATCCTTTTGGTAAGCAAACTTACAACCAGACACCAATTTTTTATTTTATGTTTTTTAAATATTAGTTGTATAAATTGTAAATTGGATTCTTGTAAAACTTCTAGTGGACATCGATGCATTTCGAGTCAATGCAGCTGTCAGCCGAGTCATGGATTACGCTAGTGAATCGGAGAGTGATCCGGAACCGATTGCGGTGACCAACCTAGGGGATAGTTCTGATGGTGGCTCTGAAATTGAAGGCATCGATGAGAAAGACGACATACTTAGGTTGGTAAACACTGATTTCGGTAAACATATTTTTTGTTAACATTTGTTTTTCGAGTTTTCGTATACAGTGCAATTTACAATACCTACATTACGATGGGCTTTGGGAACACAATTTTTAAACTGTACATATGTGTAGCTAGTTTTGCTTCTGATCATTTTACGGGACTTGATTGATTGTGGGGTTTAGTGGCACCTCAGCTACGAGGCTATTTAATTAAAAATCAGAGATTTCGAAGGTGTCTCGCAAATTTCATGTAAATTGGAAATTATCCGTTTGGTAGATATGTGCTCTTTTATCAAAAGTTGTTATACATTTTCATTCTAAGAAAAAAAAAAAAAAATGTTTTGCAAAAACGCATCTTGACTAAGGTCAGAGATTTTCCGGCAAATTTGATCTAAAATCGATGCACCGTTTGGCTGGTAGACGCGCACATTACAAACGAACACAATTTTAAAAAATCGGAACGGTTAGTCAAATTGAGTTTTTTCCTCTGATTGCTACACTCCTCCATATTACGCTAACCTCAACGATTAATATGCGTTAACAATATTTGTGCCGTTTTTATGATTGTAGAGGTTTGTTAAAAAGGACAGTCTTAAGCGCATTTGGGGGTCACAACTGATACCGTAGGTTGGAGGTGTGTTTGCTGTGCATAACATTCAAGATATGTGCTGCTATTTTGACTAATGAACAAATGAAAGTTGTTTGCCAATTAAATCTCGATTCAGAGCAGATATTAAACTTGTCAAAAAAAGACAGGCTGATGGACCTTCGACAAAAAACACAAAAAAACTTTGTGGTGAGGTGGACAGGAAAAGATTTTTATGCTAAAAGAAAAGTATTAATTCACAAGTTAAATTTTAATTTATTTGTATTGCAGGCACGCGGGGATTTATTCTGCTGAGGAAGTGTCGCAGATAACTAAAGACAAGCTGATTCGTCTTCAGTCCCTTTACATAGAACAATTCCGTCGATTGCAACACACACTTCGAGAACGGAGAAGAACATACCTCCACATGCTAAAGAAAGAGAAGGAGACACTTTGTGAGTACCAAAAATGTATAGTTTTTCTTCTGTTAGGAAATAAAACAAACTCTGTTCAATTATAGAACATACTTTTCTGGCAAAGGTGCCAGTCTTTTGGTAGTGACATGTCGGTCAACTGAAAACTTTAAAGACACTGAAATGATCTCTCTTGAGATCTGCGAGTTTTCTTTTGCTCTAAAGCTAATGTCGTTTGGAGACATTTTTTTTTTTAAGTATTTTAACAAATTTTTTTCACTAGTATAATCTATATCTTCAGGATTTTTTTGCAGATGTAATCGAAGTGTTTTGAAATCCCGTCACTGAAATAATTACTGTAATTTCATTCATGAGTTGCTAGCAATGCTGGTGGGGGGGGGGGGGGGACAGTCTTTGTGCTGGCATCTTCTCTTACGGGCTAGACTGTACCAATGCTGGGGTACAGTCTTGTGCTGGTATCTTCTCTCACGAGCTAGACTGTAGCAATGCTAGGGGGCAGTCCTTGTGCTGGTATCTTCTCTCACGGGCTAGACTGTATCAATGCTGGGGGCAGTCCTTGTGCTGGTATATTCTCTCACGGGCTAGACTGTAGCAATGCTGGGGGACAGTCTTGAGCTGGTATCTTCTCACAGGCCAGACTGTATCAATGCTGGGGGGCAGTCCTTGAGCTGGTATTTTCTCTCACGGGCTAGACTGTAGCAATGCTAGGGGGCAGTCCTTGTGCTGGTATCTTCTCTCACGGGCTAGACTGTAGCAATGCTAGGGGGCAGTCCTTGTGCTGGTATCTTCTCTCACGGGCTAGACTGTATCAATGCTGGGGGCAGTCCTTGTGCTGGTATCTTCTCTCACAGGCCAGACTGTAATCATTTTTAGTGGACATTGTATTTTTTACATTATGAAAGTTCCTTACATTGTTAGTTACCTGACCAATAGGCTTCTGAAGGGTTTTCAAAATTGTCTTTCTCTTAGTTGAATCGGGGGGGATTTCTTAGTTTTTATCTTTCTTTGTTGCCCTACTCATTTTGGTGAAATTCTTTCAGCGAGTATTCACAGCCAACCTAAAGACACCCCGAAAGAGAGGAAGATCTATGAGAAACTAAAGTCACTGAATCGTTACCACAAAAGAAATGGTATCGAAGCTGTTTTGCACAAGAAGGCGTTGGAGAGGAGAGCTGAGGTAGGTACTGGATATAATCATTATTCAGAAACTCGCTGAAACTTGAAGAAGTTTCGTATTTGATCGAGAGAAAATAATTCATTTAAAAAACTGGCATTCTTCTTAACGAATCTTTCAGTTGAGTTTAGTCCGTTTTTGGTGAAATCCCAATAAATGTTAGTCAAGCTAAAAGTAGGGTGAATTGTTTTGATTTTTGACTAAGGGTTTGTTTGTACATTAAGTGTAATTTTTATATTTTAATGTATTATTTTCAATTTCACCTCATCTACATTTTCTCAGCTTTCTGCTGGTGTGATATTTTTTTCATTGTCTTTAACGAGTCGTTAGCTAGAAACCCAAAAGTTGCGAACAACGTACCAAACACTGAAAAGTGCTAAAGTTCGGGCTGCTCCAGCGTAAGACCGGTGCAAGATAAATTTTTTAAAATATTGGTGTCATTTTTTTACTTTAAGAGTGAGCACACCATATTTTACATACAAATCGGTCAGATTTAATGCTGTGTTGACTTGGTGTGGACGAACCCATAGATGCATAAACACATGTAAAAACGGGATTTTTTATACACGGCGATACTTTTAAATTTTAGAAACTTTCAGTAAATGGAGTTTATACTTAAAGCTATCATATCAAACAAAAAATGTACACCACTTTAAAAGATAATAAGGGTGGAAAAAAGGGGGAGGGGAAGAGGAGACTTAATTTTTAAATAAATGGCATCTTTATGTATGAATCAACATTTCAAAACCTTTCAAGGTAATTTTTTATTATTCTTTCTTAACTACGGCCGACGCAATTTTGATCAAGTTTGATTGATTTCTGAAAGGTGACTGTTTTTTTGGTCAGTTGATTTGACATGGAATAACCCTATAGAGGTTTGTTCAGAAGGATAGCAGCAAACGCCGTCTGTGGACACAACCGTATTTACTTGTTTGCATAAACAATGGCTTACTATAAAACCAATGCTTTAATAAAATTCTTCTAGTCAAAATGTTTATTTTTCTTAACCACTTTCGAAATGCCGCAAAGCAAGGTTTAAAAAAGTGCTTGGAAAAACGATCAGCTGCGAATTGATCAAATAGTTTAAAAAAAATTATCTTTTTGCGAGATGATAAACAAAACAAGTGCACCTAACCCTAGGCGTTACTATACTGTTCGACTTTCTTCTCCACAGGCCACAGACGGTTGCAATGTTCGCCAACCGCCGACCATGAAGTGCATCCATACGGAGGACGGTATCCGCTGCCTCGCTAAGACACTCCCTGTCTCCAAGTTCTGCGGAAAGCACATACTTGCCGACGGTAACCAATCGCTGTACCGCGCTTGTGGAGCCACTCAAGGCGGCTTCCCCTGCCCCGAGCCTGTCCTAAACGTGTTCGACGACGCACGCTGCGTGTTCCACACGGACGTCCCGCCGCCGCGCAAACCGCGGGTTGCTGAGCCAGCGAAGTGCATGCCGAGTGCGACAGTTGTGCGGCAGATGTATCCAGAGGCAAACGCGGTTGCCGCGTTTGGGCGATCCGGCGTCGAATCAGCTGATAACATCGAGAATCGGTTGATCGAGATGTTCGGGGAGAGTGAAGACGCAGGCGACAAAGACGCTACGAAGGCGAGTGATGCTATCGCGGACGAGACCTCCGCGCCGCAAGAAAACGGCATTTGTGACGTGGCAAAAGTTTTGGAGAGTAGCGGCGATTTGCTGATGGACACGTGTTAGTTTTTTGTCGACGTCGTTTGCCGCAATCAGGGATTCATCTTGTGTTTCATCGTCTTTTTTGTTAACCTTCAGAATTCACTTTTTTTTTGTGACATCCCATTTCATCTATCAAACATTCAACTGAGTGACTGACTACTAGTGATCTCTACGACTTTATTAGAAACCTCAATTAATAACAGCATTCGGTTGTTATTTTGACAGCTTACTGCAAATGCATTTTAATCAGATTGACACTTTAGTGTTCGCGGAATGATACGGCCTGTGGCTGTTGGCGTAGTTATTAAATTAAACTAGTTCCAAGTGAGTTCATGGATTTTTTTTATCAATTCCTTTCCCATAATATCTTCAGCAGGTAAGGCATATATTTATAAAGTGCACAAATACTCCATGGCTTGAAGCTATGTTGTGCTATATTGTATGTTTTCACTGACGGTTGTCAGTGACTAGTATCAGTGTAGTATCTGGTAGAATTGTGGCTGATATCACCAACACCGTTAAAACTTAGTTTGGGGTTAAGGAGGTTTTAGGAAAAAAGTAAAACTGATTTTTTTCAACAGTGCTGACGTTTTGAAAGATTCAAATGAGGGTGCTGAGATAAATACACAGAAAAATATGCAATTTGAGTTAGTTAAAACCGTTGGGTGTGCAGGTAAATTCACTTTATTTTGCAGCTGTCACTATTTTACCTCTGTCCAAATCACTGTTCAATATTTTAACCTGGAAGGATGGGGGTTATACTTTTATACATTGATTTGGAGGTCAAAGTAAATTGTCCCATTCATACTTTGATCATATTTTATGTCGCCTAAAATTAAATTTCAATGTAAAAACGATGCTAAAAATGACTCTGTTGTCAGTGTTTCTAAGCAAATTACTTCGCCAGTTTAAATAACCTCTAAACATCGTGTAAGAGCTAAGAGGCTGATTTGGTAAAATTTTCAGCTCTGCTTTACTGCGAAGTAAGCAAATCTGCCAACTTGCCATTGGTATTCCTTGGATTTGGTGCATTTTGGTGCCTGTAACAAGGTCGGGTCTCGCAGAATTTCCGTACCATATACCAACTTCTATGTCGAAATAATATACATGTAATCACAAGCTTTTCGTTTACCAACTCATTATAAAACGTTCTCAAGCCTCAATTGGGAGGCTCCAGGAATATGATTAAGCATGGGGTTTATGGAACAAGAAATCATGGGGGCAATGCATGGTCCCCCGCTTTGAAAAGACACGTAACAACCATTGGAAATCAATCGGTCGCTCCATCAATTTAAATCAAAGGTTTCAATCTAACGTTGGTCCAAGAAACACAACACAGATTTGGCGACCGAGTTGGTCACAAAAGTAGGGGTAAGATTAAGTAACACACACAAATTTGTCTGAAATCTGTCATTTATTTCTACGGATAAAAAAAAAATTAGCAAATGAGTGCGACACCTTAACAAGTAAGGAAACAAATCGACCTCCTTGAGACTGCTCACAACTAACAATAAATAATAATACATGGGCAGAAAGGCCACCCATTATCCTTAAGTGCAGAAATCGGCTTATTCAAAGAAAAATAATCTCGCAATCTGCCGACATATGTACACACATTTGAGATACTCGGTTACGTCAAAACCGACAACAAAAATAAGTACCTCCTCACTTAACTTCTACCCAACCTTCGAACAGCTACGATATAAAACTTG
The DNA here is from genome assembly GCA_947568835.1 of Protonemura montana. Lineage (NCBI taxonomy): Eukaryota > Metazoa > Arthropoda > Insecta > Plecoptera > Nemouridae > Protonemura > Protonemura montana. The sequence continues at coordinate 9,266,840 of OX387608.1, forward strand.
TGGTCAGCGATCACCCATCTCAAGAAACACGTAATTGACTCCGTGTGGTCTTCCCTTGCTTTCGTTTGCGTCGTCCGGTTCAGATAGGTATAAAAGTAGGAGCGGGCCACTGTGTTGACCCGAAAAGCCTCTGTAGCTGGTTTGCGACAGGATCAGGAACTATGCTTTGACATTCTCGCTTCGACTCACAATTAATTCAGCCTGGACCCAATGTAACCGTGGCACTTTTTCCGAGATTCTAGCATTTTAATCGGTTTTGGAACTAACAATTTTCTGCATCAAGTAATGTTGGCTTACAAATTGTAAATGAGTGTTTTCGTTCACAGTTATTTTCGGTATTCTTTATAGCGGTTCTGTACAAACCTTCAGGTAACCACGATGAAAATTGAAGCAGCACTTGGAAAGGTCAATAATCTAAAGAGACCTACAAGATTTTTACAAAATATGATTATTTCTGAAAGGAACGTGAATGTCTGCCATGCAAAAAAACATGAAACCTCGGAAAATTGCCATCTGAATTTAGTACTCGTAAATTGTATTAAAAAAAACTCATTGATCAACCCTCCCTATGCCAATGTCACTTTTCTGGCTCGTGCAAAACCGTCACCTTACAATCCTCCCATAATATGTGTATAAAACTGCCGCGCTCCTTTCAAGTCTAAACAAACTAATTGGTCTAACATCTATATGGTACCTAACTAACATTCATTCATCTAGCCACTAAAAAAAATTTAGAGTAGTTATTTCAAATTGTAAACAAACCATAACTGGCAAACACACAAGCAGTGGTTTGTAAATGCAGGTTGGACCTGATTTCAGGATGACGCACAGTATAACAATATTTAGTGTTGATGCAGACCATTGGTGCTACTATGGCCTGAAGATTGATATTGTGGTGCTGCATAAAACAAATCCTCTCTTCTAGCAGTAAAAAATGTCATCCAAAGATTTTACACAGTAGCCACCGAGGCATGCCAGAAAAACCAAATCTGCCTGCACCCAATGTCCCTTAAAAAAAAAAGCATAACGTACCAACAGGTACGAAACGAATAATATATTCGTACATACCGTCGATCAGTATAGAGCACTTCAGAGAAACAGATCGTTAAGAAATACAATGGCTGGGACCTAGCCTAAAAAACCAATTGCAGGAAAATTGGATAACTGACTGGCCAGCGCAGACAATCGGCACCTAAACAATCTCCGATTGTATGAAAACCTTCCCAGTTCGTCTTAATCCACGCTGCAGTACAGTCCATTATTGCGTCTGGTGCAGCAAGGGTAGTTCAACTTTGGCTCCGTGGCACACTTAATATTATCATTGCGCGACGAGACCCCTGCTGGTCGCGTTTGTGCATTGCCAGTTAGGGCTTATCTGTAAAGACATTCTTGAGCGTTTCCTCGTGCATGGCGATGACCAGCATGATGCCAATGCCGAGCAGAAACCCGGTGATCTGGAGGGCGCACAGGATCAGTCTGCCGCCTGGCTTCGAGTGGCTGCTGGATAGCTCGGGGATCTGCAAACGCAAGTGCCGTGTCAGATTACGGATTGGGCTCGCACTTTACTAAACAACAAAGTTAGGAATGCTCAAGATGTAAATTTTTGCAGGTAAATAAATTGCAGGTAAATTTTATTGTTTACCAAATGGAGGGTTAGAGTGCCAGAAGGCAAGTTAATAAATTGGAGAAGAGGAAATAAACAAAAGTAACTAAGGTAATGATGGCAGCCTAGTTTGCATGTTATTTTCTTGACAAAACCTCCTTTCATATCCTATAAACAGCAATTTCTAAAGTAAAATACATTTCTTTCTTCTCTTTTCCGGTGGTACATATTTTCTTGGGTGTTTTCCTCCCAAGAAATCGAACCGCGCTGCATTCTAGTTTAATACAGTTTAATTGAAAAGATAATAATTAAATTTTGCATTTTCATCAACATCTTGCCCATGAAATCAAAATTTGGTGAATAGCTGCAATTTTGTGGAATTTTACAAAACAGCCCGAACGAAGAATTATTAGATATCAGTTTAGTTAAGATTTAAACTTGCTCCAGGCCCAAATGTTCAGGGTCATGAACGTACCATGTCGACGAGAGCGATGTAGAGGAACATGCCAGCGGCGGCGGCAAATATCCACTGAGTGGCTGACTCCCAGTTTCCGAGGGAGACGCCGATGACCATGCCTACCAGGCAGAGTATCGACGACATCACGTTGTAGAATACGGCTTGTTTGGCTGACATGCCAGCTTTGAGCAGCACGGCAAAGTCACCTGCAGAAAAAAGCAGGGCAATGGTCAGGAGATGCTGTCCGTACTCAAATACATAGACATGACGTTGACAAATGATGAGTGACTAGGGGTGAATTTTCAATGTTTTACGCTCAACATGTTCAAAATAGCAGAAGTGTGACCAAATTTTGGATCTCAGATCTCAACTTTTCGTTCATGATTAAGTTGCATATCCCTCAACCTTCGTTTCCAGTATTTAAAAGAAAAATACTTGAAAATGGCTAGAGATTGTAAGTTAATTTAATTCAATTTTGCAATTTAAAATGCTGAAATGTTAAAAATTGAGCTCTTCTGTTCTAAAGCAGAAACTGAAAAATGTGACTTAATGTCAATATAAAATAAATGACTGTCTTAATTGAAAGCTGCGAGACAATGAATATATTCCAAGCGGAATGGAACGAAATCACTGGACTGAAAATGCAGATTGAAATCATTGAAATCAAGCGTGAAGCCTCGCACGCCCCACTGCAGACCCACCAAGCTCGTGCGGCAACTCATGACAGAAGACGGCGACGGCTGTGGAGAAGCCGCCAGCGATGCTGGCCCCAAATGCAGCACCGATTGCCATACCGTCGGTGAAATTGTGTAGGCCATCACCCATGACAACCATCCACGCTACGGCCGAGAGGCTCTCGGGTGGGGAGTGCACATGGCCGTGTGTGTGGGAGTGGCCGTGGTGAGCCTGCTCGTGCTCCCTGGAAAAGAAAGTGTGGACCATCAGCATTGGCAACCGGAATCCAACCCGAAAGAACTGAATTATTACGAGGAACCAAATACAGAACTGTAATTTGATATCGAATTAGAATCAGAATATGAACTAATCTGAACTGTTATTCGAAGATTTGCTGGAACAGAAATTGGAATTGTTAATTGAATTGAAATGTATCGGTTATCTGTTCGTGTAGGATGAACTACGAAATGTACGTAAAAAAGGACGTAAAAGTAAGAACGCTATTTTCTGTCTCCACCCATAAATCCATGAATTAAATCTATTGGCAAGCACTGTCTTGAGGTTAAGTGCAACAAAGATGTGGTTTGAAGATGCTATTAATGACAATAAGGTATAAGACGATATTAGCTTTCAGAGTCTCGATTATAAAAAAAGTGCAACTCTCTCACAACTTACAGATTAAATTGCGTGAGAAACTATCCGTTAGCACTGCACGCATAATTTATTGGACTTTGCATACAAACATGGTATGATGCCACTTATATTATCACGCATAAATAGCACCACTTACATTAACACAACATCCATTACTTAATGAACAGTTGGTATCATAACAGTTTCCAGAACACTGGTAATTGTACCACAGAATGGCTTTGAGATCAATTATGTAGCTAAATCTACCTCATATCTCATACTCTTCAAGCTGTAGCTCAGTCTCCCCAGGAGGGTTCAACACTGTCAAGACCAGAAAGAATCACAGAAAATTGTTTCCAGGACTAGTTGGAAAACTGGATGGTTGAACAACTCTACGCCAGCCGACGCCCCATACCTGAGAATGACGGTGAGACTGTCCCGACCGATAGTGTCCTCCTTGTCTGTCGCCTTGTCGGTGACTGCCTTTTCCACATCGTCGACCGCCATGTGGTTCCGGCATGCACTGTCGCCGTGGTGGTCGTGCACGCACGGCACCTTGCCGTCACCGGACTCGGAGGGAGCCAGGACTACAGTGGTCTCGGCCTCCGCTGCATGGCAGTCTCCCGCGGGCGAAGCCGTGTGGTTGTGGTTGTCACGAGTTGAGTGGTGGCCGTTCTTGTGGTGGTAATCGTCTGGCAATGGGGAATGTGGTTGATTAAAGGGGGGTTGATATTAATTTATTGATTGTTTTGTTATCAATGGGCCATGGGCCCATGGGGGTTTGTGGGGTTAGTGCCAGTTTTTGGTACGGTAAGTAATTAGCAAACTGTTAAAAAACAAAAAACATCTTCTGATTGGCTGTTGCCTAGCTAATAACAAGGAAAATAGCGAGTCAGATCCAAGTGCCCACGATGGTTGTTGTACCTGTGATCTCGGCAGCGATCTCGTTGTAGCAGTACGGATACGAGCTGTACTTGTGCTTGCACAGTTTCTCGCCGACCGTCGCGTTGCCGAGCGCAGTGTCCGTGTCGCGCATCACCCGCACCCGCGGTGGGTCCTGCCAACCAAGTTTCAAGGTAAGGCGACAGGAATTAAAAAAAAAAATGAGCCATGGATATGATGTGGCTATGACCGACCTAGGTGGGGAACATTGCCAGACACAAAAACAGAGTTACTTTTGTAACTTAATCTCTTGACAATATGCAAAAAAAGTACTGTAAACATTACATTTACATGCATAAGCAGCAGCAAGAAAATTTGATCAGATTGCTGTTATTAAATACTAATTGCAGCCATCTGTTTCAACAGCTAGTAGTTATTTATAGTTATTGACAATCACCCGAAGGCCATAGCGACGGAAGTCCAATTATTTTCTGTAGTTTCTTGTTCGGATAATTTTCTGCCAGACATGACCCAGCCGTTTGTTTCACAATATTTACATTCATTAAAGTACGTACATATTTGCACGTATCTGAAACAGCTTGATCTCCATCAAAACTTTTTTCACTTATACACTTATTCACACTTTATGCTTATTCACTTATTACAGACTTTTTTTTTAAGTTCTACGATGTTTTCTTTGAAAACAAAATTACTGTCGGTGTCAACAATCAAGCAAACGAGATTCAGATGTAGATTTAACTTATGCTAGCCACGGAGATGCTGAGATCACGTGACAGAGCTTCTCAACTCTGCTTTACTATGTTACTGTGTTTTGGATAAACATCAAAACTCTCTAAGCAACCAATTGGTGACGTAAGGAAAGAAACAGTTCAAAATGTAAGCTTCTCCTTCCTCAGCATTTTGTGAGCAAAACCAGTTGAGGCAAATGTAAGTTACCCTATTATCAATTCGAAATAAACCTTGAATCTGACATGAAACTAATTCCACTGAATCGCATTAGCTGTTGTGGGTTACCTTCCGCTTGCGCTGATGGTGCTTGCGCCACTCCGAGATCACTGATAGACACTTCTCGGTAAAGAAGAGGAAGATGATACCGAGCGCGGCCACAAGACCCTTCCACATGTTCGCATCGTGCGACATGTGGTCGTGCGACTTGTGATTGCGCTCGTGAGCCTCGTGATTTGTGAGGTCGTGACGAGACTGTGAGTGGTCGTGGCTAGAAGCCATCATCGCCTGCAATGGAGACAAAGTCAGCATCGGCACCATCAGTAGATATATGGGTAATGCTGGTTTGGATAACACTAGTGTGCCATGTCCTTAACAGGTTTATACTTCAGAGATATTTAATTTATAGGAAAGCAAAAAAAGAAAGAAATAAATTCTGATCTCACATAATTTTCATGTAAGAAAAGTGAGGGAATTCCATGATCAGCACATATTTATTTAAAACCGTTTAAATCCATTGTCAATTGAAAGTCATTAAAAGTAACTGCATCGAACTACAGCATGCGTGTATAAACTTGGCTTATATCAGAAGGATCAGCTAACCAAAATAGCTTATCACTTTTTGCAAAAGTGTTGCCAATTGTTGTCCTTTTTTGCTCATTTTTAAATGAGTGTATAAATATTGCAAATCTGTTTTGATAAACAAATAAAAAATCAGCTGGACTCTGTTCTGTTCGCCCTTGTCATCAGCGTTCATGACCGACAATAAGACCTGATGTACCAAATATAATTTGGTATGATTTAATTGCATTAAGGAAGAAGTAAAAATATAGGAGAACTCAACTTAAAGGAGGCATTGACTCGAGATACCGAGTAATGTCTCGGCTAATGCCCACAAGAATAATGACTCACGTGCGGCAGGAGATGAAGCATTGCGTCCCCGCAGAGTGTACCAACGGCAAGGGCGACAAAGAACTGCAGCATTTGTTGGTAGAAAAGATTCTTCATAATTGGGATGACAGCTACTCCCAACAAGCCGCAGAGCGAGATCACGATGATACTCAGCGTAGCGTACAGCCACACTGAAACATAGCACGAAAACTTTTTTAAGCAGGTGCTGAAGTGGCAGATTATTGACCCAGCTTGTAATGGAAATGCTGAATAATCTTATGTATTGACAAAAAGTATAAAATGTAAAAGTTAAAAACGAGCAGCCATTTGTGTTTTTTAAGTGCATTGGAAACTCAAGATACAATATTTTAAATATAACTGAAGAAACATCAATATGAATCAACCAATTAGTCCGTGCAATAACCTTAAAAATAAAAACAAAAAAAAAACACCGATGCTATAGCCTTGCTTTACAAAAACCAATCCCTGTCGATGTCTTACCAAAAGGCATAATAGACTTGATGTCATAAATTCCTAGACAAGTGAAAAAGTGCCAGTTTTGTTAGATCAACAAAGTTCAGCAACATTTTTCAGATGCTGGAATTGGATGGATGACCATCATAAAAAAACAAGTCATGTTCCCAAGAGGTAGATTGGATTAGCGGAAAGAACATTAAAACGGATGTTTTAAAACCAAGCTTTAGGAGAGGAGAAGGCAAGGTACATCAACCTGCTACTCATCAATATCATCCAATCATTTTTCCTGATCAGTGCCAAAAGTCCAGTCATCAAAACATCACTCTCAAAAACAGCACTTGAGCTAAACTTACCTTTCCCACGATTCGTCTCCCCGGGTTCATCTTCGCCAGTGTGTGGGGCAGGTAGCGCCAACGCTCCCAACTCGGGGAGGTGGAGGCAGTTGTCGGCACGCTCTCGCTCCGTCGCCGCTGCAAGTCGGTACACCAAGCTCGGGCAGAGTCGTCGGAAGCCCGCATCGTCGAGCCCATGAGCTCCGGACATGGCTTCGAACAGCGCCGCAGGCTTTATGCAGCGGCCGGTCGCCGTATCTGCATGATTTAAAGGTGTGATTGCTTAAAGGGGGGTTTGAAGAGGATATTCAGGTGTCGGCAGTTTTAAAATTTTCAAGAGGATTTTCTTGATAAAAAATTAATACAACCAATTAATTTGCCAAATTCAATTGTGTCAGCAACAGAGAAGCATCCCTTACCACTACCAACTAGACACAATAAACAGTCACATGCAAAGTTGTGCAAGTTTTTACTTGGCCCCTATTAACAAAGCAGGGGTTATTAGCCCTAGGACTTTTACGTCCAACCATTCGGATTTATACAGCCTCTGCAACAATTACACAAAGGAGGCACTATGCTTGCAGCCATATAACTTGTTTCTATAATCTGTGGTAGCAAAACATAGACATTTATATCCTGTTGAGTTAAGAGTGAAAAGTGGTAAGTGTGGCAGATTTGATCATTTCAGGCAAGGTTTGGTTAAGTTGTGATATGCGCTTCTGCATGTCTCAAGTTCCATTTTAGCAAAAAAAAATTTTAAAAATGTATTGTACACCAACTAATTGGGCTTCAATTGGGCACAGTATTGACCAAGTATGTAAAAGATCCAAGTTTGGAGATTTTGAAGGTGTCCTGAAAATTATATGAAAATCGGTCCAAGTGTTTGACAGAAAATCAAGAAAATATTCTGAGTAATCAAATAAGGCGATTACTACAATAACAAAGAAAGTGTGCTCGACAAAGTGAGTTTACCTCACTATTAAAATTCCAAAAAAAAAGGTAATGTGCCTGACCATTAGTTCCATTCCGCGACGCATCCGTCTCCTCAACGACCGGCTGCCTAACAGTCGCCGCCTCGCCCAATCGCAACGCAGTCATCATCTGCTTGAACCCGTCCATCCCAATCGTCTCCCCATCTCCAAATTTGTCGAACACTTTGCGCACGAAAAACTCTACGTCCGCGTCGTCCGCTGATTCCCTCGGCTGTCGCATCGAAGCCGTTTCTGGACGTAACCTCACTTCGTCGACCATTTCCCGAACAATGTCTTCGCCGAACGTGGTTCTAGGCTCAACTCCGGGAGACCTGTGCAATACTCTTCTATCTGTTTCGTGCGCATTTGCACCACGAGATTCAATTCCAGCTGTGTCGGCTTTGTCTAAAACTGTTTTTAATCGGTCGATAGCATCTGCGCTCTTTACAAAATCACGAGACACTGCTTCGTCGATCGGCGAGTCTTGAGATTCAATTCTGGCCGACTCAAACGCCACACGAGAAACCGTCTTGTCGTCGGCAGCTTTACCGTCGAGGTCCACTGTTTTGTCCGTTCTAGCTGCGACAAAACCGCGAGGTTCAGCGTCGCTGACTTTGTGCTTTTGCCCGATGGGTTTGAGGTCTAAACGTGGGTTGAGGCCGCTGCCGTGCCGCTCGACATAGAGCCACCCAGCATGGGTAAGATTTGTGGCGGCGTGTGCGGGGTCGCCAGGTCCGTGGTGGACTGCGCAGTGTGCGTGGATTGCGCAAAGCACGCAGACCATGCACATCGATGACACAAACTTCTTACCCATCGTTGGCTGGCTAGAACAGAATGGGAAAAGATGAAAAGTTAGCCATTAATAATAATTTAAAAAAAATCCTTATTTACTTGAATTGGTCATTTGTCAGTGTTAGTATGAAGCTACATTAAACAACTGGTTGAATCATATAACCCTGACTCAGGCACTTTTCAACAGTGCTACAGTTGGATGAGGTCATAACCATAAGCAGCTGGTAGGAAGGATTTGATATAATAGCTTCGTTATCAAGAAGGATTATCATTTTCAGTGTCACATTGCACGGGAGTAAAATCAACCAATTGCGGAAGCGTAACTGAAGGCCAAAAAATGGTGCTAATTATAACTGCTTTTTTAAGTGAGGTTTTTTGCTATGTCTATGCCTTCTTGATAATACTGGGGCAGTAGAGCCCTAGTAACCCCGACTGCTACTGGTACTGACTCTAGCATTTTTGAAGTCTGACTCTAGTTAGGGTTATATAAAACAACCAGTAAAATATTCAAAAACTTTTAAGATAAGAATGTTCAGTACCAACTGAAAAACTGAAGAACCAACTGAAGAAAACAACCGAAACTATCAAGCATATAATAATCAATGGTAGATTCAACATTGAATGCTGAGATTGTCCGACAAAAGCTTCTGAAACCTGCTTTCGTATGTTACCGGGGGCATATTAAGTAGAATCGTGGTAGCAATACTGAATACCCGTTCTTGGTAAGGCTCTTAGAATTGTATACAGTATTTAAAACTATAGCTAAAAACTAATTGAATAACTGAATATCAAAACTAGTAAGAGAAATTATAAAAAGTAATAGTAAATTAGAATCTTGAAAATTTTTTTGATTCAAGTTGTTTCAAGAATATTACTTTTTCTTTACAATTTTTACAATATAAAGATTTAGGTAAAAAGTTACCAATAACAAATATTTCTACAACAAAAGGCTGTTATGATCATGTTTTGTGTTGAAAGGTTTATTTTGTGTTGTCTTGGATCTTTTCCGAACAGTAAAATTTCGAGTTGCTATTCTACAAAGTAAGTTATATGTAGGCGCCATGATTTATGTTCATGAATGCTTTTGCAAGCCTGAATTCTGCATTGAATTCTTTAGAAAGGCATACATCCAAACGATAGGTATGCATGTAGTATCTACCAACTACCAAGCAATAGAAAGAGGTAGGTAGACAATTCACAAAAAGTAGAGGAAAAAATTGAATAAATTACTACGGGTGTCTCCAAATTAGGAACTGGTTGCTCTAGATTACTATTAAAATTAGCGTGAATTTTAAAACGGTACAAATTATTACTTACCAAAATTGGTAATTTTTAGAGTAATGTTATACTCCTCTTGGAATTTATGCCAGGGTCAAATTCTAAACAAATTGATTGGGAATATCGCACTGACCCAACAAATTGCAAGCAATCAATTGATTGCAATCGAGGTCTAATCAATCAGTGGGCCATGTTTTAACGAAGCACTGTAGCAATTACAAGCCCTGAAGGGGCAATAGGACTTATTTAAAAACAGAGTGCTTAAGTTATCTAGATATGTGTTCATTAGTTAACCATTAAACTGTTGATTTTATACCTAATCAATTAAATAGACTGCCCAATCTGAACTTTCTCTCAAACTTTCATTCAATCAAAACATGGGAAGAATGACAATGTGTGTGATTGCAACATACAGTGAATTTATGTAATTTCCAATAATTTTAAATCAATAAATGTTAATAAAATGAAGATAAGTGATAAAAAATAGTCACACTTTTTGGAATTCTCTATGATATTTTCTACTGTTTACTTATTTTAAATAAAGAGTGTAGGTAAGTAGGTAGGTAGTTAGGTAGTTAGGTAGTTAGGTAGTTAGGTAGGTAGGCAGGTAGGTAAATAGGTACCTTCTTAGCCTACAGTAAAAGATAAAGAGAATGCTCCTGGCTCTTGCTTCCCATGCACTAGAAAGAAATAACATACAGATTATGCATAGCTTATTTTAATGCAATTTCCTGGTAATAGAGATGATAACATAGACAGGTTTGGAATTTATTTAAAGCTCTGGCATAACCGCAACCTGTCTCAGAGAAAATCAGCTTTAAGACCCTACTTATACAAAGTACCTACCACATAACTATGTTGATGAGGCTCAGACAACTTCAGTAAGGAGAGTTACCTTTTTATTCCCTTTGTAATGTGTGCCAACGAAAGCATGGTGGGAATTTATTGCTAGTACAGCATTTCGTTCTCATGATACAAACACAATTAAGGAGTTGCAGTGACAACTCATGAATTTTTGATCTTGTGCAATAATTTCACTGAAATTTCAGAATTTAAAGTAAAATATACGGGTATGTTTCAATATTATTCTAGGTTAAGTGTTAAAAGCGTACGGCGCAATGCACCGAGCACGGCTGAACTTTCCAAAGAGGAGACAAAACTTCCCTTCCCAAGTATGGCATGACAAGTAGACCTATCCGTCCAGTATGTGGGATGCAAGTAATCTTCGATAAACTGAAATGAATCCTCCAAATGTATTTATAGCTGTCAAAAAAGTCAGAGTGGGCGACCAAAATATGTCTCCCTCGCTAAAATGTCAACTTGGGCAAGCAACAAGCGTTCAGCGCGGTACCCAAACAATAATATCTTGTTCTTTCCGAATTTGGTCCTCGTTTATTGTGTGTGTGTGTGTTCAATCTACTACGTCAACTCACCAAGTTTGTGCCAACAATATTAATTGTTCCAATAGTCCCGCGGCTGCTCGTGCAGCAACCAAACCGAACCGACTCGTCCGTCGAGGCGAGAAGATGTAAAAACGTGGTAGTGGGGGCTATGCTGGAGTACACGGGCCAGACAGACTGATCATAAGTTGAGGGCTGAAGTGGGGCTGAGTGGGGCTGAGTTGTCTTTGGCAGAGTTTACTGATTACCGTGCAGTCTGCACTGCGTGCACCAGCATGAATCGTTCCGTGTTGGTTTCGTGGCTTTATAGTAGCAATATTTACATAGTTTAGATAGTGGAATCATTAACGCTGTATCAAACCAGCCCGTTGTAATAAACCCTATGTTTAAAACTTAGGTTATATACTAAAAAAGTGCGGCTAAGCGTAGCAGTTGTCTTCTATAAACTAATAGTAACCATCTGACAGCTGACAGTGCTTTCTAACCCCCTTTAATCATTTCATAAAATGATAGAGTATTTCGATGATAACACTCGTGGTCAAGGGTCAGGACCAGTCAATTTAATAAACGACAGCTACTTGGAAGTTAACCCTGCCATTGGCACTCTAATTGACGCTCCGAGAACAGAACCTACATTCTGTGTACGCTGCCGTTCTGTCAGAACGACTGGTATCGATGATGAATGGGACACAAGTTACGACCAACGGTGCGTTTGTCAAGTGGACCATGACTTCTATTCTAACGGTCACCGATCAGTGCTGCTACGAAATTCCATTGATGGCTCTGACACCCCTTTGCTCTCACCAAATGTAAGTTTATTTATAAAACAGTCTACACCTAAGTAGATAGGTACCATATTTTCCATCAGATTTTATAATTTGAATCAATATGTATTTACTCTGTCACAGGAAACATTCGGACATTTATCAATCAATCCACTTCACGATGAAGAGTGGGATCATTGCCACTCTTCTGTACTTTTATCAACTTCATCGCCAGCAGTACGAAAGCTCGTGGGTGCAATGGGAATGTGCCTCGTATTTATGATTGTGGAGCTTATCGGAGGTGCTATCGCTGGAAGTTTAGCTGTAATGACTGACGCTGCTCATCTCACATCAGACTTTGCCGGGTTTGTTGTCAGCCTGACGGCGATCTGGCTCGGTAACCGGCCAGCTAACAAGCGACTCACATTTGGGTACCACAGGGCAGGTAAGATTATAATAAGAGTTGTATAAAAGATACATGTCCACTTTCAAGTGAGACTAATGTTGCATTATAACTGTTATCTTTTCTTAATTTTAGATGGCAAGTGTTTTTTTTTGTTGAAAAATAAATATTGTTACCACGTACAATCTTATCAGAGCAAAGCAACATATTTTACCTATTTAACAACAATCTTATCATTAGTGACAGGTTATGAAAAATTAGGCTTATCACCTAACTTACAGTATTGACTAGGTACCTTACCTTGTTAACACTGAATTTGTTCAAGATATTTAGAAAGCTTGTTAATTTTGACAAGAAATACATATCTTTGAAACTAATTTTATAATGATTGATGATTGTTTGGTAAAACGACCCGTCAGCTTCTTGTCAATATGCGCCATTGCATCGTACTGCTACTAATCAGAAAACATTTTTAATTATTATCGGTCACTAATTTATTTCATACGTTTTAAAGTATTGGAAATTTAGCTGTCCTATACTTAGCATTCAAAACCCATTTCAAATAGTTTTTGTTAAAACTAGTGCTAAGGATAAATCAAGTAGACATGAGTCTAAAAACCATTATTTCATAAGTTATCTGTCTCCAATTATGATAATTTAATTAAAATACCCTTGGATGAGAAGCAAACAAATTGTGTTCATTATCCTATTAGAATTATCAGCATTCAAAGCCACCCAGTATTTGTGACAATCACCAAACAAGATTATTGTTTAAACAATCATCATTACTGAAAACCTATTATCACCAATGACTAAAAGCATGGGAAACATGTGATAAAGTGTAGGAAACATGCACAGGTAAACTTGAATGATATAAAATACTAAATTCTACTCCCTGGGAATTTGAAATTCTCATCAAATACACTCAAGTTCTATATAAAATGACATGTCCAGTTAGCTAAAATGATCACCTGCGCCAGGTGGAGATGGGAGTTCGATTCCCTGTTTAGTCACCAATTTTTTAGAAGGTTTTAGTGTTCCTAAAATAAAATACTCTACCCACTACAAGCACTTGTAATTTGGTTTAGATTTGACAGCATAAGAGTTGGTAGTTATTCCTTAACACTTTAACCACTTAAGGTCAAGATAAGAGGTAGTGCTCTGGCCAAAATCAAACATGCACAATCTTATATGCTGGATAAAACACAATTTACTGATCTGGTACCAAAACTAAGGAACTTTATGGACAACGTCTTATAAAATACGGTCATCCTCCAATTATCAGAACTGATACAATTCAAATGCAAAATCAAATGTGTTAGCCGAAGGTTTAAAAGGAGGTCCCTCTCAGTGACTGTTCTTGGTCTGCAGAGGTTCTTGGTGCGCTGCTGAGCATCTCGATTATCTGGGTGATGACAGCTGTTTTGATGTGCCTTGCTGTCCAGAGAATCATCCACCGAGACTTTCACATCGATGCCAACTCCATGATGGCCATAGCTGGGGTCGGCATATTCATCAACATAATGTATGTCCTGTGGTGTAAATGAATAACCATTTCACACCATTGCATTGATTACAAAGAAGCTGTCTTATTTTCCAAACTGGCTGACTGTACAACATTCTCAATTTTTGCCGTCACATATCATGACCAAACTAGATTTCCATCGGGTGCTTTTTTTTTCTTGGTATTATTTGCCCAGAGGTTATGGTATTAAGTTTTTTATTGTTGATGTTACTATGATAACAATGATTCTGTGGTAACAGGGAATGAAATTGAGCATAAGTGGCACATTAATGTTGCATCTTATCTAAGATTTTACTTAAACTTATTTTCTCTGGTAACAGGATTACTCACAATCAATTTGGTTGACTGTACTGTGCTCATTCTTAATACTCCTATTTTTGTAAATTTTTTATTGATTTATTTTACAACTTGGGAGCAGATACAAGTACATATTGTCGGCATCCGGTGGCAGGTTTTGTGACATAAGTCAGTAGTGGTTAGGGAGATATTTTATTATGCATTATGTTCATGTTTGATTACTATTTAATTTACTCATTACACTGTATTATGGCTTTTAGACTCGTGTCAACTTTATTTTATCGTACGACAAGTTTTGAAAAAAAAACACTTTTCTCAATTGAGTTCTTAAATGCCCTGTTAAAAAAAAAAAAAAATTCGCCACGTTTTGTAGCTTACCTATGCCTATTACTTTATCAAGGGTAAGAGCATTCTATTACTTTTTCTGCACGCTAGGCCTTGGAATTATTGTTACCTATTTATGATTGTTTATATCTTGCCCAATTATGGCAGATATATCAGTAAATTGATGTATTGTGGTTATTTAACCATATTACATCAATTAACTGATCAATCAATTTACTGATATATCTGCTAGAAAGTAGATAGTTTATTTAAATTCTTGTAACAGTTTTAGGTTACAACTTGTATAACCTTAACAAGTTTTTTCTCATCTTCCATTTATTGGGTGACCTGCAGGCATTTGACATCACGAGCCTCATGTGGCAAAGGGTTGCTGCATATTTCCTGACTCCACTTGGGCATTGTTGGATCTATCTGAAATGAGGTTGAAAATTCCACATGAGACCAAAACTCTTCACTGATGGGGGCCAGCCATGTTACCTGGCATACTTAACAAATTCAGAGCATGATGTTATAATCTTGAGCACTCTTTGATGTTATAATCATGGCTAACTCTGATTAAAGTGTGTAAATGCGTATACCAGGCCAACCCAGTTAGAGTTCCCGCTTTTATTTCACTAGAAAGAGTGCCAGTGGGCATTTAGGGGTGACAACCAAGCCAACTGTCATTTAAAAAAAACACAACAAATCATCTCCTTTGTTACCTATAATCTGTCAATTTTCTATTGCTCTAAAGCTTTTGTAATGGCAAGCAATTTTATTTTTTAGATATTTTAAGCATTTTTAAGCAGTTATAACAATCTTGGGAATTCTTTTGCTATTAGAAGTATCTTGTAAACTTGCCACTCAAACAAAAAATGAAATTTAATGCATGAGATTCGTTCATGAATGATAATTCAATGTAGGGAGCAGTCTTTGAACTGGTATCTTCTCCCTAATCTACTCCCTATTTCCCCCTAACCTTAAAGCTGGTTTCAAAGCTTTTCACAAAATATGACAAATAATAAAATTAATACAAAAAAAAGTGTCAACTAACTAATAAGTGTCAGGTAGATGAGATGTTGGTACCACTGTGCCTGACTGGCCTGTCTTTCACAGCATGGGCCTCGTGCTTCACGGCTCCTGCGAAGGATCGAGTCACGGTCACTCGCACGGCGGACACGACCGGTTGGTGGACCCTGCCGCCAGTCACGCAGGCCACCAACACGAAAACATCAACGTACGGGCTGCCGTCATACACGTGCTCGGTGATCTGATCCAAAGCATCGGAGTTTTCATCTCTGCTGTCGTCATCAAGTTTTATGTGAGTTGATGGGAAATTACACATTTTCTTTACATTCTGACATGTTCAATGACCAGAAATTAATGAAAAACACCTGTTTTTGCTAAGATACTTTCTCAAATGATCTAATTTAATCATGAGCTTATACTTCATATGTGCTCAACAGTTAGTTATCATAGAGGCAGCAAGCAAGATGTGACTCATTTTTCTAGCCCGGTGCCGAGCTTATGGACCCGATCTGCACGATCGTGTTCTCCGTGCTGGTGCTCTGCACGACTTTGCCGGTCGTGCGTGACTCGGCACACGTTCTGATGGAGGCGTGTCCACGGTCGCACAACTACGCTGCGATGGCAAAGGCGTTGCGAAAGATCGAAGGCGTTCGGACCGTGCACGACCTTCACATCTGGAGTCTGACAATCAACAAGAACTCGGTGTCCACGCACTTGACAATCGGTATGAGCAGGAGATTTCTTTTTAAGAAGTCATGTTTGTTACCAGCTTCATGTGAGGAATAATTGAATTACATTTTTTAACATTCAACAATGCAGTGACTTCACTTAGTAGCAACTTCCATTTTCGTTAGTAAAGTAGCTAAGTAAGTAGTTAAGTAAAGAAGTTTCGTCAGTTAGTTGAACGGTCGGTATTTTTCTTGAAAACAGCTTCACTCTTGTGTTGGGACTCTGATTAATCCTATGCACCCAATGATAAAAATTATAATGCCCAGTTTAACTTACTCATTGTTCAGTTAAACTTCGATTTTAATTTGTAATTCAAAGTTATATTCAATTGTTTTTCACAAAGTAAAGTCTTGGTATATTATTTTCATTAAAATTGAAAAAAACTGGATCCTGGTGTCAGATACAATGAGCCAATTTAGCGCCTGAGTGGACGTTTTGCCTTAAACACGTTGCATTCGATTGCAGATAGCCACGCAGATGCGGAGCTGGTGCTGAAGACAGCGACACGAGTCCTGCGACATAAGTTCGGCATCCACCGCTCGACGCTGCAGGTGGAGCGGTATTATGCCGACGCCATGCTCCACTGCTCAGCTTGCCAGCCGCTGCCGGATTAGCCCGGGCCAGTGCTTGTGTAGCTTGCAGACAGCGGGGCCAGTTTGGGATGACAGACAAAAGGACAATTTTTATTCTAGAGAACATTACATTTGGAAGTTAATGATGTAATGTAGTACCTCACTAATGAGATAATTATGATAATTATGTAATTTTTTAACGGCATTAATTATCTCTCGGCAAAAATAACAAACTCAGATGCCAGAGTTGTCCTTTGATCTAAATGCTAGCAACAGCCATGGATGGGGCCAGATTTGCATTTTTATTTTATTGAGATGGCATTTTTAATTTATTCATTACCAAGTAAAGAAATAAAAGTAACCATCTCATGTCCCAGTGAAAAGAATTGCCTTATTTTCAGAGTTGAAGCTGCCAACAAAAATGGCTGACACACAGCCGTCTTGCCCAATGGGTGCTCTAATGGGTGAATTTTGTTAAAGGCTATGTTTTAGTCATTTATTTTTTGGTTCATATCCTGAAAATACTGTCAAGTACCTCTCATGGGTATAAAAACGCCATAATCTACAGACGGTACGTTTATCAGACACGTGGGAGACACTCCGAAACTTCAATACTTAATTTATTTGGTGTGGTCAACTCAGTAACAGCATAAATCAGCAGAGTTGTAGGTACTTATGCCTGCAAGGTATCTTGATGACAAAAGCACTGAGAAGGTATTTTAATTTTTGACATTGATAGGTGTACAATTGAGGCTTGGCTTACGCCGACATACCATTATTTTTTAGACCTGGGATTGCACTTATGTACCATATCGACACTATTACGTTTTAGACTATGGGACCACATCACATATCCTGTACCACTCAAATCTAGAGTAACCTTTTTAAACATTCCACTTGCCATTCTTTGATTTCTTTCTTGTTTTCTTGTATTAGTAAATAGGAAGTAGGAACCAATTTTTTTTGCTAGTTACATGTTGGATTATGACTTTTTACTTGTATAATATTATTGTTGATCATTGTTGATATTTTAAAAAGATTATTTGTAAATTATATTTATTGATTTGTAAGTGAACGAAGTTAAAGGTGCGAGTGCCGAAAATGAATCACTAAAATAGCAGCCTAAGCTGATGTCCTATGGTCTGCTTCATATTATTGACATTCCATTTCATTTCTACTGCCGTAAGTAAGGCTTGCCGAAGAAACCATTGTTAATGAAACAATTGGTGCTTTATGCTTCCAAGACGCACATCACAATAAAGTAATATTAAGTGTTCTCTTCCCGTCGTACTCTTTCCTTGTCAATATAACTATACACATTTATACTACTTGAAGATTATCAAGAATAATGACTGTGATTAAGTAGAAGTAGTAGAGAAATGGACCTTTGTACTTATTATTAACTCAAGGCTGCATAGGATAGAGGTTTATGTGTAAACGTAAGCGTAGTCCAATCGAGCCATACCCAGTCAATGCAACGGTAATTTTTAATCAATTAAATTATTTAAATCTGGCTCTAGTGTTTGAAACCTAAATTACATTTTTGGCATCACCTACCAGTAGTTTGTTAGTAGGGCTAAGGAGCCTACAAGTCAAATCCCAATAATGCTTTGGTAAGGGAAAATATTATGATCCCTGGCATTAAAAAAAAGAAATCGAATAAAGTTCGGTAAAGGTTTTTGCCGCACAAGTTTGAATTGAGATTATTTCTTTTTTATGGCAGCCAATTTTTCAATTGAATTTTATGCCTGGAAGCAAACCCCAGCCTGTCCAGTTAAATGCAGAATTGGCAGAGCTTGAACGGAATGCGTTTACGTATCAAGATTTAGGCAGATGGAAATAATTTTAAGTCATAACGAGTCAAACGAGAAATATATATTTTATTTACACAGAACCGTTGTTTGTATCTGTTGTCGTGTCGGAGGTACTTTCAGTGATCTGCGACAGCACGAGATCCCAACGTTAAACCACCAAAAAACATGGCACACGGTAGAAAATGAAACCTTTGAGCGAACATTAATCATATAACCGTAATTAGATATAAAAGGCAACTGCTAATGATAATTAAAGATGTAGTAATCGAATTGGTCGTCGTTTTTTCTTTGATTAAACAATTTCTCTTTGTTAATATTAATTTTATTCATTACTTAATATGTTTGATAGCAAAATGGCTGTTATTTCTTAATATTTTCTTGATGTATATAATAATTATTTTAGTCTGTGACTTGTAGTGATCAACAAAAACATTGACTAGTCTTCTATCAAGATTAGAAATCCCAATCTTCCTCATTGACGTCCAGGCCAACCATTTGCTCGGCAATCGCCTCCTCTCCTCCAGTATCTGAAATCAAACAAAATAAACATTTGGTTAATAAGAATTAACCCACAGCAACCAAACTCAATTGCAAATTCTAATAACGAGAACCTCTCAGCAACAAACAACACTATATTTCCGTTAAGCGTAGGTAATGATTGATTGATTTCTGGAGTTAAACGACGCACTGTTTAGACAACGGGCCCTGTGGCATTGGTCTAAAGGCAACGGTGAATGAGTGGATGTTGATGAACTTAACCTAGCCTAGAAAGGAAGAAGGGGAAACACGGTGCTAGCACGTAGCCTACTTCTGTCGAATAGCATCAAGGGGACCACCGGCTTAACGTTCCTTTCGAAAGACGGTGCAACACAAAAAAAACAGAATTCCTCCACAAATCCATGCTGTCAAGAGGTTGATAAGCAAGGTGAATTATATTGCTGTATAAACTTTCATCCCTCCAACCTCTCTCCCAAACAGAACTGGTCATGTGTAAGATGGTCTCCTATCCAATACCTGACTCAGGACAGTGTCGCTTAACTTCGATGCTCTCATGAGAACAGTGTTTCCAACACGCGAAACTGTTCGGTGCTAAGCGTAATGGTCTGGAAAGTGGCGACAACTAAACAACCAGAGCTTGAATCTCCAAGTTGATGAGCACAATCAAGAAAGTGTTGTTAAACAACTTTCAAATTTTGCCTACCTAATAGACAACAAATCACGTTGCTAAGGACTGTATTGATTTTTGTAGACTGTTGACATTTATTGATTTTCTGACACTTAGAAACCACAGAAACCAAAAATTCCAAGTAAATTTGTCAAAATCTCCAGTTCTTCCATCAATCACAAAGTCATGGATAACGAGCGAGGTTCAGAAGGCGACAACATCTCCGAGGTCAGCCACAAGACTGACCAGACCACACCCATCAACCTCCTCTCAGAGTTCCTAATGGCTGTCATGGCCAAGCAGTACGAGAAAGCCTTGCAACTCTGCGAGGAGATCTTGGAATATGAGCCCAATAACGCCACGGCTCAAGCCTTTCTAATGCTCCTCGAAGAACGACTCGCTTTGCAGGACGAGCAAGACGCTAGCAGTTGCGAAAGTGTCGATGACGACAGCGAAAGTGCCGATGACGACAGCGGAAGCACCGAATCGTACGGAAATTATTCGGACGACTCGACTGGGTCCTCCTATTCAAGCTCGTCAGATGTGGATGCGAGTGAAGAGGACGAGATTGTGACGTCCACTCCTGATGTCAAAGATACGCCTGCGTTTTCGACGTCGGGTTCGGATTCGTCTATAGTGCCTGGCCCGAGCAAAGATATGGTGGACTCCCTAAGGTCTAAGGTTGTAACTGTCAAGAAAACTGATGATGGTGCTCGGTAGAAAAGTGACTAAGTTCGAATATTCAATTGAATTGTAGACTGCATTTAAATCTTTTTGAACTTTTTGGACCTTTTTGGACCTACTTTGAAGTTATGACTAGAATTATAAATTTTTAGATCAATAAAACACTGTATGAAACTTTGGTGAGGTGGTTTAGAGCCGTGGGTGAATGTTGTGGTGAGTATCGGAATTGCTCTGTTGAGATGGACATTGTTTGAAAAATGTATGTACACAATAATATGTAATAAAACATTTTTTGAGGAAAGTACTGGGATAAAATAAACAACACAGAACGAGGATTGAACAAAAAGTTGTGAAATGAGATTGCAAATAGAGAACTGTTTGAGAAGAGTGAAACGCAGACGAGTGTAGTTTAGAAAAAATATGTTATATGCACTGGCGCATATATATAATGTCGAGGGAAGGAGCTTAAAAGATAACATATTTTCCCCTTCGTTGAAATAGAAAGATCGATAAGGATACACACAAAAATATAGCACGGTACAATCACCAAATTCATGTAACAAATGACAGGTCGGTAGTGTGTTGTACGGCTTTACTCTGTTGAGACTAGCTTGTAGTGTAGTCCTTAACAGGATCTAAAAAGGGACCTAAGGACCTTAGACATTTTAGGACTTTTTAGAATTGCAAGTCAGGCTCAACAGGGCAAACCGTAAAACACACCCACGGCTCTGAACTACTCCGCCATTCCAAATGCAACGTCCTATATTGCAGAATAATTCCAATAGTAGATTTAAGAAACGGCAACGTTTTCTGATTATTGAAACACGACAATAATATTGTCACCCAAACTCAAGCACTATGGAAACGACTCACTAAAATTTGTTCATTCCAATGGACACAAAAACCGTGCAACGTTAAACATGGATGGGGATGGAGATGGCCACTCGCAAAACGAAGCCAGCTATCACGAAACAGAAAACAACATTTTGTACCAATTATTTTTCAAAATCATTGAGAGCGAGGATTCTTCATCAGGCAGCTCACAAACCTCATTTCAAGAGCCGGAAGCTGACATTCACGAAACTGAACAAGACAATGGCACACATTCATTTTTTGAAACCGAGAAAGAGTATTCTTCATCAGGTAGCTCACAAATATCGTTTCAAAAGCCAGAAGCTAACAATCAGCAAACAGAAAACGACACTGTCTACCAATCAATTTTTGAAACTGAGAAAGAGGATTGTACATCAGGTACCTTACAAATCTTGTTTCAAGAGCCGGAAGCTGAGGATCACAAAGTGGAACAATACGATGTTACAGAATCATCTTCCATATCCACTATAACAAAGGACTCTTTGCCAGGCACCTCACAAATCTCGATTCAAAAACCAGAAGCTGACATTCAGCAAACAGAAAACGAAAATGTCTACCAATTATATTTTGAGACTGAGAAAGAAGACTCTTGGGCTAGTAGCTCACAAATATCATTTCAAACGTCGGAAGCTGATGATCTCGATGTATCTCGACAATACAATGTCTCCCAACTGTCTTCCGTATCCACCAAAACAAAGGATTCTTTGACAGACGATTCACAAATCTTCTTTCAGGAGTCCAAAGCTGACAACCAGGATGCAATACAACACAATGTTTCCCAACTATCTTCGTTTCAAAAACTAGGATCCGGTGCTTCAGGACTGGATGGGTTTGATAATTTGCTTGCCCACGTGGGTATTATTACAAAATCAATCCAGGAAATCCTATTTGAGCTGCAACATTCAATTGAAGACCTTGAAAATGACAGTCTACATAATATTGAACCCAAACACACTCCTCATGATGTTCCTAACTATCAAGTTTTTGGTCATGGACATGCTATGGGCTCTAATGCTTTTTGTCTTCACAGGCCCCGTCAGCCTGACAGTAGCGAGCAGAGAAAAAAAGAAGAACCGACGGCAAATCCGATCAACTCTTGCAGAAAACCTGCAGGTGAACAAATGCTTTTACCATCAGGCAAGCATACGGTAACTGAACAGCCATACACCCACAAACTTTCAGAGCCAAATGTTGAGAAGGCAATGGCTAGTGAGCCCACCCCTAGAATGAATCAGGTAGCTAACGAACCAGTGGATCAATATCCGTCGATAAAAAATAAGGCTTTAAAGAGAAAGCACAAACAATGGCAAGTGATGCGACCCATGCGTTGGAAGAGACGGCTGAAGAAGCACTCGTTTCATGCCGATCGGACAAGATTAAGGTGTTGAAAAGAAAGAACTGCGAAACCTTTACGGAAAACGGTTTGAATGTACCTGGTTTTGCTTGCAGGTCCTTGCATTGATAAGTTGTGTATCTGTATTATTTTAGGCTCTTTTATAAACAATTAGTTATATTTTTTTTATATATTTGTTATATACAATTTACACTGTGACAAAATACCATGCGACCAGTTGACTGGCTGTAACTTTACATTCTAGAACGAAACAAATAAAAAATATATAAAAACTGAACATTTGAACAGAACGGTTTGGCGTGTTGGAAACATTGGTCTTCGTGAGATCACCGATGTTAAGCAACACTGTGCTATGTCAAGAATTGGATGGGTGACCATCATACTCATGACCAGTTCTGTTTGGGAGAGAGGTTGGAGGGATAAAATTTGTACAGCATCTTCATTCGCCTTGCTTATCAATCTCTAGACAGAGTGGTTTAGTGGAGGAATCCCGTTGTTCACGTTGTATCGTCTTTCGGAAGAAACATTGAGCCAGTAGTTCCTCTGGGTGCTCTTCAACTAAAGAAGGCTACGTGCCAGAAGTGGATTTTCTCCTCCCTTCTAGACTAAGTTACGTTCATCATCATCCGAATCATCACCCACTCATTCACCAACGCCTATTTAACAGTGCCACAGGCCCTGTTGCCTGTTGGCCAGTGCGTCCAAGGGCTAGAACCACGGGTATGTGACAACTCAAGTCACTTTGATTCCAGTGGTGCTATAAATTCAAATTCATTTTCATTTATTATTTTTATTAGTTTGATTTCATCCATTTATTTTGAATAGATGTGATGCTGTGATGCTATAGCGTCACTAGAGTCACGGCCTCATGGTTCTACTACTGGAAAATGTCTGATAGTGGCATTGAAGCTTGTAAACCACATTTCAGTTGTTGATTTTTACTGTGCCAAAGGGCTGGGATAACAAATATGTTGATTGGGAAAGAAAAGGGAGAGAACGGAATTTACCGAGCGGGAGTGGCAGGTCGCGAAGACCAAAGAAGAGGTCTCTTTTCTCCAGTGATAAAGGCAACAGCCGAAACGTTAACAAAGAATTTCCACTATCGCTGTCTCGCTGTCTGCCACTCCCGCTCGGTGAGTTCCGGACCCTCCCTTTACTTTCCCAATCAAAATATTGAACCAAATTTCGCTTACTTGCTCCGGGCCTGATCCCTCGACTCTCTGCCATCGAGACGTCACGTAACAATTCGGCCAGCGTCGGACCTCGTCGACACTGTTTGAAAAACGTGTGCGTCAACATCTGCGCCGCCGTCGGCCTCAGTTCCGGTTCTCGCAGAATGCATAGTTCTGCGAGCTGGTGGAACGGCTCTGAGAACCGCCGGGCTGCAAAAGCGCGGACTCGTTCTGCTGAGGAACTGCCGACGCTTCCACCGACACCGGAGTCGGTGAAGTAGACTGCGAATGGATAAGAAGCTTTTTAACTTTTTAGCAAATATCCAGGGTTGAAATTGATACGCAAAATCATGGGGTATGGGAAGCCATACAAAGTTTGATGGAATTCGCTCGCCTTCAAGCTAAAATAGTTGGATATAATTCGATGAACGGTTTTATTTATTACAATTTAGTCCTGTCTCATTTGATCATTGAAATAGTATTTGCTGTCATAATCTTTCTCTAATGATAGCGATGCTGTCACGCTTTTGATATTATTAGAAGTGAATTCTTTCCTCCATAAGGTAGGAATCAGTTCTAACCTATCAGTTCTGTAGTTCATATGCAGAGAAATGCCAGAGGGTTTGCCTTCCACTTTATGCAATTTCAACCACTTCCTGGGACAATCCCAAAAAGAAAAAACTACAACAACTGACTTTATAAAAGGATGGTTGAAATCACAAAGTTATCCGCAGGATTATTTTCCTTTTGTCTGAGCAAACATTTTAACTTATCAGTATTCACTAATTAATTCTCATCACGTATCAATGCAGTAAACCTCAACAAGAAGGTCCATACATCACATGAAGTGAGAACTTTGACATTTTATATATATTTTTTCATTTAAATTCTTAAATAGTATCCATCAAATAAATTGTTAATTGTGAATATGCTTGTTTAAATTTAACACTTATCTCACTCTGTAGGCATAATGAGATTCAATTTGTACAACTTTGGGAACTCTGTAAGCAAAGATTGTGATCAATAAAAAATCAGTTGAATGCTCTATCAAGAAAAAGTGCTTATTGAAAAAAGGAAGTCAAATCCAACAAACAACAAAGCCAAAGAAGTCAATATATAATTGAAATTGTTGGCTTACCACCTGTGCCAGCTGAGGTTGACGCCAGAGGCTGCGCTTCCGCCCCCGCGGGTTCCATGTCCTCAACTGCCGGCACCGTAGAACAGTCTAGAAGCGGGGGCACCACACCCCGAAGCTTCTCCGTGAACATCAGCGTGGTGGGAGTTTCGGCAAATGGCACTACTCCATTTGCCAGCTCGCAAGCAGTCATGCCTACACTGTAGACGTCAGCCTTTGCGGAATAACCTAGAAAGTTCTGCGCGAGCATCTCTGGGCTTAGCCAGTTGAGGTTTGAGCTTGATGAACCGGGTAGTGAGTGGATGGAACGTTGCCATCGACAGTGGCGAATGACAGTGCCTGCATAGCGGAGACCCGATAGGCAGACATGGCCAGTTTCTGATACTAGGATGTGACTAGCTCGCACAGCTCTGCAATAAAAGAACCCATAAGTTAGAGTTGATGTCCTAGTTAGAGACAAACTTCTGTGTCGTATTAACTAGCTCTAGCTTGCTACAATAAAAACCAAAACATTTTACATGGTACTGTAATTTATATTTTGCGATCCTTAAGCACTTTCAAACACTGTCCCATATCTTCAAAAGTAGCAAACGAATTAATCTTACCTATGAATGAAGCCTTTTCTATGGATATAATCTAGTCCTGTCAGGACAGAACGCAGTACATATGCTATTACAGCTTCCGGGAGACCATCAGGGTAATCATAGTCTATTAAATCACGGCACGAACCGAGCGACATGAATGGAGTCACGACATAAAGTGTAAGTTCGGAAACAAACGCTGTGTGATACGGCAACAAGTTTGGATGCAGCAACTGTCTTGCCACTGTTATTTCGTGTTCTATCAGGCCATCTTCATCTTTTGTATCGTCCAGCTGGAACTTTTTGACAGCAACTAAAGTCCCGGAAGGTACGTGCTGTGCTAGGTGAACCGTTGCTATTCGACTGCAGCACTGAGCCAAAACCGAACGGATCTGATAGTGTGTCACATCCAATTCGTACATACACATGATGCTTGAAGTGCAGTCTGTTGGTGGTTTTATGTTAATTAATTAGCTGAGGTTAAGTAAATCGGCCTAAATGACAGGCCAAAGAGGCGCGATTATAACCTCATTGTTATGGAACAACTCTAGTAGTCGATTATCTTGACCACGAAGGGCAAGATAAACCCGTATGCAGTTAGTTTTTTCGTCGCAAAGATCAAACCTTATCACATGAAATCGCATTAAGAATACCAAATTATTCCTTCTACTGAATTCTACCATATATATTGCCGTAGTCCACCATGTTTATTTTGGAAATTCATCTGTCCTTGAAGGGATTGTACTCGTACAGTGTAGGCAAATATATAAGTACATACGAAATCTATGGTGAGCCACGGGTTTACAAATTCCAGTCTGGCAACCGTGCCTGCGAGAAATCGTTGATCCCTCCCCTCAGTCAACTATCTCTGTTCTAGTGATGGCGGTCTGACGATTGTGAGAAACATCTGAAGAATAATCTGGAAACATCGTCAATCCAGTGAATTTAATTACTAAACTATAGCCATGGGGTCCATGCCTGGACAATTGGCTTTCGACGAGTATGGTCGGCCTTTTATTATTATCCGAGATCAACTTAATCAGAAGAGATTAACCGGCACCGATGCCTTGAAGGTAGGCTATGTGCTACAGTTCGTGTTCCCCATGCTAGTTCTTTGTTGTAAACCTGTGGTCTTGGAACGAATCATGCTAGCTACGAAATTATGCAAGTTATTACTTTCACAAAAATTGTCTTTTAGCGTTAATTTAGAGCACCAAAATGCAGTGGTTCTACGGTGGCACACCTTTGTGTCCTCCATAACCATTTAAGGGCATGATCTTGTGACACCCACACATGCATCCTATCACAATTGTTAGTCATCAAAATGTATGATTGATTTTTCGTCTAGTCGCACATTATGGCCGGGCGGTCCGTCTCCAATACCCTGAAGACGTCGCTCGGACCCAAAGGACTTGATAAAATGATGGTCTCGTCTGATGGCGATGTTACGGTCACCAATGACGGAGCAACAATCCTGAAATTGATGGATGTGGACCATGAGATTGCCAAACTTATGGTTCAGCTTTCCCAATCCCAGGACGATGAAATCGGAGATGGAACCACTGGCGTTGTTGGTCAGTACATTTAGTAGTATACTCCCGACTAACACTCTATTACATAAACGCCAGGGTAAGGATCTGGCATAGAACATTAACGGAAGTCAAGTGTTCCTGTTTTCCATACTGTCCCCATGAGAACTAAAAGGGTGCAAGCTTCACACCTTCCATAAGCAAAAACGGTACTAAAATATTCTTTCTTGGTACTAAACCGAGCCAACAATCATCTATTTGCTTCATTTTGTGAACTGATGATCTTACAACGTGCTCGGAAAGAAATGTCTGAAATTTCACCGTTTTAATTTTGTTAATTAATCCGGCTACGAGTTCAGATACAAGATCTAACTGGAAACCACTGCAATTCTGTTATGCCATTCTGTAAAATCTATATATATATATATATATATATTTTTTTTTTTTGTGTATAAAAATTCACAATATGTGAGTGGAAATAATGGAATAAATGTCACAAGTTGACAATTGCAAAGTTAAATCACTTAAATCCTGAAAACCCTCCTTAAGACCTACAGTTTAACTAAGTCCGGCCATCAATCTGACTTTGATGCCAGCTGTTCATTGTGCATTGCCTGTCGAGCTTTGCTTACGTCTCCGAGTTGGAATTTCAAAGTCACATTTCTGAACCTCTGACTCTCGCTGTGGCTGTGGCTGCTTCACGAATAATAACAGAAAACAATGAATTGTGATTGAAATTGCACATTCTTGCAATGACAATAGTATTTTGTGGATAGAAGTGCTTAAAACCTCTGAAAATTGGTGCCTTTCTGTGACCATTTAATCTAACTGGACTTGGCCAAAAATATGCAAGCTTTAGCTCCTTTCATAGCACTAACTTTTGAACTAAACTAATCTAAATTTAGGTCTACTAGATTGTTAACTATCAAACTATTGTTAGTTACCGAGCCAAAAATCATCTATTTGCTTGATTTTGTGAACTGATGATCTTACAACGTGCTCGGAAAGAAATGTCTGAAATTTCACCGTTTTAATTTTGTTAATTAATCCGGCTACGAGTTCAGATACAAGATCTAACTGGAAACCCCTGCAATTCTGTTATGCCATTCTGTAAAATCTATTTTTTTGTTTTTTTTTGTATAAAACTTCACAATATGTGAGTGGAAATTATTAGTTACCGAGCCAAAAATCATCTATTTGCTTGATTTTGTGAACTGATGGTCTTACAACGTGCTCGGAAATAAATTTATGAAATTTCACCGTTTTAATTTTGTTAATTAATCCGGCTACGAGTTCAGAGACAAGATCCAACCAGAAACCACTGCCTTCCGTTTTGCCTTGGCCGGCATTCTTACTTAAGAATTATCCTTTGGGGATTAGGCTTTCATTAGAAAGAGGTCATTTTCCTTTTTTTATTAGAGTGTAAATAATTTTTTTATAACCTAATTGAGTATACTGAGTACTACCGTTGAGTGTAGGATATAGGTAGAGTTTCAACGTCAATGTTAAAGTCTCTGCGTGAAAAATGACTACCTTACCGACAAAAATGCAGAGTACCGGAAGTTCACGTTAAGTGGAGCCACTGTCGTATGAATTTTAATTTCGATATTTCTCGTAGGTTAACTCACTTTTGAAACTTTTCATGCTCAAAAAATCTTCATCGATGTTTAACTCAACGATTGATATACACGTAACAATATTAAGAAGCGAGTAAATACGATAAATATCGAAATTAAATTTCATACGACAGTGGCTCCACTTAACGTGAACTTCCGGTACTCTGCATTTTTGTCGGTAAGGTAGTCATTTTTCACGCAGAGACTTTAACATTAACGTTGAAACTCTACCTATAACCTACACTCAACGGTACTACTCATCGACTCAGCAACCAAAATCTTCTTCAACACTACCTATCCACTGAAATCCTCCACACAACTTTTAAATGTTAAAAATAAGTGCATGATTATAATTATTTCTTAAATATATATTTTCCAATAGTAAATATGCTAGGTTACATGCAAGGCTGTATACGACATAAAATTTATTGACTTGGGCATTCTATTTTTTTATTTAAACCACCAAACATCACCAAAAATTGTCCAATATTTAATTTATTGATATGATGTCAAATCGTAATTAACAACATAAGTACATAATATGTTAGTTATTAATCTAATACGTCAATGTTAAAGTGTGGGCAGAGCCTGTCACATGTTTTATCTCTAGTAGTTGACTAAACTGTTCTCTGTGCAGTGCTGGCCGGAGCTCTTCTGGAGCAGGCTGAGCAGCTGATCGACAAGGGCATCCATCCCATTCGTATCGCCGACGGTTTCGAGCTTGCAGCTCAGCTAGCTGCCAAGCATTTGGAGACGATCGCAGACAGTTTCCCAGTCGATGCCGTTGAGCTGGAGCCGCTCATCCAGACGGCCATGACCACGCTCGGCTCAAAGATGTACGTGAACTCTTGCAATTATAACGTTGACCTGCCTCTTTTCTTCAAAAAGTGCTAAAACCAACACCTACCAAACACAGGTGTGTTGGAAATAACGTTGGTCAAGTTCTGCCAAGCATTCTGAATGTGATTTGACAACCAACAATCGAATTCAATCGGTTTCCAGAGCTGTGGTTAGTTTTTTTAAGGTGTATGACAGAAATGGTTTGTTTTATAGAGCCCATAAAGGCCCCGAAGGGCATGGTATCTCAAAATATTTCTAAGACTCGGACTGCCATTATAAAGAGTACTGATCAGTTATCAAAACAGTCGTAACATCTTCAACCAGAACGTCTAGATGCCTGGTCCGTTTTTCGGCCGACAAACACTTCGAAACGGAGCATTGGCATGGACATTTCTAAAAAAAAACACTGTTTTTGATATCCTGTGTAGAAATGGTGCTGATAACTTTGATTTCTAAAGATATACTGGACAAAAAATTTTTTAAATATGATTTGCATCTTACCAGAAACTAGAAGGGTTTTTTCCTAGAAATTCAAGGCTGGTGTGCACTGAGCAATTCCGCTGGAGACCAACACTCTCTTGTTCTTCTGCTCAAAATCAGTGCCATAGAAACAAATTGCTTTGATGAATGTGTCTGGCTAACGACGTAATAGCTGGGCGGTGGAAAGTATTCACAGTTCGGTATTCACAGCCTATCCTTTTGATTAGACCAATTTTTGTAATCCAGTATAGGAAAAGTTAGACTAAAGATTTTTTTGTTTTAAAAAAATCAATTTATGAGGGTTGAAACCAAAAATGTCACAAAAAATTAAGATATTACCCCGACTTTGATGCCGGCTGTTCAGCTTTGACTGCTTCGTTTAGTTTGTGTCGCCATAATTCTGCATGTTATTTTAATTTCAAGGGCAATCAATAATGTTAAAATATGCAAGTCTTCAATGTAGTTAACTCCCATAAAACAAATAATATTGAAGACAATGTGTTATGCTTATGTTGGTTGAATGTCAAGTTTTTGCTATGTACATATATAGATACATTTATTTTGATTTCTGGTTCGCAGCGTGAACAAGTGCCACCGTCAAATGGCGGAGATTGCCGTGCAGGCTGTGCTTGCGGTGGCAGACATGGAGAAGCGGGACGTCAACTTTGAGCTGATCAAGATCGAAGGCAAGGTTGGCGGCCGGCTCGAAGACACCATGCTCGTGAAGGGCGTGGTCATTGACAAGGACTTCTCGCACCCTCAAATGCCCAAGGTGGGTTTTGTGCCATATCGTACTAGAAGACTTGAATTTGCTTTAGTAAACTGTTGAAAGATTCAAACTTATGAAACAAACATGCTAAAGAAATCAATACATACTTTTAAAATTTAAATTTAACTGGTCAAATATAAGAATATCGAAGATGTGGTATAACCGTATAAGATTCAGTCTTAAGTTGGTTCTTGACTTCACATCACTAGAAGAATTGATGATATTTTTATTAATTTTTTTTGGGAAGCCAATTTGCTTGATTCAGTAGACATTTGGTGGTTGTTGGTTACCTAACTGATAAAAGGTACGGAGAGAACACCGAGGATGAATATAGTCATTGGATATCATTGTTGGTTTGTGTTAAATAGAAAATACACTCGCTTTTAGCTATAATAGATAAAAGAACGAAATGTTAATTAATTAAGTAAATCTTCTCACGCAATTCGTAACAAATTGTGTCTGTTGTGTCCAGGAGCTTCGCAACGTGAAGCTGGCAATCCTCACCTGCCCGTTTGAGCCCCCCAAGCCCAAGACCAAGCACAAGCTTGATGTCACCTCCGTCGAAGACTACAAGATCCTGCGTGCCTATGAAGCTGAGAAGTTCTCGCAGATGGTGCAGCAGGTACGATGGATTGCTTACTAAAATTTATATTTTTATCGGTGCCTTATGCAGCTACAGATTGTGTGTGTGTAGTATTAGGCCTTTTCAAGTTTCAATTGATAATGAATGGTTGTATAAAGCCAACAGTTACACGAGTGAGTCAATTGGGGAGAGAGGAGAAGAATGACAGAAATGTATTTTACTTAGGTCGGACTGCGACAGGCAAATAGTGGGACTACTAAGTTTGGGCTTATGCGTTGTTCCCGTGAGATCAGTTATCTTGTAAAAAATATGGCTGAACATGGCAGAAGCCATACTTGTGTAGACCTCACTTCATCCGTAGACAATCGGCCTTTTCTACCTCAATGCATTGCCTCATTTCTTTTACCGCAATTCAAATGTCTTGCTGCCACTTATATTTTTGAGGCCCTGTTTGACCTAGACTGCCGGTGAAGCGGAATGTATAACGAATTGCCTCGTGACATTTATTTGCATTTATGCAGGTGAAAGATGCTGGCGCAACACTTGCCATCTGCCAGTGGGGCTTCGACGATGAGGCCAACCACTTGCTGCTGCAGCGCGAGCTGCCCGCCGTGCGATGGGTGGGGGGACCCGAGATTGAGGTGAGTCCCCGCTGGTCTTGTTCTGTTTGCAGATGGTGCAATGCTGGTGCTGCTAGAATATGGTTACGATTGGTCCCAAGGTGGACTGACTGCTCAGTGAGCAGGTTTTTACATTTTGGTGATTTAGAAGCACTGCGGAATTCCAGGCTGGCTCTCCCCATGTCAGACTGGCCAAAAATGTGCAAGAGAAAATTAGATGCTGAATTGTTTTTTCATCTTCTTGGATGAAATTGATAATCTGGTCACTGAACACTATATTATGAACATCAATAGATACAGAAAGTTTGTTTTCTTTTTGAGAAGAAAACTGCTGGCAATTTAGTTTGTATTCAGAGTTTTCGTTGCTTGTTAAGACTTAAAATGTAAAAAAAAAAAGCACTGCGGAATTCCAAACTGGCAGCTCTCTCGCCAGGTTGGCCAAAAACGTGCGATATCAAGTTTGCATGCTGATCTGTTGTTCACATTTTCTTGGATGTGTTGGACAGTTTGGCTGCAAGACAAATATGAAACCACATGGGACACTTGGCAGATCAATGTTTCATAGAGCCCGATCATGAATGATTGCTTCCAACCTGCTGTACACTTAACACAATGATTTCCCCTCTTGTCAAACAGCTGATTGCAATCGCGACAGGAGGCCGCATCGTGCCTCGCTTTGAGGAGCTTTCGGCCGCGAAGCTGGGATATGCGGGACTCGTCCGCGAGATCTACTTTGGCACCACCAAGGACAAGATGCTTGTGATCGAGGAGTGCAAGAACTCCAAGGCAGTCACCATCTTCATCCGCGGCGGCAACAAGATGGTGAGCAAAGGCGGTGGATTTCATATTCTTTTTAGTATGCTCGCAAGACTCTAGATTGGTCAGGCAATGTTTTGTGTCTCATTGTTTGGCATGAATTGAGACTTGCAGTTGTATATCCGACTAATTGGATAATTGGTGTGGAAAGAAAGGGGGGGGGACCTCTCTCTTCTCTCTAACATTTCCTTCACCTTGATCCTTCCTTGCACCTTGACCTGCACTGACCACCTCCACGCTTCTGATTGCAGATCATCGAGGAGGCGAAGCGCAGCATCCACGACGCGCTCTGCGTGGTCCGCAACCTGGTTCAAGACAACCGTGTGGTCTACGGAGGTGGCGCCGCAGAAATCTCATGCGCCATCGCCGTCGCTCAGGCAGCAGACAAGGTTTGTTGGCGACTATTTGAATCATGTTGTCTCCTTGCCGTTAGGCAGTAGAGAGCGGACGTTCTGGGTTGTTTGTTATACCACTTCTAGCTATGAAGTTTTGCTGTGGCTTCCATTTGATGTGTTGTGCGAGTTGAGTCACATTTGTAATGACGTCTTTGGTAATTTGCGACTGATTATCCTGATGTCAATCTGAGCTGAGCGAGTGACTCGGTTGTAAAGTAGCGCGAGTATATTTTGCACTCTGACACTGCGTGTATTCCTATGGATGCAACGCAGAGTTTTGCGACATTGTGCGAGATAAACCAGTCACAAACCATGGGAGACACCGACCAATGGGGTACTCGCTCTGAAGATGGCTGCACAATAAAGCACGTGATAAATGAATAGATTTTGATCCGTCTGTTGTGACTTAACCGTTGTTAAAGTTCGTTGGTGTAATTTCACGTTTGCAATGATGTCTATGGTAATTTGCGACTGAATCTATTGACGACAACCAAAGCTGAGCAAATGTCGACTTATTTTAAATAAAAATGCAACATTGAATCAAATTTTTGTCTGCACTCTGACACTGCGTGTATTCCTATGGATGCAACGCAGAGTTTTGCGACATTGTGCGAGATAAACCAGTCACAAACCATGGGAGGCACCGACCAATGGGGTACTCGCTCTGAAGATGGCTGCACACGTATATTTAAGGCTTATGTTTAATAAGCTATGACGAGTTTTATGGAGTTAACGCTTAAAATTTTCTGCACACCTTTGTAATGATGCCTGCATTAATAATATTAGGATTATAAGTAATGCAAATTATTTGTTGGTTTGCTTGTTTCTGGAGATTGCCAGTAAAGGTAACTTGTACATATTACCAAAAGTAGGGTGAATAGTAAGGCTGCACCTAGCATTCAAAACCAATTTTGGTATTAGTGACTTCAGAACCTACCTTAGCTATATTTTTAGTAACGAATTGCTCCATTTTGTTTTGGCACAACAACTCTATGTACATACTTGAAATTGTTTTACTGCAGAGATCTTGAAAAAAGTGCCAGATATAAATTTGCTTGCCGCGGGAGAAGCTGATCGGTTTCGTTTCTTCTTGTTAGCGAGCCGCACATGCGTTCAGCACGACATCGGCTTGACATTCTTGACCGTATACTTTTGTTTTTGCCAGAGCGTTTGGTTTTTAAAACAGTTTCTTGCCTCACTTGCTATGATGTCTTTGGTAATTTGCGACTGATCTTCTGATGTCAATCTAAGCTGAGCGAGTGATGTGCATTTACGGCCAAAGATTTCCTTTACTGCTTCTAATTTGATTTTTTACATTTTTGAACTTACCAATTAAGCTCTGTCAAGCACCCAAGTACTTAAAACTTAATGGCATTTTTGACTGGTCAGGGCAGGCTTAACACTTACTCGGTGACCTCGTGCTCTCCACCGGGATTGCACCTTCTCCGAGCGAGGGCACTCCCACCCAAATACGTGATTACTAGCTGTCATTGCATTTATTTTGATTTCCAATTTGCGGAACAAGAAAAGTGCACCGAGCGTGACCTGAGAGCTGGTAACTCTTCCAGTCAAACAAGGGAAAGTTGCACTGGGGCAGAGTTACATGCCCAGTCGGACACATGAAAGTTGCACTGAGGCAGAGTTACATGCCCAGTTGAACACAAAGATCGCTCCTTGTGCACACCTGGGGTGCACCGAAGCAGTCAGTCAAATGCACTATAAACCAAATAAGAACAATGTACTGCTATTATTGGAGTTTGATCCTATTCTGAACAAAGACCATTATTTTAAGTAAAATAAATCATTTCTTTAGTTTGTATAAAAGTGTACAGTTATTGTTTTGCACTCTGACACTGCGTGTATTCCTATGGATGCAACGCAGAGTTTTGCGACATTGTGCGAGATAAACCAGTCACAAACCATGGGAGACACCGACCAATGGGGTACTCGCTCTGAAGATGGCTGCACAATAAATCACGTTATAAATGGAAAGATTTTGATCCGTCTATTGTGACTTAACCGTTGTTAAAGTTCGTTGGTGTAATTTCACGTTTGCAATGATGTCTATGGTAATTTGCGACTGAATCTATTGATGACAACCAAAGCTGAGCAAATGTTAACTTCTTCAAAATAAAAATGCAGCATTGAATCAAATTTTTGCCTGCACTCTGACACTGCGTGTATCCCTATGGATGCAACGCAGAGTTTTGCGACATTGTGCGAGATAAACCAGTCACAAACCATGGGAGACACCGACCAATGGGGTACTCGCTCTGAAGATGGCTGCACAATAAATCACGTTATAAATGGAAAGATTTTGATCCGTCTGTTGTGACTTAACCGTTGTTAAAGTTCGTTGGTGTAATTTCACGTTTGCAATGATGTCTATGGTAATTTGCGACTGAATCTATTGATGACAACCAAAGCTGAGCAAATGTTAACTTCTTCAAAATAAAAATGCAGCGTTGAATCAAATTTTTGCCTGCACTCTGACACTGCGTGTATCCCTATGGATGCAACGCAGAGTTTTGCGACATTGTGCGAGATAAACCAGTCACAAACCATGGGAGACACCGACCAATGGGGTACTCGCTCTGAAGATGGCTGCACATGTTGTTCTTTCCACTTGTTTTTTGGTTCTGTTGGTTTGTTGTCACTACTGTCGTACTTGCTATGATGTCTATGGTAATTTGCGGCTGAATCTTGTGATGCCAATCTAAGCTGAGCAAATATGACTAGATCTAAACCCAACTGTGTGCATAATTTCTGTCAGCACTGCATTGATAGTGGTGAATAAGGTGATGAGAAGATTGGGGATCGAAATTGACGTCGCCAATTCACATCTCTAGAAGGTTGCTTCCACTCTCTTTCCTTCTTCACCACAATCAATATCCAACCTCTTGGCACCCTATTCTCATCAGCACTAGTATTTCATGATCAGAAACGCTGACAAAAATAGCTTACATAAACCCTTCGTGCATGATTCATGCTGACTGTGTCTCCTGTAATGCCTGCAGATCTCTACGCTGGAGCAGTATGCATTCCGTGCGTACGCCGAGGCTCTTGAGGCGATCCCGTTGGCCCTGGCTGAGAACTCAGGTCTGGCTCCAATCCAAACGCTCTCCGAGGTGAAAGCACGCCAAGTGAAGGAGAAGAACGCCGCACTCGGCATCGACTGCATGCTCAAGGGCACCAACGGTGAGTGTGCGGGATGTTGGATGTCATCACACCGATAAAAAAAAGTGGACGAGTGCTTAAAAAAAAGCATTATAGTTCTTAGTAATGCTAGGATCTTTTAAATTTTGAGGCTTGCGTAATTCTCTTGGAGTTTTTTTCTGGATATTTATATTTTCTATTGTGCCTACAGCAAAATCAAGAATAAATAGTTGAAGAGATAGTTAAAGAATTATCCAGCAGATGGTTATAGATAGAGATTATTTAACAATTTAAAAAGTAACATAATTGGCCTCCAGATTGTTCAAGATGCAAAATACTATGTGTATGCCAAATAACTCTGTAACTCAAATCTGCTCATATTCTGGAAGATGCAAAACAGCATTGCTTACAACACAACAACTTTGCAAAGATGCAAGTGTCAATAAATGGTTGTGCCTGACCTTTACAGATATGAAAGAGCAGCACGTGATCGAGACACTCCACTCCAAGAAGCAACAGATTGTTCTTGCCACACAGCTGGTCAAGATGATCCTGAAAATCGATGACGTCCGGTCACCCAACGACATGTAAACGGCTACGCTCACAATCCCTAGTTCTTATATCACGCGGCCGCAATTACTCAAGCTGCTGGCAGCGACGTATGTCACTCACCTCACCTCACCAAATTAACTCGAACGTACGACTCCAATTTAAATAACTAAGCGCTTTAAACATGTACGAACTATGTTTGTTGGTATGTCGATTTGCACCTGCATTTATTGTTCTACTGGTAATTGGTTCGATACGCTTCTAAATAAAAGTATTTCTTTTTACTTGTCAATATTATCATTTTCTCTATCCTTTTTTGTTAAAAATACTGAAGTTGAGAATGGAATGAAATGCACGTTATTTACACGTCATTTAATGTTTTGTCACATTTGCTATGGTGGGTATCCTTTCCACTGCCACTGTGTTACACTCAATCCCAGATAACAACTTCGTTCCAAAGACGCCTGTCCTTGGGCATCGTGGAATTTGTCAAGTGTCCGGTGGTTGCCTGTACATGGTTAAGGGAGGTAGTGTGCTTTTCCAGCAGAGGCGCCACCCGGCCACCGGACGTTTTGGAGTGAAATTCAGGCCAGCAGATGTTTTAAAAACGGTACAAATTAACTCCGCTGATCTCCGTCTTTTCCTCTTGTTCTAAGCTATTGTTTGTCGTGTTTAGATGTATTGTATTTCAAGCAATTAAACTTTTTTTTTACCAATAACAACAAACATAGGACTTCTTTTGCAGTTATAAAAAGTACTATCTAATCCTGCTATTGAAATTATAGCTGAAATTTCTTTCTACTGATACTAGAAGAATATGCTGGGATCTTTGGCCTGGACCATCTAAATCAAAATATACTACCACTTCAAAATCAATATCTCATTGAGTACTGGGATATTTGCTACTGCCGACACATTTTGCAGGGTTGACTTCTGATAGGTTTGAATTCTTATACCCATTTCTTATGGCAGCACAATCACTTAAGATCAAAGATACCTTGAAATTTGCACCATAAGCGAAAGGATTTTGTGAAATTAAACGAGTTGAAATCATGGGTGGAATTTTAATGGCTGTAGTTAAGCAGAAATTACGTGCATATTTTTGAATTATTTAAATTCTGAAGAATAAAATCTACTTATTGATGTTATAGCCTATTTGAGGTAGATTACAAATCCTAATGGTGATATTCAGACTGCTAGTGCAGCCGAAACTATCTTTGGTCAGCAGTTCATGTGCCGCTAGTGATGGAAACATAAAGTAAAGTACCACAGCTTAGCAAAATAATCAGAGATAGGTCTCTCTATGATGAGACTCTTTCGCATCACCTGGACTCAATTCCGTGGAAATCTACCAAGATGAAGACGCTGGCATTACATTATTGCACTTGCATTGTGTTATTCCTACATCACTGGTTTGCAATGGATTGGAAAGCTTTTCGCATCAGAAGCCGTGGAAAAGAAAACTCGCGGCTGGTCATGAGAGTTGAGAATTCTCACTCTTCTCAATTCT
Source organism: Protonemura montana (assembly GCA_947568835.1). Classification (NCBI taxonomy): domain Eukaryota; kingdom Metazoa; phylum Arthropoda; class Insecta; order Plecoptera; family Nemouridae; genus Protonemura; species Protonemura montana. Next base: position 9,305,481 of record OX387608.1, read on the forward strand.
CATACTTGTATCCCCCTCGTGACTAACTGCGATCAGTCATTTCTGCTTTCTGGGTTGTCAAAATTTTTTTATGACAAGCTCATATTAAACCAGGAAACTTCTTGGAAGGTTTGTTGGTTTCTTGACATTTGCACTCTCATTTTGCAACTTTGTTCCTATGAAATTCACATAGTACAGGTATATGTTTGGTGATATGTGATATGGTGTTATGTTCGTGTGTTCATAACTAACCTGTCTGAATTTTGTTGACAGGGTAGTATTACCATTGGTATTACATTTCTGCAGTGGTGTATTATAAACGTAATGCAATAAGGAGACGTGATGCTTGGACATAATATCAAATCCTTGAATATGGGTCTAAAACGTCGAGTGAAGCTTGTTTATTTATCGACAACGGAGGCAAGTCCATAAGTGTGATATAACAGAAACATGGTACATATAAACATGAACAATTCAAAACATTATTTACAAACTCAAGCTTAAATTAAGAGGTAAGACAAGATAATGCAGTTGGTATATGATACTTTTAGAAGTTTTCATGAGCAGCTGGTTAGTGTTGGAGTTTAAATCGGGATTTGTAAGTCTTGAAGGAGTCTGAAAGGATGTCGATGTTAGGCGTTACATGGGTTATGGTGTTATGTGTGTTATATCGTTGAGTGTGTTATATATTTGGTCAGATAAATTCAAACTAATCAGTTTTTATTGAGAAATACTTAGTTTTATTGCATTTTAATTTTATATGTATCTTATTCTAATGCACTGGAACTTTTGCCACTAAGCATTTGCTAGAAAAGCAGATTAGCACTCGCCTATGTAGATTGTATTAAAGGAATCTTTCCCCTTTACGATTATTTTATTTCTATCTCAATGTTTTTGGAAAATATATTAAATGCCCAGACATTTTTCTACAGGTATTCAACAAGTTTTTAAATAATGCCGCGTCAATTTCGCTCCGCCTAACGCGTTGCACTTGCGCATGGACTCATTTTCAAGAATCAGGAGCCCAGGCTCTGTTATGATTCTTTAACTTAGTCTGAAAAAAGTCAATATCGAGAATATTCTATTCCTTGTTGTTTCACCTTGATCTGGGAAGGTAAACGACACAGAATAAACACAATAGCCTGCCTTCCGTTGAATAATTTAGTAGTATCTACTAATTTAGTTTTGGGGTGGCAGTGGCAAAGCCTAAGCCATCTTAACCCGCTCAAAACTCCATTACATAACCTCAAAATGCCAACTTACGCCTTAACTTTTTACCCTATTTTGCATTGATCTACTATTGTCTCGATACATTAATCCTTAAAGAACGTTTTTTTCTTCCCAGATGAGCCGTAAATCAAAGCGAAATCTCGGCGACGTTGGAGATATTGGTCTGCACATGGAATGTGACGACGAGGAAATGTCGGAAGCGCAGAGAGAGTACTATTTTCGTTTCGATAAAGAGTATTCTGATGTTAAGCAAAAACTCAGCGAAATGGTTTCCTTATATGGTGCTGAAGTGATAGAAAAATCCTCGGATCAGGTTTATGCATTGCAGATGACTGTACCTCCCTCGGGGTAAATATATTTTTTGTAATGTGCAATTCTCAGAAAAGTTTTTGCACCAACAATAGTTTGCAGATATAATACTTGACCCCTACTGCTGACAATTAGCGGTTATTAATTTGTTATGCCTATTTCAGGGTGATTCCTCCTCTTGCAAGTCTGGCAGCTTCTCCTAATACCACCCTTGCAGTGAACAGAAAGCAAGCTACGGGAAATGTTGCGAACATAACTCCTATGGCAAGCGGAGTAAGTATTGAGATAACTCAATTACAGCCTAAAATTGAACATAGACTGAAGGCACAGTTTGATTGCCATTAGCAAACCATAGAAAAAAGGTTCCAGAACCTATAATTTTCTATGCTTTCACAATGTGATAATGCAGAAAGAATTATTTAACAATTTCAGACTAGGTTTACTGAACAATTTCTTTTAAAAACTGGGACTGTCATGAACAGCCGGAGTTCAACAACTTTTCAAAGTATGAAACCATGAGTTGAAACCATTTAGGATTACGTGCTATTTTCCTCACATTTTTCCACTTCAACATTAAAAATTGCAAGTTTAATTTTTGCAAGAGTCAAAATGTTTGTTTTGTCAAAATGTCAGTTCAATTCAAAGTTGAAATATCATGTCGATTCAGTACTGCCCCTTGGCGCCCCCTGTGTGCGGCGAGGGGCTTTGTCCCCTATCTATGGCATACCCCATGTAAAATGCACGCATCGAGTTTGCACTTAATGAGTTTTTTGGATTTCCCCTTCACCGGAGCCCCAAATGCTAGGTCCACCCAAACCTTTTCAAACCACGATAAAATACAGTGGATGTAAGAAAACAAGAAACAAGTAACCTTTAACTCTGGCTTGTCAGTGCCTAGGATGAAAAAGGGTTGAATGTCTAGTTACCAAGCATAGCATTGGGCAGTCCTGACAACCTTGCAATAATGGGTGTTAAAACAAGGATTCTCAAGCCAATCTAAATAATAATCTCTGCTGACAAGCAAACCAAAACATTCCGAAATGTCGGTAAACCATAAAATTAACCTACCCATTTTTTTCCAACACATAAATAAAAAAATAATTTTAAAATACTAACAACGTCCTCCCTAGGCGATACCAACCCGAGTCCAGGGCATGACTCACACGGGTTTCTCTTTGCTCGTGGACCCCAAGTCGGGCCAGATTGTGGGCACTCGTTCCAATGCCACTTCCAAGGCAGCTGGCAAGGCGGCAACGTCGACGCCTAAACAGACCGCTAAGCAGGCGGCTGCGGCGGCAGCAGCTGCGGCAACGCCTGTTCGAGTTAGCCCCCGGGTGCAGACACAACGGTCCCCGGCGATGGTGGCAACGCCCATGGTGCCGCCCATGGTTTCGTTGCCGCCGCGATCTGCGAGGAATGTCGAACCGGCTGCAGGTTTGTCGTTGTTACCACACATTGTATCCAAAGCTTTAATGTTTTGGAGGCCCCAGGTGCAACATTATATAAATATGTACACATATATTTGGATTGGCGAAGTGGTTCAGAGCCGTGGGTAGATATTTTTATTCCCGACGATTTCGGCCCAACGCCGACAAAACGTCAACTTTTTAGGTACATATTTTAAGACCTGAAGTCAGTTCGAACTGAGCATATCCGATAAATTCTACAACGTATATGTGTATATTTATTTCAAACAGGTTTGTGCCTTCTCTTAGTCACATCGTAACATCTAACAATATATCTTTTACCAATATTCTAAAACTCTTTACCTGTGTCATTACTTTTTATTAATTGTATTAACCTGTATTGTAATTAAAATCCCTTTCTTTCCCATTTTTCCCATAAACTTATATTAATTCAATTCAATTTTCTTTATTTTGTAATACATATGCTTAGAAAGTGAAATAAGATAATGTACAGGTATAGAGTACAAAAAAGGCGATATTACATTTTTTTTGGCAGGACTGGGTCACTGCCCTATTGATCTTCCATTTAACCATGCTTATTTTTAACTCTAAACCTTGCCTTGTTCAATCTATTATCTCTTTCCAAGCCTTTCACTCCTAAAATGAAGGGGTGGGTGCCATCAGGGTAACCAAATTAAGTCTGCTAGCTTATCCAATAGATCCTAATGCCTAATAACTATGATAAGATGTGAACTTTCAGCCGTATGCTTTCCCATTTCCTACTCATAACGTGTACGTTCCTGGGTTTTTAGCACCCCCACCACGAGGCGGAACCGTAAAGCGCACCGTGCCCACCCCACCAGCGGCCAAACCGACCGAGAACAACAGCGTTGGCGGGCTCATGGCGGGAGGCAACAACAAACTGTGGAAGCCAACCGTTGCAAATGTCGTGGATCTCACCAACGATGCCTCAGGATCACGTCCAGGTGATTGACTGATTTGTTTAACGACGTACTGTTTTTATTGAATAGATGATAATGAGCTTTGCCTAGAAAAGATGATCTAGAAACCCCGGAGATGGCGTTTTGCCTACTCCTGTTGAAAAGCCCCAACCTGAAAAGCCCCTTCAAAAGGAAAAATAACAGGATTCCTCCACAAATCCAAATTGTCGAGAGGTTGATAACGAAGGTGAATAAAGTTTTCGTACTATCATCACTTCTTTAACCTCTTGACACAGAACTGGTTGTGTGTATTATGGTCACCCATCCAATATCCGACCTAGCACAGTCTTGCTTAACTTTAGTGATCAGTCAAAAACCGTTGTTCCTACAAAAGTCTGAATTTTAAGTGTGAAAAAAAAGTTAAACTTTGGGAACTGTCACTGCCAGTCCAATTTCCTATTAATGTTATCAGCATTTCCCAAGGTATACAAGTTCTTTTATAGTTAAAGCATGTGCTTGAAGCATGCCACTGGTTGACTGACAGTTCTTTTGCAGCTCTCGGTGGTAATGTGCCAGATTCGCGCGAGATTGTGTTCAGCAAGTTGTCGGGCAAGACGTTCCCTTCGCTGGTGGTCACAGCTCGGCCTTTCATGCGCAACAAGGACGTTTCGCAGACAGCGACCAATCAGAGTCGCACGCAGCTCGGTGAGTTGGCGGTGGCAAAGAAACCGGGAGGAATCAGTCCGTAGTTGCTATCTATTTGGTAGGACATAACCAAACTAAAAGCAGGAGACTTAATGTTTGTATTATGACCTTGGTCTTTGAAGACCAAAAATAACTTTTTTTTTTAAATAAACATCAGAAATGCCATATGGTAGTGATTTTTAGAGATGGGTACTGGAGTGCTTTACCTAAACCCCTAAAAAAAGGGCAGAGAGCAGTTGTCTTATTAATGGTTTGTATTTCAAAATTGATCATTGTTGCATTTGACATGTGTTTCATGGTTCTTATGAGAAGCATCTTTCGTTGCAGTAAAATAAAATAATTCCAGAAATGGATTTTTTTTCTGTTGAAATATGAAATTGTGCCAAGCGCAATTTATGACCCTCTCATTGCAACTGTCTACAATTGACTGAGTGAGTAAGTAATTGGGGAAGCTGGGTAGAGACGCTAGGGCACGGTGGTGAGGTCGAGAGAGGTGGTGAAATCAAGCGTAGTTGCCCGGAAGAGGAGCTTGGTGTCTCAGAAAGATCGGAATTAAAGCTAGTGCGTGTTGGAGGGGAGAGTAATTGTCTTTGAGAGTAAAACTAATCAGTTCTCTTCTTCCCAAATAATCAACCCAGTTGTTTAGTATCTAGTCCATTCTTTGGTGGTACTTACTTGCTCACAAACTATCCACAAAAACCTGTTTTGCACATAAGTAGATGCATGAACAGCATTATCAAACGACCCCGTCTAAAAACAAACTCTATCCTTGCGATCCGATGTTCCAGACGCAAAGGTGAAAGCCGTACTGATGTTCACGCCGACCAAGTTCACCGAGTGGCTCATACAGCAGGGCTACGTGCGTTCCGAACAGAGCTGCTCGACCCACGTCACTGGCGATTTTATGTATGTCAAGCTCAAGCTTGGAATGTACTCGGATGTCAGCAAGTTCCCGTACAGCGGCGGCTACGTCTGGATCAGCGATTGCTGCCCGTTGCGTTTCGTGTCGGTGAGTGGTGGTCGTTGCTACTTCTGTTGATTTTACAAAGGGATTAAGACATTTAAAGCTGAACTGAATTGACTGGAAAGATGGATGAAGTAAATGTGCTGATAAATTCTGGTTAAATACTAGTTACGTTTCAGTCAGCATGTTGCAAGTTTTGTAACTTTTTGTATGTCGAATGAATTTTTTGTATGCATTGCAGTTCCTCAGGTGTAGATGCTGTTCTATTTGAATTTTTTCTCCGGTTAAAATTTGTTTTGACAAATAATGTTCTTAAAAAATGCTTTACTTCCTACACCTATGGTTTTTTGTTTGCCAATGGTTCTTATTGTCCGTAAAAGAATGTTGATCGATTGGTGCCTTATTTTGTGCATTCTGAAACAGTTAAAAAAAATGTCAATGCTTGCAGACATCCCTGTCCTTACGTTAAATATGTAAAGTGGCATTCACATCTAGACTATCCTTCAGGAAAACTTTGGGGAAAAAATGTCTGTGATTTGAGAGATGTCTCTCAAAGATGCCATGAGAGATGGCAGGCCATGAGCCACCAAAATGTCAAGCACCAACTCCCTTTTAAGGGCCTACAAAATCCTCAAAATAGAGCAACACCAAAAATTCTGTGACTAGCTCTGCGTTCTAACTCGTGTCTCCTCGCAGGTGTTCAGCGGTTCGATCTTCGAGGGCGCCCCCCACCCCCCGACGGTCCTACTCAAGCTCATCTACCATTGGTCTTGCCAGACTAGTGTTCAGAATGTGGTTGCGTGGGTGAAGGTGGATAACTTTTATGTCAAGAACTTCTTTACCAACATGCGCAGCGTTTGCACATCGGCGCTGCATGAAAAGTACGAGAAGATGGGCGGCCTCAGGAAACGAGTTGAGGTGAGGTCATTTTTCTGTGTTGTACGTCTCTTTTAATTTTTCTATTTCATAGGCTCAGATCTCAGTTTTGAAAGGAAATTAAATTGATCTTCATAAGACTAGAATATAGCTCATAAGTTAAGTGCCGTAACTGATTTTCATTTCACCACGTTATTATTATAAATATTGAATGACACGGTGGGTTGGAAATGCCAATTCTCTTTGGGTCCCCCAACCTTCGATGCAATGTACTGAATTAGTTTTTGATCTATGGTCACAGACCACACGTTGTCAGATTGGTTTGGGAAAGAGGTCGGAGAGGTGTAAGTAAATGCTCAGTCGTGTAAAAATTGTGTTACAACTTACAAGTTACAACAGTAGTAGAATTCTGACGTTTCCTCCATCTTTCAATTTCTCTTTCCATTTCACCACGATATATCTTAAAAAGCTTATAAAATATTATCAGCAAATCAGAGACTAACTTGAGGCTTGGCAAATAATCCGCCAGGTGGGCGTCATCTCACTGGGCACCACCTCGCAAGACGGCAACATGCGGCAAGTGAAGGTCGAGGTGCTCGGCGTGATGGAACCCGAAGGCAAGATGGTTCGACTTCGAGCTGTCGAACCGCTACAGGACGGCGAGAAGAACTTCAAGCGGCGATTCGTCAAGATACTGGAGCCACTCGAGCAGTGGGTACACAAGGACTCAATCATCATGACTGATTTCACCGTTGACAAGGGCACGCTGCACAACATGGGGTTCCTCTCTGTTCACCAGGTATGCATGGGTCGTTTGTTTGTATTGTTTTGATTTGACTTTGGATTGCTAACCGATGAGGGTTTTTTGGCCTGTTTTGTTTTGTATTAGCTCTGTGATAATAACGGTAAGTGTGCTTAAAGGCTGGTATTTATGAAAGAGAAGAGGAAAGAAGGAATGCAATTTACTGGAGTTGAAGCTGGTTGTGATGATGCAGATGGTTATGAGTTATGAGATCTTGGCTTCAACACCTTGTAAGACCTGTTTTACATTACTAAGTCAAAAAAATGTCTACCATCTCCATGGTCACAGCCAATCAAATAACTCCGTTATCATCTTAACCAAATGTGATTTTTGATTATTTATCTTTTAAAGAAATATTTTTGTTCTGGTTAGGAGTACATGGGCAGGACCGTATTTGTCCAGTTCTTCAGGTTCCAAACAACACCTTGCATACAGCTTACCTAAACCTGATCTCGGTGTGTGCAGGTTTCCGTGAGCGAGTCTAACGCGCCGGCCAATGCCAATCGCTACTCGAACTGCAACGTGATGGAGTACCTGCGCCGCATCGTGCCGAGGATGTTCCAAAACACACTCTCGCTGCTCAGCCGACAGATCATCCAGCAGTTCCTCGACGAGCTCGTGTGGCGCGAGCGGTGGGGTGAGTGGACAGGAAACCAGATACGTATTTACGTGAAAAATATAATGTACCAATGTATTGTTTAGAATGGAAAATTGTTAAATTATTATTTTCATATCGACAGTCCTAATGGTACAAAAATGTAATCAATTGAAATACAACCACCAAGCCACTTGGCATTTTCCTGCATTGATTGCTGCTGTTTTATGCTGGGTTGGGTTATTGAAATAAACAAAATAGTTAATACCTTATGTAAAACTTTTTAAAACCTTTTATAAAAGCTGTAATAAAGAGGATGTAATTTTCTACTAACGGACAAAATGAACGTTTTCCTTTACTGGTGGAATTTCTCGAAACTGATTCCATACATTTCCTCTTCGCTAGGCACGATGGCTTTCACCTGCTTCGACAACATCCTGCAGCACTTGTCCGAGCAGACTAAGCTCGAGTCAAGCGACAGCCTACTTACCCGGCTGTCGCGCATCTCAGCCGACCCGTTCCAGAACTGGAACTATGCGGCGCATTCGGTGCCAGTCAAGCCAGTCGAGCCGCCTCAGCCTCCCCCTCCGGTATGGTAACTCCCTCGCTACGGTGGGGAGTGAAGCTAATGTTAGGGTTGAATCTGTCATTCTCATTAAATGCAATAAAATCCTCTAAAAAATTATATGTCTAAGTAGCTCAAATGATTAGAGCATTACCAGTGGCAGATTGAGATCAGGGTTCGAGTCCCAGTATGAGCACCAATTTTGAAAATCTTACCTATTATGTTCCTAATAATAAAGTATTGAATCCATTTTATTTGATGAAATTCTCCAGAAAATTCTTGACAAATGCACCACGCGACGTCAATTTTCTTCTTCGGTAAGTAAGGCTCCCTCTTTTTCCTTCTTCGCTTCAACAAATACCTTATAGCCGTTAAAATGGAGAAGTGATTTAGAGCCATGGGTTGATTGTGATTTGTTCAATGGTTTTCCTCCTAGATTTCGTCTTGCAGATGTTGGTGCCAACGCTGACAAAATATAAACTTATCCGGTCCTTTTCAGGATCGTAAGTCAGTCTCACCGGAGCAAAACCGTTATAACAGTTAACATCACACACTCTTAATCGCTTGTCTTTGTCATCAGGCCGAGCCAATTCGCACGGGTATCGACATGCTACCTCAGAGCATTCGTTCTGTGGAGACGCCTCCGGTTGCCAAGGTCGCCCCACCAAAGCAGCGACGCAAGCGTGTGGCAGTCGAACCGCTGCCGCTCCCACCGGCCCCTACACCGCCCCCACTGCGACGTGCGCCCCCACAGCACTTTGCCCCCGATGGGCAAACGCTACTTGAAAGCTACTATTACGGGACCATGGAGGGAGATCCCAATATAGTCAAGAAGGAGTTTAAGAGCACTGGCATCATCAAGGTATGGAACCACTTCAATAAATTCAATAAAGAGAGTAAAGGAATAAGAAATAAAGGAAAAGTTTATTTGTAATGTGCCATAGGGCTGGGATGACGAGTATGTTGATTGGGCAAGTAAGGGTAGAGTAATCACATACTCGAATAACGGAAATAATAAGTATGTTATGCATTTGTGTGTTGTGAAAATTTCTGGTTTTAGGTTCATGTCTTTGAAGTAGTAAAAATAAATAAATATATATTTTTTAAATTTATGCTTTTTCATACCAGCATCCTACACAAGAGAAATCACAATTACAGTTTATATTTCAGCTGCTGCCATTGTTGAATGTAAACAAGCCTTTACCCTAGTATTAAATTACTGTGTACGAGTTAAAAATGCCGAGAATTTACCATCATCGCTTGTACAAAGACGTAGCTCAGACTATACAATAACTGATCCTTGGCGTGTCGCTCAGTGTGTCCTGTGTCCACGTCGCTTCTCCAACAACGTCCTGCTAGCCACGCACCTGTTGGCACACGCCAAGCGGCCGCCGGGCACGGACATCAGTAACATCGACGACGAAAACAACTGCTCGTACTGCCTCGACACTTTCATCTCCAAGCAGGCTCTGAAGTTCCATCAGGAGACGGTGAGTTCTGTTTGGTGACGTTTACTGCTTTAATATGATCAATGTTTGGTCCTATTAAAGAGCAGCTTGGTGAGCTCTGAACTCTGGCATCTAAGTTCTGTTCTTTTGCTAGTTTGTTTGCTAGTGTAAGCTCTTTTTCCAAATGAATCTCTGTTCCGTTCACAAGTGCGGTTTTGTTTTTTTCAGTTTTAAAGCCTTTTCAAAGCCTTTTTCAAAGGCAAAATTGATATTAGAACTGTTAAAGAGTAAGCCGATAAAAATAAAGTAATGCATTAGGTTTTTGCCGCTCGCTAAAAAATGTTTCTGTTCTTGGGAAGAGATAGGTTATGTTCGAAAAAAATACTTATTGTAAGTTCAGAAAAAGTGGAGTTAAAAGATATTACTAAACTGATGTATTTTTTTAACTTTTATTCCCAAGTTTACTTATCCACATGTACAACCATTTTTTACCCAACAACATTGTAGCGTTGTGTTATTTGTTAAAAAATATAAATTTATAAATGATTTGTGTCTAACCGCCCATCATCGCGACAGGCCCACGGCAAAGCCGACCTCCGCGGCGTCCTGGCGTGCCGTATCTGCGACGAAATCTTTGCCGACCGCAACGCACTGATCGGCCACATGCACCGCACGCACGTCGCCACCGAACTGCCATATGAGTGCGGCGTTTGTACTTTCCGTTCGTCCACCCACCGCGACACTGTGATGCACTATCATGAGGTAGGCCCAGCAACTTACTGGCTGAACTATTTGTATTTTTTCACTGCAGGAATGTTTAGCTGCGTTATTGTTAGTCGTCATTTAATTTGCAGATGCGTTTTTGCAAAAAACTTGAACTTGATATTGAAAAGGATTTATTTACAGAGAAATGGCATGCCATTAATTGCCAAAACACCTAACACCATAGTATTGTGGTTATTGCAATTAGACCTTAAAAAAAAGATAAATTAGTATCAGAATAAGATTCAGGCTTGCCTACTAAAAAAATCGTCATGTCTTACAAGAAATATAAAAGTAAATGCATGCTGCAGGTCTGACGATAAAAATTCCTAGCTCAGAATCTAATGGAGATATCTCTGACACGCACCTACCTTTCAGACTCACGACGGCGGTGAGGCCATGCAGTGCCCACTCTGCCTGAAGGTGTTTGCAATGAGCGTGATGGGTCGCCCAATCGATCCCAACCAGACGGCATTTCACGCACACATGCAGAAGCACTTGATCACTGTGACTGCCAAGCGCAAGTGTCCTCGCTGTCAACTTGAGTTCATCAGCAAGGCAGCCATGAAGGATCACACAGAGGCAGATCACAAGTCCTTTGCTGGGGAACCGGGTCAGTGTGATGCGTGATCTAACACTTTTGCCACTGCTTTTTGTTTTCGAGGCATAGCATTTTTAACACCCGGACTCTATGTCTTTTAAATGATACCCCTAAAAAATCCCCTCAAATAATCTCCTAGAAGGCATGCTCAAGGTTCTTACAGTTCTGTGCAAATAGGGTTGAGTTTTTGGTGCATAGGTCCCCAGCGGTTTACTTAGAATTTCACTAGGACAAATAAGTTCCACCAGAAGCAATAGAGCTAAGGGGGAATATGAGGTGATTTTGAGTGAAAAGAGACCTAAAAGGTTGCTATTGGGAAAACTGTGGTTCTATGGTTGTTTACTTCCTAGGTGCTTTTTTGAAAGCAGTTGTCTACTGCTGGCTATGGGTTTCCCTTCCTCCCTTCTAGACTAGGTCAGGTTCATCATCTCTTTATCAGCACTCGTTGGCTGACGCTATGGAGCCCGTCGTCAAAACAGTGCATCGTTAAACTCGACAACTAATGTCAAACTCAACTAACGTGGTGCTTCGCTCCGCCCACAGGTGTACGCATTTTTGTGCAGAGTCTGGGATCGGGAGGAGTGTCGTGCACGATGCCAACCCCTGCGGAGACCACGTCGAAATTGTCTGTCGCTAAACCGGCTGCCGCCTCCACTCGCGGCAAGACCACATTCGGAGCGACAAAGATTGCAGTCAATGTGCGCGTGCCGGCCGGCAAGAAGTGCCTCGAGTGCGGCCACGCGATGGGCGTCCGTGAACACTTCACGTGAGTTGCTAGGATTTGGAGTTGAAGCGTTGACAATGCGTTAGCTTTTGAGCTTCAATGTGAATTTTGAGCAAGGTCTGACCTCTTCAAAGTATCAAAATGTATTTAATTTTTTTTTTTCAATTTTTTTTCTGGCTAAAGTAAACTATAAATTTTGATTTAGAACCTTTGTCCAAAATGCTATCAGATTTGCTTTTAAAAGGACACATTCTTTGGCTCTTATTTTCAGTGTCAGTGTAATAGTGACTTTCGTGGGGATTATTGTGGTATTTTTATCTCTTCATATTCATATAAAAAAACGTACGGACTGGAGATACCTTTTAGTAGGATCTTTTTGCATCCAGCCAATCACCAGCTCTGAGCTAAACATGAACTGATTCCTCTAATTGTTTGCCAGGTTGATTTCTGTAGCTAGATAGGGCATTTTCATTCACATGCCCTATCAGGCAGACCTTCTTCATTTATCAAATCTTAAACAAGTGCCCTGTTTTGCTTCCTACAGGTCAACATTGAAGTGCTCCAAGTGTCGGTTCACGACGTGCTGTGCGCACGCCATCACCCTGCACATTGCAGCCACACACGGCAAAAGCAGCAAGAAGCAGGCGTCCAAAGACGTGTCGAACCTCGGGCGCCAGATGCACTGCGTCTGCGGATTCCACACGGACGTCGGAAACCAACTCGGTGAGCTGGTGATTGACATGGCTTGTCCGGTGGGATAGACCAAGCCAGCAATATGATTTGGCTATTATTTTGAATCAGAAGCTATGACATCTGTTCTTGGCTAGAAAGTTGAAATTGCAGCCTATGCAAAATTGCCATGTAGTTTTCAGTTTTCATCCTAGGGTTTGGAGACAAAATATTGTTTTCTTTTATAAAGTATCAATTACATCCATTTAATTGTATGTTGGTACCAATCGATTTAAATGTAATGTGTCCTATCTGCTCACCCAGCTATTCTTCCAACTGCAATGTGCAATACCATGTGCAAAAATGCCAATAGGAAATGGCAGATGACAACCAACTGCATAATCACCTTTCTCTCTAAGGTTCCCTTAAGGTTCGCTTTCTCTCTAAGGTCCTTTTTTGGCATCTAGTACTAGCTCTTGACACGGCTGTTCAATTTAAATCGACAAATGAACACTAACCAGGCGACTGTTTTCCGGTCATCAGCTAAGCACATGGCCCTGTGCGAGCGCAAGACTGCCTACGTGTCACAGGTAGCGGCACGCCAGTCGACACGCTCTACAGGATCAGCGACGTTCCCCCCGCTGGTCAGTCTGGACGACTCTGATGATGCCGCCACCAGCCGGCGATGGCGCAGCAACTTTGCAAGCACACGTGGAGACAGCGGAGACAGCCGTGAGTCGGTCATGTCGTTTAAACCTTTTAATTTAAAAAATGTGATAACACAATGACAGTTGAGGGTTAACCTCAGGGACCTGAAATGGAGCCGTTTTCGGATCCCTGGTTGGGCAACCTGGTTGGGAAGCTTAAGCTTGCCAGTCATAGTGTCTTGATTCAATTATCTTTTGATCTTGAGGATTGGGAATTAAGTATTGAAGCATTCCTATGTGTCATTTACCTTGATGGATAATTATCTTTTTCTGAGATCCCTGTTAGATATTTTTTAAGTCTGTAGATAATGCCAAACAGCCTGCCTTTTATGCTGATTGCAGATAACTGACAAGATTAGTTCTAAAAAGGAAAATTTGAAACTTGCTGTAAAATGGTCTAAAGAATCTTGTTTTTCAAAATAAAATAGCTTGACGGTTACACAATTGTCTTTAAATCTGTCCTTTGGAATTTGTGGTCCATATTTTTGCGGTAGAGTGCCAAAAGACTGTAACGACTAATGGAGAAGACAAAAAAGGATGCTACCTATCGAAGTTGAAAGAGTTAGTTGCGATAGTGCAGAGAAGGATTTTCCTACTTTATGCAAAAATGTCCGAAATGTCTTTATCCGAAAAGTCGATCAATTCGGCATCTGCCGCAACCAGCTTAACAATTTCGGCAAGTTGTGTTCCTCCTTGCTTCTTTCCCATTATAAGGGACATATTACAGAGCTAGACAAATGCAGACAACAGTCACTTTTCAGTGTTTTCACATTTTTCCACTGGGATTTTTTCTCGCAATTTAAAACCTAAACGCCTGCTGATAGTGGTTTATGGTATGTTTTTTTAGGAGGTGAACCACAGAGCATGCTGAACATGTTGGGACTGGTGCGCAAGCCGTCCAACGAAGACCTGGATGAACCAGAAGCTGCCCCCACCATCAGCCAAGGTCTGCCAACTACTTAACCAGTGAAATATAAAAAAACCAACTGCTTGTTTTAAAGAGCCTGTCAGCTAGTCCAAAGCATTATAAGGACAATGTTCAGTGTTCATGGCTTGATTTTTTCTTTGTGTGTTTGGTAGATTGCCAATTCAGTTTACTGTTATTTTTATATGACTTTGAGTGCCAGTGTAATAGTGTTTTGCTAGTCTAACAGAGCTTATGCTAATAATGCTTGTGCTAGTTTAATACGAGATAATTTGAGTCGTGCCAGTGTACAATTACTTGTGCTAGGAAGGAATATAATGCTTGTGGGAGTCTCATAATGCTTGTGCTCGGTAATGCTTAAATGCTAGTGTAATATTACTCCTGCTTGTGTATTATGTGCTTGGCTAGATTATAGAAGCTTATGCTAGTGTTAAGGTCTACCTACAATTGACAAAGCACTAACACAGCGACACCTCAAATTTAACAGTCGCTGGTCAACTTGAGTTACGAATCTGGCCGAATGCAAAGTAAGCGTTGTCTTGTGTTTTCTGTTGAGTCCATTTGAGATTATCCTGTAGTAAAGTACATGTCTACAGTAAGATTTTCACAAAATTCTATGTTTAATTTAACTCGTTGCTAATTCCCTAAAGTTGCAATGAGGTAAAGTAGATAAATGTGAGTAAATATTTATATAGATATGAGTAAAACAAGTAGGTAGACATGAGTCTAAAAACCATCATTGCAACGAGGTAGCAATGGCTTTTGACCATCTGTAAGGGCTCACAATCTAATACTGAGCACTCATGAAAGTTTCATCTCAAAAGTCAGAAAATATTGTCTAAAATATTGTGCACAGCACACAAGAAGTTGGTTTGTTTGCACATTTTTAAATGCTGTGTGTGGGTATGCGCCATGCACTTCGAGTCGATTGTGGGCAGTCCCATGTGATAACTAAGTTTTAACTTCCTAGTGCACTATGCTTTTGCTTGTACTTATTGCTAAGTCAATTGTGGGTAGACCTTTAAAGCACTTCTGACGTATATTGGGAGCTTTTGCTAGTGTGATTAATAGTGCTTGTGCCAGTTTTTTCATGCTTATGATTGGTGGTAGACTAGATGCTAGTATTTGCATGCATACACTTTATTAAGGGGTGATTAAGTATTATTATAAGTATTATAAGTATATATTATATATTATATTTATTAAATATTATATATAGTATATTATAAGTATAAGTATTATATTAAGTAAGGGGTGATTTTGTCAGATGCAGATGAAATTTCATAATGGTGTATTTGGAGAAGAGACTCAGAGATTATTTTATAGTTTTTAGTGTATGTTAGACTCCGGAGATATAGAACCACATTGTACGATCAATAAGAGATATTCTCAAAGAATAAGTAAATGGAGTTACATGAGAAAGATGATTCAAGTTGATGGATTTGGCTTGCTGTGATTACTGATTAGTGATTAGTGATTTACATACAACATGTGACTTTACTTGTGCATTGAGAACATTACTACAAAATCTAAATTTCAGTCTGGAGGTACAATTTGCTTTAAGGAATCAGGCACCGGTGCAGAAAAGATATTACTATCAGTATGTACCCTAGATTTGCATTTTTTTTTTTTTTTTTTGTAATATGCCTTGCTGACATTTCATATATTTCTTGTATTTTTGCTGTGTATTTTAACTCTGCTAGACAAATTGAAATGCATTGCGTGGTTGCGACACTGAATTTGGTGTTTGTCTAGTCCACGTTGCCAACTTCCCACGTCTGCATTTTCAGAAAAACCAGTTGCTGTTGACAAAAAGTCTGATGCTGACTCTGTTGCTAAAGAGAAGGAATCTCCAAATGAAGATCTCCCCAACGAAAAACTTGTATTCGATGACCAAGCTGAGAATCAAGGCCCTTCCAAGAACAATGGAGAATTGGCTGCCGATAAAGAACCCACAGCTAATGATGCTACTCCAGACAATTTAAACATCGTTAACAAACCAGAAGCCACTAACTTGCCAGCCGAAGATAATTCAGAAGTAACCAATATTGCTTTGCCTGTGCAAGCTGATGAAAATGCTGAAGAGAAGAGAACTATTTTGGAAAAAGAATCCAACAAAAAATTGGATCATAACAGAGCTTTAGAGAAAGAAAGTGCTGTCAAAGCAAGCCCATTGGCAGAGGAAGCCGCAAAGGTTCAAGATGATGCTGAGAAGGAACCGGCCGGTGAACGAATGGTAGAGATGTCAGCGAGTCCATTGCTTGATGACCCAATGGTGGTAAGCCCTGTCCCTATGACAGAGGCTATGGTGTCAGGAACCCCTGAACTTGAAGATCTGATCGGCACAAAGGTGCCAATGGGGATGGAGGAGGAGATGCAGGTAGATTTGGCCGCTAGGGAGGAAACCAAGATGGAGGTTGATGAATCGATGGATATGGACACCAACTAGTAGTATTGATTTATAAGTATTGTTTATTAGGACTATGGTACACTGCCAAGACTGTGGTAATTTTCTTTGTGGAATGGAGCGGGAGCTTAAAGTGACGCAATAATTTTTTTCTCCTTCAAATTTTGAAATTTATTATCACGCAAAATGGTGGTTCACTCAAAACATGGTTCAGACCGACGTTTCCCTTTTTTTTACTTTTTTCATTGCCTCAATGCAATTTTTGTCAATCCATGTTTTTCTCTGAGAAACAAGTCAGTGACGATGGTGATTCCAAGTTGAAGTACAGGGCTTCAGTACTCTACAAGTACATAGTGAAATTAATGTTGTCATCCAAGACTTTTTAGACTTAGTGATCGCTACATCACATGATGACAGTGAACATGTAGTTGAGAGAGAATAATAGGGATATATGTGCTAAAATCCACAATCCATCAAGCACCAAAATAAGATTTTTTTGTTATTTTTGTTGATCTGTGCCCTGCTTTATGAAAAAAATAGCTGAGCCTTGTGAAATTTAATTTGCACATACTATCAAACCATCTCTCGACTAAACTTTTTTTCCATGTGTAAAATACTTTAAATTAAAGGCAAGATATTAGTAGTATCTTCATATTCAAATCGTGCCTCGAGTTTTTATTTTAAATTTCCACAAATTGTGTGGTGTAGACTTTCCTTTCTCTAGTATCCTTATCCAAATGGTGTGTAGGATACTGGCACTGTCTCTTTAAAATACTACAATCATAAAGCTTATATCTTAGAGGTTTCGTTTCTAATGTTTACCTGTCCTTGCAACAATTTCTAAATAATCAAACTAAAATCGTAGTCACTGTCATTTAAAGTGTAAGGGAATTTCATTGAAATATTTCTTGCACAACTCACATTTGAGACAGGTTTACTCTCAATTATTTTTTATTAATGCTAATCTCAAAGATAGCTACAAGTGTATCGATATTTTGATTTTGAATTATTTAATTTTAGAGGTTTGCTAAGTCGGACAGCGTAATGGGGTGACCACAACCGTTAAAAGTTTGTTTGCTAAGGTAATTTTTCATTAAAAGGTTCCGGCAATTAGGAGGTCCAGGGCTTCTATCTAGGTTCTGTCGCACATTTTTCCAGTCTGACTCCCTTTCCATCCTTCCCTTGCCAGCAGAATTACCAGAAAAACAAGACCCATGCAAAAACCTAATAAAATATAGTTTATAGTTGTAGGCATTGTCAGAAGGCCATCATCAATTTTAAACTTTCTGATGAGCAAACGAGCAGGTAACACTTGGTTCCGAGTGTTGACCATTCTTTTAAACAAACCTATGCAATTAAATAATTTTGACCAAAAATATTGATATATGTATATCGATCATGGAGGTTAGCATTCATAAATATTAATTGAGTGTAAACAAGTCTCAGAAGCCAGTACTTTGCGAAAAATGACAAAATTAAATTTCTTAACACTCGAACCTCGCATCTCGAAGACAATTTAAAATGCAAAATCTGCATTTTTTTCCTTATTATTTGTTAGTTATTTTCTTTCTCTCATTCTTTTCTTTATTTCATTTGCATTGAAGATCTTCCATTTCTTATTAACTCGAAACTGCAGTCACAGCGCATTGATAAGACGAAACGCAGTTCGCAGTAAGGCACTCCAACAATGCTTTATCTTTCCCGCTGTTTCTGAAATGCCCGCCATATGCAACACCGGAGGCTAGTGAGTCAGGATACGTCATCCGCAGCCCGCAATCTTCATTCCGTTGCATTTCTGTTCACTGCACGACAAAGAATGGTGAGGAATACACTCTGGTTTCTGGTACTTACACTTTATTTTGTATCAAATACATAGCGCCGAAAACGATATTAATATCATTGTTATTGTTTGCAGGCCCCTTACACAGAAGACCAGTTGGCAGGTGAGAAAAGTGATTTTCTAAGCAGGTCAAGTACAGCATTACGCGCCAGCTGGGCACGCCCATATTACAAACTTTACCATATTTGGGCTTGAATTGAAAGTAAAATAACAAGTTTCTTAGATATATTTTCTAGTTTGAGACATTGTATCTAGTGTTGTGGTGATCCAGTAGTCTTCATCTCCTCTGGCCTAAGCACCTGTGCGTTTAAGAGGTTACGTAGTAGGTTTGAAATCGAGTAACTCGCTTCCAAAGTGTCAGAATGTACGGGTATGAGCCATCTAGTAAAAAAATGGATTCGATAGAAGGTTTGTTTAAAAATGAAGTAGTTGCCAGTTCTGCACAGCTAATGCGAATGGTACTCATCAAGCAACTGGTTGTTAGTTAGGTCCACGCCCAAGTTCAACACTCGTGTCCGATTTTGATTCCAGAGTTCCAAGAAGCCTTCCAGCTTTTCGACTCACGTGGCGATGGAAAAATTCACGTCTCTCAGATCGGTGATGCATTGAGGGCTCTGGGCCAGAACCCCACTGAGTCGGATGTTAAAAAGTTCACCCATCAGCACAAACCTGGTAAGAAAACATACAAATTTCTATCTTGTTAAAAATATCTAGAGCTACAAGTACTTTTTTTGTAATTTTATTAAATTCTTCTCCACTTCGAGGTCGCAGATTGGTTTTTATGGTAGTTTTGGGTTCCTCTCTTGATTTTGGAGCTGTTGGACTTAGCACACCTCTATTTTTTTCTGATTTGTTACTGTAATGTGATTTTGAAAATTGTCAGAGTTGCACTTTTGCAGGTTTGCGGCAAAGTCCGTATATAGGGTTTAGAGTTGCGCCCATCTGTCAAAATTCCAAAATGGCGTCGGGGAGTTTGGGGGGGAATCTTTGTGAATTGAGTGTGGATGTGGGTTTATTTTGGGTTTCATGTTCTTTTTATCTTTCAACGTTGCATCTTGCGTTCCGTAGTTGAAAAGTTTGTTTTCGTCACAAATTGGGTCATATTGGGTCAGTTTCTGTGGCAACAATGGACGTAAGCAGTGTTTACCGAATTCACCTGCAATTGGGCTCTTAGATGGCTCTCGTTTTAGATCTCCACTGTGATAAATAAAATGTGCAGCAACTTAAGGTTGCAGTAAGCATCTTGCACATCTATTGTTTTAGGCAGCAAACTCAGCAAGACAAAATAAAATATGTACATACAAACACTGAAATCTTTCAATATGACATGCCCAAGTAGCTCATGTTTAGAGCAACACCTGCGAGTGGTGGAGATAGGGGTTCAAGACCCCTGTTAAATATTCATTTTTGAGAGGTTATTAGAGTTTCTGATAAAAAAAAATTTGCATAGCTTGCTTTTGGAGTGTAAAAGACTGCCTGAGAAGGAAACAAATTGACTGCCGCTTAAAAGACTTTCATTTAAACTTATATACTCTCAGCTGATTGAACTGGTGGCATTCTATCAAATTTAAAAAACTGATGAACTGAATAACTGATGAGTTATTACTTTTATGGGATTTGAGCTTGTCATGTTGAAAACAAAAATTTACACTTAAAATATAATGTCAAAAATATGTACATAGGTATATTTGTTTAGGGTTGGTTTATGATGTTGGTATTTTTGGCCTAAAGAGAATAATAAATTAAAACCTTGCGATTAGCATGGATCTATTTAATTTATACAATGACAAGCTCAAATGATGACAATGATCAATGTAAAGGCAATGGCATGCAAATAATAAAAAATATAATTTTCTAATATTCCGTATGGAAAACCATTTTATGATTTAATAAACCTAGGGCAATAATTTGAATGTAATATTGATCGTCTTATCCGCTGAATCGTGTTGCAGACGAGCGAGTCAGCTTCGAAGTGTTTCTTCCAATCTACCAAGCAATCTCAAAGGGTCGAAGCTCAGACACCGCAGATGACTTCATCGAGGGCCTGCGTCACTTTGACAAGGATGGCAACGGTTTCATCTCGTCTGCAGAGCTGAGGCATCTGCTCTCTACTTTAGGTAAGTTTTCAGTCACTTGACTTCAAATTGTTGGTACTGTTTTAAAACTAGTTACTTTTCTAATATTTGGACCTCTGGAAATAGACATATCTGCTATGTTAGCAAGCTGTTAACCAAATCATCAGCTTAGATTTTTCTGTCCGCAGTTTTCTAGTGTTGACACTGGGTCACACTTAAGGAATCTGTCCACAGAGTAATTTAATTAATTAATTTAAATAGATTTGTTAACTAAACAAGACTTAACACTTTAAAGTCTTAATAATCAAGTTTTAACTATTCTCTGATACACCAGGGGTTCACATACTGTGTTGACGGATAGAGAACAATTTTTTTTTTTTCTTTTAAACAAACAGACATTCTTAACTACTGTATCGACATAGTGTTAAAAGTGTAACAAGTGCAGAGCTGACAAACAAATCTTATGTAGACATCTAATTGTCAGCAAAATTATCAGTCCTGCTGGCACATTTTGAATGGCTTCTTGCAATCAGCTGTCAGTATTAATCTTTCCTTGTCTGACGTTTGATGTTTTTCCCCAGGAGAAAAGCTGAGTGACGAAGAAGTTGAGCAGTTGCTAGCCGGGCAAGAAGACTCGCAAGGAAACATCAACTACGAGGAGTTTGTTCGCCTAGTTATGTCTGGATAGATCAGTTGGCCTGCCTTACCCAGTATTTTTTATTTACTTTAAAAATAAAACAATTAACTAGATACATTTTTTGGGAAATAATTTATACTAATCACCAGCAATTAAATATATATGTATCTTTGTGCATAATGTTGAGCGTTAGGTACACATTTTTCATGTCTTTTATATATATCCTGAAGATCTTTATCTTGCCCATAAAGAGGGTGTCTTGTTTGTTTTCGGCAACATTCCTGGTAGTCGATGTAAAATTTTAACGCCAAACACAAACCACAATCGCAACTAGTAAACTGACTAGTTTTTATTTCATTTTATAAGGAATTGAAAAAATTATTATCATAGATTAAGTTCTTGTATACTAATTCATTTTTTTTTAATAAACCCCTCTTTGTGATAACAATTCATGACATGTGTTTTTATTCTGTGCTTTATGTGTTTGTCAAAAGCTGGCAAAAGTTCTCAAAGATTCCTACCATGTTAATAAAAGTGGAAAATAGTAGCGAAAAAAAAAAATTTGGTAAGTACGAAAAGAGTTATGAATATAGTGTTCAATCGTATTCCAAAATTATGATTTGTATATCATCATTGATATTGTGTCAATATCTTTGCACTACTATTACCATGGATGGTGAAGTGATAGCACTAATGTTACATTTTCTGTAAAGTGTCCAAACTGTGGTCTGACGGTGCTTGGTACCTAGTAACTGTCCATCCTCGAGGTATCAACGCAACATGCGCTTCATTTGTTGATATTTGTATTCACAAACCGGCAAACGCTAGAAATCTGCAAGTTATACTAAACTTTGGAAATTTCCCAAACACCAACATGTATAAAGTACAAGAAACAAGGGAAACTTTAACTTAGAACTAGAGAATTTGATGCAATTGAAAGACCAGGCGAAACAGACAGGTTTGAGATTTTATAACATGCTACCAGATAATTTAAAAAAGATGTCATTTTCAATCTACAAGACGAAATTAAGGACGTTACTAATGAGTAACGTCCTAACTAATGAGTACTAATGAATTTAAATAGCATTGACGAGTTTATAACACATTAGTATCTGATCTATGTCACTCTGTGTAAATGTACAGGAAGCGAACTGCAAAAAAGTAACGAAGAGTTTTTAATCAATCAAAAATTGCACAGATTGTAATTGTATTGTAAGGTTTGACCTGTGGTTTGACTGTCTTCATAACATGTACATGTTTTATAATTGACAATAAATAAATAAACTAAAAATAAAGAAATAATTCTCTATGTACTCCACTACCGGTATAGAAATTAAGACTCAAAGACTAACTAATACTATAAATCCAATGGTATTTTCAGCGTAAGTCACTGTGTCAGTCAATCCAGTTTTATTTTGAATTTTCTGCGCTTGAGTTCCAGTTTCTCCCGCTAGCCCCTCAACGCGTGGTGGCGATTCACAGCAAGAGTATCTTTTGCAAGAGTGGTCGCTGAGCGCAAACGCCATTTTACGTCTGGCATCTAGAAAAGACCGACAGCGTGCTGGCCTGGTGCAACATTTCCTTTTTTTGTAGTTTCTCCACTAGGTAAGCGAAACTCCGGTTAACATGAATTAATATATGTATTTAGCGTTTGTTATCTTTATTATAAAATAGGCTTTTAACTCGATCAAACTTTAATTTAATTGTAATCGTTTTTGAAAGACTTGATGTTATGTTTTGCATTGAATGCCTACTAATCTGCAAGGGCCTCGACTAATATTTTATTAGGTTAATAACAATTTTGATGCCTTGTCTGTCATGATCCTTCTGCCCGCTGGTTGTTTATCGCGTTCACCTTTTATCTTTCTCGATCGACCCTCAGTCTACCTCTTTATCTTGCCAGTCAATCAATGGCTATACGTGTCCCAATTGGGTGGCTATTTTGGTATTACAGTTAATCATATGTAAAATTTTAAGTTTGGTGGACCAGGGTGTTTTTCAAGTCGTAGCCTAGTCTTAAAAGAATACTTTGTTTAGTCTGAAATGTGTGTCATATAGAATTAGTATACATACCTAGTTGAAATAAATACAAGAGTAAAATAAATGGCAACACCGGTTTGTAGGAGTGAGGTTCACCACAACTTCCCTGATAAGATT
Source organism: Protonemura montana (assembly GCA_947568835.1). Classification (NCBI taxonomy): domain Eukaryota; kingdom Metazoa; phylum Arthropoda; class Insecta; order Plecoptera; family Nemouridae; genus Protonemura; species Protonemura montana. Next base: position 9,328,805 of record OX387608.1, read on the forward strand.
TATATGTGAAGCAATGGAGGTCTTAGAAAATTAGTAAGTAACAATAGGGATGTATTTCAACTTTTTGAAAGCATTCAATATGGTGAACCATAACACGCTGCTTCAAAAGCTAAAAATGCTAGGCATTGCAGGTGTCGCAAACAACTGGGTAAAATCCTATCTATCCTACTCGCAAACAACTGGGTAAAATCTAACCTATCCTACCCAGGTCATAAGCCTAAAAAGCAAAGGCCAGAAGTACGTTTCCTTGGAAACACATCTACCCATCGGACTGCCACAAGGGTCGGTCATTTCCCCACTCTTATTCATTTTATTTACAAATGATCTACCTGCCTCGGTTCAGGAAAGAAAATTAACGCTATTAGCTGACAAGATACAACCAATCTCTTCTTTGTTGGACCCAATGATTTAATTCCTCAAGCTAATTTTGTGGTAAAGGGAATGGATGGTGCCTTGGAAACTGACATTTTATGAATAAAACTAAAATCGCATTAATGCGCTTTATTCTGAAATCTAGAGCCTAAAATACAAATCTGCTTAGTTTTGCAGTGGGCTGAAGGTGGGCCACAAGTAATAATGCTTATTCTCGATACTAGGTTTAAAGATTCCTTTTATAATTGTTTGTGCATTCTCTTCTAGACCGTTACCGGACCATGTCTGAGGGGGGTCGAGCCAAAGGCAGGGCCCGTGGCCGTGCTAAGGCCCAAACTGGCGAGGGCCCTCGTCCAGGCCAGCATGGTCCCGGACCAGCCCCGCAAGCAGCACCGCCTGCAAGGTGGCCAGGAGCACCTGGGGCACAGGCTGGTCCTCCCGCTGCTGCAAGAGGTGCCGCTCCACCGGGTTTTGACAGGGTGAGTCGCTGTTTTGTAGATGCACAGGCCGGTCTGATTTTTCCTAACCTGTCAGTTTTGCAGAGGCTGGCTAAGTTAGGTTCAGTTGAAGGGATTCAATTACAAGTAGCTCGATTTGCTAAGTTTGATCTTAACTGTGTTTCTAGTAATACATGTCTCTGCCATGGGCACTTAATGAATTACTCTTGGGATTTTTTTTTATGTAATGACCATTCTTTCAAGCTTGGTGCTGTATGAAATATTTCAGTTTGTGTTGTTAACTGAGACCATTATTTAGGTTGCTATAAGAACCTACCTACTCTATGCATAGATACACTAGATAGTCTGTTTTCATTTTCCTTGAAGAGTTTACCTGTTGAATGACCTGTATAATAAGAGTAAAAGGACGTAATACAATTGTCCATTGGGTAACTTGGTAAATGTCTACAGCAAGGTCAGTTATCAGTATTTGTAAGGGTGTAATTAGTAAGCTTTAATGAAAGCTACAATTAGTTCTGGTTTTACCTACACCCTTTTAGTTTGATCTCATAGTATCATCTACTCATTACCATAAAGCTACCACTTGTGAGAGAGCTCTTTCTGCTTAGGGAACAACTTTAGGAAGATGTTGGCTCCACCGAAATAGCCTGTTTAGTTCGAGTCCGTCTGATGTGGTGCTCCTCAAAGACTCTTGTGCATCTTATTCTTACAAATGGCCTTGCATTTTACCCAGTAAAAAATGGGGATATTTATCTGAGTTGCCAGCACAGCTTTACCGGTTCTGCCAAGGCGTTAGGGAATGCACCCTGTACGCAAGTTGACCTCTCATTTTCTGGTGTGTGTTTACTAGTAAACTGCTTTTCCTGATCAAAGCTATTAGGATTCCAGTGATAGGCGCCTGATGCTATTTTGTGCCAAACGATTGATATCCGGTCCGCCATGCTTTAAACTGCTCTGGACTTTTCGGGTCGCATACCAAGGGTTAGGCAGTCGCCAGTCACTGGATTCCCATCCCATTAGAACCTTGTTGAGTGGTTCGCGCCGCTCTATTTGCACTCGACCTTTTCAGCTTGCTCTCGAGCGGCTGTTTATGTCTAGCGATTTATGACAATCCTTGTTGTTGCGTCATGTGTGGCACAAAAGAACTTGACTTGCGAGCGGTAGGGCAAGCAACTCATACCATGGGCGTAAAGCACAGGCGTTGTTGTCTTCCTGTAGCCGCCTAGTTTCCTCTCTGCCCAGTTTGACTTCCGTCGGCAATTTTGTCGCTGTTACCCAATGCCAGATCCGCAGTCTTGCTGCAGCTTTATATTCTTTCCATCGGCATCTTTTCATCAGCAATATCGGCGCTGATCCATTTTCATAAGTTTGATATTCTCTTGTGGCATCGCCATGAAACTCAGCCCGCACTATTCGAAAGACTAGCACGGAAGTGTTGTGTTGTTTTACCTAAAATCCCCGCTTCCACTTAAATGCGAGCATGTTCGTTCTGGATTGCCGACTCTGCCGGGCTACTTTCCTGTCCTTCGGACATCGATTTCGATATATTTAGTTCATTTGTGATCACCATTTCACTTAGCCGGCGGAAATTTATGTCGTTTACTCGCTGCTAGTTGAGATAATATGGTCGCAACTCAACTTCTAGAGCTCCTATATCACAGCTTTTGGTGTCCTGCTTTATGGTTATTCATGCCTTTCGGTGCGCTATGATCTTTTAAGTTGCTGATGGTGTTTTGCGTCTCCAATTTCTCCACCGAGCATTCATTAACCTTGGAGCGGGCCTAGCTTGACCGGCGCCGACGGGACCTTTTCATACCGACTAAACAGAAGGGACATGGTCTGGGTGTAGACCCTTTTCGTCTTTCTTCGGCGCTGATCTTCTCGAGCATTGTGGAACGCGGTCTACCTGTTAAAAGGTTATGCGCGATGGTCATTCACGAGATCCTGTTATATTTTGTCTAGGCAACTAAATCTTAGCGAGACTATCTTTGTGAGAAAGTGTATCACTCTTGAAGCACTATTCACTCTAGGGTGGCGCTTAACATCGTGTTTGCCGCTGGTGACTACGCTGCGGATGAAATTAAGTTTAATTCTAGATGGAAGAAAAACTATTTGAACTGGGTTTTGAATGCTAAGTAAAGGGCTACTAAATTTCCCGACGTTTCGCAACATATACTAGTTACTTCTTCAGAGGTTTGAGCAGTCCTTAATCTTAGCTAATCTAATATAATATCCATATAATATAGCGGACTATATTATTATATATTATTGTTATTATATATATATAGATTATAAAGATTATTATATATAATATAATCTATCTAATCTTATTTTAGTAGCCCTTTACTTAGCATTCAAAACCCAGTTCAAATAGTTTTTCTTAAAACTTGTGCTAAGGATAAATCAAGTAGACGTGAGTCTAAAAGCAATCACAATTCTAGATGTCTTTGTATTGACATCCCCGGGGCACCAGACGGGCAATGCTTTTATTGATCGTGTCGGGTGATGTACCGAGCTGGTTATTTGTGCCAATTTGTGTGGCAGACAGGACACTAGAAGTAAACAGGTAGCACTGATACCGGCGGCCCCATTCTCACCCCATCGAGGGTCAGGTTTGGCGGAGTATCTATAAGCTCAAAAAAGATGATCCTTCAGTTGTAATATTGCTTAAAAATCAAATTGGGCATAATTTTGTCAAATTATTTTTTTTCCATCCAGTCTCAATGTAGCTTGCATTGTCCTTGTCGCGAGCCTCCCCTAGAGAAGAGTTATACGTGTATTAACTAGCTAATCGGCTGCTACTAGAGCGAACCGATTCATAAGGAATGCGCTCTGGTCCGGTAACTAATTACACCGCGATCAATTATTTAATCTCCGTGCGTCCTCACAGGCCGCTGCCCCTGCTGCTCAGCAGCGTCAACAACCGCCTCAGCAGCGTCAACAGCAACCGCCTCAGCAGCAACCGCCTCAGCAGCAACCGCCTCAGCAGCAACAATCTGCAGCCGGTAGACAGCCTCAGCTCGAGGCAGGCATGTCGGCCATGGCCGTCAAGGGTGAGTCACTTAAGAGTGTTATGCATGGAACGTCGCATAAAAACGTGACGGGTCTTTAGGCAACTACTAGCATGTGGCCGAGACTAGCAGCGATACACTATGGCCAAATAAGGCTAAGCTCACGCGGCGACCACCGCGATAGTTAGTATTGGGCGGCGTGTAGTTAGGATCAAAGAAATATGTTGGGATGCGGCGCCGCTGCTATTTCATTGCGTAGAGGTGGGTCGGTGTGCAGCGACTCGGTGTGGCCGCACATCTGACATGACAGTTTCAATATTGAATTGAATCCTCGCCGCACTTCACTAACAAGTTCCATTTCCCCAAAGCCACACGACATTAGAGATGGATGCCTACTAAATTCTTTTAATCCAGCTAGAACATGTCCCAAATCAACAATTCTTCTTCCGGAGATTGCTGTTTTTTTCGAGGGTTCATTGCTCTCGATACACAGATCGTGATCATCCCCAACGGGGTCTGAATCCGAGCGAGTAGGCGAATGCGGAGCTGATGCTGAATCATCCAGAAAAGCTAGGCCACTGATGTTCAAATAATCACCGACATCCTCCTCCTCCTGTAAGGTGCCAACCGTAGGATTGTCCGCGTTGTCAAAGGACCTTAAAAGAACAGTGGTTTACAAATTTGAATTATGCTCAAGCTAAGAAAACGATCAAAGTGTTTATTTTGGGTGCAGTAGGTAACGATTAGAGATAGGATAGTTATGCAATTGCATGTTTTGATTTATGCATCAAATCCCATGCAAAAACGTGGATATATCCATTTCATCACTCCCTGGTTCTAAAAATACTGCTTTTACTTTGCATGTTTTGCATATTTGGGCACTTTTTCTGAAAATTGCATATTTTGGGGTTTTTTTTTCATGTTTTTGCATGTTTTGGCCTTTTTACCAAATCTTCTGAATATTCTCTCGTTTTTTTTCAAATTATGTGTACAAAAAATTATTTCACACTACCCCGTAAAAATTCAAAAGGAAATTGAAATTTTCAATCTTCAAATTTGAAATAGTTTTGGACAATTTCACTAAGGCCTATTTCTCTTCATGACATGCTATGACATTTTTTGGTTTTCAAATCTATTTGTTATGGGCGTTGGGAAGGATGGCGGGGGGGGGGGGGGGGGGGGGGGGGGGCTTGTCAAGTATAGCAACTGGTGAATAGGTAATTACCTGGGAATACCTAGTTTCCAACCCTCTCAACCCCTTCTATGAATGAAATGTTATCTTATCTCCTATTTAGAGGAATTTTGTTATTGCAGAAGTTGAGTCTTATGTGGAAGGGAAGTGGGTAGGTCTTTCCAAATTTAACCCAGGTTCATTACCTGCAGTGCAGCTCCATGTAGTTACTACCTGGAATTCTGTGATTATCCCATCCCCTCAACCCCTTCTAGCAATGAACTCATCGGCTCATTTCAGTGACTCCACTCATTGTGCATTGATTCTTGCAAGAGCCATGCCAAAGTAGCACTGGACTATGTACTGAATAAGAATATTTCTTACAAGCTATTGTGAAAAGTGCAGAAAATTATGGCAGGAGACACATATGATTTTGGAGAAGATGGTTTGTCCCCCTCTAAAATGTGTAATTTAAAATATGCCCCAGTGACGTCGTGTGATGTTGAAAGATCGTTCTCCTCATATAAAAACATTCTATCAGATAGGCGGCATCGGTTAACACCGCTGAATATTGAAATGATTTTAGTTAGCCATTGTGCTAATGATGATCATGCTACACGATGATAAAATTATAGAAATTTGTGTTTTTTACCCGCTAATCCACTTTATACCTGATTTTTTAAGATTTTACATGTTTTGCATATTTTTCCATTTTTTCTTGCATGTTTTGAGGTTTTATTTTGCATAACTATCCTATCGCTAGTAATGATAATCATTGGTTTAATCCATACGGTTTAGCCCTTATCCTTTATTATTTACGTTATCCCAATAGAAACATGTATACTAATAAAAGCAACAAACTATTAGTTCATCTCACCTTTGCATTTGACGCCAGACCCGCAAACCGTTTCCTTTGATCTTTTTCCGTCTTGTAGACACTGTGAGTCGCCTGTAAGACCTGTCTGAGCTACTAGTAGCCATGTTCACTTACTTATAGTAATAAGTACTTAGAACAACTTACTCACTTACTACACTTCACACCATAACGCATACAACGATCATAACATTTGCAGGTTCACCTATACGCCACAGCACGATTTACACGTTAGATGACTGATCTCGTCGAGCTTCAGAAACCTTCTAATATTTTTTTGGAAATATTACTCAGGCTGTTATCAGTGATGTAGTGGTCCTTGCGCACAAGTGCACGCGCGTTGACCAACGACTATTTTTATTTATTACCGTACCACCACTTTGAAATCTCGGAGGAGCGCGGGAGAACGTAGGGATTCGCCGTAATCAATTCATAATTAATTGAAATGCTCTAGACACTCGTTATTTGGAAGATGAAAATATCTAATTTTATGCCTACGTTCCTTGTAATCCCTACAACCTACCACGAATGCCATTGCATACGTATATGCGGACTGCATCACTGTCGGCGTCGCGACAAAGGGTTTGTAGTCTGTGGCATAGCATAGCAACTGTTGGGCTAACAACATGACAAGCGTACTTAGACGTAAACCAAGAATAAATTCCAGTCCATTCGGGGCAGAGGCGGCAGTTGAAATAGAATTTATTTCATTGATTGAAAACGAACTACAGCAAGGATGAAGATCAGAATTACTTTGTTGCAAACCAGCTACATAAACATCAGAACCGAAAATTCAGTAGAAAATCCACACGCTCACTTGCAATCTGTTAGGGAATTAATATCTTTTAAAAATGCAATTTCTTATTTTGATTTCAATGTGCATCCTATAAATTTCAATTTCCAGACAGCCAATCATACAAACCAATATATCGTACACAGACTTGTATCATTCTGCCGATCTGCATAAATGGTCTATGTTGGTGTTGACATACATTTGTTTACGTCGATCATTATAAATTTCAGCTGCACAACACACTCTTACTCGCACTATAATACAATACATTTGAAAATAGTTTTCAATGTTTTATTACCCCCCCCCCCCCCCCGGCTAGGGGTGGGTTGAAATGGTAGGGCTGAGCGAAGCAGAGCGATCTCGGTGATGTGTCAGTCAAGACAGAGAGAGAATATCTCGCTAATAACCTAGAGAGAGTGCGGAGATCGGCCTGCGATGCTAGCGAATTCTTTCAGGATAACCTTGAACTACTATGAACTACTAAAGCCAAAAATCTGCTCAAAAATACTGATTTTAGAGGCTGCGGAAATTCGTTTTTCCGTCGGATCTATAACAGATAAATCTACGGGGAAAAATGTTTCTTGCAGCTGAAAGACTAGCGAATCCTGGACGTTTCTCACTTTTTTTATAACACGTTTCAAAATTATTTGAGCATTCAGTCAAAAACACACATTTTTAACGCAAAAATTTGTCATTTTGACAGCAAAAAATAAAAAATCGCGTAAACGTCCAGGTTTCGTTAATCTTTGATCTTGAGAATGCAAAAAACCCCAAAGCTCTAAGTTTGTTATTTTTCAAACGAGAGCGAATTTCGCACACCCCTTCGAAAAGCCTCCATGCCAAGCACTCTTAACATTTGATGTGTTATTTATTTACCTGTTGGTTGCCAGCGGTGAGAAGGGGTTAGGGGAAACATGACTATTTTTGTTTTTCGTTACCGAATTTTTTAAGCTTGTTAGAAGGGCTGCAGTACAGAAAGTTTGCTATATGAGAGATGAAATCACTCGCAAACATCATGTAGGAAATTGCCAACTGATTCATCTTCGAAACGATGTTCCGCGCCTTTTTATGCCACCTCAGCTTCTTATCTAGAGTTGAAATGAGGATGACAATGCCCCGTAGGTTTCCCCCCTTACAACAAAGGAATAGGTAGGTTTCAAACACAGGTACTTGTCGATAAGCCGAGATCTAAGAAAACGATGGGACGGACTCAACCTCGCTGTCGGATTTTCCGTGAATTTGTGTTTATTTTTAACCCGGTTGCCATTCAATTCTGCTGCCTCCCTCCGCCTGGTGTTTTGTTCTCTAGCATGCCTCTCTCTGCCTCTCTTCTCAAGACAAGCAGATGCCAGTAAAGGCCCTACGATCTGTTGCTTGGAGTTGGGGCCTGGTAATTGACTACAGCTGCACCCGGCAACCCGCTGTTAATCACTTCGTTGTGTGGGAATATGAGCAGAAACTCGCCTATTTTGCTGTAGACTTTGTGACATTTTTATCGCTTTCCACTTGTTTACGGTTGCGGGTTTTTTCATGGGGGGCGGCGGTTTCGATGGGCATCACAGGCCCAGATAAAATCTTCACAGCGAGCTAGTGGGTATCCACATCCTTGGGGTAGCTACGTCGGTCCATTTTTGCAGGGTGGACGCCGTCCAGCCACACAATTATTTTCGAAATGCCTTTATTTTAATTATACCTTGTCAATGCGCTGTTCTTATTTATTCAGAGTGCAGACGATACATCATTTTATTCTGTACAAACCTGCTATTTATAAGTTTGATAGAATTTCTTTCGATCCCGTTGTTTCGGGCTAATGGTTTGGTGTAAGGTGTTAGCAAGATTGCCTAGCAATTCCTACCCCCAAATGCTCTTGCGAGCAGAGGTAAGCAACGTCAGTTGATCAATCTTTTCAACAATTTATTTCCGGGAAAGACTATGGCATTAGTAGACAAGTGTAAGTTGACCGAGGTAACCCACGCGCACAATCTTTCCGTGAATTGTCACTTCCTCTCCTTTGTCCTTCCGAAATGTGCCTTGTTATTTTAAAATCCCCGTCAGTCACTTGTACTGTTCGCCTCTCATTTCAAAAGAAATTTCCACAAATTGGAGGGTAATATAAGTATTTGGGCGCTCATATAGGATGGTTATGTCCTCTTCTGGTATGTCCCCCGTTTTAGTTACATAGAGTATTTTTGCCGACAATAAACCAAACTATCAACCAATGATTCCACTATTTACTTGCAGGAAGCAAGAAGAGCTACCCTCCCTCTCTCCCTCCCACACACACATATAAGATGATAGTTAAGCGTTCAACCTTTTTTTTTTTTTTTTTTAGAAATTAACTACTGAATCAGGCGCTACAGTTTTGTTGCCTTTTGCTTGTTACTGCCCCAGTAAACCTATCCGAGCAGAGATTTACTCTTTCCATGCTTCAGAGATTTATATATCGTTGAAAAGTTTTTAGGGATGAGCGTGCGTCTTTAAGCTAAACTGTTTTTTGTCATCCTCTATGCCAGGCTAGCAACAGATTCACATTAGAATGAAAAGCGCAAGGTTAACAATTTTAAAATCTTATCTTATGTAGCTTTATAACTAGAGGGATCCCATTGGAAATCACCTCAAGTCTGCATTCAGTATCTTATCCAATCGTACCAATTCATTGAAACTATGAAAGCGCTGTTTTTTGTTTTTATTCTATTCCATTAAAATCTGTTAGCTCAGAATATAAACATTAAAAAAAAATGAGATAACTGCTGAGAGGATGGACACTAACATGATTTGTAAAACTCTGCTAGTATTACGATCTTGTGGTTATCTAAAACTCTGCTAGTATTACGATCTTGTGGTTATCTATAACTTATGATAAATGATAGTGTTTTGGTGTTTATTGCTCAATTAGATAAGATGCATTTTATGTAGAATGAATGAAGCAATGTCTCTCCAGCAATCTGTTATTGGCTGCTTATAGTCTAGGAATATCGATGACAAAAAGGGGCGTATCCATACTCGGCATGCCGAAGTTTTTCATTATGTGCCTACATCATAAGTAACGCAACTAATGACACAAACCCAGACAAAAAATGTCCATCGGAAGACACCTAAAAAAATAACCAATGTCAAAATTTCTTGAAAAATGAACATTTCTTAAAAGAGTAAGAAGTAGGACATGTTTGGAGATGAAACTTCTAGTTTCCGCAAAAGCCTAGGCATAGATGCGTTCTACCGATAACGTTTTTAAAAACGTCTTTAAGTTTTTTGCTAGTCTATGGTATGAGCCAAAAAGTAGCTCAAAAAACCTAAAAAACTATATACCACTTTTCACTTAATGCCACTGGACCAAATATTGGCCAAATGGTATAAACCAGTTTGTAAAGATATATCAATTCATTGTCTACAAGATTGCAGATCTAACTTTTTGAATACGACCAGTGAACAACTGAGATTTTTGCTTTTCCCAACGAGAGGTAAACTCTTGGCGCACTCCCAGGTGTCGAAAGTAATATTCAAAGCTATTAGACGTTTTTTTTTACTTCAATTTTAAGTTTTATTTTTCTTATTATTTGTGATGATAGGTCCTGAAGACCTGTCACATCTAGTTAACTCACTCATGTATTTGTTTATTCACATATCTTTCAATTTTCATGAAATCACGTTTGCTTACCTTGTGCAGGTGGCAACGGAGGAGGTGAACACAGAGGAGATGCCATCGGCCGCGGAGCCAGTCGTGGCCGACGTGCTGTCGAAGTCTCTTTGGTGACGCGCCCGGAAAACGCCAACAGCAAGAAGGGTAGCTTCGGTCAAGCAGTGAAGCTCACTGCCAACTACTTCAGGCTGGAGAAGCACACCGATTGGTGTCTGTACCAGTACCGCGTGGACTTTGCACCCGAGGAGGACCACACAATGGTGCGCAAGGGGCTGTTAAAGCTTCACAAGGAAACGCTGGGTGGTTACATCTTCGACGGCACTGTCCTGTACACATCCCACCGGCTTCATCCGGAGGTAAGTTTGGTGTAAATGAGAATTGCTGGTAAACGAGGCTGACTGTAGCCAGAGATTTATCGTGTAACTGACTTTGTTGGAGACTTTACGTTGTCATCGTTTCAAGTGATGCCCGATGATGTAACCTACTTCGCTAGGGGGACTGCGTTCCTCCCCGCCGCTCTTGCGTTTTGCTCCCTGCGTGGAAGAGAGTGGCGGAAGGCTTTCGCAGAGTGGCCCAGTGTGCGCAAGATTATGAGAGCTGAGGGCAAGCAGTGCAGTGCAAGGTTCACACAACTGGAATTTTTTTTCTACATTTAAAACTGGGAGTACCTTAACATACCTATTGTAGGATTTGTGTTTATTACTTCTGGCACTCATTACATAGGACTAATAATAATCAGAGCAATGATAAACATTTACAAAATATCCCATTTAAAAACTGTCTGGTAGCATACATTGGCAGCACATAGCTACAAGCAATGCCAATAGCATACAGTCGTGTTAGCCTTACCTTCTCACAGCCTGGTGGACTTTGACTACATATTGCCACCTTTAGAATGCAAAATAATCTAGTCTTCATCAAGGAGTTTGAAAATTAACGAGGAAATTATGAAGGAACAATACATCTTGCATTTAAATTCTTTGTGAATTTATCAGTTTATTGACGTGAAATTAAATCTATCAAAAAATAATAACTTGAATACAAAACTAAAAGTCCCAGGGACTTCTGCTAAATACTTACCTTACACTAGCGGGTGCTAGCAATGGCCGCCAAAGAGAGGTTTGCAAGCTTCTGGGTGCATGCCAAAACTTGATAAAAGTTAAAAGTAACCCAAAATTTGTTAATTCGTACTTTAGTTGTTTAAAATTTTTCTTTTTAATTCAATATTTATTTTTACCGAAATCAGTAAATGTTTCTACCGAAGAAAAACATTATTTTGTTGCTTTTAAATTGGATGGCTAACAGTAGCATCATGGTATCATATTTTCTAGGTTGGTACAAGCACTCCAGAAAAGAGCAAACTCAAATTAATCCTAGTGTATATTGTTTGTTTTGGTAAATGTTGATACAATTGCTTGTGTTGGATCACGAGTGGTTGTTCACTTGAAAATGTGCCAAGTTTGGAATTTACGAATACAATCTAAAGGCCATGGCTCATTTAGCTGACATTGTGTTTTTTCCCAGCCGATGGAGCTGTTCTCTCAGCGCCGGTCTGACGAGACCAACATCCGGATCAGCATCCGTCTGGTGTCGGATCTGGCAGAGGGCGACGCTCACTACATCCAGGTGTTCAACATCTTGATGCGCATGAGTCTTGGCCATCTTAACCTCCAGCTGGTTGGGAGGAACTTCTTCGATGCGCTAGCCAAGGTAAGGCTTGTGGTTGCGTTGTCAGAAATGTCCAAATTAATGAAGCTTTGCCTTAAACTTATCGGTATCATACTTTTGCGGCTAGTAAAAAAATGTTCCCAGAGTAGCTAAGTAGTTTTAATTTTTTGGATACAATTTTGGAATAAATGGTATGGTTCGATAAGAAAATGTAACAAATCGAGGTGGTCCACTTGGGAATTGAGTTAACAAACCAAATCGAAACAGAATTGTTATTAATAAAAGTTACCTGGACCTGGCCACTCTAGCAATTAATTATGTTTAACTGTGAGACTTGTAAATCTTATAATTACCTCATATCTCCATTAACAACTGTAGAGTTTTGGCTATTGATCCTAGTGTGTTAGTAGTTAGTCGTTGATTAATTAGTAGTTGGTAGTTGGGTCATTCCATGTGTAATCACTCACCTCAAACTTTGACCGACCCAGATTTTGATGAAAATTGGTATACTTGTTAAGTTTGTTGACTTAGGGGCTATTTTTTAATTTTTTTTTTTTTGGTCCAACCGTTCGGATATTACAAGGGGGGGAAGTTGGGGTCATTTTGCCCCCCGGGCGTGTAGTGACCACCCTTTCTACGCAATATCTAGGGTTCTATGGGAGCTACAGAGCTGGGAAAAAAATCATCTGAAAGGTAATTTCATACCCTACCTGAATATGGAAACAAAAATGACGATATGTTAATACGAATTTAATTGTGATTTTACACATCTGCATTTTCCAAAATGACCATATCGCTGATGAGTCATTTTTGATTTGCCTGATTTTTTTTCTATATGTACAGAACATACATATGATCATGTGTTCCAAAAATCAAGATGGGTGTTCTACTACTTTCCAAGAAAAAAAAATGTTTTCTGCAAATTCATTCATAATATAAATTAATATGAACTGAATTTAAGACAACATTCAAGAAAATGATCATTACTTACAATCATAGCTACTATGAAGTACAAATTTGCATATCTTAAGAGAGATGTAGTTTACCTTATTGAGGTACATATTTTATAAGCCCTGCTGTTGCCCTGTTGGTGTCTGTAGCCGACAAAAAGTATGTTCGACCAGTTGCCGTGTTGGGGTCGGCCAGTGTTAAAACATCAGCAAAAGCTACAATTAGTTTGTCTTGTACACTGGGATAAAAATATGATGGAGCTGGTCCATGAGGGTGTAGAAAGTTGACTTGAAGTTCAAGAGACTGTGATGATTTTTCAAGAACACACGCTAGCCACCAGTCTTCGTTGTATGCTACAGTGATGAAACTGCCCACGTCTTTGAACTCAAACTCGGGTATTTCTGCTGCTGTTGCTTCCTCCTCTTCTTCTTCTTCTTCTTCTTCTCCTTCTTCATTTTTCTCAACAATCTTCACAATGTTGATTTCTTCAGAAAGAGAAAAGTGTTTCACATGTAAGGAAGTTAGCGATTTTGGGTAGAACGCATGAAAGCTTCTTGTGCCTACGATAGTTTTTAATTCTTTGAATCGTTCTTTAAGTTTGATGCCATTTGCTGTAATCTCTTCATTGGCTACAAACACAAAATTTACAGTCCACACATTTTCTGTTGCCCACCGGTAAAAGTCTATCGGCGTCATTATTTGGTCGGCATATGGTTTCTGTAAACTTGCCCGTGCTGCATTTCGTTTTACAGTCCCACCAACTCCATCGCATGGTCCTTTACCGTGGGATGTGGCAAAAAAATGCCACTCAGCAGTTAGTTCGAAGTCAACTTCATGATGGCACAAGTTGGAAAAATTCTTCTTATTCTTATATTGGGCTGCCGCTCCATCAGAAAAGTAAATTAAATGGGATACATCCGAAATGTTTTGTTTCAGGTGTCTTATCAGGTGCTTTTGGAAAGTGTGCACAGTAACGGTGTCATGAGTTAGCGAGTCAGAAATGACAACGTAACTTAAATGTTGTATGTCTCGATCTTCAGGCTTAAAGTAACACACAAATGGGTGAAGGGTGCATTGGCTGTTATTCCAATGGTAACCTTGTGCAGCATCCTGGAGCACAAAAGAATAATTCTCAGCGAAGTCGCCCACTACTAAAACTTCCCCTGGTTTAAGGTTGGCTTTCTTCTCCTGCATGAATGCCGCTTGCTGCCGTGCAATAAAATCATGATTTCTTAATAAAATGCATTTTTCAATAAAACAGTCAACAAACTCATCTGTAGGTTTCGTAATTGTCTCTAGGGTACATCTGTCTGTTGACAGCCACTGTTTATAAGTCACAGAGTCTATGAAATTTTCACTGAATGAGATTTCTAGCCATTCACGAAGTTCATCGGTTCCCGGACAATTGCCACACTTTCCTACAAAGCAGTTGAGAAGCGGGGGGTTGCACATGAGGCTGGCAAGGCAGTGTTGGTATGATTTGATGGTACCGTCTGAAAGCAAAGGCAGCTTTGCTCCCAAAGCCATCAACTTAACGTTTTGGTGTATCGTACAGACACAGACAGAATGTGTCCCAGCTGCTCCTGCCAGAACACAATGTTTGGGTCTGAGCTCTGCAAACTTCGAGAATCCAACCTTGATGTCAGGATATTTATCTTTGAAGCTGCGATACACTTCACTTAAGTTGCTTAACACTAGTCTCTTCTGGCGGTGAACTCGATTGTCACCCACTTTAACCGAGACAAAATCTTTTTTACCCGGCATGACACGGCTTACATCATCATTTTCATAAAACTCTTCAATCAGTTGAATGCAATCAGGGGAAAGAGTTTTTCCTGCTTTTTGATTTGCAGATGGCAGTATCCCTTGGGCCTTTACTAGTTGTTTGGTTTTACGTACCAAATGGTTAGATGCATTGAACTCTTGCATTATTCTCTTAATGCTCCAACTTTTTGGAAGCACAGATAAAATTGTTATTTTCTCGCTTCTGGTACTCGTCTTAAACTTTTCTTTCAGTTGTGCTATTATCTCTGACCCATCACGGATGCTGTCCTTGCACTCCTCTGAAGATGTCAAATCTTCTTTGCTGATTTCTTCATTACTGGGAGATACTAGTTCCAATCTCTTCTTTACACCTTGTGTTATTTCGCTGAACTTTCTTTTCGAATAAAACATAGATTTACCCTTTAGTTTGGTGGTATTAATAGGTGACACACCAAATGCAGCTAAAGACTGATTCACGGCATCTGCTTCACAGGGTATGTCCACGAAAGGTAGGTCAAGTTCAGTGGATTTAGTTGGCGTTAGAACAGAAACGGTTGTTAGTTCCTTCAGCCTGAGCGAGAGCAGCTTACGGCAAGTTGAGCATAATTTCTTTCCAGGGATGAGGTCGGCAATCTCCAAGTATTTCGTCCTGGATGCTGCATTAATTTCTCTTAACCCATTAACTTTCACTATTCCACAGTGAGCCTGAAACGGATCGCAGCATAACTTGTGGTGACAGCTATACAGACGAAGGAATTTCTTTTCATGTAAATGACACACGGTCTTCACATTATCACACTTAGTACGCAGAGCTAATGATAACTGCTGGTCACTATTGAAACTTTCAATGCTTTTAATCGCTAGATCTTCGATGGGTCCACATTCTTCTTCAAAGAACAGTCCAATTGAGCACATTATGAATCTCTAAATAAAAGGTGCTTGAGAGCAAATTAGCTTCTATCCTCATCAACATGAGGCCAGAGACTGATTGCTTTAGTCCAGACAAGAAATTACCAAACTTTTTACTTGTAACCTGTTACAACTTGATCCATGATTCAGGAGCATGACAAACAATCTATAGTTGTATTCTAGGGAATACCATTTTAAGATTCTTGTAGATGCAAGTCCAGACAAGAAATGAACAAACTTTTGACTTCTATGAACTGTTTCAACTTGATCCATGATTTACAGGAATATGGCAAACAATCGATTTGTATTGTAGAGAATAACATTTCAAGAACATGCAACTGTGCAAACAAAAATCAACTTTAATATAAAATATATGCCAGTGCTCTGATCACAATAATTGTGATCAAAATGCTGTTCTACTGGCAAAAAGGCACTTTTTTATAGAAAAAATTTTTTTTCTTGGAAAGTGGTAAAACACCCATCTTGATTTTTGGAACACATGATCATATGTATGTTCTGTATATATAGAAAAAAAATCAGGCAAATCAAAAATGACTCATCAGCGATATGGTCATTTTGGAAAATGCAGATGTGTAAAATCACAATTAAATTCGTATTAACATATCGTCATTTTTGTTTCCATATTCAGGTAGGGTATGAAATTACCTTTCAGATGATTTTTTTCCCAGCTCTGTAGCTCCCATAGAACCCTAGATATTGCGTAGAAAGGGTGGTCACTACACGCCCGGGGGGCAAAATGACCCCAACTTCCCCCCCTTGTAATATCCGAACGGTTGGACCAAAAAAAAAAAAAAAAAAAAATAGCCCCTAAGTCAACAAACTTAACAAGTATACCAATTTTCATCAAAATCTGGGTCGGTCAAAGTGAAATTTAATTAAAAGTGAGTGATTACACATGGAATGACCCAGTTGATACATTTTGATCAAATTTTAGCTTGTGTCAAGATCACTTGCTTTCGATTATCATTGCTTGTGTTGCTTCCTAACGTTCAGTTTTTCGCAGATTGAAGTGCGCCAGTTCAACCTGGAGCTGTGGCCCGGGTACTTGACTTCGATCCGTCAGCATGAGAAGGACATCATGATGTGCTCCGAAATTACGCACAAAGTGATGCGACAAGACACCGCGCTGACTGCGCTGCAAAACTGCGTGCAGGGCAACCCTCGCGATTTCAAGTCTGCTTTCCAGGTATGTAGGCCCTGAAGTCTTATTGCTAATAGCAGCATACCTGCTGGTGGCGTTTGTCTTGGTATCTCTATGATCAAGGTTTATGGCAACTCAAAAAGGGAGAATAATAGATATTCAAGAACTCAGCCACCCAGATTTACGCAGTTATTTAGCATCAACGTTTCTTACCCTATACCAGACAACCCATTGCAGTGTTAATGTTTGATTTGATTTTTAAGTACAGTGTCTCGGAAGCCATCGAATGATGACAGAAACTTATCTGTTTTATGATCTCTGTGATTATAA
Organism: Protonemura montana; assembly: GCA_947568835.1. Taxonomy (NCBI): domain Eukaryota; kingdom Metazoa; phylum Arthropoda; class Insecta; order Plecoptera; family Nemouridae; genus Protonemura; species Protonemura montana. The sequence goes on from OX387608.1 coordinate 9,345,908, forward strand.
ACTGAGCCAATCCGCTGATGACGGCTTCTGTTAGTCTGTACGCTGGTTTATCATATTCATGGCCCTTGAACCCAGTTTGGTCCCACTTTTCTCCAGCTCCAATATATCTAAAGGTGACAATGCCATCGAAACAATAAACACCTTATTTTCAGTTTCTGCGGCACCGTCTGATACGATCTTACAATTTGGTCCTTCTGTACGTATTTTTAAATCTTGCATGGTAAATCAGAAATGTGCTGACATCATAGTTGGGGAAGGAATTTTTTTTAGTGATCTCCGAACTTATCCCAATCTTTTTTCTATTTCATGATCTTTTTATTCCATTGCGATCGGATTTTCCACGATCTTTTTAAAAGATCAAGATCGTTTGCCCAGTCCTTCCTTTATTGGTGTTTGTTGTTGTACAACACTTGACAATTGAAATTAGAATGTGGCAAATGGAATTATTTTCCATAGCTTTCAGTTTCCTTCAAAGACTTGAAAGCGTTTCTCCAAACGGTTATTTGTTTTACTTTTATTAGTTTAATTGATGGGTGCTAATGCGAAAAATCACATTTCGTAGCACCTATAGGTGCTAAGAAACCGGTTTTCCAGAGATCACATGATCTTTTATTGAAACAAATTTGAATTTGATCTTAAAACAAGTGATCACGAACTTCAATCTTTTTAAAAGATTGGTTTTTGACGACAATCTTGATCTTTTTAAAAGATCGATTTTAAAACAATCTTCCCCAACTATGGCTGACATGCAATTTACCTTGCTTCAGGCGCTGATGATCGGGTCAGTCGTCCTGACAGACTACAATAACCAAACGTATCGGATCGACGACGTCGACTTCGAGTCCACGCCGGCGTCCACATTCCCGATGAAGAACGGGGACCAGGTCGCCTATAAGACATACTACCGGACGGTAAGTGAAAGCCTGCTGCTGGCAACTGTTTTGTTAGAAATCAGTTCAGGCTATGCAATGTTTTTACCAGCTCTATAGTGCAAGTTGACTAGAGGCCGACATCCTAACCATGCCTTGTACAGTCCGAACCACACTAGACCAGGTGTAAATTACCGTAAGATTTAAAAGAGCTACATTTTAATTTTTTAAATTTTGAAGTGAAAACTGATTGTGAAAAACCGGATGTACATTTTCAATTAGAGCCGCAGTCAACTTCATAAGAGTGGCATTCCCCTAACCCCGGTTTCACTAGACACTGAAATTTCCACAATCCTGGCAAGTTTTGTAAACTATCCTCGTCACAGCACCCCTAACTCCTACCCCGTTAAACCTACAGAAATACGGTCTGAACATCACGACGGAGCAGCAGCCGATGTTGATCTCTCGAGCGTCTCCACGCGAGCGCCGGGCTGGACAGTCCGAGCTGATCTACCTGGTGCCGGAGCTGTGCCGGCTCACTGGCCTCTCCGACGACATGCGCGCAAACTTCAATCTGATGCGCGCTGTCGCCGACCACACGCGAGTCGGCCCCGAGAAGCGTATTGAGAAGCTGAAGAAGTTCAACCAGCGGCTGACCGGCACTCGGGAGGTACGAATCAGATATATTGATTTTTTATATGTAACTTAGCTTTATTTGAAAAGTAGCTGGAGAGTGCAAGTGCAGTCTTCTTTGATCGCTTTCCGAACAGGTCAAATTCTTTAATAGCAAAAAGAGATTTAATCTTGAGCTGGAAGAGTTTGTATTAATATTAATAATAGCAGGTGGTGGTTTTTTTCCTTAACTGGATTTATGTACTGCATTTTCACTCCCAAAGTTCATTTCAACTCCTGTACTTCAACACATTTGATAACGCAACATATCTTTGCTATAATAATCCATGTTTTCATTATTAAGTTTTCCAAAAAATATTTGTCAGCGCCATAGAACTAGGTTAGCTATTGCTTTAATTTTCCTGAAAAAGAGCATGGAATCTTGTTGTGCACTACTTAATGTGAGTGTCCTTACATGTTGGCATTTTTTCTACAGGTGGCAGATTTATTCCGGCAATGGAACCTGAAGCTTTCACCAGACTTGGCCCAGTTTGACGGTCGTGTCCTTCCCATGGAGAAGCTATTTTGCCAAGGAGGCGAATACGGTACCGGCCCTCAGACCGAATGGACTTCCAGTGTGCGAAGTGAGTGTGCTGATGGCAAGGGTTTTGTGTGCCAAATTGGTTACTCTGTAGAAATGCATTAGTCAGTGAATTGGCGTGTAGGCTGAATCTGAGATACCGTGATTTTGTTCTTTATTGCTAAAACTTATTTGGTTCTCAATAACTAAAATGGAAGAAATATCTCTATTCCATGGTAATTCAGACAATTCAGATCTTGATAGTATACTTTATTTTGTAACTTCCAGTAGAAATAACTAGAGCCACGATTATATGGTGATGCGCCAAATCGCGAATTGTTCTTATCTCTTGTTATTCTTACAAATGAGTGCCATTCATTGAATTCCCAACTCAAATATGTAAGAAGCTCATCTCGACAAAACGCGAAATTCACGAAATATCATCCATAACAACGAAATCAACTATTTTCTGCGAAATCATCACCAAATGAGCCTTTTCCCATCCAATTATCTTAAATTTCAGATAATCGGTTTTTTTTTTTCATTTTTATCAAACCATATTTCACGGAAAATAAATAAACAAATAACCCCATTGTTTTTATGCTAAATTAAGAGATAATGAAGCTATTTCACTGAAATATGTGTATTTTGCGAAATAGCCACTTATTTCCATGCAAAATATTTAAAATGTTTATTTTATCTCTCTAAACACACATTTCCATGAATTTGTCATATTCAGGTCTGTTTCTCATCAAATGCTGTCAACATTCCTAAGCTTAGGGGGTAGAAGTAGTGGGGCAAAATGTTTGCAGTAGGAAACCATTGCCATTGGTTGGCTGAATCTTCCCCTCCTTGCCATGTGAGCACACCACATGCATTCAGTCTATATAGAGATTAGCTGGGATTTCAAATTTCAATGGGGTGTAATAAATATTTGACTTTTGAGGATCAAACAAAGCAGCTCTTTGTGAGTGATGGATATATTTTGATGTGTGGAATTTGGAACACCAGACTTGTCTTGGAGAAAAAAGACAATCTTGCAAAGTATGTTGTTAGTACCAGGCAGTGGGTCTAATTCAAATTCTAATGGATATAAAAATCTCAAACTTCTCATTTGCAGTTCTGACTTAGCAAACTATTTGGGCCCCAGTGAACAGTGTTGATGCAGAGAGGTTTTTTAGGGAAGCTACCATTGAAACTTGTTCAATGTTCAGTTTAACAAGTGGTAGGTGTCGCTCTTACTGCCATACAATGTATTTCATGGTGGCATTTATGTAAAATATTGATTTGTGCTATTAATTTTGTTCCAAGTCCCTAACAAATACCGATGTTGAGGACCTACCCTAAATATTTGCTTTATTGTAATTATTATTGATCACTTCTTTATTAAAGATCCCAGTGCTTACCCTAAATCTTCATTCCTTTCGAATGTAGATCGCAAAACCCCTTTTTTCTATTTAGCTATAAACGCTAAAATTCAAATAATTAGCACTAAAATTTCGATAAAACTAATGCTAAAAACACGTTTTTTCTAGGGGTGTGCGAAGCTTCGAACTTGACGAATAATTCGGCTCGAATCGAATCGAATTATTCGACTTCGATCGTCGATTAGTTGTTTTAAAATCATTCGAAAATACTTCGGTTCGAAAGAAAATTATTCGCTGTTCGAATACTTCGAGGTCAACTTCGAAGTTGGTTCATGTAATGGCTACTAGGGAGCAGCACACGTCACAAAATTGAATTCCAAACATGAAATTCAAAATGGCCTTTACTCTGGTTCTTGCTAACTTAAATCTTCTATTTACGTACTTTTGACCCCTTCTGGCTTCTACCATGAATATTGATATGAGCGAGGCAGAAACGGAAAGGCAAGGTGATAACAATAACATCAATGATAATAAGAGGAGTGTAATTTGGGACCACTACAAAAAGCTCATTTTTGTTATTTTATGATCATGCTGTTTAAAGTGTTTATCATGCTATGGTTATCTGTCACAACTCAGCCTGATTTGATAAACATGAGATTTATGGGTAAACTTTTTAGTAGTACATAAAGGAAAGAGACTGGAGCTATAAGTATGTACCTTACGGAATGCTGTTTAACTGGAAGTTAAAACATGCTAAACTTGCTAATAAATACCAAAGTGACAATAAAAATTCAGAATTCTGCGTTTTGAAATTGAAATTGAGTGATAAAAGTAGCAATTCGAAAATACTTCGATCAAATGAAATACTTCGACATTCGATTCGATATTCGACGTTTTTGTAAATAATTATTCGAAATTCGATTCGGTTTGAAACTGTTGACAATAATTCGATTCGATATTCGATTCGAACTCAAAAACCACTATTCGCACACCCCTAGTTTTTTCTTTTTTTCGTCACCTATGTCTGAAATCTGTTATAGACATGAAATTCTGTACTTTTTCCATAACACCGCCATAACACCGAAATCCAAAAAGCTTACCACGAAATTATCGAAATCATAACACTGTAAAATCTTGGCTCTAGAAATAACATATCCTCAAGCTCCTATTCTGGTACCGAACGGTTTGGCGTGTTAGAACTTGGAAACACCGGTTTTCGTAAAATCACCGGAGTTAAGCAACACTGCCGAGTCAGGTATTGGATGGGTGACCATCATACACATGACCAGTTACCACATAACACATAACCTACACTGGATCATTAACAAGATTTTAACTAGGAGTACTAATTGTCAATCTAAATAAACAAAATATCTGACGCCTACGATTTGTCTTCCCGTTCCAGGCAAGAAACTCCTTATCTCCGGCAACCTCAGCGGCTGGGCGTTGATCACGCCGTCCCGGCTAAAGCGCGACGCCATCGCGTTTGCCCAAACACTCAACAACGCCGCTCGCGGTATGCAGCTCGTCGTTCCTGAACCGTACGTGCACGAGATCCCCGATGACCGTGCGGGGACATACGTGGAGGCTCTTGAACAGGTGCGAAGTTGTCTTGTTGATCATGTCTGTGGCATTTAGTTGGGCACTTTCTCAGTTTTTGGACGTGGGCTGTAATGTTTTTGGGTGCTCGGATGTTTCTAGCCCCTTTGCATAGACCTGTTTTTACATGTTGACTCCTGCAAGGTTAAAGCAATCCGTGAAAGTCCATCCCTAGCTTCTAGTGGGTTTTCTTCTTTTTTTTTTTTTTTTCCCTAATGCATCTTATTAACAAGGAAGTCCTATCCTTTAAGTGGCTTGGGACGTGTGGCTCTGTTGGAAGAAAGGTTGTTACAGTTCATTAATTGAAAAAATCTGTAATTTACGTGTAGGTATTGTGTCGATCGATCTATTTTTATATATAATCCATCTATTTATCCATCTTTATTGTATACGTCAAGAATTATGAAATTGCTTAGTTTGCAGTAGATTTATTTTCTCGTTTTTTCGATTGCTTCACAACACGTGACCATTTGCTTTCATTGAGCAAAGCTCCTGAATTCTTTTCAAGGAGCTGTTCTGATTTGTCGTGTTCTGATTTAGCCACAGTTTCCAGCCTACCGTTAGTACCCTAGCATTACCTGTCTAGCTGTGCACAAGTTAACGACTTTCTCTCCTACCCGTCGCAGGTTGTGAGTAGCAAGTCTCCGTGCCTGGTGCTGTGCGCTGTGACCAACAACCGAGCTGATCGCTACGCTGCCATCAAGAAGAAATGTTGTGTCGACAGAGCCGTGCCCAGCCAGGTGGTCATAGCGAAAAACCTGAACTCTAAGAGCGTCATGTCCATCGCCACCAAGGTTGCTGTCCAAATGAACTGCAAGATCGGTGGTGCTCCGTGGACGATAAAAATCCCAGTCGGGGTAAGTTTAGGCCTGCTAGTAGTAGTAGCCTGTGATAGGCAGTGGATTCCTTTGGTTGTTTGACTTTATTTTATCTTTGATCCTGCATTTTTGGTGTTTATCTGGTATTTGTGTAATGTAAGGCATCTACGGTGGTTTTTGCCAGACCACACTTTTACTTCTTTGTGATCAGTAAAGTATTCATTTAGTGGATTTAGCTGCAGAAATTGACCAACGTTATTGATTTTTGAACTACTTTTAGAATTGTTCTAGCAATTACCTACTATATATACATTTAGCAATTCTACTATCTTGAGAATTATTTGGAGAATATTGATAGATTTTTTAAATCCCGCTGCAAAAGTTGTCTGTCTCTTTGAAGCATCTTTCCCTTGGTTGTAAGAATAGAATTTCTCAATTGAGTTTTCTTTTCTTCAATCGATTGTTTTCCAAGACTAATTAGTCCGTTTTGCATAATGTAATATAGTATTAACAAAGTAAGTAGAGGCAAGAAGTGGCTCATTAGCAAAACAAAGCAAAACCATTTTTCTATCGGTTTACATGGAACCGAAAAGAACCGATATTTTTGACCCCAATAACAATTAAAAATCCCTCTAGCAGAATCTCCAATTCCATTTTTACAAAATATCAAATTGCAATACCAGTTTCGGTTCCTCGAAAACTTCTTTCGGGTTCTTTCGGGTCTGGTTGTGATATCGATTGAGTCGGGGACATTTTCATTTAGATGTCTGCTTACACCTTAGGGCCTGATGGTGTGCGGTTTTGACGTGTGTCACGACACCGGAAACCGCGGCCGCTCGTTTGGCGCACTAGTCTGCTCTCTGGATGCTGCCTTCTCGAGGTACTTCTCAGCAGTGTCAGCGCACACGACCGGCGAGGAGCTCAGCAACGACCTCAGCATCAACATGATAAAGGCAATGCACAAGTTCCGCGACTACAACAAGGGTGCTCTGCCGTCCCGCATAATTATGTACCGCGACGGCGTCGGTGATGGCCAGCTGGCGTATGTGTTCGAGCATGAAGTCGAGCTGCTCAAGGTATGTGCACTATATTTCATTATTTTTTTATTTCCATTTACCATAATGGATATATGCAGATGATAAATACATGAAATAGATAAATTACAGAATGAGCTATATATAGAAATTATACATAAATAAAAAAATATATTTACAAAAATGCACTTGCAATACATTAATGTGTTTCGTTGTCCAATAATTTGCTTTAGATATATGCTCTATCAATTCTCAGTACTATAGAATGGGCAGCAGTTCCCGACAGTACCTAATGTTAGTCAATGTTGTAGGAATTCGTCAGGTTCACTATTACAACAAAAAAATCTCGATTTCTGCCTTAACCCCCTAAAGAAAAGTAACGATGCAGTTGTGATGTTGTATTCCATACAGATTTCTATCCAGCGTGTGCCAAGATGTTGCAATAAATAGCAGTTGTGCCTAATCTTGTGATTGCTTTGCATCTTGTAAATGCCAATACCTGAAATTCAAGCTCAATTTTCCATTGGATGATGACTCAAACCGTGTTTCTGATCTTTTTGATTACAAACTAGTCAACCCCCTGACATGGCTGGTCACCATTACAACTGCCTTGCATGGGATTTGTGCTTTGCTGACTTGTCTTTATCTTTTGCCACCTGAAGTCGCACCTTGCTGGAATCTATGGTGGGGAGCAATTCAAGATGGCGTTCATCGTCGTTACCAAGCGGATCAACACTAGGATCTTCCTGAACAACAACAATCCCCCGCCAGGCACAGTCGTCGATGATGTCATCACTATGCCAGAGAGGTGAGCTACATTTTTCATTTTTCATGATACCAAAGAATGATGGAAGGTTGGTCACCATTTTTTTGCTAGGTCTCAAATGTTCCTGTAAATAATTTACTCCGTCTATTTCAAGTAATTTGCAAGAGATTGCAGTTAAAATAAAATTTTACAACGACGACGTTAGATGCGGTTGCTTAATTGTGCCTAAATTTCCCTTGCTGCGCAATTTTTTCTCTTTTTGCCGTGCTTATTGATGGCTTGGTAATCATCGTTGCAATCCCCTTCGTTCAAGCTAAAACTAATATTTTTTGTCATTTTACGGTCTACATAGTTTATTTTATTTTGTTAAGGTAGTATTAAGCATGTGGAAGGGCAGCTTGAAACTTCGAGTCCGTTTTTCTTTGACAGTTTCATTAAAACAGTTGCCAGAACAAAGGTGCAAGGTATCCAAGGTTTCTTTGTTGGCCAATAACGCTGCACACCATTTATCTTGCTCCCAACCGGTCTGATTTCTATAAACTGATATTTGATAAATATTGATTGAAGGATTGCCCATGATTGAAACAGATAAAATTCCTGTGGAAGGAATGTGTAAAGTTTCAGCAAACCTACTTCCACTTAAATTTCACTAAAATTATATTTGTGTTTTATGCATCTTTAACCAAAAGACTTGTTATTTTAAAAACATGCTCTTAAATAATGGATGCTAGATCATAGGTGCAAGATATCCAAGGTGACTTTGTTATCCGATAACGCTGCACACCATTTCATCTTGCTCACAACCGGTCTGATTTCTATAAACTGATATTTGATAAATATTGATTGAAGGATTGCCCATGATTGAACCAGATAAAATTCCTGCGGAAGGAATGTGTAAAGTTTCAGCAAACCTACTTCCACTTAAATTTCACCAAAATTATATTTGTGTTTTATGCATCTTTAACCAAAAGACTTGTTATTTTAAAAACATGCTCTTAAATAATGGATGCTAGATCAAAGGTGCAAGATATCCAAGGTGACTTTGTTTTTCAATAATGCTGCTCACTATTTCATCTTGCTCACATAGTGTTATTGAGACCGTTATTTTAACTTACAAAATAGTAACGCACTGAAACCAACGTTGCAAACATTCGTGCAGTTAAAAATCTAGAAGCCAGATGATCTGAATATTGCTTGGTTTATTTGAAGTTTGATGCAAACGTATGATGACAAAAACGTTAAGTTTCTGATCCTAATGATTTGAACTGAGCCAATCCTCTGAAGATTGCTTACAAACATCTGTACTTAAGGGATATAATTAAATGTATATGCCTTCAGGGCTGTGAATAGTGAAAACATAAGTGAGAAATATGAGCTATTTTATTGTTTGCTGCATTTTTAAAACCAAGAGCCTGTCATTTTACTGAGACAGTTTCTTCAAGAATAGATGCTAGAACGAAGGTGCAAGATATCCAAGGTGACTTTGTTTTTCAATAACGCTGCTCACCATTTCATCTTGCTCACATAGTGTTATTGAAACCGTTATTTTAACTTGCAAAACAGTAACGCACTGAAACCAACGTTGCAAATATTCATGCAGCTAAAAATCTAGAAGCCAGATGATCTGAATATTGCTTGGTTTTACTTTGAAGTTTGATGCAATCATATGATGACAAAAACGTTAAGTTTCTGATCCTAATGATTTGAACTGAGCCAATCCTCTGAAGATTGCTTACAAACATCTGTACTTAAGGGATATAATGAAATGTATATGCCTTCAGGGCTGTGAATTGAAACCGTTATTTTAACTTACAAAACAGTAACGCACTGAAACAAACGTTGCAAACATTCGTGCAGCTAAAAATCTAGAAGCCAGATGATCTGAATATTGCTTGGTTTATTTGAAGTTTGATGCAAACGTATGATGACAAAAACGTTAATTTTCTGATCCTAATGATTGAACTGAGCCAATTCTCTGAAGATTGCTTACAAACATCTGTACTTAAGGGATATAATGAAATGTATATGCCTTCAGGGCTGTGAATAGTGAAAACATAAGTGAGAAATATGAGCTATTTTATTGTTTGCTGCATCTTTAAAAACCAAGAGCCTGTCATTTTACTGAGACCGTTTCTTCAAGAATAGATGCTAGAACAAAGGTGCAAGATATCCAAGGTGACTTTGTTATTTAATAACGCTGCACACCATTTCATCTTGCTCACAAAGCATCCCCAGTAAAATCTTGAACTGAAAGTATAAATCTAGAAGCTAGGTGACGTAATTGTAGCTAGATTTCACAAAATCCATTTTGTTTGCATAGATGTAATGCTATCAAAAGTCTTGGGAAGCTTTCACGTGATGACAAAAACCATAAGTTTCTGATCTAAATGATTTGAACTGAGCCAATCCTCTGAAGATTGCTTCTTAATATCTATCTGCACACAAGTGCAATAAATGTATTGAGCTAAGATAGTTAGCTATCGGTGGTAAATGAAGTAAGCTGTTTGTAGTGTTAAAGCATCTTTAAAACAAAGAGTCTGTCGTACAGGCAGTTTCTTCAAGAATGGATGCCAGAACAAAGGTGCAAGATATCCAAAGTGTCTTTGTTATTCAATTACGCTGCACATCATTTCATCTTGTTCACATTTTTTAGGATAATTTGACAATTTCTTAAGCCAAGTTATAGCAATATAAATAATTTAAAATATAATTTTATTCTAATCCCTTTTATCCATGTCTATAACTTAATGATATTAAAAGTAAATGAAAGCTGTCTTGTAAGTGTTAGAAGAATTGTGAGTTGCTGGTCCTGACTAATTGTTCCAAGCTTATTTTATAAGACCCTATTTTACCTTATTCTTCGAGTTGAGCTACTTGAATGGGAGATTCGGCAGTTGCCATGACAATCATTCTAATTCTTACGCCAACTTGGGAGTAAAACAAAAAAGTAATATCAGGTCCTAAGACAGCGTAAATGAATCGACACAAAAAAAAACATCTTTCAGACAAAAACAAACATTAGGTCTCTAACCCCGTTTTTCTTCTTCTATATCCTAGGTACGACTTCTTCCTCGTCTCGCAGTCCGTCCGCCAGGGCACTGTGTCGCCCACCTCGTACAACATCATCAGCGACAACGTCGGCATCGATATCGACAAGCTGCAGCGTATCACGTACAAGCTGACGCACATGTACTTCAACTGGTCCGGCACCGTGCGCGTACCCGCTCCCGTGCAGTACGCCCACAAGCTCGCGTTCCTCGTGGGCCAGTCACTGCATCGCTCGCCCAGCTCGCAGCTGGAAGACTCCCTTTACTTCCTCTAAAGTTGTGCCAAACTCCACCGACGGCCAGTGTCCTACTTGGGAGGTTTGGTTTGTGACTGGTGTCAATTGCTCGACGAATCGAGCAATTGCCATTTGCATTGGTCAAGTTTCAACTGAACAGGCAAGTCAATTGGTTGGAAACTGTGATTTGCGTCTAATCGACCTTTTTAACGACATCTTCAGAAGCGAGAGGAGGTCTTGCAGTACAATTAAGTAGATCTCGAACGCCAAACTTTTACATGCCAACGTTTTTAAATATTCCAATTATCAGTATAAGTACAAGTATACTTTATCATTAGTTGTTATTCCCCTGAGCGCAATTATCAACTTATTTTTGGGGATTTGCTTAGTTTTGTAAAGTGGCCTACAAACGTTTTTCACTTCATATAGCTTGTCATTTTTTTAGTTTAATTTCATTTTTTTTTTAACTTAGCAGTTAGTATACAATTAAATCATGCGTCTCTTGACTTGCCACAACAGCTTTTTCATTCGGGGTTTACATTTTTAATTAAGTTTTTGGCTAATCATTGAATCTCTTTTTTTTCTTTAACAACTTCTTGTTGCCCTGCTTGATATGACCAAGAAAAGCATGTGCCACTGCCACTAGATTTTCATTGCTTAATAACATTTCTATTTTAACGTTTTATGTTCGTTTACAGCCTGTAAGACTAACCCCTAGCAATTACATTGACAGCGGTGTTTAACAAGTGTGAAGTATGTAAAGCGATTTTGTTTTTATGTCTCCCAGTCACTGTATTTTTATTTTTCGTGCCCACCGTCAATGTCCGTAGCATTTTAGAGAAAACATCGTGTCATTGTTAATTAATGGATTTAATGTGTTCAATTTGTCGATCACCTCATGCATTATTCGTGTTCCCCACCACACCTTACCTCTGTTCGTATACTGTCGGAGCGACTTACCAAAATCGAGAGGCAGCTCTGCTTGAAATTTTCGGCTCAATTTGATGATGGGCATCGCTTGCACGTCTGGATGTAGTACAAATCCGAGGACTTTTCGGGCAAATCAAGGTTGGCAATTCATCTTCGTTCCTGCCGAAATATTCACCATAGTCATGCCACGGGTCGACTGCACGCTCTTGACGGATCAGTTAAGCTCGTTTTTTTGTGTGGGGAAAGCGATGGGACGAGATGCGTGACTTGAGCCAGTCACAGTTGGTTAAAAGTGTATGTGTTTTTTATATGACATCCTAACGTTGTGTTAATGAGTAAATGTCAATGAACGGAATGTTTTTAACAAAATGTGGAACTTATTAGGATTAGATTTTTTAATTGCTTATTAGTAGAGCTAGGATAGTTATGCAAAATAAAACATTGAAACATGCAAAAACAAATGCTCAAATATGCAAAACATGCAAAATAAATCGTCCAATATGCAAAAACATGCAAAATCAAAATTTAATATTCGATGGGATGGGATTTAGAATTATCAACATTATTGTAAGAAAATCAGTATAAAAACACATTTTTCAGTTGAAATATTGTCAAGTTTTATTGAAAATTAAAATTAATTAAATTGATTTTTTAAAATTTTATGACATGTCACAAGAAAAATTAATTAGGCTATGCCTAATTGAAAAAAAAACTTGTGGAATTAGTTGTTTGCCAAATTTCTGCCATATTTGGCTGCACAGTGTGAAACAAGAATCATTTCAATGTTCTTTGAAGTTAAGCTACATCGTCGGTCGGAGAGAATGTTTTTGTAAGCGGAAAACGACCTTTCCACATCACACGAAGTTACTGGCGCATATTTAAAATTAGTTAGCCGTTTGGCTGATAAAGATTCAATGAGGATGCATCGCTCCCCCGCAAAAATGGACTTGATGCCAGAAAGAAGTTTGTATGATGGATTCTTGTTGAGCACATAATCAAGTTTGTTCAATACTACTTTTGCACGACCCCCGGGAGCTTCTGACAGTTCTTCACGAAGATTTTGTATAATCTGGAGTGTTGCTACAAGTGGTTCTCCGATTTTCTCCAGCTTTTGTATCACTTTGGGTAGTTTGCCAAAATGGGACTTGATATAAACAAGGTCGCACAGAATAGATGGTGACTCAAAAGCTTCCTGGGCATCTTTAATGCTTGCAGCATCTTCTGGGTTAAACAACTTCACCACCTCTTTAATCTCTTCGAAGTGATCACAGTAAAATACGGCTGCGAGGATCCATGTGCCCCAACGAGTGATTATTGGCTCGGGAGGCAACGGTACGTCGGGAAGCATTTCCCGATAAGTGTTGATTCTTGATGGTGCCTTGGAAAATATCTTCTTAACACATGATATCAACTTATTCACTTCATCATACATACTTCGTATGGTCTCAGCCACACGGTGGACAGCATGGGCCAAACACGTCAAGTGGTGCATGTTGTGGTAGATGTTCTGCAAACCCTGTCCCGCTTTGACCATGTATGGTGCTGCGTCAGACAGCAATAAAAGAACTTTGTGGTTCATTCCACCATTAGGCCAGAGGGATAGAAGGCCATCATTTAAAAATGCTGACACCGTTTTGCTGTTTGTCTTTTCTAAAACTCGAGAGCATAGGAGATGTGGAATGCCCGGCTCCTTTTCTGATAGTTTACCCACTATCAAGTTTGCAACGTAGCGTCCTAGAACATCTGTCGTTTCATCCATTGACACCCAGATGTCATTATCACCGATATCATCACAAATTTCTTGTAATGCTCTTTCGTACGATTGTGGAAGGTATCCTTTTCTTAATGTTGAAGGGTCAGGAATGATCTTATGCGTATACTTTTCTAGAAAAGCCTTCAGTGTGGGGTCGGATAGTTTTTCCCAAGGGATGTTAGCCGAGATCAATGCATTACATAACTCTGTGTTGAACTCACTCGGTGACGGTCCTGTTTTTGCTGGTGTTGTGATGAATGATTGCCGAACAATAGCATTACTACTTGCATCTTCCTTCTTTTTAACTCGGCCGATGTGAATTTCTGACCGCACGTGTTGATCTACTTGGAACTTCTTTGAGCATGTCACCTATAAAAAATTTAACTTTAAAATCTTGAAACACAGACAGATAAAACTAAAACATGACTCTATAATTTCTACAGTTTTGAAACACAATTAAAAAATATATTTCAAATAAAGTTTTAGTTCATTTAACTAGATTTATTCTATTAGCAGTCATCTAATATTAGAATATTAATACAATGTAAACTAATTTGCATTGCAGTTATATCTTACCTGTCGTTCACATGCGTTACAGAACATAACAATTCCATCGCAAGACAGATACTTGTGGTCTTTTGCCCACTGTTTCAATTTAACACTTTGTGTAGCTTTCACTGCTGGCATCTTGGTGGATGGTGATTCACTGTTTGGCTGTTCACTATGCACAACAATAGTGCAAAGCACAAAGCAACAATATGCAGTTTGTTCCCATTTGTTTAGTAAAAATTCTATGAAGCCAATCAGCAAGAAGCTACCAGTCATCCCTCTCACTCTTAGACCCCCTCACCCTCTTTCTCAGAATACTACCTAGCTCCACAATCTTTATCTGGCCACCTGCATTCTATGAATGGGATAACTTGCCTGTCAAGCTTGTCAATACAAGAGAAATCTTGATACTATTTTCATGCTTTTGGGTAAAACCCATTCTATTTTTGTAATGCTATGAGAAAAGAATACCTGAAACTAATCCACAAAACTCAAATACACCATGTAGGCCCTACATTTGGAAATAAATTAGTAAAATTGCATTTTGCGAGAAAAGTTGAAAATATGTATAAAAGTAAACGTAATTGTGTCGTAAATGATAAAAAATGCCCAAATATGCTAAAACATGCAAAATAAACCTTGAATATGCACTTTTTGCCAAAAATGCCCAAATATGCAAAACATGCAAAATAAAAGTGGTATATTTAGATTCAGGGAGGTCTGAAATGGATAAAAATATGTTTTTGCATGGTCTTGTAAGCTTCATTTCAAACATGCATTTTGCATAACTATCCTAGCTTTACTTATTAGTTGAGAATGAAATAGTTGAGAATGAAATATATACAAAAAATGTATTTTACTAAATGTTTCTGAAAACTGAACGATGAAGTTTTAAATGTACTGGTAAATTAAAGATAAAAAATGATACTTACCTGTATTTGTGTTTCTGCCTTCCTGTCTACCTGGTTCCTCAAATACTTTATTGATTTCACCAATTATTAATTTTCAACATTATTTTAACCCATTTTAATTTAAACTGATGCAATATACCTGTATTAACACAAGAAAGCTGACTTAAGAATCTCTGTCAAAGTATCTCTGCGGCCCATGGCTACCAAAAGGTTAATTTACCATTTATTCTCATACTTCATAATGATGGAATTTTGTTTTTAAAGCTGGCCGCAAAAATGACTATCTTTGAAAATGAAGCACATTTTTTTTTCTTTAATCTGGCTAGGTTTGGTTCTAGATTAGGTTGCATTCCAGCCTGTTACTGAGTGGATTACTCTATGCGTCTTAGCTAGTTTTTACGACATAAACGCTAACAAAAATATTTTTGACTATAAAAGATTCATTCTCTACTCTGCTTTATCTTCTACCAACTTATCCAGCCAATCTGTTAAGAATCACTACCTTCTAGTGCCTGCTGTGATCGTGGCATGATTCGAGAGTGAACCAGCATCGTTCCCAGCAACACACAGCAGTATCAGGCAGTATTAATATTGGTACTAGCAGTAGTTTAGAGAACTAGTTTTCAAGAGAACAACAGTTTGATCATAGCAGAGATAGGTTTGATGTACCTACCAGATGGCTCGAAATCCTGCTCATGAGGGTCATACTTTATACTCCAGAAATTAACGCTCCGAGGTCCTACGTACCACAACTAAATGTTGTTGTTATTGTTTTGAGGACTATGAGCAACAATGTGTATTGGGTGCCCATAGGGGCAGGTTTTAGCTGTTTTTTTTATGGGCTTACAGACTTTGAGTTGTTGAAGTCTAATTGAGACGGCAGAAGTGGTGTTAAAAGTCATTCCAAAGAGGGTGTTTGGGTTTTGAGGGTTATATTTTAAGCTTCAAGCATTTTGCAAAATGCATGGTGTAAAGAAGGCATCCTCATAAGTAGTATTTTGATAGACATGTTAATATTGATAGAGATTTGGGAAAAATATTCATGAAAAAAATCCAATAGAAGCCACTTTTTTTAACGAAGGGCTGCAGTTTTTCACCGATGTTCTCTGCTGTACAGACCAGCTCTTTTTATTACCATGCAAAATAATCTGAAAAGAGACACCTTATCATTCATCATAAACTTTGGCAGCAAAATTAATTATTTACCTCATTAAGAAGCTGTTGGTCCCACCTTAGATGCAACCCTGTCTGCAGATAGTTAAATGGAAGCAAAGAATAGCAATACATCAAGTTTTCAGGTATTAATTTTGAGTTCTATTGGAGCACCGTTGGTTCTAATACTTACTAGAGTAATTTAATGCCATGATGTTAATGCAATACCTGCAATTTTTAATCATCAAGCGCTTGCTATGAATGATATGGGAGAAAGCGATGGAACTGTAATCAATAGGTTGTTGATCATTAATTTTAACACAATACATTTCTGCTTTCTTTATTGTTCTAAGTACAATTATAGAGTGGGAAGTCGTTCTTTCAACTGTGAAAGACTTGATGCCTTCATTACATTAACAATAACATTAAAAGTCTTACAGAAGAAAGATTTCATAATACATTTTCTCAATTTAGTTCATAGTTGTAAATAGATTTGACCACAGATAATTTGATATGTTTGCGATTGTTGTGCTCACCCATTGATATGTAATCGATAATTTGTATTGCACATTTACCGTAAGTTTTTTACTACTTATGTCCTGTGCAGGCATTTTTTCTGATATGACTTTCGTCAAAAGAGACGAGCGCTAAGACTTGCAGTCTGCCGCTGAATTAAAAATCCCATACTCCGTAGTAGGCCTACGTTACAAAATTTTCGGCTAGCTGCGATTTTCGTTTTAAAATAGCTTACAGATCCAAGTAACATTTTTAATCTCTCTTGAAAAAATACGAATGAAATATTCCTGGTGCGATTGTGTGGCCCTATAAATAATATATACGTCCCTTCCGTCTTTCCAGTATGGGCCAAAGGCATTCTGATCACGTCCATTCTCTATAAACTCTTGCCACTTATTATTAAAATAACGCACCCTAAATTATGTAGGCGAAAGGTTTCCTCTAATATTTTTTGGTTTTGTACAACATCAAGATATATTTTTAGGAACATCAACGACAAAAAATAGTATTGATAGTGTATGCTGTAAGATGTATGATTAATTTCAATGCCTCGGCCAGTATATATTTTTCAATGAACATCTACTTTATGCAGTATACGTTTAAGATGATGAAACATTGATTATGAATGTTAGCATTGAGGGATGTAAATTTAATTGCATTTTAGGGCACGATATAGTTAATATGAAGTCATCATCGTTAGTTAAGAAACCACTAGGTAGTAATATATTTGAAATTTGGTGGCTTTGTAGATTTCGGAAGCCATCTTTAAAATAATACCCCACTTCTACTGCAGCGTTGCCTCCCATACCTCGTACTATGATGCGTGTACACCGATTTAACGGTAATTATTTACAGCTTTCGACTAATTGTAGAAGATGAGTACGCTTTTTAAGTTAAGTTGTTAGTGGGGAACCACTGAAAAACAATCTATAGATACATTGTCATTTACTTTTGCGATTGCTGCTCCAGGCAAGTGGATCTGCCAACCTTGTATGATCATTCCTGCACCACGTGCAGCCACACGTGGTGTATAAAAAATATCACTGTGGTGTTAGGACTTAATCCCACCTCCATGCACAGCGAGGATTACGTTCATAAGATATTAAAACTTTGAAACATGTAATGTAGGCGTCCTTCTATCAGTTTGACTGTGGTCGGTCTTGTTCCACGTTGAACTCTATGCATGAATGAGGGCTATCAGTCCTAACACTATCGGAGGCTAAGAATTAACATAAAAACACATTTGTGTGATGTCAGGTTATTTTCTGGAGACGCAAGGAACGTAGATGTGTGTGTGGGTTGGATGGATATGTGCAACTAAAGAGTTTACTTGAGGTGGTTGAACGAGCCGGCCTTGCTCGTGAGCCGCTTTTCACCTGCAGTGTGTTCTATGTCGTCTTTGATCTGCCCGCTGGCCACTGGCCCGATGCAGATCAATGGATCCTTGAAGTACGAACATACCTGCAAAAAAAACATTGTGTTTAATTTGATCTTCAAAATCTGAGTGATGAATTTTTACCAAAAATATTCCTCACATTCTTTTGTAAAAACTAATATACCAGAAAACCTTTCGGCATTGACAAGTAGGTAACCTTCAACAATGACTTGCTAGCTAGTTACGTAGGGTAAACAACTAGATAAAGGTATTATTCAATGAGGAACATTTATTTTCTTAGTGATTTTGTACTCCATACATTTGCAATGTTTCCAAAGTTAAACTGCTACTACTGACAACACTCTTTCCAAGTAACCCTTTCCTTATCTCTCAAAATCACTGTGTCTGCTTTACTGTTTCATTGAGAGGCGGGCAACTACCTACGCACCCAACCATATTGTTGTTACATGGGTATATCTAAGCCGCAGGAAACCTAAAAATATATTTTTCTTGTAGGGTATTTAGGGTACTACTGATGCTGGCCACTTAATAACAAGACGTGCACAATGTGCATCATCATTTAACTGCCAGCCACCTGCAAGAATTTTGGACAAATCCAATATTGTGGCCACAAGGTGAGCATAGCATACGTGCTGAAACGCTTTCTTTATAATGAACAGATTGGTTAGGGAGTGACGTGATTTCACCCACCTTGCGAGGAGCCTGGCGATGCCTCCTCTGGAGTTGGCAGCAAAGTCCCTTGCCGATGTCGCATTCCCCGCTCATCATGCAATCTTCACCTGTAAATGCAAAACAATCACTTAGGAACGTAATCTATTGTGCTCGCGGGAATATTCAAATTTGTGCACAATGACGGTGACAGGATCTGACGCATGATGAGTCCCTAGAGAATTGTGTTTAGAACTAAGTATAAATAGCTTGACCAAGCTGTTCCGTAGATATATGTTGGGTAGTAACTGAGCTTAAACTGGTAGGTATATTCTCTTGACATAGTAACTAAAAATATAACCAGGGTCTCCACTTCAGCGCAAGCTTTTTTTCTAGGAACTTTAAGCCAGACAAAGCTTCTTAGAGATAAGAATATGGATCTAAACTAAGTATCTTTTAAAAAGTTACTAATAATGCAGAACATCCATAGACAATCATATTTGGTGACTCTATGAAAACAACCTACTTCTATTTTTATTTTCTGTCATCGAGTAATGTCATTGAGTTTAAAAGTACAGTCAGATGGCCACCATTAATGTTAAGGTTTCTGCTGAGAAAAATGAGCCGGCGACATGGAGTAATGGTAGATGCCATCCGATCGCGCTTGCAGCTTTCCTTTTTGACAAACCTCCACAATTAAAAAAATATGTCTTAAAATATCGATTCATGTTTGTCAATCGTTCAAATTAGCATTAATAATTAATTGATCACAAGCCAGTCTCAAACGCAAGAAATCTGCAAGATATAACAAAAATAAAATGTCTTAATATCAAATTGCCATTGTCTCCACTAGTAGCTACCTCAATTTTTGTCGGTACAGTAGTCTATTGGCGGCCAATTTCACTGAAGACAGCTCAACATAAGCTCCAAGGTAGAATGGTAATAGCCTAATAGTGGATGTGAAAGGGCACAGAAGTTTATCAAAACTAGCCAAAAACAATCAATTGTTAACCTGTTGCAAGCTTGCCTCACTCTTGTTGAATGTGGACTAATGACAATATGGCAATAAATACACTGGCTTGTCACATGTGTTGTAGCCGGAGAATGTGTCAGGATGTAGTCATCAACACACATCAGTCACATTCAACAGTCAGTGAAGTAGAAGATTCGGGACACTTGAAACGACCATACATGCACAACCATTCAAGTTTCATCTTAAATCTGTCTTTTCGCAGCTGAAAAGTAAAAAAAAAAGAACTTGTCTGGAGTCTTTTTTATGAGTTCCGACTCACTGTATTGCTTCTTGTTTGTGATCGGTGGCTGACAAGTGTGAGAGTCTCCAATGACCGAGCAGATGAGTCCCGTCTCGCAGTCGTTGTCGCGTCGACACAGCTCCCCTTGTTTCAGTCCGTATGCAAACAGGCACGAGCCGACAACTAAGGAAATAAATGCACAGAGCAATTTTAATGCTGAGTACTAACGAAGCACAGAATATTTCAAGCTCAGGGCCAATTTCATCAACATTAAACTAAACTTGATTTGAACTCAGTTTTAACTCACAATTTAATATAATAAACAATTACAAAACCCAAACAAGCAACTTTAAGCAGCACACATCAAACGAGAAAAATAAAGTGTTTAGCACAAAGTTTCAATAAAAAGGATGTGTTTTGTGATAGAAAAGTACGGTACTGTTATGCTTGCCACTATTTTCTTTGAAATCTTAGAGCGGTTTAAAATCTACGTCCAAATTGTTCTAGGTTTAAATATAAAATTGAGATCAGCAAGAAGAGAAAATATTGACAGCTACAAAATAAATTTTGTTTGATGTGACAGGACGTTTCTTCTTAAATTAATACTACATTTGAATGTAAATTTCCACTTTGCTTTGCATATCTGTGCATTTGTCTTCATTTTAATCGTTCTTCATATCAGAAAATCGGAAAAAAATCAACTCCTATATAATAGCTGTATTAAGCTGTATTTAAAAGAGGAATTTGTAATGGGTTAAAAGGTGTGATTTTGTCCTGAAAGCTGGATATTGTTAACATTGATGAACTAAGCATGCTTTTTTCATTATTCGTCTACTAGTTCAAGCAGAAATAATAAAATATACTACGTATATAAAGGGATAGCAGCACTGCGATACCAAGATTTTTCATCTATGAAACAAATGCCAGCAATCAATCTCAGAATCGCACCCCTGGACTGAATGGAGATGAACGCGACCCTTGTTTTGCTATCAACGGTTCAATAATACGTTTTACATTGCCAGTGTTCTTTTCGGCTGCCTTTGAAGAGTATGTACTCCATTTAATTGCAGATTTTTAGTCATATTCTTAGTAGCCAGCGGTAATGCCTCCTTCCACTTATTCCGATATTGTTATTGTCATTTAAATGCAAACAACAACTCTATTCATTTTGCAAAACATTTTAGAGAAATGAGATTAAAGTGGTTTGCATGAAATGTATAATGCAATGTTTACCATTCAAAACACTATGATTTCCTCATGGCAAATATACTTAGTAAATTGGAAAACTTAGACCAGCCACTATCTTCAAAGCACAAAATGATGTAGCTTTGCATACTAGTTTTGATGCAAATGCTTTAATTTAGTATTTTATTTTTTACCACATCTGTGGAGCAACTGATAGAACACGAACGTAAACATATGTACAAGCATTGGAATTGTTTGTATATAGAACTTGGGAGAGTCTGAAGAAACCAAACATAAATTTGCATACCAAACTAACTTGAGAATATGTTAGCTGCAGGCAGCCACACATAAATAGTCTATTTGCTTGTATGCTGTTTTCCAGGATCAATCCCAATCATAGTATGGAAGAATTACTGGTTATCACAATAAATTCCCCTAGGCTACATAGTGACAGCGTCAGTTCACAACTTGATGGCAATTTCTTTGCTTCTACTTAATTTATAGAATCTTTTCAAAAATCTGTATTGGAGAGATTGGTTGTCTGAAGGCAATTTAGCATGGTAAGTGTGATTTAGCGTCCAGTTTCACAGTATCGGTTTCAAGTTGAAAGTAGTATTATTCTTTATTGATGGATATGAAATGCTGCAAAATATACTGGGTGCTTAGGGATCACAAAAGTTGTTGTCTATACAAGTGCCTAAACTAGAGCCAGTAGTTTAGTGCTGGAAAAAAGTTGGGCAGATATTGACTTCGAAAATTAAATGTGGTTTCACACCAAATACCGTTTATTTGTACACCCGGGATTACACCGCTGACCAGAGCCTATACTTTTATTTGAAAACATGTATTATCATGTGTTGATATAGAGCAAAATAAATGGAATCGACTCATCAAAGAATAATTTTACAAAAATTGTCAGGAATTTTCAAGAACTATGGGGATATTAGGGGGTTGACAGATTACGAACCGAAGAGACCCAGTTCAAGTGGCTGCCTTTACTGTATTGACTAAATCACCTCAAAGTAAACCAAGAATTTAATCGAAATTTATAAAAAAAATTTAGGTAATTATTTGATTTTTCAGAGAGAAAAATTGTGAAAAAATCTCGCCTCCTCAGTTTTTTTTCGTGGCTCAAAGAAAGGCAAAGCTTGCGCACGAAAGTGTGTCCAGCAAGCACATGAATTTCTAAAAACTTATCTAAGATTTCGGCCGGAGCGTGCGGCACCTTCTTCGACCCAAAAATAACAAAGGTTAGGTTCATTGGTTTAGCAGCTCATTGCTGGAGCTAGAGGTCGAAATATGTCACTTTATCGCTCTGATCGGATGTGTTTTTTTTTTCTAAGTAACCAAACCACAAAAAGTTAACTTTCATCATTTTTGCTCGGCGTTGTGGCGAAGTAGGAATTCATAACCAGAGAAAAAATAAGTGGTTACATTTAATTTAAAGTGGTACCTTCTGATCATTTTAATAAAACCACGCATGAATAATGATTCAGAGACATGCCATGGCCGCTAATAAACTGTATAGAAAGCTGTAAACTTACTGCCGTCAACGTCGACGCAGACGGCTCCTGGGCAGCAGTGTTCGTTGGCAGTGCACTTCTTGCCGTAGCACGGCTCCTCATCGCCCTCGGTCAACTCCTGAAGCACGGGACTCGGGTATCTCTGTGGAAATAAAGCGTGACGACGGTGTTAGGATTGATTCGTCGGGTTTAGCGACGCACTCTTTTGACCTCAGGTCCTGTGGCACTGGTCTAATGGAGTCGGTGAACAAGTGGATGATGTCGAACCTAAACTAGCCTTGGTTGGAAGGGGGTGGGGGGGGGGGGGGGGACCAGGTGCCGACACGTAGCTTATTCCTGTCGAAGAGCATGCCAAGGTAGCTCTGAACTGAGTGCTTGGGGAGTAAAGATAGTCCCAGTTAGCTTCGTGTGTCTTAAATTCTCAGATAAAAACCGAATAAATTGCACTTAAAACTGGAGTAATGCGCCAACTGGGCAAAAAGAGAGTTCATGTTTTAACTTGACCACCCATCCATTCAGCAGTATTGCTTAACTTTTACCTAACTCTCTCTCTCATGAGAGTCGGCGTTTGCAGCTCGAAGTAGCTATAATATGTTGGATTTTATATCGTAGAGTCCCTACCATAATTCACTGACGTCTTCAAAATCCTTAAGATATCTTAATATCGGTAAATAACCCATTCGGGATCGATCGCAGTTGCCAGAAACATCTTTCGCAAAACAAATCGCACTTTGAAAATCCTGTATAATATTTTCGCGAAAAGTTCGTGCCACATTTCTTCCATTTTCCGATACCGGTTCTTGACGTTCCAGTACCAGAGAGGGAAATGCAAAGAAGATAACTTTTTTTACAAGACAACATCTTTACACATATCCGGTATTGTTGTTCCTGAATCCGACAAGCCGTTCTTTAAGCTTTGTTTTGTTTGGTACTTTTTTTTTTGAAAAAATGCGGGAATCTGGCACAAATTTTCCATAAAATCGATTTGCTCCAACGGAAAATGGATCACACTCCATTATCCATAAGGATCACATCTATAAGACGTGTGAATTTACTCCCTAACGGTATGCGGGAAAACAAAACGAGCCACGAACAACGAAATGACGAACACGTTCTCATTTTCAATGTGTTAGCATAGAATCTACGACAAGAGGATTTTCCCAGGCTCCAGATTTATTTTCAGAGGATTTGACATACACCGCGAAACGGTTTATATAAGATTCGCGCGCTCTCTCTATATATACATAGAAGATTTTGTGTGTTTTTTTTCCTTCAAGAGTTTTTTCCTTCCCGTGTTCCGTGGGATGTTTTCCCTTGAGGCTGTAGAGGGAGAAGCGTCAAGAACGTTTTCAAAATCGCTCCTGTAAATTGTTATTTTGTTGCCATACAGAGAAGGAGTGCGTATACACACCTCGATTACCTTTTCTTACATCTCTATGTGTCTGGATTTTTGGATAAAAAGACAAGGATTTTCTAAAAATAAGTACTTCTTCCTCATGAGACATCTATATAGAGAATCTTTTCCAAGATTTCCTGCAGTTTACAGAGTTCGTAATGGATGCTTTTATTTCATTTGGCGAATCTTTTCTATCACAGAATAAAAATCTCGCGAATTTCCTTTTGCAATTTTCTTAACGTGGTTTTCTGTAAAATATCAAAACAGCTACAAAACTTAATTAAAATTCTGCAATCTTTGTTTGGCCAATTTCGCCTCTACCGTCTACCCCCGACCTCCATCTTATGAATCGTTTCCACACATACTTCTATGCATATCTAATTCAGAATTTGCATTGGCCTTCCTTTCAGAAATAGGCGAAATGAAACGTTGATACTGCTCGTTTCTTCGCCTAGCTCGGCATTCATTAGCATAACTTCTGTTAATTAACTTAGCAGTTGCTTCTTATGCTGCGATTCTAAATGTTGTTTTATTTTATACTACGGGTAATAACAGGCGTTCTGAAATGTGAAAGTTAAGTCTGACAAGTTAAGAAAAGCACAATGGTTTTGTTAAATTAATCAAAGTTAAAAGAGAGACATCGAGAACTATCAAATTACAGCATTTCATTGCATATTGAGCGTTGTAGCGATATGCAACATTTTGTGTATGGCGGATGGTTGCTCTATTCAACCTTTAGATGGAGTTTTAGTCGATTGGCGTTTGCGACTGGCTTGTATCAGGGCGGGAGCTCGATTTGCAACCTGCTCCGGGTGAAAGCATTCCCACCCGAGCAAGTGATCACTAGCTGTCATTGAATGCATAAGTTTTCCAATTGAACTGTCAAAATTCTTGGATCAAGAAAAGTGCACCGGGAGTGACTCGAGAACGAGCAACTCTGCCAGGTGAACACGTGAAAGTTGCACTGGGGTTGAGACACATGCCCAGTCGAACACGGAGATCCCGGGGCGCACCGGGGCAGCCTGTCAAATACGTCTAATGTTTTATTAGAACCACCAATTTGTAAACTATCAATGTGAACTTGATTGTAGTAGCTGTTATGGCAAATAATTGGTCCAGCTAGCTTTGAAAGTGGTGGAAAATGCAGAGCATATCATGTGATGAAAAGAATTTACAACCGCAAAAAAACGTTCTTAAAGAAGAATTCAAGGTTGTATATCTTGTTATTTTTTGCTGAAACCGAAAACGAGACTTATTTTCATCCAGATTCAAATTGGTTTTGTTAGTAATTTATTTGATTTCCGTTTTAGTATCAGTGTATGCTGAAACCTCTCGACATTTCTTCTGAAATTGGAAGGACAATTTGTTTTAACTCTGGAGTTAGCTTAATTTTGCTATGTGAATCCAATCCGAAAGGAAATAGGTCGATGAGCATCCACTTTTCTGGTGCTTGTGATGTCAAAAAACCCATCCTTAATCACCATTTCGGAAATCGATTCTTTCAGATAAATAAAGAGCACTGCGATCACTGGTGATCTACGCATTGTTCTCCTCGCTGCAAAGTTCACCTGGCATAAACGCACATAAACTTAATTTGACACATTTTTTATTATCGCTTGCTTTGCTTTTTACTTTTATTTTCTGAGTAGGTATGGCGGTTGCAGAGAGTAAATACTAGATGATGCTTTATACGGCAGAGTGGTGCTTAAGGAAAAATGTCCTCTTCTTAGTTTTTAATATCGTTTAAATTGTCGTTTCACTATTTGCCAAGCCATAATGTATTTTTCAATCTTGTCTCTTGGTTGTGTTCCTACACGAATACGCTCGAAATGTGCGTTGGATACCAGGAAACATTTTTAGGTTTTCTGTTGAGATCAGCGTCTTTTCGGAAATGGATTGCGTTAAAAAATTAGAGTCTCTCTTGTTTCATTAAACTCAATTTTTTCAACGATACTTATTTGATTTTGAAGTTCTGCCTGGCCTGGCGGTGCTGTGCAATTTAATCCGCTGATTTTATTGGTCGTAATCGCAGCCCTGAGTTGCACCAGGCAATAATATCGTGGGCTGATTCAGTATTTACCAAGACTCGCGTGCCCAGCGCGCAAACTCTTTTAACCAATTGATATAAAAACAAACAAACAAACAAACAAATCAATTAAAACTTTTTGCTCCATTTGCCAAATCACCCGCGACCTAAATGGTTCTTCTCCGCTTCTCTTCAAGAAAGATAGAGGACTCAGGAAGTGAGAAAGAGAGAGATGATTTTACTCCCTGTGGAATATCTTCCTGAAGATGGGATACATACAGTCCAGCCCGCAAGAGAAGGTACCAACCTATGGAATGTCCAACTCATTAATGTACTTTCATTTATGATTTAAGTGGCGGGATTTAAAAAAAATATATTGATATCTGCAAAATAATTCTTAAAATTTTTACAATTGGTAGAAAATTTCTCATCATAGTTTGAAAAAAAATATCTTTGCACAAAAAAACCCTAAGAGCAAAAGAAAAATGACAGATAGCAGCAGAGACGATTTTAGTGTTTTTTAAAATGACAGTTGGCCGACATGCCACTCCAACGCGACCGGTGGCGCCTCTGCCGGAAAAGTATGTTCTCTCTCTGAACGTAGAATATAAAGTATATCTCACCACGCGGGGCTTAAAATTTCATCTCGTATCAAGCAGCAACGAACCTCTTCCACTTTCAACCGTCGCTCCATGCCGAGAAGCCGAGAACTTTAGTGAACTGTTTCTTAAGCTCCGTGTCTTGAGTGTTGACCAAACTCAATTAAGCCCAGAAGCTCTTGCTAGATTTCCTACCATCTAGTAATTCTTTCTGGCAAGTTTGTTTGCCAAGAACTATATATTTTCTATTAAACGTACACAGGTACCGTCTTGACCCATTTTATCGAAGCAACCATTGCCCTGCAGCGAGCTTTACCTCATTGCCAACAACGAAACGAGGTGGCAGAAGCGACAAATTGCAGCTGGCGTGTCTTCACAATTGCACATTTCTTTAAGAATTGTTCGTTCCCAGCGTACCCAACTTTCCGGTAACTAGAGAGATAACAAAAGTGGAACTGTCTTGGAATACAAATGTTCGCCATGTGCTTTGTAATGTGGTATTTCATGTCTCGTTTCGTTCGTTACGCTTTAGTCCGCTTCGTTCACTAACCTCATTAATTATGATTTGATGTGTTAAGTTTAACGACGCACTGTTTTGACAACAAACCCTATGGCACTGGTCTAATGTCATCTGGAAATTAGTCTAATGAGAAGTGATGCACCTAACCTAGACTAGAAGGGAGGAGGGGAAACCTGGTGCTGGTACGTAGTCTCCTGTCATTGAGCATCAAGTGGACTAGCTGCCTAACGTCCCTTCCGAACGACGGTGCAACGCGAACAAGAGGATTCCTCCACAAACCCATGCTGTCAAAAAGTTGATGAGCAAGACGAATGGAGCTGCCTCACTAACTTAAATCCCTCCGACCTCACTTCCAAGCAGACAGGTTCATGTATATGATGGTCACCCATCAAAAACCTGATCAAGCGCAGTGTTGCTTAACTTCGGCGATCTCACAGAAACAAGTATTTCCAACACGAGAAACCGCATGGTTACGGGGTTTCATAATAAAGCCTTAGATGGTCTGGACCAGACGCAACCCAAAAGGAATATGACCTTTCTTAATGGTGTACACGAAAACTGGCTTAGAACTTAGAAGCGACTGCTTTCATTTCTCCACCATGACACAAACTCAATTTCCACTCCGGTTATTGCACTTCCACCCAGATTTTCCTCGGCTAGTAGACATATATAGATCCGTACCTTAACGCTCTGTAATCACGTAGGCACTATCCTTGATCCGTTAATTACGCAAGCACAGGATACAATTAGGTGTACCTAACTAGATTCAGGCTTTGCCACCCGCTGCACCCGGCTGATATTCGTGTGCCGAGAATTAATCAAAGACGTGGAGGTAATTGGATTACTAACGGAGACGTGGGGATTAAGGGCGTATCTGTAAAAGGCTGGCACCTCCACCGGCTAGACGATTTCTATTTGGCGCGGAGGGTGGGGACGGGGGGGGCTAGGTCTGGACCGCAATCCAACCGCAATAGTAATGAATTCAGTGCAGCTTGCTTACATTGGTAACTTAATCATCATAATTATTCCAAAGTTTGAGATACTACACAAAACGGTGTTATTTGCAGTGAGTTGTAATTCTGAGGAGACTCGAGTAGGCGCCTTCATGAGTGATATGGGCGTGTCTGACCTTGTATATTTACAGCAATCCCAAATTATCTACAGTGTCTTTGAATTTAATTGGTTTGAAACATACAAATGTAACAACATTGAAATGAAGGATTTGCTAGGTTTCAATTCAAGATAGCCTGCACCATTTGAAAGTCTAAAACAAATATTATGAACTTTTTGCACCGTTATTTGGTGTAACGCCAGTTTGGACTGCCCGAGCAACTGGCTCAATAAAGTTCTATTATTATCTGGATGTGTTCCGTCTTGTAGGTGTACGTCTGTCATAAAACCACATTGTGCCTTGTCTTGCTCGACTTAAGTGAAATGTTCTTTTCTTTAAGATGGAACGTCTTGCCTTCACTGGAAGCTATGGGAGCTGCAAATCGTGCACGAAACCTACCCCGGGACTCTTCATGGCTGGCACTTTGTGAGTACACTTCAAAATTGTCGTTTTTTTTTTTTTCTTCTCAGAAACAAGAGCTTGTTGTGGAATTTGATTTAAATTACAAATTCGTGCAATGGGAACAGAATTTTATTATTGGGACACTATTTATCTCTCAAAAATTGGTGCCCTAACGGGGACTCGAGCCTCGATCTTCACCTGCCGCGGGTGTTGATCTCTAACCAATAGAGCTATTTGGGCATGTATCCAAAGATCATAAATCTACGAGGATATGATCCAAATATCAAGTTGCAATTGAATGTTTCCATCTTTGATTTGGAACATTTCAATCGAAATTGCCAGCATCGTTGCATCAAAGAACTGCGTATCTGCTTTGTGTATATGTTATATTTTTAGAATTCTTTTGATGTAATAGAGATACACCCAGCCTTCTCATTTTTATTTGATCGTGGGACACCGTTGAAACGTTTCTGTGAAATGCCCGTGGCGTTTCGGTCTGCTTCAGATACTTGCCTCTGTTTGCCAAAAATATAGCGACTTTGTCGGAAAAACAGATATCGAAAACAAAGCAAGCTATACAGTGCGATACCTGCAGGAAAATATGTAGGAAAATCGTAAAAGCTGTGGAAAGGGAAAACGAGCGCCAAAATTGTTGTGGAATTTGATTTAAATTACAAATTCGTGCAATGGGAACAGAATTTTATTATTGGGACACTATTTATCTCTCAAAAATTGGTGCCCTAACGGGGACTCGAGCCTCGATCTTCACCTGCCGCGGGTGTTGATCTCTAACCAATAGAGCTATTTGGGCATGTATCCAAAGATCATAAATCTACGAGGATATGATCCAAATATCAAGTTGCAATTGAATGTTTCCATCTTTGATTTGGAACATTTCAATCGAAATTGCCAGCATCGTTGCATCAAAGAACTGCGTATCTGCTTTGTGTATATGTTATATTTTTAGAATTCTTTTGATGTAATAGAGATACACCCAGCCTTCTCATTTTTATTTGATCGTGGGACACCGTTGAAACGTTTCTGTGAAATGCCCGTGGCGTTTCGGTCTGCTTCAGATACTTGCCTCTGTTTGCCAAAAATATAGCGACTTTGTCGGAAAAACAGATATCGAAAACAAAGCAAGCTATACAGTGCGATACCTGCAGGAAAATATGTAGGAAAATCGTAAAAGCTGTGGCCACGAGGAACATTTTTACTTCAGAACTACCATCGTGAAAGCATAGCGCAAATTTTAAAATGTTCTCGTGAAAAATAACAGCCAAATGACTACTTTACTGAAAAAATAGCTCGATTTGAGTGTTAAAAAAAGGTTATTTTTTATTTCTGGCAGATTATTCACATTTGTGACTGGTTTACGCTCAATTAATCTGTATAAATGATCGATATACACGTATCGATATTTTGATAAGTCATTCATTAATTGTAAAGATTTGTCAAATGGACTGTTGCAAGTGCTATCAGGTAGCATCTACCTTTACCATGTGTTGCCGGCTCGTTTGCTCAGCAGAAAGTGTAACATTAACGCTGGTCCGCTAACGTGACCTATAAAATCTTGGCTTCTGTAGTAAAATGTAGACGATAACAATTAAACTAATCTGATAGCTGTTCAAATTCTACGACTCTAATACAAATCCTGTGATCAACGGTGGTCAGAAACTGATTGCTTCTATAATCACAAAGATAATAATTTCGGATTGTTTTGTTTTTCTCGTAAAAGCAAAATGAATGACTGTGCAGTTTGAGATAACTCATCTCAAACCAACCAGGCGCTTGAATTGTCTATTTCCATATAATTATACTTAAACTAACGCTTGGATTAGCATCACTTCCCTATGAGTAGATCGCGCACACCGTTGTAATGAAGACACTTACTTCACTAATAACAGTATTCTGTCAGTAAGAATTTGAATTTATATCCATACAACTAGCGCTCAACACGATTTAGCTTATCCAAGACCACAAAGAAAATTCAATCCCTTAATTACTGCAACCCGAGGCGTTTTTAGGGCGTCGGGTCGAGGGAGTGAGGAGTGGATAAAAGGGATGAATGATATTAAATTGCAGGAAATGACGTCCGCTGGCTTCGCGTCGAAAGGTAGCGTGATAGGAAATTGACAAAAAAAGAGAGTCGACTGCTCTGGCCGACGTCGGGGAGGGTGAAATTATTTTCCAATCATTGCCGTGGGTGGTGCCGACGTGACGTGCGAATAGATTGATTCATTGGTATTCCCGCGGTGTGGCCTTGGCGCTTCTGTTCGTGTCAATTGTCGAATCGGGGCATTTTGTTGAGAGCGTTATTCGGATATACATGTCGTTGTGCTGTAGTAGGTTTTACCTGTTCTGATCGGCGAAAAGGGTAAATAAAATTGCAGATGCAGATTGAAAAACAAGTAACCTATTTCCGGCTTAAGGGGCATTTATTTCATCACAATTTAATGGTAATGGGTGGGTAAAATAATTATTCTTACGGCAATCTAAATAAGGTGTTTGCTAACAAAGCCTTTTTGTCAGCACGTGATGCTGGCTCGTTTGCTCATCAGAAAGTTTCACATTATCGTTGGCTCTCTTTACTTTACCTACTCAAAGGTAGCACAGAATCAAAGAAAGTTATCAAAAGAAGCTAGTGCAAGAAAGTCGAGGGACCTGATAGACCAGACTGAAAGGTCGCGCAAAATAGAGTGTACCATCGTGTACCTCTAATAAAGAAAGGGTCAGGTGTTTTCGCGGTATTCTAATGTGCCTCTCGTCGGGAAAAAACTACTTATCCACGTAAGCACGGTCGAAAACCCAGTTCAGACGGTCAAATCTTGGCATGGATCGAGCCCAGATGTCATTTCTTAAAACAAAACGTGTGGAAGTATTTTCTGCTCAAAATATTTGAGAGTGTGGATATTTGTAAGAACGCATGTTTATAGCGTAGGTTTTGACATTTTCTATCATGAGCTACTTGATTTACACCTTTATTGTTTGTATTATTGTGTTATTATGAAGATGACTTATTATCAGTATGATATAGTATTATTGTATTATTATAATTATATTATTTTTTATAATATTTTCATGATTAGAACCGCAAACGAAAATGGCTAACACACAGCCTTCTTGCTAATTAGTTATTTGGGCGAATGCTAGATGGCTGAGTGTCGGCCATTTTTGTTGAAGATTTTTTATCCTGAAGATTTATTTTTGATCCTGTTTTCATAGATATTCAAATTAAAATTAAAAATGTAAATATTTCTTTCTTGACAACTGAGAATTAATACGGTGGCCGTTAAATATCGCATGATATATTTTGAGATATGATATCGATGGCAAGGAAAATTGTTAGGAATTATTGAAAAACGGAAGAACATCTTATACAATGCCAAGATTGTGGTAGGCTGTCGATGGCATACCTTCTGTTGTATCCAGGCAAAATTCAAAATACATTTTTTTCCAAACCGCGTGAACAGGGCTTTCAGTAGCTACCTACGTCTACGCGTTTGCCCCAAAGGCATGCTATAGAAAGAGTCTTGGGATTTCGCCTTCTTTATTTTCCCGGCAAAGTTTGGGAACTGCAGAGGACTTGTTGTGGGTTTAGTGGCCCTTCGGTTCTCAAGAGAGTCTACCTTGTGCCACCTTGGGACACACCTAAGGCCGAAGATTCTTTGCTTAGGCTCAGTGGGGTCGCGCCAGGAAGAGGCGGGGGGGGGGGGGGGGGGGGGGAAAGGGAAAACGAGCGCCAAAATAAAAAAAAGTTTCGTTCTTGTGCGCTACTTCAAGAGTGATGAAAAATGCGTTAGGGATGTGACTGAAATAAAAGAAATCTCTTAAAATTTGTTTAAATATAAGCTGGTAAGAAAAAATGCGCTGTGTTTCGTAAGTGGTTATTACTGACCTTTCGTTAACTTTTAAATATTTTTTTCTATATCTTTTGTTCGTTGGATCATCATTGATGAAATTTCCCGTAAGAAATTTGACTTTTGTGGAGGAGCCGTGTTTGTTCTGCGGGTTGCGTTCAGGAGTCCACTGAAAATATTATTTTCTTCCAGAATATTTTACTCCTAATTTTTTACGCACATTGTAACATGACCTTTCTAAATATTTTGGTACTCTTTTTTCTTCTCCCACATTCATTTTCCGCCACCGGAATTCAGTTCTAATAAAAGTAAAATTGTCATAAATTCAGGGTTCCTTTCTGGCTTAATAAAATACTCATAATTTTAGCTGATGAATCTTAAAACTTTCGTTTGATAACTTTTTATTCCACACAGGTTAATTTTTCCCTCGATTTGCGAATTTCCCCGCGTTTCCGTGGAGGAGCCGAGTTTGCTCTGCGGGCTGCGTTCAGGAGCTACCATATAACTTGCCCTAAAAACGTTAGAACGTAGAAAACAAATACAGTTTACATGTCGAAGTCTCCCAATCGATTTAAATGACCTAGTTGGTAATATGTGAAAACTACACGACATAATTTTGTAACAATTTCCAACACTTGAATTTTAGATCCTAGATAACTGCATCTAACCTGCTATCCAGATACTAGTTATTATTGTTACATGTGCGTATAGTTGTAAAACCAATTACTTATAAACTAGTTTATCCGGTAGATTGGTTTAGTATGTCATCTGATTGTTACTAAAATTATTATCGATTTTTTTATGGTTTTTTCTTGGACCTTTTCACAAAAGCTATAATGACTCGGCTACATTTTTAAGTTTACTTACTCCATTTCGCTTGGCTTGCTCACCAACCACCTCGTTTTCGCTCGCTTTCATCGTAACAACATCAAGACAGCGTCTTGGGAGAGCAATTTCCGTGTTGTTATTTTTAGCTCATCGTCCAGAGCAGCTGTTGTCGCTCTTCCACTATCGACGTTTGACATTTGCTGAGATGAACATGCACTTAATAAAGTGCACTTCACTGTTGCAAGGCAGTTGCGCTTGTAATCAACTCAATGCGCGTGTACGCTATGATAGCATTAATAATAGATAACTCGATCAAGAAAATACAGTTGCCTCGCGTTTGCTCGCTTATCGTGCCGACTTTTTCTTTACTGACATTATAGTGACGTTAGTTGGATCCAGAAGGGATGAATATTCCATGACCTACCCTTACCTTTCCTTTCTGGTAGCTGTTTACTGCAAAGTTACTAGGATGCGCGAATTATTTAGTGCGTAAATGCAATGTTGAACATTTGCACAAAGCAGAAATTTTCCTTTTAGAAAATGTTAAACTCATGAAATTCATGGATTTTTTTATATCTGAAATGTGATTGAATTTTTTTTGTGCCACAAGCGGCAAGTATGTTTTTTTTCTTTTTATGCGTCTACGTCTGCGACAGTTTTATTTGCCCTCCGTACGACGATTTCTAAGAAGGATGTCTGTCGAAAACAGGCAGGGTATATTATACATTTTTGAGCACTAGAGTATTCCGACAGACTGCTCAGGAGTCTAGACCACTCGATCGAACCTCCTTGAATCGAACCAACAAAAAGAAAAGTTCACAATTGAGTTAGGTCGGGTGCGTTCGTTTGTCGACGGTAGTCGAATCATACGTTCTGTTTTTTATATCTTACAAAAGAAGAGAGAAAAAACAAACATTCTACAATTCACGTAGGAACGGCACGATATCAATAATTAATACAGGCACAGCTCACGGGTCTATTTTAGTATCTTGACAGTGCAGGAAGTATTTGTCATAAACGTTAAGAAAAATTATTCTTCTTGCGCGCCCCGTTTAAAAACTCCTACATCACAAAGAGTAAGAACAGCCACTAGCGCTAATGTCCAACGCTATCTGGCGATTATGAGTGCAAGCGCTATCGGTCACGGGTAAAGTGAATCGATTATCGCTCGCATGCATTTAACCCATGTGGGTGAGGGCATGGCTAATTGGTGATAGTTTGTTGCTGAAGGAAGGGGGTTTGGCAATCCGCGTGGATTAGAGTACTCAGCCGGAAGCATTTCTAGTGTTAGCCGTCAGCTTCCATGCTACTGAGTGCACTAAGTTTGAAGCCAGTGGCTATTATATTTTCTCTTCTCTCGCTTAATCTCCTGTAAAGGTCAAAGCTACTTTACTCTTGTACATAGTTGGTAAATGCATTATGCCTCAGAGCTGTTCACGTGGTATAAATGCTATTGTAGTCGAGTTTGCTCTGGCCAATTAGCTTTTATTTTATAAAGCTGGTGCACCAGCTAGGCGCTGCACTCGTTGCATCGCCTACCCCTTCTCTCGCTCTCTTTTAAAGTGAACCGGTTAGTTTTCGACACAAAACTTGATCGATAACCGATTACTTCAATACGACAGACAGTTCTGTGGTGTTTGCAAATGAGGATGCATTAAGGGAAGTGATATTTGACTTCTTGAATATCTTTCTCAGACTCGTTTGACCAAGCATATTGGTATTTTGCCTTTCCATGTGATTGAAGTAAGAGCAGGAAATAGTTAATATATATTTTCTTATTTTTCTGCTTTAATCATCAGCTTTTTATGGAAAACATACCAAATATTGCTGATAAACACATGTGGCCATCTGACTGTACTAATCTCATTGCTAGAGCTAAAAGGTTTCATGAAGTTAATTGACTGCAAGTTTTGAAAATATAACCACTACGTTACTGAAACGGTATAATACCAAGCTGCTAGCGTGGCTGTTACACTACTTTACCGGATATAAAGAACTTTTACTTGTATTTTATCACACAAGGTGACATTTTCAATAGAAAAACAAATAACATCTCATCTCTGCGACTGGTAGTATCCCAGGTGTCCCAGGATAACGATCAGTGGACACGATCATCGTCTAAGCTTTACAGGCCAAGGTTCCTGCTTTAGTGCACGGCAATGTTGTATCATCTGGTATCTTTTACTGAATTAATCTAGGTAAATCCGAGACCTTGCTTAAATATGAAGATTATCAAAGATCGTTACCTGACTTATGAATCTTTAATTGCATTACTTGAGCTCCAGCATGTCATTAGTATGTGCAGTGAATTATATATACTGTCTTGCAATTTCTATAAGTAGGTACATTTACTTTACTCCTTAACGGAAATTTGACCCAATTAGTTCACTACGTAATTCCCTGATTAAAGTTCCGGTGCTTTTAAATATTTATTTAGATCTTTAGAGATGATGGTTTTTAGACTAATGTCTACTTGATTTATCCTTAGCACTAGTTTTAAGAAAAACTATTTGAAATGGGTTTTGAATGCGAAGTAAAGAAATTTAGTAGCCCTTTACTTAGCATTCAAAACTCATTTCAAATAATCTTTAGAGATATTTTTTTCTCAGATTAATACTCTTTAAGAACGCTATTTATCCGTATTTATTATCATTTACAATCAGCCAGCGCTCCAAACCAGTGTCGGTAAAATATTAGGAACTATGCGCCAGAGTATTATTCCTATTCCCTGGACAGAACACAATGGAATTAGCATTTTAAAACAATCTAGCCAGAAGTAGCAATGAATTAGGCTTCCGTCTGCATTGTCCTGCCTCGACGTCGGTCCTCTAGAGACACGAACCCGATAGCGTCGCGACGCTGACGTCATTTCCCGCCGTCGCATTTGTGTGCTCAGAGAGCTTTGGTTGCCAGAGTGGTAGACTCCCAGCGTGGACGCCATGTTTGCCCAAAGACTGACTATCAAGCCATGGAGCCTTGATAGCCAGAGAGTGGCCGACTTCTAGCGTGGACGCCATGATTGCCCCAAAACTGAATAACAAGCTGGTAGACACAACATCAAAAATGAAATCTGTAAAGAAATTTGCTCCTTTGCTACAAAAATCTTATACACAGCAAGGTTTTCTTGAAAATGAAAACAATGCATTGCACAAAAAATGTTGATAAAGAAAGAAATACTAATTTTTAGATATCTGCCATCATGATCACCTCAATAACCCACCCCGTCCCCATAAAGTCCACCCCTAGGCGTAGATCTGGACTTTTTACTTCAGCGTGGCAGTTACATAGCCAATGTTAATTAGATAATTGGCCACGAGCACAATTAGATCGATCTGTTCACAATGAAACGTCGACAACCCCGCTGGGCTTGTGTCTTGCTCTTGCAGACATTTCCTCGCTGCAACGACGCGATCTGGGTCGACGTCGCAAGAGTGACAGGCGGTGACAAGCTAGAGACCAATTAACGTGCTGGCAATTCCTGGCCATGGGGCTCGTAATTTTGTCAGCTGTCTCATTCGGATTTCCCGGTGGCGGTTCTGTTGCTGATAATCTATCTTGGGATTGAGACGGCAGCAACATTGGCAAACCCGTGGCAACTTGGGAAGTGTCCTCGTCACCTTTTTCGTTTTCCTTTGCGCTCAGTTTGCACAATTTGAACCCAGTCAGATCCAATTTTAGTTTAAACGCCCATTGAGAGCCAAAATTGCAATGCCCGGATAAAAAGATATCTTGCTGTTAAGATGAAAATGGAAGCATCTGATTGGCAGTTACCATGGAGATGAGTTGTTAACTGGCAGATATTTTTTTTATCTAGACATTGTAATTTGGCCTCTAAGAAGAAGTTTAAGGTTGGTGATGTGAAATCTCGATTAGCTTTCTTAACGCCAGTTAGTAACATAACGGTGTTGGTGAAATCGGCCCTGATTGGTTTCTCATTAGTGCAACGGTGCAACTCTTCATTGAGTAAAATGCGGATCACAATGGATATTTAAATGTTGTTTTGTTAAGAGTTTTCTTTTACCAACGTCTTAAAGTATGCACAAAACATTAAAAATGTAGCCCATGAGGATCCAGTCTCATGTATTTTCTAAAACGCACAGATTTGCCAAAAAAATAACCGATAGGTATCCAACCTATCGCACTTTTGCGGTACTATAATTTAAGCACATAAAAGTAATTATTTCAGCTTATGCAACGAAAATTGACTCTTTAAAATGTCATTCTTTACACTGTAAACACTGTGTGCATACTGTATTATTTAATAGGAATTCCTTTCTTATATCTTTATTTTTTATTTTTTGTTCCACGGTCTCGCATAATAACTACGGACGGAAATACGTTCCCACTGACATTTAATTTCTCTACAAGGTCACAATAAAAATATCGACCGCTCTCCGCAAACATAGGAAACATTAATAATTCTGTATATATTCCTGCCAGAAACAATATATACATCATGATATGCATGTTTGATAGTTAATCAGACAACGAATTGGTACCGCTGCAATTCCGTTATTCCAATATAATCACTCTCCTGTCGATTATTTGATTGAACGCGTATAATACACTTAGTAATTGCTGCCACGTAACAACAGTTGATAACCTAAACCATCGTGCATTTCGATGTGTTGGATTATTAATCGTGTGACAAATTAGTTTGGGATTAAAGCTGCATATCACATCGCTCGTTATTACCGGTTAGGTTTCGCATTTGAGCTATATGCGTGCGAGTAACAGTTAATGATGCATGTGTAATTATGATGATGCTACCGTGTCCTCACAACAAAGCTAAACTAGCGGTGACATCCCTAACTGTAAAATAAAATAATTTAAGTTATGCATGCTATTATTAATATTTTTTCTAAGAAGGCCATTTTTGTCGTGAACTTTTATAGCTAAAAAACTTTCAAGCTTATGATGTTCAATTGTATGTGCAACTTTTGGTAGCCGTGGAGATTATTGGGGTTTAACGACGCATTGTTTTGACATCTGCCCATGTGGCATTGGTGTAATGGCGTCGGTGAATGAGTTGCTGAAGCTAGGATGATGATGAATCTCACCTAGCCTAGAAGGGGAGGGGAGACCCGGTGCCGGCTCATAGCCTGACCTTGTCGAAGAGCACCAAGGGGACCACCGGCTTATCGTTCTCTCCGAAGGACAGTACAACGCGAAGCAAGGCGAATGAAGTTGCTGTACTGACTTTCATTCCTCCAACCTCTCTCCCGAACAGAACTGGTCATGTGTATGATGGTCACCCATCCAATACCTAGCTGAGCGCAGTGTTGCTTAACTACGGTGATCTCGTGAAAACCGGTGTTTCCAACACGCCAAACCGTTCGGTTTACCACGCATAGCAAAAAAGCTGAAACGAGTCGTATTTTTGTAACGCCCAGCGCTAAAAAACTCTTAAATGGTAGAACCTGCCTTAAAAAAACTATGTTAGAGTCAGTTTTTGACCATATTAGTTTCCCCTAATACACGCTACCGGGTTTGTCACTGCGTACTCTACTGCGTACTCACTGGGCTCTTTGTTTGCGTAGGCCGCAAATAGACATACGCCTTTGCAATTTACCACGGGAATCACTTTCGAGCAACTCCCTGTTCTACACCAACTCATGAATGGTGGAACAACGCGTGAATTAACTCCCGACATTAATATTCATATGGCAAGCATGATAGTGCCAGTAGAACATTGCTTGACACGAATCAACAAAGTTGAAGTCAGTTCTGTAACTGTACGCTCGCTAAAACAATTTAATTTGCAGTGATGTTTTGAAAGTTACATTGTCAAATACAGAGCAGTTTTCTGTCAATGGGCGTTAAGGTTTAGTCAGAGTCTCAGCGCTAATGTTAAACGCTGTATTGACGAAAAATATTGAACTACGAAACCTTCGAAATTGGTATACAAGGTGGAGTTACTGTCTTTTCTCGCAGATAACGCTAATTTCG
The DNA here is from genome assembly GCA_947568835.1 of Protonemura montana. Lineage (NCBI taxonomy): Eukaryota > Metazoa > Arthropoda > Insecta > Plecoptera > Nemouridae > Protonemura > Protonemura montana. The sequence continues at coordinate 9,385,343 of OX387608.1, forward strand.
AACTGGTTTACTCTAAATCAAACCTCAACTAATCTTTTAATAATGATAACGCAAACGATTGTTAAATACATGTATCGCTATTTCGAGTGTTCATTATTTATTTGTAGTATTATCAAACTCTTGACTGCTCAAAACGTTTGACATTGCCACTGTAACTCTGACTATACCAAACCCTACGGTATTATCCGAAAATTGCCTCTCTGCTAGAGTGACGCTATTTTCAATCGTCTAACAGATATTTTTCACTTTGATGTCGTTCAATACCTAGGCTCGATTCGATTTATTCCTTATGAAAAACAAGGAAAGTTGTTTTTTTTTCCGCTACTCCCTGCCGACTTGATGTAAAGAGCAAGCCAGATGTGTCTATGTCAGTTCGTGTCAAAGTGTGTGTTCTTTCATTTTCTATTCCTCATCCTCCTCGTGGGTTATGGATGTGGAAGCAGCTGACACGTGAAGCCAACGTGTAAGGACGTCAAGGGCAATTTTCGCGTCTGTATGCGCAATTTTCTGTCGCTCGATATTCCACCCCTTGCACTCACCCACATTTATTTTGTATGACGGTTGGGTTTAGATTGACATCATCGTCGCTATACATCATCTAGCCGTGAGATGCAGTGGGTTGAGTTAGCAGAAAAATTGGCCAGGAAAGGTAGATTCATTTTAAATCTATTTACGAGGGAAACACCTTACTGATTTGAGATCAATTTTTCGAGAGAGTTTCTGGTCGTAACGTTTGAGTAAGAATGCTAGAATTTGAACATGTTGTAGCTAAAGGATCAAACTTTGTACTATAATAGGGTCGTTGTATCGAAATACTTTCGCTGGCAAAAATGAACTTTTTACCTATAAATCTGGCTACCAAAAGTTGAATCTACCATTGAAAATCAGTTGCTTGAAAGTTTTGTTTGTTTTCAAAGTTGGCAAGGAAAATTGGCTTCTAGAAAAGTTGGAGTAGGTACAGTATATTTTGTATTTGATATTTGTGCCAACGTTTTAGGCGATTGTCAGACCAGAAAAAAATGTAGACAAATATTATTTTGTTTTTCTTAAATGGTAATAATTGAGAAAGAACCCATTCTACCGAAACGCTGGAAAAGATAAAATAAACATCTCAGTTCTACAGAAAGAAAAAAAGAAATTAAATAAGTACCTGCTATTTTTTGTGATCATGTTTGTCAAAAACATTAGTAATAGTGGTAATAGTGGAAACACTTGCGAAAACATGTCAACATAATTGAAACTGGCAGGTACTACACAAACAAACAGTACCTCAGATAGAAAAATATTATTTTCAAAGCAAACTTTTCATTTTTCTCCCCCACGTGAATTATTACAAAAAAAATTTCTTTATGACCAAAAAAAAGGGCGCTGTGTACATTCTTTCATGACTCGCATATACACACAGTACAAAAAAGTAATTGTTCTGTCGGTGTGCCCATTTACACAAGAACCTAAAGCTTGTTTACAACCGCGCTTGGTTCTCCTGAATATTTCAAGGCAATGAGCCGACACCGGGTGTCAAAATTCTCTCGGCTATCGCGAAGACCGCCGTTATCGCATGGTGAAGCAATCTGCTTTAAAAACACTACCAAGTGCGCAGTGGCGGCGTCATGTATGGGGCAACAGGGCAGGGACTTTGTACACATTTTTTATTATATGTACCTACCTAAACCGCCGTGTAGATGGTTTTAAAGGTTTTAGTGATTTTAATGGTTTTAATGGGATTGATGATTTAATTCCTGCCAACCGGTCTTAGCCTGTAAATGCCGAGTCACCATTACTTTCATTGCGCCCGTGATTTAAATATTTCATCTTGAAGCTTATGTTAAATAATAGTAAAACTAAAGTCATGTTTATTAGAAATGTAAGTTTAAGTAAAAACTTAGTAGGTTAGGACTTAGATTTTAGGATAAAGGGTGAGAAAGTGGAGTTAGTTATCATTTAAGTAGCTCGGAATAATCGTAGATGACAAACTCTCATTTCAGGAGCACATTGAATGCATGGAAAATAATATACGCAAAAAATTGAACTTTTCAGTAGAATTAAAAAAAATTGACTCTTTAATTTAGGTTATATATCTATGGGTAACACAATAATAAAACCACACTTTGACTATTAAGCAATACTGTTATTTCAAGTGAATCAAAATGATATTAAAAAACTGCAGTCGTTGCAGAATAGAGGGGTGAGAATAATATTGAGATGTAGTAAATATGTTCCTACTAAGTCTATGTTGAAGAACTTTACTGGTTTAATGTTTAAAATGTTATAAATTATCAAGGGATGTGTTTTATCTTTAAGTTATAGAAGGGTTCACTACCAAGTTATTTTACAAATACTAAAAGGATAATGGATGGTCAAAGTCATTCTATTCGAGCAATGAGTAACTCATATCTTGCACGGTTCCAAAAATAATTAACCAAAAAATCCCTTTTCTATGCACGAATTCGAGCATTTAAAAAGGTAACAGTAGATATTTGGAATGCTAGTAGTGTATGAGTGTTGAAAATTAAAATGTTAGAAACTAAACGAAATTATGAGCTGTTATCACATAGAAATTAAAATATCTTGGATTTACTTAAATATTTTCATTGTTGACATTAATATCTTCTTTCAATTTGTATACCGACTTTATTACCTTTGGAATAACGCTCGTGCTAAATAAATAAATAAAATTGATATCGGAAATCGATACGTTCACCAGTGAATTATGACCGAAACCCCTATCCACAAGCTAAAATTTCCCAATAATTCCTATAAAGGTTTCCACAGCAATCATCTATCATTTTATCGAGCAAACTTCATACACTAGCCAAGTTGAAATGCGTTTATGGTAACGTAACATCAACTTAAATCCTTAGTTTGCTTTTCAAGACATTTTGATTTATGTTTATGACGTGCACGTCAGAAAAGTTGCATTAACTTGCATCGTTAGCTAGTGAAAGAATGAACATTTCTGTTTGGTAAATCTAAAATTACCAGCACATTGTTACTAAATCCATAACAATGTTACACCTGTGAGCCTCGCCTTTCAAACAACTTCCTATCGAGGCAATTCTCTAGACATTTCCGACGCTATTAGCCGATTTTTCTTTGCGAATTCCCAGCCGACTCTCAATTTAGCTACAGCCCATGGGAATTCAGCCACAGCCAAAACAGGTGAACACATTCAACCAAAGTTAGATAATGCTTGCTAAATTCAATTCACCGGCAAAGTTGATATTAATGTTAAGTAGACAAGGCACCATGCCTTAAGGGTTGGCCATTTGCATGCACAATTTGCAACTCTATGTTTGTTCACCTTAAGGGCGATGTACCATATTTAGAAATTATTCATTTGATTATTAATTAATATAAATGGGAGTAAATAACAGGAACGTTTGGAGAGTGAGGTGGTAGTTATGAAGCGAGGAAAAGGAACTAAAATGAAACTTTGAGATGGAATTCAAATATTTAGGAAGTATGATCGATAATGATGCGAGAATCGAAACGGAAATAAATAAACGAATACCTCAAGGGAAAAATGTGTGTAACAAGTACAGAAAACTAATTTGAGACAAAAACTTCCCCAAAAAATGTAAGGTTCTAATATATAAGATGTATTCTGAACCCATTTTAATGTAAGGTTGTGGATATTGGAGTTTGAATGGAACGGAGGAAAGAAGAATAGAAGCAGCGCAGATGAAGCAAAATATTGAGAAAACAATTAAATATAGAGAGATGAGGTTTTAAAATTGGGAAAGTAAGATTGGAATTGTATGGAAAAACTGAGAGAATGGAGGAAGAAAGATTGCCAAGAAAGATTTTAAGCTTGGAATATGAGAGAATATGAATATGAATAAGCTTAGAATATTAGGGGTAGAGGAAGACCAAGAGAAAGATGGATACAAAAAGTACAAGCAGATGTGGAGGAATGAGGTGGGAAATGGAATGAAGTAGAAGAGAGAGAAAGCTGGCGAGATAAGGAGGTATGGAAGAAGTGGGTGAATGAAAAGGAGTATGAAAAAGAGCATGAAGAAGACGGAAAATGATTTGGCACATCAAGTTAAATGCCTGAAATGAAACATGTTCTACCTGTTGTAATAAATGGATGAAAAGAAATACAAATCGATAAAAAAAATGTATATATTTCATCGTTGAAACTCGCCATCAACATTTTCCATTATTATCGTTATTCTCTGGAATGACATTTCTGTGTTAATTGGCGAGTTCGATTCCATACAATGCTTATCTACGAGTACAAATTATAATGGAAGTTTGAAATTAATTTTTAATTGGGAAATAGGTATATATATATCTACACGCCGGAGCATCGTTTGAACGTTTTGAACGTAATTGACTGTGAATTGCTCCTTCATGCGATGATTCCGAATTGTTCGTTCGCGTGTAAAGCATTTTGCACATCCTCTTTTTGCACCAAGGCCCTTTACATTGTTTATTCAGAGAGTTGATGTTTTTAAATGTGCTTTTTCATTGACGGTGATCATAATTTTCGATTTAGAGCTGGACCGAACGGTTTGGCGTATTGGAAACACCGGTTCTCATGAGATCACCTAAGTTAAGCAACACTGCGCTGGACGTTCTCTCTGTATTGGATGGGTGATCAGAAATACTTATGACCAGTTCGGTTCGGGAGAGAGGTTCACTCGTATTTGCGACTGGTTTTCGCTCAATTTATCTTTTTTAATGCTAACCTCAACGATTGATATACATGTATCGATATTTTAAGTCTTAATTATTTAAGTGGATAAGTTTAAAAAAAAAGACTGTCACGAGCGCCATCGGGTGGCACCTACCGTTACCAGGTTTTGCCGGCTCGTTTGCTCAGCAGAAAGTGTAACATTAACGCTGGCCCAGTGACTATACTCATACACTCAATGGCTATATGTGCTATATATCATATAGTGGTCATTTTCACGCTAGTAGTACATTTATGTTCGATTCCTATTTTTAATGCGTTGTGCTATATTTGCTACCGTATTTGCTAATGATGGTGCTGGATATTGAAGTGAATGATATCGAGTGCAATTATCATCATAACAAAACGAACATCTAAACAAGCTTTTATTTCATTGTGTACAGCCCCGTATGACATAGTAAACCTAGTTACTAGCGTCGAGTTTCAACTTGGGTATGGCCATCACCATTATGGAAAAAAATAAAACTGAAGGGTCCAAACCTAATGATCTACACATATTTATAATAACAGAGCAAATGAAAAAAAAAAAAAAAAAAAAACGCGAGACTGTTAAAAGTTAAAGACCAACATCAACACTTCACTAGAAATTGGGGAAAACTAAGTGTTAATTCATGTAAAACGGCAACTATGCAACTTTCAGCAGAACAAGTTGCCCATATGGGATTTCCATATGGGAATTAAAAATTTTAACAAACTCCCAACAAACGTCTATCGACAAATGTGTTCATAGAGAGGTTAAAAAAGCTTTTGCTTGAACAAGCATGCTGTAGTGTCAGAAAGTTCCTGAACTGCCTAAAATAAGAATAAGTTGAACCCGATGTGCTGTGGAGAACATGTGATTTTAGCTTTATAATATTTTATACTTAATAATGTTTATATTTATTTTATTTTTAATTTTAATTGTGTGGTAATGCATATCTGCAAACCAGCATCGTTGGTATGTTTGGTGTTATAGACGTTTCAGTATTATGATAATAAACAAGATTATAATTAAAATATTATATTATCAGGCAAATATTTAGTACTACACCTTTCTTTTCTTGATCAAAATAAAAGCTTATCGATCAAATTTTTTATAATTCAAAATTCAAAGTTTCAAGAGGAAATAATATAAGGTCGTGGGGTTTGACGAAATTATCTATGGCTGTGCTTCTTAAGTCCTAAAAATACGAGGTTTTCCATAAAATCCGTGAACGTGCAAAATTCTCGAAAATAACACTTTTATATCTTAATTACTTGTGAAAAAAAGTTTCCCGTTTTCAATGCTATGTAATTTGCCTTTCGTGTATGCACTTTTTTTTGTGAAAATCCTAAAATTTCCACACACTTACTTCTTACCCTAACCATGCCATGGATTCTTTTAAAAAATACAGTCACAAAAAAAAAAAAGTAGCAAGACTGAACATTTACGATGGAAAAAAGTGTTGCCTCTATGAAAGGTTGGCACACCTTAAGGTATCTTGACGTAGTTGTTGTTAAATATTTTACACCGAACGGTTTGACGTGTTGGAAACACCGGTACTCGTGTGAACACCGAAGTTAAGTAATAATGCATCGGCTGCATCGGATGGGTGACCACCGTACACATGACCAGTTCTGTTTGAAGGAGAGGTTAGAGGGATGAAAGTTAGTACAGCAACTATACTCGCCTTGCTTATCCACCTCTCGACAGCATGGATTTGTGGAGGAATCCTGTTGTTCGTGTTGCACCGTCCTTTGGAGGGGACGTAAAGCCGGTGGTCCCCTTAGTGCACTTCGACAGGGGTAGGCTACGAGCCAACACCGGGTGTTCCCTTTCTCTCTTCTAGTCTAGATTATGTTCATCATCATCCACTCATTCACCGACACCATTAGACCTGTGCCGTATGGCCCGTTGTCAAAACAGTGCGTCGTTACACCTCACTAATCAATAAATTTAATATTTTACCTCTCCTTTATATCGTGTCGTCTCATTTTAATTTATTAGCAAAGAAAAACTAGGGAATACACTATATTTTTTAGATTTTTCCACAACGCTGTAACGAGCTAAAATAATGTAATTACATATTGTACCCTGAAGTAGTTTATAGCTAAATAAACTAGTCTAGCTGTAAACCCTCCGGCCACAGACTTGGTATTTTGCATTGCAGCAGACACGTTTTAATTACTGTTACGTAATTAGATGTGTTATTCACCTGCAGACTATTGGCTGAGTACGAACCTAATTTGGTCCAACATTAATTGAAATCAATGTGTTTTGGTTATAACCATTTGCTGCTTGCAATGTTGCACTACATTTTAGTACCTGAGAGAAAACTCAATTTCCAAATCATTTGTATGAAATTGTTTCCACTAGCTCTTTTGGAAAAATTACTCAACAGGGCTTTGATTTTGGTATCTTTTTCTCACTGAATAGACTGTAATTGATTGATTGATTTTTGGGGTTTAACGGCGCAATGTTTTGACAACGAGTCCTGCGACACTGATTTAATGGTCTCGGTGAAAGAGTGGATGATGATGAACCTAACCTAGTATATACTTTTAGTAACCTAACCATTTCAACGGACTTTTACGTATATTTCACATACTGCATAAAATTGATCAGTTTTTATTACATCTCTTTGTTCTCTTCTGCCATATTTATATTTCCGTGTTCACGTCCAGCGGCAACATTCAAATTTTTTGCAATGAGCTTCCTTTTTTGGCGCACCTTTTTTTACCACCCTATTTTACCATTCTGCGCGCAATTTTGAGGCCTCCCCGTACATCGTTGGTGCACGATCTCTGTTGCTAAAGCCATATGCATATTGTCCCAAGAATTCGGAGTGACGTTCGTATATACCACATTTGCATCGCTTGTCAAGCGGGGAAACTACATATTTTCTAGGCTAAAAAAAATATCGCCCAGTCGCTGAGATATATATGAATATGTTTTACCATTACTAACCTAAACTAAGTATTGTCATTTTTTTGATGCCATGCAAATAATGCCCATGCAACTACGTTTCATATTGAACAAAAGTCATTTTAATAATTTACATCCTTGGGCCCGGAAAAATTCAAAATAATTGAGATAAATCTTCTTGAATATTGAGTTTTATTAAACTGACTGTAAGTTAATGTGAATTGTTTCAATTTTCTGTCAAAACTCTATCAAAATATCAAGAAACTATAATTAAGCAAGAATATGCATCATAACTTGCCTAGATTATTAGCCCAATTGTGGTTAGTCAACCCATGGTTCTCTTGACCTTGAATTCGTGCCTTTAGGCACCATCGTGCCTTGATGGTGTAGTCAGTTTTGAATGTGACTGTCGAAAAGGTTTTGTAAAATATTTTCTACTTGCCACTTTGACAGATAGCTTTTGACAGATGAACGGAGAGATAGTGAGCACACATGATAATTGCGGCCAATAGCAAAGCAGCATTTTTCCCGCTGTGTCTCTGTTTTGTCAGCTGTCAAAATGCCCTGCGATCGTCATCTACGTGGATAAAAAACCGAAAAGATATGCAACGTTTGGTCATAATGTGGTACGGGTAGCATTTTAAAAACACAATTCAATTATTTTAAATCTATTTTTAACGAGTTCAGACTTTTAAACAATATTGTGTCTGCTGACATTTCACCCACACTGTAGTTTTCAAAGTATTATTCATACCTTTTCAACCATTACTCTGCTAGTACGCTCTTTCAGTTCAACCACATAAAAATATTAAACTCTGGAAAATTATTTTAATTATAAATACTATTAACGTTATTTAAACATAAACTCAAGTCGCCTTGCTAGAAAACAAACGGCGACACGTTGAAGTTATGTTCATGAATTGGCAATCCGCAGGGAATCCGTCGATGTGGGCTTACCAATCCGGCAGATTTCAAGTCTTCCAACTCAAATCTGCGGTCTCCTTAACTATACTACTTTGGTCCACCATACGTATACCACACAGGATAATGCGCATTATTCTAAAGCGAATTAGAGATAATTCGCTTCAGTTGCGTGGTACATGCAACTAAAGCGCTTTGCCTCCAAGTCGCTTGATCAAGCGAATTGGAAAATTTGAAACCGCTTTACCTTTTGAGGTATAAGTTATAAAGCGCTTTAGTTGTGTGCGAGCACCCCATAGCCATCGGCTTTCTATTTTTAGCGCCAAAACACATTTTAGGTTATGTTGACAAAGCTTCGTTCAGCTCTGTATTTTCATCGCTAAAAACGAAGAAAAGACGTTAAGAAACGCATAAACCAAGACGGTGATTTATTATGACACCTTTTATTTTTTATTAAATCTAGTACCAATTGTATTAGTAGTGTCAAAATAATTTATCGGGTACACCCTAGTTGACCAACTGTCAGGTGTCTTTCCGTCGGCCATCTTGTCTGAGATGTAAAGCGGTTGCCTAGTATACGTAATTACAAGCCGAATTATTTCTCATTAAGTTTAGAAATAATGCGCATTTAGTCTGTGTAACGAATTCTTTCAAATCTTGAGTTAGATTATCAACGCAATTTTTCCCGATCATCCCTTCCTGTCATTATAAGTCATTATAGTTTATACAACAAGATTGATCAATTAGAAGTGTTCTTAAGGGAATCAAGGAGTAAACTAGATATAATGTGTTTTTCAGAGCACTGGCTGAAAGAAGCGCAAATTGCAACTTCAGTGATACAAAACTACGACTTAGGAGCCTATTTTGTAAGAAATAAAACGAAAGGTGGGGGAGTATGTATATACATAAAATCGGGATCATTGTTAAAATTTAAGAATAGAAATGACATTGACAATCTGTCAATTAGTAGAGAAATAGAGGTCTGCGCCATTGAGCTTACATCTCCAATAAAAGTAGTAATCGTTGTCATATATAGACCACCAGGGGAAACTACAAATGACACATTTTTAGAAAATCTAGACAGAATCGTATCACTTGCTTGCAGAAAAGGAAAAAAAGCGCTAATTGTTGGGGATTTTAATTATAACATTAATGATAATAAACTGAGAAAAACGCTAGAAGCAGCAGGGCTCATACACAACGTAAAAATATTAAACTCCGGCAACACAAGATTAGCCTCATACAACAACATGCATGCGCCCACATGCATCGACATTGTGCTAACTAATAACGAGGGGATCAAATTTGATGGAAACATTGACGTAGGTCTATCGGATCACTTGGGACAATTAGTGTCAATGCCCTTCATAACCACATCAAATCAAAACAATGAAAACATAACAAACCGATATGAAAGGTCATTCGGCAATAAACAAAAAGAAGCATTCACCGTTGCAATTATGGAGACAAACTGGGATGTAATATATGAGCTAATAGATGTTAATGACATTTTCTCAAAATTCATGACTATCTTCGGCAAGATATTCAACGACTCATTCCCCCTCAAGTCAAAAAAAATCAAGCAGACAGGAAAGAAAAAAGGCAATGAGTGGTACACGAATGAACTAAAATTGATGTCCGAAAATCTGTGGCGGCAACAACAAGCTAGCACGACCAGTCTAGAGGGAAACTTTAAATATCTGAAGGAAAAGAGAATTTACAGGAACGCCATCAAACAGGCAAAAAGATCCCTTAACGAAAGCAAGATAAAAAAGGCATTAAATAAATCGAAGGCAGCGTGGCAGATAATAAACGAAAATAAATATCAAAACAAAAAAAAAGACTCTAACATCGAGATTGAACACAATGGGCAACAAATTCACTCACAAGAAGAGATAGCTGATCTTTTCAACGATTATTTCACTAATGTTGTAACGGAGCTATTAAGTACTAGGAGCACCCTTAAAGCACATGATGAAGATGTGCAAATCCATCCATCTAATAAAACGGCAAGGAATATATTTCTGTATCCAATATCAAGTAGAGAATTGTACGAAATTTGTGATAAAGCGCTTCGCAAGTTCTCCGCAGGATATGATGAAGTCCCCGCATGCATCTTAAAACCTGTAATTACATTCTTAGCTGGACCCATTATTTTTATGATAAACAGGTCATTCGAGGAAGGGAAGTTCCCGGAAATGTTAAAGACAGCAATAATAAAACCATGCTTTAAGAACGGAGATAAAAAGTGTATTAGTAACTACAGGCCTGTGGCCCTTCTGTCGGTATTCTCCAAAATATTTGAGGCAGCAATGTGTAACAGATTAGTTAGTTTTGTCAGTAAATATAAGGTATTAAACAACTCGCAACATGGCTTTGTGAAAGGCAAATCAACTGTTACCGCGATTGCAAGCTTTGTAAGCAAAATATTGTACGCACTGGAAAACAAAGAAAAAAATATTGGCATTTTTTATGACTTTTCAAGAGCTTTCGACACGGTTAATCACGCAACTCTTCTGTACAAGTTAAAACAATTGGGTATAACAGGAATGGCCAATAAATGGATTGAGTCATTTATTAAAGATCGTAAACAAATAGTGAAAATTAAAAACGATTGTGGCACCAGCAAATCAAAAGAAGCCATAACTAACGTAGGGGTCCCGCAAGGAGCGACAATATCGCCGCTACTTTTCATCCTTTATACAAATGATATTTCAGAATGCGTACAGACAGGATCCTTCACTTTATACGCTGATGACACAACACACTACATCAAAGGAAGAACAGAAGACATTGCCGCTACAAGTAGAAATGAAGTAAAGAATTTGGAAAAATGGTGCGAAAAAAATGATCTCTTTATAAACAAACAGAAAACTGTATACATGCAATTCTCGACTAAGAATGTAATATTAGAATCTAGCCCCCTTATATTGTTGGAAGGTAGTAGTATTAAAGAACATAATGACGTGAAATTTTTAGGGCTCTTCTTAGACAATCAGCTGAACTGGGAAAACCATATCTCTAAAATATGTATAAAGGTGTCGTCAGGGTGCTACCTCATGAAACGAATTATGAATGTTTGTAATACAGCGACAGCAAAAATGATTTACTTTGCTTATGTACATGCTTATATTAGCTATGGAGTTGCACTTTGGGGTAACTCAACGCATAGTAAGAGATTATTTCAATTGCAAAAGCGAGCACTTAGAATTCTTGGTGGTGCAAGTAAAGACCCATGTGGGGACGTATTTTATAAGGACTCTTGCAAAACATTGTTCAGAGATTTTAACATTCTGACGCTGCCTTGTTTATACATTTTTACCACTATAATGTTTGTAATAGAAAATAATCACCTAGTCATTAATAACAACAAGGTCCATGACCATAACACTAGAATTTTAAACAATATTCACGTAGAAAGAAGGAAATTAAAACTTTCTGACAAATGTCCCATAAGGGCAGGCTCTATCCTATTTAACAAACTGCCAACTAGTATAAAAACTCAAAGAAATGTAAATTTTAAAAATATGGTAAAACAATACTTCCCTGCTGAAAAATCTTACGTAAGATCTTGTAAGATCTTACCAAGATCTTGTCAAGAAAAACTTGCAAGATCTTGTGACAAGATCTTGCAAGATCTTATAAGATCTTGCAAGATCTTGAGTCAAGATCTTACAAGATCTTGCAAGATCTTACAAGATCTTGCAAGATCTTATAAGACCTTGCAAGATCTTATAAGATCTTGCAAGATCTTGAATCAAGATCTTGTAAGATCTTGCCAAGAACTTGCCACGATTGTTTAAGATCTTGCCAGTTCTTATAAGATCTTGTAAGATCTTGCCAAGAACTTGCCACGATTGTTTAAGATCTTGCCAGTTCTTATAAGATCTTGTAAGATCTTGCCAAGAACTTGCCACGATTGTTTAAGATCTTACCAAGTTCTTATAAGATCTTGCCACGATCTCATGAAATCTTACTACGATCTGATAAGATCTTGTTTGAATATCTTGCAAGATTTCCTAAGATTCACTGTAAAATGGCACGGAAAGGCAAAGTAGGTTTACAAAAAAATGAATGCATATTAGAGATGCTACCAAATTTATTTTAAAATTGCAAAACTGTATGCACTGTATAACAAATTACAGAAATTGCAGTTTCGATATACTTTCTTCTTTCCAACAACTTCAAAACAGCTTCAAAACAAAACAAACAAAAATCAAATAAGAATTGAAAATCGGCAAATACAAACTATCAATGTCCTATCTTTTGTAGGATGTAAACATGGAACAAAATTAAGAAAAAAATTGTCAAATAGAATCAAAGCTCTATTAATTCAAAAATATAGTATAAGAATTTTATGAATGCAATTCAGTATACCTATATAGGTGTTCCCAAAAATAAAAATAAAATACTTTAAAACTTGGCAAATAAAAATCATGAATGCCTCATATAACAATAAATATTTTAAACAATATTAAGATAAAAATGGTAAAAAAGAACCCTGTAAGAAACTCTTGATTGAGAAATATAATAAGTATGCAAAAATAATAACCTAAATCAGCACAAAATTCAAACAAGGTACTTAATGAACATGAAGAGAAGAGAGGAACAGCCGGCCAGGAAGTGCAGTGCACCCTCTGTCAATTAGGATGTCTTACTGTATCTGTAAAAAAAAAAGTAAATGTGTAAAAGCTTTGTCGCCAGACAAATAACAGCCAAAACAAATAAATAAGAGCATCTGTTTTCTAAATTTTTTAAATCTGTGATATACTTTTTTTTCAATGAATCACTGATTTTACAGAGTAAACAAATTTGTTTTTGTTGTACTATCACAGAATAATAACAGAGGTGGTAAGTAAATGGATTTAGATATGCCATTTTTTGTGGTTTTGGGATTTTTTATTCAAAAAGCCTCATTTAGCTGGATTAATTATAGAACTATTTTGATTCAAGGAATCATTGGCAAATATATAATTTCTTCTTGATATTTTGTTTATGCTGTCAAATCCATCAAACATTTTACCTTGAGAAAGCAACTAGCAAAGGTTACAAAATGTTGGTAAAGCAGTTAAAGGGGCCCACCAAGTAGTTTTTTGGAGTACTTGTATATTACGTGAAAAAATTAGCGTCTAAGAAATCGCATATGTTAACAAATGCTATTTAAATAGATAGTACGAACATAGATTTTGGAGGAAAATTCAAATTAACTTACCATACTAATTTTTCTTCCAATGGAGCTTGGAATGGAGGGCAGAAATAAGTTGGGACATCACACCATGGGCATAGAATCTCAGAGTTTGTTGCCACCAGCCAGGAGAGATTCACAGCACTGCAATAAAAAATGTGCGGTTTTAAACACATGGAAACAAGCATCATTTGTACTAGCACCTCCTGATCAATAAATGCCAACATAGGTTTCTGAAAATTAATTGATTATTGTAGTTGCATCCTAGCAAACTTACCAAGAGTTGTGAAATTGTCCGTTGACATCGCAACGCTATCTTCAAGCGATATAGCTGCTTCTACTGTGGACAAGGGCAGCTTGTCAGGGAATAAAGTGGAGCATCTGTCTTCCAATTCAGTACTGATGAACGCAGCAACGTTTTGAGCTCCAAGACTGAAAAAGTAGGAAGCATGTTGATAAGGTGATGTTTCCAATTTGCTTCTAGACAAACGATATTCAAGAAGTGATGCGTTTGAATATAACAGTGATGCGTACCTTCAAATTACACGAAACAAATCAATTGAAAGGTCTCCCCTATTAACTTCAAACCCCGAAGACAAAAAATGCCACAGTGCAGACGGTAAAAATGACTTCCTATTTCTAACAATCACATTGCCGAAAAAGACAAATAATTTGTGCAATTAGAGACTAAACAAAGCAACGCGACGCGACGCGACACATCTCCACCAGTCGAAATCTAGTTCATACTGAGGAACGCTGCTCGCTACGAGTATCATTTTGCAAGTCTGCTTAAATGCATATATAGCCCGGCTAATAAAGAATGAGTCGTTGGAGTCTAGTTTTCTTATCTGCAACAGCAACTCGAGTATGAGTTCAACTTGAGTAGACGCACTACATTTCAGCATCAGCACATTTTTTCTCTTGACAGAAAAGTAAAGAATTGCTGTTGAGATAAATGAAAGAACTATAACAAGGTATTGGTCCATCGCGCCACTCTTTGTCAGCCGAATGTTTCACACACATGTCACCTATCACCAATGACCATGTTATGATTATAAAATGACAATTATTATAGCCGAGCGTTAAATTGGAATCCAGTCATTTGTTTTGTTTATACCTGAGATTCACTGTGAATGAAAAAACACAGTAAATTCACTGTGATTATAAGAGCGTTTTCAGAGATAATCGAGGGTATTTGTTCTTACCAAAATAACAACTTGCATAACAGCGAAACGTATACACAAAATAACCAATATTGTATAGGTTCGCCAAAAGAAAATCTTGAGTGCAAAGTCTACAAAGTAAATGTATGTACCGTATTGACTATAAGTTTGTTTCGTACTTACTTGTGAATTCGAAAGTCTTCGTTGGTCGAAAACACAGAAGAAAGTACGCTTGTACAACAAGCTAATTCTTCGAATTTGGGAGTTTAATTCTTCGGAAATCACATAGGGCCCAGCACCAATGTTTGATAAAGCTCTCATCCACGTAGAGAAAAGCACACGAGGCATTTTTGAGAACAATACCTTCCGTGATATTTGCTATAGTTGCATAATAACACAGTTGATTGATCAACGTGTTCAACGGCGCACTATTTTGCTAACAGCCATCGTTGTCAGCGGCCTAAAGACGTCGGTAAATCAGTGGATGATGATGGTGTTTATTGTAACTTAGGATTGAAAAGGTCGTGCATTGCTGAATGCAATGCAAAATTCCTGTGGAGTTTCAAATAATTCCGTGTAAACCTCGGATTGAAATAAATATAATTAAACATTTACAATAATGTGCATCTTGTGGTACAAAATGTACGACTCTGTGAGAAAATAATAAAATGTAAATTTATTAGTAGAAATATTAAATATCAGTTGAAAGGCCAAAATTCGGTCCCAGTCCAACAATTGCCACATACCTACTAAACAAAACTTAGCATGAGTATTTATCATTTAGTATGAAAAATATATATATTGCAATGCTATAGAGCCCGAATGGAGAATCGCATCATATATTCACATTAAACCGACATTCAGCTTATCACCGAACGATTTGGCATGTTGGAAACACCGGTCCTCGTGAGAACACCGAAGTTAAGCAACACGCGCTGGGTATTATATGAGTGACCATCACACACAGTTCTGTACCGGAGAGAGGTTATAGAAACAATGCGTCGTTAAATTTCACAGTTTTACGAAGTATTGTTGTCACAACGACCCCTAAGTATAATGACGTTGTAAACCTTTACGCAGAAAAAGTTACAACTGGATCATGGTCCAGTTGTCCAGAAACTCAGAATCAGAGGGATCAGATCCAGAACCAGAGCATTCAACAAGACAAACATTAATCTCATTTGTGTGCTCTCCATTCACGAGTGCGTTTTCGCACCGAGCAAGATCTTGCAGTTATCAATTATTATTTTAGAAGACTTTAAAGTCGGAAACGCAGAATTCTGCGTGCAAGATCTTTCAAGAATCGCAACACAAAAAAATTATTTCAAGAACTTGCTAAGAACTTGCCAAGATATCGTTTCCTTGCCAAGATTCCAAAAATCTTGCAGCCATGTAAGATCCCACGGGACCGTGTCAAGATCTTGTCAATTTCTTACCAAGATCTTGAAAAAATCTTGTCTGAAGGGAAAAATCTTAAATGTTTTCAAGAAATTGCCAAGAAATTGGCAAGATCTTGCATCTTACCAAGATCTTGCCAAGATCTTGCAAGATCTTGCAAGATCTTGCTAAGAATTTTCAGCAGGGTTACTCAGAAAGTGTTTTTATAATGTGACAGAATATCTTAACGACACAGACGTATCCAATATCATGTAAAATGATCAATTCAGGACAAATAAAGATATTATTATTATTATTATTATTATTAAAGCGGTCGTTACATTGGCAGCTATCTCCAATCTAAACCACACTAGCCACACTGACTTGCTAACCCGTTCATTATAATAGCTCGTTAATACGGCTACATTAAAAGGGCGTGGCAGGCAGAATGGGATGTGTTAGATATGACCTCTCGCACCCCTTGCCACCCAGCCGCACTCACGGTTGCACCGTTTTGACCATTTGCCCCACCGTGACCCCCAAGGGAAGTGGGGGGAGGGGGGGGGGGGGGGGCTTGCGAGGCAGCAACACGTAAAGGTTAAGAGTTTAAAAGTCGAGAAGTTGTTTTAATTACTGAGAGAGAGTCATTATTGCGGTGAGGTTATATTGTCGGATGGTGTAATAAAATTGTCATAGACTTGTGGATATTAAAAAAAATTACCTTTCTGCTTTTTTTCAGCACTGAAGTGCGTTAGGTTTAGATCATTTTCACGTTTAATTTGTTCTGGCTTAGGGTTTAATATGTCGGTTTTGTCTGTTGATATTCTGTGGGTATTCTAAGTAGTTAATCAACACTTTCTTCGGGGTGGTCTACTCCATTCCATATGAAATCGAAACAGAGTCTAAGGAGGAAAAATTCCAGTGCTTTCACGACAGTGAGACATCGTTTATCAATCGCTAGAAACATATAATTAAACATTATTTCGGTGTAGAGATGACATTCTTAAGCGAAACTGAACTTTCCAGAGAAATTGATTTTTTAACAGCTAAAATCGAATGACGTCTAATCTAATTTTGAGCCAATCTCAACGATACTCTTCAAAAACTGATCCCAAAGATTTTATAGGCTTCTTAACGTGCATACCGATAACGTGCTAACAAATCGAATAACATACCGTATATTTCCGACAGGTTTTCTCTGAAGGCATTTTTCCAATTTAATTCCTTTTTGCGTAATTATCAGGGGCTGGTCTGCGCTAGTTTGTGTACCTGTAGCGACCTACCTTTAATTAAAATACTGCATGAGAGAACAGTATCGTTTGGAAGATACGTAAGTCCCCGTAGGCGAATTTTACGCTGAATAATTTTTTAAAAGAGCTCACTTTGTTGAATGTTTACAGATAATTATAAATTACAGTAGCATGAAACGAGCATGGCCGCCATTAGCTTATCTATTCTAGAAACAATTATTATTTTTTATCAAAAATAGTGTTCTCTCTCTCTCTTCCTCTTTGTACGTTGCATTTTGTGAAATTTTCATTTGTAAAGGGGTATAGAAAAACTTTTTTTTTGTCAGCACAGTTCTATTTTTGTGACCGATTCAGTACTTTTTTGAGCCGATTTGTGCTGTGCATGTTGATTATGATTTCAGACCGCAAACCATGCATTTTAGATTTAATTACATTTTCGACTAAAGCCACGCTGGGCCATTTACAATTCATCCTGTCTACTTCCCCAGAAATAATGCATGACAAACATGCTACATCCGTCTAAATTCATTTTATTTTTATGGCTCTGAAAAATGGACAGACCCATGTTGTGTGTATTACCTTCACAGATAAAAACGTAAATCCACCTAAAATACATACTATTTCAAAAAAACATGTCAAATATTTTCACAAGCGTGCCAATGTGTACCAAAAAAAAAAAAAATGCTTTTAAGGCCACACGGAATGGAACCGCGCGACCTTGACGGGAATCTTAGAACCATTAGACCGGGGTTCGATTCCTTGCACGCGATATGACATGCGAGGCGATGATTTGAACACACCCCTGAAGGTGGCGAGATCATGTGTCAACCACATCCGCCGTGGGGTCACAGGAAGTGGCGGCCATGTTTGAAGGCTGTCCTGATCTTGCACAATACTTTCATTGTCTTTCAAATTAGCTTCAAGGTTGGAAGTGATTGAAGGTTAGGAGATGTTTAAGACAGATTTAGAATGACAGCTGTTTAAGTGAAATATTACAGTATGAATATTTAATATTTCATTTACAATTGCGATGATATTTACATTTTCAGCTCATTCAAACGCCTCAAATCATTGATTATCCATAAACCACCTAAAGCCATTTTTGTTATCAATAAAAGAGTACAAAATAAATGGCCATTGCGTTAGAATTCCAATCATGACAAGTCATGTTTTGTTTTCATTCGTGTAACTAACTCAGTTCTATTACTGGAAATTATTTACTCCAAAACAGATTTATATGAACACTGTATTCACGTGGACAACTGGGGTTACTAATTTTGTCTCGTTCTGGCCATCTCGTATTTCACTAACGTCTCTCCGGATGCCTCACTATGCAATGTTGTCTTTTTGTAAACGTTCGAGTGTGGGTTTTGAGCAAGCGCTCTATTGCCATGAAGCTAGACAAAGTCCCTGCAAGGACATGCACCCGAGCGAGGCACAAAACGACCAAAGGATTCGCGCTGGTAGACTAAGGACCATGGTGTTGTACTTCCAATTAGACTCAAACTAGAGATTGCAATGAAAATTAGTTCAGAAGTTTATTTGAATTAGCAAACATGAGAGTTGGTCTCTGTGTTTCAAGTGAGGAAATCAATTTAGTAATTATTTGTGTTCGTGATTTATATGAACGCGTATTCTAATAGAGTGACGAGTTTACTTTTTACTTGATTTATTCAAAGAAATTGGCAAACAAGTTTAAAATGTCTGAGCTGTATTAATAGTAGACTGTTTCTTTAATTTATTGTTAGCGTTCTTTCGTCGTCGATCATTTCTTTCGTTATTTTTATTTTATTCCAATTTTCAATTCCTATTTTCAGAAATGTACGACGTGGAGATAAAATGATATTTTTCGGTTGGTAATATTTAACTCAAACGCTTCCAAAAACAAAACTAAAAGTAGTTTTTTTTTATTGCTTTTCTTTTCGTTTGTTTGTTTAATTCCAATCGACAATTAAATTTTGAGCAGAAACCAACCGGCCATTTTGTGTATCCCTGTCTTCCAGAAAATGAATGAAACAATAAAATTTCATTTCGTTTTTTGCAACCCATCTTTCACCCTCGGAAAACGCTAGCACAACTCGGAAAACCACATGGGAATGAGCAGAATAGGTCGTTGACCAACTCCCAAAGACTGTACACTACCTGCTTAACTCCATCAAGGCAATGTAGCACGTAGTGAATGAATGATGGATCACCTTGCCCTGCTCGAGGCTCAAAACCGACCCATTTCGTCCCCCAGAAACCACCCCTGCTATCCGTTAGGACTACACTCTCATGCCAAATCCCCAGGAAAGCGTGGGCAAAAGATTTTCCAACAAAGCAACGCCGCACTTCATTACACTACGTCACAACTTACCTATTATTAACCCCGTTCTTGCTAATGATTTTACGAAAGCAGTAGACGCCTCTCACGGATGTCACATTACTTGTAAGTGTTTTGCTCCATTTATCAGTCCAACCCCTCGTCTCCATGCCCCCTTTCTCCCTTGAACCTTCCATTTTCCATGGTTCTTGTAATTAGAAAAGGTTATCTGTTAATTGAGGGAGGATGGGGAGGAGAAAATGGTGAAATTAAGGTATGCAAGGTGCAAGTAGTTCATGAGAACGAACGCTTGCTTAGTGTGTGAAATCGATTATAGACGTTATGAAGCAATTAGGGATGTTTGGATTAGTTCTATGCTTGCTTTGAGAACTACCTTGTGTTGAGAATCTGATGATGTGAGGGTGATCGACTTGCTCTACGTTTCTATACTTGTTCTATGGTTACATTGGAAATTAATACGGAAGATAAGTTGTTATTTCATTTGAAGCAGCAGTAACTAACTTGAGTCAAATTTGCTCCTCGTCAGTGTTTGGAGATACTGTTTGTTAATTGCTGTAGAAGCTTTGCTTTGCAGTTTTGATGTAGATTGAAGTGCAGCCAAACAATGAAATAAATTGAATTCTCAGTGAAGTTGAACTAGGTGGTTTTGAGGGGAAATATCTGTAGCTTCTAGGAAATCTGTCAAAGACTTTGGAGATCTCTCAAATTTGTATTTTCTCCTGGCAGGTGGTTGAGGTAAGAGCAGGGTTGATGTGGTGATTGATGGTGGTTGTGGTTGACGTATATTTTTCCTGCTTCGATAATTCATTTTTTATGGAATTTATAAAGAAACAGACCGAATTCTGCAGAGACAAATTGGTCGTATCGTTTAAGCTAGAAAGCTACAGAGTGAGTATGTTGTTAGCAAACAATCAAACTTTGCGAGAACAAAAGTGTTTTTTTTTTTTTTTATAGAAAGTTACATACGATCTCGTACGTTGTCCTGAACTTGGTGAAGACTTTTGGAAGTTCAATTTGGCAAGTGAAGGAAAAGTATCGAAAAATAGCTCTGTCCAAACAAATTTTAATCATTTGCCTACAAAATACCTTATTTATAGAATTTTATTATTAACGACTAGGCCAGGATATCTCTGCAAAAATGAGTCTGAAATACCCAAGAATTCCTTAGTTCTTTAGGGATTCTTAGTTACCTAGGGATGCTTCCTTTAAACAGGCAAACTAACACAATGCCATAGAACGCAACGAATAATTAAGACCGATTCCACAGAAACTATTTCACAGAACAAAGGTAATTGAATTCCTTTTATACCTAGTTTTATGTTCCCATTGCGAAACAAATTAGTGCTGCTAGCTCAATGACGGAACAGTACTGCCAGACGGCGTACCAAATACCTTAGGGTATTAGATTCGTATTCATTTGCTCAACTCTTAAAGAAAGGGGCCTTCTCTGATGGCACGAAGTTTCTCAAATTCACAAAATAAAATTGAAAGTAATCCTATTAGCCTTTCTAAAAAGCACTGCGATTACTAGGATACCATTTTATTGCACAAATGAAATGCGTAGAATGCACCTACATGGCACGATAGGTAATATGGACTTTTGACCGTCTCTAAAAGCTACAGAGGTCACTTTTAAATTTTCAACACCTGTGCCAGGCGATTTAAGTGTCTATATCGAACTTCAAGCGATGATATTTCTCATGGATTCGAGTTTTTTTTTATTGATTCTCTTCCGTAGTTATATCTCATTAATTACAACGGTTAGGGTGTACTTTGAGCTCATAAGTTGGTTCGAGCTCTTACTTAATAAATACTTCCCTCTCCCTCTACTCATCTTGCTAGCCTTGCTAAGGAATGACCTTGTGAATGGTTGATAATGGTTGAAACAAACGCATAGCGAAAAATATCTTAAACAAACCCGGCACCTCTACGATGGGAAAAAAACAAAGGCTTTAAAACGATCTGGACAAAGTTGCCTTGTAGATTACCTTCTGTTTGGCAATTGCTGACAACGTTAGCTAGCAAGCTTGAAAACCTCCCGGTCTTTGAAATAAAAACCTAATTGAATTGATGCCTTTTTTTGTAGTTTTGCAACAAAACGACGTTAGCTCTACCTTCGCTCCCATATTGCGCTCTTATATATCTAATTTCGTTAGCGAAATGTATTTTATTGCGACTTGCAAGCGCAAGATTACATACTTTTAATGTGTTTCATTGACAAACAAATCTATTTAACGCTGACTTGCAATCAGGTTGTATACCTTTATGTTTGTCTCAGCGCAGACTAACTTAATCTGCATCTATATTACCTGGCAACAGTTTCATTCGACGAGATTTCCTCGGTGGCATTTTGCGTTGAATTTAATTTACAGTCTGGCAAGAGCGAGGAAATTGTTCCAATCCTCCTGAAAATGCACGCTCAAAGTTGTGTGCTTTGGGCTTAGCACGGCTTAGCACGGGTATATACCAGGCTCGACAACTGCTTACAATCGTATTGCTGTATAGGCGTTCATTGCTAGCGCTGACTAATTGCTACCGAGCTAATTATTGAAGCTAGGCACACCTACTTCACCTACACGCTTCTCAGCGGAATTTAGATTTATTTTCCGCTATATTTCATAGTGAAATTGAGAATTCTCTTCCCTTGTTGCTATGGGTAGGTTTATTCAAAGTTTCAAATCGTATGGCTTAGAATCCTTGCTGTAGTCCATCTCGAAGTATGGTTTTCCAGAGGTTTCAAAGCTTACTTTCAACAATTTTGTCTAACTCGAGGCGACGCTTGTCAAACTTTAAAAACTTTCTACCAGTAATTGTCCAGCTCAAGGCGTGGCTTGCATATAGTTTCCAATTTTACAAATCATTCTCCTGTCCAACTCTGTGATGTAACTCGTCATTGTTTATAGACCTAATAAATATAATACTGAATCAGCAGCAGCGATTTGTAGTTGTGAAACGAAGTTCCATCTCCCTCTCAAGATGAACTGTGGATTAGTTTTTAGGCTTTGTTTAAGAGAGATCACGCACTTTTTCTTTCAAATTTACTGGTTACGAACTTGATGTTGAAGAATCGTGGGTTTCTCGTGTAATATTCATAGTTTCCGTCTTTCTTTTGCCTAACACTTCCAAATGGAGGAAAGCGTATTTCCATTAAATGTAAGAATACAGTCAGAGGTCCAGGACTGATGTAAAACCGTATTCGCAAGAAATGGCCATCAAATTACTTCTTCACCGATATGAATGGAGGATGCTACTAGGTGAAGTTACCGCAAGAAAATTTTATTTCATTATTTCTCACAGATTACTCGCATTTAATACGGATTTAGCTCGGTTAATATTTATTCATGTTAAACTCATCGATTGATATACTTGTATCGATTTTTTGAGTCGTTATTGTTGAAATGCAGAGCTTTGTTAAAAAGGACGGCCGCAAGTGCCATCAGGTGGTCGCCACCGTTACCAAGCGTTGCCGTCTCGTTTACTCAGCAGAAAGTTAACATTAACGCTTGACTATACGTATAAACTCAATGGTGCCACACATATATTCTGATACCAAATCTCATAGATAAATATAAATATTTTCTAGGTTTTCATGACACGGTGCAGTGCACTTGAACCTTAAAAAAAAAATGCTTTTTTACCTCAAGATCACCATTCATGAAACTTTTACTACCCGTTACCGAAACTTTCAGCATTAACACCATTAAACATCTTAACTTAATTTTGATCATCACTGCCTTAGCCCATATATAATTGACAAAGATACAGAGTTTCACCCAAAACTTGACGCTGTTAATAGGCCCCTAAAGGAAAGGACAAGAACCTGTAAAATTCAAATGAAAACACTGTCCCTACGTAAAGCGTAGCCACTTTACGCCCTTAACGCGTTATTGTACGTATTTCCATGCGCGCTCATCTCGCAAAGCCTCCCTGGCGGGATATCAACGCTGAAACAGGGAACGTTTTGGATTGAGTACGTTTAGCTGCAATGCGGGTCAGCATCATCTCTCTTTCTAGGGGAAGTGGTGGTTTGGGTTGGTCGGGATACCCGAGTAGCGACAGTTGCCACTAGATTAATACCGGTCATGTAGTGGTTGTATGGGTTGAATGAAAAGTTCTAAGAGATTGGTAAAATTGTAAAATCATACGGAGTTATCTTTTTTTCTTTTTACTGATCCGCAGTGTTTTGTAATTGTCAGATTTTGAATCCGTCCACGCGAGTTCAAATGAGGAAACGGTTGTTTTTTAATTTTGATTTATGCATGGCCTTTTTTTTTATAACGTAGTTTAGATTTGAAAAGTTTTTTATCTAATTTCGTTGTTGGATTTGTGCTGCGCCAGCTATATTTCGAACCCCAATGCCTGCGAGCTTGCATATAGTTTTTACATTTACATGATTTATTTATTTAGTTTTTGGTCATATTTCATGGAGTTATTAAACGAGTATGAACAACACAACATCGAACGGTCAACATAGTTGACAAGCAGAATTAGGCATTGTAGTGGAGATCTAACCAGATTATAAAATACCGCACCATGAGCGAGGTCATTGACTCTGTGACCCATCACATATTAACATCCCTTCTACAGAAAATCCATGATTTTTTATCATTTCAAGTCACAAATAAAAAAAAATCGATAAAATATACGATCAACGACTCGATTTATCGTACAAACCATACGGACCAATTTTCTGAAATGTGCATTTAGGTATGAATGTTCAACAATGTCTGAAATAGCGAATGGGTAATATTTATTTTTATTCTCTGTAAACTCAGAGAAGTTTTTAAATAATTCACAAACGTAAAGTTTATGAAACCGAATGGCAGTAACTCGCAATACCTATACGATTCTCATGCGATTTTGCCCTGTAAACCTCAGAGCAATTTCCCTATAGCCGTAAGTAAATCTTAGTTCCATGCCACGTCGTAACGTCTCTACTGATAAATCCAACCATCCAACTTCTAACAATCATAACTTCCATTCCATTTCGTTAATAAATCACGAAACACAGCTCCACACAAACGAACATTAAGCTTAATGTACGCAATAAGAACAACGCATTTACGCGCTCCTACGATAAATTAGATGTCTGTTTGAATTTATCCTAACGGACATCTAGAGCTGGTGGAAATTCTTTTTTAGGGCGTTTGCTCGTTGGCGTTCACTCAAATTCATATCCTCCCCGAATGGCATTAGCAATTCCGATTAGATTTAGTCATTCCATTACCCCGTATTTTTGCAGCACCGCCGTGAAGCATTTTCATGGTAGAGTTCACTTTTTTTTAGCGAATATTTACTTATAGGCATCTCTACGATACGTCTCCCCTTTGCTGAACGCTAAGTTATGTATCATATATATATATAACGCTGTGCAAATGAGCTAGTTTTTTCTCTTTTATAGTTGATCGTAAAAATACCGTGCCAAGCTGTAAAAGCCGCGAGCTGCGCTACACTGAGGACCCCTCCTAGGCTAACAAGGAAAAGCAATTTTATATTTTCTTTCGTCGCAAAGTCGCAGTGTTAGAGGTAGAATCGAAAAATCAGACTTTGCAAATTTTGTTTGTTAGGGTACGTGGCGGTAAAGACAAATAAGTTAAGATTTTTTTTGCTAGGGTACGCAGATTTTCTTTGACCTTTTTTTATGAGCACAGTGTGCAGAAGTGTATTGGAGTTTCGATTGCCAGTTTTTTAATTTTTTTAAATTGCTCTCCTCCGGAAAATGTACGTATTGCGGTATTTTGAAGTGTCCAAAGTTTTTGCCATAGAATGTCGTTATCTTTCGCTCTTACATTCCATACATATATATATATAAGAGATATTCTATCTCGTTCTGTATTTTTTACTCACCGTTTTATTTATTTCATCTAGATATATTCACCTTACCTCTGTACACTTTACGCAACTTTTATCCCATATTCATAGACTAAACAACCGCTCTACAAGCAAAGCAGAATTCACATCTCCGGCGAATAGACTATAAGTAATAAAAGTAGGTAACTAAATTTTGCCACGGTCCCAACTTGTCAAAGAAACCAAAATTGAAGCTACGAAGAAATTGCTTCTCAATGGTTCGTATTACAAACACATATTCCGTTTCCGTTTATTTTCATTTAACCTTAGAAACAAAATAAACACAAAATGCTCATTGCTCGTGAAATGTATACTGCATAAACAACCGACATTTATCACGGAGAATATTATCCATTTTAGACCCTGCAATCCATATTTACTATGCTTTCATGCACCACAAATCCTTCGCTTCAATGCCTCCCTTAGCATTATTTTCATTCGGAACGGGATGTTTCATTAAATTCTGATTTATCACCTGGCTACAAGTCACGCAGAAATCCCAGCAGCGCATGCGAGCACTCGGGACGCCGCCATAAAAGCACGCGTTTATTTCATATAGTTTGTAAATTGGAATAACACCGTGGCAATTCAACCGATAGCCGTTTCCACACAAGCACTTTTAAGACGAGATGGTTTTTTATATGACTTTAACGGTATTTTCATTGATTCACAGATCCATGACAGACTAGAATGGCTGAGTCTTTATACAAGGTAAGTGACTGTTTGAACCGTGTTTTTAAACAGAAAGGTTTGTCGTTTTGGAAACATCGATCCTCATGAGATCACCGAAGTTAAGGAACACTGCGCTGGGTCCCGTATTGGATGGGTGACTATTATACACATGACCAGTTCTCTTCGGGAGGAAGGAATAAAAGTTCATCTCTCGTTTACATGGATTCCTGTTGTTAGCGCTGTACCGTCCTTTGTAAGGGACGTTAAGCCGGTGGTCCTCTTGGTGCTCTTTGATAGGAGCAAACTGCGGGCCCGCACCGCATTTCCCCTTCTCCCTAGCTAGATAATTCTCATTCTTGTCATCATCTACTCATTCACCGATGCCTATGCCGCAGGGCCTATTATCAAACTAGTACGTCATTAAAACCCAATTGAATTCAAAAGCTGGTATTTTACAGAAAAATAAATTCTCCGCAAGATTCTAAAATTTGATAACAAAAACTCCGCTCCTTATTATTCGCAGAATCGAAATGGCATCGTTAATATTTGTAGTCGTATTTAGAAAGCGCGGATGTCCCCGCAAGGAATGCAAATAACACAATGGGAAACTCGAAGATGGTCTTTAAACATTCCCGTTTGCAAACGAAATGTCTCCTCTTGCAAAACTACCTCCGGCCGCGCTGGTATTTCAATCGGTTTATACAGATTCAAGCGAGCTTTCCCAAGCATTGATTCAGGCGACCTCCATCCACAATGCACTAGCGTAGCGTTGTGCGATAGATATCATCAAGCTATTGATCTGAAACGAGCACATATAAATTAAGAACCAAGCCCTCGACATTTAATTTCATTGCCACCCTCTAGGTCAGTGGCGGAACATCGTCACCGGGGACCAGGGGAAAATATTTCGTGATGCCTCCGCCTCTACCCCTCTTATAGGCATATATTGAAAAGGTACGACAACAATCCCTCAAAATAATTGAAAGGTGCATCTGTACTGAAAATTTTCTCGAACAAGCTATACGGATCGATCAGAGCAAATAAATTCGGCAAATTTATAGTCTCCCCCCCCTCCCCCCTAAATTCATCTGATGGTCAGAAGGTCGATTTGTATACTTTTAAGACATATTCATATGGTTAACAAATCTTTATCAAAATAAATCTGCACATAATAATACTTTAAGGGCAAATTACAATTTGCAAGAAATAATACCGGGCTGTCAAAAAATAGTATTTTCGCACATCCTGTTATATGAAAACTTTTCAAATAGTATCCGGCAAAACTAACTTAAAAAGACTCAAAACTCAGACTTAAAAAGACTTAACTAACTCAAAAAGATGCCTACATTTGCTGCTCGGTCTAGACCCGTCTCTCTAGGCGCCAGTTCCACTGCTGCTCCAGGCAACTTATTTATTCTGGATTTCGCCTGAATGCGTCTGAAAGTAGCTTTCATTTCTTTGTGTTGAGAAAATCAATTGGATGCGAAATGAGCAACGCCTGTATGATATTATCGAGTAGCCCTGGCTTATGCTACTGTTGGAAATAAGCTTCGCTGTAGATTATTGAATGCATGTGCCTGACAGGCGAGGTAAGATGCTGGGTTTCTTTCATTCATTCATGGCTTGCTATCGATCCACACACGAATGGACCAGCGCCAAAATGTACTGAAAAAGCCCTCGGATAGACAATCTCAAAAGTCTCAATCACAGCAAACTCTCAAGTGACAAAGTTTTTTTTATTTAGCCTCGATGACATCTCACTTTACAATCATTAGATTTTCTAAGTAATCAAACTAATTTATTTTTTATTTATTTTTATTAGAGTCTTAAAATTCCCATATTCTAGCTAGGGTATACCTTAAGTAGAATGTACAGACTAATTTATAAAATGAACAAGGTAAAATGAACAAAAATACAAAGTATAATTAATGATAGTACATAATAATAATAATAAAGTTAAAGATAAACATTTTTTATTACCTTATACAGTAATAGTCTATGCTAATGCTAGTCTAATGCTAACCATTTCTGGTAGATTTTCCCCAACACAAGCAAAAGCAAACACTGACCTCTAGACAGACTTTTCAGTTTGTTAAAATAACTTTCAGTAGCGCTTTTGCGTTCTGTTGATAATTGCGTACCAAAAGAGGGTAGCACATGTGAACGAAAGACTTGAGGCCATTTGCCAGCTCCACGTCTGGAAACTTCATATACGATGCGCCGTAAGAAGTTTTTCTTGTAATTCAGTTAGAATACAAATGGTCTTTATCTTGTATTACCGATTTTATCGTCCTGTTTTCTACGTCCTACCCGTAACGAGTGTTTTAGTTGTGTCAGGGATAGGAGCCCACCTCTGGCTCTGTTTGCGCCCCTTCTCTTCTTTGGTAAATTTTTTTAGTACACATGCTTTTCACCGACGTCGCGTGTTTCTGTTGTTTTATCATGTACGCCAAGCTGAATACATGACTCATCCATAACATGGTGTCCGTGCATCCAATCCACAGATAAACATCCATGTAGAGACTGGTGCTCGACACCAGAGTTTAAATATTTGATAGATCAAGTGAGGACTGCAAGTCAAGGCGAGTTGGGTTTTGCGGCGAGGTGTATGTTAAATCATGTTGGGGGGTTCCTCTTGAAAAGTTGATAAACCGTACGTTTCACTGATTTACAAAATTCAAATCGTGCCCATTATTTTCATTTCGAATGCCAAACAAATTAAATTAAGATCTTCACTGCGTTTTTTTTTTCATTTTTAATCTTGCTAAGATCAAGACGAGGTCGAATAAATAGATATCAGTATCACCATTAGAAAACCGTCTGCCATTTCAATTTTTTTCTCTTAGATTTGAACTACCAGCCAACGTTGCCATTGTTCGTATGCGTTTTCACTGCATTTGTTCAATAATTGAACTACAGTAGGTACTTGACGGCCGGCATCGCAAAATGCGTAACAGTCTCACAAAAGTTCGTTTCGTGAAAAATGAAAATGGCTTTCATGTCCGTACTTGCCCACTCCATCCTGCACCGAGCATTACCCGGCTCAGTGCAGGAAACTCCCCACGTGATTGATGCCCCCCGACCGATGCATTACACGAACGTGGAAAAGATGGATTGCTGGTTTGCCGACATGAAAAAGGGCGCGGGGCAAAAGGTACCGATCGCCACGAAACGCTACATTACAATTAAGTCGGAAAGCTCGACAGCAATTCCACCGGCTGTCACTCCAGATTTTGCCCGGGAAATGAGCGATGCGAGCGGGACATATTTGCCGCGGGTGGCTTGCAATGCCATTTGCGGTACACCACCAAATTAGAGACCCAAGAAATCTCGGTTGTGTGACGGAAGATGGCGCTGGAAACCTGCATGACGTTTGTGAATTAGGTCCCGGAATAGGATTACGGCTAACGATGGACCGAGTCGCAAGTTTTAACATTTTGGATTGTTAGTTGGCGCACTACACAGAGTCAAGTGACAGAAACAGAGTACTGTCGACACAACTCTGACATTCCTGGAATTAAATGTCATTCCCGGTTTTCTAGCATAACGAGCGAGCGTCGTAGAGACTAAGTAAACGTGTAATGACTTTCTTCTACCAGCCTGAGGTCGAGGGAGTCCTTTCAAAACAGGAATCCTGTCGCCATTTTGTGCACTGTAGGAGCTTTGCCATTTGAAACGCCTAACGATGGGATGGATTTCTTAGAAGAAAGTGAGTCTTCAAGAAACCGGGTGATTTCTTTTGACTCCATTGAAGCTTTTTTTTCCACATACATAGGTAATTGCCAGGTCAGCGATTTTGAAAAATATTTCTCGCTTGATCGAAAATTGTGTCGGCCTCCGATAAGAAAATGGAAAAGTACGGCAAAACCCCACCTGAGGCCATCAGTATATAATCTCTCTTCCTCCCCTCCCCCAGCACCTGAATCATGATCCGGTAATCAGTGAGCGTCACGACATCGCGCGCTACGACGCGGCTTCCCAAACTACCACAGATTTCTCAAACCCGACTCGACGTCACGAACGACACCGGCGACGTCATCAACTCGAAGACGACGTCATAAGTTTCGTGTCGACGCCGCGGCAATCAACCGACGGTAGCGCCACGACGCAATAAATATTTCATTCGCGTGGCGTGGCTTTCATGTGATATCCGCACACAAGCTCTCTAGGAATGGAATTCCGTCGAAACTTGAGTAGAGTAAATAGTGCACGGCATTCAATTCGACTTGCAAACCGTTCATTTATTTAGCATTTAGGGTCGTGGGAACTAACTGGAAATTCCACTGGTCGTTCTTAAAGGCGCTTTGCACCTTGTAAAACTATTTCGAGTATACTTTGCTATGCTTGTCTGTGATTTATCCATGAGGTCGTCGTGAAACGTCTACCGTACATTTGGACCGTGATTCCTGTAAGCAACAACCTTATGACATAAAAATTTAAATTCTGTGGCAATTATTCCCTTGTCGTATACAGTGATTGAGAAAGGATAAGGCCATCCATCATGACATCTTGAAAAACAAATTGATTCCATTTCGGAATGTCAAATCGGGCATAACTCTCCCGAATACGCTTTGGTCTGCCATCTATTCAAAATGCTTGGCAACATTGAAACATATATCAGAATCCTAAAAAGCAAGTTGACTGACCTGCACCGAATTGGCCATCATGTCGGAACCGAGCGTACCCCCTTCTCGGGACCTCATCAACATTCATCAACATGCCAAACCCTGGAGACATCATTAACGCAGTACGTCAAAGTCACATCCCTAGGCGGTCAGGGTGCTGTCGGGCACCTCGGCCTCCACTTAAAGTGACTCACGACGGACATCCTACCTGTAGTAGCGGACTGTTGCGATAGCTGCTGTAACCGCCTTGGCCACCGTAGCCTAGGTTAGACAGCATCTCGGGGGAGAACCGATTGAAGAGGCCGCCCCACGCCACGGTAGGATGTGCCACGGCCAACACCAGCACCAAACCCAGTGCACATGTGAACATCTTCATTCTCGGTGGATGCTGCAAAGAGACGATGACATGGGGGCGTTAAGATGATATTGATGCAAGGGTGGTCACTCACTACTTTGATTCTTGTTTAATGGCCCGGGAAATCTAACTATAGGCAGCAGTTATTTGCAAGACTTTTTTGACCTTGTGAAATCTGGTTTAAATTTCAAATTCTTGCAGTGCGACTAGTATTTTTTAACTAAGAACATTAATAATACAATATTTGACCATATTTGTGGGTCTGCATATATTAAAAAAGTGACTGTGTATCCATGCAGTCTTTTTTCGCACGTGTGCCCATTGAGATATTTTCATTTACTTTTTTAAGTCCACGCATAGACTTTTTTTGTTTTGGTCCTTTAATTCACAACCATACCTTTTTTACCGATTATTATTTCAACTGTCGGAGGAACATAAACAATCTTTGTGCACCAGAGGAACTATTTTCTGTGAAAAGCACTAACGTCCCGGTATTTTTGTCCATCCGGGACAGCAGAAACAAGAGTTCTGACTTTCCATGGTTGGTTAAACCATATTCCTGATTTTACTGAAGCAAGTAACGTTTAACAAGAAACGTTTTAGCCATTGTCGACGACCGCGGGATGGAAGAGGTTCCGACGGCTTCCCAAGCCGTCTGTCGTTTTCCTCCTACCTTTGCTTCTACCACTTCTACTCTATATTAATGAGCAACGCCGACAAGAACGGTAACTACATTTCATATTGGCCGTCTCGACTAATTTTCCGAGCAATCAAGGTTGGGAATCTGTATAAAGCTTCCCTGAAAATTCGTGGTAAGCTTGTTTCGATTGGCATTTGGCACAACGAATTTCGGAGGTTGCTCGTTTGAAACTGACAAAAGAACGTAAGCTTCATCGTTACTGGAATCATAGTTACTTGTTTTCTCTCATTTGATTAACAAAAAAAAAAAAAAAAAAATGTGATTTCTTCGCAGCGTGTCAAAACGACTTGCTTCTCTTCACTTCTGTATTACCGTAGCGCTAATGTTAAAATAAATTGGCGAAATATGGCCGCCAAACGACTGCTTTACCGACAAAAATGGAGGATGATGCCAGCGGGAATCACCGTCATTTTGAGTGTTAAGTAATTTCACTTCATTATTTCATCGAGATTACTCGCATTTTAGACTGGTTTGCGCCCAATGCATCTTTTATAATGCTAACCTTAATCACTAATACACATTTATCGGTGTTTTGAGTCGTAATTATTGAATTTTAGCGGATTGTTAATAAGAAAAGCGTACGCGCCGAAGGGTATCTTCCTCCGTTTCCACATATATTGCCGGCTCGTTTGCTAAAACTAAATTTCCGAGCAATTCACCACAGATAACGGTTTATTCTCTTTATAAACCATTTAAGGTGTGAGCAGGTGTGATTTTATTTTCAGCGAGTGGTGACGAGTGACGTGTTGACGAACTGGGGCAGACATTTGGTCTCTAAGGTGCTAAAGACAACCCCCCTTTACATCTCAAAGTCTGACAAGCTTTACACCAACGATGGGAAAATGTGCTCTGACAGCAAATGTAGCTACCAATTGAATTTTAAATCTGCCTTTTTCATCAATTTTTTCCCCAAAAATGTAGCTCATGAGGATGTTACATTTTAGCATAATACACCTTTCTGTAATAAAGTTAGCTCGTTCTAATTAAAAATATTCTTTTGACGTGCTTTGCATGGTTAAAACCGGTGGCAAAGTCCACTGCTCAGCAAGATTAATTCCATTTAGAAATCCAACCATGCAAACAAGGTGTCAGCACTAGTTCACAATTTTTCCGGTGACGCCCGCACCCCTATTACCCACTGACACACAATTACCCGATGCGTGCACAACGCGCGCTTTTCATGCGTAGATGCGTAACCTGTTGGCGACGTGCGTGAGCGGCGGCCATTGATTGGACAGCTGGCTTGATGATGGAATCTGTCATAACCAGAGGCAGGTATCGAATGGGCAGTGGATGAATGTAGTTTGTTGTTTTTTTGCCCCACATGCGCGGAAATGGAATTGAATGTGATGTAAAGTGAATTTTTTCGTTTTTAATATTTGAAAATTCAATTTAATTCTAAAAGCGTCCGCAATACACTTACCGATGTTTGTTTATATTTTTTTTAACAATTAATGCGAAATATTAATTGTTTTTCTAGGAATTTTCCATTCGACTATTAAAAAAACGTTCTCGGCTTCAATTATTATTTTTAATGCAGTTTAGAACGTATTCATTTTCGTCCACATTTTAATTTTTTCAAACGAGTTTTTGTGTTTTTCCTCCTCACCCCAGACACCTACCCACCAACTTTTCGTCCCACCTCCATTGTGGATGAACCATGCCCACGAGTGGGGAGACATAATTCACTTTAACAATTTGACAAAATTCATCTACCTCGCTCTGCACAGCGGAGAGCTCAATTTCCACCAAAGGCAAATCCCATTATTGGTGAATACATATCGTATTTCAAAAAAATTACCATAATATACTCTCACCTCGCTTAAGTTTGTGCCCAAATTTTCCTCTCCAGGCAAAATTTTATTCAAGGAAAGTGGACCTTTTGTCGCTCCCCGCAAACAAGCATGCTATTGTTGCTAATTGCATGTTTGCTCTTGTTTGCTTTAGGTTAGCTGTCGCATGCTTTTGAGAACTTGCATGGTAATCGTCACCGATATCCAAAAGGCTCAGCTGGATTCATTTGATCAGTAAATATGTCAGAAAGAAACCAGCACCAGGATTGATCGGTTATTCTTGAGTACATTGGCTTCGGTAAGACTATTTTTAGATTCCTTTTAGGCAAAGTAAAACTCAGTTAAGTTCCGGCAAGGTACACCCCTTGCACATTGCCAAACACGATATTTCGGCCTAGTATGAGCATCAGTGCAAACTTCAGTTATAAAACTTCAAAAATTTCTGAAGATATCGGCGCCAACGCTGACAAAAAGTCAACTTTTTAGGTCCTTTTTAGGACCGCAAGTCAATCTCAAAAGAGCAAAACCGTTAAAAACACAAAAAATATCTCTTTTACTTCCACCGAATTATTAAGCATACAAAACGATTTGCCATTTCGAAACAAGGTTCTCAGCTACTGATTGAAAAAATATATTCCCTCACTTTGACAGGTTACGTTCATCATCATCATCACTCACTTATTCACCGACGTCATAAGTTCAATGTTACATGACCCTTTGTCAAAACAGTGCACCATTAAAAACACAAATCAACACATAAATTTCTTAGCAGAGACCGAAACATGACCTCTTCCTTCTTGTAATTACATTAATTAATCATTACTTGTACGCTGAGCGCGAAACAAGCGTCCTGATTGTGAAATTCAACTCCAGAAATATAGTCAATTGTTCACCCATACGTGTAGAAATTCATGTATTTTGTAATTTTGGTGTCGACTGACTCCCTATGGGGGGGGGGGGGGGGCCGATGTCGGCAATAGATCATCGATAGCCCTTTGTCCACGACCCGACGATCCCGAAGTAATTGGCACTGTAGACTATCTTTTACACTAGACACACCACTTTTTTTGTCCCACGACACCCACGTATAGAGAAAGAGAGCAATTACCACCGCTCCAGTAACTAGATAAAGCTATAGAGTGCAACAAGAGAGGGTGGATCTCCTTTTCCGAAAAGACAATAGGTTAAAAGTTAGCCATTGTCGATGGGTAGACTCGAACATTTTTTCTTTTTTACCTCTAGGCTCGCGTGTAGAGATGTGTTTTTTTTTCTTTCTAAAACAAAGAAAAGAACTTTCCTTTTAAGATCTAGTTCTTTTTCTCGCCGAGTCGTGTTCTTTGGCTAGCGCTAAAGTCGCTTACACACTTAAAAGTCGTACAGTTCTGTGTTTCTTTTGTCTTGAATACAATTATTAAATACGGACGGGTCTTCGGCAGTCGGCTTCTTTCAGCTCCAATAATCGTTGCCGTTGTGCAAAGTTTTCCTCGCTTTTCTTTTTAATTTGCGCGAGTCGACGCCGCGTGGCCGTTGGCAATTTCCCGAGTGCCCGATGTTAACTTTTTGAGGTTTTCCGGACGCACGGTGTGCGGGGCGACGATACGGCGGCTATTTTCTTTGAAGGAAATGCGTGCGACTTTCTGAACTTCTTATGAGAATAATGATTTTCTTGAGACTTTTGATATGGCAATGACCAGAAAATGCATTTTTTATGGTTTGCGACGAGCTTAAATAAAGATGTAGATATATATCCAAGTTGTGCTTAACACTTATTGAATGATGCACTGTTTTGACAACAGGCCTTATGATGTTGCTGAATAAGTGTATATTAATGAGGATAATGATGAACCTAAAATAATCTGGAATAGAGAAGGAGAAACCCTTCGCTCCTATCGAAGAGTTCCAATGGGCCTACAGGCTTAACGTCGCTTCCGAAGGACGGTACAACACGAACAACAGGATTTCTCCACAAATCCATGCTGTCGAGAGTTTGATAAGCAAGGCGAATGAAAGTTATTTTACTAACTTTCATCCCTCCAACCTTTCTCCCGAACAGTGCTAGTCATTTGTATGATGGTCACCCATCCAATACCGTACTCAGCGCGTTGGGTTTCTCCTACCCCTTCTAGGCAAGGTTAGGTGCATTATCATCCTCATCATCAACCACTCATTCACCGACGCCATTAGACTAGTGCCGCATGGCCAGATGTCAAAACAGCGCGTCTTTAAACACCAAAAATCACCACACATCAATCTAGTGCGTTTGGTCTTGACGGGAATTTAGTTTGGACGGTTTTGGCGATTTTAGTTTGGCAAGAAGTCGCGAAAATTAATTTTTTGAGAGTAAAGCGATGTCTAAGTTTTAAGAACGAGTTTACCAACCCTAGAAAAATCCCACCCTGGGCGACCGCCATAATGGCTTGTGCCTAAATCCAAGCGGGTAGCATAAATTTTGAGGTAATGGTCTTTCTTCGCGATAGCAGCAGTTGGTACCAGCTATCGTTAAGTCAGTGTCGCAACAAAGGACTTTGACGTTGCTCTGAGAGAACGTCGACGGCGTCGTGCATGGACTATTTCTGAATAACAACTAGGGTAGTTTAGTTTGTAAAGTAAAGTTTCAGTTGAGTGTAGACAAGTGGAAAGTTTTGGTACAGGTGTGTTATTATTAGGTTTTTGGTAATGTCTACTTTCTCATATGTTAAGACATGGAAACTGCAGTGATAAAGCTAAGACTACATTTTGCTAAGAAAATACGCACCAAAATGTTATGGAAGATCGCTTATTTGGCTAGAAAGCATAATTCGCGTTAGACATCAATTAGGTTAAGAGCGAATCAGAATTTGCTAGTCATAACAAACGGCCAGTTTTACAACCTCCTGTTAAAAAATAATTGCGATTTATATAATCAAACTTTTCTGAGTAGGTAATTTTCATTGCCAATTTTAAAACTAAAATTACCATCAAGGTTGAAGCACGTGAGATTCATAGGACGATATAACTTTTGGTAGCCATGGAGATGCTGAGATCGCCGGACAAAGCTTCTTAATTCTGTTTTCTTAAGTTCAGGCATATAGAATCGTCTTTATGAAGAAAAAAAGATCTGGTACAGCCCATCACAGCCAAAGACAGGTTTAATTTTTTTGTTTCAGGCAAAAATGTACTGGCAATTTATTCGGGGGTTTAAATCCTGAAAATACAGCTGAATTCTGAATGAATAATAATCTGCAAATAATACCCGAAAGTATTGTGATTGTTATGCTAGCACCTTTGGCTAGCACTTTAAATTCTCCAGTAACTTTTCCTCCATTCTGTGTATTTATACATTACAAATAAGACTCGAGGCCATTATTAAAGCGGCAAATCGTTTCCGAGCCTGCAATCGTAGCCTGGACGGGGTGGTTAATTTACTTTCCTCTCACTAAAATGTTCCTAAAGAATGGACGTTGGTATACCTACTGTTCACACAACAGATTATGCAATATCGACCGCATGCTCGGCGGCCAACAGAGAGCACACGGGCTCCCCTATGTACTGCTACGCAGACCCGAATTGTGCCACGCCAGTGTGGAACTTACCAGTGGCGTCGGTAACAGCAAGGTTTGCAGACTAATTCCGCTTTCGACTGACCAGAGCAGTCTGGAAACTTGCTTGATAATGTCATGCTCTCCACCGGATTTGCAATGGTTCGTTACGAGAACGCTCCTACCCGAAAACGTGATCACTAGCTGTCAGTGTGTTTTTAATTGCATTGTCAAAATTCCCGGGGTGATAAAAATGCACCGGGAAATCTTGCGCGCCTTTCAACAACACCTCTGCTGTCACGATAAGACTAAAAACGACTCAAATTCTGGAAACCCCTCAAGAAATTGGCTAAAAACAGACCCTATCGACTCCCCCATTACACATCATGGCCTTTAAAACAGTACCAATAACACTGACAAAATATGACTGCTTTCACCCAAGTAACGGGACGTTGGGAAATTGAATTGATCTTCACCAAGGAGGCTGGAACCAGTATAAAAAGTGTGTATCAATGACGCTAGGCTTTGTTAATAAATCGCTCACAAAGAGCTATCTAAAAATTTATTTGCGCCGTGAATTATTTGCATTCTTTTTATTTCAATCTCCAATCAAGAGGTTTTCACTAATAAATTAAAACCTGGAATATAATTCTCATTGACTTAATGCGTGCCCACCCCTGTTCTAAAATAAACGAAAGATAAGGGAAGATATTTTGTTATCACTCATATTATCTTGTTGTCACTTAGCCAAGTCGTTTACATCTTT
This sequence comes from Protonemura montana, assembly GCA_947568835.1. Taxonomy (NCBI): domain Eukaryota; kingdom Metazoa; phylum Arthropoda; class Insecta; order Plecoptera; family Nemouridae; genus Protonemura; species Protonemura montana. The sequence continues at coordinate 9,423,424 of OX387608.1, forward strand.
CAGGTTCGCGTCGTGAAGCTGCCACCCGAGATGCGTCGTGTAGCTGAACTTGGAGCTTAGAGGTAAGAGAATTAAGGGCTCTCCAGCTCTTAAGGACGCAATTAATTTCCGATTTGACAAGATGAGGTTGTTGTAACAGGAAACCATCTTTTTCGCCATCGCATTTGAATCTCGCTTAGTTAGCGTTTAAGAGAGGCTTTGGGATCAGATTGATTATTATTACAAACGTATGTACATTTTTATTTTTATTTAAACATTTAATTTAGCAGCCGCCACTATTATCTCTCTACCCAATTTGTCTTTTAATATTGGAACCTGAAGGGATGTGGGTTTAAAAAATAAACCGTGATTTTGAGGTTCAAGTTAGTGGTCTCGTTGACATTTTGTTTGCATTTCCATGTCGCCAAATATTCCGAATATTTTGAAGCAAACCACAGTCTCCAAAACTACTTTCTACGCGTTTTGTCTAAACTTTTCGGTTTGCAAAGTTCAAAATTTCAGTATGTTGAAGCGATTGAGACGACCTTGTTGAAATCGGCCAGTGAATCAGGATTAACTTTATGTACGCTATGAAAGTTAACAAAAATTTATCAGAAAGGCACAGAATGGATGACATGTAGGAGATTTTAATTTTAATTTGTAGGATTTTGAGAGAGGGCACCTTTTTTAATTCCTAATGCCCATATTTGACGTAACGCCACTGAATATTGCCGTCTCTCTTCAACTCTTGTCGATGCTTAAAAAAAACCAATCTATCAATTATGCAACGTTTATGAAGTCTTAGTCTAGAATATTTTTCGTAGAGAATCGCCCCCTAGATCATGAAATGTTTAACTTTTTAATGGGAAACCGTTAAAAACCGTTTTCCTTCACGTCAAGTCACGAGCAGGCCTTGGAAAATGCTTACTAACTTTCTAGTTAATAGGCATCTGGATTATTAAAGACCCATTAGCTTAATTTTATTAACCAAACAGAAATTAAGTGCGTATGTATATATAAATATCGATGATTACTGACTTTTTGGTGGTTATTAAAATTGTATCTAATAAAAGCGGAGAATTCCAGGAGAAATCGCCTTTTAACGCTTCGCGGGATTCATCTTCTTCGTTAAAAATTCTCTCTGGCTTTTGAAAGTTTAATATTAGAGATGTTTTGCTCTTGCAAATTCCGCACGTCCATGCTGTCTTGTCTAAAAACTTGAAAGTTTATTTGATAGTTTTTAGCAGGTGCATGAGTACTCCCATGGCTTACCTTCTGCGTGGAATAATGTTTCAGAGTTCATGCATGCTTTAGAAAGAATTTTATAAGGGAGCTTATATTTTAAAAATTGTGAAACATTTTTGTGCAGTTATCCCACTCTTTTTTATCACAATGCACAATTTCTCTGCGTTACAGCTAAATCGTTTGCATAGAGAAGAAAGAATTCAGAGAAATTTCCTCATTTTTCATAACCTACAATTTGAAGTGAGCCATCCTATGAAATTCCCCTGTAATGATCTGCGCAAAATATTGCAGCTACATACCTTTTGCGGTAGAAGATATTTTTCATTTTCCACAACCCGATCCCTGAAAATACTCTGAGAAATTCCGTACAATCGCCTCAGTTGGTATTCTCGTTATTTGTCGAGATCCTTGTTACCTCTCGTCTTTATTCTCGTTTTATTCCAAGGTCTGGTTTCAAAACTTTCTTATGGCCAGTTTTTCAATTGGCGGTCAAGATGAAAATAGTGGTATCTGATAGTCTTTGATCATGGAGATGAATCATATTTTGTATTGGACATTGTAAAAATTGACGTAGACTTTTTGAAACCTGATTCAAATTGCAAGCGCTTGCAATGAGCGGAGTATTTAATTTTGCCCTCTCAAAAATAGATGCCCAAACGGGGACTCGAACCCCGACCACCACCTACCGCGGGTGCTACTTGGACACGTAATTTTTGAGAGAATTTTAGTCTATCTGATAGAATGACGGGTCTTTAAGGAGTAGAACCACAGCCTCTTCACAGCCTCTTGGTTCTACTCTTTACTGATCCGTCATTCTCATCAAAATGCACTAAAATCCTTTCAAAAATTATTTGTCAAAGTAGCTCAATGGGTTAGAAGCAACACGTCGAAAAGTGGATGTCGGGGTTTGAGTCCTCGTTTGGGCATCAATTTTTGAGAGGGTCACAGTGTTCCTAATAATAAAAGACCCTATGACAATCGTTCTAAACGTGCTATTCTAATGTGTAAATTGCGGTAAACACAGAAATGCATATTATTAGCATCACCCAGAAAGTAATGACCACTAAATCAAGTTTGTATTTAAAGACTATTATTTAATAGAGTAGTTGTCGACCGATATATACCGATATATAGAAAACTTTATCTCAAAAACCTAGGTGCACAGAGTTTCCGTAAAACATTACCATTTCATCTTTTTTTAGCCGACAAACTCAATGGTTAAAACTTGATAGAACTATTTTAACTTCCGTGTTCTTTCCGAGGAAAATAAATCGGTTCCCTATTGTGCAGCGTAACTTAACATCGAAAAAAAAAAACAGCCCTGCCGTGACCCGGATTCGAACCGGGGTTTCTTCGGCCACAACGAAGGGTACTAACCACTATACGATCACGGCTACTTGGACATGGAAACTTCGGCACGATAAAAATAAAATTGGCTACAGAGCAATATGACCACAGGCCGGAACTAATTAGACTGATTATTTGCTGCAACAACGCCATTACACTTCGTAAGTAATGCATGTTGTCGTCAAGGTACACTTTTTGAGGATAGATATCAAAAGTCTTTTTATTATTATCAACACTATAACCGTCTCAAAAATTGATGCCCAAACGGGGACATAGTTTGGTCCCCGTTTGGGCATCAATTTTTGAGACGGTTATAGTGTTGATAATAATAAAATACTGGAGCATTGCATGCGTTTGCAATTTAAATAAGATTTCATCCTAAGATATCAAAAGTATTGGAGAAAATTCGAGAGAATTTAAGGTTAAATTGTTGAAAACAGGACATTCTTTAGTCGTCACTCAAGCATGCCCGGATCTTTGCATCTTTACGACTACATTTCCCTTGTACGAAGTTTTGTCTCACAATTTTTGAAGACAATTTGCGTGTATCCTGGTTCAAAAAAACAAAAAAACATGCTTTTCATACAGCAGTTCATTTACTGAGGCTGTAACAACCTTCAATGAGCAATACCTATATGCGCTGAACCTAAAAAATATTACAACTTTCCAAAAAATGACCAACTGTCCTCACGATTTTTAAAGACAATTAGAGAACGCCGGTGAGTACAAAGAAATCGTCTTTACCATAAACTAGACGATACTATAAACGGACATATTTCACAGAGTACTATAGTCTGTGAGTGAACCAATTCACATCTACAACAATCTCCACTTACGCCTTGCTATAGACGACGTCCTCCTAACTCACCTGTGCGTTCGCGTCGACGTCGGCGTCTCTGATGTGTAGCGTTCCCTTGCAAGCGTCGCTCTCGACTGGCAGCGTCGCGACGTCGGCCGATCTATACGACGCCGCGAAGCGTCTCGGCGGCGGGGTTCAAGGGGCAAATTCGATCGACCAATCGCTCGGCGTTGTCGACGAGTGGGGAATGCCGATTGGAGGATCGGTTTGTGTAGGTGCTTCTGCCACGTTTGCGTATGCACTGTGTGGGAGATGTATGTCTTGTTTAACTATGGTGGTGGGTGTTTTTTTTTTAAACGTATACTGCAATTTCATTAATCTTTTTCTATTGTTTCACTCTGATGACGGTTGGGAGTTGACTCTTTAAAGCTTGGACGTTCTGAATCAACTAGTTTGTGGTTTGCCGGATTTTATATGAGGTAGATGCTTCGGTTTCTACTTAATTCTAGGAAAACTTTTTAGATTAAAAGCAAGGGCAATCCGGTGCTTACGACGCATCGGTAATTAACTATGTACATATAAAATTATTTTTGGATCCAGTTTGTGTACTGTGGTTAAATCTCCTTGGTTGCCATTAAATCGCATGTAAAACCGTCTGCTGTTGTGGGTATAAGCTGATATAATGGAAACAGTGGCGTAGCCAATAGAGAAAGGGTGAGGTGCCCGTATTTTGCTTTCAGTACAGGAAGAAACGCAAGCACATGCGCCTAACCCGAAGCGCCCTTTTTGCAACTGTTAACATATATTTGTTTCAATAAATAAGACTTGAGAAATAATTGGGTGCCCCTATACCATCTCTTTTCCAAGAATTGAGATGGTCTGGTTAGAGCAGCAAGTTTTTTCTCGCATACACGTAAAAAAAAAAGAAAAAGAAATCAGCGCAGTGGTTCAATTGCGAACAATCAAAGTGAATGCCTTGCATTCTTGAAATTATTTTATGAGCCCATGAGAAAGCTCAGAAGAGTTTCAAAAGTTGGCTTGAAACGCGTTGATTTGCTCCAAAATATGACCTTAATTAAACTTTTCCACAGGTGAAGAGGGAAAGGGTAGAAGGGGGGGGGGGGTTACGCCCCAGTTTTTTTCCGGATAACATGTATATTGCTATTATTTAAAAAATATTTGCCTGCTTTCATTTATTTATCACCACAACCCCCTGCCACCCAACTTCAAATCCTGCTTAGACATTTTTAAAAGCATTTGAATTCATCTGTAGATTTAGATGAGCTAGATTATGCGTTCCGGTAAAATACAGCTCCATACATGTATTTATTCCAGTTTTTAAACGTGAACGATTGATTCTGGGAAGATTAAAAAAACATGCCGAATTGTGTTGTGTTTCCCTTTAACCCGTTAATATTTCAGCTTTATAAAAAAAAAAACCATTAAAAACTAAATTCGAAATTACCGTTCTCTTTCCTCCAACGAAGCATCAATTTGGTTCTCGATTATAACTCTGGCCGCTGTATCCGGACATATGGACCCAGCATCAATACCCTTGCGCCAGAGCTGTCCAGAATTATCGCGTTCCTTCCGGCAGTACGTGGTTCACTTGGCTTAGAGCTAATAGGTAGCTAAAATCGTTGCTCCTCTTGAGTGAAGAGACATGGATTTGCAGGAAAACAATTTAATGAAAAATATCCGGAGCTTAGTTCCTTACCGGAAGGTTGGACGTATTGAAAAAACCGGGTTTTTTTAATCTCCAGAGTTATACTGCATTGTGCTAGGCCATACAAATGACCAGTTCTGTTAGGCAGAGAGGTTTGAAAGATGAAAGTTAGTACAGCACCTTCATTCACCTTGCTTATTAACCTCAAGACAACAATTATGTGGAGCAATCCTGTTGTTCGCGTTGTACCGTCCTTTGGATTGGTCTTCTCATGGTCCTCTTTGGCAGAAGCAGGCTTGTTGTCAAAAATAGTGCGCCGTTATACAGTGGCTTCGTTATATTAATCTATTGTACAAGTAGAATCCTAAAATTATTTTGCATTATCTGGTTTGGAGATTATCAGTTCACATGTATGGGACTCGGGAGATGCTTCCTCAGATGCGGCTGACAAATAATTTCTTTTGATCACTTTTTTTTTTAAATTTATTTATTTGCTCATGGATCACAATTATCATTATACATTCAAATATAGTGACTAGGATATTAAGCTCGTTAGGTTACTAGAATTACATAAAATTTCTTATAACATTTAAAATACTTCGTAGTTCACAAAACAATGGAGAAGAAGTTGTCAACTTTATACAAAGGGTTTAACAATAAAATACTTTTTACTCTGTAACAAAACATTTTGATCAGAGTTATTTTAAAATAGCGTAGGTTGACGTTACTTCTGATGTGAATTTCTCTGTTTTGATAAATGAACGCTCGAGGGGATATTCTTGGTAGAAATTTTTATTTTTGTTTCGCCGAGCGCTTTTCTTTGGTCTATAAAAAGATTTGATGAAGCCGGTTGCTTCACGATATACCCTCTGGAACGGATTCGTGGACCAGTGGAAACTTTTTTTTCTGCTTTCGTTATTATTAAGTTGGCCGATCGCAATTTCAGTTAGATTGTGGTTGAACTTTGCTGTCATTCATTATTGGTATGTAGAGGTACGTCAACCTGCTGGTTATTTTCTTCCTGAGGCTAGTTGAGCTAAAAAAAGGGTAGAAAATTTAAATATTATGTAATAGTAAGTAAGCTGGTCGCTCTCAAGAATTTAAATAATTATTCGTTATGTTTAAGGTCATCTTCAAGGGTCATAGAAATACCGTTTTCCAGTGAGATCAGTCTCCGCTCCATGCTGGATTTTGGGCAGTCTAGGAGGGTTTGCTGGACACAAATGACAGAGCTTAGCTATTTTCTGGTGGTACATTTGATGTGAAGGCAAGAAGACGTAAGCGAAACATCCCTGAAACAATTAATATATTTATGAAAGTTCGGGATATTTAAATACAAGCTAATTTGTGGAAGTAATTAAAAGTAAAGTGAACTAATCTGAAACCAATGAGAACCAATACGTCCGTTTGCGGGTCGACCCAGTCAAAACAACAAAATAATGCCGTAAAGCACAACCAATCATCCAACCTTGGTCCTGGAAATCATCATGCAACCAAACAAAACGATGAAGCAAACAAACAAACCACAAGCAAAATTTTCACTGGCAAAAGTTAAATTGAAATATACGTCTTTTCTCATCAATTTAGTTCATCCAATCAAACCTCGAAAATCCACTACCTTAAAGCTGGCGTTGACCTTGAAAGCAAACTATTTGAGGTCATGTGGTTAACCTTGAAATCGTATTGGTTCCAAGGATCTCAGCACCGTGACCTCGATACCCTAAACGCAGCATGTAGTCGCCAAAAATGTGTACCTTTAAAGTCGGTTTACATTGATTGATTGATTTGTGGTGTCAAACTACGACCAAGCGGGTTCCGGCACGTAGCCTATCGATGAGCATCAAGGGGACCACCGGCTTAAACGTCCCTTCCGAAGGACGATACAACGCGAACATCCTCCACAAATCCATGCTGTCAAGAGGTTGTTAAGCAAAGCGAGTAAATTTGTTGTATTAACTTTCACCCATTCAACTTTTCTCCCGAACAGAATTGATTTTGAGGAAGGCAGCCACCCATCGAATACCTGACCCAGCGCAACGCTGTTTCACTTCGGTGATCTCACGAAAACCACGGTGTTTCCAACACGCCAAACCGTTCGATAGGTGCTCCACCCTTCTGCGTTCTAGACACTGTTCTACGTCATCGAACCCACGCACGGACGAGCGAAAAGAATCCTGATCTTAAATCTTCGTAAAGATCTTGGAAATGTAGAACCGTCGTTACGAGTCCATCCTCCATCTTTAAATCCTCACCCCCTCTTTCTTCTTGCTCTCTGGCCGAACGACGGGGCTACAGTGCTTTAACCGGTTGGTCAGCCCATGTGGTCGAGCTATGGCATTATCGAGATACCGCAGGCGATCTCGGAATGCCTTTCCCACGAGCTTGCTTTTGTCAGGTACGATTTTTAACAGACGAGGGAAACGTTGAAAATTCATGAACCATTTTTTTTTTACCGTCTAGCTTGAGTGAATTCAGCTTAACATGAAATCTACGTATTTGATAGTGACGTGGGGGTTTGATACGTGCTCGTTTGATATTTCTGTACCTACGTGTATCCAAGTTTTACACGGCTATCCGTGCTTATTTAATTCTGCACTGGATTTTGAAAATGTGGCTTTAGATATCACACTCGGCTTTACTAGAGCAGTATCCATAATTATAATTTTAATAATAAAAAAAGTATTTTGTAGGTTGATATCCTGGTTTAATCCCTCGGGTTATGCACCTTATATGTATTCAACAAAGCTTACATTTTATGATCATGCTTTTTATGCGAACGCCATTACATTTTCGCAGTGAAAATTCAGCGAAAAACAACCTGCTTTTAGTTGAAATATTGAAAGTAGATTAAACATTAAACTTTCGTCAAATCAGCACGGTTCGCTTTGGCGTCAGTGTGAAAACGTGACCCTTTGATATTTTCACAGCGACAGCGAGTTTTTCGAAAAGTTTTCATTAATTTCTTTGTCAACTGATTTCGCTTCGTTTTAAATTGCATTCAGAACCTCGGAGAACGCTTTGAATTTTTTTCACTACTGCAACAAATTTCCAATAGAACTTTGAGAACTAATTTTGAAAAGAAGTTCAAAGTGATCAAAAGTCGGCTTAAATTCAAATGAGTATTTACTCATTTGAATTTAAGCCGATTAAGCATCAGTCTAAAACAAATGTTCAAATTCCAGTCATGCTCAAGCGAGGAACCGACGTTGAGGTCCATTATCAATCTTCTAGCGCAATTCTCGTATCCCACCGGGTACATCCAGTGTCATCTTTACCTTTTGTTCTAGTTTATCACATCCTAACGTAAACCGGTTGTCAGCCTCATCGTCTCCTGTCACGCGACACTCACTATACCTTTCTCTCCCACGTCAAATTGCCACCTACGGGCCACAAGACATGTGACTTAATCTTTTAACGTTGCCACGTGTGGTGCTCGTGGCATTCTAGATTTTTAATAACGTCGTTTCTGTTGCTTTTCCTCGTCACAAGTCACCTGACACGGGGGGTTCCAAGAAACTGCCGAGTAAGGTAATCTAAACTCATATTCCATTAATCACATTTTGTTTCGCCTAGCGTTGTGCTTCTCCATGGAGAGACGATATATCGTTAGGCGTGGGCGAGAGACTCCCTGGACCACTGATTTCGTGTACCTACCTGTGTTGAATCTAAATTCCATTACCCTACATACCGCTAATATTAAACTGTCTTCGCAAAAAATGGCCGCCTAATGACTACCTAACCAACTGAAACGAAGAATACTACTGAGTGGAATCGCAGTCGTTTAGATTTAATTTGGTTATTTCTCGCAGATTGGGTAGTTATTATTTTATTTTAGACGTTCGTTAGAAAAGAACGACCGCAAGCGCCATCGGATGGCACCTACAGTTATCACGTGTGTATAGCCGGCTCGTTTGCTCAGCCTTTAAACTCACCCTATAAACCTATAAACTCAATAAACTCAGACCCTATAAACTCAATGATAACACGGAAATTTTCGCTACAATCGCTAATAAAATACTCCGCGCATTGCAAGCGTTTGCCATTTAAATAAGATTTCACAGAAATAAACGCATCCAACGTCAAATTGGAGTTACTCGAGATTGAATGGTTGTGACGTGGTATAGCGCCACTAGAATCAGAGTGACTGTGAGTATTCACAGATCACAGCCTCATGGTTCTACTCCTTGGAGAACTGTCATTCTCATCACATGCACAAAAATCCTCGCAGAAGTTACGTGTCCAAATAGCTCAACGGGTTAGAGCAACACCCGCGATAGGTGGAGATCGGGGATCGTGTCCCCGTTTGGGCATCAATTTTTGAGAGGGTTGTAGTGTTCGTAATAATAATAAACTACTTCAACGAGTATGCAAACGTGCAATGCAATTTCGCGTTACATGAATTGCGCATTAGAATAAAAACAAGTCACTATAGTGACTATAACCGTTGAGTGTAGGTTATAGGTAGAGAAACAACGTCAATGTTACAGTCTCTGCGTGAAAAATGGCTTCCTTACCGACAAAAATGCAGAGTACCGGAACGTCACGTTAAGTGGAGCCACTGTCGGATGAAATTTAATTTCGATATTTATAGTAGGTTACTCGCTTTTTAATATCGTTACGTGTATATCAATCGTTGAGGTAAACATTGATGGAGATTTTTTGAACATGAAAAGTCTCAAAAGCGAGTTAACCTACGAGAAATATCGAAATTAAAATTCATACGACAGTGGCTCCACTTAACGTGATGTTCCGGTACTCTGCATTTTTGTCGGTAAGGTAGTCATCTTTCACGCAGAGACTTTAACATTGACGTTGTTTCTCTACCTATAACCTATACTCAACGCTATAACCTAACGTCAACTACATTCCTTAGTTCAGCTGCCCATGATTTTAAGCCTACCCAGCCGGCCGCAAGAACAGCAAGAAATATTCCTAGAACGCTCCAGGTATCTTCAGGTGAAATGATCTATCTATCCACGTATCTTGAGTCCCGTTCTCAGGTGTTTCTTCCTACTTTTCCAACGGCTCTCGCGTAACAAGCTTGTGAATAATGTCTCGTTGTCTCCGTCCTTACGTCGTCGTTTATTCCGGGAAGACGTCGCGCTCTACCCCTATTTCTTGCTTTTCCACATTAAGTTCGTACGGATGAAGATGCAACGAAGATGGAACCAAATGTCAGATGTACAAGGATCCATATCCGCGGAGTGGGAGGTAGCTGTTCAAAGAGGACGACGAACACACCGGAGTTCTGTAGATATAGTACATGGCACTTAAAACAAGGTGTTGAATTTCATAAATATATACATTTTAAAGTTTGACGCCAAGTCTCTTTGTTAGTAGGTACCTACAAAGGAGTGATTACTTCGCTATTGTGCTGAAATAATCTGAGAAAGAACCTAATATCGAAACATGGATGTCAATAATACAGATTAATTGAGCGTAAACCAGTCTCAAATGCAAGTTATCTGCAAGAATAAGAAAAATTATCATTTTTATAACAATCGAAATCATGGTCTAGGCGGCCACTATTAAAGTTGGTAAGTGGCGAACGGGCGCAAATTTTACTATCGCTGAGACTCTGGCTTAACCTACAAAAGTGCCAAAATTCTCATGGCATTTTTATATGGCGCGGAAATCCGCTCCATAAGACTCAAAAACGGAACTTCCAACATACTTTACATTGGCTCTTAGACACCCTGTAAATCTTAGAGTATTAACATTGAGTTTATATGTAAATTCAGAGGGCCAGCACCAATGTTAATCTGTCTTCACGAAAAATTGCCCCTAAATGACTCTTCTAGGTGGAGTCACCGTCCTTTTGAGTGTTAAGAAATTTTACTTTGTTATTTCTCGCAGATTCCTCGCATTTAAGACTAGTTCGATGGTACTAGAGTTAAAATCCTAAAGACAGTTTGTTTTTTATTAACTTTGAAACATTAATCCATCACACTGGCTTTCTGTATCAATTGTCTGGTAGCTCGCTGCAATCGGAGCTATCTGAACTTTCCAAGTTAACATCCACGCAGTCATCGCTGTAACATGCCAGCCTCGGCGATGGATACTGAAATCTCTTGGGCTATATTGGGATCATCTTGGTTAACTTTTCAAAATCTTGATTTGGAATAAACCTCAAGCCGTTCGTTATGGAAAGCGATATAGCGTAATTCGCTAGCGATATATACAATCTGACATATTTCTGGCACTTTATGCAGGCTGATAATTAACCCTGCAGGGATGCACAAAATGTATAGGGTGTTCTTACCTAGGGCTTACTTCAACATTTAAATAAGTCTCAATTAGGACTTTGCAAACGCAATTTGGATTGCGTTGTAGATGAGCGTAACTTTTTTGTTGTCATGGCGACGTTGACTGGATGACGGTCGAAATTATGTAGACTAAAGGAGCAATAAATGATTTTTCTGGAAATTTCAGGAAAATTTCTTTAGTTTTGACTGCACAAAACAAATTTGAACGATTAAAAAAAGAGCAAGGGATGTAAGTTTAAAGCAAACAAACACACACACTTACAAACTAACAAAAAATTACATATTTTTTGAATGATTGAAATTGGTATTTTCCTTTCGCTCGCTCGCTCTCTCGGAGTCTAGGTTTACTCAAATTTTTTTAAAGATAGTCATTTTCATTGCCAACTTGGAAAACATAAAATACTATCGAGGATGTGAGATTTAATAGTAGATTCAATGTTTGTCAGCCATAGAAATGCTGAGATCGCCTGACAGAGCTTCTCAATTCTGCTTTCTTATGTTACCATGGGTATATCATGGCCTAGCATAGGAGGTTTAATGGTAGATTCAATGTTTGGTAGCCATGGAGATGCTGAGATCGCCTGACAGAGCTTCTCAATTCTGCTTTCTTATGTTACCACGGGTATATCATGGCCCAGCATAGGAGGTTCAATGGTAGATTCAATTTTTGTATAGCCATGGAAATGCTGTAATCACCTGACAGAGCTTCTTGATTCTGCTATTCTATATAACCGCGGGTATCCTACGTACAGAATAATTTTTTAGCAGTGGAGCCGCTATGCCCAAACGTTGTATATTGTAAAAAGTCGAGGAGAACTTTGCGTCGCATCGTGGAATACTTGCTGTTCATTAGTGTGAGTGGCTGGAAAGTGGGCCATAAATTCTTGCGTCCAAGCAACAAAGTTGTATCTCCTTCGTTAAGTTCACTAAAACTATCGATTTTCATTGTCCCTTATGTACAACATAAATCAAAAGACCTACCGCACTCTAAAGTGTATCCCGAAAACGACGATGCATTGATCTCTAACAATGGCTCTTTTTTCACTTATTTGTAGAAGTCAAAATTTGACTTCGAAACATGAATCAATTTATTGTCAGAATCAATTGATTGCGTTGCCGAATGTTTCTCCTACCGAGGGTAAGCCCAGTGCGTTAGGATTTTTGCTGATGGTAAGGTATGGGGGTAGGCTCTTGAGTTGACAACAAAGCTTTGATGGTTGAGTCGAGACGGGTTGCAATTTTGACACCTGACAAGATAAGCATTAATCTAACAAAACCCTCCATGATTACCGCTTGAAAACTTCAAATAACAAACGCATCTGAGTATTTTTGATTCAACATACTTTACCAAATCCCCGCCTTTGGGAGAAGCAAAACAAAAGAGAAAATCGAATGACTATTAATATCACTCGTCTGCACCTTTATCGATCGAGCTTGGTCATTCATAAAAAAAACCCACCCTTATAAATAAACCTTTCTTTACCTTCATTTCATCCCTCTGTCCGTGCAATGTTCGTAGCTCTAGTCGCTACTTGGAGGTATAAGATTTCAAAAGAAGCTACACGACCATCGTTCTTAGGCGACGAATCGATCGATATTCTTTGTCGCTAATTTGCGTCGAGACTCGACTGTATACATTCCTCTTTTATCTATAATAAAAAGGGAGCCTAAGCAGCAGGCTATTCCAGTTTCTACTCTCCGCAAAGAAGCAATTTTGTATTTTTATTTGTTTCTCAATCTTATCAAAATGCGGCTTATTTTGATATATCTATATGAGGATGGTCGCTACTGAATATGTATTTTTTAAATTCAAAGTATGGTGTTCTCACATGAATATTTTATGACACTTTAAAAAAATCACTCCTACATTTTTCAAAATACAAATATTTTTGATTTTTGCGTCCAAGTACACTTTCTCGTTCAAACATAGTTTATTTTATTCAAGATACGATTTATTTTTAATGGTTTAATCTCTCAACGAGGACCTCTTGCTCCTTGAAAATTCTTGAGATATAAAACTCAGAAAACGCCCAAAAAAACGCCCAGAAAACCCAGTAAACGCCGTGTTTGATCCCAAATGCACCACATACAGACACAGTTTTCCTCAATCTAGCGCGAATTAACAACACACCGGTGATAGCACAGATGCAGAATCTAGTTTCCCACGGTTTGCCGAAATCGAACCAAGATAAATGCAGCCCCACAGTACAGTAGACCAATTCAGAGAAAATATTACCGGTAAACTTTGCAGCCAGGCACCTTTTAACTCTCTTTTCAATTATGTCGCCCTGTGAACACCTCCAATTATTACTCATCTTCGAATAACAAATTATCTAGAACATCTTCCCGTGCCCCCCAACGGAGAGGGGGGGCGTATTTTCCCCCCTTCCCTCCCCACCCGGTGGCGTAAAGGTCTCGATATGCAAACAAACCATTAGGGACTAGCAACCCGTAGCGATAAATTCACACCGGCATGCTATGTCGTTAGCGAATTGATTGAAAACGACGTGACGGAGGGTTATTCTCGATGTTGCCAGAGAGTAAATATTTGCCTTGCAACTCGTTTCCTTGGGCAAACCGGGCCGAATCGCGGAAACAAGACTCGAGCGACGTTTATTTTTTATCTTTACGGTCTAAAGCGTTTGCAAATTTGATTTCGTTAACAACTGGCCTCGCGTGGTCCGCTTGTCGGTTTGGTGTTTGGGAAACACTGCAGAGATCATCCATATTGAGCGACACTTCACTGGTTTAGGTATTGGAATGCTTTGTTGTGCTGAAAACACCGGTTCTCGCTATATTATCAAAGTTAAGCTACACTTTGCTGTGTCAGGTATTGGATCAGGTATTGGTCAGGCGGCCTTCATACTTAAGACTAGTTCTGTTTGGGAGAGAGTTTGGAGGATAAACGTTAGTACAACTTCATACACCTTGCTTATCACCGTCATCTTATTTGTCAACCATCCTAGATTGTGGAGGAATTGTATTGTATCGCATTATACCGTCCTTCGGAAGGAACGTTAAGCCGGTGGTTCGCTTTGTGCTCTTTAACAAAAGTAGGCCACATGCCGTCACCGGGTTTTTCTCCTTCTATCCAGATTGGGTATCTCGTAATCCTCATCGTCACCCACTCATTCTCAGAGAGCGTTAGACCAGTGTCTTAGGTTCCATCGCTAAAATAGTGCGTCGTTAAACACAACAAATCAATCATTCAACCAATCGTGTGATTCGGTCGTCGAAACTAGCGTGGTTTTAGACCGTTTATGGCCAGTCTATAAATGCTTGGAAGTAAAATGTTTTTAGAGGGCTGACTCAAATTAGGAGCGTTGGTGTGAAACCAAAATCTTATATAGTTTCTCCCATTCCAGGGAAATTATTTTCTGGAAAATCGACTATTTTTTTTTAACTGTATGAACCTGTTTAGATCAAAGAGCTTTTGCAATTTGAAATAATTGTGAACATGCCTGCAGACATCTTAATTAATTTGTTTGTCTCTTTTCAACATTGCAGTTGGATGCTGTGACGGAATTGGTCCAGCTTTTCCTTTGATAATATCTATAACATTTTCTTACTTTAACTACAATTGCTTTTAGTGTACTTCAAATAAATACTGGTCGCTCTTAATAGACATGGACCATTTTAGCTCTGAGAGAAGGCGAAAATAAAAGGGAAAAAAAATTTTAAATTGAAAAAGACATCCCAGCTCGACTCAGTGTAAGAGTGGGATGGTAAGAATCTGGTAACACTGTTAGCATTTCTTGTCAAAATATTGCTTTTCCTAGCGGAAAAACGTTTGGCTCAATCGTAACTGAAAATACATTTTCGCACAATTGCTAAACCTCACCGAAGCCAAACTTTATGCCAAACCTCACCAACGAAATGTATTATCGACAATTGTACAAAAGTTCATTGTGTGAATGACCCACTCAACGCCACTGAAATAATGATATGGTGTACCTACATTACTTGCACGCTATTGGCTAAAATATATTTCCCAAGCCAGATGCAACAAAGTCCGTAAGCGTCCACGGCTTCTTACGATCTAGCCCCATTGTGCGGAAAGACGACGTCAGGATGCCCACCGTCTTGCGGATTATGAGCCGTGAAATTGTGTCTGCCACGACGTCGTAGAGGAAAGAGGGAAAAATTGAGTACACAGTGAAAATCTTTGGCAAATAATTTTCCAGCGCCGAGAAGTTTTCTTCCTCGCCGGCGAAAAAGCAATTGCCATCATTCTTTTTCGGTTATTTCTTTAGCTGGCAACGATGTTTACTATCTTGATGTCTGCTATCAATCTTCTTTTCGCAAGGTTTTCTTCGCGTTAGACCATGTTTACCGCGTTCGGTGGCGCAAAAAGATTGAAAAAGAAAATATAAATTCTTGGGATTCTATTCCACCAGCCTCGGGTCTCTTTATTACACGGATCATAGAATGAATTTAGACTGTATTCCACTTCCAGCTGTAAGCAGAGTTCCATGTCAGCTAGGTCACGTGGCTAGCAGGTATTTCCCGAACTCGGCATGCATTCTGGCATGGCTGGGACACAGAGTTCCATGTCGACTAGGTCTCCCGGGAGGATTCATTTTAGTCAATCTTAAATGTGAAAAATTCAGTAGGTAGACACTTCAGATTAGTTTAAATTTCTTTAATCAACGTTAAACAAATTCTTTATAAATATACAATAATAATAAATATACAATAAATAATATAATTATTATAAATAACATTAAATACTTAAAGATAAACAAATAAATAATAGCGAACATTTTGTACAGCTGGCTTTATAGCCTATTTTATGGAGGCACACGTTTTTTGTAAGTTTCACTGTCGTTTGCAGCAAAGCAATCACAGGTCTTGAACTCATAAAAGAAAAGAAAAATCATCATAGAAGCTATCGCCAGCTGGAAGAGAACAGACCACTCGCCGTCAAATTCCAATAGGTATTGGTGTAGTAAATCAACCAATCGCTAGTCACCGGTATTTTATTTGTCATGTTTTGCGTTTTTTGTTGTTGTTTGATTGTGTTTTTAACAAGTGACGGCGTTTTTACTCAAGGTCAAGAGTCTAACTTTTAAAAGGTCAGCACATTTCAAAACACTGGAGAAGGTCATCTAGAAATGAAGGATGAAAGCATTTGCTCTCCTGATAAAAGCTATGGCAAATCGGTTGCCATGCCTCGCTTGTGAAAGCACAACACTTTTCCAAACATAAACAAGACAAACAATCTTGAATCATGAAAGAACTTGCTACCCTAATAAAAGTAAAACTGAAGCTTTCAAGTTTGTCAAAGAAATTAGGTTCCGTTTGCCGCTTCTCGCACTAACCGTAACGACAACTTTTGCCGTTGACTTCAACCAGTTTAAAGACTGTTTGTTAATTAATATATTCTCTAAATAATTCTGTTAGAGTGTAACGAAACTTGACTCAATTTCACGAACTCAATTTCACTGGAATCGATTTACTCCGGTTTCGATTGAGATTTTATTTCTGGTTCTTGTTGCCTCAAGTCAACATTATTGCAGTGCAAAAGATGTCAGGTCGGTTTCAGAGAAATCAGCGCACAGGAATACTGTTCTTGAACGCAGTTATGGTTAGAACCGTGATTAGGTCTTCCAAAACCCTAGACCTCAATCCTCAAAGTACGCTCAAAGAATTAAAAGTTTTAATGATAAAGCCTGCTTAGATCTCTTATTGATCCTTAATTGATCCTTGTAAAATTCAATTGGCAGTGCATTGACACACACTGCCTAGAACTTTGATAACATTTTATGAACCAAGAGCGCTGTGTTCATATAACTCTTCACAACTATGACTTAAGATCTGACTTGCTTGTACAATGAACAAACTCACAGATCTCATATCACGTAGCAAAAAGTTTCAAAACAGTGAAATGGCCACTCTCAACGAACTCTCGTCGTTGAATCTCGTATAGAACGAGATCTCGTCGAGAGCGTCCTCCATTCAAGGTCAGTGTTTGATGGCCGGCGATAGCCTCGCACCAATCTCTGCGGATGCCAGTGGCAGGTATTAAAGAAATTTACGTCAATGCGGTCAAATTCCCGGACTTAACACAGAGTTAAGAGATTTTGAGCTCTGAAATCCATTCAATGTTATACGTGGTTAATGGCCGCCTGCCATCCACGTGGCATCCAGAGATCGGCTCTTTTCGACTGGTTTCGGGGCTCAGCCGTCGACTCCGGTGATCGTCTTGAGCCAGGGCTTGTAGTAGGTGGTGCGCATGTAGACGCCGGGGAGGTAGGGCGCGGCACACTTGATACCGTGGGAGACGGTGCCAGCAAGGGTCCATCGTCCGTCATCGCGCTCCAACATCAACGGGCCGCCGCTGTCCCCCTGTTGATAAAATAGGGGTCGGTTACTTTGTGATCTGCTTATAAACCATTAGACTGGCGAATTGATTCTCTGTAGTAATTCCACTGTGAAAAATTGCAGTTTTATGCAAGGTCTGTTCGGCAGAGTTAGTTGAGATTGGTATTTTTTGACTCCTAATATTGCTGGTGTCGGTTGTAACCTTGTAGTTAGTGTTCTAAATCATACGATTTTAGTACATTTATTTCCTTTGAGAAGTTAACTATATTTTTCGAGTCGGTAGAAACCTCAATTGTCGCATTCCGGCTATAAAAACGGACATTTGTATGGAATTTCAAAGTTGATTGTTGTAGTAGCTGTTGTCCCGGAAATTTGCAACATGTTAGTGCCCCGAAGCAGTCTAGCAGCCACAAACAGAGGGATGAAAGCGGCGCGATCGGGTTTCTGTTGACAGGCATTTTCGAAAGCGCCTCACGCTTTGTTTGCAAATGCATAGAATTTTATACACGGACGGATAATGGATTGGTTTTTTGGCGTTAAAATAACAAAAGTAACGAAATCCATCAGCATATGCTTCGTCGACAGCATTCTCATTTTTACTTAAATTTGTTTAAATAATTTACGCCTTAAAGTACTATAACAACCTATGTCTACTTTATCTAACCTTAGCACTAGTTTTGAAAAAAAAAACTGTTTGAACTGGGTTTTGAATGCGAAGTGAAGAACATTTTAATTTCCCAACGTTTCGTAACTTGTTCTTGTTACTTTATCAAGGGTAAGAGCAGACCTGACAATTTTCCGATAACAAAAGAACCACAAATAATTATAACAATTACCTGGTTCAAGCATCTGAAATGCATCTAAATAAAATTATCAGAGTCAATAATTAAATAACTAACATATTTTGTATTTTCGGAAATATGACCCCGAACTAATTGGCTTTTTTTTACTAACTAACCAATTATGTGTGTGGGAAATAACGCCAATTTATAAATAGTTTGTCCTAATACCAAAAACCTTCTTGACCGTTACGTTGGGTTCACAGTTATCGTTCGCGCAGCAAGCTGCTAGGTTTCCCAATGACCCTCCGTTCCCTGGCATTCGTACCCCGATCACAATGTCCTTACCTCGCAGGAGTCCTTCTGTCCGTTCGCGTATCCTGCGCATAGGAAGCTGTCAAGGATCTTCTTGGAGTGTCCCGCGGTCTGGAACATCTCCTGGCACACTGAGTTCTCGATAATTGGAACGTGGACCTCTTGCAGAACGCTAGGGACGCCGCCTCCTGTGAAAAGAGAGAAAACAGAGCGTTATTTTTTATAGAAATGAACAAGGGGAGACCAATTTTAGCAGCAACGAGATTTAGCATCGAGACACCTCGTTTTACGGGCTGCAAACAAGTCACAAGAATGGTACTTAATTAAATCGTTACAGATATTTAAATTTATATGGTACGTCACAAAACTCAGTTGCATTGGGGTTTCAAGTTTTCAAGTGCTGCATTTAGGAGGGTCACTCGACCGTCTAAGCTGTGTTACCAGCTCACAAATGCCTACCCTCACCCCTTCTCATCAGGTAAACACCAGAAAGAGAATGAAATGCAATAAAAATGCATTCGAAAACGTAGCCCATTCAATCAATTCTGAAAGCTAATGTATTTCAGAGGTTACAATTGACTTCCACAAATGCGTGAACAAAGATCCTGAGTTTACCTGAGTTTTTGAGATACGCTATACTAAATGTTGGGAAAGACCGGGAATCAAGAATATTTCAAAATGTAAAAACTTTCGACGGTTGAATATTTTTCTTCTGTCCCGAAATGCTCAATGAGGTTCAGGAATTAAAATGCGCTTGGACCGAAAGCTTACTCAGACTTCCACAAGCTAAGCTAGTTGTAATTCAATGTTAGAACAGAGAAAGATGTACCTATCGATGCCTTTCTTTTAAGTTGATAAAACCAACCTTTTAACTCAACCACTATCCGTTCACTATTGTTTTAATCCCATGTCTAGTGGTGATGTGAGATGAATTCAAAACTTTATTGCATTTCATTTACGCGCTCGTGCAATTTATTTCTCATTCTGTTCTTACACTTGTACTTAGTCTTGTCTCATCCTTTCTATTTCCAGTTTCTCCTCGAATTCCGTCTGTTTTTATCCTTGGGTGCACCCCACGTCTAATTGAATTCAACACCGACCGTCTGTGGCTAAATAAGACCGAAGTGCAGCGAACAAGTGGATTTAAATGAAGTTATCTCTGTGCCAAAGCTGATACTGGAGTTACATTTCTCACGATTTCGCTAAATAAATTCGTCCTCACAATCCGAGCTAGTCTAAGAGAAATCCCTTGCGAACGAGTCAGCTGCTGAAAGTAACGAACGAACTAGAATCGAAAGAACGTGATGCTATTTCTTCTTTCAGCTTTATTTTAGCTGCTGCTATTTCTTAGCGAAACTTCTGATGAATTCGCTTATTTTTTTATTAAAACCAATGAATATCAAATTGGGGATTGATATGTGTTTTTTCCACATGAAAATTACGCTAAGTCGTCGTTCGATGCTAACGCTCTCCAGCGACGCAAAAGTCTCCTAAATGTGCAAAATGTAGTTTTAATAGTTTTCATATTTTAATCAAGGTCCAATGACTAGTGCTCGAGTGATTGAAAAACAAATTTTCACAGGACCTACTTGATACGAAACGTAGGTCGTAGAGAAATGGGTAGTTACGTTGGTCAGAAGGCACTACGCATTCAATATATTTACTTTGAAAACAGTTTTTCTCTGAATCGTACTGTTACAAAATTCTAAATAAGTGACTTAAGAATCAAATCAATTTAATTTTTATTCAGGGTTGTTGCAACTTAGCAATTTTTAATTTATGTCTAAGAACTGGTTTTTCAGTGGACCGGTAAGTGATTGAAAGACCGTTAACAAACATAAACATCTTCTGATTGGCTGTTGCTAGGCAAATAAAAAATTAAATTACTGTTAGATTCTTAATGGACCACTGAAAACCGGCCTTCAATCCTAAACTAAGGATCATTTATGGATGTTTTTTTTGTCTGTTAAAAACGATCCTTAACCTGTTATTAGTAGAGATACCCAAACTCATCTTCCTTGCTTACCGTATTTCAGCCTACCCCACCCCGAGACGGTCGCCATGCGTCCAGTAAAGTCCTCCTCGTCGTGGGGCATGCAGATCGGCACGATGTGTGTGTCGAAGGCGACGGCCGAGTCTAGCTCGAGAAGCGCCAAGTCGTTGGCGAACGTGGCGGCGTCGTAATGGCGATGTACGATTACTCGTCGAACGTTCTTGGTCACCGATCGCTTCGACTCCAGCTCGCCGCTGATGTCGTACTCCCCGAAGACGGCTACCAGATTCGCCAGGAAGCTGTAGCAAGGAGCGTGGACAAGGGTAAGTGGCCTTACAGTTGATGTACAATAGTTTTATCATGATTATAGTGGTTTCATAACGATATCTAGTGGTCTTGAAAGTTTTTTTGTAGATTTTAGGAGTTTTAGGGGCTAATTTTGAGTTTTTTCCGGTCGTTTTAGTATGATTTTAAGTGGTTTTTAGTGGTTTTACATTGGTGTAAATTGGGTCCATACCTCAGATATGATACCTCAGATACCTCAGATACCCCAGCGCTGTTAAGCTTTCTGCCATTACCCGGTAACTACTTAAGTAGTTTAGGTCACTTTAGTGCCCTAAAGATGGAGTCACAGTCATTACGTGAATTAAGAATGTTCATTTCGTTAATTCTCGCAGATTACTCTCATTTGAGACTGGTTTACGCTAAATTAATTTTTATTAATGCTAACCTCAACTATTGATAAACATGTATCGATATTTTGAGTATTAATTATTTAATTGTAAAGGTTTGTTAAAAAGGACAGCCGCATGCGCCATCAGGTGGCATATCCTTAATTGTATTGTGCTGCAGAGATTGCCTGAGAGAGAGGGCGTTAATTCGACCATCTTAGTCCCCAACGTAAAGTGTTATTATTATTATTATTATTATTATTATTATTATTATCATCTTAGAGGAGAGATCCTTCAGTCCTTGTTTGGTATTCATCGAAAAAAGTACTTGCCAGCGCTTTGCCTCTCTGGGCTAGACGAGGTTTGCATACTTTGCATCATCACCCTATCACTCACCAACGCCAACACCACCTTTAAGTAAACGGTGCGTCGTTAAACACCACAAACCATCCTGGCAGTAACTTACCCTGGCTGACAATGGGCGGCTGTCATGACGAACTTATTGGTGATGAGCACCCCTCCGCACTTGTTCTTGGTGAACAGTCCCAGCCAAGTCGACTCGCGGACCAGCACTTGCCACGGCCACTCGCCGAACGTGGATCCTTTGCCGCCTACGATGCGACCCTTCTTCTTCATCAACGGCCGTACGCCGCAGTCTGCGCAAGGAACGTGGTTGAATTACACCAAACTTAATTGCGTGTTCATTGTGATAGAGCTTTTTAATAGGGGCACTTTGAATCAAATGTCTGCAGGGGGACACAATCATTGACCGTGCAACTATCACTACATATTTCGCCTGAAGCAGCTTATTTTAAGATTGCGGCCCCAACTCCCCTTTAGTATCAATTGGCGCATTGATTGCATTGCATTGCATTGATTCAATTTAAACATTTTAATTTTTTCTTGCTCTTGTTGTGATCAGAAGCTGTAAATTATTAGACTGGTCGCTAGACTCCGCGTGCGAGAGGTTAGTAGACTTACTAAACAGCCTGACTTGATGGTTGATTGCGTAAAACTTTATAAATTGAGGCAGAACGCACTCGTCTTAGATTGCAGTGACAGATTTTTGGTGATTTTTGTAAATCTAATTTAAATGGCGTTTGCAATGTCCTGGCTTGTCAGTTTGGCGGCATGAGCTCAGCGTTTGTCGTTATTTGGATATTTTTTTTTGGAGATCCTTAGCCAGATTAGTCTGTCACACGGATAGTGTGTTTTACTCTAACGCCGATAAAGCCAATGCAGTCAGTTTGATGTTCAAAAGACTCCAAGAAACTCGATCCAGTACCTTGACGTAACAAACTCACCTCGCCGGTAGTCCGCTGGCCTCAGCGTGGTCACGTCTTCCTCGTCCTCCTCGTCAATGATCTCCTCCGACTCCGTGGTCGTCTTCCTCGTCACCTTTGTCGTCGTCTCAATGATCTCATCGTCTTCATACTCGGGCGTCGTCGTTCGTTTCGGCTTCTTCGTGGTCGTCGGCCTTGGCCTCTTCGTTGTTGGCGGCGGCGTCGGCGTCGTCGTCGGCGCTGGCGTTGTTGTCGTCCTCTTCGGCTTCTTGGTCGTGATCGGCACCTCTGTGCTCACTCTGAACGGCTTAGTAGTCGACGGTTTCTTCGAAGGTCGCGGTCGCGTCGGCTTTGCCGTCGTCGCGACCACTGGCTTCGCCTTCGGGGTCGTTGTGCGCGTCGGGCGCTTAGTGGGCGTCGGCTTCGTGACGACGTCGTCGCCCTGGGCAATCGGGCGTTTCGATGTCGGTCCTGCGAGTTCGCTGACGTTCTTACGTTTGTACAGCACGTCTTCGAGGTCCTGGAAGTTGCCCTGGAGCGACTCGACAATCTTGTTCACGAAGATGTCCATCTTGTCGTTAAGCTTGTCGTCCTCGATGAAGATGGGCGTGTTGGCTTCGATGGGTTCCTCTTCGGTGACGGCCACGTGCACGATTGGAGGTGGGGTAACTATCTCGGTGATAACGCCGTTCTCGACCGGACGGCTCGTGTTCAGCGACGGATTGCGCACCGGCGGGAAGTTAGAGAGGTCGGCGATTGAAGTGACGGCTTCCTCTTCCTCCGAATCGGCAATGGTAACCGGACGACGCGTGCCGGTGGTGGTAGGGCGTTTGGTGACCACGGTGGACGGTCGCTTGATGGCAATATTTGAAGGCGTAGTGCTGGGCTTGCTGGGCGTCGCCGGCGTCGTTGTCGTTCGCCTCGTGATGATGATGCCCGGCTTTCCAGAGCTCGACGGCTTGAAGGCACCTGGTTTCGCCGTCACCTTCACCTTGTTGGTCGAGCTGAAGATGACTGGCTTGCGGTTGGTTGTCGGCCGCGTCGTCGTGAAGTCCGATGTGAGTGGCCCCAGCACGATCACAGTCGGCGGTGGACCTGGCCGCGTGTTGACCACGTCGAATGACGGCCCCGCTACCGACAGCGTCGTCGTTGACGGCGACGCCGGGCGCTTGGCCGGGGTGCTGTAGTAGACGCTCGGCGGCGTCGGTCGGCGGTTCGTCGTCGACTGGCTGTGCAGCGACGCCCACGTCACTATACCCGGCTTCCTGGATGTCAACTTCTGCTCAACATCCATGGCTGGGGTCGCGATCTCCATCGGACTGTTCACGTCCAGCATGGACAGCAGCTGGTTGATTGACTCAGAGTTGGGTGGTAGACTGCTGGCACCTCCCTGGTTGCCGGTGAGCAGCGTCGGCACCAGCACCATCTCGGCCACGGGGTCCCTGATGACGGTGGGAGGCGTCGGTCGCGGCCGGAAGCCGATGGTCGGACGAGGTTGGTTTGTCGGCCATCGCGAAGAGTAGTAGGTCGGCGTGAAATCAACGGTGGTCGGCTTGGTATACGCCTGCGTGCTCGACGTTTTCGTCCACGGCCACTGCGTTGTCACCAACTCCAACGGGCGCGTCTCCAGCTTGTTGGTCGCCGGATACGCTGCGCTTGACACGCGCTCCGCCACCGTCGTCGACTTCAGCTCTACGCTCGACGCCTCGGACGACGACGACGACGAGTCCATCGACTCTGTCGATGCCGACTCGGTTGACGACTCTTGCTTCGTCGCGTCGCTCGCCATGCTCTCGGCGCTGATAGCTTCGATTGTCGAGATGAGGTCGCCGCCTCCCACGTGGCTGAAAGTGCTAAACTCGGCGTCGGCGTCCGGGTCAGGGGTGATGGTGTCTCTAAGCGGCTTGTAGTAGTCTTCAGGATTTGAGAAATCTTCGACGGCCGAGCCGTTCTGGTGCAGCAGGATGGTGTCGGTCTCCGGGTGCGCGTCGACGTGAAGCAAGGGGTGCTTCTCGGTGACTGCCGGCTTGGGTGTTGGCGGTGCGTGGTTGGAGTTTGGGGGACGGAGGCTTGGTGGTTTGGAGAACGTGTCGTCAAACGTGCTCGATTGGTAAAGATTCGTGTTGAACGAGTTGTGCTCCTCGTCTTCGGTCAGGTCGTAGTCGTATTGTTGTTGTTGTTGCGAGGAGGGCGGCACGAACATGTTGTTGTCGACCACGTTCGCGTTGGCCGGCAGGTTGCAGCAGGTGCCGAACAGGAAGCCGTCCATGCAGGAGCCGAGCATGGCGCCTTTGTGAAGGGTGCACTCGTAGTTGAACATGCAGATGCCTTTGCGAACGCCGACGGTGCAGGTTTTGGGCGAAATGCGGTAGCCGCCGAAGAGTTTGCGACCTGAGGAAAGAAGTTTGGGGTTAGATGTCTGATTGAAGGCCATCGTGTTGATGTTATTGGACGAAACGATTTTTTTTAGCTATTTAATCAGCTTAGTTGTTGCTATCCAGAAACAAATACATTTTATTATTTCAAGTACAGAGCAAGTGTCAAGAAACAAACATCAATCAGTTACCGTGGACGGAACGAAATTGCATCACATTTTTTTTTGTGGATGATGATTGATATCCTTTTGTTTGAAGGGTCAAATTTCTTAAAAGCATTGCAGTATCTGGACATGCTCACTTGACCCAAATTAAGCGAGTGTTTGGTTTCTTCTCTGAAATGACTCCCAAGAATACACCAATGTCAGCAACGCGTACAAACAAATATGAGACTACTACCAAAGTCCCACCCGTCACTGAACTTGACTTTCCAAAACAATTGGCACTGGGTCACTGACTAAGTAACAACGACAAGGAATGAAATGAGCATACGAAATCTCACACCTGAATTCGGAATCAAACAAAGTTGACATCAAATTGAACATTTTAATGTTCCTCTAAGCCAGGAGTATTGACGGTTATTTCAAAGTCAGCATTCTAGAAATTGACGCTTTACCAATTGTCTGAGCTGTCAAAAAACAACACCAATCAAAATAAATAGTTTAGCAAATTCTGGGTCACAATCGTACAAGGGCACAGTTAGTGTGGACCACGCGATTGTCGCTTCGGGAACTAATAAAAAAAAACGCCCAACTTTCAACGAGAAACTCCTCTAACACATCCGTGTACCAAACAGGAAGACGAAAAATCAAACAGACTTATAACATTCCTCTGACATGCCCGAAAACAAGCTCTCTGCACATCCGATCTCTGCAAAGCGTCAACACCAGTCAGCTTTCCTGCAAGTTATGCAAGCGGAAGTACATGTATGTAGCGAGTGTCACTGACATCGCCAGCTGACTGTGACGTCTTCGCTCCATATTCCACATATTATGTTTGTTTAACTGACAGGTGACTGACAGTGAAATGCACTTTTGCTAGTATCGAGTGGATGCATCGCAAAAAAACACTGTGAATTTTAGGAACATTAATTTAACAGGCAAGTGTAACACTTTTTGTGATCCCACGTCGCTATTTTTGCTAATTTACACCCGGGCCAGGTTTGATTATGGGAAACGAGCATTTGGAATGCAGTTTTACATTTTTTCGGCAAGTAAGATTAGGTTAAAACCGACAGAATGCATCGAAGCAACTATTCTTTCGCATTGATGACCCAAAAATGTTTACTCCATGAAACTATTTAATTTAATGGAACATATACTTCTAAGAACTGATGTCTCATCATCCACTTACATTAAAAGACATCAATATAACGCTAAAAAAAACTATCTGGACTGTTCTAAATTGGGTAGTTCGACTTAATTCAACCGACTTGAAACTAGTCCAAACAAATCACTACCATCATCACCCTAGCGCGTCCTTGCCGGTAGAGTTTCCGGGAATCTATATTGCCCCGTTCACCAGGCTAATGTAGACCTTACGCGGTCTCGGTGCCGAGACCGTGTAATTTGCCTATACGATCTGCGTCTTTTCGCTATGTGCATATTAAGACTTCCCTTGCTTTAACAACCGCTATGGGTAACAACCGCTATTGGTTCGCTCTTTCGAGCCGAGCAATGGATGCTAAACGATTACCAAAAGTGCAGGCAATTCACGTAATTATCACCTATACTCTACTTCTAGGCTTCCAGCTGTTACAAGCATATTTTTTTACATCATATTGCCTAAAAAGGATTTGGTGGCTACAGATTATAAAACTATTTACGTTAAGCTTGGTTTTGGTTTACTTTTGGTTTATTTATAAAGGCTAGGTTTTTAAAAGGGATCGTTTTCATGACATAACTATTTAAAACAGTTATCGCATTGCGTTACTCTTCGATCTAATTGAGCAAGAAATCTGTGAGAAGATCCTGTTATGTGGAATGACAATTAGGTTTTATGGGTGAGTTTTTAACCCACACTTTTATGTAGATCGCATTTAAATTTGCTTGCAGCTGTCGTCGCTGCAAATTACCTATATCTTTAGCTTTTTCTGAAGAGTTTTGAGCTGTTTTAAATACTTTGTCGCAGATCCTGCTTCATTTTTGTAACAACTTTATAAGCTACGTCACGAAAATGTTCTTAAAAGTTCCAAATTAAGCGTTTTATTCTGGTTCAATCGAATTTAAATCGAGTAAAACTTCACAATATCAATTTCAGCGCAATGTACCTACGCAAGGAAAAAAAAACATAGTACAAAAATTGTTGGACCGTAGCATTCAAAACTACGTTTGAAAATAGTTTTTTGTTTCTGTATGACGATCCTATGTGTCTGTCCCCAAAATAATCCCACCCAATTTTGGCGCTCATTCACGAAATCACTATGCATATCGTCCCATCCAGTGTACGCATTCCCTAGAGACAAATCGAGTGACTTTCAAAACCCAGTCCTGGTCGGTCCCATCAGTTCGGCCATGCCATAGCTTGCTGAACAGTTTCCTCAACATCGCCATGCAGATATCGACTTTCTGTAGCCTGTATTCGTGGGCGAATTTCACCGAAACTAAGACGTGGATCATCAATCAAAGTTACCTGATAAGACACAGTCATCATAAATGGTAAAACATCGTATATATTCCTTCTCAGCGATCGTCGTATCATGCAGGTCTTGAAATAAGCTCTTTTTCCCTGGAGAACACAGACAGATAAAATGTTTGACTCAGTTTCAAAAGTGTCTAATCGCTTTAAGCATGCAAAGTTCTTGCTAAAGTTAGCCGTAGAAAATTGCATTTCCTTCTCAAAAGTACAATAAATTTAGTTAAAATTAGCATTTTATTTGCAGCTACATTTTGGTTTTGACATTCAATCTACTGAACTTGCGTGCCTTGTTAGTTAGTTTTTAGTTGGAACTAGAAATGGGAAGTAATACCCCTCAGGGCTATTTTTCAGTGGCACAATAAAATAAAAAACGCTTGATTGAACAGCTAAAATCAAATTAGTGGAGCAATTTACTTATTCAACTTATCAAATTCGCGACCCTTGAAAAGATATATATACACCCCTTATACACCCTATATACCTACGCACACTTTTCCTATATATACAAGAACATCCAGCTAAATTTCTGCAAGTGTTGCTCTTAATGACAGGTAGAAAAATGAAGAAAAAAAAGTGAAATAAATTGTAATAACGAAGAATATAGATGACCCTTGGCCTGAATGATCTTAGCAAGTAGCAAACACGATCTCTGAACACAAATGAGAAAGACTTCGAAAAATGCGACGTCAAGATAAGTTCAAGATGCATTTAAAAGTAGCAAATCACACAACCCAATTTCCGTTTCATAACTCACTAACAAATCGACACCGATACTTGACAAAAGTGCCACATACCAACCGACCATGAAAAAAAAAAATACCGCGAACGTTTATTGGTACTTGACCAATTGCGCTAAAATTAAAATGTCAATTAAATGCACTTAACGACACACGTGTTCATCTTCTGTACGGCCACGTGACCTGAATGTGCTCGATTGGGAGGTTGGAGAAATCAAAGTTGGAAACGCATCGTCATTGTGGAGGTGTTGTTGTCATTGCTTAGGAAAAATTCATGTCCGGCTCGGTTATTTGCAGGTGATGATCAATACATTTATTGGTATGCTTCAAGCGTTTTAAACTCTGATGTGTTCTTTAAACTTGACTTTAATCGGCATGCTTGAGTTCTTCACAATTCGTCTTAGCCAAACTGTTAGTTTTCATTAATGGGTTCTACTTTTGCCAACTACTGGGCGCTGCGATCGCCTAATCACGGGATGCTGAAATCGGAACAAAATTAGTGACGGAAATTTTGACGAATGTCGCCTCCTTTGTGGGCAGAAAAACAGAAGAACAAAATTTCAACTCCTTGATTTGCACCAAGGTAAAAAAAACTCCTCTAACCAAGCGATAACCTATCTGGAACCCGATTCACGAAGCAGTTTCCACTCAAGATTTCTAACTAACGCCCATCGCACCCTAATGTTCGCGTTTGCATGGCGCCCAGTTCGATCCCAGCACGGGTCATCCATCACTGGATCACCCCCCCCCCCTTCCTCCTCCCCACCCGATCGATTGCCATCCCTGTCACGTGCCGGATATCCGTTACTTGTGTACCGCGCGAGTGTTTTGTTTCAGGGCTTATTGGGGGTTGCCAACAGACTTTTAAAACGAACGCGTGCCTCTCTGTTTTTTAAATGTCATCGGCCTTTGCCCTTTGGTCATTTCCTTGCCTTGGATGAAGCTTTTGGCTAAGATACATAGTCTAATCTTCCGCTAGGTAACATTTCATTTAGTAGAATTCAGTGAAGAATGTCCTATTCTGTAGTCAAGACTCATTGCTCTCCTTATATGTTCGTACCGTTATCGCTTCATTACGCGTCCATTTTATGATTTCGTAAATTAATTGGTATGATTGGAATCGATTCTAATATCAGATTCTAGTTGACGTCGAATCAAAGTCTTCGGTCTTCAAAGTTTTCCATCTCGAGTATTCGCTCAGAGCAATATAATCCACATTGCACGTTCATCTATTGCCGTCTGGCGTCGATACGGTCAATAGCAACTCTCCAAACCAAAACCATACACAACCAAAAATTGGGGTGCAAACCATTCCGCGGTAAAACTTTTAGGGGTCAAGTTCTATTTGCAAAAATCAGAAAAAAAAACGGTGTATAGGTCAGGATATACTGACTGTTGCTCATATTATTTAATTTAAAGGAGGTATGATATCGTCACAGTCTTCGCGTATGTTATATTTTGATTTTTTTTATCCGCCTTGTGTACGTTTCTTAAAACATCATAATGTGTAATATCATAATCCTTTACACACTGTTTTTTTTTTCAAGATTGGAATCATTTTTAATAGTTGTATCTCTATCCGCGTGGACCTTTGTTCACACAGGCATTATGAGGACTCTAAGGTGCAAGATAATCTTGCAAAATGACATGAAAGCCGAAGCAAAAACCATCGTTAGACAGGTTTAAGAGCAGCTAATTGCTGTGCATCATTGACTAGATATTTTAGGATCAAAAACCATAGATCAAAAACTGATTATAAAATACTTGAATATCAAGTCAATCAAGGTTATAACATTATTAATTATAAAAAATTCAACACAGCAATAGAAATAAAGTCTCCTTGGGGTCAACTTGAAACTAAACCAGCACATCCATGCACACCACCATTCCTTACAAATCAAGTGAACCGAACAGCCAGGCTTCGTAAGACTAGGTGATCAAGCCAGGTAAACGGTAGCCGTTGAAACGATTTCACGGCAGGTTACCACGCGAATGTGTGCTAATATTATAACCATGTCGGAGATGATGCTCAACTCTGACCCCCCGCACTTTCACTGTCCGCGTAGCGTCGTCGGGGAAGATGACTCGTGGGAATTTGCGCTAGCCGTATAGAGGCGTTGAGACGACGTGTGTTCGGCATGAAGGCGAGGGAGGATAGGTCAATTATTTTGAGTAATTTACTAAAATTTACTTGGGACAAGTTTGGGATAAGGATCTGGAACAGGTGTGAGATAAGTGCCAGATTTTCTCCTTAAATTATAATTGGTGGTAGTCACCTCAGTTTTATTGAGACTTGGAAGTTCAAGTTTTTATTTTCAGACCAAACGGTTTGGCGTGTTCTCGTTCTCGTTACACCGGTTCTCGTTAGATCACCGAAGTTAAGCAACACTGCGCTGAGTCAGGTATTGGATGGGTGACCATCATACACATGACCAGTTCTGTTCGGGAGAGAGGTTGGAGGGATGTAAGTTAGTACAGCAACTTTATTCGCCTTGCTTATCAACCTCTCGACAGCATGGATTTGTGGAGGATTCCTGCTGTTTGAGTTGTACCGTCCTTCGGAAGGGACGCTAAGCCGGTGGTCCCCTTGGTGCTCTTCGACAGGAGTAGGCTACGTGCCAGCACAGAGTTTCCCCTCCTCCCTTCTAGGCTAGGTTAGGTTCATCATCATCTACTCATTCACCGACGCTATTAAACCAGTGTCGCATGGCCAGATGTCAAAAAAGTGCGTCGTTAAACACCACAAATAAATTATTTGATTTTCGGAATGAAACGTTGGTGTTCAGACTCTAATAAAGTCGTTCAGTATCTCAAAATACAGTAAAAAAATTAACTAATTCCTAAATGAAATTTTTTATAAGTATGCTAAAAAACTTTAAAATGGTGACTATGCGACCTTGCGATATATGGACCGACAACACTAGCCTAAAAACCTCTTTCGACAAAACCCGAGCGGAAGACGCAAAAGGAAGTGAAGTACTTGTTGACATTTCCTTGTTTGTCTTTTGGGCAGTGACTCCTGCCGGCAGCCTCACTTCTGTCCAGCGCGCCTGGCAACGCCGATTAACACATTTCCCAGGTGACACCTACTGTCTAAAACTAAAAATCTACGGCATGACCACCAAAAGAAAACATATCCTTACACGTGAATGATATAGCCGGCAACACGTCATCAAGTTGACTAGAAAATGTTTAGTATACTTAAAATCATCTTGCCAATCATTATAACGTGACTGAAAGAACGGGATATTATCGAGATCTTTTTTAATTTGCGCGAAAGGTGCGTTGCCTCATTGGTAAATTCAGCGAACGCCACTAGATCAACGTGTGAGATCAGTCAACTCTGGCGGCTCCAAAACAAGCTGTTGCACGGTGAACACCGATTCTCTTAAGATCACCGAAGTTAAGCAACACTGCGCTGGGTCAGGTGTTGGATGGGTGACCATCATACACATGACCAGTTCAACCTCAAGGCTAGAGGGATGAAAGTTAGTACAGCAACTTCATTCGTCTTGCTTATCAACCTCTCTATACAGCATGGATTTGTGGAGGAATTTGGTCGTCCTTCGGAAGGGACGTTAAGCCTGTGGTCCCCTTGGTGCTCTTCGACAGGAGTAGGCTACAAGCCGGCACCTGGTTTCCTCTCCTTCCATCTAGGCTAGGCTACGTTCACCATTACTGCTTCATAATTATCCACTCAATCACCGACGCCCAGTGCCGCTGGGCCCGTTATCAAAACAGTGCGTCGTTAAACAACGTTTAATGAAACAAAAAGACCATTAGCAACCAACATTTGCCAGGTAGCTAGTATAGAAGCGCAACACATGCGATCTCGTCGCGTTTACGACGTTCGATTCGGCTCCTCTAGGAATTCAGGTCGATGCAAACGGTATTTATCATCTTCTCTTTGTCGCGCATTTGAAATCGCCCAACGCACTGTCTCTCTTTTAGAAGCCTTAGTCACACAAGCCGCATTGACGTGTTGGTCAGAGTGTTTTGCAGCTGTTTCTGTGGGGATTTTCGATGATAGGTGTGAACAAGACGGTGTGTTACAGGTGTTTCAGCGGCAAGGTGTTTTAGAAAGATGAGAGAGGAAAAAAAAGCAAAATGACTGAATCGCCGGCGTGTCACTTCTTGTGCTTCACGGTGACTTATGTAATTGAAAGTATATTCACTGCACATGAGAGCAATTTCTGGTTGAGTACGTAAATGAGGATACGTTATTTTGCAGTTTTTCTATAGACGAGTTGCCATCTTTGTAATAGAATGTCCGCAAAAAATTGTAGACTGCTTTTTAATATAATTCAAGATCAAATTGTTTGTAATGGGCGTGGTAAATAATAACACTTGCACTAATTTGTTTCATGTATACCGTAAACACCGTACGTTACTCTCTATTCTAGTGCAATGTAAATTTTTTATTTGCAATTTTATG
This sequence comes from Protonemura montana, assembly GCA_947568835.1. NCBI lineage: Eukaryota > Metazoa > Arthropoda > Insecta > Plecoptera > Nemouridae > Protonemura > Protonemura montana. The sequence continues at coordinate 9,456,275 of OX387608.1, forward strand.
AACGCTCTCAGGAAAGTTGTGACTTCGTTGATAATATATATATGTGGTTTTTGGTTAATTGTTAAAATATAAGGACATCTAGAACATTTGAAATAGATTACTAACATGATACCACAGACGGAATTAGTACTGCAGTGATTTAGCTCCGTTCAACACTGTTTTATGGACTTCACTAATGAACGCAAATTTAGTAAGGAAATGACTAGATCGCAAATCTGGGCTATGAAATTGATTGGTGTCATTGTACACTTTATTAGGACGCTTTGTGATATAAAATTGTAATTAAATTCTCGAAGGGGACGAACTTTGAATGGTACACATTTAAATAAGAAACGCCATGCGATGAGTGCTCGTGTGGTTTTGGCAAATTGCTCTAATAACTGGGTTGTGAAATTTATGATTGCCATTAGGTTAGATTAGTCTCAGACAAGTCGATTCAAAACATCTTTCAATAGGTTGCTTTTGACATACGAAGCAAGACATCTTATACACATGACAAATTTGCATGCTCATCGCTTTGAATTACGAGCAGGTAATCAAAATTGAATGGTACAATACGCTTGCATTTTAGCTCACAGACACACAGAGACATTCACGTGCATGCATAGATCTACAACTAGACCATGAAATTGATGATTGGCTTAGATTAAAAATGCACTTGATTTGAATAACGAATCTCGGGCGTGGACCCCAAGTGTCTTAAGCCGTTGGCTAGATCTTAGTGAAGGGCTACGATGCTTTGTCATCTCTGCAGTCTAAATATTTTCACCGATATTTTTTCTGTGGCTCTTTTCGAGCTGCCCTAGCCACGTTTTACCGATGGGCGAACCTGATTTGCTGACAAAAACAAAGCGAATAAATGGTCGATGAAACCCGAAACTCAGCATTTGGCAAGGGAAAGAATGGGCCGCCTGGATAGAGCCAGGCTTTCCGGGCAAATATTTAATATCCATTGTGAATCCCGGGCTCGGTTTTCTCTTTCGAATTTGGAGCAAAATCATTTGTTTTCTCCAGCGAGATCAAAGCTGTTACTCATGGGGTCGTTATATTCTCTGAAATGATAGCTACCAGTATATTCAGTAATAGTTTGAGATCATATTTATAAAAGCTCCAACAGGATCGTCTAGAATGTCAAGCATTTTTTAGTTAAATCAGAAAATGACGGGCAAAAAATTATTAAAAAACAAAATTACATCGGCTTATAATCCTAGAAACAATCATTTAGAAGAGGAATAGTGCATATCTATGAAAAACCTACTGTTATACAAAGTATTCTTTTACTATGGAATTTAAAAATTCGTCGAACATTTTTTCATCGAAGGCGTTTTAATACTTTAGGGTATAAACATAACTTTTCATTAAAGAATTATGGCTACAGCCAATCAGATCTTAGAAATAAAACCTTCAGATATTACAATTTTTATCTAAAACGAACTTAATTTTTTCAAATAGACATTGTAAACTCAAGCCCACAAGCCTAAACGCTTTGGTCTACGGACACCGCGTGCGGTGGCGTCGCGACGTAATGTGGGTCATGCGACGCCCGCGACGCCCGCGACGCCGAGGGCGAGCGGTCTTGGTGTCTAGTGGATCGACATCGCCGTGTGCAAGGAAGGGTGGGGACACTCATGCAATCTTTTCAAATGCTTACCTCTAGGGGTCTACGTTTCTACGTCTATGGTTTTAGATTCAGGTCTACTTTATCTAACCAAGTAGCACTAGTTTTGAAAAAAAGTTATGAAACTAGGTTTTGAATTCTAAGAAAAAAAATCTACATGTTTTCCCGACGTTCGTTTCTCATGTCTGTTATTTTATCAAAAGTAAACTCAAATCTCAACTTAGTTTTTGTCTGGTTTTTCTGCACACCTGCCGAGCGATGCAACTCCAAAATCTTAATTCTGGGAAGACACTTTTTATCCACAGATACTTTTTAAGCTTTATTATTGATCTAATTTTCTTGCACGCTTTTTGTGTATGTTATTGACTTACTCTGCTCTACCTAAACTTATTATACAGATAAACCCTCAATCAAACTTAGGGCCATTAACCCCGGTGTTTTTTTTTTTTTGGTATAAATTTATAAAAATCACCTTAAATAAATAGAAACTCTGATTGGATTCCTTCCCTTTTTAAAACAGATTTCTTACGCCCGCCCACTCACCATCTGGGCAAGAGCCCTTCGATTCAGTAGTCTCGTTTCTGTAGGCAACAACGCTTCAACTTTCATTGATCACTGACTACGCTAGCGTGCGGATCATCCAAGTATAAGAAGTCGCTGTTTGCAGGGTAATAACCAACAAAACTTTATTATATATTTTGTTTATAAAACCAAGTCCTTTTCCCGACCAACAACCTCTTTCTTCACACTGTTCTAATTATTTCATACTTGTTATTTAACACTGTCTGCTTAAGAAAGGTATGCAATCTCTGTCACTAAACTCTTATGAACTATGAAGTATTGAATTAACGATTATAGACCCACATGCCAATAGAAACTTGGTCGCTAGATTCCTACGACCCTAAACTGAACAATTTTAGCATTGTTATTCGTGAGTTCGTTATTCGTTGTTCTTTTTCTAATGCTGGACTGATTTTGGGGGGCATTAAAGAAGGTTACTAGTGACTATTAGTCAAATGAAATAAATTACATACAAACGAACATCTGAAATAACCATCCATAACGACTAGAACTAATTAGCAATACCCTACAGAATAATTGAATTTAGGTTTAGTTACCCATTTGACCTTGACAGTTAAATAATATTTTGCTGGAAATGCTAACCTCTACATCCATTGCGTTGAAAGGTATTCAAATTGTCTACAGAGCAAACGAGTTGACAAAACATGGCAGTACTGTAGGTGGCATCCGGAGGGGCTTGCGGTCAACCTTTTCAACAAACCTCTAGAATTAAACAATTACAACTAAAAGTATCGACACATGTGTGTAAATCGTTGAGGATAGCATTAATTAAGATTAATTTAAATGAAACCAGTCTCAACATACGAGTTATCTGCGAGAAATAACGTAACGACGGCGACTCCACCTAGTAGCATTCTTCATTCATGTCAGTAAGTAGACATTTAGCGGTCGTTAAAATTAGCGCTGGCCTGTACCTACCTATAAACTGAATGGTACAATTCTTTACAAGTAGGAACCATCAATTTATGTGTAACATGTAAACTGGACAGACTCGTGGCGATAATGTAATAGCTGGATGCACCCGGCGTAGCATGGCCAGGCGATCGCTGACGATCTCGTTCACGGTGACCGCACATCCAGTCTAACTCTAAACTGGGCCATATTTATTACGTCTTCCACACATACACCAAAAAAAAACCAAACAAATACTAGACTAAAAACACGCGCAGCCAAGAGAAAACGCTCGACATTTTTGTCCGTAAATCTGTGAGACTATTTTGTGGCCACACCGTGTTCTTTCTCTTTATAATATACTAATGGCAGGAGAAAAACGAATCAGTGAAATTATCTTCCATTATAAGAATTGTCTTCAATGGAGACAAGGACATGTTACAAAAAATGACATAAAACTTTTTAGTGACCTGAAAAATCATTCTCTTTTCCTCGAAATTTGAGAGCGAATGAACTTGGTTACTGTTAGTGTCTAGCCAGAGGTGAATGTGATTATTAACACGAACATTCTATTGTCCTAGTCATTGCAATTGTTGTTGATCGCGTCCAGTAATTCATCACCATAGGTCTGTCTGCATGTATGCACGTCGTGTCTGCACTGAATGGGATGAATGGTACCGTCGGTCCCATTGACTCGAAGCATTAGAGATGCCACACCCACCACCGGCTTTGGCCCAGTGGCCTCTTGCAGGTACCCCGATGCTGTCATCAATCTTTTGCGACAAATTACCCGTGCTTTATTGCATCCTGTATATTGAGTGTTTTGGGCATATTGAAACTGACTGACCAAGTGAGTTTATTTGGTATTTGGTAAGCTGATTGCCATATTGTAAAACGATTTTTTGATATTGTGTGAACTAGCGTTTTTTTTTGTGACACTTTTGTAACACGTTTGCATTCGACAGGAGAAGGTATCAATTACTTTTAAAACCACTTGTTAAACAGTGTGCGAATTATAATTACTTTACGTAATTAAATAATTCACAACGAGTTTGTGGATGAGTGCATCAATTTGTCATACCACAAAGTTAGAAATTCCTTACCAACATGGCCTTTACTGATTTGTGTGTGTATTTTGCGAGTCATCCCCGTACGTATCCCACTATTTTAGCTCCACGCTGAGTCAGGTATTGAATGGGTGACCGTTATACACATGACCAGTTCTGTTCGGGAGAGAGGTTGGAGGGATGAAAGTTAGTACAGCAACTTCATTCGCCTCGCTTATCAACCTCTCGACAGCATGGATTTGTGGAGGAATCCTGCTGTTCGAGTTGTACCGTCCTTCGGAAGGGACGTGAAGCCGGTGGTCCCCTTGGTGCTTTTCGACAGGAGTAGGCTACGTGCCGGCACCGGGTTTCCCCTCCTCCCTTCTAGGCTAGGTTAGGTTCATCACCATCCTCATCATCATCCACTCATTCACCGACGCCATTAGACCAGTGCCGCAGGGCCAGTTGTCAAAACAGTGCGTCGTTAAACACCACAAATAATAATAATAATTTAGCTCCACGTCAATCCACGACGAGGGTACCCTTGAATTCATCTGTTCACGCCAAATTTCCAGCCCCAATTACCGAAAAACTCGTCCGACCACCCCGCAATCCATGCTCGGGTATATGGTATGTTCCAAAAACGGAGGTGCAGCGATTTTAAGCTTTCAAGCAGCAATCAGGGGGTCCATTGTTCGATTAATGTTTTTCTTGTCAGGTGCCAACATTTCAGCCCATCTTGACTCGACCATCTAAGCTGTGTTCCTAACTTACATACCTACCCCTACCCCTTCCCGACAGGTTAACACATACATGCTGATCGGTAGATTTCGACAACGCAGACAAATCAATCAACTCAGCCAGCTAGGATGTTTCAGAGGTAAATGTTGACTTCTACACATCTGTCCAATAATTATTAGAAGGATCGAATATGGATTAAGAGTCGATTTACGTCAATTTTTGGGATACACTATAATAATAACACTACCCTTCCCGGGTCTTTACCAGAGCACATTTGCAGTCCCCACGCAACACGACGACCACATCAAAGGCCTTATGCTCGTTTTTTGTCTCCTCGGGGATGAAGACTAATCCAAACCACCGGTCCATCTATGTCCTCCCTGTGATCTCGAAGCCATTAGTGCGTACCTGGCCGGCTAGACGCGACTAATTGGTCTCCCCCACCCCGGCTCTCGGTCTCTGTCGGGTGACCTCACAATCGATCGCATGGTCGCTACTAGTAGAAGACACCCTTTCTTTGGTGGCTATGGAGGAATCTATGGAGGCAATCGGATCTTGGCTGCTAGTGGTATAGCCATGTTATTGGGGTTGATTTCATGCGCTTTGTTTATACCGCAAAGAATGGCAATTGGCTCTGTGGTTTACAGAAGATTCTCTAGAGTCTAGAACACTGTGAAATTACTCATGCACAGTTCAATTCAGGCCACAGCAGCATCTTCAAAGTTTTAACTCGTTCGCCTTTTCTTTTATTGGACTGCAGTGAACTATTTTCTTGGAATAAATTGTTGCGGTGTCGTGAATATCGACAAAAATCTTGATAAGGTAAACTAGTTTTAATGTTAGCGCACCTATATGATGGTTCATGACCTGAGTGAACGTTGGTGGCTATTTGTTTTGAACTATGAAGGGTATGGAAATGCAGCCTACTTTGCTCGCGGTTGGTTACATACTAATGCTGCGAATCAGAATGACAATCAAAGTGTGCATCAAGAGTTACACTCATTTCGTTGTGAGTCACAACATTAACCTGTCTCATACATAAAAAAACGTGATTCGAAATTGAAAATGTACATAATTTGAAGACGATGAATATCTTTCAGAATAACAGCGAAAAAAACGTATTTAGAATATATAGGCTAAGCAAATGCACGTCGATGTTCGTGTGCGTTTACAAACGTACGCGACAAGCCCATGTTTACCTATTACTTGTATATTTCTCGTCGTTACTCCACACGAATACGATATTGACCTGACACAGAAACACGTGGCCGACTCACAAATTGACGAAGTCAGCCACAGTTTTCTTTGACCTCACGTGTCACATTTTCGCGCCCAAAAGCCTGAGGACCACCCCACTCGCCGAAGATGTCAACCTCTCGTTTCTAGCGCAGCGAATCGGTCCATGCCATTGTCTTTCACACTTCATAATATGCAAGTCCATATTCGGGCGTGAGCCGTTTTTTTTCTGGCGTGCCACAATCACCAATCATAATTTACTCTCATAGACGCGAATCATTCGGCGATTATAAATGATAGAAGACTCAAAGACATGATCATGTAAAATTGCCATGACATTAATCAAGATCATAGGATCTTGTCCGATATGTTTTTTCTGTGTCAGAGGTGAGTGTTTAGGTCAGGCTAGATAGAATGAGTGTGCGACAACCTAATGAGTGCTTATAAATCGCTGAGATGCTGCGATCACGCCTCGCTATCTTGAGTTAAATACCTTCTTTTCCATTGTTGTAGACGATGCTGAAGCTGTGGGCAATGCAGACGTGGACCAGGAGTAGCAGAGTTGTCAGCTTGAGGCGTCCTTGCATTTTCCAGCTGCTGCAATCAGGAGACAAACAGTGTGAGTCAAAGGTCCTTCCAACGTCCTGCCAAACTATTGCGATCCTCTTTAAGCTTAAACAATGTCCAGTTAAAAATATAACTCGAGGTTGCAATGAAAATAGAAGTATTTGATTGGCTGTGACCATGAAGATTAGTATTCTTAACTGACAGTTATCGTTTTAACTGAACCTTGTAAAACTGGTCGGAGAACCAGGATAAAACTGGGAATATGTATTCACAGGCATCCCCCATAAAAGGCATACTTTTGCCATGTATATGTTCCATTAACTTTTAAAAACTTTGTTGCCCAAGGTTCTTTTTGTATGCTTATGGTCTCTCTATACAAAATGAAGGGGTGCTTACTGCCTATTCAGAAGAAAAATAACAACAAAAAATTATCGCCGATAAGAGCTAATATCTTCTATTTTTTTTTTAAACCACCAATTTCAAAGCCATCCAGACCCATTTTTGCCAAAAGAGCTACTGCAACCAAATTCAAACAGAAGACTTTTAATAAACAATAAACTTTAGGCAAGAACAGGGTATCGGCCATTTTTGTAGGCGGCTCTCACATTGACGTTATATTTTTGAATATCAAAACTTAATGAGGTGCTCTATGGAATTCAAACTCGTGTACAAGATCCGCCGTCTTCGCGTCTTACTAACGAATCTGGAGCATCGTACCGGCATGCATCTTTGAGCCCCGACTTTCCAACGTCTCATTTCTACAAATATCAAATTGCGCGTTTTCCGTGCCAAGAGCTCCACTCCCTGCGACGGGGCGAACGAGTCATGGGTGAAACATCTCGCCTCGATAACTCCGTACCTGCCCGATCGCGTTTTAACAAGGCGAGACATACCTACTCCACGTGGTTGAAATAACGTCGCAAATTTGCAAAGATCTCTCCTGTTTTGCATGTCGAACAGAGAAAGAGAGAGAAAGAAATTTGCTTGTACACGACGCAAATGAAACAAAACCCAATTTAAAAATAATATACCTACTGTTTGGATATTTGCTTCGAGATATGAATCGTGATATTTTTTTTTATATGCTTCAATTCCAGAGAAAACGAACATAACGAAAGTTGATAACAAATCAAAATGTCCAATTATTACCGCAAAACAAATCGAAAAGAAATCATGTACCATCGCGATCCAATAAACCTAATATCCAGAACCTTGCGTGACATTGAAATGCGGAGGCATCTGCACTAATGTTTGGTATGTAGGTGACATCTTCTTGTAACATTATGTAGCTTTGAGATAACAATCAATCAGCCACCGAATCGTCACATGAATCTCCTTTCGTGTGAGTAACAGCACTCGATCTCTCTCTTAATCCATCTTAATTAAAGATCTACATCTCAAAGCAATGCACTAGAAACTGACAACTCAATCAAGATAAAAAAATAAAAAGAAACCGCAGACAATGCCAAAGTGTCTTCGATCTTCTCTCCAATCATCTGTCCCCATCCGCATCTACAGCGATTTAAGAAACAGAAGCATGTAACAGATCTAACTTCAATTCGTTTGCCAAACCACATACCTACCACAGCTTTGAATAGAATTTAAATTGAAATACACATTTGATCATTTGTCAATAGATACGTGTAGGCAATCATTTTCGGCGTACACGTCTGCATCAGGAAAAATCAATTTAAAACATCGACCACAACGTTGGCCATGTTTCTTCATGACAGTCTAATAATGTGGCACAGATCGCAGCAGAGGTTTACACAGCGAAATTTCTCGCAGCGCTCTCCGCATAATGCTAAATAGCGTCGTAAATCAGTGGTGGGTTCGATACGAAATTGATCGTTGGATAGGTATTCAAATTTTCCGGGCGACATACGTTCTGTAGTCGTTTTGACACATCCTCCTGGTTGTTGAGCCGTACGCTCATGGACGTACTCGAGACAGATCTGGGGCACGGTACAAGGGTCACTCAGGTCACACACTTACTCATTTATATATACCCAGACTAAGGTAAGGTCAGGGAAGACAAGCAACTCGTGAACCGCTTAGCGAATGAGGTCTGCGACTTTTATAGGAAACACGGTCTATGCATTATTATCTTTTATCTTAGTTAAACGCTCTTGTAAGTGGCAATTCGCTTGTACTTTTGGTGTGAGTACCTACATTTGTGCATCTACATGGATTGTCCTTTAATAGTTTTACTTTCACTTGCTTGTCGGGCCTAGAATTGAGTGGAATTTGACGATGCTCATGGGGAGATTTTTGCGTAGGACTTTCTTTTGATAGAATAATGATACCCGGTGGTTTTGGGGTACTCGGTGACGCTGGTGTATCAACTACTCGTGGCCACAAGCAGAGAGCTAAAAGTGCGGGAGATCATGTGAGCGTTTTGCAACATATCATAGTAATTGCGCTGTTCGAAACTTTTTGATTATTGCTTATCTGTAATAAAAAGTCGCATAATTTTAAGTAGGTACCGTCATACAATTATTTGTTAGATTTTGGTGTGTGCAAGAGGGGCGTTTTAGATTGTCATAATGAATAATTACCATATAAAATTGAGAACTCGCGGTATTTTTATTTTGTTGAAAAATATGAAATCAAGTTGGACCTGAAGTTTGCCGAGTTAAAATCCATTATCCAACAGAGTGCTTGAAATACGTACAAAATGGAATATCCTTGTATAGCGTAAAGGTTTTTGGTATGTTGAAATTTCTGGTTATCGTGTGATCACCAAAGTTAAGCAACAATACGCAATACAAGGTATTGAATGGGTGACCATCTTACTCATGGCTGGATATTTTTGGGATAGAGGTTTTAAGCTAAGTTAGTTCAGCAACTTCGTTCGCCTTGCATATCTTCCTCTAGACTACATGGATTTGTGGAGGAATCCTGTTGTTCGCGTTGAACAGTCCTTCGGAAGGGACGTTAAGCCGCTTAGTGCTTATCGACAGAAGTAGGCTACGTGCCGGCACCAGGTGTTTTCTCATCCTTTCAAGGCTAGATTAGGTCTATCATCATCCACTCATTCACCAACGATATAAGACGAATACCGCAGTGACTGTTGTCAAAACAGTGCATCATTAAGTACAAAACCAATCTTTTAGTAATACCGGCACATTCTTCGTTTGTTTTGGAATTCTAGTAAAATGAGATCACTCCATTCTTACACTTTGTTCTAACATAAAAACTAAAACTTGGAATAAAATAGCCAAAGGTATAAAAAGCTATTTGTCATTTCAATTTTTCTAAAGACTCATATAGAAAAAAAAATGGAGCTGCAGTTTCCAATGACAATCAAATACCACCCAGGCAAAAAAAAAAAAAACTTAAACTTCATAATACAAATTTAAATTATAATCAAATTACGATCACGCGATTTGTATGCCTACCCAACAACAATAAGCAAGTCAATGTATAGAATACAATACCTACCTAAACAACAAAAGGAGTTAAAAATTACCGCACACTTGTCCGAAACAAGGTCATCTTTTTGGGTTACAAAATAATAGAATCATCTTGATTATTAAAACCTCGCCTCTAAATTGGATTGCAATCACGTAGGTAATTCGGCATCGGACGCATATAAATCTAAACGTACCTGAAGTGTGGTACGACAACAACAACAACGATAACTTGTAGTACACTCATTACAAAGACTCGCCAACATCACTACATGTTTTAATTTACACTACAATTCTTGCTGCTAATTCATGCTTCGCTCCCCGCTGCACAACGTCGTCACCACCGTGACGCTGTTGCCTACAAATGGACATGGACTCCTTGAAAAAGCACAAAGATGAGCATGGCATTCTCGGGGAGACCACACATAAACCTTTTGTCGAAACAAATGTCTCTGTGGCTTGATTTCTTTTCAATTGGTAATTTCAGGTCGGTGCATCTATTGAACAAGTCAACATTGCTTGTTTATGTAATTGGTAATTTTTTTTTAAAGACTACCATAACCTAACAAAAAGAAACTAACCTACAAAATGGCACTGGTAAACGAGAACATTTTGACTGCTTTCGTGAACTGAATTGAATATTTGCTACTGAATTTTATCTGTACAATGTAATGCCCAAATTCGACAAAATCCAAATGCCAAAATCGGGGAATTTCACTGTCGTATGAAAAATGCACGTTGCTAGAATAAATTATCGCATGTTCAATTGATTCTCTAGTGCAGTTGCAAAAAAGGAATGCATTTTGCAAGTGTCAGCCAGTGTCAATTCCTGTCCCATCTGACGACACTTGCCTCGTGGGAGGGAAATCGCTTTTCCGAGTGATTGCTTTCGAATGGCAAAGCGACGCGTTCAAGATGCAAGCACCCGATGACTTCATTAATCTCTCAGCTGCACTTCTGAGCTGATGGGTACAGCTAGCATACTCTCCAACTCTTGAAGGAAACTGTGCTCGTTATTTCAAGAGAGTCTACGCTGTCATGCAAAATTTTACTAACGCGATCTCAATCGAATAAATATACCCAGGTGACATTTCATTGCTATGCATATTAATTTTGGCATAACTGTAGCACTTACATCACCTATCAGCAATTTTCCTTATTTGTGTAGCTACTTTTTTTTTAACTTTACATCTCCTAAAAGCGCAATGTATATATTTTAATTATTTGGTTGGATTAAAATCAAGTAATTTATTTGGCATAAATTTAAAATAAGTAACGCCTCCATTGCGTGTGAACGTTATTGTTTTCCGAGTAAACTGCATAATTTACAGACGATCACGTTATGAGGTCTCACTATATGACTCTTTTAACGAACACACATTTCGCGTCACTTGCAGACTAGACCGTGAGAAAAAATATCTGCACAGGCACTGCCCCCCAGCATTGCTACCCACCCATTAATTACATTTCAGTTATGATTTCAGTACCAGGATTTAAAAATACTTATTATGTCTCGAAAATAATTTCAAAACATATTTACACGACGAGAATGGTAGACACCAGCCGAAATGATTTTTATTGTTTTTTTTTTTTTTTAATGACAGTTGGCTCTCATGTCACCCCAAAACGACCGATGGCGCCTCTGCCGCGAAAAGTATACTCTTATTCATATATTCGTATATTGGTCTATATCCAATTCGCCGTGTGGCAAAACAAAATCGTTCGGCAACTGTTTGACGTAATTTCTAACAGTAATCGCAGAGACATGCCTGTACCTAGAGGAATATCACAAACAGAATGTATGCGACAACTCTGTGCTAACTGGGTTATGTGTTCGCAAGTACTCTTATAACGGTTGTCCACGCGGACCATTTGGAAAAAACAACACGTCCATGCCAGCGACATCCGACCACTCTTCGTCGTTGCAAGTGACGACCCTCATGGACGTCCGAAGGGGCTAAACTTTCTTTTCTATTGCGTTTGGGACGACTCAAGGCATACCATTGGTTGGTGTAGGTCCGGGACTTAAACTGTCAACCGTCTCTGACGCCTTGTTCCGTGACGTGGACCACAACTTGCACTGAATACTGTTAGGTGCAGTTAAGAATAAAGTTGTTTGTATTGATTATATCGTTTTATATACCTTCATGTTGATAGAAGAAGGCTCGTGGCGGTATTGTCTATTTTACAGGATGAAATTGCTAGAGCCCAAAAGCGATTGTTCAAAGAAATGTTTAACCTTCATTCTACTAGTTTGAATTATTTCGCAAGCCCGAAATCGAACGCATGTTTGGTTAAAGTCGTCCAGAACAATTCAATTAAGTTAATAGCTGACCTGACTCCAATCCTAATCCGCATTGTAGCCACCAAAAACCCATGGCGACATGTGTTTGATGGCGATTTCAAGCACTAACAACGGACTGTAAACAGAATGAAAACAGCAATGCCACCCTGTGCCCTCTATAAAAAATCCAATGTACACGTCATAAAAAAAAACCGCCCATTACACCTGCCCGAAAATGAGATTAAGCTCTTTTAACGCGAGCGATTACGAATCCCACGTCACAATAAAAAGTGTTCGCTCTTAGCAAATTCACAAATTAGCGCACTATTATGATGTTACATTATATTAGTGTGGCCGAAGTAAGGATTGTCGGCGACGGACACGGCTAAACACAGTTATGCATCTGACCCAGTGATGGCATAGCCCCGCCAGCTAGCTCGCTGTTGTGTTGTGCCGGCGATGAACAGGGAATGCAATTCATTCCTCGTAACCCGCGCGCCCCACTGTCCGTTCTTCTTCGTTTAATTGGCCGCGATTTTTTTTTCTATGCTGCCAGAGATCTTAAGATTATGGGAATCTCTTTGCAAGATGCCAGATCTATTTTGTAATTGCAATTAATTAACAGTGTTGTGTGCGGGATGGTGAGAAGTGAGTGTGCCATGTGTTTCATGACGCACTACAATGGACCTGGCTGCGGTAGCCGTATGTCAGGGTGAGCTTGCATCTTTTCGCGAGCTAGGCGAATTGTTTGAAATGTGGGTTAACCCCTTGTGTGTGTGTTTGTTAAGTTTGAATTATTAACTTCACACAACGACAGACGTCCGAAGTTCGTGTGTGAATAGAAAATATTGAACGGGTTGGCGTGTTATGTGGGCCAGAAATTGACACGAGAGATTTTTAGAGATGCTCGTAATCAAAGATTTTGGTAAATTAAATTTTAATTGGGCGCTAATTGTGATTTTTGCAAAACGAGTTTGTGAGAAGCATAATGTTACATTTATTTTCATGGCTATAAAATTTGAAGTACGTATGGTACTTGTTTGAGTAAATATTTATGCCGTAACAATCATCCTTCGTGTAAGTGTTATGCATTAACCAATGTAAAACATAATAAATATATTATATAAATCTGTGTGAATATAGTAAAAAAAAGAGAAGAGCTACGATTTAATTATTTATGTATTCAGGTCAATTAACTGTATTTACGTTGCATTATACCTATGTTTCCATGGGAAACTATGTGTTATATCTTTTTGAGGACATTGAAAATGAAAACTTGCCACCATTCTTTAGCGTCGTGTTCTTCATGCCATCTGCAGTCTGTGAGTTACTTTCTGAAAGTAAAGCATTCGGAATCGTGCGACTTTTTGCGACAACTCTTTTTCTCGATAATGATGTTTGGTGGCTGCTAGCTGCATGCCTCGCGCCATAGACCACGATCGATTCCTAGATAAATACTTGCAAGCGACATGACAAAAACTCGTGATCTACTGTTCTGAATTCAGTAGTGTACCACCATTCGAAATCGGGGGCAGCACTGCGACCACAAAATTGTCGTCATCAATTCTGGTGCTGATAGTCTCTCTGGCGATCAGTCTTTTTTTTGCATCAACACACACACACAAAAGGGACGTGTCGCTTCTTTGGGCTAACCCTAAGAAGACATCAGATTCGTAACGACTGTATTTACGAGAGAACGGAAATACGAACACGGAATTGTTTAGGACCCAATAAAAGCGATCTCATTCCGATCACGTTGCCCATTATTACAATTATCCGGTGATCTATTGATTGGTCATGCCGTTTTTCACGCGGTGACGTACTAAGTACACTTTTGCTAATTGATTGATTCATTCATTCAACAAGTAGATATATAGGTCAATAGCTATGTATTCGCAAAGTCGTGATCTTCACAGCTCATTATTTTAAGTGCAATTTTCGTTTACTAGATCGTCAGTTCCTGTTCGGATCTTGAACGTTGTTTATAAAAGTCTACCAACGAATGAGCCGTGCCCCTCGACATGGAACTTTCCTATGCAATTGAATTTGGCCGGCTTTTGAGGAAACACCACTGACACAGTCGCGTCAAATCGTTTCAAACAACGGAGCTAAGCCGTAAACTGCACTGCAATAATGACAGCGTGACAGCCAAATGACAGCCCGCGCGGCCACGTGTGTTTACGAACATGTTTTAAAACGGTCTTCCCGCAGATTTGCAGCGCAACTTCAAGCTAAATAGCGGGTATCTGTCTGATTTTGTGAATGACCTATTGGCTTGAAAATATACTTGAAGACGCTCATTTCGACTTATGGCATTCTCTCTTATGGCAACTCATCTCGACAGACTTGAACAAATTTTCACCTGGTCTGGTAATTTCCTTGAATGCTTTTTAAGCAAACCTACGCTGCCAGACGGTGGTATGCCATCGCGTCCGCTCGACTCGATCGCTCAGAATCAGTTTACTCACGTTTTAACAAGGAGCCAGTTACCAGTCGTGATGCTCGCGTTAGAACCACCGACCACGTCTCTGTCAGCTGCTGCAATTACCGTATACCTCGCCGCTGCTCGTCAAACAGTCGATTGACTACATATACCCAAGTGCAGTCTCGCTACGCAATGCGGGCATCGGTTCTGACAGTTATCCCGCGATGCGGTGAGATTAGACCTCCATGCCGCTAACCCAACTAACAATTATTCCATCGATGCTTGCACAATAACAAAATATATTCGTGATCGCTTACCTCATGGTGATGACACCCTGGTGTGGATTTATATCAGTCCGAATATGACGACGCCGAAATGTAAGACTGCGTCAATCGCCGATCTCCGAAATCAAACTCAGAAATAAAATCAAGTGTATCGACGACTGCGAGATATATGTGTCACTTCCGGTATGGCATTGCCGTCGGTCTGTTTCGGTGGTCGCGCGTCGAACTCCCTAAGCTGGCCGCGAACTCGTCGGACATGCGGCTGCGGCGTTTACGACAACGACCCTGTCTACGTCAGCTGAGACTCTGAGGATGGACTGGCGATGTCTCGAGTCAAGTTCATGGTGTCTAATACCGAGCGGCGGCAAGGCGTGTATCCCTCCTTCTGCCACAACGACCTCCCCCCTCACCCCGCCCGCACGGTGGCCACCGATGGCTCGCCGGCTACACTAACCTACTGGCAGACGGCGATGCACAAGTAGGTTAACTGTTTCCTCGATAACCAGCCTCGCCTTCTTTCCTGCGCCTGGGCTGAGAACGCGTCATGCTAGCTCCTCTGCGTTTGTCGGCGACCGACGAGGTTTCGCATCCTCTTCGGTAGACGTCGACTTTGTGGGAACCGGCCGGGGGATGGGCGTCGAGGAGCGTATGCACGCGAGCGCGACGACGTCCAGAGGGTTGGCGGACAAAGTGACCTGGATACGTGGCGACGATTCTCTTTTTCTATGAATGCAGAACAAGAACTCGTTGAATTTGTGAGTTAGAGTTTACGCAAGCGTCAGCGACGGAAATAACTAAGTGGCGCCCGGATTTTTGCGGTGCAAGGTTATCATCTCGAGGCATCGGAAGTGTCTCGAGTCCGATTCTTGCCACGCACGCTCGTACGAAAGCGTGCTGCCGTCTTTGGAGACGTGCCGGGTTCGAGCCTGGTGACCGGAGACTCGAGGTCTTCCTTTCCGTTCTTTGATTTTCCATGACCAATTATTGGCCTATTTACCCCGGCATATAAAAGGCCTCACTGTCTCGACAACTGTCGCTAAATTCCGGGGGTAAAAGATTACGTGGAGCCAGTCAAAAAAGGCGCGTGTAGCTTTTTAGGGGTTAAATAAAAAAATGTAACTCCAAGCGGTCGGAACCACAAAGCATTAGGGTAAAGTGCTTATCAACCCCCGAAAACCTGGAAACACAGTCTGTGGTTGGCTGATCACCTTTGCTTTGTAGACCCGGACCCAGAATTCTTAAAATAACAGTTTTCTGAATCCGGACTGAGGAGGATCAGGAACATCAGCATCATCAGCATCAGGAGAGGCACCCATGGATTTGGCACAAGCACCGTCACGTTCACAGCAAAGGCGGGTCGTTTGTCGAAGCACGCTTTGAATTGCCCATTTTGACTGAGCAAGGCGCGGCAGAATGCTCGCGAAATGACTGGGGAGAATGTGCTTCGTCCTCAAACGCAAACTGCCCGCGTTGCGATGGACGGTGCATTTCAGAGCTTGTATAGGAATTATAACAAAAGAAGTACAGATGAAGATATCATGCCCGGAACACATCGTTTAAATGAGGTGGAGTGGGGATTAGAATAATTGGGACACGACGACTTTGTGTCAGTATATTTATTCTAAATTGGAACAACCAGTTAAAATGGCAGACAATTTTTTTTTTTTTTGCTTACTTACAGAGAGATTTTGGGAAATTCTGTGTTAAATGTATCGAGAAAAAATATTTACATTTCTCCAAATTTGAGTGAGAGCCCCAGTACCTACTAGTGTGGTTATCTTCCTTGTGAAAATATAAACCTAAAAAAATATGCAATGTACATGGGCCCCATCCTATACAATTGGCTACCAGCAAATATTAAAGAAAAGAAAAGGAAATAACAAGAGAGACTTTTAAAGATGCAGTCAAAGATTTTCTAATACAGCACAGTTTCTGTTCCATTGACGAGTACATTACGGAGAATGTGATTGTACATTTTGTAAGACTACCTTATGTATAAAGATACCATTTAATTTTGTATTTATGATAATGAATGTGTCTCAGAATGTTTTAGGTTAAATATGTTTTTATCCTGTTTTTATGTTGTTATGTATATCCTGACAATTTTCAACGCCTGTTTTACCAAAAATTGGGAAAAACATTATGGTATGTATAAAAAAACGGAAAATAAATACAAATACAAATAGAGCTCTTAACAACCAACATTTTGTATGTCGCAGATGGCAGCCATCGCCCAGACGTGCTCAGATTCGTGTGAAGTCGATTTCGTCGTCGAAGGCGTCGGCGTCGAGGGCGTCGGCACCATCATGGCTGTCGCACAACGTGCCTAAAGTACGTAACTTTAATTTATTTGCGAGCGAATTCTACGTTCTGATTTTACCAAGTGGTATGGTCCTCGGGTATTTTTGAGCGTTCGCTCACGTACGCAGCTCTCAACAGATGCGTGCCCTTCCTAATTGCAATGGGTGCGCACCGTGTACGCACCTTTTCTTTCTATAGCATCCATCAATCACAGGTTTGCGAACACAATCTTGACCCACACCTAAAGAGGCCCAGAAAGTTACATGAACTATGTCTAGAGAAAAATTCTTTCTGCATTATAATGTAAAAATCGATGGGCAACATAATTGTCAGTGAAATAAGAAAATAAAAAAATTGCAAGTGCGAGTGCAGAAGTTGAAACCCTCACCGTATTCCACTCCCTCCTAGTTAGCTAATTATGAACCACTGCATTCGCCTAAAAAGATAATGAAGCAACCCATATTCCTGTAAAATCATATTGGCTGCTTGAGGAATGTGATTAAATTCGGTGACAGGCAATACACTGTTGACAAGAGAGTGTTTTCAAGTTCGGAAACATTTAAATAAACCATATACGAGCTCGCATGCTTCAATATAGTAACCAAACCTTTGCCATGCGTTAAAAATTGCAGTTAATATGTCGCATTTATGTTTTATCTTGTTGGACTCGTTTTGACTTCGGAACGATGGCAGCAACTCAATAAAAATTAAACAGAGACACAAAATGGTTTCAAAACGTGAATGCAAGTTGTTAGAAACGTTCACGAATATTGTCGCCATATTTTTTAACACTCTGCTCACGCACCAAAACCTGTCAGCCAATCAGAGCCGCGGCTGAGTCGATCGATACCAAGCAGGCGGGTCGATCAGATTAACTAGTGTGGTCGGCTCGTAGGTCGACTCCTCGGTCGTCTGGGCGCCTAGTAGAGTAGAAGATGTTCTATCCCTCTCGCCGTGCAATTTTCCATCCAAAAGTCGATTTTTTTCATGGCGTCGCAATTGTGTTGTGCAAATACGACGTCTCCTGCCGAAACAGGGTCCACTGCGACGTTAGTACCTCTGCTACTGTGGTCTTAGAAAAAACGACGCCCCTGCTAAAATAACATCTCTGCAATGATGCGTCATAATGGTGTTACTGCCACAACGACGTCCCATGGCAAACCGGCGTTGCCTGTATGAAACACGGCGCCCCCGCTACGACGGCATCCTCTGCTACAACGGCGTCCCCTGCACAACGTTGTCTTCTTCCATAACAGTGTCCCCTGCATACCAGCGCCTACCGTCGTAACAATGTCCCTCCGACGTCCCAACTGTTATAATGAGGTACTCGCACCGACGTCGAGTTATCTAATTTAAATATTATCTTGTTGCTTTCAGAAGTTCTTCCTCTTGGAGAAACGCAAAATGGACGCCGGCGTCGTGGAGGTGCCGGGATGTTCTGCACGTACACCTGATCGTCATCACCTTTTTTGATCATTTATATGTATATTTTTTTGCAATTATTGTTGTTCATTAAATAAACTATTGATATAAATCACAAAGTAATTTTATTTAATATAAGAGCGTCGAATTGACCGCCGAAAATAAACGGCACCTCCACTTTCCTCTCCGTCCTTGCCTTCTGCATTCTGTAGACGTCGCTAAGTGACGTAAGCTAGTGACGTCAGTTTATGACAGGAGTAAAGACCTCCTCGCCGGTATGATCTACGGCTACAAATGCTTCACTTTTGACAAAAAAAGCACGTGGGAAAATGGCGTCCTCTGACGTCATAAAGATCAGGAGCAAAGACCTCCTCGCCGGTATGATCTACGGATACAAATGCTCAACTTTTGACAAAAAAAGCACGTGGGAAAATGGCGTCCTCTGACGTCATAGAGATCAGGAGCAAAGACCTCCTCGCCGGTATGATCTACGGATACAATCGAGGTGCACAAATTCCTGGTTTCAACATTTTCTACCGACAAAGTAGTGGACAGTTTTCTCCATCTGTATCAGTAGATTATAACCTATGAAGAGGTCTCCACTCCTGATCCTTACCTCTGACGTCAGAGGACGCCATTTTTCCATGTGCTTCCACCACGTGCTTCTGAACGAAGTTTTCCATTTTGTCTCATGCTTTGGGAGGAGCCAGGACAGGAGCAACGAACAATAAATTTTTTTAATAACTGATACACTATTTTGTTTTGAAAATCTTCTTGCAAACGTGCACAATACCTTACCCAAAGAAAACTGCAAAATACCAAGTTTTCGATCTCATCAGGACCCGGCTCTGCCACCGCATCGTTGATGCCGTATGCTAAAAATTCCCTACTTCAACTGTAAAAATCTCAACGGCAAAAAATGCATGGGATATGGGACAATCAGGAAAACAGTGAAGAAACAAGACAAGTGTTAACTGACATGCACTTATTTTTAATTTATTCTTTATTAGACATCCAAAGGATATTTCTTTTAACCTTTGACAGGAAGCTATTCTGAACGAGATCTGATCCCGGCGCTATGTTCCGTAAATAAATAGGCTGACTGTACAGAACTACGACGATTACATAGCACCATCCTAAATCCATCATTGACGTAACAAAAATAAACTCAAAACCCATTCGGCAACAGCTGCAAATAAATATAAAAAATAAGGAATGATTCACGATTTGTACCGTTTTGTATTACTGCAGAATGTAAGTACCTACGCCCTGCGCAGTGTAACCCTGCTAGATAAATTAGCGGAATGTTGGCTTTTCAGTAATTGCAATCAATATAGGTAAATTATGGACTTGAGTAACACAATTTCAAAAAATTAACACAGATTACCTATTATTGTGGAATGGCACAGTTTCCTTTAATACTAATCCATGTGGATTCAGAAAATCAGTCCTTAAAAGTAGGGAATGGAATAAAGACCTCACTCGAACGTTATATTGCTAAGATCTTTTCGAAAGAACATCATCACAAGCTGTAGCTTTCCACAGCTGACCGAAATGTACTCGACAAACTTGGTCCTATAACGCTAAATATTAATACCTAAAGTAAATTATAAAAAAAAAACATCACTTAAGTTTTAAAGCTTCTCCAAAGTCTGTCCCTGCAAATTTGGTACGCACCTATAGTGCTAATTGCACATGCAACAATCTCTCAAATTGTTGTCTACATGAATAAAAACAAACTCTCTCGCAGCAAAGGCTTCCAGCCGTTTCCCTGGTGAACCTCGCAAAAATACCCAACTTATTCCTTCCCTTTCTTTGCACTTAACTTGAGAACACACTTAACACATTCTTTCCCTACTCGTCACCTCTAGTTTGATGATGACGATGATGATGAGATAACAACAACAACCCTTTACAGCTACCCTCTTCGACCATCCCAAAGCGGATCTGGATTCCTGTCTACAAGAAGCACACTAGAGCTTCTTCAGCATGGGCAGGTTGAGGCTCTCTGGGATTTCTACGTCTTCCAGCCGGATGTTCGATGGGTTGAAAGGGAACCGCACCGGGAAGCTCTGCCTCGTATCCATCAGCAACGACTGCGGCCATGTCCGTTTCTCCAGGATTGTCTGGATTGCGCGGATGAATGCCGGCGGCACTCGCTCCTCGAACTCGTCCGCCGGCGTGTAGAGGTGCAGGATCTTGATGATCTGCGAGAAGAAAAATTAAACGTCTTTATCAGAGACACTCTCGTAATCATGGAATTTTTGCTAAATGTTTCCGATTGTCTTTCTTATTCTGTAGCGAATGATTGGTAAAAGAGTCAAAGAGCAGGAATATATGATGGGGAAGAGGAAAAATGGAATGTAACTTAATGAAGTTGAAAAAGTAGATTGCAATACCCATGAAACCCACAAACTAAGTTGCAATATGACTATTGGGAAAATATGACAATAAGAATTAATATTGACAATGAACCCCATTCCAGTGATACTGGCAAGATTTTTTGGCAGCAAGGTTTAATTCGTCAAGCTGCAAGTAAATCAAAATACGACATACCTGCATCTTCGACAGCTGGTCACACATGTCGCAGATGCTCTGCACATCCTCCGTCGTCTTGCGCGCCTGCAACAGCTGCGAAGCCTGGATGATCGGCTGCATCGTCTTGACGATGTCCGTGTCTTGTAGTCGGTGGTCCCGCGCCCACTGCTCCATGTGGCTTAGGTTATAGCGGATCTGCATGCCCTTCGTCCAGTGGCATAGGTCCTTACGCAGCAGTAGGTTGTTCAGCGAGCTCGCGCAGATGAAGTAAAAGATCTGTTGCACACAAATAAAAAATATGTCAGCAAAAGCTAGAAAGGCATTGCAATCATTGCTAAGACATTGAAAATTATTCATTGACTGTGGTATCTCACCTTGAATTAAATTTTTTTATAAGCAATAGTGTCGAAAGAGAGGTAATTTAAATCAGGGAAAGTAAAGAAGAAAAGGCAACTCGCCAAGGTAGAAATGGCCGATTGCAAAAGATGAATTGAGATACTATGACATTTATTTCAGCTTCTTAACTTCTGGACGACTCTCCCCGAATAATGAGTGAATCTTTCACAATAAGCCATTTCTACCTTGGTAAGCTGTGTTTCCTTCTCATCATCCCTAGCGTGCATATATTTTTCTAATCACTACGTTCCCTTGAACTGTACTTCTCGTAAATGCAATGTATATGGAACCTTTCCGCGTACGTTCCCATTTAAATCCTATGCAGCACTAATTCCAGTACAAGTAAATGAACTGTAACAGATATCTTTTAACTTGAATTAAGAGTCAAGACTAGAGGTATAACTTGTGAGCAAATTGGACTTAGCAAAACTTCTAAAATCTAGATGGTTTCAGCAGTGCCCAGGGAGACAGAAATTGCATTTAGAGCATTTGGCATAAGAGTACCTGAATTGAACCTGGCCCACGCTTCAGTACATATCCAGTTTGTTTACCTGCTTGAAGACCTGAGCAATAAGCTCCGGGTCAACGCCATGGAAGCAAAGAGTCTTGTGCGCCGAAGACAGCTGTAGCAGAATTAAGTCGAGCTCGTGAAGCTCGGTGCTGCCAGGAGAGCGAGCTTCTTGCGAGACTGACGCCGCTCGACCACGCATGCCGCTTGGCTTCTGTCCTGAGAGGCCAGCGATCGCCTCATGCTCGAGGATTGCTGGCACCACCATCGGTTGTACGGAGTCCTCCATCATACTGATCAAGCTCTGCGGATGGAGAGAGATTGTTGGTGTTAGCACAAGAACAAGACTAGTATCATGGCTCTGTAATTTTGCTAGGTGCAAGGTCGAGACGATACTTGCCTATTTTGCTAATTTCAGGCAAACTATGCTCTTGTCTGGTCTTATGATAAGAAATATTGAAGTAAACTTTTTTGATTAAGCAAGAATTTGATCAAATAATAATAAAAAAAAGCTAAAAAGCATACAGTTGTTTTTGGAGTCTGCTTTATTCACTAAATTTGGAGGTATGACAAAAATCAAACTGAAGAATGTAGAGTAGTAGTTGAAAAGAAATCACCATAAATGAAAATAGTCAGTCAATTTGAGACTACACATTTTACTGTAGCTTTCCTAAGTATGTCTTTCTACTAAAGCAAATTAAGCCTTCAGTCCATTGCTCTTTTACTCTTAAGTGCAATTAAAAACATAGCAGCACTTTCAAGCTCACCTGATAGATATTGATGGCCATGTCCGACAGCACCTGCCGATACTCGGACAGGTCAAAGTTTCGCAGGCACTGGTCGTTCTGCTTTTGCGTGTTTTCCGTCTGGAACGTCTTGTCGCCACTGTACTGCTTCAGGTTGTGCAGCAGCCGCAGCGTGTTCGACAGCCAGAGGACGGTGGTGTCGAGGTCGCCCTGCCTCTTGCGCAGAACGCGCTTCACCGTGTTGATTGTGAGGGTGAGTAACGAGCGGACCTTGTTGTCGTCGTTCGTGACGTCGGTGTGGCGAATGCACATGAACAGGATGTACGCCGGCAGGCCGGGGAGCAGATTGACGGCTAGACGCGGTTTCAGGTCTGCAATGAGTCAGGAGCGATTAGAGCAATGTGTGGGGCAACAAGACATTATTCGGTCTAGGAACTATGGGTTTGTTACCTGTATTTACCCCAATATTTTGTTACCTGTCGCTTAGCCTGTTAGACACACACCTGTTACCTAGCACCTGTCACCTATACCTAGCGGTATAGTGCTGAACAAAAAGGTCAGTACGGAATTGCTGACTGCATTTTTACTTTCTAGTACTGAAATCTCCTTGTACGGGTACAAAAAAAAAAACTAATTTCATTGGTTAAATTTAATTGGTTAAATTTTTAAATTAGTCAAAAGACTTTGGGGCAAGGGGATCCGAGGGGCATTCTGCATAATTATAATCTGAGAAAAAATCAATTTGCTCGAAATTTTAGTGAGAAACCTGGAACTTTCATTCCCTACACTACATTAACGTTGTATAAAGTACAGTGATCGGAAATGACCTCGACGACTTACCGTGAATCAGATGCCTGATGATGAGCTGCTCATCTTCCTTGCGGTATTCGAACATCCCCTGGTACTCGCGGTCCTTCTTGCGAACTACGGCCAGGTCGCTGCGCTGGTTCGGGCTCAGGATTGATGGGTCGCTGCTCTGAGTGTCCGTGGAGGTGTTGGTCACTGCGCAGAAGACAAACATTAGGATTGACAACCTCGAAATGCTGCTTGGCACACACCGAGTCAACACTTTTCTTACCAGTGTCAAGGTATCAAGTACATATTTTTGATAAAAGAATAAAAGTTCAATAATTAATTTTAAATTTGTAGAACTGGAAACTATTAGTTTGAACATTTTTGTCAAAAAGTCTGGTTAAGCAGGATGAAGAATATTAGCCACATCACATAGCAGTCAAGTGAATATGTTCTTTTGTCAAACCAGCTCTAAAGTTGGCATTTATAAAATTACAGCGCTGAATTTCAAATTCAGAAAATTTACAGCTGTTAAGAATTAATGATTCCTCCACATCAAATTCATTTTCACCGTTTTCACAAATTTTTTTTCTTCGATAGTATACCGAATGACTCGACATTTTTAAAGGATTCTCGTTGAAAGGCAGAATAACATGCACTGGACACTTACAGCCGTTGTCTTTGAGAGTCTTGTTTAGTAGTCGTATCTGCTTCTTGAGTTTCCTGCAGAGCTCAGATAGATTGTCGTACTTCTCTTGAAGATCCTGTGGAAAGACAAGACCAAGTCAGCAAATCATAGGTAGTCGAATGAACGGACTCTTGGAAACCCAACCCTTGAAAACTCAGGACATAAGTTATCCACAACTTGTCATTGAAAGCTGCAAATTAATCCAAATTGAAGATAGTTTCATAGTTGATGAAGCAAATGGCATTGATGTTCAAAAAGATTTAAGGAACTTCCATTAAAGATCATTACGAGGAATGAACTTAAAAAAAATTGCAATCCTAAGAACTAATGTTGATCTAATGTAAATAGAGTGGATTATAAAAGATCAGCAAATGAATTTGCACAAAACGTTTAAGATTTTTCACTTTCGACAGGTTTTTGTTTTTGAAAGGAATCAATACTTAAAAAGCTGCAAAGAATTTGCTGCCTTTCAAGAAAAAAAAAACAGCCTTCAACCAAGTTTAAAAAGAAGTTAGTCTTTCCTTTCTCCTAAACTAATGTTCGGGCTAGGAAGAAACAGTCACGAGTCCCAGGAATATCTTACGAGGTTATCCGAGGTAAGCCGGGTGACCTCGTGCTGCATGTACGCCTCTGCCTGCGATGCCGGAGTCTTGGTGAGGTTGCCGGACAGCAGCCGCTGCTGTCGCTCGTTGTCAGCCTTCACCCGGTCAAGCTCTGCCCGGAACTCGCCAAGCTCCGTCTTAAAGCGCCCGGTTTCCGCTTGTAGCTCGTCCTCCAGTTGCCTGCCACAGGACACGGTTCGATTTCGTGAAGGGAACACAGCATATAAAGCCACGCAAAGATGGTTCGAAGAAGATGAGAAATTCACCGACAACTTCAGGATTATCTGTCGGCGCAAAAGCCTAAGAAACGTCGACCCAAGCCCTTTTAGGACCAAAAGTCAATCAAACAGTGCAAAACCACCTACTTCATTACTATCAGATCACAACACTGAATCACTTTGCCATTCCAGATAAATAAATGGGCATCAATGGTTTCGCCTTTCGTGCAGCCTTTCGACAACTCACCGATTGATGGCTTTCTGCGCCTCGAACGCCATGACTAGTTCACCGTCCTCGTTGATCATGTCGATCTTGCTGCCGTAGTTGTTGCTGGCAACGTTCTTCAGCCCCTGCGTCTGGTTGGCCAGCACGCTGTGCAGCTGGATGCATTCCTCGCGGCGCCGCTCAAGCTCCTCTTGCAGCGCCTCGAATTGCGCTGCATACAAAAATACGAGACACGGTCAGCAAATGCTGTCTAGCTTGCCTTCTTGCCCCGATTTGCAGCCCTGGGTCAAGCATGAACTCGAAGAACTACATTTTTCTTTTTGACATCTATTTTATTTTATTGGTTATGGTCAAAATGTTACCAACAAAGAGTTACAGTCAATTTAGCCAAGAGAGGCTTGCAAGCTATGCACCAAAGAGTTAAGATGTGTTTCTTTGATGAGAAAATTAAAACAGTTTGTTTTAAAAAATCAAGCTGCTCAGAATGTCACCTAGTTAATCAATTGTTGTAATACTACTTCAATATCGCATGCTAGAGGCAAATTCCCGGGCAAAAAACTTGTTTCAACTCACAAAGAAGAAGCGTGCCTCCTGAATCGCCCTTGGTGATGGCCAAACGCAGGCCCTCGAGGTCGATTTTCAGCTGCGAGTTCTCAATCTCCAGCTCTTGCAACTGTAACAAAAAAGTCCTCCAGCTGTCACGAATACATCTTCCAATCTCTCTTTTGCTCTGAAACTGCAAAAGTTCACTTGGCACTTATGTAAATTAAAAAAATTATGCACTCTTGCCCTATTGTCTCGGCCGATATGGAAATATATTTACAGCAGGAGCTGCCATTTCTTCATCTTCTTCCCGGATGTGAGACAAGCTTCGAAGAATGTATACATGCTTCGGTCTACGACTGCCCATAATCGGCTCACAGTGATTAAAATGATAGATTGCCACCAGTGATAATCTTATCTCTTATCTCCAGAGATTTGGAATACATGAAAAACATTACTTTCCTTATTAGAAGTAATTACTCACAAAGATTGAGATTAGCTAATAAGGCCATTCGGAATAGAATGGAGATGTTGAATGTTCATAGAATGAGGTGTGACCTCTTTCTAATATCTTGTCATTTTTTAGAAAAATTATTCATCTGTTTTCTTCATGTAGATAATGTATATTTTCTTCTTTGATAAATCGGAATTTTTATTTCTACCTTCCTAAAATCTCTTTTTAGTGGTCTGTTTTTCTATAAATATATATTTTTTTTGTAACTCTGAATTGAAAGCAGAATCTTTAATTTTTGAAAATAGGAACCGGAATCAGTATGAGAATCAAAATCTTAAGTCCAAAAATGTTTACCCATGTCTTCAATATCGTAATATCGGTCAGTAAACCCATTGTCACTGTAAAATAACTCCGTTGCTCTTTAAAAGAGAAGTTCCACTCACCCGGAACCCATCCTCGGCCTTGGTTGCATAGTCTGTTGGACTATCCTTCTCGAGCCTGTCGACCGTGGTCTGCAGACGGTCTCGCTGCCGCTCCAGTTCCGCCAACTTGTGCTGCAGCTTGAGCACTAGTCCCACATCCGGCTGGCCGGCCTCGGGGCTCGAACGCTCCGTCTTCCAGTCGATGTTGTCTAGCGGTTGTCGGGAGGTCGCAGACGAACCGCTTCGCACAGAACCATAGCCAAAGTCCTGCGTGGGCAGAAAGAGGTTTTAGTTGTGACTGTGCCAAGTTTCTTTTGTTATTTTATTGATTTATTACCTTTGTATTATTTTTTCAGTTTACTTTTTATTAATTCTATTGATTGTCCTGCAATCGTTACAATTTATTCTTGAACGATCACACTATGAGTTTTAAGATATGGTCATATGCATAATAATAAAATTGGCATACTACTAACTAACTATTAATTACAAAATACAGCTCTGGCTGTTCGCACATGTATAGTTTGTCCTCTTGAAACATTCATTGATAATATAGAATGCATAATTCAGTATATAGTCTTCAATTTTGCTTTTAAACAAATTCCCTTTTAAAAAGAATGTTTTGAGATAATTTGGGACCTACAGTCATATGAGAGGACAGAGTTTATTGTTCCAACAGTTAGCATTGACCACTGCATAACGGACAAGGATCATTAGATCTGAAGCTGCTCTATTCCCACTTGGATCAAGCAAAATGTTTGGCAAGTTAATGTAGTACCAAAGCATTTGAATAATTATTGCTCAATATAATTATTTAAAATTCATATGCTGGTTGAAGTCAAAAAGTAGACAATTCATCAATCTACTTTCATAGAGAAAAAGGCAAGAAGCAGATAT
Organism: Protonemura montana; assembly: GCA_947568835.1. Classification (NCBI taxonomy): domain Eukaryota; kingdom Metazoa; phylum Arthropoda; class Insecta; order Plecoptera; family Nemouridae; genus Protonemura; species Protonemura montana. The sequence continues at coordinate 9,484,115 of OX387608.1, forward strand.
GTGTTACCCATCTTTCCCCAAAATATAAATATTTTTTTAAAAACAAAGGTGTTCCCTTTTTGCGATTTTACAAGAACGGATATTTTTCACCATAAAAACAAAATTTCTTGCGCCTTCACGTTTTATTTGTTTCTAAAAGGCAAGGAGACATTTCCTAAGCTCAATTACGGCTGCCGAAGCATGACTTACGTCGTCGGGGTACTCGGAGGTGGCCGAAACAGTGCTCGTGTCCGAAGGTGTGCGGCGGTGCTTGCTACCCGTGCCTCCGGTGGCGTCGCGCTGTAGCCGGGTTAGCTCACGCTCCAGACCATCGTAGCGGTGCTCCAGCAAGTTGTACTCCGTCAGCAGCTTCTGATATGCGTCGCGGTCCTGGAAAAGTACCACCGTCGTTAGCCATTCGGACGGTTCGTGTTTTAAATTTTACTGTTTTTGTAGATGCTAATTAAGTTCTTTTTCAGTTTTTTTTTTTTTTATCTTCTCAGAAGTATAATTCTATATACACAAAATTAAGAAACACACATCTACGAAAAGAAACAGATTTAACCAGAGGAAGAATTTCGGTCATTTAATGCAGGCATTTTCTTTAGTCAATAAAAACTTTCAGTTTCTTCAAAGACGAGCATTGAGCAAAAGTGACAGGCTGGTCTTACTTCCCCCTAAAAGATTTCAGTTTTATCTGGTAAGGTGCTACCCTAAAATTTGAGTGCTTATGGTATGTCTCAAGTTAAGTTGATTGACTGATCATGGTCACCAACTTGGTCGCGGTGACTTTACTTGGCACAAATTCTCATAGGAAATCAACGATTTTTGGCATAATCATGGCTCCACTACAATCATCTACCAGGCAAGTCAGCAAGACCAAGTCTCCGAGACAGCTTTATCAGAGATTCACGCTGCTTAATTTTGGTGTGAAAAGCGTGATGTTGCTCGATTGATTCGTGAAGCTTAACGATGCACCGTTTTGACAACAAGCACTGCGGCACTGGTCTAATGGCGTTGGTGAATGAGTGGATGATGATGAGGATGATAATGAACCTAAGCATGATTTTGTGTTTGGATCACTGCGACTTAAATGGCCTTTAACTGTCACTTTTCATTTCATACAGCGCTTCGGAAATATTTACACTCAAAGTATGCAAGACCACACAGAATTGTTCATTCAAACAGGGCCTTAGAGCCATTTCAAAGACAGAATCCACGCACCTGATCGTGTTCCTCGATGAGAAGTTCCTTTTCTTTCTTGACTCGTAAAAGCAACACCTGTTCGGCACCTAGTTCGTTCTCGCGGATCTGGGCGTTGAGCGCGTCGAGCTGCGCCTTGGCAGCGACGTTCTCCGCTGTCAGTGCCGCCGTGAGCGCGGCTTGCTCCCGCTCCTTGGCATCCTTCTCTGTCACAAGGTCCACCTAGGTAGAAAAAAAGGAGTTTAAGTTTGTTGAAGAGTTAGAAAACTATACAACAGTTATTGAAAGAAAATCAATGCTTGAAGTTGCAACCAATAAATTGAAAATTTGACTTTTTTTTGTAGTGCACCTTGTTTTGGTTGCAGCTGCATTTATGGTCTTGAGTAATATTTGGAATAAATACACTCGATTGCTCTATTAGCAATCCTAGCTCTCTAAGCTCTTGCAATTTTAGCAGTACCCAACTAATTATTACACTGAATTTATCAGACAAGCATCGTGGGTCTGCATCTGAACAGATTATTAACTTCGCAATTAAGAACATAGGTCTTTAAGTCGCCAAGATTTAAGCTTGTCTTTTGCCGAACAATCTGTTCAACTTATCCTGTACCTTCTCAGCTGTCTCTCGGGTCAGCGCCTCTTTGAGCGACGTTACATCAGCGTCGCGCTCAGAAAGCAGTGCCGTCATGCGGCGCAACTCGGCCTCTAGCGATTTCATTGGCGCCAGCTTGGCGCGCAGATCAACCACCTCTACCTGGACCGGCTTCAGCGACGTGTTCTCTTTCGACTGGTCATGGAGAGAGGCAACAGTCATGAGGCAGTTTGTAATTTCCAAAAGATGACGAGAATTTGATTAATTTTTTTATACAGCGATCAAAATGATAGCAGATTTGTTTGGAAATAACTGATCCTTACATTTAACTTACTCTAGCATTTACTCTGATAAGTATAATTGAATATAGGATTTTTAATTTATCCATGAAATGCATCTTCTATCTACCAGTATGTATCCAAAGAAATGAATCCACAGGTGTGGAGAGTCACCAAACAAAAATATAATATTGTGATTATTTATCCTATCAAGCAAATAATTGCCATTTTGTGCACTTTCGAATATCATTCCTTTTTAGAGCCAAGGTGGTTAAAAATATAAACTTTGCTTTGTCACACTCTCATTTTCAAGCCTCGTCATTTAGCACTCTTTCTAGTGCTAAAAGTGGCAGTCCACCTACGACGGCTTGGTATACAAAATGATAGAGTTTTAATCACAATCCATGCTTAAAGCACCACCAGGACATTGCAAAGATTGTGGCTCACCAGCTCTTCGATCTTGTATTGCAGCGACATGATCTTGTTCTCGAGCCCCTTGTTGAGCTTCTTGACGTGCTCTACAGAGCGTGCCTCCGTGCGCAGGCGCTTGAACTGCCTGCGAGCCGACCAGCGCCGGATGGCCGACTGTGCGATTATGATGCAGCGTAGGGAGCGTTTGTACTCGAGGCGGGCCAGCCAGCCGCGCACGTAGCGCTGGATCACGATCGCCTGCACAGAGAGGGGGTTAGCGTGTGGAGATGGTTACAATGGTCCACAGTTACATCCATCTTCCTTTAACATCTGACGATAAGAAAAAAACACTCTGTTGTTCGAATTTTACAGCTATTCAAAGCGTTTTCCTAAGACCATATATCAAATGGACGAAGCCCATACATTTTTAGTCAAGTACAGTTTGGTTCAGCTAGAGAGGTGACTCGAGTTTTGAATGCATCGGAATACTTTGGAAATTTATCATCACTTAACTTTCACACTGTCTAAATGGGAAACTTTGGTATTTGCAGGATGAAAGCTACCTATCAAAACGGCTGGCAATTTCACAGATCTCTAGCCATCTTAACTTGTGGTAGTGGCACAGGCTGTTGAATACCACTGATGACTTTAAAATTATGAACACTATAACCCTATGAAAAATTTGAACCAAATCAAGGAATCGCACCCAGGATCGTTTCAGGGGTGTTGCACTAACCATCCATGCTACTTGGACATGACCTTTTTGAGACCATTTAAGTGTATTTAATAAGAATGACAGATCATCAAAGAGTAAAACCATGTCACTCTGATTCCATCGACGCTATAGTGTATCAACATTCGTTCAAACTCAGGTAACTTTAATTTGACTTATAATTTAAAAAAAAACGGTGGGCCATGATGGGTGCCATGTGGAACATACCTTTGCATTGTACTTCATGTGCATGAACCGCTTCCTGGCAAGGTAGCCTCTGCAACGCGCCTGCAGTCCGATGGTGGTTAGCCGCGAGCGTCGGTAAGCTGTTCGCGCTAGCCAGCCGCGCACGTGCCGCTGCATGGTTGTAGCAGCGCGGTCGCGTCGGATGTGGTACACGCGGCTATCGGCGGAGAAAAGTGGCTATTAGACTTACGGGGAAAAATGACCGGATTTTTCTTGCCAGTTTTTAATTTAAATATTTTACAGTTAATTATTCTTGTGTAATATATTAATTGGAATGCCCTTGACTCTACACTCAACGGTTCCATATAACACGCAATCAACAATATAACCCATGTTAGAGACTTGTCTACTGTCTATCCCGTAAGAGAAGAAACCATTGCAAAACACCCTAGGGCCATTTCTTACAGAGGGCTTTGATAGGGTGACTTCTCTCTCAGGTTAGGCTGTATGGATAAAAGTTAAAAGGCAGAATTTATTTGTTTGACGACCTGGCTTCTCTGATAGTTACGGAGATTGCATGCCAACAGCAACTTAGACGCTAAAAGATAAGATGATTCCAGGAAGAAATTCATGACAGATTCACGAGAAATGAAACCAAAACATTTTTACCTGTGCTAACATGAAAAAGCAGATTGTAGAAGCTCTGTCAGGCGATCTTATCATCTCCATGGATACCAAACATTGAATCTACCATTGACTCTTGTATGCTTGAGAGTATTTTAAATCTTAAAATTTAACAACGAACAAGGCTATCTTAGAAAAACATATGTGTTTACTCACCGCCTTGCGACGAACCCGCGGGCATACCGCTGTATGCACCGCGTAGCGGTCACTGTTCGCCGGTACTTTTTGCAGCACACGAACATGCGCACTTGCTTCTGTATTATTATGCAGCAAGCACGCAAGCGCTCAGCGCGTAGCTTCTCGAGGTACGCCACCTGCCCGGCGCGGAAGAATATTTTCGTTTTACCAAACTGGTACTTGTCCTCGGCCTTGATGATCTTCGACAGGATGCGCTGGCACGTGTCTTTCATGTTGCTGCGCATTATGTCCTTCGAGTGGCACAGCACGCGGTAGCGGTGAAAGAATTCTGAGTACGTCCATCTGGAGAGAGTGGCAATGTGAGTGGTCCAAATGACAACAGCAATTTCAGTACGAGAAAGGATAGGTTTTGGAGCAAATTTCTCAAGCAAGTTTTGCTTCAAATTTGGAAGAAAATTTTGTTGCAGAAAATGTCCAAGCAATGAAATTTTGAAATGGAAACAAAAAAATGAATATAAGTATGCTCTAATGAACAAAATCAGCACAAACTGGCGCCCTTGCTACTACATAGCGAAGCTATTCTGCTGTGAATGTCACGACAAGGATTGAAAGTATCAAAACTCATGGTTCAAAATCCTATTATTAAATAATTGGTCAGCATTAGTCCAATCCAATGTTACAGCTTCTTCACCTGAGGCTAAGGACCTTACTATCAGCAACAAATATATAATACGGTAATACCTATATTGTAGTGGCACCAAGTAACTAGCTAAAAGCACGTTGTGGAAGAATTAAAATATTTTAAAATTTATTTGACATAATGCTGGTGACGTTCTATGCACGGTGATGCTTAATCTTTGGCATGCTACAGTCCATCTCTCTCTCATTCTTCCCTAAAACAATTATCCAGATTCTGGCACCCTATTCACATAATATATTTGATTGATACAACTACAAGTATCATTTCAAATGGAGGTCATTACTGCCCAAACCTTGCCCGGGTTCTCGTCAAAGAACATGCACTATAAACGCCAATTTCCATCTAATTGAGAGGTCACGTACCTTGACGGAAACCCGGCAGCTGATATCCTGATGGTCTCTAGTACGCCGCAAGCGCGCAGCTGCTGCACCGCACGCATGGGGTTGTACTCGAAGGCCACCTTGTCGTCGTTGGGCTTGATACAGCGCACGTAATGCGGCGTGGTCGCGTTCAGCGTGCCCATCAGAGCGTTCAGCGAATCTCCGAACTGCGAACCGACCGTCTTCTTGTTCTGCTTCGCCGAGCCGGCAGAGGATGGCGTACGAGATGGAGTCACCTTTACCTGAGTAACACACATCAAACAATATCCACATCAATAAATGCACAAATCAATTGGCAGTTTTAAGTCTTGCCATTTGGCATTTGTCAAATGACCTTCGACAAATCTCATAGACAAACTTCTCGGGTATATGAAGCAAACGACTAAGGTGCTCGTCCATTTCAGGATTAGAACCACCTGCAAAAATTGCAGCCAACCAGCCTTCTAGCAACATTCACCAATAAGAGATAATAGGCTAGAAAAAGGCTGTGGTCAGCAATTTTTACTGTGTGTTCTCCTACCATGAAAGTACTGTTGTTAGATAAAGTAGGGAAATATTTGGATTAACCGTATGGATTTAGTAAATAACCTTCATATAACATCAATCAACTTATTTCGTAGTTGGTTTGTGCTTACCTTGACAGAGGTACGCTCCTTTGGCACTGGCACCTTCAATTTGGATGCTTCGTCGGAGAACAGACGTTGGATCAACTTGTTCTGCAACACGCAAGGGTAAAAATGACAGAATTTAAAATTACTTACTGTAACTGTAAACTGCAATAGCATGGATTGGGCAATAAGAGGAATAATAAGTGAAATAAGTGAACTAACAGATTCCATCGTGCACAACTCTTTCCAGAGATAAAATAAAAAAGAAGCAAAATTTAAAATGCAGTGCAGTAAAGATATATTTCAGCTTGCAGTAGCCAAAGTCTAGAAGTAATCCAGATTTTAATAAGACTAAATTTGTTAAAGATCTTAAATTGGGTCGATTGCTTAAAGTTATTAAATGGCATAGCCCAATTGAAACCAATTGATTTTTTTTAAATTAATTTTATACAAGCACTCTCTTAATTCTTTTTAAACTCTAGGAAAAGCTGAATAGAGGGTACAGGTATCTTACTTTTCCGCTGCGAATCACGTTGATTTGGTCCTCGAGCACCGTGTCCCTGTTCTTCTCCAGGAAGCCGTTGCTCTGATACGTGACGTTGTCGGCAAAGTGGTGAATCACGAATGCGGTGTTGCCAAACCGCGGTCGCGCAAAGTGCTTGAACGTGCTGCACTTGGCATAAAGCTTCTCCGTCCAAGAGGCGTCCGAACCCTTCGGCATCTGTCGGTGGCAAGGGAAGAATGTTTGTCAGCGTTAAGTAAGTAAGTTACGCTTGAGGGCATTATTCTGTAGAGCAAAATTGAGAAGTTATGTCAGGTGGTTTCAGCATTGCTATGGCTAGAGAAATATGGTTGATAGTATTTTTTGTTTTCGAGACTAGCAACAAATAAGGGTTTTTTAGAAAAATGTCAGTATAAAACTAACAAGGCATCTTACTTAATCACATCGTAAGTAAAGGCTTAAGAAATTCATAATTTTTTGAAGTCTATTTTAAATCAAATTGACAAAAGTTTGAAAACTGGAGAAAAAAGTTCAAATTTTGAAGATCAGGGTTCGATTCATCGATTGGGTACACATTTTTAAGAGGTTGTTAGCTCTCAAGATATTTATAGCACTCACCCGACACTCCTCATCAAGCAAATCCAGTATCCCAAGCTTTGTTTCGATCAGATCAATGCAAGGCTGGTTGTCGTAGAAATCGATCAGCTTCCACTCGATCTCCTCCTTGAGGTACTCCTCCTGCTCGAGCTTGAACACGTGCTGGTTGAACTGCTGCTGCAGCTTCTCGTTGGCATAGTTGATACAGAACTGCTCGAAGCTGTTGGTCTCGAACGTCTCAAAGCCGTAGATGTCGAGCACGCCGATGAAGCTGTGAGCTTTCGTGCCAGACTCGAGCGCTTGGTTCACGACGGAGACGATCCAGTTAAACAGCTCGGCGTAGATGTGTTTCGAGAGGGCATCACGAGCGCCCATGGCCTGCGAAAAGGAGCAAGGGAATAAAGCGTTTGAAAACTACTAAGTTTAAAATGAAATCACATATTTAATGGGTCTTGCAAGACTTATTGTCCAGGATTTTTTGATTTTTTTTTTTAAATTTTTACTAGCTGCACACTAAAAAAATGATAAAACTCAAAATACTGTTTCTTGGGGTCTGGTATCAATTTTCAAATGACTTGAAATATTTTCTATTCTTTTTATACTGAATTAGACCGACAATAGCCCGAACTTGAATATAAAGCAACCTTGAATAGAACACCACCTCGAGTAATTAAAGCATAAAAATATTTTAGGGAAAAAAATTGCGTACGATTCAGACTAATTCAGTATCTGACCCATGCAGTACCGTACATTGGGGTGAGGACAATGGTATGCTCCCATTTTTAAAATACTGGTATAATCGACTAACTAAACCACTCGTAGGAGAATTAAATTCATTCTCCTACTTTGTTTAGGAAACACTTCAGAAACCTTGAAGTGGATATGCGCCACATACCCAGCATAGCCTGATCCCATGAAAAAGAGTTTAAGGAGATAAGTAAAACCAGAAAAGGAAAAAAATTTACCTACAACAATAAGCAACTATAAATTTGAGAATCCAAATGCTTGTAGATTTATCTCAATTCTCTACTAGGCAATATCAATAAGCAAGAAATTTCACTCTCCAGTAGCCAATAGTAGTAGCATAGAATGACTAACCTCCTGCGTATTCATGGGCTTGAAGAAGACCTCTCGCATGCTAGTGATCTTCCGTTGACACAGCCACTCTCTCATCGCCTCGGAGTCCAGTTCCAGCAGCTCGGCAAACGCTGCTAGGTGCTTGTCCTTGGCCTGATCAAAGCAAAGCAAAGTGAGCTCACAATACAACTCGAATTCAAGACCCTGAGCAAAGGACAACATCTTATTTTTTTTTATTTTTGCTTAGTTTTGGGCTTTTTTTTTTGCTCTGTGAAAAAGATATTTCATAAAACTTCTAGCCTATTGTTGCCTATTTCTACACATTGTTGTAATGTACGTATAGACTGAATAAATTTAAAAAAAAAATCTAGTATGCATATTGCATATATGCAATATGCATACTAGATATATTACATAAAACTACAGTACAACAAAAAATACATAACAATATTTCATTTTTCATATTGTTCCTGTGTCCACTTCAAAGGTAAATTTACCTTTACCAGTATGGATAGCATGGGCAGGTGTTGTTTATCTCACAGATTCTACCAGTGCATTCTCTGACCTGTGCCCTACATACATACTAGCTGTGATACTAGCGTGAAAAGCAGAAACTTCATATCTCTCATAATTTAAGTGTGTAACCCACGCTAAAAATTAAATTATATCAAAAAACAACGTACAGTTGAACATGGTAATAGAAATTATTGGCTAAAAAAAATCACTCCCTACCATTTTTGATAGTCAAAAACAAATAAATAAACCAACGAACAGTGACTCACGGGAATTGCGCTGCCCTCTCCCTCCTCGCCGCCCTCCCCGGCGGCCTCCTCCACAGCAACGTTGCCAAGATGAAGTAAGGCAGCCCAAACGCGGCACATGTCGCTGCGTTCGGCATCGGTGAAGCCGAGCAGGGTCAGGGCCGAAGACGTCTCGGTGAACGTGGCGGCGTCGTCGACGCCATCGATGTCCGGGCTGCCGCCCTGCTCTAGGTACCGAAACGAATCTTGGTGCGCTGCAAAATTCAGGTTAGGTTAGCAAGGCATGGTGTTTGTAGCAACAGTATTTTAACTTTTTTTTTCGTATTTCAGTTAGTCCTTAGCGGCCTGCTATGGCTCATCCCAAAATCTCGGGAGCGTTGATTTTTTAACTTTTCAAGCGGAAATAAAGAGGGTCTTTGTGTGTTACAAATGCCCAGGTCTCTTCAAGGGCCAAAAGGAATTCTTGAATATAAAAGCAGAGCTCCAAATAGCCTACGTACTGGTTAACGATCTTCAGTATGTGGATGACATTGCATATTTTATATTTGTTGGAATAATTTACTAAGTGACTATTCTCTACATAGCTAAAAGAGGTATATGCAAGAGTACAACAGTATATACAGTACAATGGTATACAGTAGGTACAACAGTAGATATGACAGAGGTATCCCTTGATGCCATTCCCAGCAAAACAGAATACTAATCAAACAACACGTAAGCCAAAGACTACTTTACCTAGATGCAAGTGCGGCATCTGGTCACGCGACGCACAAAGCTGATAGAATATGTGGTAGTTGCGTTCGCCGGGCGCCTGGAAGACGACACGTGACTTCTCGAGCAGGTACGTGCGCATCGACGCGCCCTGGATGTGGTAGTTCTTGTTGAAGTGGATCTCAATGAACTTGCCGAAGCGGGAGCTGTTGTCGTTGCGGGTCGTCTTCGCGTTGCCAATGGCCTCCATGATCGGGCTTGAAGCGAGCACCTTCTTCTCCACCTGCAAGACACAAGATATGGGTTTAAATAATGCCGCGATAGCTGATTGGGTTTCAGTTAACCAATTCCACTAGTAATCTTTACGTAATATTTTCCGTGAATTTCAAAACTATACAGGATTTAAGAAATTCTAATCTTTATTTAACTTTCAAGAACTAATTCGAAGTTACATAGTGGTCACTTTAGATATGATTGAACCTGGCATGCATTCTAAGCTGAAGTGTTTGGCTTTCTTCTATAAAAATGTAATGGACAAGATTTTAATGCCTATCCACCAACCAATATAGCAGACTACAGGTTTTTCTTTAGCTTGTGGTTACCAAGTACTCCCACATTCATTGCATATGTATATCGAGATGAGTTTACAGTTAAGACGGAGCCAACAGTACATTTTCCATGTTCATGTATTTTATTTTTTAAAGTTCTAACTTCAAAAAATATTGAACCAATGTTTATTTCCATGCCATATTGTGTAATCAAGCTGTAAATACCTAGTTCTATCACAAGATTTGACTGTACGGTGAAATATCAATTTTTTTTTTTTTTTTTTTTGGCAACAAACAACAAATTCAATTATTCATCAATCCCAAGTCCAAACCACCGCCACACCCACCTGCGTCTCCGTCGCTGACCCACCGACAGTGGCAAAGTATCGCATGGCGTACTTCGCTGACACCGTCTTGCCGGCGCCAGACTCGCCCGAAACGATGATAGACTGGTCGCGCGACTCTCTCTCCAGCTCTGTGTACGCCTCCTCTGCAACGGCGAAGATGTGCGGCTCGAGGTCGCCCATCGCCTGGCCGCGGTACGCCCATACCGTGTCAGGCCCGTAGATATCGAGCTCGCTGTACGGGTTGATGGCCACGAGCACGATGCCTGAAACGCTTGCCCGTCAGTGCTCATGGTAATAGAAAGCATATGGGCTGGAAGTCGCCCTTGTGATAAACCAGACAAACCAGCAGGTTTGTTTTTCATTTGATGAACACTAAAACCCTCTCAAAAATGTTAACCCAATCTAGGAATTAAATCCAAGTCACTACCTTTCATATACAATAAAAATTCTCTAAAAAAAAGTTGTGTCCAATTAGCAAAGATGGTAAGATGGTCTAGAAGATAGTACGCGCAAAAGGTGGAGATCTTGGTGGCTCTAAACGCATACTTTTTAATGTTGTAAGAAAGAGTCTTTTAAGAATGGACAGCACAAGTGAAAGTCTTAAAAATTAACCATAATCAAAACAAAGCAGTCAACTCTGCACGCCTGTGATGTATGTTCTAAAAGGTTTTGCTCGGCCGTTCGAAACAAACAGCTGACATGTTCTTACCGCAGTAGGTGTAGATTGTGAGCTGCCGGCAGAAGCGGACTTGCAGGTTGTAAAGCACGGCGGGCTCGTGAAGGTAGGACAGTGACGTGAGGTCATTCTCTCCAATAAGTATGTCGGGGTTTCGCAGCGGAGGTAGAGATTCATCGGATGGCACTGTGATTGTATGCACCTTGCCATCCTCTGTTCGTACCTGCGGAAAGATGTTTAATTATCGTTGTGTTTTCATGTCTTAAATGGTATTGTTTGGTGAGATACACCGTTAGTTTGAGAGGCTATTTGCTATCACTCCAATAGCTCAGTTAATTTTGTAATGGACTTTCAAAGATAAAGTCTAGGCTAAAAATCAACTTGGGTGAGTGTTTCAACAGAAACCTAATCTTTACAAAGTTTTAAGGTAATGGTAGCAGTGGTTGGGAACAACCATTTGGGAATTCAAGTTTCCAAAATACAAGTTTTTTACATAATGAATAACGTATGAAAAAATATCACAAGAATCCAGAAGGGGATAGAAAAGTTTAATGAATTGGCATCCTGATGACCTAGCTTTGTCTCAAGGACATTAGGGTTTCTTCTAACCACTTGCTACTATCACAGAAAATACAGTGAAACACTTTCCTATCAGGACCATCCATTCTGTAAGGCTCTACGCCACTAATCCTAACATGTGGTTGCGAGGGAATAGCAATTGCTGTGTTAACAAATCAAACTTAATGGCAATGCTTTGCTTTACCTTCAAGATTTTCGAGGCGAAGTCTTCTGTGACCTCAGCACCCTCCCACACCAGTTCTGGATGCTGAATCCATACCCGAGCTCCCTGGAACGCGACAAACAAACACACGACATCAACAATTGTTGTCAATCGACTACAGACATTGGGTTTCACTCCACAAGTCACAGATTCCATGAGCTTCTAGAGTGGTTATCCTCCACCCGAGTTTTCACAACAGAACGCGACAGAACTCTGGAGCCAATTGCAACGACTTGGAACGCTGCATTGACCATTCCTAACAGCGTAACCCTAAAACGGAATTAAGTTTTCGTTTAGGGCAAAGGTCACAGCGCTGCTTCTTACGCCACGTTGAAACTCACTGCTGTAAACAAATGAAGAACTTCCGACATATATTCCTCAGCGATTCGTCTACAAGCTGGTTGTTTCTTTCCAAAGCGTCTCTGAAGTTTAATTAAATAAGCGTTCATGCTCGGGTTCATGGTCATGCCCCCACAGACCACAACCCTCAAACCGTCCGTTAAAACTAATAATCCTACACAGCAAGAGACTGCCAAACAGCAGTCTCCCTTGCCAACTGTTATGACCGCGAGTGTGTCTGGCCTTTAGTGTAACTAACCAGAAGATTGAAATTAACGAAGGAAATTGTTAATTACTCCATCCAACTGTTAACAGGAGTAATTAATAAGCTAATTGGCGCGTTTGGTGCGATATCTTGCTCGGATAGTCTAACTAAACCATTAGTAAGTAGACTAGATGAGAAGGAGGAAGCGATCAGCACAATGCACGTTTAAAAACGCGCATAAAACACGTTTGAATTTGAATTTCAAGATATTGACAGCCGCGATTTGCATTTCAGCGAGTGAGAGCTTGTCAAAGCTTAAAAAGTGAGTGGTGGCCGATTATAAAAATAAGAATCAAGTAGCTGCTCTATCGAATGAATTAATTTGTGATATTTGCATGAGAGAACAAGGATTTGATTACTCCTCACGACTTTTAAAATAATAACTCGTCAAGACCGCGGCGGCTGAGCGCAACTGTACGTCGTGAGTGCAAACCAGTTTTTGGAGTGAATAATATAGCATTGACTAGTTCGGATAAGATACCGTGTTGCAGTGAATTCGGTCTCTCTATTCGCTGCATGCTATTTGCAAAGCTAATGTTGGAAGTAATGACACGCAATATATCAGCATATTTCCAGATTCCTTGAATGCTCGTGTGCTAGCCACACAGAGTTGCTGTTAGACGCAATGGAAAAAATTGCAGAGCATTTTGCCGCAGTCGTCGGCGAGAGTCAATATCTTGCAGACCAAACTAAATGTGCTAAAGTAACTGCATGTATATAGCTAGAAGCTATTCGACTTCCTACCACCGACCAACTAACCTCGCAGCTTCTTCCCTGACAGCCAATTTCCTAAGGAACATGAAATGGACCACTAGTGAGATAAGTAAAACTCGACCAAAGTTAGTAGTATAACATTCCAATGACTCTTTGGAGTCACTCTAAGGGGTACTTGGGTCGACAAAATGAGTTTGGAGAACTGAACAGTTTAAAACATACTTGTTATTTATATATATTTTTAGAGGGATTCATTAAGTCAAACGGGGTCACAATTACGATTCATGTCACAATGGAGGCTAATAACTGCTGGTAGATAGTTGTCTATCAAATCCCACCCACTACTGACATGACATGCAATCTCTACGTTTACATAACGCGCTGCTACATCCGTGATGAATGCTGCATGCACTCAACAGCAAAATGGAAAACTGCAATCTGAGAGCGAAGAAGATACGGACAATAAAAGGATGCGCCAACCAACTTCTAGAAACGACTGCTCATTGGTCGTGTGGAATGGCAAGGTTAAAACACGTGACCTTCCACAGAGCGGGAGGGGTGTTTACGTAACGCAACAGAGGGCACGGAGCCAGATCTTTGTGAGAGAAAACAGCTGACAATAAAATTTACCGAATAAGGCGTGTTTTGCGCTTGGCGATCGTAAATTAGTAAACGACCTTTGGGAAGGCGATCGAGAACGAGATGCGATCGCACGCTGAGAAGACGAAGATTTCCGCTGGGATTGGACACAGTTTTATCACTTTGCTTTTATTTAGTGCCGTTGGGGGGTGAAATGATCTATTGCCGCGAGCGTATGAATGGCGTATTCGCGGACCCCGATGTAGCGGCGTTTATGCAACGTCACTAAAGATTGATGTTTGGCATGGGGCGAATTTCATGATTTTTCCAATTCGATCGTGAATTGGAAGCTACGTTAATAGTAAACACCAATACGTGAAAAGACGGAATACGCGAGGTACTCTGCAGGGAATTATTGAACAGTAGAATTTTCCATCTCCACAGCGGAAAATGGGTTGGGAGTTCACAGTGCCATTTAGGCTTGATTTCAATTTGGGGTGCGTCAAGTTCACAAATCACTACTTTTTTTTGTCATCGTCTAGTGCTCGTTTTGTGTTGAATTGTGCTGCCCATAAAAAGTTTTACACTCAACCGCTCACCGAGATAATCAATTTCCTAGATGGGAGGCGAACTTGCTCCCAGCTCCAAAATTCTCCTCCAATCATTTACTCGCTTCTAGTTACGTCCCTGCACTGAGTTTATACCTAAGTACAGTCAGAGGGCCAGCATTAATGTCAAACTTTCTGCTGAGCCTGCAACATGTGGTTAAGGTAGGTGCCACCCGATGATGCTTGCTAACGTTCTTTTAACAAACTTTTAAATTTATATAATAACGTCTCAAATTATCGACACATACACATTTGCAGTGGATAACGACTAACTAGTAATAGACAATTGTGAGGTACATCAACATTTTACTAACAGCATTTTAATTAGATTAAAAATGACAGACAACTGCCCAATTTATGCAGGCTCATTATTATATAACAAACTGCCAGTGGACTTAAAAAATCTAAAAAGCTACACATTTAAAGATAGTCTAAAACTGTCTCTGCTGACCAAATGCTACTACAAAGTGAAAGAATTCCTATGTGACAAAGAAAATAACTAGTACCATAAGAACTGACGTGCCAATATCATGTACTGTGATCAATTAAGTCTGAATAAATATATTATTATTATTATCAACCGTTAAGGTTAGCATTGCCACTGATAAAGATGAATTGAGCGCAAACCAGTCTTACACGCGACTTGTCTCCGAGAAATAATGAAATGAAATGGGTTAACACTCCTAACGACGGTGACTCCACCAAGAAGCTTCCTCAACTTTTGTCTGTAAAGCAGTCATTTAGCTGTCAAATTTCGCGAAGGCAGTCGAACATCTATAAACATGAACGGTTCCAGCAAGCAAAGTATCCCCCAAAGCAACACTCGAACCAATTGCCAGAGAAAACAACACCAACCCACTCACAACAGTGTAGAGAGTCCTAAACTCAGTAGCAAGCTGCCATTGCTGAAACCTCCTGATGTGCTCCCCTGCGAGATCGCGCTCCTTCTTCGAGTGATCCACACCGCCGCGTTTGCTAGGAGGTACATAGTCCCTATGCAGCACCCTGATCATGGTCGCAAGACGCCCCCGACACGGGTGCAAGGTATATCCCTCGCCGTTATCCTTTGTTTTGCTGACAGTTTGTTGACGCCACAAGGAAAGTTGCAGGCGAGTGTAATCCGATATTGCAGTGGGTTGTATGCAGTAATAATGTCATTATCCTCGACATGTGCACATGTGCAATGGACGGGTGTGTGTTCGGTTTTATCAGTGTCCTCGGTGTGTGGTAGTTGAGTGCACTTGCAGTTTCTAGTTGCACTCCGTGTGTTTGTGTCGATGTTTTGATATGGCGTCGGCTAGGTTATAATAAAGCTGTCAATTTATATGAGCGTTGATACGCGTTGGATGCGTTTTTCGCTGGCGGATTAAAGCGATTTCGAAATATGCATATAACTGGATTTAAATGTGTTTAAACGCGGTTTTTTGGTTTTTAATACCCTCAAAAAGCAATGAGGGCGACAGAAGAAACGTAATCCACTAAGACTGTTTCTTGGGACAATGTTTAAATATCACTACTGTGAAATGGTTGATCGACACAATAGATGGCATAAAACTGCATGTTTCCGACACATTATTATTGCAACAGCATTAAGAAGGCAAAAATCGTAGCTGAAATGCAACACTGAACGAACACATTGTCACAAATCGACTTTAAACGTTTCGAAAGACACGATGGAAAACCTAAAACCGCATAGACATCACCATCAAAACACGATCGCTTATCGGAAAAGCATACAAGCGTCACTTTCCATTGCAAAAAACTCGGAGTAAAATCGTCTTTCGGTCCACACTGCAGAAAAGTCAGACGCTTTTCTTCACGAAAACACACGAGTCTGGTCGCGAGCTTCGCAAAGACCACGGTGAAAATGTGGCGTACGATGTGCGGTGAAGTAACGCTGGCTGTTCGTGTAAGGCTTCGCTAGTTTACTAGTTACTACCCTCTCTGTTCGCGGCGTCGACCGCCCCCGCGTGGTGCTAGCCGATCGGTGTTCACGCTTGAGGACGCACCCTACCTTGATCGGAGCCGGCCGTCGGCGCATTTCAACATCACGATGCCGATTTGTCCAAATATTGTGACACTGGGGGGTTTTTAGTGAAGTTTTATGTGAAGTTTCTCAATACTGATACGCTAAAACTCGAGTAACTATTCAAATAAATTAATTAATATCTGGACAGCGACGAGATTAAAAAACTCAGAAACTGCACTCCGGTCATGGCAACACGATATATGTTACATTAAGGAACACTCCCAGCTCACTAGTACCATCCGTGATTAAGTTCGATGATGCCACAAAAACAGATCTCATTTCAACCCGCATAACACCGACCCGAATCACAATTGTCTTTCAATGCAAATTACCAGATGACAGGTGTTATCGCACGAACACGACCCGACCAATTGAAAAAAATCGTTCAACTAAAACGAAACTGGCAAAGTGCGAAGAAGTTTTATCGAGAACCTCCACGAACAGCCGTCCACTCAGCACTGTGGCAAAACCACCTCTCGACAGATCAGACGGTTGTCATTCAAAAATGTCAACAAAACCAAAAAAATACGAATCAATGTCGTTTCTATAATCGGCTTACTAGTTATTCACAACAGACGCAGCGCACACGTGCACACACCACCCCGAGAGGGCATTACGTCCTCGACTGCGAGCCACTCTTCGAGGTTCTCTCAAGTCAAGACACCAGCAAGTTTGACGAGATTTCTGCTTGTGTTATATAGGTGCAACCTTCGGGATCGGTTTCTGGTTTCCAGTCTCGCTGGGGTTTTACGTAACTCGCGGTTATTTCTGAATGCCCAAGTGTCAACAGCACGTGGTGTTGTGAATGACGGCGTGACAATGATGGCGGTTACGCTCTGTGGTCGGACGGACACCTGGCCAATCTCAGATGGGTGCAATGGACACCAAAAATTTACGCTCCTCGGAGATGGACTGAACTAGTGATTCGAGCATCTCTGTAGTCTGTAAACTTTACCTGAATCGTCAACCAAATTCATGTCGAAAAGGACAATTTGAAAAAGTCTGAAAATTGCCCATTGAATGCTGGTGCTATCTTATAAATAAGTAGACCGACAGGTTTAGTAAAAAAGCAAACATGGGATAATTTCAGATAAATCGCAAAACAACATTTTGCAAAAGAGTGTTTTTTTTTTCAACGGCCACCTATCCCATAGATACGAAAGATACATGATAATGTAAAGATCATGTAATACTTTATTTTTATGCTCACTAAACATATATTAGTATTATTATTATTACTATTAAATGTGTTGTCCGCTGATTAAACGTCTGAATTGTAACGTTTCTGGTATTGCAGAAATTTGCGTCCCTGAAACCTTACTATATCTACGGTTCAGGGAACAATTATCGGGAATCTCAAGTAATGGGCTGAATTCATAGGGCATGGGAGCTTATCTCACTAGCGTCTTCGGGAGCACAATGCTCGCTCTGGAACTAGTTAAATAGCGTCTTGGTAATGTCTTAGCAAATTCGATAAGGTAAACTACAGAAGGTTAACCCTTACATAAAAATGAGGAAGATCGGAGAAATTCTACGTCTTCGATTCCTGCAACCCCCCTTTCGAAATGAACGGGTCACATGGTTACGGTGGGTCACCCATCCAATACCTGACTCGGCGCAGAGTTGCTGAACTTCATCCCTCACAACAGTCGCGGACAGAATCGGAAATGGTAGCTCGCGTAGATTAAAACAAAACAAAAAGAAAATACAGTGCAAAGGTGTGATTTCACCGGACTAGCTGTTCGACATCAATGAGAATAAAAAAAGAGAGAAAAACTGATTGATGATTGATTGATTTGTGAACGCTTAACGACGCACTGTAGTAACTACAGGGCTTGTGGCTCTGGTCGATTGACGTCGGTGAAAAGTGGCTGGAGACAAGGATGATAATTAACTTAACGGTTGGTCTAGAAGGATTCCTCCACATAATCATGCTGTCAAAAGGTTGATAAGCAAGGTGAATGAAGTTGCCATGTACTAACTTTCATCCCTCCAACCAATGGTAATGTGTGATGTGGTCACCCATTCAATACCTAACCTAGCGCAGTGTTGCTTAACTTAGGTGATCTCGCGAGAACCGGTGTTTCCAACACGCCAAAACGTTCAGTGAGGCAAAAGTGAAGGCCATGGAGTGACTTCAAATAATAGCGGAACCTTCCTACAGTTCAGGCTGTTCCAACATCCAACACAGAATAGACGTCATCCAAACAGTATGGATTTTATGTCAGCGATGATCTGTGTAAGTAACGATTTAAATATTCAACGCAGTGCCTACGACGACTTGGCTACAGTCAACGCCAATGAAAATCCATATTTTATGTGACAAACGGGCACAATACTAAAAAGCAGTCGGCTTCTAGCCATGAATACGCCAAGAGACTCGTCAATAATGCACCAGCATCCTGATTACTCAGGTATTCATACATCAGTGGGGCTGAACTTGACCACCTTGCCGGAAGAGTTAAGATAGGTCGGATGGCGAAGACCCACGCTTTACATGGCAAGATTATAACTTTTCTCATCGTGAGTCATAAGAAAAGCGCGCTCTTAGTTCCTTTGACAAGAAGTGCTTGCCTCTTGCCTCAGGTATTGGGTCAGGTATTGAATGGGTGACCATCATACACATGAGACCAGTTCTGATCAGGAGCAAGGTTGGAGGGATGAAAGATAGTACAGCAACTTCATTCGCCTTCATCCTTATCAATCTCTCGATAACATGGATTTGTGGAGGAATCCCGCTGTTCGCGTTGTACTGTCCTTCGGAGGGGACGTTAAGCCGGTGGTCCCTTTGGTGCACTTTGACAGAAGTAGGCTACGTGCCGTCACTGGATCTGGGCTAAGTTAGGTTCATCGTCAACCACTTATCCATCGACACCATAACACCAGTGTCACAAGGCTCGTTGTCAAAACAGTGAACCGTTAAATCTCAAAGAAAAATCAAATCAGTTCAATGCTAAGTAAAATCAACTTACAAATATTAAAATTACTAAGAATCAAAAACCCCAGATTGCAATATTTTTTTGAAAATTAATGCTTCGGTCAGATTACACGACAACGGCTTCACACGTGATTAAAAGTCACAATTAAAATTAACATTAAAAAAAACACACACTCGCGCCTGGTATTATAATTTTTGCAGTCTACATTTGGAATCGTAGTAGAATCAAATTCGCCGTCGAGACATTCAAATCAACGGTATTGAAGTGCTTTCTTACTGTTTGTAGAGGATGAACTGAACTTAGCTCTGTTCTTGAAAGCAGTCACATTAAATTTAGTAAAAGCGTGCTTAAAAATAATAAAACTCCCAGCCCAAGTTCGGCTACATTATCGATTGACCCCACGTGGGCTAACCATATTAAAAATTTTCATTTTTTAACATCATTTTTGGGAAATTACTTAATAAATAGTTCCTGGCTGACACCTGTGTCACCCGAACGACGCATCGGAGACACTGACATGCGGAACAAAACGCGCTCCGATCGGGCCGATCGACCACGCCGACGCCGTCGCGCGCCTTTCGGCGGCTGGCCTAGTTTCGGGGGCGACGCATGGAGTGCGGTAGACGTACAGTCCGTCGAACGCAGAACGTTCACCCCGAGTGACGGTCTGACCCAAGGAGATATGCTTTAAACTACCCCAACGAAAGTTTCACGTCTAATATAATAAAACTAACCTCTCAACACCAATGGACTAGCATCCCAAACGTGATTTAGGTACAGGGGAAAAATATCTTATCAAGATTTCGGTACCCGAGGAAAAGAACTAAGCAGAGCAAGTCCCTAGAGTGGTGAGATTTGCCTTGACTTGTTTTATAAGATGATGAAATAACCACAGCGAGTTTCTAGGGAAACAACACAAAGCAGTTGACGTTTTTCCAAAACTGAGATTCCAATGCGAACAAGGTATATGAGAGGGCAAATTATAAGAATATAGAAAAGGAAGTATATATTAAGACAAAAACCTGTTTAAGTA
The DNA here is from genome assembly GCA_947568835.1 of Protonemura montana. Taxonomy (NCBI): domain Eukaryota; kingdom Metazoa; phylum Arthropoda; class Insecta; order Plecoptera; family Nemouridae; genus Protonemura; species Protonemura montana. Next base: position 9,504,492 of record OX387608.1, read on the forward strand.
TATTGACACCTTCAATACCTGTCAGTAAACAGACTAGTTGTAAGATATGGTTGATCAGTAAACAGAAGAATAATTTATAACACCATCTAAATAGATAACGTAATGTACTACTTCTACAGCCTTGAATTGAAAGTGGGAAATAAGTGGGCCAATTCGGTAACAGTCAATGCAGTGTTGTGGAAGGGCGTGTTGGAAACACCATCGTTCTAGTGAGATCACCAAAGTTGAGCACGAGGTATAGCCCTCCGCACTTCTAGGCTAGGTTAAGTTCACCATCGTACTCGGCGTCACCCACTCATTTACCGACGCCAATAGACCAGTGCAGGGCCAGTTGCCAAAACAGTGCGTCACTAAACACCACAAATCAATCGAAATATGGAGATAAAAAGTTTTTATGTCTGGCTGGTTTTCGGCTGCATAAAAACGTAATGCAGACAGACCAAAAGGGGCGTTTTCGTCAAGGACGAAACAGCCAGTCATCTGGTCCGCAAACTAAAGGCTATTTAAAGCGAGCTTGGTACTACTACCCCAGTAGCAGGCTATATACTGCATCGTAGCTAGGGAGGGTATTGATCTACTTTCCCACAACATTGGGCGACCAGCTCGTTCTCACGCTTCAACCTCTGCAGAGCACCGTCTTTGTCTACCGCGCTCGCTGTACCTACACCCACAAGCCAAGCGAAGGACACCGATATGTTTGTGACTTATAAGAGCTGGAGGCGGACGCTAGAAAGTTTGTTCGCCCGAAAATACGAGTCTGGAATTAAATTTGGGACTGTTGAATTGGTGTCGCGGGACTGATGAGTTTAGACAGTTTGAGAGTCAGAGGGCATGTCATTTCTGCTGACAGTCAATTGGTGTTGTCAAAAATCCAGTTAGGCGTCTAATAACTTGAAGATGGCATTGCAATTAGCTCGGGCAAAGCCCTAGCGCAAGATAATTAAATTCTTAATTCACTTAATTTACATGGGAAGAGATAATAAGAGAAGTTTTTTTTTTTGCATATTACATTTTTTCTAGCTCTCTTGAGAGTTTATAACCGTGATTTTGTTATTTTCTTAAAACGTATTCCGGCCAAGATAGCCGGGTTCACGAGTTTCCTTCCGCATGGTTTTATCGTTTCACGTCATGCATCATGCGTACCCGTAAATGCTTACAAATTTCGGCTAAGCGGCACGCGGCAAGGAACATGGTCAAGACATTCAAGACATATAACTCCACACGCACATGACATTAAACATTTTAAATGCTACTAAACTGCACCGGTATTCAACAACTGGATCCGCAAATCACAGAACACAAAAGAATGAGTCATCGACATAAGTATTTAAACAAGCCTATATCGTTCACATCGCACGTCAAATCTTATATAGACGGATCACGTGACTTCTTGCTACTTATGCACCCGCTCAGGCGTTTGCTACTCGGTCAATCTAGTCGAGGGTAATTAGCCTGCAGTTCTGCATAGGTGAGGATCTATGCTCTATCAAACGCTCACCGAAGAACCTGAAGAACAATGGCCATTGTCCAAGTTGTCGGGGTCATGCAGGCGAAAATCAGTAAAGTTTTTTTTAGTTGGAAATGTATTGATTTCAAACTGACTTCTTTCGGTCTGTATTTGACGTTTTGACGGCAGTTCATTATGTGATCCATGTTCTTTGTAATGATTGCTGCAAGGCTTTGCATTGTTTATAGGAAGTTTTGTGGCGTGTTTTAACGATTAAACCAACCGCAGAGTTTAGATCGAGAAGCTTAATATAAACTCTTATGAGGTTGAACTTTTTAAATATGGTTATATATATATATATATATATATATGGGTTAGAGTAACCATTGGCTGTGCAATCCAATTTATCAGTTTCAACTTTTCTAAACTACAAACTAACCATTGATTAACCAGGTTGTTTATAAAAAAAAAAACGACAGTAGAATAAATCATTCTCATCTTCAATAAAATGCGGTTTGTTTACATGCGATGACCCAGCGGAAGAACCTACCTCTTCCATCACGACATTCCAAGTCCAACACTAACCATACCATTAAATGCAACGATAGAGGTCAGATGAAAATACTCAAATCAATGGCCACGATGCATTCCATATGTTAAAAAAACGATTTGGGATACCGCTGTTTAAATAATCCAAGGGCACTTTAATTACTTGGCAATAGATTTTTGCTAATCTTTACTTAAACAAATATTATGTATCATTCTTATCAGTACAGGTAGACTGGCACGAATATGACACATTCTTACAATATATCCAGTGGTGTAATGACACATCACCAAAACGATAGCAGAGATAAAATCTTCAATTCGCCATACACCTATGAAGTAACTGGTGCGGTTTTAGAAAGTACCGACTTAGCTGTTGCAGCATGTCTGGACAATAGAATAGGGCTTCTAACAGAATATTGTGTACCTACATACTGAAGAGCAGTCCTAACATTATAAGAAAACATTCATAATAATAGAATTCCATCTCAAGAAAGTAAGATTATTGTAAGTTTGGGCAATTATGGGAAAAAACTACTTTTCTTGAGGCAATTACTATGGCCGTTTTTAGTTTGAACAAAAGAAGGAGTAAATAAAAGCAATTCCCACATCACCATTTCCTGGTTAAAGATCCACAGCTCCCATCGCTACCGAGATATGTAGGACAGGGAATAATATAAATAGTTGTAGCTTGTGAGATAATAATTTAATTAGTCTTGGTTCTTCATAAGGATGATGAACATCTGGCATTTGGCAATGATTAGGGGTGCAAGGACAATGGCACTCCATTAATGCACTTTAATATGATTTAGATTCCTATCTCCAGATGATTAAATTAGAAAACATTGCTATCTTATTGCCAATGTAATATGAATGCTGCATAAAATAAAGGTATAATAATTTTGCATTGTAGTCTATGCATGATTCGGAATTGTGTAAGTCTCACATGGCACACATACAAGACAAGCATGCACAAGGCTAAAGGTCCTTGCACCTCTGCCATCGTACCAGAGCTCGGCAAGACAATGTTTTCTAAAATGAAACATATAATTATATGGAAGATAAACACAGAAGTGCAAATTACCTTGGTAAAGAGCTCCTTGGTAGTCATCTTGATGCCGTGGACTCAAGACATCAGTGAAGAAAAGCAATTTAATTTAGTCGATATGGATAAGATTCTACCCACTCATAGTGTGGGTGTAATCCCAACCAAAACAATTCCGAATAGATGAAGCGAACACCGCGGATTCACGAATAATTACAATTACTATATACAATTGGTGATGAGTTATATTCACTTTCTACATATTCGATGAGATGAATTCGTTTACTCGTTTCGATTCTCTTGCAACCGTCAGCCTACGGCCCAGGCCGTCGACGTAGGAATGGATCACAAAACGAACTGTCAGACGGACCAGCAGCTCGCACAGCTGACAAGGAGTGCGCTCTAGCGCTACGCGCAGATATCACAACTGGCACCCATTCAAATTAAAAAACGCGGTTATTTTCCGACTGCATTGTTATGATTGCGTTTTATTTTCTGCTGTTTTTTTATTCCGTATAATATTATGACTCACTCGCTAAAAGCAACTTTTCGCATTTTATCCTAATTTAAAATTTTCCGTTTCTATGGCCAGCTGGACCTTTGAATGCTTTTGAACAAATATGGCCCCCTAGATGACATGAGCTAGAGACAAATCCGGAAAGAAGAACATCTGAATCAGTTACTCATCAAAAAATCAACAATCAATCGGGAGTATTGTGAAACAATTAACGTATCTGTAAGTACATGAATACAAAGGTTTTCGACGAAGATGTCGTTCGTGTACCTTCAATTTAAAGCGGCTAGAATTAGAAGACGTTACGAAGCGTATAAACAGGAAAAGAAATGGGCTATGGCGAAAGATGCCGGGGACGAACCCGACCTAAATTGCTGCGAGAAATACCAACAATTTTGGAAAAGGCATGTATCTATTCCCATTTTCCACAATAATAGTTTATATTTATTTGTTTCTTTGGTAGTCAGGCATCAAATGGATTTAATGAATCCATATTGAACATTTTGAGTACTGGAAATAGACGGAGGGGATAGGAAGCCAAACTATTAAAAAACAAAAAATCTGTTCTCATTTTAGGGAAAATCTACGGCATTTCTGTCAATTTGAGACAAAAAACAACTACAGTTTTGTAAGATTTAGTACGAATAAAGCCCTTTCTCATATTCTAAAAATTTCTAAAATGTTTGTCTCAAACTCATTTTCAGAGTACGTCGCAGCATTCGAAACCGTTGGTCAAAATTATGCATGAGCTCCCCAAACAGCATTTTAACAAAAATAAAAACGTTTGGCACGTTTGAAAACTTCATCCTGAAAAGCGTCATCGGATTTTTGAGTAACTGACCAACATCACATTTAACACCATTATTAATTTCATATGTCATAACTACAATTTCAACAAAATCACTGAACGCTTATTTTCAGGTGGTGTGTTGTTGACGTACTTGCTGTTCATGTTCTTCGTGTTTGCTCTAAACATTGCCTTGAAGATGGCGACAATATTATGCCTAATCATCGGACCGATTCTGGCATTCGGTTTGGCATTTTCCATGAGAGTTCGCTGCATTGTATTCCTGATTCTCCCAGTTTTCATGTCGAAGCAGGGAAGACAGGCGTTGATGGCGTGCGTTTTCATCCTGGTTATAACGGGTCCCGCAAAGAATTCATTACATAACGTTGGTGTTTTGTCTGAGTCACTAGTCTGTGGTCAGGTATTGAAAAGAATTATTACATTTTAAAATTACATTTTAGTATCTTTTTATGTTCACCATGATATGAGTTAAAAAAATTACTTAACAATTTTCTTTGTTGCCACACTGATCTCAATTAACCTAGGTGAAGCAAAGGATCCAGCCTGCTGATCAATATTGCAGTTCAGCAATCCATTGTTGGCAACATGTCCTAGGTGTCCCTATGATTTCAATGCTAATTTTGAAGTTTTTGAAACACGTTTGAAACTAATTTTGACAACTAAAGTGGTGAAAACTACAAAAACCATAAAAACTATAGTAAAAATACTTAAAATAGCACGGGCTTGTTGAGATTTATAATCCACGAAATTCAATAAATTTAATCCGAGTTGGGGTATGTAAATTTCGCGTTTCTCACAGACTTTTGGAGGAAATCGATTTTATACTTTTAATTAGATTATCACTGAACTCCCAATCCATGATCGAATCTTAATTCATTTGCTCCAAAATATGAATTTCACGTTTTAACAAAACTTTCCTTCAATATCTGTGTAAGCTTAAATATGTGGTGAAATGTAATGATACTATGTTTTGGTCCAGTGGACATTTCGTTGGTTGTGCAGTACGTCCACTCCCTTATTAATCGAGGTTGTCCCACCAGGAGAGTCTAAAAAAGGCTGCGACCGAGCTTGTCGAGATGATCAAACAACCATTCATTGCTCTGAAGGCAGCCATCAAAGACATCATGACAACGGTGAAGAAGGTTGTCAGCAAACTTAAAGAAGCTCTGATGGCTATCAAAAGAGCGGTCATGGCAATATGTAAGTGTATGGAGGTTATAACCAGTTAGCCTAGAAGCAAGTAGGCCAGTAATAGTAATAGTAATAAAAGTAATAGCCTAGTAGCTGAAGTGCCGTTAAACAAAACAAACAAAAAAATGTCATTCAGAGTCAAATGTCATTAATTAATTTACTCAGAGCCTGCACCATAAGATCAGACAAGACTCTAATGTTAAGAATCGATTTATTATGTTTGGAATCAACCCCCCACATTTCTTTAATTTTTCATCTAGTTCTAGACCTAGACTTGGTCCTGTAGGATTCACAAGGGTGCGCAGCGACCTTAAACCACTGATCTGCCACAAAAACAGTAAAACACTGGGCTTTGTATAGGAAGCACCCATTCACTAAATAATAAAAAAATACCCTTAAATTATTTTATTGTTTTGATTCCAACCTTTACAATCTAAGGCTCTAAAAAATATATGAAATTCCGGAATTTGATTCTCAATGACCTCGTGCACCCCTATATTAGCATGAGCAAGACTGCCTGGGTCAGCTAAACAGCAGCTAGGGAAGATTTGGTCATTAGAACGTTTCGGTTTTGCTTTTTTCACTGAATAGATTCAACCATATATTTTTTCTTTATTTTTTATTTGACATGTGACCTTCAAATTTGACCGTTTTGGCTCAAAAACTGCCTCATCTTTTATATAAAGAGATCCTCTATCAACTCCATTTCGGACAGTCATGAGAATCACCTTAGTCGCGTTGTCAAAAAAGGACACAATTATCTTTTAATTCTCTGTCTTTAATCATCTGTTAAAATTACCTGTTAGAAGTTTGTTTAATTAATATTTTAATTAATGTTTGTTTAATGTTAGTAGTCTAGTATAGACATCTGTTAGTTGATGAGAATTTATCTAAACTCACTAGTACCTCAGCTTAGTAGCTCGTAGCATCAATGTATATAATGTGACAAGCCCACACACAAGTGGAACTTATGTGGAATTTTTCACTACTTAATTTTTTTTTCTATATGTGTACCTAAAATGCATTATATGTGTATAATTGTAAAAAATTCAAAGAATAAAAGAAAAAAAAAAGGAATGACTCCGATACTCGAGACTCGATTTGTACCTGAAATATATCATCTAGCGGTAGCGTCCATCTCCTTCTTTCAGTAGGAGTGTTCAAGGCCGCTGGCGAGTGGCTGGGCAGCATCTTCAACGTCTGCAGCAAAAAAGTGGGCACGCCATTCGAGCGCTGCCAGAAGGCGTTCGACGGCGCCATCCTAGACTGTCGAGCCAAACTGGGCCCGTTGTTTAACTGGCTCTGTTCGATCGCCTACCTCACAAAGCTGGTGTGCTACGTGGTCAAGGTGTTTGACATCATCTGCATGGCCATCGAGGTTGTGGGTGCCATAGCTAATAATGCCATTGCTGGAATAAAAAGGAGTGAGTTTATTTTTTTTGGGACGTAGATAGGCTCGTAACTCGTAAGCCTCTTAGGAACCGAACGGTTTGGCGTGTTGGAAACACCAGTTCTTTTGAGATCGATGAAGTTAAGCAACACTGCGCTGGGTCAGGTATTGGATGGGGGACCATCATCCACATGACCAGTTCTGTTCGGGAGAGAGGTTGGAGGTATATAAGTTAGTACAGCAACCTCACTAGCCTTGCTTATCAACCTTTCGACGGCCTGGATTTGTGGAGGAATCCTGTTGTTCGCGTTGTACCGGCCTTCGGAAGGGACGTTCAGCCAGTTGTCCCTTAGGTGCTTTTAGACAGGAGTAGGCTACGTGCCGGCACTGGGTTTCTCCTCTCCCCTTTTAGCTAGGTTAAGTTCATCGTCATCCTCATCATCACCCACCCATTCGCCAACGTAATTATAGATACCAGTGTCACAGAACCCATTATAAAAACAGTGCGTCGTTAAAAACCACAACCACGTCTGGTTTTGTTCGCAGAACTGCACGAATTTGTGAGCCACCTGCGCGGCATCTTCTTCGTCAAGGTCGACTTTGAGCATTCGTTCCACTTCGAGACAAATACCTCGCGTGGTGCCGAGGAGGTCACCACCGGCATGGTCACCGAGATTCAACATCGCATCCACAAGATCCTCGTGATCTTCGACTTCATGAGCTGGACATTCTCGCTGTTCTTCCTCTTCATATTGATCAAGTATGTCTAGTGTATTCCACTTGAGCGTTGATCAAGAAGACTGGAAAATCGTTCTGCAGTTTTGACAGCAAAACAGAAAAACAAGGTTCCAGCCTCTTTGAGCGACTATGAAGATGCCAGCACTGGGTTTATAGTCGGAAAGTCGCACTGAGATCAACTTCAATACTTCAAACCAAAACAATTCACAATCGCTGCTCGTGTGGTTCACTGGTAGACAGTTAGGAAAGTGATAAATTATGAGGGGGTCTCAAGTCCCCTAATACATTACGTTTGGCTACAACACGGTTAACGCAGCATAGTTAATAAAAAGATGCTGTGACTTGTATTGAAAAATTGGCTGTGATCAGCAATTTTCCTAGTTTTCTTATCCTGAAAATACTATCGACGCCGTCCGCATATGTGTATGCATCGTATGTTTCCTTTCAAAAGAACCAGAATAGAATTATCGATTCCAGTTTTCTCCAATTTTCCACGGAAACTATACACCTATCGAGCACCTTCAGTCATGTATTGAATCCTGAGTGACATATTCCACCTCCCGACCCCTACATCAACTAGAAGCTAGCTAAATGCCCATCATCGCTCTCCCCCACGCAGGGTCTTGCACTACCGACACAAATACATGGTGAGCGACCGTTTCGACAACCACTTCATCACTGACCGGTTCCGGGACATCGACATGAAGCGAGCCCAGCACGATCAGGAGACCCTCTTGCCGCTGAACCGCCGCGAGAAGAAGGTCTACATACCGGTAAGGTCTAAATTATAATTACCAATAAGGCTTTCGCCGGTACGTTCAAGTCAGATTGGGTGAACGGGAACATTTAAAGAGCTGTTCAGAGCGGTTTCAGAGCGTTTGGTACCTTGCCTAAATATTCAGGAACATAATCAGATCAATTGAAAAAAAATGCCTCTATGATTTTTAAGCCTTCTGCGTTGTAATTTCAGCTGGTGGTTGCTCCACCATCAAAAACTTCGTGAAAAGAATCTGTCATTGAGACATACAAATGTGAAATGCAGACTTAACCTTGGCAAGGAGGTGAAAAATCATTTAGGCTAGCCGACGTAACATGAGTAGGATTACGACTCTTGCAGTTAAAACGAGTCGTTACATTTTGAACTAAATTAATTTAAAACAGATTATTTTTGTTTCTGAATTTCTTGAAAGCTTCGGAATCCAAGCGGCTTATCACCTCTTTCTTCTTATAGATTTCGTCTCCGTGGTTGGTCTTCTCGGAACGCGTCAAACTGACCAAGTCCGTCGTCTTCCTCGGTGCCAGTTCGTTCAAGATGCTCATCCACTTAGCCATCGACTACAGCCTCTACTGGGTGCTGGCGCAGATCCGATTCCACGGTCGATTCCAGTCGGAAGTCGAAGGTGAGGCATTTCTAACAGGATTCAAGGCCTCTTTGTAATGTAATAATTTGACCAACTCTTTTGGTAACTGGTCGTGGCACTGGTCTTGAGGCGTCTTTGAATAGTTAGGCTACCATGAGCAAAGTCTAGCCCTAAAGGGAGGAGGGATTCGGTTCTGGAGCGCACTTCTGCCGAAAAGCACCCTTCGGACCACCGACCAACTGTGCCTTGCTTTATTAGGATGAAATCTTATTTAAATTGCAAACGCTTGCAATGCGCGGGGTATTTTATTATTATCAACACTTTAACCGTCTCAAAAATTGATGCCTTGCTTGTTTCAGCGCCCCCGACGGTGCACGTCAAGGTGGAGGGCGAGGGCGCAGTCTCAGACATCTACAAGAGCACAGTGAAGGCTTTCAGTCCGATGGACGGATCCTCTCAGTTGGACTCGGTACCTTGTCTGCCCGATCCGATGCCTCCGAACCTCTCGCGGTACACGCAGATCGGTATGTGGCACGCAAAATTCAACGCTCACTTGCTTACTAAAGGTATTTTGACAACAATGATTCTGGTGCCGTAACTGGATGGTATTTCCAAATCAATTTTACCTCCATTAAGTGAATACCTATGCATTATACAGGGTAAAAGATAATGTTCCGTCTATTTGAAATATAATAAATTACAAACGCTTGCAATGCGCGGGGTATTTTATTATTATGAACACTATTATGACTGCAGTCTCAAAAATGAGTGTTTGTAATAATAAAATGTGTTATATCTCTTTCGCAACATAGTAGTTTGAATTGGTACAATCAATTTTGAAAGCTCGGATCCCGGTTCGGTCGCACATTTTTGAAGTCTAGCTCCCCTTCCATCAGACATGTGAGGTTCAATGGTAGATTTAACGTTTGGTAGCCATGGAGATGCTGAGATCGCCTGACAGAGCTTCTCAATTCTGCTTTCCCGCGGGTATAACAAGAATTTCTTTCAAAATTCTATTTTATTAAACCTTCGGTTTAGCACGTTCTTATCATGTTTCTTACCATGCTAACCCAGAACTTTGTGCACTGTATGTCCAGCCGTTTTGATACTCTTCGCTTGGCTAACGGCGTTCGCCGAACCGTACGGACTACGCCTGCGCCAGGTGGTGATGAGCTACTACCACCCGGACCGCGCTGCGCAGCGCGCAGTCTGGCTGTACAACAAAGTGCTGCGCTCGCGTGGCAGCTTCCTCAAGTTCGCGCGCAGACAACTGCGACGGGGAGTGATCGGCGCAACAGACGTCGATCGGGTCACGTTCATGGAGCGGCTTCGGGCGAGGTTTGTTTGGCGCGATTTGGTTCTAGCACAGTTTATTTGGTTCGCTAACGCTTTTGGTTACTATTTCCTCAGCGTCTTAAACTAGATTGTACAGTGTATGTGAAAAACTCAGGTGCCTACACGTTTTTTTGGTAAATATTGTACGAAAAATCCTGCCTCATAGCTGAAAGTCATCGAGAGTTTTGTGAAAACTCTATCGTCAAGTGAATTGAAACAAACATTGCTTGTCATGTCACAACAGTCCTTCCTGTGGTGCACAAATGTGGTCGAAATGAATTGATTTGAGTAACTGAACGTATATTATAGATATTGGAGTGAGAGCTTTTCCCGCACAGAAATTATCCTCTTTCTGGATACAAAAAGACGGACCAAACACATGAAAGATCGCGACGAAACAAGAACTAGGTATTGGCAACAGATTGGCGCTTTTAAAAATCGAAAATTTTATGTTACCTTATGGTCACAAGCGTTGTAAAAGTAGCCTGTCCAAGGAGATTTTTCCGGTGTTCACTTTTAAAATTTTTATTTAAGTTTGCGCAGAGGGCGAATAAGAGGAAGTTCCTGTCAGTTCTTCATCTCGCAGACGAAAGGATAGACATCCATCATATTGTTGCATTGTAGGTCTTCCAGCAGCTTGTCCCGGGACATCCCTGCACAATGCTGCAACCCTTCTTGGTTGTCCGGCTGGCCCATGCGCCAGGCGTTGGATTCAAAGGCGTCTCCTAGAATGGTGTCAACATAGTTTAGGCCAATGCAAATGTTGGAGCACTCTAGACAGACTTGGATTCGGACTTGGTTTGAATCTATAAATTGGCGCGAACCTTTTCTCCTCTGAAGATTTCCGGAGGGTTCATGCTTTGTAATACATTCATTACTATCGATTGTTTGTGGTGGTACAACTACAGAGCTAATCAAGATCACAGTTTTCAGTGGTCTTATTTTTTAGTTAAATTGAAAATATCTTCTCTATAAGGACGCAGAAATCTTACAACATTGCGCTGGATCACGCACGAAATGGGCTGCCATTGGTGAAGAGTTCTAGGTTCGAGGAATTGAATAGATATTACGATTTTGTAACTTATCCTACGGGAATCAGACTTCCGACAGGGTGGAATCCTATCGGTCGTAGATTCTACCGTCATTCGAAGTTCTTCAACATAAAGGGTTCTTTGTCAGCACCTAGTTTTTCCTCTCCCTTCTAGGTTGGGCTAGGTTTTTCGTTATTCTTATTAGATATCATTACTAACGACCTGCCTTAGGAAACCCGTTGTAAAATCAACGAAATTAAATATAAATCAGCTATATTTCTATGATTTTGTAGAAAATAAAACATTTAGTCTTCTTCTCTTACCAAGTACTGTTCTCCATCGCCCCTCCCGTTTTCTGTCAGTGATGCCGACATGCACCAAGTCGTATCCCCGATGAGACGGAGGCGTCAACACAGGAACGCGCCCGAACAGTAGTGCCACAAAATTTGCTTCAATCTCAGTGTCCACCACAACCAAATGAGCTCCTTCCCTTTGACAGGCAAAGCTGGCTACATCCCACGTCACTCTCTCGCGGTGGAGCTTATACGAGCTGCCAAGGTTTGAGCCGTTGGTTCCGGAGATCGTTTCGTATGTGTCTGTGGGACAATTTGGTGCTGGCAGTGCCGGTACAGATGCTGGTAGTGCTGGTATTGGTGCAGGTTTCTCACAGACGAAGGGCAGAGGAGCTGAGTTGCAGCGGACGTTGATAAGTCGTTCTGCGTTCAGTTCGATGGCTCCGCAATATTCTTCCGAGGATGGTTCACCGTCAAGCCATTGGTGGTAACCAGAATTTTCGACAGTGCCTCCTGGTATGCGAGAGGGAAATTTTATGGATCAATTTATTTACACGGTAAAAATAATTTGATTTGCTGTTTATCCCTGTTCAAAAAATTATCGGAGAGCTCTAGAACTGTTTAAATATACCACGGCAGTAGGAATTTTGACTTTCGTTGCCCTGCAATTTTGTTAGTGCGTAGGGGTCAAAATATTTATAGTAAAATGTCCTGTGGCAACTGCCTAAAAAGCTGACATCCACTTCAAGACATCCTGGATTTGAGAAATAGAAACTTGTGAATCATTTTTGGGCGTCCGTGAAAGCAAAAAAAAATGTTAAAACGTGCATAACTTGTGTACTCTATATGTATCAAAGCCCAAACAATCCATCACTTTTTACTAACAAACGAAAAATGATTGTGGTTTATTTACCGAGTACTGTGACCCAGTCTCCCCAACGCCCCTTACAGTGCATTCCGACATGAAACTCGTCGCCGTCCCCATCCTCACGGAGTGTAGCTATGTTCTCTGCCTCCTTGATCGAGTCAACCACTACAAGATGAGCAGCCTCTTCCTCACAGACGACATTAGCTTCCTCCCAAGATACAAACTCTTTGTGGAGCTTGTACGAGCTTGTAAAATTCGAGAACTTCACGTAACCGGGGGCTAAACACGGTGGTTGAGTCGATGCCGCTGACTTAGCTTTCTTTACCAGAGATTTCTTCTCACATATGAAGGGGACCTTCTCAAAGTTGCACCTGACATTGTTGTAACGCTTGTCTGGAAGCTGGATTGTGCCGCAATGTTCGTCTGGAGTAGGTTCACCATCGAGCCACAGGTTGTAGCCACCAGATTTGACTAGCGAGTCACCTGTTTGGTCAGAAGGAAATAGATTTAAGCTACACTTTTACTTACTGAAAACTATGTTATTACAGTCTTGAGCAGGGGTGGGCACCCATAAGGTCAATGAGAGCTAAATTAGGTTTTCCATAAATTATTTAGAGCTTAACAACTTGGATATTTAAATAAAAATAATTAGGTTTAAAATTAACAGCGAATATAAATTTAGGAATTAAACTTAGAAGCGATTCATTCACAACATTACGACGCGTCAATTTTAAATTGTAGTAGAACTAAATTTATGACGGCCCCAGGTTGGGTTTTGGAAATTTTCTTTAGGGGTGGGGGGGGGGGGGGGGGAGGAATTGTGGCATGCGAGTCTTTTTTAACCTTATCGAGTCAACAGAGGTGGAGTTGAAACACGGAAAAAAGTTGAGGCATTGGGCGAAGTCTACATTTTTTTTTTTGCATTTGGGGTTATTTTGTAAAGCAAATCTGTGCGTTTTGGGTAATACCCGGAGCTGAAGATTCCCTTTTAGATTTTTTTAATGCATAGTTTGTAATTTAAGATATTTGAGGAAAAATGTATGAAAAAAAACAGATTTAAATTTCCATTTGGAGCCACACTAAACTCAACGAAGAGTTGCATTTGCCCACCGTGAGCCCAGATTATCTATCTGGACCACAAATCACATAATGTATTATGCAATACATTTTAGTTGACATTAGTGTACCTGTACTTTAATTTACCTAGAACGGTTACCCATTCTCCCCATCTGCCCTTGCAGTTGATCCCAACCAGAAACTGCGTTTTCTCCTGACTCTTCAGGAGTTGATGTAAAAAGTCAGCCTCGCCCTGGGTTTCTATCACCAGCAGGTGACCACCCTCTTCCTGACAAATCAGGTTCGCCTCTTCCCATGTCCTGCGCTCGTAATGCACCTTGTAAGAACTATTTTGCAGAGCTGAGTCTTGAGGCGTCTCGTAGCCAATGGGGGCACAAGTCGCTATCTGTCCTATCATTGGTGCTTTTGTTCTTGGGCTCGAGGTTATCTTAGCTCCCTCTGTTTCTCTCTCGCAGATGAAAGGCAGGAACGAAAAGTTGCATTTCACGTCGAAGAAACGTTTGTTGGGTAACTGAATGGCTCCGCAGTGGGCGTGTGGTGTTGGAAACCCGTCTAACCAACGGTTGAAGCCAGATTGGTTGGCCGAAGATCCTGGTGTGTTAGAGAAACATATGTTAGTAAAGACGTTTACAGTCTGGCCCGTGGGAGAAGATACCAACACAACGAATGCCCCTCAGCATTACTACCAACTCATGAATGATATTTCAACTATGATTTTAATGACGGGATTTCAAAATGCTTGTTACATCTGAAAAATGATTCACACAATTGTTATATTTGCTACATAAATTCTTGTCAAAGCTTGAAAAAATAAAAGATCTTAGCTCGAAAAAGCTTTAGAGGTTAAGAAAAATGGCGGGCAAACGCGGAGATGTTTTGTAGTGTTTTCTTTTTTTTTATTTCTAATTGGCCCACATGTCACCCCAAAACGACCGGTGGCGCCTATGCCGAAGTATGTTCTTATGCTAGACGAAGTACAGACAAAGTGTCAGTGGCATATTTAAATGCTTAATTGCTAACAACCCGTTCACTTGTTAACAAAAGGTGTATTCTAATGTTTATAGACAGTTTCGTTTTTAACGTTTCACTAAAAAGTCGGCATTTAATGTTTGAAATCCCCTTTTTTCGTTGATTTACCCAGCCATTGAATAAACGAAACTACTAAATTCTAGAATTTTGAAAACCTCTAGTTCTAGTCTATTCGGTTTTTCACACTCTCCGTCTCAGAAAGATGACGTGACTCACCCATGACGTCCACCCAGTATCCCCAATGGCCCTTGCAATGCAGACCAACGTGATACTGCTTTGGACGCCTAGGACGAAACGGAACGTAGTGGAGACGGTCATCCCAATCCCTGGAGTTCCTCCGAAGTCTATCCACAATTTCCGCCTCCTCTTGGGAGTTAACAATAACCAAGTGGGCACCCTCCTCGTGACAGATCATGTTAGCTTCCTCCCATGTCTTGCGTACTTTGTGGATCTTGTATGTGCTTGAGAGGTTGGCGTTGTTGGAGACAGCTTCGTAGTCGCCGGATGAACTGCATGATTTTAGGGTGGATTTAGCTGATTGTAATGATGATTTCATGTTGTTTTCAACTACAGGCTTCTCACAAATGAAGGGCATCGTTTCAAAGTTGCACTGGACGTTGTTGAAGTGCTTGTCGGGGAGTTGGATGGCTCCGCAACGTTCGTCTGGACTGGGTTCGCCCGGGAGCCAATTGTTGGAGACTGTCTTTTCGATTGGATCCCCTGTCATAGTAAAGGAACAAAACACACTGTAATGCAATTAAAGTGTGATCTGTAAAGGAGACCTAATTAGAATATAAAACTTTCTTAGTTCACTGTCACTAGAGCTGAAAGTTTTGACTATGGCTTACAAGAAGTAAAACACAGTCCATGTCGGGGAAAAGCATTTAAAATTTTCTCTAATTTCCATTTCCAAATGATTTGCCAGATCCTTATCACAGAACAGCATGGTGTGTTGGAAACTTTGGTTCTCGTGAGTTCACTGAAGTTAAGCAACACTGCGCAGGGTCAGATATTGGATAGGTGACCATCATACACAAGACCAGTTCTGTTCGGGAGAGAGGTTGGAGGGATGCAAGTTAGTACAGCAACTTCATTTGCCTTGCTTATCAACCTCTTGACAGCATGGATTTGTGGAGGAATCCTCTTGTTCGCGTTGCACCGTTCTTCGGAAGGGACGTTCAGCCGGTGGGCCCCTTGGTGCTCTTCGACTGAAGTAGGCTACTTTCTGGCACCGAGTTTACCTTCCTTTCCTTCTAGGCTACATTAGATTCATCATCATCCTCATCACCATCCACTCATTCACCGACGCCTTTAGAACAGTACCACAAGGCCATTTATCAAAAAGTGCGTCGTTGGTTTTTCCGACCTCTTATAGCTGTTTAATGGGGAAGGTTAAAATTTCTACGCTCTTCATGCTGAAATCTTGAAAGGTATGAAAAAAAGGGTAAAAACAAAATGTAAATACAAAAAAAAAATACACATAATTGCTTATTCTTACCAAGTACGGTCACCCAGTGGCCCCACCGTCCTTTGCAGTGCATCCCGATATGATACTGGAGTCGCTCGCGATCCTGCATACCCTCTTGACCCTCTGTGAGATGCGCCAAGAACTCCATCTCGGTTCCCCAGTTGATTGCCGCCAGATATCCACCCTCCTCCTCGCAGACCACGTTCGCTTCTTCCCACGTCCTTCCTTCGATGTGTATCTTGTAAGAACTCGTGGGCTTCGAGATGTTAGGAGTCACATACCCATCAGGTATGCACTGCAAGATCGTAAGTGGTTGGACGATGTTGTGAACGGTAGGCTGTTTCTCGCAAATGAAAGGCAACTTTGCAAAGTTGCACCGAACGTTGTTGTAGCGCTTGTCGGGAAGTTGGATGGTGCCGCAATGCTCGTGAGGAGTGGGCTCTCCGTCGAGCCAGTTCTTTTCGACCGACTCATCGATGGGGTCTCCTGTTTTTTTAGAATGTGTCGATATAACATTGGTTAAATGTATCGTGGTTGTATTTACATTGGATCAAATTTAGAGGTTTACAGAAAAACAATTTAAAATTGAAATTAATTTTGATTTAGAGTTCGGTATTTCGATCGAAAAATTGAGCTAGGCCTTAAATTTAAACACATTTGTTTGAGATTTTACAGTCTTTAACAAAACTGGGCATTTATTTATACATTATCAATCAATCAATCATTAAACCAATCTGTATTATAACTTAACTACCTATATTTTAAATAGTATGATGCGTTAACATGAGGCTAGAAACTATTTCTTGTGTAATAAATGCTAAAACGTACCCAGCACTGTGATCCAGTCGCCCCAGCTTCCCTTGGTATGCATGCCAACATGAAATTGCTGCCGTTCTTGACTTTCTCTGAGCAGATACAAAGGATTTGCCTCTTCTTGCGAGTCGATAACGATAAGATGTGCACCTTCTTCCTCGCAAATCACGTTCGCCTCCTCCCAAGTCTTGTCTTCGAAGTGGATCTTGTATGAACTAGTTGGACTCGGGATAGTGTCGTAGCCGTCAGCAGCTACACGACTCTGGACGAAGCTCGTCAGCGACGTGGTCAGGACGAAAAATAACAGAACAAGATCCATATTGCCAATCTGAGTGCGGGCGATATTTTACGTGAAATCCATGCTGAAAATATGAAATCATAAGTAATGTTGTAAATAAGTTAAAAATACTGTTAAATCTGATTTAAATTGTAAACGTTTAATATTTAAATCATATTTCACAGCATTAAACGCATCCAACGTCAAATTTGAGTTACTGGAGATTTCAAAGTTATGACGTAGCATGGCATAACTAAAATCAAAGTGACTGTGAGTATTCACAGCCTCATTGATCTACTCCCTGGAGATCCGATATTCTCATCAAATTCACAAGAATCCTTCCAAAACTTATGTGTCCAAGTAGCTCAATTGGTTAGAGCAGCACCCACGATAGGTGGAGATCAGGGTTCGTGCCCCTGTTTGAGCATCAATTTTTGAGAGGGTATTAGTGTTTAGTGTAAAATTAATAAAATAATTAGAAACGTCAATCAAGTTACTCACCAGAATCTGTAATGCAACTCAAGATAGATTTCACAACGCAATCAGCCTAACAAAATGACCTTTGACATGAAGTCGATCAATTGAAGGCCAGTCTTGTTTCTTTGCCGTTTTTGTGCACTAAAATATTGCTGTCAAGGTGTTGTGTATTCGATATTTTTTTGTGACAGCTCTTCAAGATGTCGTAACAAATTGCAGACCACTTATAGATTTCAGAGTTGACAGAACAGTCAGTTTACGCACTGTGTATAAAACGCATAAAACACATGATGCGTAGAAAGTAGCGTAGAAGCAACCCCTTCAGCTCACGCTCCTGAACCACTTCGCCATTCAAAATACCTTTTTTACAGACATTTTATTTTTAGGGATCGAGGAATACCACTCAATAGCAATGCATATGAACTTTATTTTTTAAGGAAAATTGATTAAAATGACTGAAAAACTAAAACTTGATTGAAATTTTATTATTATGAACACTACAACCCTCTCAAAAATCGATACCCAAACGGGGACTCAAGCCCCGGTCTCCACTTATCGTGGATGTTGCTTTAACCAATTGAGCTATTCGGAAAAATATTTTTGAGAGGATTTTAGTGAATTAGATGAGAACGACAGTCCTCCTAGGAATAGAACCAAGAGGCTGTAAATACTCACAGTCAATTTTTGGGAGATTAGTAATATTTCTAATAATAAAATACCCTGCACATTGCAAGCGTTTGCAATTTAAATCAGATTTCACTCGATTGAAATTGATAATTCTATATTCATCACTATTTCTAAGCTTTAGGAGTGAAAATCACTTTTTCTAAATGTCCTCTTCGCCCTCAGCTGCCCACTCCTAGACCGACTTCTGGGCTCCTCCAAACAGGAAGTTTGCCTGCTCTGTAGCCACGTGTACCGCGGGGGAGATGAGGCTGCACTGGTCCACTGTTCGAAGCCCGGTTGCATTGGAAAGTACTGCATTGACTGCTACGCTGATCTGCTCAACATCTGCACAGTCTGCATGGAGCCGGTGGAATACGGTGACCTCTCCGATCAAGACGAAGAAAAGTTAGTTTCATTTCCTTCCTAAGAGTAGACTTTACTTGGTTTTTAACAACGCATGCTTAGGCTATGGTCCTGAGAAAGGCACTGGATGGAGGATTTCTTCAAGGTCGCTTTACAATTAAAATGGCTGAAACCCTTTCCCCCATGACGCCAAAAGTATAGAAATTATTTTTACTAAGTTCCCAGTAAATTTTAAGAGGACTGTTTCGTTTGGCTATGTAGCATTTGTATATTTCATTAAGCTTGTTGACAGTTTTACAGAATAAGAATGCTTGCAAGTCAAAATAGCCGACGGCTTGCCATCTAGCTATAACATAAACTTTTACTTTGTACTTTTAGTAGAGTAAAAGTACAATCGGCCAATTGTATTGATGATTCTGAATGCACTGGGGCTTCGCGAATGTAATTTGAGTAGCGTTGTAAGATGAGCGAAGTGATATTTTAGGATGATAAAATGTGAAGTCGATCCATGGTTTAGATCAAAACTAAACATCCAAAATTGACAAAATTTAACAGGAAATTTGTGAATAAAAAGTGAAAAGAAAACGGGCAAACTTTGCAACTACTTCATTTTGATGTATTTCACGTCTTTGAAAAGTTTGGCGGAAAAAATATCAAACTTTTTTGGCGGTTCAACTCCAAAACGGTTATACAAAATCTGAAAATGTTCGTGCATTTTGAATAGTTTCAAAACAATTTGGCCGATTTTTCTAAAAAATGCAGGGGACCTAATTTAACCACATAGAAATGTGCTCTGCAAATTTCGCTTAAATCAGAGCAGTAGTTTGTCCACTGGCCTAATAGGCCAGGGCGAACAAAAACTCGAGAAAACGCGAAAAAAAAAGCACACAGTGATATTTTTGGGGTAAGTGAAATTGAAGATATCGCTCTGCTCATCAAAAACAGTACCAATACGGCGGTATGTACAAGTGTGGTACAAACAAATCTGATTGCATCCAGCACTGCACCGACCCGATAAAGGTAGACCAGGGGTATAGGGTTCGAACTGTGGTTCCTTGCAGGGATTCCTCGGACGAAGAACAGCCCGCGCAGTCCCGTCGCAGAAGAAAAGCGGTTCTCGACCAAGACGGTGCACGCGACGTTGAAGTGGGCTTGCTGGATGAAACCGATTCTTGTGCCTCTAGCGACCTCTCCTTCTCGTATCAATATGTCAAGTTCAAAGACAGGTAATTCAAGTTCTTCGATTTACGATCTGCGCTCTTTTCCGCTAGAACACTAGTGGTCAATGCTTTATCAAATAACTTAAAAAAAAGAACTGGACAAATCTCATAGACAGAGAAATCACTTCAGTGATTTTGAGTTTCGAGTGTTTAAAATCGCGGTAAATTTATATTTTAATTACACTGGAGTAGGGTTAGAATCACACAAATAAAGTCAAATTAATAGTTTTTTTTTTAAAGTTAGTAAGAGCTTTTTTTTTAGCCTTTTTTTTAGCTTTTTTAGTTACTGAGCAAGAGTTATCCCATGTAATATTGTGAGTCAATTCCTGTTTGTGCAACCTTTACATCATCTGCTTGTGGACTCTTGGATTTATTACACAACTTTTTTATTGGAGGTGATATAAACAAAACTATTTACACCAAAGTAGAAGCGTACTACGTCATAGCACTTATGGTAAGCTGTATTACAAAAATGGCCGTCAAATGATTACTTAACCAACAATGATGGACGATGTACCTACTGGGTGGAGTCACCGTCATATCGAGTTTCAAGAAATTTACTTTTAAATTTAAGAAATTTAATGTAAAGTAATTGTTTAAAGGGACGCCTGCAATCGCTATCGGGAGACACCTTCCGTTACCCCTTGTTGCCAGGTCGTTTTTTCAGCAGAAGATTCATTTTTAACGCTGGCCCTCTGACTTTACCTTTAAACTCACCGGTATATGCTGCTTCAACGTCTTCCCTCAATTTGAAAAGTTAGACAAGAGAGATAATATGGGTAATGGAGAAAACTGATCTAAGGAATACTGGGAAAAAATTGTTTCCCTAAAATTTGGTGGAAAAAATCTCTATTTCTAATCAGACCCCCGAGCCGCGATTCAAGTCCGACGCCTCCGCGATGGCGCGACGTCGAACGTCAGTACAAGGACGAGCTTGCGTCCATGCAAGATTTTCACCGCGACGACGTCGACGCCGACGCAGACATCTTGCCCGAGAGAGCGCCAGGAGCCGACGCACACATGACCGACCTGCTGAAACGAAGCTCCAGCCTCAAGATAGAAAGGGAGACTTCGGAACGAGGGTGGAAGGGCAGGAGAGTGAGTTCACCGGGGACAATTCTTCGATTTAAAATAGGTTCTCAAGAATAACTGGATCCGTTTTCTTGTTCGACAAGTTGAAAACTACGGTTATCATGAGATCACCAAAGTTAAGCAACACTGCGCTGGGTCAGGTATTAGATGGGTGGCCACCACAAACATGCCCATTTCTGCTCGGGAGAGCGAGTTGAGGAATGAAAATTAGTGCAGCAACTTCATTCGCTTTGCTTATCAACATGGACATTATATTTATCAGCATGGATTTGTGGAGGAATCCTGTTGTACCATCCTACGGATTAAACCGGTGGTCCCCTTGTTGCTCTTCGTTAGGAGTAGGCTACATGCCGGCGTTGGGTTTACCCTCCACCCTCCTAGGCTAGGTTCATCATCATCTTCATCGTCTTCACCTCATTAGTCTCCTCGTCTTCACCGACCCCATTAGACCGTTTCGCAGCGCCCGTTGTCAAAACAGTGCGTCGTCAAACCCCACACAATCATTAGTCCGTTTCTTCTTTTAAACAAGCTTTGGGTCACCTGCAAGTTCTTCATTTCTTGGCGTTTCGAAAAAGTGTATGCATTAGAGATGATCCTGTGGGCGTCTTTAATGGGAGCTGCAAGTCCCTAACCCCATCCCATCCTACCCCATCCTATGGGCTAACCTCCCAGACACGCAATGTCTCCTACTTTTTCTTGGAATGTTATTTCCCCGCTCTCGACATCTGTTTCAGACGATGGCAGGAGAACCTGCAGAGATAATACCTGGAGATCCTGGACACAATGACTACACGAAAGTCATCGCTAAGGGACTGTCTAGATTTTTTAAAATGGATTCTCCGGCGCCAGAGAATAGAAGTAGAGGTGATTTGAATGCGCGGTCAGAAATAAATAGATCTCGTGGGAAGGGAAGCGGCGTCAAGGGAGTCTATGAAGATAGCTATGAAGATGGTGATAGGGTTGATGATGAGAATGATAGTGAAGATGATGGCTCAAGTGAAGAGAATGTAGTTTATGAAAAGAAACCTGCGCTGAAAAAGCGTAAGGCGAAATTAGAAGAGGACAGATTTAGAAATGAAGATGCAATACAAAAGAGATCTGAAAGACAAAGAAAAGATTTGGGAAATGAAGACGATTGGGACAATCAGGATGTCAATAACGATGGAGAATTAGATGACAGAAAGGAAGACGATGATTCTGAAGAGTTCGATTCGAGTGAAGACGACGTTGTTTATGAAAGGGTACCAGAGTCGAAAGACAATGAAGTGAAAATGAAGGAGAAGAGATATGGGAGGGAAAATGCGGCGCGAAAGTCGCAAAGTGGTTTGCTAGATGACGACAAAGATACAAATGCAGATTACGAAGTAGATTCTAGTGAAGAGGAGTTTGTTTTTGAAAATGACCTAGTGCCAAAAAGGGTAAACGAAAATAGAAAACGAAGGAGAATTTCGGAAGATGAAGTTGATTATGTTGGCGAGGAAACGAATGAAGATGATGAAGAAGATGACGGAACGATTGATGATTCAAGTGAAGATGACGTTGTGTATGAAAGAGAACCGAGATCGACCAAGCTAAGAGCGAAACAAGAAGGAAGTGGATTTATAAAGGAGACGAATAAACCAGCCAATGTTGACGGGGACGTGATGGAAGAGGAGGAAAGTGAAGATGGGAGTGTAGAGAATGAAGGCAGTGAAAATGAGGAGGAAAGTATTGCTGGTGAAATGGAAGAAGGGAGCGACGAAGAAAAGGATGATGATGATGATGAAGAGGATGAAGAGGACGATGATGAAGATGATGGGAGTGGTGACGACGAGGCGGATTCTCTGATCAGGAAAAGCAAACCTCAGCAAAAAGGAAAAACTGGTTACACCACGGTCATTGCGAAGAGACTGACAAGCTTTTTCAAAATCAGCCCAACGACTAGTAAAAATAAGAAGCCAAAATCGAGCAAAAAATGAAAATGCAATATATGAAATAAATCTTCTTAGATCATAAAACTAATTATCGAGAAATTATTAAACATAAGTGTGATTACAGAAATTATTTTCTTTCGCTCGTTGGTTAGTTGTGAGCTGTGACTAAGAGAATAAGGGGCCCAGTACGTAATAATTGGTACCGGCGTACCGGGCCAATCACCTCTTAGTACGTCTGGTCATACAAAAAAGGATTGTTTGAAAACCATGGTAATGAGAGGTAGGGCAAATTTCGATAGCCATGTGGTTACGCGGCAAATAGGTACTCCACTTTTTGTGGAGTACAAATTATTTGCAAAAACAAGATGCCGTTTACTTTAACTATGATACCTAAAACATCAGCGGAGGTAAGCATTGATTTCTAAAACATTAATAGTTGTAGTCTCTTTAGTTAAGTATTTTTTCTGAGAAATAAATATTTTTCCAGGTAAACCCAGAAACAGCAGTAAGAAAACACAAAAACACTAAGAAACATCACAAAACTAAACACCGACAATCCACGTCCCCGCCGCCTCCGCTACGAAGACATCAAGACACTCCAACGACAACACCATCAGGCCCCCGAAACCCCAGACATCTCCATTCTCAAGGAGACCCTTTCAGCATAACTGACTACATACACGACCAAGTTCATACCGCCGTGCGCAGAATCCCAGGCATACGTTGGCTGACAGATACCGTCTCCCATCCTATTATCGTAGCCAGGGAAAAACTGGACAAATTCGACGAAAACATGTCTCAAAGACGGAACAACAAAGACGGCAGCTGGCTGTATCCGAAGGGAAGCCGCAAAACCAGCAAAACGCAGCGAGAAATTGACATCGACTCTCTGAAACGAAGTCACAAGAAGAAGGTTAGGAAAGAAGAAAAGCGCAAGATGCAGAAGGCGTCGCCTGAGAAGCGCATGTCTCGGACGGAAGTGCGTGAGATGACTGTTTTTCCGGAAAGGAAGTCTTCGGGGGATTCGTTTGGTTTCGCCGTTACTCCTGGTTCTAAGGACAAACTTTTTACGATCGAGGACGTCAATGCTAGTGGTGGAAGTTCACGGAAGAGATATAGGCCTAAAAACTTGGTGAAAGTGACGCCTAGTTTCAGTCAGGATACGTCTGCGACCCGGACAAAGTTACCGACGAGGGAAGAATTCAGGTTCTCTCCTCGGCTGTTACGGTATGAGTCGGATAGGCAGAGTGACACTATTTGTAATGTGGCTAGTTCTTTCGATTATGCCGGTGATATAACTGATCGAGGACCACAGGAATACAGAGACTACCACTTGCTGACTTCGGACGAGGAAAGCACAGCTTTTGAACGTAGCGAAGGGGGACGGACCAAGGAAATGCGGAAATCGTGGTCCCCAAATGACAGAGACAGAATTAATTGCGGTTCTCTTCTAAATGGTTATCCGAGGCGGAACTTTAGGCAGGACGTGAATTTTATTGGAGTTGAACAAGTTGAACCATTCTCATCGTCAGAAGAAGCGATTTCTGAGAGGAGTTTTCCCAAAAAGAGAGACCTAGGGCTGAATTTTGCTAGGAACGTTAATTTAAACCACAATGTTTGCACATCAGTTAAGCTCTTGCCCGAAGAGCAAGTTTTCGAGACTGGCCATCCAATCAGAAAGCCTAGGTCTGGTTGGCCCATGGAAACTACTCACAATGGGTGCAATGACTTTTCCGACGAGAATTTCCTGTCGATGCCGAAATACGTACAAGTTTTGCCGATTAACGTTGAGACGGGTGCTGTATTCTCTAATTTGATGGAAGAGCGAAATTCTGCCAGGAAATATCCAAAACCACGCATGCAAGACGAGTTTGAGGGCTTGTTTGTTGACAAACACGAGACGGTTGATGCTTTCCAAGCCCATGAAGTTGAAAAAAATACTCCAGAGGAACTTCTTCCAGAGTACGCCCAGAATATTCTGAGTCGTAGTGGAGAGACTAGTCCTTTATTCTCTAATTTGGCAGAAGAGCAAAGTTTTTCCAAGAAATATCCGAATCCACGCATGCAAGACAGATTCGAGGGCTTGTTTGATGACCAACTAGCGTCCGTTGATGTCAATAAGGCCCATAAGTTTGAAAAAGAGCAAAGCCCGCCCCAATTGGCCCAAATGTTACCTCTTCATAGAATTGGGTCGAGTGCTGTGTTCTCTAATATAGCAAAAGTGCGGAGTTCTCTTTTAGAATACCCGCAGTTACCCTTACAAGACGAATTTGATGGCTCATGTGATGGCAAAGACGAAGAGGGGTATGCTACATATGAGATCGACAAGCTTGCAGAAGTTGAAAGCCTTCCGGCTAGTTTTCCAGTTTTCCTGCTGCCAAGTTCCAGGCGAGTAACAATGACAAAGGAACAGAATCCAAGCAAGCTAAAACACTCTTTTAATGTGTTTCAGTTTAAAGGGGCTAGTACTCATCAACTTCACACAGTCGATGAAGAGAGACCACAATTTGAACCAAACATAATGAAAGACGAATCCGAAGAGGTTCTATTAGAACAAAATAAATTCAGAACCCAGATTTTCGAAATAAAGCACGAAGAAACTGACAAAGAATTGGAAGATTTTGCCACATTGGAAGTTAGTGGGCATTCTGGATGTGATAAAATTTCTGAGTCTGATGGAATTTCCAGACTTGGTGAAAATGCTGGGTACGGTGGAAACTCTGGGCTTGATGAAAATTGTGAGCTTGGTGGAAATTTTGGTCTCATTGGAATGTATGATATTGACGAAACCTCTGGTCTGGATGAAAATCATGGAAATGGTGGAAGCTTTGAACCTAGGATTTCGAACATTAGAGAAAGTGTGGACATTTCTGTGAGCAATATCGACTTTAATTTGGCCGAAGAGAATAAAGAAGATTCTTCAGAGCATGACCAGGAGGAAGATAAAATGTTGCGCGAATCGTGTGAATCTGACAAGTCGGACGTCGACGACGAATATTCCAGAGAAGAAAAACAGCAAGAACTGGCAAAACCAAGCAAGACAACGAAAGGAAAGCGCTACATGGCCGAGAAATTGAATCTGTTACACGGCAATATCGAGCAGCTTGGCAGTGGCTTAGAGGAACTTGACATCTTACAGATCGACAAACAACGCGACACACAAAAAAACCACGACAAAGACATCATGAACGAGCCACCCGACAACAAAGAAGGTTTACCCCAGTTCTGTGAAAACTTCCCAGTAGTCGAAAACATCGGAACCTCTCCCACATACAAATTTGGAGTGATTCCCCAACGGAAAAGAAGGCACCATCTTCGCGACCACATGATGTCACCTTCGACTGTGCTGAAATTAAAGCAGCAGAAGCTTCGTACTAGAGACTCGTCTCAAAGCCAGACTATCGGCAGACTTGCAAACGGATTGTATAAAGCCATAGTACAAAATGGATTTGGTCCAAAACTAAAAAGTACTTCACCCGAAAACAACACAAATTCTCCAACTAATACCGCTGCCAGTCTCAATCTCAGCACACAGCAAACAGTAAATCTAGCGACATCTAGTAGCAAAATAAAAAAGAAAGTTAGTTTCTCTTCACAACTGTCGTCAGAGTGTGATGCCTACTCGACCGACGGCGACTCGTCAGATTCACAATCACCCTCCAAGTCAAGCTCATGTCGTTCGCCGACCTATGAGCACGCTCGTGACAATTTGGATCTGGCAGTAGTCTCAATTATCAACATGCCACCGACATTGGGCTGCAACGGTGAGGGTAAAGACGCCGACTCTTCCTGCTCCGAGACGGCGTCGATGTTGAATACGACAAGTGGAGTCCTCTATATGCAGCACAGAGAAACATCTCTGGAAACTAATCGCGAAAAAGTAAATTCATATCATAATTTCCCACCCTTGGACGATGATAGACGGAGCGATGAAGCCAAAGATACAGCAAGCGAATTCGGAATCAGCTCCTCGGAAACAGAATCCGAAGATGAAAGAAAAATCGAGTGGCAGTCACGTTCAAAGCGAATCAGAGTCCCAAGCTTTTTACGAAGACAAACTCAAAGTCAAGACTCCAGCAACGAGATCGATTATCTTTGTGGGATCAATAACCAGAAGATAGGTCTTGGTACAAGACTTTCTAGCACCAAGGAGGGTCCGAGATGGTACAAGCGGTTAATTCTGGGAAAGCGTCTTTCTCGTGTAGGGCCGTCGCGGGACCCTCTCCCTTCTAGGTCGCTACCGACGCCGAAGCAGATGCTGGTGAATGCTGCTCTGCTAAGGGCAACTATGCTATGAGATCCGATGCGCCTTGACCGTGAACTTATGGAGACCTTTTCGATCTCGTCGAAAAGGACTATCTGGACTATATGAGGGCCTTTGACTATCTGAGGTTGCTTGATTGATATAATTAGCACGGATTTCAGCATGGAGAAGACAACCCGATATCCTACATGAACTTTTCAGATTGCAAAATAAAAAAAAAATACAAAGAAATAACCCCATGGACTCCAGTACCTTTTCATTTATTCGAAGATTATAAATGAATGAAATTCATCCCTGGAATACTTTTATTTACCTGGATAGTGAAGTTGGATGTTTTTAAACCACACTTAAAAGTATATAGACGTTTTTTTAGGATAGGTGGTGTATAATAAATATCACACGATCTCAATTGCTCGATAAGATGCAATCATAGTATCCAAGTAAAAGCATTTTCTACTTGATGACCGTTTCTTGTTGAAACTTCATCAATGAAAAATCTTGGTCACTATCACATACATAGATCATGCCAATTATTTAACGGCGTATTCGACTGACTGCCCCGGTACACCCCCGGTGAGCACTGGGGGCGATCTGTGTGTTCCACTAGGCACGTGAATCTGTCCCAGTACAACTTTCACGTGTTCGACTGGGCATGTGTGGCCATGCCCCAGTACAACTTTCACTTGTTCGACTGGCAGAGTTGCTCGCTCTCGGGTCACTCCCGGTGCACTTTTTTGCTCGGAGAATTTCGACGGTGCAATTCGAAAACAAATTAATGCACTGACAGCTAGTGATCACGTGTTCGGGTGGGAGCGCTCTCGATCGGAACTGGTGCAAACCCTGTGGAGAGCATGACGTTATCGAGGAAGTGTCAAGCCCGCCCTGGTGCAGGCCAGTCGAAAACACCATAAACTTGTGCCAGTTTCCGGACAATTCCAATCAATGCACCTTAATTAATGTTAAGTTTCAATCAAATGAGTGATGCCATTGCCATGAAAAAATTCTCATTACCAATTCAAATTACACTGCTGTACCAATTTCCTAAGTACGTGGTCGTAACTTTGACTTTCCTTCCGAATAATTGCAGTGAGCGCTCCGGGGCATATTACGCCGCTCACCTCAAAGCGACCGCCGCGCAGTAATGGATTAGCAATCGGTGATCGGGGAAACTTTTCGGTTCACTAAGCCGAAGATGCATCGCGCGAAAACATCGTACGATTATACGATCAGTGGTGGAACCCATGGTATAAACTATCCTTATACCATGGGTGGAACCAACCTTGTTCTATTGGTCTACACTCTACAATAAGGAATTCCGAAAAATCTAAAAAAACCGTTTCTAAAATTTTAAGACGGACCAAGCAACAAAGATAAGTTTTCTTTTTTTTTTACATGGGTTTTGAATGCACAGTAAAATGCAGGAAAATGTTTGAATATTTTTATTTAAAAAAATAGCAGTTTCAAGTGAAAGTGATCACTAGCTGTCAGTGAATTCATTATTATTTTTTTGTTGCACCGTCGAAATTCTCAGGGTAAGAAAAGTGCACAGGGAGTGACCCGAGAGCGATCAACTCGGCGAGTCGAACACGTGAAAGTTGCACTGGGATAGAGTCACATGCCCAGTCGAACACGTGAAAGTTGTACTAGGACAGAGACACATGCCCAGTCGAACACGTGAAAGTTGCACTGGGACAGAGTCACATGCCCAGTTGAACATGTGAAAGTTGCACTGGGGCAGAGTCACATGCCCAGTCGAACACGTGAAAGTTGCACTGGGACAGAGTCACATGCCCAGTCGAACACGTGAAAGTTGCACTGGGGTAGAGTCACATGCCCAGTCGAACACGTGAAAGTTGCACTGGGACAGAGTCACATGCCCAGTCGAACACGTGAAAGTTGCACTGGGTCAGAGCCACATACACGCAGATGCACGCAGACGTAGAACACGCAGATCGTTCCCAGTGCACACCCAGGGTGCATCGGGGCAGCCAGTCAAATACGACATTACAAATGCGAGAGGTCAATTTTGAGTAAAAAAATCTGCTGAGATTTTGTTAAAATTTTACCAAATCATTCCTGCCATTATGCCGGTATCGAAAAATCAAGCCGAAAAACTACAGAATATTTCTCAAAATCCACATTCCCAATATTGTACGAAAAATACCTTTAAACTTTGCTCGATGCCATTTGGCCTATCTTAGTTATATAAAAAATAGTTATATATTATTTGGCCTACACTAATTAGTCCGAATTAAACGATAAATCTGTAAAATTCTAGTGCAGTTATCAATCTTCGAAAACTTATAAGCCAATAAAAAAATCCTATCGGGGACCTCATACATGGCCTGGGCTTGGGCCCCAATGCCCCTGAGCACTTTCCCTCACTGGTATACGGGCATGCAACGTTCACAGTGTCTTTCTTTCGCTTCCTCCCCTCCCTTTCTCTCATTTTGTATCATCGTACGAGTGTGAAGATATAAGAACTGTTGTCATGAGACGACCATGTACTATCGGATGATGACGTCTTGTTTACGAGCCGCTTTTTGTCCAAAATATTAAACAAAAAAAAAGGACACAAATCGCACGGACAAACCCACAATGCCGAAAAACAAGAAGGAACGCGGCGAGCCTCCAAAAATTCTTTACAAATCGATTCGTTATAATTACTTGTTCTAGAAAGTTCTCGTCCTTGACTTGCCGTGCGTCAAAATTCGCCTGATCTTGAGGAAAGACGTCGGTAGCGAATCCTAACCTTTATCGTTACAAATTCCAGATAAACTACATTGTTACAAATAGGTAAATAACACAACAATAATATTTAAAAAAAAAAAAAAAAATATATCCAATTAGCATTGATAATCGCATTACAGGCATTCACAGGCCGATTGTGTGATTGATTCTCATCTAAATCACAGTTTTATGGAGTGCACTTTGTGAGTTAACAATGCAGAGGTTTTAGGAGAGATACGTGATCTCATAGCGATATCAATCGCTATCAACATATCTTAGATCTTAGTTATCCTTTGCCGAATAATAAAAATCGTACACATAGGTATACAAAAAATTTTTTTTTTTTTTTAAATGAAAGTGACACACCAAAAAATTCTAACTTGTTTGCCCATTTTTCTCTAATTATCGTTACATGTTTAAAGTACCTTTTTTTTTTGGTAATGAGATTACAGCCAAGCAACTTTTTTTTGTGTTATTCGACGAATCGAAACTTTCAAATCGCAACGATAAGATAAAAATTGAATTACAGCATTACTGATAGATTCACAGGCATTCATAGTTTTGCATAAATAAACAATAAATAAGCACAAGTCGGCGGCCACCGTCACCGCTGCAAAGTGGTGGCCCATCCGTCGGCTAAGATGACCCTTGGTGCCTAGAGCCTCGGAGATAGCGTCTTTCCGAGAGATTAGCCGGAGCTTGGAGAGAATTAAATAGCAAGCCTGTCGGATCGAGCGAGTCAGTGGAGGTAAAAGCATCAAACGGAACACAAGCGTTTTGTTACCAGCTAACAACACGTCCAAAGTTTTTGGTGGAAACGCAAACCGAACAGAACACTAGCTGCGGTATTTCAATTTTTGTTTGTCGATTATCAACAGTTTTCTTCGGGTTTCCTTTCGGCTGTTGCTTCAGGAGAAAATTCAAAGAGTACCGACGTGTCTTGAATCATCTTGAGAAAACAGATCACCACAAATATTTTATACAATGACGACAATTGAACATCAAATCATGGTGGAGACCAACAACTGCTGCAACAAAAGCTTCATGAAGAAGCCACGCGTTGAAGTCGGCAGTCTTAGCTTCGAGGAACTCATCCGGGAACTGCATGCTGTTTTCGATGGGGACTCCGTCAATGTGGACTACGTTCATGAGCTGTTGTCTGCATACAAGAGCAACCCTGCGGATTGGAAGAAGTTTGCCAAGTTTGACCGATGCAGGTGAGGAAGCCTGTCACTTTCTATGTTTACACCTGAATTTTTATGTTAATTTATGTTAATTTGGTTAATTAATTGCAAAGGAGCTTTGCAGTGTTTTTGGTTCGCAATGTTGTTTTAAAATGATTAAAGCTATACTAGCTTTAGTTCAACTATTCAAAGACATTAAAATTTAAAAAATGCCAAATTGTAAAAAAAATCAATCCGAGTTGAAATCAGAGATGTGAATTTTGAGCAAGATTTTCAAAAGTTGGTTCATAAAGTATTTGCTTCTGAAATTAAGTTGATTGGTGCCATTGATTGTAAATTAAACATGGAAACCAGTTGTCTATATGTGTCTATTTGTCTTTGGGGCAAAGCTAAGAAATCCGTCCGTTTTAAATCATTTTGTGGGTTTTTTTACACAAGTACACTGCCCATGCTTAAAATGATTAAATTGTCACATTCTTTCGACACGTCTGTCATTTAGTCTCGTAAGCCAGGGTTATCATAGATAAGAAATTGATTAAATGTGCGAGGAATTTCCAGAAAACCGGAAGATTTGGCAAGAAATTAGGCAAAATCTTACTCAGTCTTTCTTTGGGAAAGAATGTCGAAGAGGAATGGTATATTTTACATAACTGCCCATTGCAATTAACCAGACAAATTGGGCATAAAAGTACACGCCATCAAGTTTATGCCCAATATTCAGTGGTGAAAATGAAAAGTAATAATACATTTAATGAAGGATTTTCAAAATTTACTAAACATACTGATAGAATGCTTTAGTTGGTGTATTGCTTGAAAAACTATAGGCATGGCCAGTGAAGTCCACAGAAAAGATGGGGTTGGCAAGCATATCAATAAGAGCCACATATCGGTTATGCATATATTATTCAGAGGCTCATAATTGAAGATCTCAATAAAAATAATTAGGTTTATTTAAAAGGCAGAAAAAGCAAAAATATTACGCAAGACCCAGCGTTGGACTCACTTTTTTGGGAGCTATGGGTAACAGTGTGTACCTATGAGGGGCCCACGGGTGCGTGTCTGAACATTTTGAGTTGTTTTGAGTCCTTTTGAGACAGCAGAGGTGGTGTCGAAAGGCGTACAAAAGTGGGGCTTAAGGCGCACCCCAATTTCTTTTGTAGTTCAAGGTTGTTTTTAAGCAAACCTATGCGCTTTTGGTAATATGTGGGGCTCAATCCTCACGAGGTACATTTTTAAACTCGTTATTCAAGCTTTACAACTTGTGGAAAAAAAATCTGAAAAAATACATTTAAATTTCCGTTGGCAGCGCATTTTATCCAGTAAATAGTCGCATTTTCCCACCGTTGTACTAGCATCACCGAAGTAAATTACTCTCAGTATCCGCATTCTCCCAGTGTATTTAAGTAAGAAAACCATCCACTCAAAGGGCTAACCCATCTTATTAAAACCATGTACTACAGACCCGCGAAATTAATTATCATACTTCATTTTCCAACCAATTCCGTATACCATAAGGTTTAGCACAAGGCGTAATCAAAACCAAGATTTCAAAACGATCTAGGCCAATGCGTACCGCCAGTAAGTCAAAGGTCAGTGCATGCCCGCGCGTAAGCAACGTGAAGAAAGATTTTTACAAAATAACCGTCATTCTATCTCAAACAATTCTTGAGATCCTTATAGATTTTTGCTTCGGTTGACGTGGGTGACCCTTTAGCAAACAATAATTGCTAGTAGCAGGTATAACGGACTTCGAAGAATGACATGTTGTGTTGGGATTGCTGACCAAGACAATGGTCAATGGGTTATCTGTTGAAGCATTTACCTAACGTATCCTTGTCAAAAAAAGACGTTGTACAGGACTAACACAATGAAAAAAAGACGAAAAACAAAGTCCTGGATATTCAAAACGGTAACCCAAACGATACCTGTTTCTTATAAATAAAAAACTGCAAGAAATTATAAACTTTATCTGTGTTTTAAACATTATCTGTATTTTAATGAAACAAATTAATATGATTGATCACCGTAGAGGCATTTTGAGTATAGTCAGAGGGCCAGCGCCTTCGTCCAACTGTATTTGAAAAAAAAAAACGACCGTCAAATGACTAATTTACCAACAAAAATGGAGGATGCTGCTAGTAGCAGTCATCGTCGTTTCGAGTGTTAAGAAATTTCATTTCGTTATTTCTCGCAGATTATTCACATTTAAGACTGGTTTACGCTTGATTAATCTATATTAGTGCATACGTCAACGACTGATATCTATACATGTATCGATAATTTCAGTCTTAGTTATTTAATTGTACAAAGCTTGTTAAAAAGACGGCCGCAAGCGCCATCGGGTGATACCTACCGTTACCACGTGTTGCCGACTCGTTCGCTTAGCAGAAAGTTGAACAGTAACGCTGGTCCTCTGACTGTACCAATAAACTCTATGGTACATGTGATGTAATGTAATCATAATCAATTAAACAAGACAATTAAGCAATTGATGGATTAGATATTGTATTATCAAAGTGGTTTGCCGCTTGATTTCTTGGGAATTTCTAAGAGAGAACGTTGACATCCTGAAACCTTCTTTTCTTGATCTTCAAGTCCAAGGCAAACGTGTATCGACTGAAATTAACGCAGGAACTTTTGAAGTGGAGGGGATACGTCGTACGACGCAGCAGAACTCCCCTCACTTTGTTATGAATGGACTATCGTGAGGCAAAGAGCGATAGTAATACATAGTAAATAATTACTATCGAGTATGAATAAATAGTGTACTTCTGGTAAATTCAGCTTTTGGTTCATATTGATATTCAGTTATTATCGGGTTTCTAAATGCTACACTTTGGATATCAGGATACAGCGTCGTAAAGGAATGGCCCAAGATCTTAGTTATAATAAATTCATTAATAGCACATGTAACAATATGGACGTTGTGGTTATAACTACGTTAGACGCATCAGCTGTCAAATCAACGCAGTTGGCCTCAAAATTATAGAATAATGATATTGATTGGTCATCCTGAAAAAAGATCATCTTCAAGTGTCTTTTGACGTACGGATAGTCAAAAAATAAAGAAAAAATACGAAATAATATATAATGAATAGTGTAAGTACAATGTGCAAAGTTAACGTGTGCGGACAATGTAAACAACATGAAAGCGTCATAAAAATCAATCGATCTAATACCAATTGACAAGGTGTAGTACGATGACAAATGGAATACATAAAGATTAACACGGCTCACAGCTTTCATCATAACACTAATGTGCATCCAGTAGTTTTTTCCAGTGACAGCTGTCAGTTTTACAGTGCGTGAGAGAGACGCGCTGGAAATTAATTAGCGATGGCAACAGCTGTTATCAGATTGATGTTTAGTGGTCCATTAGATGATAATCTTATCTCTGCGTTACACCATCCATTCATTAAGTAAGATTTGTAACTTTGATGACACCGCATTGATGAGATGCACTTTTAAGAGTTTTAACTTCAAAATTTATTTGGGAAACAATACAATTGGGCTGGTAGTTGAGATTGAATGTTACAAACAGTTGATGAAATGCAATTAAATTTGGTAATTTTATCAATTTAAGTGCTCTCCGATTACAATAAATACTTGAAAGTGCTCACCTGGCACCAAAAATCAAACGATGAATCTGCATTTTTTACATGAGATTCATGATAGACTATCGAATAATTTCTAGATTCAATCGCTGGTAAAAGTCCATCTTAACAAGTGAAACCGTCAGGTGCAAGGCAGTGCAAATCTCTGAAGATGTACGTGCCGTACACATTAATTAGATCATGAGTGGTGATTAGATTATGAAGCGTACACGGGCAATTAGACATCGAATTATACCAAGATACCTCGAAAGCATCACAGAACAATAAATATGCTTGCCTTGCAAGCATTAGTTGTGAACCAAAATTCAAAACATTATTTCATGTCTTTATGTCAGAGTTTCATTGATGTTCAACCTTCTCTGAGGAAATCAGAAGACTCATTGTTTGCTTCGCGTTCATCTTGTCAATATCTCAACCCTTCTCGTCTCGACCGTCTAATCTGTGTTGCCAACTCACGTAACTACCCCCTTGCCATCATAAAATGCGATGCATGTCCTCGGAAGAAAATATATTCGACAGTGCAATCAAATCAATTTATTCTGACAGCTGACATGTTTTAGAATTAAAAATTAAATCGTAAAAATGCGTGGACTAAGGTTTATTGCTAAAAGAGATTAGAAATGAATTTGATTTTGAGACGTACCATACCTCACTTTACGTTTTATGCTTTATACGGTGTCAATATTGAAACAGTCACAAAAGTTTCGCTCTAGGAAAAAATATTTGAATAGCCAACGAAATAAAGTGGAAAATCCGTATTTTCTGCGTCACAAATATTTCGTCGGCGATCTTGCTTGTGTGACACAATTCAATTAATTTCACAGAACATTAGCCAATTATTTATGAAGACGCACGGACGCACGCAGCCTACGCTGCGTGCATGGTGCGAAACGCGCAATTTCACCTCGTTATGCTAATTTTTTAAGTCAACATCTTGTAAACGTAATAAATATCTGCCAAAGTAAAAAATTTACACGATTTTATTGCGTTTTCTCCGTGCCAAAAATTGACAGCAAACTACGCGTTGCCTTACCTGAAAAACGTCGCACACATGTGTGTGAGGGGGGCAACAGGTGCAATGATGACCGTGTTGAGACGCCGCACACTGGTTCAAGGTGAAAGGGTTGTTGAAAAGCAGTGCATTCATAACATTGATGCTGAGATCATCTTTACTACCTAAACAATGTTATCTAATCGATCAAGATCCGTTATATCGATCAATAAGATCACAATATCCTGACAAGTGGGAGTGGATTCCTATCTGTCAAGTGGTCATGCCGCAAGGAAGAAATCTCACAAGAAACATAATTTCGTTATCAAAAAGACATGCCAGATAAACAAACATTAGGACCTTTTTTAGGCCAGTTGAATCCGGTACGAACTGGTTGAGGTAAAAAAACGAATAGATCATTTCGTGACTTGTATATAGGAATAAATTAACGCTATGACTAAAATTGCAAAACAATTTTTTTACTCAAATATACAACTAAGTTTGAAATAATGCAGCTAATTTGATTCGAATTATGATGTTTATAATATAGGAAGCCAGTTGCATTGCCAATTAGTTTTAATTACATTATATATGTACGCGATCGCTTCAATCGATCAGATTAGTTCCTCAAAGACGTCTGCAGTTAGTTTCATGATGCAATGGTAGTTTGATATTGACATGGTATTGATTTCTTCTTGGCTAGCTAAAATCAACTTCAATGAGCCACGAAGGCAAAAGGCGGCATTTCTGCTCATTGATGACATGGCATGGTGTTGTCGATAACTAAGTAGGTCTTGAATCTGTATTTGTCAATTTGTCTACTCTGAGCGTAGAACTGTGCAAAGTTTTTTAAGTCTTTTTATAAATGTATCTCTTTACGCAGTGGTTATGACAGAACATCTCAAAGAAAACCACTTTCAGTGAAACAGGAAAATTCCCTCAGAGCTAGTTTTACTATGTACGGTTCAAAAGATAACTGCCAGATAAAAACTCATCTCCATAATCAAAGCTAATCAGTACTTCTATTTAAACCTTAATCCCCGATAATTGATTAAACTGGACATTTTAAAACTAGCCATTAAGGTCCAAAAGTATCAAAATGTAAGAACCATGTCCTCTTACGCTCAATGCAGGAATAAGCTCAAGGTCATGATCAGAACGCACTCTCTTCTTCTAAGGATGTGGAAGCCATCTATCGTATGGGTGAAATGCTTTTAAAGGGCCAATTTTTAATTAAGAAATCTTTAATGAAACGAAAAATAATATCAAAATATTCAAATTTGCAGTCGACCCTAACGATCTCGTTCCAACCCTCCTGCCCACAGATACACACGTAACCTAGTCGACGAGGGCAACGGCAAGTTCAACTTGATGGTTCTCTGCTGGGGCGAAGGTCACGGGTCGGCCATCCACGACCACGCCAAAGCGCACTGTTTCATGAAAGTTCTTCAAGGATCGCTCAGCGAGGTGCGCTTCGCGTGGCCGGACCCTGAAGCTGTAGGCGAGGGTGAGCTCCAAGAGACTGAACGCGGGGAAATGAAGCTCAACAAAGTTTGCTACATGAGTGGTGAGTTGTCGATATTTAGCCTCGAACAGTAAAAATTCACTCGACTTGAACTGCTAGGCAGAGTTCTGATTTATTTTGACCTTGTGCTCATATCTCTCATTAGGATTTGCTCAATTCTAAGTCTCAATTTAAATTTATACTGTCCTTTTTGCTTTCTCCCTAGAAATAACCAAATCTTGTCAATATTTTCTGTAAACAAAGTTCATCCCTAAACGCTAATGTGTAAGTAATTTTTCCTGGTGTTCTAATCCTGAAAATACTTTTCGCGCCGAAATTTTGCAATGGAGATCTCTCATGTTACTATGCTGTCAGCATCTTTCGTTGATTTACGCCACTATCTCAAAGTAATTAAACCGCTTTTTCTTTTTAATATATTTACTTCTGTGCACTATGCTAACCCCTGCTCCATTTTCTTGTCCTGTAGACGAGCTGGGTCTGCACCGCGTCGAGAACCCCAGTCACACGATGCCGGCAGTCAGTCTTCATCTGTACTGCCCGCCGTTCGGGTCGTGTTCGGTGTTTAACCAACAGACCGGACAGAGGTCCTCGTGTAACGTCGTCTTTTGGTCCAAGTTTGGCGAGAAAAGGAACAGGGTACGTTCAAAATCCTGTTAAATTGCAAATTTTTACCATGGAAGTTCATACTGTTGAAATTTGGTTAGGTTTAACATTGGTATTGAGTGGAATGGATAGATTAGCTATATGGCCTTTTTTACGGTAGGGCCTAGAAGAACTTCATTCTCTACAATTTGAAAATGGGAACTGTTTGGGCTAGAGCGAAAAATTACAAAAAACATAAGCAGAACTGACGTTTTTTTGCATGGAAATTGTCTAAAGAATTTTTTTTCATGGCCTAGTGAGCTATTTGAAGCTAAAAGAACTGAAACGTTTCGAAGATAGTATTTTTAGTAGGCAATTCTGAAAACCAACCAAAAATTGGTATAAGAGATCGATGCAACGTTTAAAAGTAATTAAGGTGCTGAGATCGCCTGACAGGGCACCTTAAATTTGCTATATAGCCTCAAATATGCAGGTGCTAGTGTACAAAATAGCACTTTTATTTATTGTCATTGTCTGTGTAAAGTGAAAACAAAAATTGGCGCATTATAGAAAATGCTTCAATCCACTGCCTGTTTCTCGCGCCTTGACTAACGACACATGCTTTACCTTTCTTGCAGGAAATCCAAGACTCACGAGCTCCCGAAGACAACTAGCCAGCCAAACTCAAGCGAGCCTGAACGGCCAACCTTAACATTAATTCCACACAAAATTAATAACTTATATATTTTTTTATATTAAAAAGTGCAGAAAACTTCGTCGTGCGTGTGTTGTTATAAAATATAAAAAAAAAGACTTGATATAAAGTTGAATGCGCTCATTCTCAGGGTCGGGAGCTTGATCGGCAAGCGTGCGTCATTGACGCATTATTTTGCGACATTTTCGATTGTGAAACAAAAGAGAGACGAATTGTGGGATGAGATTGCACGGCTCCTTTGATAAGCAATCTTAAAGGCGGTCAAGGGGTCAATCTCAGATCAAGAAAACAATCACTTCGGGAAAAAAAATGATGAAAAAAAAAATTGAATGTATGTGATGTATAAATGATAATGAAAATGTAGAATGATTGTTTAATTAATAAACTCTGATTATTTTTTTTGTAAAAGTCTTGTATCCTTCATTATCCTTATGTGTATACGATTGTAGGATCCTCTATCTTCGGAAAGTTTCTCTTATTATTTCAATAATGGGCATAGTAACAAGCTATCATAATATTTAATCATAAACGAAAGATGATGATTAGTCAATTAAAATTTAATCAGTGATTGGCATTGAATTTCGCAAAAAGTTATTTAAGAAAATTCTAGCTGACGCGTACGTTTAGTTGATTTTTGAGTAAAAAATTTGAAACCGTACTAGCGTTGAGAAGAATAATAATCGAATGACCTAATCATGCAGCCCATAATCGAAAGTCCACACCTCTTCTTCAACCAATCACCAGCTTTATGCTAATAATATCTGATTTAACACACCACTTACGTAACCATTTAATGAAACGGATCTGTATTTAAAAGCAGCCATGCTGTTATCATGTTTATGGAGTCACACCATATTAATCAATAAGCCAATCAAATTGAAAAATGCCCCTAAAGTCACGTTTCAGTTCAATAACTCAAATCAGTGTACCAGAGCAAGAATAAAGAATGACCCCGTACCATTTGACAAGAGTTTGCTGTCTATGATTGAACTGTGACTTTTGGTCCTTTGCCGATGTTGATTACAA
The DNA here is from genome assembly GCA_947568835.1 of Protonemura montana. Classification (NCBI taxonomy): domain Eukaryota; kingdom Metazoa; phylum Arthropoda; class Insecta; order Plecoptera; family Nemouridae; genus Protonemura; species Protonemura montana. The sequence continues at coordinate 9,544,085 of OX387608.1, forward strand.
ATTTGTTGGCGTACAGAAACGCCTAAAGATTGCATTTGTGATTTGTTTTAAATATACATGACAACAACTGGATGGGAAAACCTTAAATGGAGGATGATGATTGCCGAAAGATATATTAGGTCAGGGCAAGGAATCTTTAACAGCCCGATCGATCGATTGAATTGTGTAATAAGGCGAATGAGTTGTATGCAAAATTTGATGCAAGATCGTTAAACAAGAACATTGCGATGTTTGTTCTGGCATTTTTCCTTGATCAGATTAAATTTCAGATTTCCTTGATTAAAGCTCCTTCTTGCTCTGACATTATATCTCAACCCTCAGATATAGACTTTAAAAATACGACTGTCTTGTGCCTTCAGTAAGAATAGACTTTCACCTACCTCCAGTCCAGTGTGGAGCTAATTCGCTTTTCAGCAGACATATTTTAGATTGCTGTAAGGACCCTTGTTTTACTGACAATGACAATTTTATTGTGATGAACTTTCCAGTGCCAGGCACAGGTTCTTATTACTGGACTCTTTTCAAGAGATTGGCCAACGTTTCGTGACTGGCTGGGGCACCTCTGCGCATACGAGAAACGATGAAACGGATCACATGAAAGAGTAAAAGCATGTCAGAAAACTGCACTCTTCAGTAAGCAAATATTTTTTCTCATAACAAAAATTCAGATAGGTAATTTGATATCCCATATCCCATGTTTTTTGCATTTACCTAAAGAGTTAAGAGCTACACACGTTCAATAAGTAATTATTGTTTTGTTGGTACAAATAATTACCAAGAAAATAAAATAAATTATATATGATATATACAAAAATTAAAACAAAAATGCATAAAGAAATTTGCTAGAATATGAGAAGATCAGATGTGAAAAACTACCACATAGACAAGGAATTATACTAGGAGTAGGTACTATGTAAATAATAGTCAAAGCTAGATTTCCTAGTAACACATCCGTAAATATATTTGTCACACGCATGTCTAATTAAATTGACCTGCTACATGCTTCGCACAAATAATTCTAAAAAACACTTCCTTGGTGACTTGAAGGTAGGTACGTTTGACAATCGAGACAACTAAATCTCTTACTCATCATAATATCTGCTTTGGGAAGAGAATTAAGAGTACAAGACGGAGCGACATTATTGTAACAGGCTATTCCTGGTCGCTAGAACACAATGAAAAAGCCTAAGAATAGTTCTGGATGAAAAAAATATATGAAACTGGGTTTTAAGTAAAACAGCTAATTTACCCGACGTTTTGCAACTTATGTCTGTTGTTTAACATGGCACTCAAAAACCCAGTTTAAAATATTTTTTTAAAACTAGAACTAAGGTTAGATAAAGTAGACATGAGACCAAAATATATTATCACTCTACCTGTTAACAGAATTACATTCAAACATGCCTTTGTTTACTTTTATACATTTATGTGAATATAAATATGAATTTAAAACATTCAATTTAATGGATGGCAGAATGACACAGCTAGAGATTATCTTTATGAAAAGTAAATTTTATTGGAATGATCTAGTCTTTTAAATCAGGAAGCGGTGACCATTGTCACTTAAAAAAGGCGATAATCTTTGACCTGAATTCGCATCAAATGGAAGATGAATTTTAGCAGAGCATGACATACGAACACAATGTCTTTTTACACTGTTGCAAATAAGAGTATGAACCATGATTCTCTGAGCATTCAAAACGATAGTTAGTGAAAAAAAAGAAAATGATGCAACTCACGGAAATGATACAACAGAATTTGGCATCCTTACAATATCATTCCCGCACGTGGACAGTTAGATAATAAGAAAGTACCGAAAATAGAACTTTTACGAACTGCCAGTTCAGGAAGTTATCGTGAATGCACTAAAAGCAAGTTCACGGTTTATGATCGAACTTGCACCTTCTAGAATTTGGACCATACGTAATAACTATCGACAGCGTTTTTTCACCGTCTGGCATATGCACGTCAATCTATCTGAAATTATTTTATAGCCCAATAAAAAAGGCCATTAAAAGGCAATGTCCTTGTTATCTAATAAGTTCAAGTTTGGACGACGGAACCAAGGACAGCCTGCCATTTTTTTCCCCGGCACACGACTGGAATAAAAGTTCTATGCGATGAGGTTGATTTATCTTTGCTCTTTTAAAAATGAACATGAACAATTTATAAAAAATAACAGTGCAGCTTGCATGATTTTTTTCTCAAACAAGCAGCCTTTCGCAAAAAATGTCGTAATAAACAGAACTTACAAAACATTCTGACACAATCTTCCGCGCGAAGCACGCATGTCATACTTTCGTCGACTTGCCATTTGCCATCAGGAAAATTACTTAGCCATTGAATCACAATCGGCTAGGAGCTATGTAAACGGTGATAGCTTTAAGTAATAACGATGCGATGCAAACACTAAAGTGGGTACATCTCGTACAATTGTAAGGAAGTTCTCGATCTGCATGGCTTCGATACCGTCCAATTCATGATCTCATCCTTGAGTCTGGCTTAAACAAGGGGTGATTATTGTTTAACCTAAAGGGATAGCATTTGCACCTGGTTTTGCCCAATGTTTAAAGAAACAGAAACTTTTAAAAATTAAAAGAGGACCCACTGGAAATTTACAACCCAATTGAACTTGTGTCTTGAGTTGGACAGATGCTTTAAACTTTTTTCTTATAGACAGCAGTTGATTTGTTTAATTCCAAAATGAAAAATACCTCTTAATAATTTCCAACTGTTGGTCTTGATCCGTTAAATTAAGCGAAACATTCTGGCAAAGGAATGGATTCTGCAACTTTTTCACGGTGAATTTGGATTGAGATCTCTAACTTTGTCAATTTTAATGTGAACAAGAGGCATTTGAAAAACCAACCCTATTTGTAGATAGTTAAAGAAATGGCAGCCCTAAGTGGTAAGAACATCAAACTCCTGCAGCCCATGACAACTAGCTTCCTGAATTCAATATTGTAAAGTATGATACCAGTCATTTGTTTGAGAAGGTTAAGCACTTATACTTGTTGAAAATAGTAGCTGTAAAATTGGCCAACACCAAAGTCCCAACGCAAATTCTTGAGAGAAAAATGTTAAAACATTCAAAACATGAAGTTCAAAATGATCAAAACGCATAATTTTCGAGAGTTTGTTTGAATGTACAATGGAATGAAGAGTTTGGTTCTCTAGCACTTACCACAAGAACTTGGACACAGTTAACACAGATATAAATGGTCCATCATAATAGGGCCTAACTATTCTTGCGTCTAGACAAAGGGAATGTCGTAGAAAACCCACCATATGTTTTTGTGGAGAAATTTTAACTAAAAACTATCAGTGTAAGCTATACCAGTGTTGATACCAGTGATAAGACTGCATAATTTACTAGCAATAAATGTTGTATGGTGTTTTCAAAACAGCCGCAAAAGACAAAGAAGACCAGCAAAGGTACGGTTAATCCCAAAATCAGAGGTGCATTGAGTGTTATGCCCTTTTGATAACGAGCTTTGAGCAACAGAAACAACTGAAACAACTTTCAAAATCCACTCATCCTCAACCCCTGACCATGCATGCAAACCTATTTCTGGTAATTACCTGATGGTAAGGGGTGGAGATAGGTATGTGAGTTCACAAAACAGCTTAGATGGTCGATTCGAGATGGGTTGAAATGTTCATATCTGCCAAGATAAACACTAAATGAACAAAAAACCTCAAAATTTCCACTATAAATCATGCAACTCCACTGCACCTCTAATTAAAGGAGACTCTAGCCTCGTCGTTTCATGGTAACAAAAGTTAGAGAATCACATCCCAGCGCAGAAAACCGTGCAGACACGGGGGCGGGGGGCATGGGGGCGGCTGCTAGTTGTACTGGGCGTGCGTGGTGAGTCCTAGGCCCTCGGTGTTGGCGTACTGTGCAGGCGCGGGGGCGGCCGGTCAGAACTTGAGGTCCTTGATCGCCTGCGGTAGGTCGGGCAGCTTCATGTCCTTGATCTGCTGCGGGATGTTCATGTTCTTGACGGCCGAGACGGCACGAGCGGGCGCCGCCGCGATCCCAGCCTGCAATCGGCCAACGAAGGTTTACCATTCTGTTTGCCGAGCTTGTGACGTAAAGGTTTCAATTTTTTCCAGCACGTGGGTATCATAAAGTTGATTTATTTGTCTTTACTAGTTCTTATGACAAAATGGACAGTGAGAAATTTGATACAAGATGAAACAAACAAATTAAAATGGGGACCGAGAGCTGTCTTGAGCACTGACTATTCAAAAACATATACCGTATAGGCAACCATAACCACCAAAGCCAGCGGAATCAGCCCAAATGATAGTTTGGCATTTAGTGATTTTATTTTTCCTCATAAAAATGCTTAACTCCACACTCAAACGGTATTTTTATTAATGTCTATTTTGGCAAATCCAGTGATGCACTTTCTTAAAATTAAAAAAAATAAACGAAAAACAACACGTGGTACCGGTAATATTTACCGACAAGCAATACAATGTAGTTCTCCAGTTTAATTTACCTAAATTTGATGATGGAAATGGCAGGGATGAGAAAGCAAAATGCCAAGGCAAATAAATACATACATACTTTTTCAGACACTCAAACAATCACATGACAGTAAAATGGAGACAGAAATAGAGATGCAGCCAGAGCTCAGAAGGCAGCTGGTGTGAAGAACAGATTGATCTATCGTGCACAAGGGTGCAATTTTAATGGAATAAATATTGTGAAAAATACAAGTCTACTACACTGAAATGATAATAATTGACAAAAGTGGTGAAGTTCAAGTATTAACCACACACTGAAGTTGAACCTAATGGTGTTTCGACTGGTCAAGACCAGGGCGGGTGAATCTTTCTTGATGATGTCATGCTCTCTATCTAGTTTGCACCAGCTCCAAGCGAGAGCACTCCATGTGATTACTAGCTATCAGTGAATTTATTTGCTTTCCAATTGCACCATCAAAATTCTCCGGGAAAGAACCAGGAGGGGCCTCGAGAGTGACTATAGATCTACCAGTCAAAAGTATGCAAGTTGCTCTGGGGCAGAGACACATGCCCAGTTGTATATGCAGATCAATGCAGATCTATCCCAGTGCACACCGGGGGTGCACCGAGACAGCCAGTCGAATACGCCATTAGTAAAACTGTATTAACTTTGAATGCATTCAAAAGAAAAAATAGAAAAGCACCACAGAGCAGGCAAAAGAAAAATTCAGATTAGCTTCTCTAAGTTATGGCCTATTAGTAAGAAACTATAAATAATCTGGCCAGATCACAAGTGAATTTATCAAATTTAAAATTGTCTGCATATATTTCGGTTTATTACTTTCGAGGCAGCGTTAACTTCAGAGGTAGCTGAATCCGACGCGTGTACAGAACGAACCCAGCACAAATCACCAACACAGTTATGTTAGAAAGGAACGGGATTGTGAACCGCACCTCGGGTTTGCCCACTAGGAAAACAAACTCCTGACGCTAGAATGCTGACCGAGATTATCCAAGTGTGCACTCAACGCTTCAAAGGGACTCTGGAAAACACAGGCAGTCCACAAACATTGCCAACGAGACGACAATCACACATCGAGATGCCAGCAAAATAGACATGATTTGATGATGTGATCAAGATGAAAATGATAGTCGAGTCGATAAATTGTTAGAAATAGATGAAGAGAACATTAACAAGTAGACATTGAGCAAGATTTATATAAAGATAGGATGAAGGTACTAAATAGCATTGGAATTGCATACATAATGATAGCACAAGACCAGAATCAGAAGAATATTATTGATACAAGTACCTAGTGATTATAATTAGGCGATTGCCAACCAAGCTTTTATAAAAGAGATGGTCATATCATTATTTGCAATGCAACATTAGTCAATGTTAATGATCTACATTTACAGACTGAAATAGATGAACTGTAGAAAAAATTAAATATTCTTACCTCTTGTTTCTCCAGTTTGTTTTGGTCTTCAATTCGAGTTAGAATTTCACTCATATTTGTTTCAAGGACCATGCCTCCCATAACAAGTTCATTTAAAATATAGTGAACCTAGAATAAAAAAAAAAAAAAAACACATTAACCTCTTTCAGTCTTAATAATCTCGGTAATTTGAAATTTTCTTCTACCGATGGGCCGTAGTAATGGGCCGACTAGCCCATTACTGCTCATTTGTTCGAAGCGTGATTTGGTGTGTTATTTCTATGATTATTATTTATTATGAAAGTAATTGATTTTTTTGAAACTATTTGGTAGTAAGTAGTATTGAACTGTAAAAAAATAATAATTGGCAATAATGCGTGGGTCAATGTCATTGGCTTATCACTGTAATATAGATTTGAAACAAGATTATGTAGGTAAAGAACTTCTATAATTTTTTTTAATATAAATAATAAAATATTTTTACTTATTTATTATTATTTATTATTAACTTTACTTAGATTCTACTTTATCATGTTATATATTAGCATGACAATACATTTTTATTTTTTTTAATGTACTTTGCTCAACATAATTTTTGGATGTAGTTTACTTTTGGGCGTTAATGGGTTAGTTTAGGGAGTTTTAGAAGGTGGAGTGTGGGGGAGTGTGCTAGTAGTTTTTTATTTAGCATGCGGCAAGTTGCAAAGAACTACAAGCGTCACCTATGCATAGACGATGAATATTGGAAAATTTGAACTTGGGGCCTGTGCGCAGATTGGTTTTTACTGCTAGCGTACAAATGGAACCTACAATTTACGTAGTAGTTGCAATTTTTGCTCCATTCATAACCTTCTAACTGAACTTATATTTATTCTACGCTGGCACTAGAAACAAATTTTATAGTTATTTATTTAATATCTAGCATACCTTGTCCACATGGAAAATAAGATCCAATTCGCAAACATTCTCAAAGCATTTGTCCAATGTTTCAACAAATACTTGTATTAAGTCCAAGATTCCTAGTTCTGATTCTGAAGAATCGACACAAAACACAAAGTAGAGTGTAGCGTAGTGCCGGTATATCAGTTTGTAGTCCGATCCTCCAATCAAGCTGGACAGTTCAAAATAAGAAATTAAACAACGTTACGCCAGTTCTATACCTCGGCAAACAATTTATTTTTCGAAAGCCAAGGACACACATCTACTGGAATTGAGTGTCAAATTACCTGCCACCTTCCAGAAAATTGCAAACATTGTCATCTCTTTTCGACACTAATTGGAACGTTTCCTTGATAATTTGTTGTTGCATATCTTCGTTCTGTAATTAAATAAAAAATAATTGCAAAAAATAACTGAATAACCTGTGTTAGCAGAGATCTCTGGTGTTAGCAGTGTCAGTTTGTATCCACATGTTCTACTCAAACAACCAGAAATTGTGTGGTACTTACAAAATATTGATAAAACTTTGACATTCTAGGTTTACCATGGTTGTTAAAGACTAGTATCGCTTTGATCATTTTGCCGAAGTAAATGAAAGTAATGATTTGTAAATAATTTCACCAAGTTCACGCTACAGTGAAACTTCAAGCGGCCATCAACCCTTGTTCGTGACGTGACGTCACATTTTGTGTGGATCACGTGACAACTGTCATCATTTAAAGTGCGTGGCAGACGTCAATAAATTCAAAATATAGCGAAAATAAACTATTAATATAAGAGTAGGCTTTTCTTTTGGCTGCAAATCAACATCCTCACTAGTTTTAGTTGTATTATTTACTGCTGCGTATCGTAAAACGATGCGCAGTACATTTTAAATGATTTGATCGGCGACTTTTAGGTTATAGAACGACATTTCAAGGGCTTGGCAATAGTTCCCTTCCTGATAACTTATAAGTGACATCATTTAAGATTACAGATATACACCGTCCACCAAAGTGTCGTACAATGGGGACATCGTCAAGCCGACATGAGGACTTGTCTGTTAATGAATACCTGCAACGTTTTGCGTCTAAGGAACACATATCCACCAACGATCCATTCTGGAATCGTTTCTTATCTTTCACTTTAACTCCACCCTTAACGATCAACGATAGCATAGAGTTTGAAGCAAGAATTTCTCCGATTTGCAGTCATCTTGTTGTAAATAATTTAGAGTCTGGAAATCTAGGGTCATTACTTCAAGTGTTTCTTAGTAGAGCTAATGAGCTTCTCACATCAGCTCAAACTGAAAAGTAAGTGTAATGCCTTAAGTGATCCTTAGAACTTTGCTGCTAAAGATATCAAAGAATCATGACATTTTATAAATTTTCTCTATTCCAGCCAAATGTTTAGCTGGCAAACATACAACGCATTGTTTATCTTACGGAACGTATCAAAATATATCATTGAAAACGGTAGTGAAGACGAAATCAATCACCAGTTTGAAGCAAGACCTGCAGTCAGAGATGGTAAATTTACATCCATTTTTAAGTAATACACAATTTGCAGCAATGTTTTTCAACAATTCTTTTTACTTTTGTAGGAATGAGAAGAGACGAAGATCACTCAAGTCGAGTCGAAGTGTTTCTAGACTCGCTGATAGAAATACTTGTTGACGTTCCAGTCAGGTAAGTTGACACCAATTTATTTTAATTGTGATGTCTGATAGCTTAGCTGTTCTCAATTTTAAATCTTAGTTGATTTTGGGAAATAAATTTATGAAAATTCATAACATTTTTCTCAGTTGGTACTATAAAAAAAAAAAATGTACCTACATGCCACATGTGAGTGTGACATGGACATAGGTATTTGGAGAATATTTAGTGGATAAAATTGTGATCAAGCACAAGTGACACACGGCTTATTTTTAAGCACTGTCTGATAAATCTAGAACTGCCCACAAATGTGCAAAATGCAACACTAAATCAAATAATCTAAAAGTAAATTAAAACCTTGTAGTACCAGTTAAATAGAAAACTTAAACATTTTCTGGTTCCAAAATCATTTGGCTGAAAATCAGCAGCAACTGTTGACCATTCACCCCAACCATTTACAAACGATATTTGACACTTTTTTAGAATCCTACTCCAACTTCACATACCAAGCAGAAGTGATTCACAATTTTTTTTCATTAGTCCATCCATGCAACCAAAGTATCCGAACGTTTTCAGGGACTTCACGTATCAACTACACACGGAGACAGTTAGCTGTGTCCTGGTGTTGCTGTCGGTGGCGCTTTACTGTGGCAAGCCCGTGACTGGCTCGGGAATCTACCGGTCGCTGATGCAAGGCCGCTATGCGATTCACTCTCCGCTGCTGGTCAAGACGCTTCTGCAGCACTTTGTCAACCAAGCGAAGGCACCTCCTGGCGCAGGGGGTGGCAGCATTGTGCTGGGCATCGCATGTGAGTACCGCCACAGTCTTGCAATCATGATTTTACGTTGATTCCAGGATTCCATGCATACATAAAAAAGTTTAATCTACAGCTGAAATTTCAGTATATTTGTTTTTTTTATTAAACTAAAAATAGGGCTTAGGGTTCCCAAAAAGCCACTTGTTAACCTTTCCAGCCAGCAAGTCATCCAGGTATCCTGATTCAGATAGCTAATCAGTTTTAGGATCACTAGAAACTTTTTTGCCGTATGCTAGACTTTATAAAAAAAAATTGTTTCTCCATCCCAGTATGTATGCATTGAATAAAAACAAAATAGCAACACTAAATAAAATTTAAATTGGTTTTCTTACTTATAATTGTTAATAATCTCTACAGGGAAAATTTTGTGACTTTGAAATTCTTTGGCTTTGATCTATACATATTTGAGCCTATACATATACTACATCCGGCAGGATTATCAGCCAATGACATATCTGCCATAATAACTAACGAGCATCGAAAACCTGTTTCTTTAAGCGGATATTTGGAACATGCTGACTTTCGGCTATGCACGCGGCACCACACCAACGCACGCTTCTGAGAAGCCCTTGGAAGCCACGACTCCCCAAGCCCCGCTGGCCAACCAGTCATGTCTTCTGCTCCTGGTGCTGGTTAATCATTGCACGGCCGAGAGAAGCATGAACAATCCGTACCGAGAGGCACTCTTCTCGTTCACCAATCTGCAAGGTGAGGCCGCTCGATTCGGTTTTTTAAATCCCTTGATGTGATTAGAGTTAATGGTAAGAGTGCCGAAAGACTGATCTATATGTAATGGGGAGGGGGACATGGACATGGGCAAGAACATGGTGACAGCTGAACTATAATGCAACTCCCTGCATACCTTGAACGTTGTTCAACGACGGTATGTTGCGTTCCTTCTATACATTTTGAAATTTAATGTTATGTCTAGGAACCATGTGCCTACCATGTGAAGCACCAAGTAAAAGTCTCTTTGAACCTCCTATTCAACTTGAACAATGCTACCTCTAACTACCCACATTTTTCTCAGATATCCAACCTGTAATTGATGCCTAATACAATTACAAACCACTAGTACGTAAGAGAGTTTGCTTTTACCGCGCTAAACCTAATATAACCGTGATGTTCAAGAGGAGAGCCCGCCATCCTCGTCACCAACCGTCTTTCGCATTGACTTTGCGGGGCTGTACACCACGCTCTGCCGCCATGCGGCCATCTCCGAGCATGCCACGCTGCTTCTCTACCTGCTCGTCCACCGCAACCGCAATGTGCGGTCGTTCCTTCTCGCTCGTGCTGACGTTGAACTGCTTATCGTGCCTGTGCTCGAGACGCTGTATCGTGCACCGGACAGCAACTCACACCACATATATATGTCGCTGATCGTGCTGCTCATTCTCAGCGAGGACGATTTGTTTAATAAAATGGTTCATGGCACGGTGAGGAAGCACATTGATCGATCGGTTGACACCAATCTAGACTACAGCTTCAAATGGCTATTCTCTTAAAGCCAATTTATGCTTTCCATTAGATACAGATTGATATATATATATATATTTTTTTTTTAAGTATTTGATGACACTGGTTTAATGACACTGGTGAATAAGGTGATTTTAGTGGTTTTGTACTTACTAAACCTTCCGTAAAGTTGTTTGAGCCATATACAAAAAATGTAGGATGTTGACAAACCTAACTTAGCAGAGAAGGGAGGATGAGAAATGTGGTGCCAGCACATAGCCATTTATTGTTGACAAAAATCACTTCCGAGAGCACCACTAACATCATTTCGCTTGGTATCGACTCAGGCAGGATTCCTCCACTTATCCTTGTAGACAAGTAGTTGATAAGCTAGGCAAGTGAATCTGTTGTAATTACTTCAATCCCTCCATTTGTTCCTTAACAGAGCTGACTAAGCTGTTTATGAGGGTCATCTATTTGATACCAGTCCCACTAGAGAATTGCTGAGCTTGGTCGATCTCATAAGCTGTTCATATAAAAGTTGTTTTGGCAAAGATTAATTTTTTATATCCATGCTTCAAGTGTGATCGGCGGCTAATCGTCAATGTTGTTTTTCCGCCAGACGCTGAAGTCGGTGCCGTGGTATACGGAGCGTTCGATCTCGGAGATTTCCCTTGGAGGACTGCTGGTGTTGGTGGTGATCCGAACTATCCAGTACAACATGCTTCGGATGAGGGTTAGTCAAACGCCACTAAAAGTCACTGCCCCTTCATTCAAAGCCAGAACTTATTGCCACACAACTCTTTTGCATCCATTTATTCTTATTAATTCTCGCATCACCAGTTAAACAATTTCTAGTGATAATTAATTGAGCATTGCTTTGACACAAGTCCTATGTAACTAGTGTTATAGTGCCAGGAATTGTAATGCTGTTGCTTGTTTTGTTTCACTTATGATTTTTCTGGCACAAATTTAGATCAAGAAATATAAAAATGTTCCAAACGATTGACCCGATGGATTACTGTCGAATTACACAAATGATCAAGACATTTACTAATAAATTTCCACAAAAAAATTATACGTACCTATCTACGAAATATTTTTCTCAGAAACTAGATAGAAAATTGATTAAAAGAATTATCTGGCAGCCTTTTGCAAATATCTTGCTGGGTGGCTAACCTTCTCTAAAACTTAAATGAAGCTTTGACCAGCTTTATCAAGTCCCTAATAGGAATTTTTTTTTAAAATATCAATATAGATTGCAAAAACCACCAAACGCAAGCCCTATCAGCCTCATTTAACCGGACCTATGTCCCAATCCGTAGGACAAGTACCTACACACCAACTGCCTGGCAGCACTGGCTAACATGTCTGGCCAGTTCCGTGCCCTACATCCCTATGTGAGCCAGCGGTTGGTCAGCCTGTTTGAGACTATCGCCAAGAAGCACGCTCGACTGGTGGACCAGATCCAGCAGGAGTCAGCTGGGCAATCGGCAGTGGTCAGCATGGAAGATGTCGAGCCGTCAGATCTGGTACGTGCCGTGATTTCTCGATGGTTGATGATTGACGATTACATTAGAGTGTTTAAACAATCATAATTGTACGGTGATTAACAAAATTACTGTCATCATAAAAATGTCCTGTCAAATCTACTGTGAGCATGAAATCTTCTATATTTCAGCACTCAACCTCTAGCTAGCTTAGAAATAAAGTTTGGCAGGACTTCTCTCATGATTTAAATAATAGATGCAGAAAGACAATTCGATTGGTTTTTTAAGCCCAATTGTAACAGTTTCATAATTTACTTGTTATCAATAATTGTTTGAAAAAGTATCGCCCGTATCAAATTAAAAACGTCGACACAAATTTTGTACTTCTCTCTCATTTCTCTACTGTCTTTGTTTGCGTACAGGCGCAGGACCTTGCCGTCCTGGAGGAAGTCCTGCGGATGGTCCTAGAGATCCTGAACTCGTGCCTTAGCAACCAGCTGGCACACAACCCAAACCTAGTCTACACGGTGCTCTACAAGCGCGACGTGTTCGAGCCGTTCCGCAATCACGATGCGTTCCAGGACATTGTGCAGAACATTGATGCGGTAAGACATTGAACGTCTAGGCATTAATTATTCATTTGAAATTAGAGGGTGGGTTTTGTTAGCACGCTATAAATGAAATTCTTGGCTCTTTTATCAAACAAAATCAACAAGTGAGCGTTGCTTAAATTTGTACCATTTTGAAACTAGAATTTGCAAAGTGTTTTTCATGTAAGTGATTTATAATCACAGTTGTCAGATCATGATGCTGAAACTCCCTTGCTTTCGATGTTTACCAAACTAGCAACTCCTATATGTTGTAGTTGAAACAGTTCAGATAGAAACTTTCATTCACAAGCAGTAAAATGCAGATGGGTTAGGAGCCTATCCCATAAGTTAAAGAACCTAATAAGACCAGACCTAACTATGTGTGTACAGGTGATTTCGTACTTCTCGTACAAGCTGGAGAAGGTGGATCAAGACTTGAGCGTCAGCGAAGTCCTGGCGACAATCCAGCAAGGAGCTCTGCAATGGCCACGCGAAAGGTTAAAGGTAACATTCAAGTGACAGATCAGTACGCAAAAATACTAGGGACCAGGTGTGATCATCGACATGGCCAAGGAGTCTTTATTACAAATAAGTTTGGACAGGGGTTGCTATAAACTAGGTGTTATGATGTTTCTTGTGGCTCAGACTAAAACATCTCGCTCCCAACTAGACATGATCATTAGATAGAGTGGTCGTCATTGATGAGTGCTTGTCATCAATCCCGGTGACTGCCTTGGTAAGCAGTGACAAACGAGCAACGCCCGGGCTATACAGAAACGAGAGCTTAACTTTGTGGAAACGTCATCAACGACCATCGTTTTCAACCTGACTTGCATGTTAGTTGATTACATTTTTGATAGAATGGGGCACGAGGAAAGAAGGAAACTGAATCTACTAAGGCAGAGATGGTCGCATTCGACTATCTCTACCTTGTTAATTTGGATTTCATTCTGTCTTCACCATACAATTACCATCCTTTTGGAACTAGAACTAATTTATTTCGTTGTAATTATATCAGTCAAAGTAATCTTAATTTGTAATTCCTATGTCAATGCTGGAGATTGCAAGAGGTATCATTGATATCAACATTCCTAACCTTGAGACTCGTATACACTAACTCTATTCCATTACCAAAGTCACGATTTAGGTTTGATTAACATGGTGGTATTTTGCAGAAATTCCCTGACCTGAAGTTCAAATACGTTGAAGAGGACCAGCCCGAGGACTTCTTCATCCCTTACGTCTGGTCTCTCGTCTGTCAGCTATCCGGGATTTACTGGAAACCGGAGTCCATCAAGCTATTTGTGCCCGAGGGCGGAACCGTTTTGTGCTAATCCTAGACTAGGGGCCTTCAACATTTCACAATTTACCGTTAGTCGGCGTTTCACGATCACTCGACAATTCCGTTCACATCAAATGTGTTTGCCGTCAGTTGATTTTTTTGTTTGTAAAAGTAAAAAATAATGCTATATATACTCAGTGTCTCAGTCTATGAACCAAAACAAAAATGATAGGGACAAGTCTAGTTACAAAAAAATGTGAATGGGCCAATATGGTGGATAATGAATTGGGAAAGAGGATATTGAACGTACCAAGATAAAAAAGGTCAAATGTGGCAGATGAAGACTAGAAAATACATATTGCTACAAACAGATTATTCTACACAGACAGACATACCAGGCAATTCGATTTTGACCATGTTTACGTGAGAAAAGGGTTCTACGGTAAGTTTGGTTTTCTTATCGTCTCTCTTCCCTAATCTGTTTTAGACACAAGGCTTCTTAAAGTTTCCGGTTTGTTAAGCTTTGCGTTGTTATGTTAAAAACCATACCAATGTCATTGGCTCACACAAAAAACAGAGAACTAAAAATAAAAAGCATGCTTAAACATGTGAAGGATATGTTATTATTAGGAACACTAGTATCCTCTCAAAAATTGATACCCAAAGGAGGATACCCATTTAGGCATCAATTTTTGAGAAGATAATAGCTTACAGGTAGTAGTGTTCCTAATAAGAACATGCTTAAACATGTTGCATTGAATGCTCAAACACTTTTCTTGTGAACAGAAAAACTAAGCCACTAAAGAAATCGGTTGATTGGCCGGCTCATAGGCGCACCATAATTCAGGGCTAACATATTCAATGAAGATTGCTGTAAAGCAATCGACTCAGCAGTGTCAAATTATTGCGTTTGAAGGACAATGTCTAAAATCACATTGTTGCAATACGCAGTTTTTTTTTACATTTAAACAAAGTATATTACTTATTAGTATTACCGTTGAGTGCACACTCAATGGTATTACCCATCCCCAGATTGGGTTAGTGTCACATTTTCAATCCGTCTTCATTTTCACTGTTGGCAAGTTCAGTCACAGGCCTCTGCTTCGCAGCAGATCTAAACAACAGACTATCAATCCATTGATTTTATTCCTGCCAGCTTGACAATGTGATAAAATGTTGGCTATTTTTTGAAGAATGTATTTAATAATTGAGATATTCACATTTAATTTTGTTTGTCTTACAAAATTTACCTCAAATCAAACAATTGTTTTCACTGCTGAGCTGGTTGAATAGCTCATAAAGTATATTGCGCTGACGCGTTACAGCGTAACTTTTCATGTAGGTACTGATTACCGTAGAAGTGGGTAAACGAAATGATGTGTTAGTGATTTTAATAAGGAATGGAATTTTGGCGAACAAATGTAAAGTGTAGGCGGTAGGCTTTTATGGGTAATTGAACCAAAGTTTTTGTTTTGTGGCTCATTTATGTTGTAAATTTGATTTGCGATTGGCCACTGATGGAGTCAGTCTTCCCGAAGAATGAGATTTTAAACACGTATAACCTCAGAACAACTTATGTTTCAGTGTGGTGTACTTACAAAATAAAATTTATATTTATAGATCCCACAGGTAAAAGTGTTTCAGTGGAATTAGTTTAGTATAAGAATTATTAAAAAGTTGAAATACGAGTTAATTTTTTTCCAGCATCTGAAAGTATCTTATTTACCATTGTAGAGGAGTTTGCAAACTGCATTTTTGACATTGCTCAAAAATTGTATTTTGTCATTTTACGTGTTTCTAGCTTGGAGTAATGTACGCACCACGCTTCTCACATTCGTACCACAAGTTGCCTACTTTCTAGAAGTAATGAGGCTTTTTTAATAGGAAATCTTCAATAAAGTGATTTTGCTATAGTGATTCTCAAAAGATCGTTTGTGAAACATAACAATCGGACCACTCGTTACCAAAAAAATTGTAGTAAAAGCCACTTTTAGGAGGGTCACCTGTCAGAGGGCAAGAGCGAATAAATCGTTTGCCGATAAAAGGTTACGATGAAAGGTACACTTTTCATGGACTTGACAAAATAATCTTCAAGGCATTTTATAGCCCATTTCAGTAGTAAACTAGATGCAACTACAAAAGTCTGTCACCATCACTGAGAGTAATATCAAGTTCCTATAACTAAAAAATAAAAAAACCTACAAACAAACAAAAGCATCCTGATCTTTCAAAAGTGCAGCATGTACACACGCATGCGTACAGCAAGTTTAATCAGCTGATTGCAATGCTAATGATGTATTCACAGGTATTTTTAAGAGAAAGTCTTCCATCCAGCTAACGGTCAACACTCGACCCAGTTTCCCTCGACCACAGCTAGCAGGCGAGTGCATCTCATTCACCTTGGCATTGAGACAACAGTTTCGAAGCACAACGCCGAGCGGTTCTTTACGCTCTATTTACTGCCCGGGAAGACCTTCTAGGGTTCACAGGTTCAGAATGGCCAAACGTTGCTCGCTTTTAGCGGACGGAAATTGGATTTGCTCCGCGGTTATGACCTGACACTTTCCCTGTCTGCCGATAGATGTGTCACGCTGGCGAGTTATCACAAATAAACTGTTTTGTTAGGTTAGGTTAGGTGGTCGGTCGAAACAGTTTTGAAACCTTTGGGCGAGGGATGGTCATGTACCTATGGTGTATCCAAACATCTCTAGTGCATTGGTTTTTAAGGTTTCAAGTGGTAGGTAATTAGGAGGGTCTTTGTTCCTATCGCGTTTGTCTTGTTAGGTGTTAACATTTAAAACGGTCTTGACTCGACTATCTATAGCTATGTTGCCAACTGACTCACACTTACCCTTATCTCTTCCTTTTAGGTAAAAAAAGTTATGTTTAACAACCCAAAACGCGCTGGGGTAACCCTCTGGGTAACAGAAAAATTCGACAACGCAACCTAATTAATCAATTCCTACAGCTAATATGTTTTAGAGGCAAATATTTACTTCTAAAAATGCGTGAAAAAAGACCCATTTTTAGAAATCGACTCACATGCGTTTTTAGTATACACTGTACGTCCACTACAGAAAGAAAAATGTGTCAACCGACGAAAAAAGCAGCCCCTGGTACTCGACATATTAAGTTTCGTTGATCATTGATCAGTTTTTCTATTGACTGCTTTTAGCGCAGTAACCCATATTTTGTTTAAACTAGATGGGAATTTCAAATACACGGCTAAATAAAACTTGAAAATATAACGCATAAAGATTTGCCCTGCCTAAAAGCGCTTGATCTGTATAATTACCCCGCTCATTTGAATAAATTATCATTTTGTGAGCAGTTTTCAATGATGTTGTTCCTGTTTTTATGCCAGATTCAACGAGATTTTAATATTTATCGTTCCCCGTATTCAAGGGACAAGCAATCTAGATCCTCCACACTAGGTGAGAGATCAGCATGTCCCCCGTGCTCATCCATCAACGTTTGTTTATACCATTTTATAATTGCATTGCAGGAAAAACGATCAAGCAGTGACATAAATTGCCATCTTCGATTCGCAACCATGGCACAACGAATAATGATGCATCCCATTGAACACCTGGCGCTATACGAAGCCCAATCGACACCTTTCTCTTATCTAATATTTATAGTCACGCTGTAAAAGCATAGGTAGCAATCCACTGTCAGGTGCTTTTTATTGATAATTTCTTTTCATCTCATCTAGGTTAATAACTAAAGCGCCAGAGGTCCCTCGGTTGGAAACGGCGCATGGAATGCGGTGTACATGTGCTGGTATGGTACGTCCCAAAAACTTATTGCATTAAGTGGCAGATCCGAGTGTCAACATTTCAACCCGTCACGATTAACCATCGAATCTGTCTTGCCAAATCACGTACCTATCCTCACCCTTTCTATTCAGGTAACCACAATGGCAACTGCAGTGCAATGCAAGTACCTTCGACAACAAAACCCAATCAATCGATTCTGACAGCTGACATGTTTCAGAGGTACAAAATCGACGTCTAAAAACAAGTGAATAAAGATGTATGAAATCGATGCATTTGATTTTTTGGGATACACTATAAATGGTAAACTCGGTTTATGACCCTAGATAGGCGCAAATTAAATTGGAATGGAATCCACTTCCTGTAAACTGTGGACAAGAAACCCTAGAAGTTGGAGGATTCATGTGGAGAGACTCTCCGAGGAATTTGTCTATTTTGCGGCAAGTCACCAAATAAGATTGATAGTCACATTCATAACAAAACAAACGGTACTCGTCTATTGTAAATCGAATGTTCACCTTTTTATAGTGTATATAAATATTATTTTTTTTTATAATTGAAGAAAGTTAGGAAGAAAGTAGTGCCTCTTTATAAAGTTATGTTTTTATCGCCAAAATCTAAACCATCCAGCGCGAAATGAAGACGAGCGCCAGTGCTATCGTAAAACAGCATGCCCACTTTTTGTTTCGTTTCCTCTGGCTTCTTAAGTATACCAATGGTCTATGTCACACCACGCGCGACCACAAGCTCGTTTTGTACACGAGTCAAAAATAAAAATAAGTGTCGACATGGCCGCCGCCATCGGCGATTCCTCTTCCATTATAGCTTTCCAATCGGTCACGGCCGATCTTATTGTTCACAGCGTTGCTTTGACAGATTGGTCAGTTGGTGTAAAACCACCATTCGGTGTATAGGTACAGAGTAGACGACATCGTTACCGAAAACCGTGCGCCAGTCGAAAATAGCCACCCGTCAAAGAGAAACCAGCAGCATTTGTGCTATTTCATAATCAAATTTTTGGTCAAGATACCCTGAATATAGATAGGGGCTAAACGCGGAAGAATGCAGTGTCTAGAACAAGGTCGTTTACAAGAAAGAAACTAGATTTATGATTTTTTTGTTTCAAACCGATCGATCTTTCGAGGTGTGGGATCAGGTACATACATATCTGTGGCTGATTTGCAAGTGGGACGAATGTTGATTGCGTGTGACTTGCGTCGGGCTTGAAGCGTGTGTAAAACCGAAGGGTGGGGCGGAAAAAAAAGAAAGGTGACTGCTCGGTGGAATTGTTACGTGTAGGTCGCGGCAGTGTGACGTAATTACTTGCCGGTGAAGTGCACGTGGTCGCGACGAGGTGGTTGAGTGACGGAAAGGTGGGTTGATTATTTGATTGGTTGATTGATAGGTACATCGTGCATGTTTAGGTTATTGTTGAAAGGTCGCATAGTAGTCAATGATGATCATTAACGCATCATTAACCCTTTCGAGCCCTCTTAAGAATGTCAATCGAAATCCCAATTTATGTTTGCTGCTTATAATGTAAGAATCATTTGTTTTTTGAACTACTTAATTGAATTTTCTTGCATTTCCCTGAATTGTCTTGCGTGCATTTTCTTGCGTTTTCTAGCATTTTGAGTGGCACGAGAATCAATTAATTCGTGCTGTAATTTAATTTCAACTTGCCATTGCCACTGCATTAAAAAATCGTCTTCGAGCAATGTTACACGTTTATCCTGCGTAATTGAAGACCCCGCTGCATTGCTATTTTATAACTGCACTCTTATTAGTAACCGGTCACGACTTCGCTTGCAAATTCACGCGCTGCGCTAATGCCAAAGACCGCACTAACCAAAAATGACATGCAGATTCATTAACCTGGTCTAGCATCACATATTCACGATCATCTCAATCACGTTTACCATACTCCGTTCAGCAAAGGAACAGACTTTCCCGGCAGAGGCGCCACCGGTCGTTTTGGGGTGACATGTAGGCCAACTGTCAATTTAAAAAACACTATAAATAATATTTCCGCTTATGACCGTCAATTTTCTTGTGCTCTAAAGCCTTCCCAAGATGTTTGGTTTTCTAGCTATTATAATTATATTTCCACTAATTATTACGATATTGGAAATTATTTTGGAGATTTACCAAGTGTTTTGAAAGCTCACTACTAAAACCATAACTGCAATTTCATCAATGAGATGGTAGCAATGTTGGGTATGGGGGGGGGGAGGGGGTTAGGGGGTAGTCTTAAAGCCGGTATCTTATCTCGCGGATTAGAATGTAGCAATGCTGGGGACAGTCCTTGTGCTGGTATCTTCTCTCACGGGCTAGACTGTAGCAATGCTGGGGCAGTCCTTGTGCTGGTATCTTCTCTCACGGGCTAGACTGTAGCAATGCTGGGGACAGTCCTTGTATTGGTATCTTCTCTCACGGGCTAGATTGTAACAATGCTGGGGGCAGTCCTTGTGTCGGTATCTTCTCTCACGGGCTAGACTGTAGCAATGCTGGGGCAGTCCTTGGGCCGGTATCTTCTCTCACGGGCTAGACTGTAGTAATACAGGGGGCAGTTCTTGGGCTGGTATCTTCTCTCACGGGCTAGACTGTCGACCAGCTCGATCGGTTGACCAAAGTTTAGTGACAGGCTACCTGCGAGTTGCAAGACCCGCGAGTAAACTTGTCCCACTTCCTCAGCCCGATGAGTGACCCCGTTAACTGCTTCATCTCGTGTATCTGCCGACCGATGATCCACTTCCGACGTCGGCGACGGCGTCGTCGACGTCGTCGCGAGCAGCGTCGATTTCAAAGTTCTGGTCGTTGATATTTTGCATGAACGGTTTTGTAATAATGTAATTCTAGCAGGAAAAATTTCTACCAGAACCATTTTTATTCTCAAACAAAAATTCGGCAAAAACCAGCAAAAGCCAGCTAGAATATATACACAAACATTTTTATATAATTTTGTGGGTTGCTTAAGTGGTCAGGTGTAGTCGAAACTAAACCCTTGTCGTACCATCTTTGGCCTCTCCGATCATCTTTTTTAAATAAGTTACTACTTGTACAACAAAATCGTTTTGAAATGCTGTAAATATGTAAAAACTTTGAGTCAGCTTGCCAGCGCTAATGTCTTAGCAACTGTCTGAGCAAAAAATGATCAGCACATTACTACTTAATCGACAAAAAGGAAGGATGCCACAAGGTAAAGCTATTGTCGTTTTGAGAGTAATACATTTCATTTCGTTTATTCTCGCAGATTACTGAAATTATAAACTGATGCTCCAGTGATAATAATGCATGTTAACCTGAACAATTGATAAACATTTTTTTGATATTTTGAGTCGTAATTATTGAGGAATTTGTTTAAAAAGACGGCTGCAAGCGCCATCGGGTTTCACTTACCGTTAACATTTGTTACCGGTCCGTTTTCTCATCATGCAGCTTAACATTAGCGCTGGCCTTCTGGCTATACCTATAAACTCAATGATAACACCATTGGTAAGCCCTCAGCCATCCAGCTGGTAACCGCACTATAATTATAACAGTATGCTAAGTGCGCGCGTGCTGATCACAGCTTTCTTTGACGTTCCGGACGGAGACAACCGAATCTTCGAAGACTTTGGCCCTGCGGGTTTGTCACTTTTCTCTTGCGAATTGTGAATTGTGATCACGCACTGGTTACCACTTTAACTTCTGTCACCGTGCGCGCGCTTGGCGACAAGCGGCAGCTTCCGCGGATGGCGTCTGGGCATTTGTTTAGGTACTCTCTTTTCTACCGGATTTAGATTGCCAAAAATCTCAAAGATGCCAATGAATAAAGTAGATAAATTATTTTTAAATTATAAGCAGTATACGTTAAGTTAAACAGAATGGTTTGGCATGTAAGAAATACCGACTCTCGTTAGATTACCGAGCTGCGCTAGCTCAGGGATTGTATGAGTGACAATAATAATAATAACAGTGTTTTTATTCCGTTTATACACATCGTGTCATTTGGAAAGTCTATAGTATTTACATATAAACAACAATTAAACAACATATACTTGTGTATCCATAACACATATCTAGGTACTATATTTACATTTGTATCACAATTTGCTTAGGACATTGTCTCTACCTTACTATACATTAAAAAATCTTTTATAGTATAAAAACATTTTCAATTAGAAATTTCTTGAGCAAACTTTTAAATTTCTTGTCCTTTTTAATTTGAAGATCCGCCGGCAATGCTCTATATAGCTCACAACCAGCATAGGTGGGTCCCCTTTAATAGTTTTGAAAAGCTGGTTTTTCCAGTTTCTAGTTATAATTCTATGTCTAGTGTTATGGGTCTGGTCGGTATCTGCATCAACAATACATTCACTCTCGACGACATATATCATCTGCATATAGGGTCAGTTTTCCTATTGTTGCAACCTCATGCATATTATTCGTAAACACTATAAACAAAGATGTCCCCATCTTTAATCATACACATTACCATGGTATTGTTAGGATAAAAGTTAGTACAGCAACTTAATTTGTCTTGCTTTTAAAACTCGATAGCATAGATTTGTGGAGGAATCCTGTTATCCGCCTTTAACCATTCTTGTTAAGGATGTTAAGCCGGTGATTCCATGGTGATCTTCAGCAGGTGTAAGCTACGTGCTAGCACCGGATTTACCTTCATTCCCTTCTAGTGTTTGTTAGGTTCACATTATCATGATTACAATGCACCTAATCTATTCACCGATGCCATGAGACTAGTGCCTCTGGGTCAATGTCAAAAACCAAAACCAAACTCAACACCTCAATAAATCTATTAATTAGTAATTAGCAGACGGGTTCTAAACTGAGAAATGCAAGTCTCCCACATTTTTTTATAAAATTAAAACATATCAGTTATTTTGAACAGTAAAGTGGTTTCTTATGTGTTTCTCTTGCCCTCGTGACTTATATACGGTCGCATTACTAAGCTTGCCAAATTTAATTACGTACCAGAGCTGGAGATTTAAATGAACTGTAAATGGACCTAATCTCAAAGTACATCTCGGACCGACCCGAGTTGAAGCGTAATCAGCAGACTGGTTATTAGCAAATCTTGTTACTAAATGACTTGGTATACCATGTTGGTATCTGCACGTATATCTGTCCATGGCATGGTTCATCTAAAAAACTCAGTGCCATAGGTTTAAATAGTGCTCAAGTGGTCATTAGGAGGGTCTGTGTTCGATTCATGTTCACCTTTTCGGTGTGAATATTTCAATCTGTCCTGTCTTGACCATCTAAGCTGTATTGCCAAACCTTTATAAATACGGTCACCCCTTCCCGTCAGGTCAAAACCAGCAAGAGAACTGCAATGCATTGCATTCGGCAACGAAGCCTGTCTCAGTCTTAGAGGTCAATGTTGACTTCTTAAGTGTGTGAAAAAAGACGTATTTAAAAAAAATGATACACCTGAGTTTTTGGAATATTCTATACATGTCCGATTCCTTGGTAAATTTGATAAAGATGTGTCTTGAGTAATTTCAAGAAAAGGCTACAGATAGAAAAATCAATTGTGGTATTGATTGATTTGAGGTGTTTAACAACGCACTGTTTTGACATCTGGGTTCATGCTAATAACGCAATTTAAGTTCAAACGAAATCTTTCCAATTCATTTTTATTTCTCTAGTTTTCTTCACCTTAACCACATCTCAGAAGTAACACCAGTATCACCGTGCAACAACTAGAAACAAACTGAACACTCATGTTTTTGCAGCGACCACCAATTAGCAATATGTCACTGCGTTTCAAACTCAAGCAATTAGCAAATTGCTCGTCGCCCTTTTTTCAACACACGACCAACTCGGGGAAAAACGAATCCGTTTGCAGATCTCTTCGAGGCTTTACGACATTCGCGGTGAAAGATGAGTTGGAAGCAGTGTTCCAATTGCGAAGGAGGCCGCAATGTCTATAATTTGTCAATGCTCACTCACAGATCCAACGACAGATTGGAGTAATTCTAGTGTTGTGTTTAAAATATGAAATTGAAATAATTATACGTTATAAGCTGTCAAGTGTATCCCAAAAACTCTAGATGTAGAAGTCAAGATTCAGCTCGGAAACATATGTTAGCTGTCAGAATTGGGCTTTGCTGTCGAATTTATTGCATTGCATTGCATTGCATTGCATTGCATTGCATTGCATTGCAAACCTATTTCTAGTATAAACACAACAGGTGGAAAAGGTTCAAGGAAGGTATGTAAGTTGACAACACAGCTTAGATGGTCGAGTCGTGATGGGATGAAATGTTGACACCAAACAATATATACACCAGTTGAACAAAGACAATTTGTAAACATGGAAATCCGTTGCACATGTGTTTTTGGGATGTACCACTAGACTGTCGTTAGTTTGATTCACCGAAGCAGCTGGGAATTGCATTTAGGCCTAATTAAGAAGCGGAGAAGTCCGTTCTGAATTCGGAAAGTGAGTTTGATGACACAGATTGCACAATGCAAAGTTTTACATGCGATTACCGACAGTAAACGATTTCAAGGTCTTTCTCGAGGTCGGTTTTTGACCCTTTGGATCGCGGTGATTTTCTTACAAATCATGCAGCTCACGGCTCCGGCGTATTCGTACTGATCATTGACCTTCTCCATTGCAGTTTGCCAAAGAGAATGACGTCTCGACGCTGGTGGATCGCCTGTCTCGTGATCCTTGGCGTCGGCATAGTAGCGTCGAGGCATGAGCTGGACTCCATCGCCTCTGTTCCAGACGTTGCACTTAATCACATCACGAGTTTGTTGCTAGGTAAGTAGCAACGACTATAGAGCACCTCAAGGAGATTTGTTTTAATCTTATGGGATTGGGAGGAAACATGAATATGCTCAAAATGTTAGTGAGAAAAATGTAAGTTATATCGCCATACACTACGTCTTTCAATGAGGAAAGATCAACATATTAAATCTTTATGGGAAGAGGTATTTTAACCAAACATTTCAAATGCCATCCAAATTGCAATTGGGTTCATTACCTACCATGTCCAGAGTCAAGATAAAAGGTTAGATTTTAGCTTTGCAGGAAAATTGGGTTTATATTTGCAGACCACTTATTTACTACTGGATTTTTGGATGCATCCTCCTGTGCTGATGAACTGCTTTTCAGGAAAAGAGTTAAAATATTAATTAATAAACATAAGGATAGCTACCACGACTAAAAATCCTTGAATCGGCGAATCGCAATAGTACAGCATTACTCAATTCTATCGTAGTCTATATTCCGTATTACAACGCGGCAAAGATATTCAAATGTCTAAAAATATTGGCTACCTTATTAAACACATAAAACCGCATCGCTTAGTTCGAATTCCACATCATTGTCCCTCTTGACTCTCACCGAACGGTTTGGCATATTGGAAACACCGGTTCTCGATAGATCACCGAAGTTAAGCAACACTGCGCTGGGTTAGGTATTGGATGGGTGACCATCATACACATGATGGAAGAAAGTTAGTACAGCAACTCCACTCGCCTTGCTTATCAACCTCTCGACAGCGTGGATTTGTGGAGGAATCCTGTTGTTCGCGTTGTACCATCCTTCGGAAGTGACGTTAAGCCGGTGGTCCCCTTGGTCCTCTTCGATAGGAGTATGGCTACGTGCCTTCTAGGCAAGGTTAGGTTCATCATCATTCTCATCATCATCCACTCATTCACCGACGCTATTATACCAATGCCGCATGGCCAGATGTAAAAACAGTGCGTCGTTAAACACCGCAAATAATAATCTTGACTCTCGTCTCTGTCACAGCCGACTCCAGCCCAGACCAAGACGGGCTGAGCCAGGCTTACCGACAACTGTCTGCTTCCCATAACGGGTCGCTGAGTCGAGTCTCCTACGAAGACATCCGCCAAGTAGCGCAGAGCCTGCTCAACGACTCTCTGACTGGCGTCGCGACGCCCTCAGAAAGCGCCGACGTCGAGGACGCTCGCTACCTCGTGCCTCCGCGCGTCAACCAGACGCGTTTCTTCGAGGAGTTGTGTGAGTAGTTTGGTAGCTGCGATCGATTTAGGTCGAAATTCCAGTTATAACAGACAGGTTATAGGGACTGCACAGGTTTGTGGGAATTATGAGAGGGGGGGATATATGCAGATTGACAAGAAGACTGGAGCCAGCCAATTTAATCCAATACTAACTAAGGAACAAATGAAGGCTATATCATCTCATTGCATCTCTTCTCTTGGGCAAAAAAGTGACATATGGTGTACCAGGTTTTGGGCACTTAGTGCATTACATTTTTATGATAACGGAATGAATCCACTATGATTTGTCCACTGAGATAGAAGTCATAAATGCTGATTCTTTTCACCAAAAAAAAAAGAATCAACTCAATTTTTTCCCCGAGAATTTTCATCTTCCAGTACCCCTCATCAGCATAATTCGCAACTTTTTCCTACTCGATACTCTTGCCGTTTCTCCGCATCATATTGCTCGAGGTCGCCGTCAACTATCACAACAAGATGCATTCAGATGTCATCATGCTGTCACCTGTCATCACGTCCGTCTACTCCGGCAATGCGTGCCGTTTGCAGCACTCACGACATTGTTCCTGTCACACTAACCTCCTCCGCCGTCGATGTCGTCGCTTCCTACTTTTACTTTCAAGAACAATACACTCGACAGCCACGCAGCGCTTGCTAAACGGAGGCGACGCCTTGCCAAATGCACGAGCGGTGTTGGCAACGTCCAAAGGTTGCGTCGGGCAAACACTTCAGAAATCGCAGAGGTGAATCAAAACTAAGAGGAAAACCCGGTAGATAGGTATTAGTGACATTTCTTGTCGAAAGAACGAAAGTCTACGGTTTAGTTCTGCACATTTGACTCAAGAATTAGACCAAAGTTGCAGCTATAAGTAACCCATGAGCAAATATTTTAGATTTTGGTGTTTTTTAAGACTAAATAGTCTAGCAACAATGAGTCTACTGCGTAATAAGAAATATATCATCATTCTGATTACTGAACGGTTTGGTGTGATAAAAAAAACATCAGTTCTTGTGAGATCACCGAGGTTAAGCAACAATTCGCTGGGGGAGGTTTTGGATAGGTGACTCATGACCAGTTCTGTTCGGGAGAGAGTTTAGAGGGATGGAAGTTAGCGCGGGAAATGTATACACCTTAAGCTTATCAACCTCTCGACAGTATGGACTTGTGAAGGAATTCTGTTGTTCGTGTTATACCGTCCTTCGGAAGTGACGCTAAGCTGATGCTCCTTTGTTGCACTCTTACAGAAGTTGGATACAACGTGCGGGCACCGAGTTTTCCTACCGCCATTCTAGGCTAGGCTAGGATCATTATTATGATCCACTCATTCACCGACGTCGTTACACCTGTGTCTCAGGGATCGTCATGAAAACAATCTATCGCTTAACATCAGAAACTGTGCCCAGTGGCCAGTTACTGTTTTACCAATGCTCACTTATTCGCTTACCCATTTGCAGCTGGTAGTAATAATACACTTTGATTTCGGACATTCTTTTAGATTTTCTTCTATCAAAATTACATTAAGCCGATGCTAAACAGCCTAAAGAAGAAAATTTTACCACCAGTAAAGATTTACAATTGATTGATTATGTCAAATCACTTTTAGAATCATTCGTTGATCTCAAAACAAAATCATTCAACAGCAGCCGTTCTTGTCGAATGACTTGTAAATGTTAATTCCTATCGCATGCTCGTAACAACAGGTGCTTCGTGCCCCGCAAAGAAACTCTTAGTTTCTAAAACTTGTGGTACATTGCCGTCTTATTATTCCACGAACATATGTTATTTTATACTGTGTGTGCTGTGCTATGCGAGTGTGTGCAAAAACGAGGCATGGCATTTCTAAATGAAGCACATGTAGAGATGAAGCCTAGCAGCAAGCTGTCGACAGGGGTATCTAAAGTAAGAGCAAGCAAATGAAAGTGTGGTAGATTTCTTGGAAAATAGTCGAACATTCATTTCATCTGGAATCATCCGATTTCTTGATTGATTGATTATTTGGGTTTAACGACGTACTGTTTTTACATCTGGCCATATGGCACTGGTCTAATGGCGTCGGTGAATAAGTGGATGATGATGAAGATGATGATGAACCTAACCTAGTCAAGAAGGAAGGAGGGAAAATCTGGTGCCGACACGTAGCCTACTCCTGTCGAAGGGCACCTAGGGGATCACCGGCTTAACGTCCCTTCCGAAAGACGGTACAAAGCGAACTACAGGATTCCTCCACAAATCCATGCTGTGAAGAGGTTCATAAGCAAGGCAAATAAAGTTTAATAACTTTCATTCCTTCAACCTCTCTCCTGAAAAGAACTGGTCATGTGTATGATGGTCACCCATCCAATTCCTGACCCAGCGTATCCGATTTCTTGAAAAGGATCTGGGCTTTCTTCCATATCAGTAATAAGATAGGAGAAAGTTTGTGGATTTTGTTGACGGAAAATATATGGGTATCCGGTGATTTTCCACCACCAAAGAGGAGGAGACGGGTAGTATAAATTAAAAGGAATCCTAATCCTAAAAGCGAATAAAGGGCTAATAAAGGTCCACAAGAGAAGATACCAGCAAAAAACTGCCCCCCATTGCTACTAACCAATAAAAAACATTTCAGCTATGATTACTATATCTGCAAAATAATTCCTTAAATTATTATAGTAGCTAAAACAAATCTTATAACAGCTCAAAAAACAAAGCTACAGAGGTACAGAGATTAGGATGAAATCTTATTCAAATTGCAAACGCTTGCAATGCGCGGGGTATTTTATTATTATCAACTCTATAACCGTCTAAAAAATTGATGCCCAAACGGGGACACGAACCTCGATCTCCACCTATCGCGGGTGTTGTTCTAAACCATTGAGCTATTTGGACACTGGCTTTTTGAGACGATTTGAGTGTATTTGATGAGAATGACAGTTCTCCAAGGAGTCGAACCATGAGGCTGTGAATACTCACAGTCACTCTGATTCTAGTGACACTATTTCACGTCACAACCTGTCAAACTCGAATAACTCCAATTTGACGTTGGATTCGTTGCTGTATTAGGATGAAATCTTATTTAAATTGCAAACGCTTGCAATGCGCGGTGTATTTTATTATTATCAACACTATAACCGTCTCAAAAATTGATGCCCAAACGTCCCAATGCCCAAATGGCCCCGTTTGAGCATCAATTTTTGAGACGGTTATAGTGTTGATAATAATAAAATAACCAGCGGAGATGCTTTTGAGTGTTTTTTGATGAGTTGGCCCCCATGACATCCCAAGACGACCGTTGGAGCCTCTGCAAAGTATGTTTTCTCGCTGTTGAGAGACAATGATGAGAGATCCGACGACCGATGTTTTGACATACAGTAAAGCACGTTGTGGTTCGTTAACCAACGGGATCGAATCGAGGCGAAGAAGGTCACAATCCAATAATTGACTCCTGCGAATGCGCCATTTTCTCTTTCGTCAAAAACCGTGGTAATTTGTTTGGAGATGAAAATTGAAGTTGATAGGAGATTACTAAGGTGTGCGACTTGGTACAATTATGCGGCGATAGGTTTTGTTTTCTTGTAATTTTGGATTCGGAAAGTGAAACAAAACCATCCATCTCGTCACGAATTAAGAACTTCCGTTCTAGGAAATAACTATCTCTTTAAGTACGGCGAAGATTTGCCATCTCCCGAAGAACTTCACTCTACAAAAGTGTGTTTCTTTCTCTACAACAATCGATCAATCTTTAATTATTAAGTTACAATAAACGGTTTGGATCAAAAGACTTGCATGGTTAACTCGCCAATAAAAAATGGAAAGCAAAAGAAAAAAGGTATTAAAATGAAACAATAAAATTGTAATCGACACCAACGCATCTAAGTAGCAAGCAAACCAATTACACAATTATACATAATTAAAGCAGCCAAAGTAATCACAGTTAATTAGCCAATTAAAATGCACTGCGGGCACGTAAGGCTTAAAACTCGAGAAGGGCTGGACCAAATAGGCAACGATTTTCACTTTCTCAGCATGGACTATCAGCAGGGAACATCACTCCTTCAAACACGCCTATAACGGGAGTCGGTACCGTAGTTCTTATGCCATAGTTGGTCATCGAATCGATCCGATTTGTAGGGTTTAACGACGCACTGTTTTGACAACGGGCCTTAATGGCGTCTGTGTATAAGCGGATAATGATGAACTTAGTTTAGCCTGGAGGGAAGAAGGGAAACTCTTCTAGCCTACACCTGTCGAAGAGCAACAAGGACTCCACAAACTTAACGTCCCTTCCAAAGGAAAATACAAAACAAACAACAAGATTCTTCTACAAATCCAAGCTGTCGACAGGTTGATAAGAAAGGGGAATGAAGTTGCTGTACTAACTTTCATCCCTCCAACCTCTCTTCCGAACAGAACTGGTCATGTGTATGATGATCATCCATCCAATACCTGATCCAGAGCAGAATTGCTTAACTTCGGTGATCTCAAAAGAACCGGTGTTTCTTACAGCCAACCCGTTTGGTCGACAACCCGCCCTTAAAAATGTGGACATCCGGTTCATAATTAAATCATTGTAACTCGATATCCCACCGGTCATCTGTCAGTCTTAATTTTTAAAGGCAGGGCTTATTTCGGTCTTAATTATGATAGATTATGCTCCGGATGCGCAATGATAATAATACTTTTTGGGTGTGTCGAGTTTGGCCGTTGATTACCTAGACCTCCAAGAAATTAACAGTGCGTAGAGAGAATCCAATTTATGGTCACTGAATGTCGGCAGTTTGAGAACAACGGAACGGTGCATGTCAATTCATTTAGGTGAAGACTTTCGGGATTGGCGTTTTAACTTCTTTGTAGATATCTTAATGGATTTCTGCGCTTGATTCGATTGAATGGAAGTTTTGAGAGCTGAATGCTATGCATACCAAATTCTGACTATTGGCTGTCCCAGTGCACACCCGGCCAGGTATGCGTTTTGACAAATCTGCATGTTCGACTGGGCATGTGACTCAGCCCCAGTGCAACTTTCGTGCGTTCGACTGGCAGAACTGCTCGCTCTCGGGTCACTCCCGGTGCTTTTATTTTTGCTGAGAATTTCGACGGTGCAATTGGAAAACCAATAATGCCCTGACAGCTAGCATGATCACGTGTTCGGCTGGGAGCGCTCTCGCTCGGAGCTGGTGCAAACCCTGTGGAGAGCATGACTTCATCGAGCAAGTTTCAAACTTGCCCCGGTGCAGACTAGTCGAAATTCCATGAATATTGGCGTTGGCAGGAAAAAAAAAAAATATATATATATATTATAAATTCGGCCGCCAGTGTGATATAAAATCTGGATGTATAAATAGGTTACCTTTAAGATAATAATATTAATTTATGAAAAGATATTATGATAAGATTTGTGGAAAATTATATGAGAATGTGGAAAAACGAAAATACAATAACTGTTTGATTATTAAATTATCAATTTTATAATGCTTTATACGATAGGAAAAGCGTAGTTACTTGTGATGGATAAAATTGGTGGATAAAAACTAAAAAAAGAGCCTAAAATGTAAGAAAGTACTTAAAAATCAATAACATCATGTAAATTTTTAAGCTGTTTCCTTAAACTACTTCAAAAGGATGATTTTAGCATCAGAAAAAATTGCTCCATTACTTTTTCGTTCAGTGTTTTAAAATACCTCTTCACGCTGGAACTTTCCACGTCTGATTTTATGAACATTGACCGACCACTTCTGTTATGAAAATAACTTCACAAGGTTAATTCATCTGATAGAGAGCTGATATCATCGATTAAATCTCATTTGCCGAGCTTATTTCGTTAGTAAATCCAACCAGCAGCTTGATTTAGAGAAACCGTCGAGATCCTTAAAATGAGGGTAAATGCTTGAAACGAGAAATTCGCATAAATAAAACACCGATCGCGATTCGTCGAGCTAGAATGAAAGTGAATAGCCGGAGACTGGCCTATCATTAATTTTATAATATTAAACGATGAGTAATGAGTGACGATGCATGTAAAATTATGCTAGTCGATATTTTCGATGGCAGCTTGGACGCCGATTGGTTTTTAAAGCGAAATTGGTATGCCGATGAGCCAGGGCCTTCGACGGTCACAGACCCACGCGCTAAATTCCCGGATGTTCCGGTTATGGGAAAGGTCCGGGTTCGATGGCGGATACTTGACAGAATTTCACTGTGGCGGGCGTGAGTGTTTTCAAAACTAGAACTTGTTTGGTTTGCTGAGGTTGTTTGACTGCAAAATCAGATCAACTGAATGTGTAGATATTTGTACAGATTTCTGTGCCGGCCACTGAAACCTATTTTGTGCATCTTTTCGAGAACGAAAGACTTATAAGCAGAATAAACGCCAATAGAAAATCTACTTATCACTAAAGAAAATAAATATTGGCAAAGACGAAGAAAGTTTTTTTAAACATCCTGTTAAACTTTGCTTAAACTTTGCTAGGATAGGGTGCACGATTGTCAGTAAGTGCCAAAACCAAACCAAACCAAACCACAAAAAAATAAAGAGAACCAACAAACAATTACGGCAACTAGCAATTACACAGTCAATTTTTACTTTTTATCCTACGAAAAAGAAAACATTCTCACAAAAGTGAATGGCTAATTTCGCACTCTGCAATTCTTTTATTTGCTAACCGTCTCTAGTAGATGACGTGAAAAGTTCCCAGCTGATGCAGCGTCCATGAAAGTAAGATTCAAGTTCACCGACGCCGCGCGATTTATGGCGCGGTGCACGGTTCACAGCTGGCATTGTTGCCGATCCCGGCAGAAACTTTCTCCGACGTCGTTCGTTCAAGCAGCTCGGTGCATTTCGGCGAATGACCATTCTGATGCGGGCCATGAAGATTCATTTCATTACCTTGACATTAAAAAAAACAAAACGGTTGTCTCAACTGAAAAGAAATTTCAATTGACTTTTGATTAGAGAAACCTTGCAAGGCAAGCATTAAAACTGTCGAATGATTGGCTAAAATTGATTAAAATCATTATATGAATGACTAAATTTGATTTAGAACTGCTTTAACCCTTGATAAAGTAACAGGTACAAGTTACGAAACGTTGGGAAATTTAAATGTTCTTCACTTCGCATTCAAAACCCTGTTCAAATAGATTTTGTCAAAACTAGTGCTAAGGTTAGATAAAGTAGACATGAGTCTAAAAACCAGTATATCAATTCAATGTGATACATTTTTTAAAAGAATTTTAATTTAATTATAGTGTATTCACAACGAACTAAATGTGCAATATCGTTTTTAACATATGAGCAAGACATAACTACTTCTTACAATACATTTCTGCAACAGGAAGAGGACAAAAAGAACATAAAAAGATCCGTAAAGTCACCGTTGTGAGTCCTCTCAAAGCTTAACACCCCAAGAAGATCCACACCCAACCATGAATCTGAAACCAAACATAACGATCTTTGACCTAGTGGGATAGGCATCGAAAACATCCACCAACGAGCTCGCAACGAACCAGTCGGACACAATGGACTTAATTGTTACCGTCTACAGCGACGACGACAAATTATCTTCGAGGAACTAGCAGCCTGTAACAATGCCTGGCATGCATGACCGCCACCGCATGTGTATAGCCAGGGGTACGCCGTCGCACGGGGGACTGTGGTGAGCTCGACGCACTAGCAAGAGAGAGTAACCTGGTACGATTGGACGAAAGGAGACTTTGAGAGCTGACGGGTCTCGAGGCGTCTGAACTAGTTTAGTCGGTAAGCTTTTCTCCTCGTCGCAACGTTGCTGGTTTTAGTGTCGGGAGAGACGGCGAGAAGACAGCTAAAGCTGTGTGTGTGTGTGTTTGTTTTTTCCCCGGTGTGGTTCGTCGGACAGCGATGGGATAATGTGGGGGCGAGTTTGCGAGTAAAGTGTGTGCAAGAATGTGCGTGTGATTTTTGGATGTGATTTTTTTATTTATTTTTTATTTTTTGAGGAAATCGATGCCAAAGAATTTTGAGTCATTGTGTTAGGTTTTGCAACGAAGCTCTGGATTCCGAACCCGTGAATAAATTGATGATAAACTACCATAGTTTTGGGTTTTATAATAGCTTCTTTGGCGAATACGTTTTTTTCTTCTAAACGGCTTACTGTAAATCGTACAAATTCAAATTAGTCCCTCCTGGCTGAACACCCACTGCTAATTACTACGCTAATTCAGTGTCAAAGAAGGAAAAACAAATAATAATTCTGTGTCAACCACAAACGGCGACTAAAAACGTTACGGTACACTTTCAACCAGAGAAAAATAGCGTTCACTCATAGTTTTTGACTTGTAACAAAAAGGGCGAGCGGTCATTCTGCGACGTCCTCAAACGACCGATGCCAATGGACCGGGCATACATCTCCTAAGTGGAAAGTGCTTCTGCAGTCGAACCTCTCCGCGGATGCAACTCTGCCTGCACGAAGAAAGCAAGCTATAATTGCCCTACTTTATCAACCAATTGTTTTACCAATCAGAAGGATATCGACATTTTTTTCATCGACTATACTATGTCGATCAGTGAAACCTAAAGGTTGAAAAGTTTGGCCTAGTCATTGTCGATTCAGTGAAAACATCCGACGAAACTAATTAAATTCAAATCACACCAGCAATGTTAATCATCACAATTAAAACAAGCGCATCTAGTTTATAATTAAAAAAGACAGAGAACAAGCGAAAAAAATGCGTGTAATCATGCGTTTGCGTGGTTTCAAAGTGACACAGAGCCTGTTGTTGCTTGTCAACATTCTTGCGATATCGAATCACGTGAGATCCTGCGAAGGAATCAAGTTTCCAGAAAACGATGCCAAAGAATCTCATCCAGCAGCGAGTTCGCACAAAGTGATTTTCTCTCCCGATGGCAAGAGCGGCGACGCCACCGCCAGCGCCACCAACGTCGACGTCGCCAAACCCCCCGAATTCGAGGCGAACGAATACGAGAGCGGAGCCCGGGCGTTCGGCGACGAAGTTCGCGAACACAAATCACTCGACGATGAAGACTACGACGCCGCCAATTTTGAGACCAAAACCCGAGCGCGGTCCATTTCGAACTATCCGACATCTTACAAGACCTATCTGTCTCCGACCAAGAATAACATCCCGATCTATGACCGCGACTTCGGTAGTTTAGCGCCGGCTCAAGGGACCAGAGACGTTTATGGGACTAGGACGTCGTCTAACTTCCCAAAAAGGGTGCCGAACAGGAGGTTGTTGCCGGGGGCTAACCACGTTGCGCTGGACAGTGGACATCAGGAGAGGTTGCTGATGAACATGCTGAATCCCAACGTGACTGATGACGACCCACGCGGGATTCAGAAGGGACTGGCGTCGATGTTGGCTCACAGTGAGTGGCAGGGCGATGATAGTTGGTTCCTGAATCTTAGAGGGGTTAAGTATGGGGACTGTTTTTTTCTCAACCTAGAATGGTCTGCATGAATTTCTCATTGGTTGGGACTAGAACAATAAATAAATGCTGTCTCATCAGCGCCCTTGAAAAAATATTAGAAATCAGAAACGTGTACTTTAAAAAATTATTCAAAATGTCATCTCATAAAATTTTAGCTTGGCTAAATGCAATAATTTATTTGTCAGTTGTCTATGTCAATTATCAGTTGTAATTACGTCCAACTGCGTATAATTGACAAGATCACGACATAATCAGTGTGTAATTATCATTTTCCTTGTTGACAAGATTTCAGTGACATGTAAGACAAGGTCTGTGAATTTTACACATTTTCATATTTGTCTCTTCCCAAACATACTGACAAACTCGTTAAATTTTTCTCCCTAAACTCAACTTAAGAATTTTTTTAAATTGGCTAGTAAAAAGTCGCTTTAGTACGTTTTTTGCCGGCTTTATGGCACAGGTGAAGCAAATAAATGCAAGATTAGTGTAAAAAGCTAAGACTATTTGAGTGTACATCATGGTCGATGCTGGGTGGCCAGGGGTATCAAGGGGTAGTCCAAACGAGTGCGTCGTTTCCAGAGTTAATCTCTTACACTTCTTCCACTAGCACCCCAAACCAAGGTACGGTGCGATGTTTCTGATTTTCTCTAACGAAACTAAAAATCGAGATAGATTTCAATCAAAACATGAAATAGCAAGGACAGTGGTTGTTTTAAAACAAAAATTAGCATGCAAAATACAAATCTTGAAACTTACGTCACCGCCAGACAATGAAACGAATCCAAATTCGGTATACCATCTCAGGCAGAACTCAGAGCTACCTCGAGCTCTCCTGGTACAAAGCTTCCGAAATATTGCTTGTATAAATGATCGCTCCCAATTTGTTTTAAAAATTCCTGAGACAGATTTATCGAAATTGAATCCTTAGTCAGAAAGAGAAATCCATCTTGCCGCCACTGGCTAACACACGTGTTGCCTCTTGTGTGTTGCAGTGATACCACAGACATGCTGGCACAGTGGCGCACGGTTTGACTGCGGCCTGAGCATCTCGTGCGTGATCGCCGGCGGGCGGCCACTGGACCTCTGCTCCGGAGGACTCATCTGGAGTTGTTGCGTGGACAAGACGGACGAAGACATCGACAACCATCAGCATGTCGGCGCACTCGAGAACGCCAGTGAGTATGGGATTGGGTGGAGGCGACAGCCATGTTGTTCTTGAACGAAGGGATGTATTTGCTTTATTGTTTGAATGAAAGCAAATCATAGTCAGGCATACCTTTTTTTGTGACCACATTCAGCCCTTGAGCTCACAATTTTTCCTGCATTTTTAAATGGATGTATTTTGTGTGTGCGCGCTATATTTTTAAAAGTTTGCATCTTTCCTATCTATTATAATGCTTAGCAACTATTCAAAACGACGAACTGAAAAATTATTTCAGTGGCCCCGAACTATAATATAAATAGCTTTATTCGCTTGTGTTCGAATCGTGTTACATCTAGCAGAGTGAATCATCTTTAACACTTTTCATTTTTTCTTGCTCCAACACACACCACCTCCACAGCCGACACAAACGAACACAAAACGGATAAAACGAACACTGAAATAGTAGAATTGAGCAAAGAAGCAGAAAAGAAAAGCACAAAATAACATAACTTTTGTTTGCAAAAAATTGGTTAGAGTTTTCTATTTGAGCAATTTTAAGACTTTGACGATGCTCCCTAAAATAGTCGAGAAAGTTACGATTCATCAGTTCACCGATCAGCTGATAGATCGCGCTAGCAATACACTTAAAGAACAACGTTCCACTAATCTCTCCATCGACAACTCTTTATCGACGATTAGAACCAATGCGATCACGCAAATCTCATTGGCACCCGACGCTCTGATAATCGATAAGCCCGCAATTGCGCCATCACGATATCGAAAGAGCAGACCGCGAGTATCCCACTTTTCTCGGTCAAGAACTCAGTGATCTTGAGATAGATAACAAATTAAGTTGCAGATACAATCTTGCCAGTGGGTTTTTACTCGATGCTATGTGATTATCGATGTGACGACAACAAAATCTGGCGGTGTAATTTTATGATTAGCAAAACGGTTAGGAAGTAAGAAGGATTTCTATTGCCCTGGGCTTACTAGGAATTTTAATGTACGATGCTTGCAAGGAATTTATATTTAGCCCGCTATTCCTTGATAAATGAGCTTAAGGGTTGCAGTTTTTTAAATCAGTAGAAACGTTAATTAATTATGTATAGTCAGAGAGCCTGCGCTAATGATAAACTGACTTCGCGAAAAATGGCCACCAGATTTCAAAGATTTAGACTACCACGTTGTGGAGTCACCGTCGTTACGAGGGAAGGCATTTCGATTTGTATTTTCTTGCTGATTCCTCACATTTGGGACTGGCTTATACTTGATGAATCTGTATTTATCCTAACCTCAATTACTGATACACTTGTATAGGTATTTTGGTTCGTAACTATTTAATTGTAGAACTTTGGTTAAAAAATAAAGTCGCAAGCACTATCGGGTGGCACCTACTGTTACCACGTGCAGCTGGCTCGCTTGCTCAGCAGAAAGTTTACATTAACAATTGACCTCTGACTATACATATAAGCTTAATGGCAGAAAACACTTCAAGTGCACGGAAACAGTATTGTCCAGTCCCATTTCCAGAATCGCTTAGTAGAATTTGCTCCTAGGTATGCTATACAAGTGGTTTGAAATATTCTATAGAAACCCCAGCTTCTCTGCCTAGACTAACCCCGATTAACTAAACTAACCCCCATGCGTCAATAGCTCTGCAATACCTGCACGACCACCACATAGCAAGCGGCTCAACCAACCAACAAAACCACGTGGTGTCGGCGAGTCGACCGAGCATCTACTACACCTACCCCGGCGCCAGCAACGAACAACTATGGGTCACCCAAAGACCGTCGCTGTTCGGACGACCTCAAACCACAACAACCCAGAAGCCTGCGTTCACATTTGTCAGACCGGGATATGGGAACAAGCCTGACTACAATCAAAACCGACCAAATTACGACCAGAACACGGCGAATCACGACCCGAAACCGGACTACGACCAAAACAAACCCATTTTTCCGGTTTCCACTTACAATCAGATCAAACCGGGAAACACGCCGAGTTTCGGTAGCGGCGTCGGTACTGTGACACAAATCAAGCCGCAGTTCGATCATCGTCCGGTTTACCCGACGCGGCCGGGCGTCGATTTCAACCAGAACCGACCGACGGCGGCGTCGCCGAGCGAGCGTCCTGTCGTCCTGGTGCGACCCTCTGTGGTCGGTGTCAACTTTGAGCCCGACGACGAGCAAGGGGATGGATTCAGGGGTAAAATGCTGGGACAGCGATTTTTTTCCATGCACCACGCGCTTGAAGAATGCACTTGTGGTTGGAGGGAGTGAGATGCTTGCCGAGTATGGAGCGATTTGCTTGGATATGAGTTGGGAAGCTGCACTTAGCACTGTATTGACAAGATGCACTATCAAGGGTTATTGCACGATATTAAATCATTTAGCACCTGCACATTTGCACATATTTTAATATGCATATCAATCCTAACAATGTTTACCAACAGCAATGCGTTTAAGAATTGATTAGGGTCCAAAAACGGTGTCTAAAGTTGGGTAATAATTTCCTCGTGAAAATGAAATATTTGTAAAAGCATTTGCGGAAAAATTGTGGCGTTCATGTCTCTGAAGGTCACTCAAAATGTATTTTTTCTCAGTCGTGCAATATTCCATCAAGATTGTCACATAATTAAGTCCTCTCGTCGAAAGCCCATTGTTGCGGCATGGTATTCAAACCCCAAAATAGCTGAAAATAGGCCAGCAAATGAAAGCGTGCTATCTTATTTGTGAGCAAACACAGAATAGAGAGTTCTACGCTCTCAAAAAATAATTGAAAGGACCGGAAAAGAACGCTTTAAGACCACAATAACTGAGATATTGTCCACTGTCTTAAAAGTCAACAAAGCCCTACTTCCGTAGAATCAAAAAGATGACAAATCTTGGCATCTTTTCAAATTACCAAATCGTTTGTCTTCCCGTACGCTCTTTTCCGTGACAACGCACGCACACGATCTGTACACGCACACGTGTGTCGGGTGTGCGCCACGTGACTTGAAGCCTAACGGAGTCGATGCATTGTCTTGTGCATGAATTACACGGTGCCGTGGTTTGGAAGAAGAAAGCACATGATTTGGGTTACGCTCTGATTACCACCGAGACGGAGTGCGTCGAAATGTACCAGAGACTGGCGTGGACCGACCACAATGAAAGGACGAACATGTGTTTCTTTGTTTTTTGTTGGTACATCGTAGGACGGCGATCTGAGAAAGATATTAAGTTATTCGTAAAATGCGTGTTTCGCAATTCATAACTGAAACTAATCAAACACTAACCTATACTCCTTTAATTTTCCGATAGGAGTTCCACCGGTCGTTTTGGGGTGTCATGAGAGTCAACTATAATTTAAATAATGCTACAAATCATCTCCGCTAATGTCCACCATTTTCCTTTTGCTATAGCGCTTTTGTCTTGCAAAGATTTTTTGTTTTCTGAGCTTTTAAAATACATTTGGTATCTATTTTAACAATCTTGGGAGCTATTTTACAGATCAACAAGTATTTGCAAATCCCACAAATAAAATTAAGATCAGAAATTTAATTAATGAGAGGGTAGCAGTACTTGGGACTGTCTTTGGGCTGGTATCTTCTCTCACAGGCCGGATTGTAATGTTGTTTATTTGTTTACCGTTTTTCATGAAAGTATCAAGCACATTGTAAATTAGTGGCTGCTATTATTTTCACAGAAATATCGGCTTGCTCTTGGCCTTCCTCGCACAAAATCTCAAAGAGAGTTCTCTGTACATAGTTACATCAGACGAGTCCTAAAGTACACTTATTTTTAAAATGTATACATTTCCAGCTTTACAAATAAGTATATAGCCCATCTATTTTTGAACGTTTTCCGCATATACACTTAACACTTTCTAAGATAACCTGTGTCGTTGCTAACTTTGAAACAAAAAATACTATCGATCATATGATATTCAATGGTAGATTCAACGTTTGGTAGCCATGGAGATGCTGAGATCGCCTGATAGAGCTTCTAAAATCCTTTCGAATGTTACCACGGGTATATCATGACCTAGCATAGAAGGTTCAATGTTAGATTCAACGTTTGGTAGCCATGGAGATGCTGAGATCGCCTGACAGAGCTTCTCAATTCTGCTATCTTATGTCACCACGAGTAAAACATACAAGAGACCGATACTCAAGATACTTGGTTTGATTTTGCAGGCTGCGGAGAACTTTACACGAGAAGTAACCGCATCGTCGGCGGGCACAGCTCGAGCTTTGGAAGCCATCCATGGCAGGTACGTGTTTGCGGTGCTCTTTTGAACTAGCTCACAACTCACAATATTCTGGAGACTATGGGACCAGGAGAGGAGGGCGTTTGGAACTTTTATTCTTCGCTAACTTAATTAATCTCTAGAGGGTAGCCCAACTTAAAATGCACGGAGTTTAAGAAGTGTCTGCGTACGTATCTTTATACCAGTGCGCTAATCTGGTACATAAACAAGGTATGCATAGCAGCACCTCAAGCTACATATTAGGGGTGGGCAAGCCTGAGGTCAATTGAGCCCCGAGAAATCAGTATCATTGGATATCCAAATCTGATTTTGATATCATTTTTAAAATCTGTTGGAAATGTTTTCAAACATTTTTCAACGCCCAGTGTCAATTTGTTACTGTTTTGATGGCCAAGTGTAACAATGTGTATGGTGGTTACGCAGGGGTAGGTCTAAACTGTTTCTTCTAAGAGAAGGGGGGGATGCGGAATTTAAGTGGGATTGAGTCTTATCGAGACAGAATAGTTGGTGTAAAAAGGCGTGCCAAAAAGTTTGGTTTGGAACGCAGCCCACTTTTCTTCGAGTTAAATGTAAATTTTTAAACATATATTTGCGTTTTGGGTAATACATAGGGCTAAATATCCTTAAAGGCTGATCTTTTAAAGCTAAATTTTTAATGACATAGTTTATATTGTTACACAAAATCAAATATTTAAATTTCCAATGGGAGCAGGACTCAGCTCCAAGAAGAGCCGCATTTTGCCACCGTTAGACTGAGTCTAGCAAAGCAAAGGAGAGCGCAGTATCCTGTAGTGTTTGCACAAACGGTGAAAAGCGAGAGTACCATGTTTAAACTCGACGATTTCCCTCTCGGATTCGCTGAGAAAAATCATTGAGATTCGTGAGATGTTTGTTAACGCTTCAAAGTAGCTGAGATACAAATGATCACGAACCAAGCAACGTAGTGCTGTAGAGACAAGTGAATGCCCCAAAGAAACTCTTTTTAACAATTTTCTCCTGACAAATTAGAATTTACCCACCTTCCTGGCTAGGTCATCTTTGCACTATATTTTCGAAGATGTAACAAGTGTGACAAGGTCAGATGCTTCGTAGAACACAAAGCAGTGCGTCGTAAAACTCACTTATTCTATTCATTAAAATCTGCTACGTTAAATTAATCAAACTGTCTCGTTCTGTCGGTTCAATCATGGATAAGGAGAGTAATAACTGTTTACAGAGCGTTAGTTATTACCTATTACTAAGTTTTGAAACTCAAAGATTATGAAAAGAAGCTTCATGGGTAATAGCTTCGTAAAAAGATGCAAATATAACTTATTTTTATTAAAGTTGCAAAGATGGCATTAAATGAGTAGACCAAGTTCAATCAGTCGCAACTCGAGGTAATAGTCCCAAGTCCGCGTATAGCTTCCTCAGGATTATAACCCGAGGATTTTTACCCGGGTAATTATAAGGACATGTAATTGGCTATTTTTTACTGGTAATTAATATCATGAAAACATACTACAGATAATCGTAAGTTACCCTCTCTAGATATAGCCTCAATTAATTAAGTTTAACGACGCAATGTTTTGACAACGGGTCCTGTAACACTGGACAGAAAGCACCGGTGAATGAGTGAACGATGATGAGGGTCTGATGCCACCACTTAGCAAAGAGCACCAATGGAACCACCGGCTTAACGTTTCTTCCGAAGGAAGGTAAGACGCGAACAGCAGGATTCCTCCACAAATCCATGCTGTCAAGAGATCCAAATGCAAGTCGAATCAAGTTGCCGTACCATTTTCATCCCACTTCTCTCCCTGATGTATGTATAAGTAGTATAGGCATACAAAAGTATAAGTACCTATAGGTCATAAGTATAATTGCCACCCATTCATTACCTGACCCAGTGCAGAGTTGCTCAACTTCGGTGATCTCACCAAACCGTTCGATCAAGTCTAACCTTCCACTACTTTCCCCTACAGGTGGCGCTGATCAAGACTGGCTTCCTGTCGAAGAAGCTTTCATGCGGCGGCGCCCTGCTGAGCAACAGATGGGTTGTCACCGCTGCCCATTGCGTTGCCACGTGAGTCACGCGCGCCGTGATACACGTCACGCGTTTTCCGCACTTATCGGTGCAATCCGACAGAAATTGACGTCGTTGCATTATTTATTTTGTAATCCATTGCGTTTGCCGGTTTTGACTACATGCTAGCATACGTTAAGTATAAATGCAACCTCATCTTTCTATGATGTACAGGTAACATTTAGCATTGGGATTTTAATCTGAACGCATATTTAATCTACATGCTTAGCTGTATAGTACAGGAGGGAGAATATTAAGCACCGAATGGTTTGGCGTATTGGAAACACCGGTTCTCGTGAGATCACAGAAGTTCAGCAACACTGCACGGAGTCAGGTATTGAATTGGTGACCGTCATACACATGACCAGTTCTGTTCGGGAGAAAGGTTGGAGGAATGAAATTTAGTACAAAACTTCATTCGCCTTGCTCATCAACCTCTCGACAGCATCGATTTGTGGAGTAATCCTGCTGTTCGAGCCTTGGTGCTCTTCGACAGGAGTAGGCTACGTGCCGGCACCAGGTTTCACCTATTCCCTTCCAGACTAGGTTATGTTCATTATCATTCTCATCATCATCCACTCATTCACCGAGGCCATTATACCAGTGCCGCATGGCCAGATGTCAAAACAGTGCGTCGTTAAACACCACAATTCAATCGGATATTAACCTGTAAAATATAAAACAAGTGCAGACGGTTAACAACACAAATTATCCAGAATATAATTTTAATCTTGGTATTCCCCCTACCTTTCGGGTGCTAGAAGAGCAGATTGCTTTCCACGTTAAGAGTGCAAGAATCCCTCGCTTCCCAGCTGTATCTGCAACAACAGGAAGGTATCCGTTGAGTATGTGATTATGTACTTACAGAACTACCAACAACAACCTGCGCGTGCGACTAGGAGAGTGGGACGTTAGAGACACCTCCGAGAAACTGCTGCATGAGGAGTACGGCGTCGAGCGAAAAGAGGTACAAATATAAGAAAAGACATACTCGTCCGTTCTGATCTTTAAGAAATAAGTTAACTTCTTAGTTTAGTCCTGCCTGTTGGTGACCTCTTTGTAATAATATACCGCTGATTTGGCGCATGACTTTTCCTAGTCTTACTTAACGTAACTGGACCTAACCATACCCAAACCTAACCGTACCGAACCAAATTAATTTACTTATTAAGCTATCAAGCTGTTGTGTGGTACGTAGGAGCGTATACAATGCATTGGAACATA
This sequence comes from Protonemura montana, assembly GCA_947568835.1. Classification (NCBI taxonomy): domain Eukaryota; kingdom Metazoa; phylum Arthropoda; class Insecta; order Plecoptera; family Nemouridae; genus Protonemura; species Protonemura montana. Next base: position 9,588,085 of record OX387608.1, read on the forward strand.
TTTAAATCTTTTGAACATAGTATAAATTATTAAATATATTATTAATATTTGCTTAAGAATATTTTAAATGCAATTATAATGAAAAAGCAAAAATAATAGCTATATATTTAAATATCTATATATACATATCAAAATGAATAGGATCCCACAGAATTTTTTTTTTGTGAAATCTCCTTTAATCTGCTCCTCTAATCGCTTTTCAAAAGCACGCATGAGAATGCTAGATTTTCACCACATGAGAGAAAACGAGCGAGAAAAGCCACTCTGTAGTATTCTGGACATACGTCTCAATTTCGTTACCCAATATCTTACCCCAAGCTATGATCCCTAGGTGCACCCCCAGTACAACCCGACCGACTTCAAGAACGACGTCGCGTTGGTCAAGCTTGACAAGACCGTGCAATTCAAACAGCACATCGTACCCGTCTGTCTGCCGGCAGCCGCAACCAAGCTGGTCGGACGCACCGCCACTGTAGCTGGATGGGGGCGCACACGTCACGGTACGCCACTTGATTTCAGAAAACCCTCTTTTCATTTTCATGCTAACTTGCTGGAAGACACGCTAGCTTCTAAGCCAGGATGTGCAGTGAACCATTAAATGAGTGTGGTTAGGAAGTGGCGTTGCCCATTGGCAAAGAAACTATCCCTTTTGCTGGTTTTTAGACTCATGTCTACGTGATTTATCCTTAGCACTAGTTTTAAGAAAAACTATTTGAAATGGGTTTTGAATGCTAAGTAAAGGATAACTAAAATTTCTTTTCGTAACATGCACTAGTTACTTCTTCAAGGTTTAGAGCAGTCCAGACAATTTTTCAATATCTTTTGTTATTGGAAAATTGTCAGGACTGCTCTAAACCTTGAAGAAGTGACTAGTACATGCTACGAAACGTCGGGAAATTTTAGTTGTCCTTTACTTAGCATTCAAAACCCATTTCAAATAGTTTTTCTTAAAGCTATCCCTTTTGTTTGTGAGAAATTTTGGGGAAAAAACTGAGACGTAACTGACCACCAGGGTCAAATCTGGTGTCTCCCGAACTCAATGCATATGTTTGATTAAATGATTGCTTATTAAAATTTCAGGCGTGGCAACTGTGCCGACTGTACTGCAGGAAGTCGACGTTGAGGTGATCCCCAACGAGCGATGTCAGCGCTGGTTCCGCGCTGCGGGCAGAAGGGAAACCATCCACGACGTCTTTCTCTGCGCCGGCTTCAAGGAGGGCGGCAGGGACAGTTGTCAGGTAAAGTACAAGACACGTCTGAATTACAGATACCGATTGCTTTACCGACAAAAATGGAGGAGTCACTAGGTGGAGTCACCGTCGTTCCGAGTGTTAAGAAATTTAATTTTGTTTTTTTACACAGATTACTCGAATTTACGACTGGTTTACGCGCAACTTATCTTTACTTATGTTCACCTTAATGACTTATATATATATATGTATCGATATTTTGAATCGTAATTCTTTATTTATTAGGAGTTGTTAAAAAGAACTGGCCACGAGCGCCATCGTGTGGCACCTATCGTTCTTACGTGTGACCGGCTGTTTTGCCTAGGAGAAAGCTTAACATTAACGCTGGCCCTCTGACAATACCTATTAACTCAGTGCTTCAACCCTGTAAAGTATCTGTTGCATAAAGCTCTAGTTTTTAAACAGTGATCGTTAAAACCCATAAAGCAGTTGGAATGACCATTCTCTTAAGTGTTATGGATCCTCTTGCTTTGAAAGCTTTCTAGCTGGTCTTACTGTTTAACAATCTCAGATTAAAAATTCAACTTAAAGAAAATGGAAATTAGGCGTGTGATTGGCATTCTGAACCTAACTCTGACCCTCCCCCTCCTCCTGACGTTTCAGGGTGATTCTGGAGGGCCTCTGACGATGAGCATTGACGGTAGGAAGACGCTAATCGGTCTGGTGTCGTGGGGAATCGGATGCGGTCGGGAACATCTGCCCGGCGTCTACACAAACATCCAGAAGTTTGTGCCTTGGATTGAGAAAGTCATGGTTTAGCGATGCAGTCAAAGAAGACATTTCAAGTGGTCAAGAGGTCCATGGACCAGAGTCTTGGGCAGTCTGCTAAGGCAACTGTAACTGGTTACCGTGGTTCAAAAGTTTTAAGAACCCACGTTTTGAAGCAGTTTGCAGTGGAGATTTCAGCAGATACCTGGGTTTATGAATGACCTTATGTGTCTAAAGTATCCATTCGACTACGGTCTTCAATGGTGACAGTTGGCTGTGCTAGTGCAAGCCTTGGGGACTAACGGTGTGAATATTTTACCCTCCAAGAGGATCATCTAAGAAGTATTGGATCAAAGGTGAAAAGCCACTGTGGACAAAAACCCACAACGAGATGGCCAAAGACTATGAAGTCGTTAAGGAGAGAGGTGATATTGATAGAGAAACCTAGTATGAGAGCAACTGAATTATTCGACAATTGAAATGACGAATAAGAAGACAATATCGCTATTTTTATACGGTAAGTCCAAGATGAGGCAAGAAAGCGGGAAAGTGAATCAAGGGGACATTCCGAGGAGATTTATGACCTTTTCTGGAAAAAAAGGTTTATTTTGAAAAAGTATGTTTAGCTGCGAAAACTGTTGAAAAGAAAACCTTTTAGAAAGAAAGTGGATAGTCTTCCACGCCCGATGCTACTGAGAAAAACATCCAGTTCAGAAAAAAGACGTTCTTATGCAATGGTAGTGAAAAGTTCGGTGCAAGAAGAAAAGTGAATGTGGATTTTGGACTAGATGGCCTGCGAATCAGGGATTTTTGTGTCAAGGGCAAAGGGACAGTGGTGCTGCGCATGGAACTTGTCTTTCCAGTGGTGGTTACGAAAAGTTCTGTGAAACTCGCATTGGAATTGCGTGCGAGAAGATTAGATATTGATGACAAAATGAAATCATTATCGGATCAATTGTTGTAATCTAACAATCAAGATATTGCAAGTCTTGCAGTAATTCGTTTTGGTATTTATTTAGTTGATTACGCTATTTATGTCTGTCGGTAAATTAATTAGCATTCAGCAACGCTGATAAAGTTGTTAATAAAAAAAAAATTAAATAAAATTATTTATGCCGCTTAAGATTAGCATGCAATTGCAGTGTAAGCGTGTAGGAATGTGATTACAAAGTTTGATATAAAAAATAAATATATTTTTAAACTCAGAAAGTGTTTAGACTTTATTTTGTCTATGCCAACTCTGCCTTTGCCGAAGTCCTGTAGCCTACGGTCTATGAGCATAGTATTTTAAACAAAATTATGTCCTGTATCCCTAATCTGCGTTAAAATCTAAAAAAAAACTGTCTTGTTATGCTTTTAAAAGAACGACCACCAATTTAAGTAGCATAAAGCATGACATATTTGCTTCGGTAAAATTGCGCACAGGTACAGACATAACAGTGGTGCATCACCAAACGGTTTGCCGAGTCGGAGACACTGGTTCTCATAAGATCACTGAAGTTAAGCAACACTGCGCTGAGTTAGGTATTGGATGGGTGACCATCATTTCTGTTTGGGATGAAAGTTAGTGCTGAAACTTCATTCACCTTGCTTATCAACCTCTCGACAGCATGGGTTTGTGGAGGAATTATGTTGTTCGCTTTGTACCGTCCTTCGGAAGGGACGTTAAGCCGGGGGTCCTTTTGGTGCTCTACGTCAGGAGAAGCTACGTGCCGGCACCGGGTTTCCCCTCCTCCCTTCTTGGGGTTTGGTTCATCATCATCCTCATCATCATCCGTTCTTTTACCGACGCCGTTAGACGAGTGCCACAGTTGTCAAAACAGAGCGTCGTCAAACCCCAATCATCATTGTCAATCTATCGATAAGAATAGCTATAGAGTATATAGGTCAGGAGTTTTAAATCGAGTAATATCAATTAAATTATACTGTAATTTGATAAATTGTGCATTTTCTACAGTGTTTGCACGCGTTGACACTTGACGATTAGTTGATCTACTTGTGAGATGCATCTCAGATAATTGCATACCTGCGACCTTTGCAATAAAGAGCATTATCGATGAGAGATAAGATATATATTTTTACTGGCAGTATTATTGATATTGAAAATAAACGTAGGCAAATGAAAAAGCAAAAAAAAATCTAAAAACCATAATTTCTAACCTTGATGCATAGTTCTGGTTAATAATTTAATAATAAAAAAAAAAATATATCAAATATGTTCTCGTTTTACAAATAGTTTACAGGCGGTATATATATTTTTTGTGTGGCACACTTAGAATTTTTTTTCTATTAGTCATTGTAATTTCCAAAAAAATTAAAATAAAGAATTCAGCCGGAGCGCACGGCACCTCCATCGACTTAAAACTAAAACATTGCTTCGATTATAGAACTGCAGTTTTCAAATCATTAATTTTTTATTCGCCTTTATAGTCTTACTGGAGTGAAGTTTTTTTTTGAATAGTCTAATTTACAATGCGCCAGTGGTGGAAAAATCTCTCTACGTTATTTTTACGGGCTAGATTGTTACCATAAAGGGTAACACGTCAACTTTGATCATTTTTGCTTGGTGTTGTAGCAGCACAGAAATATTTTAAGCAGCCATTAAATTAAAAAATATGGCACATAAAGAAATTCTAAAATCTATTATGGGTTTTAGACTCATCACTAGTTTTGACAAAAACTTTTGTAACTGGATTTTGAATGCTAAGTGAAGAACAACTATATTTCCCAACGTTTCGTAACTTGTACCGGTTACTTTATCAAGGATGTTTTGTGATCGGAAAAATGTCAGGACTGCTTTCACCTTTGATAAATGAACAGGTAAAAATTACATACCGTTGGGAAAATTAGTTGTTCTTCACCTAGCATTCAAAACCTAGTTTAACAAGTTTTTGTCAATGGTAAAATTTAATTTTTAAAGTTTATTCCCCTTTGAAGCTAGTTGATTTTTGGCATGAGTGATCAATGATGAAGTTGTGCACAATTATGACACAGCTTTAATATCACCAAAATCAAGACAATCAATTCAATCACGAGACAGTCGCATGAAAATATTCTTAGAAATCCACCCAGCTCATTTCATACCCAACGGCCGACCGGATAACACGCAAACTGCATTCCACATCTTGGTCAAATCTTCCCAATCATCACCTTTGATTGATAAGCAATATCACTGACACACTTTGACTAAAGACAAGTAATTGATTACGATTAGACATGGTCGAAACTCTTGGCAACAGCATCCGAACGCGTAGGCTGAATCTTGATATAAAAGAAGATGACATATGATTTTTTTTTAATAGAGTAAACGAACATGGCACGAGCACTGGTCTTGATTTTCTGCCTGTCGATAGGCTGGGGTAAGCTATCAAACAATAAAACCTTTTTATTAAGTTAAGGGGTTTGGGATGTTTATGTGATTTATTTTTTCTTAAATCACTACTTAGATGAGACTACGGCTAAGTTATACAAAAATGTCGGTAATCGGTCATTTTGTTATTGATTCATGAACTCAGATCTAATACGGTGGGCTTGGTTTAGCTTTTTGAAACTGTTCTTATGTTCAGTTCATCTCATGGAGTATTCCTTGAGCTGTTGGATGCGTACACAGCTATTTTGACCAAAGGTGCCAGTGGTTCTCCGTACTCAATTTTGCAGAGCCATTTAATGATCTAGTACTTGGCAATAATTTTTCTGAGGTTTTGAAAGCCCTTGATTAGTGGTTATTGTGGTTTTACGGAATCTGATATTTTATGAGAGGTTTGTAGTCTTTTAAAAGACTTGGAATCCCGACATATCAGTCTCACCCTGATGATGGCTAGGTATATTCTGCCGAAAGGTCGGGAAAAAAAGTATTTTTTCGAGCTACAATCTCCTCATAAAAAAGGATACTTTGTAAAACCAAAATAAAACCAGACCTAGCAATGTTAAAAATGAAAAATATTAAAACAAAAATTGTTGAATCATGTAAATAAATGATTGATAACACATGTTTTGTGTGTTGAGCAGACATGATTAACTTGACAGTGAAATGAAATTAGTGAAATGAAAATAAAAACGATAATACGACGCCCAATTTATTTAAAGCATTTAGGTGAAGTGTTGGTAAAGTTTAGAAAACATATCTTTGTCTTTTCAATAGCAATGAAAAACTGAAAAATCTGAACCGCTGAACTGGAAACATTTATTTATTGTATTTTTATTTATTTTATTCTTTTAATTTTTGCACAATTATACACGTATTTTTAAGGTACACATAAAGAAAACAAAAAACGAAGTAGTGAAAAATCTCACATAAGTAATATTGTGTGTGGGCTTGTCACAAAATATACGAAATATACAAAATAAATACACAAAATATGGGTACACACACCAAACTTTTAAGCATTCGAATGTACAACACTTTTAGGGAAAACAAAACAGCTGCTGCGCAAATAACAGGGATTTTCTTCACCTGTGTTAACCAATCGTTTTAATGTTTCACAGTTGCCAACATTTCAAAATTTCAGTTTACTGTCCAAAATAACAATCCGAGAAAAATGCCACGAGCTTATCCCAACGTCAACTAAGTAAATATAGAAATGTAGCAACAATTGTTCGACTCAACAGCGTGAAAACAAGACCAAAGCAATTAAAAACGTTTTTTGACTCTAAAAACCTCTACTCAAATTATATCCATACATTAATAACCGCTATAACTTTCGGGAACCTGAACAAACGGCGACTAAAAACGCCCACAAAACGCCCAGAAACATTTAAAACCATTCAAAAATATCTAAAAACTTCTTAAAACCGTTTTCAAGATACTCCAAAACATCCTCATTGAACAAAAACGTCCACAACGTTCTTAAACCGCCTTCAAAACACCACAAAAACGTCCTAAACATCAAACCAACGTTCCAAAAGGTAAAAAACGTCCGGAAATTCCATTGAATGTTCAAAAATTCTCTGAAACGTTCCCTTATCATTTCGATATGACCCGAAACGCTCCAAAAGGTGTGATTGGGTTTAAAAATGTTGTTTCTCTTGTCAGCATCCGGCATCAGCGTAGGTGACATCACCGGACGAATCGCCGGCGGCTCTGAGGCTGACATCAAAGACTTTCCTTATCAGGTACGTGCGTCGAAGCGTGATCTGCGCATATGCGTTACACATGAACGATCTGATAAGATAATTGCACGTGGGCTTTGATCTACAAAATTTACTAACGAATGCAAGAAGTGTAATTCCGTCTAATTAGAAGTTCTTTGATTGAAGCAGTTGCTCCCTGGTAAACTTTACTCTCCCTTTACCTTTTAGACCCAAGACGCTTGAAAAATAACCGAACAGAAAATATTTCAAAATAGGACATTGTCCTCTTTCGAAAATAGTAAAAATCAATTCAGACCACATGATTGTCTAGTAAAATTTTCTAAGAAGTAGATTTATTGACTGATAAGGATGTTTAGTATAACCACGCACGGTTTTGACTGTTGACCCTGAAAAACTGGTCTAATGGCGTCGGTGAAGGATTAAGATGATGATAAACCTAACCTAGCTTAAAAGTAGAAAGAGAAAACCTGGTGCTGGCACGTAGCCTACTCCTGTCAGTGAGCATCAAAAGGACCACCGGCTTAACGGCCCTTCCTAAGGACGATGCATCGTGAACAGCAGGATTCCTCCACATATCCATGCTGCCTGGAGGTTGATAAGCTAGGCAGAAGCACTCGTTGTTATAACTTCAATTCCTACCATACATTTTACTAGGGTCATCCATCCAATACCAGATTAAACGCATTGTTGCTTAACTTTACTGATCTTATGAGGACCGCGGTGTTTCCAGAATTGAAAAATGTTAGGTTGAAAATCTGAGCTGATCTGTGATCTTGATGTTAGGCAAGTTTGCAAACCAGTGGCTTCCACATTTGCGGCGCCGCGATTTTGTCCGAAGAATGGGCAGTGACGGCTGCCGACTGCGCTGGGGGGCAGATCAAAACGTACACGCTGCGGGTGGGCAGCTCGGTGAGGGGCAGCGGGGGCAGCGTACATCAGGTTGCAGAGAGGTTTGTCCACCCGGGATACAACTACTCGGTGAATTACGATGTGGCGTTGCTCAAGGTGAGATAAGTTTTTGTGTGTTTGTTGGGCAGGCTAGTTCGGACTGTACTCTGAAATTTTAAACCAAGCTCAAGACAGCAGATTCATTGTGTGGAACCAAAAAAAAAAACTTGAAAAAACAACGTTTCATTCTGAGCAATTTTAGCAAAGTTTTAAGTACTTTCAAACAGCTTTGCTGAAACCCTCATACTTAAAAGGGTCTAAGTTTCCATCACCCCCTCCCCCCAATTTTAGAGAAAAATTCTAATTTTAAGGAGAAAGACCCTAAAATATCTACGACCAATCGTTTTTTCGAATGCTAGAATCTGAACAAGTTGTAGATATTAGCTTAAACTTTGGAACAAGTTTCCTTTTTCGAAATATTTTCTTCGCTTGCCAAAATAAATCCCGAAATTTGTTTCCTTTGTCTCCCTGAAAATCACAAATCGCGGGATAGATCATAAGGTCATGCAAAATAGTAAAAATTGAAGTCAGCTATCTATAGTTAAGGCTGGATAAAGTTCCGAGTCCGAAATCCAATCACAAAGAAACTTTCTATCGAGGTTTATTTTGCCTACCACTTCACAAGCTAGAAACCGCACTAACGAGGCTGCAATGATCTGCTTGTTGCAGCTAGTGAACACATCGTATCTTGAGTTCGGTCCTGGCGTCGACAAGATCTCAATGCCAGGGCAAGGTGTGCTTGTTGACGAGGGCGCCGAGGCGTCCATCACCGGATGGGGCGCCGCTGGGGTAAGTCTGGGCTCCGAAACGATTTCACAACATGGTGACGCAGTCTCTACTGCGGTCTATACCGCTGTCTATACCAGCTAGGAGCGTACTACAATTTTGATTAAAATTTTCATGAATAAAAATACATTTTTTTAATTATGAACATTATAAGCGACTCAAAAATGGATGCCCAAACGGCGACTCAAATCCCGATCACCACCTTTCGCAGGTGTCCATCCATCTATAGGTGGAGATCGGGGTTCAAGTCCTCGTTTGGGCATCAAATTTTGGGACGGTTATACGTTCATAATAAGAAAAAACCACGCGCTTTGCAAGCTTTTGCACTTTAAATAAGATTTAATCTAAAAAAATTAAAACATTGTCTTCCATTTAACTCCAATTGCGCTCCCCTAGACAATGACCATGAACACACATGGATAACTATAAAGTTCTTGCTGACATTGTCCTCGGTTTCGTGGTTCCAGGCTGACGGAATCGTGACCTCGATGGTGCTCCAAGTCATTCGTCTGCCAGTGATCAGCGACCAAGCGTGTAAAGATGTTTACGGTGATGACGTAATCACTGACTCAACCATTTGCGCCGGCGAGGAACAAAGTAGCGCCGACGCGTGCCAGGTAGGAAACAACGAAATGTTATCACGTTTTATTAAACAACTTCCTTATTATTAAAGAACCTTCGACGAAAAAACAGTGTCAAAGGCACACCGAGAATGTAACCCTTTCATCAGAAGGAAGATAGGGAATTTTATTGGACACTAATAAATTATTACAGGTGATTTGTTTTAGTTTTCAGATGCTTTTAAGAATCCCTTATCTGTGCTCAAATTTTCTTGATCACTGCACATTTCAAATTAACAATTCTGATTTTATTATTTTATCTCCAAAACATGTGTAGGTACCCCGTTGGCGTAATTGAGGCGCTTATGAGTTTAGATTTATGTCTACTTAATCTAACCTTAGTTCAGATTTTGAAAAAAAACAGAAAAGTGTGTTTTTTTTTTAATTTTTGTTAAATATTTTTCTGGAATAAGTGAAATTGAAGATTTCGCTCCGCTCGCTTCGCCCGTTACGCTCATCAATCAGTCATCGAAAGCGTGGACCTAGTCAAGTCAAAGAAAATTGCTAAGTCATAATAATTCTGCTTGCAGGGGGACACAGGTGGTCCGATGGTCGTCGACGGAGTCCTCGTCGGAGTCGTCTCACGTCGCCGCACCTGCGCTCAGACGGGCGTTCCCGGCATTTATTCCAGGATCTCCAGCGTGCGCTCCTGGATCGATTCTGTCATCGAAAATTAATCGAAATCACACGTCCCGTCATTTGTTAATAAAGTTTGTCTTTTTATAATCGTATGTAAAAGAGTGGGACGAAGTTTCTTAGACCGAAATCGCAATTTCCTCTCGCTCATTCCTCAACGAGAACCATTTTTGTAGCAAATATTAAAAATTTTAAACATATTTATAATTTCATGACAAGTTAAAACAAGTTGTTTGTTGTGGCGTGTTGGAAACACCGGTTCTCGTTAGATCACCGAAGTTAAGCAACACTGCGCTGAGTCAGGTATTGGATGGGTGACCATCATACACATGACCAGTTCTGTTCGGGAGAGAGGCTGGAGGGATGAAATTTAGTACAGCAACTTCATTCGCCTTGCTTATCAACCTCTCGACAGCTTGGATTTGTGGAGGAATCCTGTTGTTCGCGTTGTACCGTCCTTCGGAAGTGACGTTAAGCCAGTGGTCCCCTCGGTGCTCTTCGACAGGAGTAGGTTACGTGCTTGCACCAGATTTTTTCTTCTCCCTATAAAGCTAGGTAATATTTATCATAATTATTATCGTCATCCTCTCGTTCACCGACGCCACTGGACCAGTGCCACAGGGCCACAAAATATAAATTGACAGTACTCACGAAAACTGTACGTTTCTTTGTAGTGAATTGTGTAGAGTAAGTCACGGTCAAGTGATTTTAAAATAGAGCCACTAAGGTATCTGTATTGCTAGAAACCATTTAAACAACTGTCCATTACCATGAATCATTTATAGTACATACAGTAAGATTCTTATAACTTATAAGCGAATGCATTTGGACTGGTTCGAGCTTTCACTGTGCGTTACATTCAGTTTACAATGTAATCTGCAGGTAGCTCTGGAGCGGTGATCTGGGGGTTGAACCAGTTATTGCTTTAGATCAAAAAGAGTGCCGCTATCTATGACTCAATCTAGCAGCACCATTTAAGATTCTGCACGCCAAGAAAATGCATTCGCCAAGGATGATTAAACATTATCTTCAAGCAATAACCATCGTTTCGACACCACACTAGTTTATATAAAATCTCTACTTTACTAAAACATCTACTTCTGTTTAGCTCGACCAAGAGTCTCAAAGAGTCTCAAGTTGTTTACAATGATACGTTTTCTGGTCTTGTTGTTTCTGCTTTTTGTTTTTTTGCTGTGTAACAACAATGCACGAGGTAAGACAATCTGGAACAAGATTTTCAAAACTCAAAACCTCACAGCTATTTGGTTATTTTGCTCTGTAAATTTGTCATTTTTTCTTTGGCGAACAGTCACATCCCTTGTCACAAACTCTCGTTACCAGCGTCAAGCCATTCAATTGTATTTTGTAGAATATCTAGAACCTAACACCACCTCCAGCTTGCCTAGAAAACTCTAGAATAGTGCTGATATCAACAACTTTTTTGACTGAAATTTTTCTAGAAGTCTGTATTTAACTGTTAAATAAAAAAATAAAAATTTTAGCAACGGTAACAAGTGGTCACTACGATGCACACGGCTGACGCATACATTTTCGTTTAGAAATTTCCAGCCATTTGCAGTGTTTTGTTTCTTGTAGCGTTCATTTGCAATCAAAACAGCCTGTTTGGAAACTTGACACTTTGCAATGTCAGTGTGGAACAAAATCGATTGCAGATAATCCGAAGTTTGCAGGTTTCATACACCTTATGTCAACCACTCTTGTAAAGAAAATTACTTCCATACAGTGGCCGACTAACAGATTTCTCAAAACTTTCCACCTGTACAAGCACCAAGGGAGCATTAAGTTCGTAGTCTTGTCGTCGGTCGTCTTTCAGATGGGTCGCCTCGGAGCAGAGAGGGTCAATTTCTCGGAGGAACGAATGAAGAACCAAATCTTAACCACGTACGGGTAAAGTAACACCCCAAACCACATTTACTCACGGCGCACATAATTTCAATGTTTACTCTTTGTTTTAAAACCTTTGCAAAGATAACTCCCAAATGTCTAACACCTTTGAGTTTTTTTAATAAGTTACAGTCTCAGCGCAAGGTTTGAATTGCCTACGCGTTAAACCCAAGCCAGGTTCCTCTCAAAGAGCCCTAAAACCAGCTCTATAAGATGTACTGCACTTCATGTTTAGTAGTTCGTAGATTTCCTTATCGCATTGGAATCCACGTCACTCCTTCTGACAAAATATTTTGACTACCTGCACTGGTAGTCTTTACTAGTCTACTACCATACACATTTAAGTCATTGTATTTGTAATAGCTATACTAATAATTGATGATTTTATTAGTTAATTCATAGTCGTCTTCTTTTAAAACTTCCATAAAAACAATAAAACAGCTCCATTGCGTAATTACCTAGAGTCATACGAAGCCTTTAAGTGACTTCACAATTATGGGGCACACACATGACTCAGGAACTCTACTACGCGGATAAAATATCATATATATTCTATAGATACAGTTCCCAAAATACAGTTTCTTCAGATGTTGCCCATCACCTAGCAACAGTACCATAAACTTTTCGTCTTTGGAGGTTGACTAAACCCTATTAACAGGTGCCTAAACCCAAAATCTTTAGATACTGCCCATAACCTAACAACAGTGGCCATCACACATTTCCAGAGGTTGTCTAGACAGTGACCCACACACTACATCTGTGGAGGTTTTCCAGCCCATACTATTGCCCTGAACTGTTTTGGCGCCGTGCGCAGGGCAGTCTAACAAAATTACCGGCGGGAACGACATCAACATCCAAGAAGCGCCCTTTCAATTGTCGATCGGCAGGATTGTCGAGGAGAACCAGCTTTTCCACATGTGTGGGGCGTCAATAATCAACAAGGTATGATCACTTTGCGCTCTTGCATCAGCAATGGAGATAATTTGCAAGGTTTCAAACTTTCAATACGAAATTGTTTGGATATTTTTTAGCGGCTTTTAACAACAGAGAAGTGTAGTCGCTTCAGTCAGCATTGGGAAGGTTTAGTCAGAGTCTCATTTATAATGCTAAAATGTCTTCACAGAAATTGCCAAATGATAAAGTCTATGCGGACAAGAATTGTGAATTGCGTTATTCTTGCAAATGACTTCCATTTGAGACAATTTTACGCTCAATTCATCTTCATAAAAGTTAATCTGAACAGTTAACACACATGTATAGATATGTATAGTCATTATTGTTTCATTGTAGAGGTTTTTTAAAAGAACTTCTGCAAGCCTAATCGGATTACCACTTTTAGGAAGCACTGTGATTCTGATTGTAAACTATAAATCCAATGCTAGCGGACACCGAAGTTATCTCTGAACAGTCCATAGTGTCATCTAACAAATATTGACAAGCTCAATCATTTGAGATTTTCTTTTGTGATCAAACAACGAAACTGTCCGCAATATAAATAACTCTGGCCATTTTCTCACGTTGGATTGTATTATTATTCTAGTCCAGTCTCCACCAAGAATAGGCTCATCGTATCAAATTTTCACCAGTTCCCACTTAGTTCTCACGGATCTATTGTCTTGTGTAAACTAAAAAATTTACCGAAAAACCCTTGGCCTAGGAATTCCTATGCTGGGAAACAGTGGAAAGTTCAGACTATTGGTCTTTGCTATTAGTAGAATTCAAAGTTAAAATACAATTATAGAAAACAAACATTAAAATAAGAAAAATCATAGTGAAAATAATTATTCCACGGCGTCTAGATATGGGCACTGAGCGCAGCCCACTGCAACCTCGAATCTGACAACACTTACTTCTTGCGGGCCGGTTCGGCGTTCCTCGATCAAGGAGGCAGCGTACACAAGATTGTCGAGGTCGTGCAGTCCCCCGATTGGGACGAAAATACGTACGACTCGGACTTTGCCCTGCTCAAGGTCGACCCACCGTTCGAGTACGACAACACCACGAGCGAGATCGTGTTGCCTCCAGCCGGCGACGACGGGGTGAAGGTGGGCGATACGGTGACCGTCACCGGATGGGGATACACAAATGTGAGGACGGCAAAGAGGGTTTTAGAAATGGTTTTAATAGGTCGTATGCTGAATTATCAGGCATAAAGTACGTTCTGTGCAGAACACAATTTTTCCCTATACTTTTTCCTACCCGAAATTATAAAAATTTCCTCTGCTAGAAGCAGAGCAGAGCTGTTTGCTGTAATTGTTTTTTTGTCAGGCAGCCTTCACCTAACGACCCTTCTTGTTATAGACAACAGCTGTCAGTCAGAAGAAAACAGAGTACACAATGTTAAAACAATGTTTCAAAAGATTACAGCATGACAACACTGTGACATGAGAATTTCTTTTAAACTCTTCGTTTCAAAGCTGAGAACACTGTGGAATAAGAACGGGGAGAAAATCAGGACTCTCTTTATGATCGTTTTAAGACTCATGTAAACTTGATTTATCCTTAGCACTAGTTTAAAAAAAAACTATTTGAAATAAGCTTTGAATGCTAAGTAAAGGACAACTAAATTTCGGTAAAGGAAATCTCTAACCCTTCAAGAAGTAACTAGTATATGTTACGAAACGTCGGGAAATTTAGTTGTCCTGTGCAAAACCCATTTCAAATAGTTTTTGTCAGGACTCTCTTCTTTAAATCTGACCTACAGTCCATTCACTGTCCAGGGCTTTGGACTGACAAGTTTTTATGTTACCCAGGCAAGTGTTCCAGTCGCCTCTCAGCGTCTGCAAGCTGCGAATTTACCTATCATCTCCCACGAAGACTGCGTAAAGTACATGGGCTCCAAGATTAGTCTGAACATGATCTGCGCCGGCTTCCCGCAAGGTGGTGCCGACGCTTGCCAGGTATGATCAAACCTACACCATTAGGTGGTCATCCATCCAATGCATGGTATAGCGCAGTGTTGATTAACTTTAGTGACTGAACTACAAGAAGTGCTTCCAGTACGGCAAACCTATCGGTGGTCCCATATCACAAAAGGCAGTATTGCTGACCCTCGGTGGCTTAACGACAACTCGGTATTTCCAAGAGGCCAAACTATTCAGTGGTCACCTATCTATACCAACGATATCATAAGCAACCTGAATTCAGGTGATTCTCGGCATCTCTGTGGCTACTGAAACTTGAATGTACCATCGAATCTCGTATGATTATCGTATTTTTTTGCAAGGTACCTTATAACGCAGGATAATTTTCATCGAAGTTGTTATGATTTCAACAATCAGCGTTCCTGCACGTTAATCAGGCGGTCACCCGTCCAAAACTTGTCTCATCGCAGAGTTGCTTAACTTCTGAGATCTAACGCAATATCTTCGTGTGTTTTCTATAGGGCGACTCTGGGGGTCCACTGGTGCTGCAGGGAGTGCAGATTGGGGTGGTTTCGTGGGGCAAGGGGTGCTCCGAGAAAGGCAGGGTGGGAGTGTACTCAAAGGTGGCCGCCAAAAGAGATTGGATCAAAAAAGTCACCGGCGTCTAAGACAAATGCGCAACAAATAGTGTTTAAGTTTTTGATCATTATTTTTGTCAAAAACCAACATCACTTACAAGCAACATAGTTCAATTCCCTACCTTTTATCTGCGCAAACTCAGTGGTTTCACAGAATTTGCAGATCTTTCAATACACATGCAAATTTAATTTTAATTCACAGGAACCCCAGATAAAGTGGGAGTTAAATCAATTGCCATGGCAACAACCAATCACATGCAGTGAAAGTCAGCTGTTTCTGAGAGTTAGGAGCTTAACTCAGAGTTAAAACCTATTGTAATACCGGGCCTTAGCGTAGCTGGTCTGTAACCTCTTTCTTTTTACGTGAAAGACTCTTAGTGGTTTTAGAAAACATTTCCAGAGATTTGCCGACCGTGAGGTCGAATTTAAAAATGTTTTAGCTACAGAATTAAACTACAGAACTACAAGGTTCTTTCTTCGAAATATTTTCTCTGCTTGCTAATATAGATTCCCAAAAATGCACATTTACCCACGTTAAGACAAAGTATGTAGAAAAGTAAATATATTTTTGAAAAATTCACCTAGTGTGCTAAAACAAAGTTACTTATTTAAATTTACTCGATTATTATCATTCTAATTTCTAACCCGAAAGAAGGACGAGAAATCTCTGGGAAGTTTGGTAAATGTTTCCTGACTTATCACTTTTGTTTTGTGACTTTGGCCTTCCAAATACCTGGATAGAGCATAAGACCCAGCCAGCTGGTAAAAATTGAAGTCAGGCAATCCATTGTTAGCTTAGGGCTGTACAAAGTTCAAGTCAAATAAAAAAAGCAAAAAAAAACAGAGATTCTACCACTTCACTCGCAGCTATAGTTAATTTATTTTATTTTCTTTGTACATTAAGGCTCTAGCCCTTAGTCAAATGATTAAAAGATGGTACATAATCAACCCATTGATTTTGGTTGAATTGCGCTTAAGTTGGCAATCAATAATGCACCTCAAATAAAATTACTAATGTAACTTGACTTCTCTCGTTTTGCTAGTAAAAATATCGGTGACATTGGCTAGAATTGGCACACAACTAATCGCAATGTTTTGAATGCTAGCAGTAAAGTAATCTACTTACTTGTCGCTGCACAGAAAAATTGAAATTATTTTGTTCTCGAGATAAGACTGCGGACTCAGACTTTTGGACCGGTATCTACATTGAAAAATAATGGGTTTAGAATGCTAAGAAAATAAAACTAATTTGCCCCACGTTCACTACAAACCCCAGTTGTTATTTTCATATTTATTTTTATTTTTCCTGCGTTTTGTAACTAATGCCTGTTTCTTTATCAACGTTGCGAAAATTGTGACAATTGCTGTCGCTGGTTGCAAGACGACGAAGTTTTGCGAGTCTTTATTAGAATCTATTGATACACTGCGTAAAATTGCAAGCAATCGTTTTGCTTCGATGAATGCTAAGTATAGCGATACTAGCACTGGAAAAACGCCGTTTTTGACAAAAATCTTGTACCGTGGTTTGTTCTAAAAGGTTTCAAGAGGAAAGAAATCCTGGAGGTTATGTTATCACATATGATTTTACCATCAATTCAATGTTATCAGTTACAATAACTTAGCGTTGAAGAGGCGATTTTTCTGTCTGGAAACTAAAAAATGTCGGTTATCTCTAGGATTATAAGGTCAAACCCTTCAAACAAGTGTTGTTAAAATTGTACTGCTATTTAATAAATCAAGACCATGATTTGATGTCGACAAGGGCATTACTTTTTTTAAACCCTAATGACTTTCAAATTTCACAAGTACGTCGAGTGTTGTTTGAAAAAATTGTCCCTTATCGCCGCCACGGGGCATGAATTTTTGCAAGAAGCGTCTGAGACATTGTAGGTATATAATTGCGTGTGTCTTGAAGGCAAGAATCACACATCCCAACTATGTTGAAAGTGTTCGCTGTTCTCAGCCTGGCTGCGGTCTGCTTCGGTAAGATACTTTAGTGGCGTAAACTCACACTCAGCACTAACTTGGTATTCTAGGTCTGGTTTAGTTTTCAAACTATCATACGACCGACGAATGCAAACAGCAATTTGCATCGATTCTTCAATTTTACTTCTGAGATACCGAAACTGCAACAGCTTGACAGTTAACTTCCAAATTAAATAAATCATCCTGGATATTCGCCAAGAATATCTTGAATTTAATTTTGTTATGAGTCGATTTGCGTTAAATTTCGCTGATTTGTGATAACAATAGGAAGAACACAAAATGGTAGCGTACATTGGACAATTTGTCCGACTTTCTTATATCTGCAATGAAGCTCAGACAATTTTTGAAGCAATCAACAATTAGACCCATAAAAAAAATATGATTTTTTGTGGTATTGTTTTTTTTTGTGTTCAAAAAATAACTTCCATACGAAATGGCTGATATAAAAGCCCTTAATTACTTGTAAGCCTATGTTGCAAGAACCATTTCGTCTGCCATTTTGAACGCTGTTTCTTATCCGGAAAACACTGTTCGTGGTCGTAACCATTTTCTTTTGACAGGCTCCCCTCTGGGGGCGCTCTCTGGCGATGACAAGCTCTCCCCGCCCATCGTCGGTGGTGGACCAGTCGATATCAAGGACTACCCCTACCAGCTCGCTTTTAATTCCGGTGGAGGATTCTGTGGAGCGTCGATCATCAGCAAGAACTGGGCAATTACCGCTGCCCATTGCACGACAGGTATGTGCATCCAGATGCATTGTGATTATCAAAGACTGGGTTCATATTAACTTTTTTGAACACTTTAATAGAAAGTATCAGTTGTTTTGCTCATACATCTTCATTAATCTCTTGACATCAATCTTAAGAACGCACCTTGCAGAACGGTTTAGCTTTGGGTCCTAAACACGATAACGTGGCAAAAAAAAAAAAAAAAAAAAAAAAACTAGCAAAGTCCTGCTTAAGACTATTTACAGACCAGGTTCATTTACCTGCTTTGATGAATGAGTAACTCCCCATTATTTAAGTGAGAATATTATGTTAGTAGATAGCATTCTTAATCATAATACTAGGAATAGGAATAATATATTTGTTAAGTCTTCTAAATTAAACACAGTAGGTATTAACTAAAGGAACTAGTGATTATAATAAATTATCAAAGGAAATTAGGAATATAAAAACTGTAAGTAAATTTAAGACTAAATTGTATGAGAAATTTAAAGAGGACGAAGAGAAAAATGTAATGTAACATTGTTCTATTTTTAATAGCTAAAAAAGCTAAATAAAAACCATACAAACAAACAAACAAACATACATCCTTAAGAATGAGGTAATCGTCTTTATGATCCTTACATTACATAATTACATGCATTACAGTATGACGGTAAGAAATTCGTGGACGTAGTTTAGTTGATATTATCCTAGTCTTCACTGCTTTGCTTAAATTATCGTCAAAAAACGCTTACCGCCATGGAAACATGCGTTTACATGTTGCCAGCTCAAAACTTGAAACTGTGTCCACTTATATTAACACTGTCTACCTTCCAGGCACTAGCGTGAGTCAGATGGACCTCCGCGCTGGCAGCTCCACCTACAACAAGGGTGGCACCGTGCACAACGTCATCAAGAAGATCGAACACCCGAACTACAAGGCGTCGGGCAACGACTACGATTTCACTCTGCTGCAAGTCGACCCTCCATTCGTGTTAGGTTCCGGCGTAGCCGCCGTTCCCTTGACTGCCGCCGGAGTAGAGCTACCAGCTGGCACCAAGTCTCAAGTCTCTGGATGGGGGACTCAATCGGTAGGTCAAGTTCTATTTATGCAATTATTTAGTGCAGATATCAATCAGAATTCTTTAGCACTTCAATTGCGATTGAAATTGAAATCAGAATGTTTCGGTGTGCTCTCCTTTAAAAAAATTCCTTGATTAAGAGTAGCTGATGACGACTTAAGATCAAGATGGTAACCAAATGTATATTCCGTTCTGTGAGAAAACATTATTTTCCGGTAGAGCTGCTACCGATCGTTCTGAGATAACATAAAGTGTGAAGAGGTAAAGAGTTTTCTGTGAAAAGCCACGACCGAATTAACACCTGCCTCTCTGATTGTCCCCTCAGTACGGCAGCTCCACCCTGCCCACGCAGCTGCGAGCCGTGGAGGTCCCAACGACCTCGGTGGCTGACTGCAAGGATGCCTACGGTTCCACCATTACCGATCGCATGCTCTGCGCTGCCGTGCCCGAGGGCGGCAAAGACTCCTGCCAGGTACGGGACACGATGCTCACATATTTTTCGATGCAGCCTCTTCTGGCTTGATCGATGTCAAGGTCGCTGAATAACTACTGTTACGTGATGCCTTATTTTTGTGGGTGGTTGGTTGCTCTCCTTGACAGGTTGGAAGAGATGGTTGACTGATTTGTGGATTTTAACGACGCACTGTTTTGAAAACAGGCCCTGTGGCTCTGATCTAATGGCGTTAGTGAATGAGTGAATGATAATGAGCTTAGCCTAGCCTAGAAGGGAGGAGGGAAAACCTGGTGCCAGCACAAAGCCAACATCTGTCGAAGAGCTCAAAAGATATCAACTGCTTTAAGTTCCCTTCTGAAGGACGGTACAACGCGAACAACAGGAGTCCTCCACAAATCCATGCTGTCGAGAGGATGATTAGCAAATGATTGAAATTACCACCTTAACTTTCATCTCTCTAACCTCTCTCGCAAAAAAAATGTTATGTGCATGGTGGTCACCCATCCAACATCTGACCCAGCGCATTGTTGCTTGAGTTCAGTGATATCACGAGACCCAGTGTTTCCGTGGGAAATCCGTAGACATATATTGGGTGGGCGGGGGGGGGGGGGGGGGGGGGGGGGTTACCTGGGACAATCAGGGAGACATGCGGTAGCTGGGTGTGTTGAACTAGCTGTAGAGTCATTATAAATTCTTAGGATGTATTATTTGTACAATATAAATATTGGAGATCGCCTAGGTTGGTGACATTAGTCCAAATTTAGAGGTGCTGTCCTTTTGGTATGGACCGAGCTATTTTCCGTGTTGGAAACATCGGTTCTCATAAGATCACCAAAGTTAAGCAACACAGCGCTAGGTCAGGTATTATATGGGTGACCATCATATACATAACTAGTTCTGTTCGGTAGAGAGGTTGGAGGGACGAAAGTTAGTGCAGCATCTGCATTCGCCTTGCTTATCAACCTCTTGATAGCATGCTTTTGTGGAGGAATCATGTTGTTCGAGTCGAACCGTTCTTCGGAAGGGACGTTAAGCCAGTGGTTTTCTTGGTGCTCTTCGACAGGATTAGGCTGCAGGTTTCCCTTTCTCCCTCTTAGGCTAGGTTAGATTCATCATCATCTAATCATTCACCGACGCCATTAGACCAGTGCCGCAAGGCCTGTTGTCAAAACCACAACTCAATCAACCTTTGGTACGTTCTTATTCTACCTAAATCTGTACTGCCTAAGCGTTTTCGGATCCTCATTAGCCCTTATTTTTCTCGCAATGCTTCTGGCCAAAAATTCTTCTTATATTACCTTTTTTCCTGTACTGACTATAAGGAGAACGTGTCACGAAACCCCATACGATTCCGAGCGAGCCAAGTGGTCTTGTTAAAAAACGATATCACTCGGTGGTGGTCTCATTCATTATCAAGGTTTTATTGCTATTAAAAAGATGACCAACGGGTAGATAAGCAGATTTTTTATACCAAGGGACTCGTGATTGTTTTCAAGATAGCACTGATAGTATTCTTGCTGCAAACTTTTTACTATTTTCTGTTTGTGGTGAATGATTCAATAAATAAACTGATCCATATTAGGTTTCTAAATCTAGCAAGTGTACGGAAAACATTTTGGCAAGGGAATACGCGTGTACCATCTGGTATTGACGGTTAATGTTTTCCAGGGAGATTCTGGCGGTCCCTTGGTGGCTAACGATAAACTGGCCGGCGTCGTGTCGTTCGGCCGAGGCTGTGGCGACAAAGGATACCCAGGGGTGTACGGCAAAGTATCGAGCGTGCGAACCTGGATCAAGGACAACTCCGGAGTGTAAAATAACATTTCATCGAGAACCAGCATCTTATAAAGTCTCTTGATTATAAATACAGATCTTTCTTGTATTACATTTTCTGTTAAATTTGTTGCCACAAACATTACCTCATATCCCGTTCTCTATATCTCATCCCACTCTAAAACTTAAGGGTCAGTTTTACAGCGTTCAGTCAAATAAGAAACTGGTGGTATGAATGAAATGAAAGTATCTGATTGGCTGCGACTCTTAATAGGTTTCTTCAGCAGTTAATTCTCTTGTCTTTATTTTGATTAGCTAATCATCATTCCATAGTTGAAAATAACTTATAAAAGTCGACAGGTCGTAGCATATGCCTAACGCTAAGTAACATTTTTATTTAACTCGTAGGAGTTTTATAAATTATCAGTTTTGCAGTTTTTGAAGAAAAGTAGTGGTCCTTCTTTTTTCTTGCGGAAATTATAGTTAAAAGGAATTTAAAAATTCCAAGTCTATCCGTCGTTAGACTGAGCGAATTTTTGGTCAGTCATAGTTTTCGACTAGTAGAATTTTGACCAGATATGGAACTATTCTTTCCCATGGTCTTTTATATTTACAGACACTACAGTGCCTAAGTGCGACTCGTGCTAATTGGGCGTTACACACCCAACGGCTTTACGTTTGTAATTCGAATCCGTAAACAGAACGGTTTGGCGTGTTGAAAACACCGGTTCTTTTGAGATCGCTGAAGTTAAGCAACACTGCGCTGGGTCAGGTATTGAATGTGTAACCATCATACTGTTCGGGAGAGAGATTGGAGAGATGAAAGTTAGTGTGGTAATTTCATTCATCTGCGGTTGCATTCCTTTATTTAATACTGTAATGAACTACGTACCATGCAACATGCATCTACGCTGGCATGAAGTTTGCAGTCCCAAATGCAATAAGGAACAATATTAAGGAACACTAATAATCTCTCAAAAATTGATGCCCACACAGGGAATCGAACCCCGATCTCCACCTGTCGCAGGTGGACAGGTGGAGCTCGGGCATGTGATCAGTCTGTTACTTATCAATGGTAAAAGCTATGAAAACTTTGACAAGTCTCCGCGGGTTGCAAGACGGCGAAGTATTGCTACTTTATAAGCATGCACTTGTTACCATTCGCACTTGCTATAGCAATCATTGTGCTTCGGTAAATGCTGAATGGAGTTACATCAGCAAGAGAAAATGTCATTCTTGACTGAAATCTTATTCCTAAAGAAGTTTCAAGAGGAAAGAAATCCTGGAGGTTATGTTATCACGTATGATTTTACACTCAATTCAATGTTATCAGTTACAACAACTTAGTGTTGAAGAGGCGATTCTTCTGTCTAAAAACTAAAACAATGTCGATTACCTAAAAGATGATAAGATTTTCGAAATGAGTGCAGAATGTGACACTGAATTGGTTATTATCAGAACAATTCAACAAAAATATTTACTGTTATTCAATGAATGAAGACCATGATTTGATGTCGACAGGGGCATCATTTTTGTTAAAACCCTAATGACTTTCATAATTCACAAGTACGTCGAGCGTTGTTTAAAAAAATTGTCCCTTATCGCAGCCATGGGGTATGTATTTTTACAGTCATTGCGTATATAATTGCGTATGTCTTGAAGGCACGAGTCACACATCCCAACTATGTTGAAAGTGTTCGCTGTTCTCAGCCTGGCTGCGGTCTGCTTCGGTAAGATACTTTAGTGGCATGAACTCACACTCAGCACTACATTGGTATTCTGTCTGGGTTAGTTTTCAAAATATCGTTTGAAAAAACACCGCAACATAGAGAAATTCATTTGTGTCGCTTCTTCAATTTTACTTCTGAGATACCAAAACTGGAATAGGTCTACAGTTTTTTACCAAATGAAATCAATAATTTTGCATATTCGCCTAGAATAACGTGATTTTATGTTTGTATTGGGTTGTTTTGGGTTTAATTAAGCTGATTTGTGATAATAAAGAGAAGAATTCAAATGGAAGCTTAAATTGGTCCTACAAGCTGTGACGTCCCGAATATTAGTGACGTCACTACTCTCTGTACCTGCCAACGACAAGAGATAGTCGGCAGTTAGATCCGAGTCGCTCGAGCCGACGGGACAGTGTACGTAACCCATTTTCTCGTTGGAGGATAGTGACACCAAGTTTTCGATAGTCTATCAGGGGTTTTTGTGACAACGTAAGCGTGTGTTGTGCCAACCCTGATATCGACACCTCACTGAGGGATCTATATCGAAACTACGGCGTCCCGCCGCGTCCTGGAAGACGTCGAGACTGTGCCCGCCCGCTGGGGAGCGAATAAGAAACGAACTCTTGCGAACGGCGTCGATTTAAGTATCTGGATGGTTATATTAGTAATACGAATTCTGTCTTTAGGTTAATTTAGAAATTTAGGTTATCATTGTAAATGTCATCTTTTGGTTATTACCAGCCCTATGCTGTAGCCATAACGGTCGACCTAGGCAGGAACTAGATTACTTATGGTACTTTATATTATACGCCAAATCTAAGAGAAATCTACTAACTGGCACATAATTAGCCATTATATTTTGTTTTCTGGCCGAATTTTGCTTGTCTTTTCTTTGGTTCCTCTCGTATAGTTTAATTTATCCCCTATAATATTTAACTACTCTGCCAAGAGGGCTTTCTTTGTTTCCCCTCTTCGTTTAAACCCCCGAAACAAAGTGGCGCCCTGTCCCCTAACCCATCTCCTGATACGACGACAACCGACCTCGGTCAACGACTCACGCCCATCTACCGTGCTACCGGGCCAACGCACCATCGCTGCGAAACGGTGGGTAGCAAAGCTTACGCGGTACATAAAGGAATGTGTAATAATCACTCGTATAAGCCTATGTAGCAAGAATCATGTCGTCAGCCATTTTGAACGCTGTTTCATATCCGGAAAACACTGTTCGTGGACATAACCATTTTCTTTTGACAGGCTCCCCTCTGGGGGCGCTCTCTGGCGATGACAAGCTCTCCCCGCCCATCGTCGGTGGTGGACCAGTCGATATCAAGGACTACCCCTACCAGCTCGCTTTCAATTCCGGTGGAGGATTCTGTGGAGGATCGATCATCAGCAAGAACTGGGCGCTGACCGCTGCCCATTGCACGACAGGTACGTACATCCAGATGCATTATGATTGTGAAGACTGAATTCGTATACACTTTGTCAAACACTTTAATATAACGTTAAACATGCTTTGCTCACATATCTGCATTAACCTATTGACTTCTATTGGTTCTTAAAACGATCGACGTGAACAAGGCTCTTATTTGTATAAGCTAAACAATCACATTGGTCACATAGAACTAGTGTTCGATGCGTTGGACTCAAAACTTCGTCTCAAATAAAAATAAAAAAACGAAAAAGTGCCAGTTCACAACTTGCAATGCTTGAAATTGAATCTTGAAACTGTGTCCACTTAACACTGTCTACCTTCCAGGCACTAGCGTGAGTCGGATGGACCTCCGCGCTGGCAGCTCCACCTACAACAAGGGTGGTACCGTGCACAACGTCATCAGAAAAGTCGAACACCCGAACTACAAGGCATCGGGCAACGACTGGGACTACTCCCTGCTGGAAGTCGACCCTCCATTCGAGTTCGGTTCTGGAGTGGCGGCCATCCCGTTGACCGACTCCGGAGTCGAGCTACCAGCTGGCACCGAGTCTCAAGTCTCTGGATGGGGGACTCAATCGGTAGGTCAAGTTCTATTTATGCGATTATTTAGTGCAGATATCAATCAGAATATTACGGGGTGCTTTCTTTCCAAGGAACCCTTGCACAAGAGAAGCTGATGACGATTTACGATCAAGATGGTAACCAAATGTATATTCCGTTCTGTGAGAAAACATTATTTTCCGGTAGAGCTGCTACCGATCGTTCTGAGATAACATAAAGAGTGAAGAGGTAAAGAGTCTACTGCATAGAGCCTCGACCGAATTAACACCTGCCTCTCTGATTGTCCCCTCAATACGGCAGCTCCACCCTGCCCACGCAGCTGCAAGCCGTGGAGGTCCCAACGACCTCGGTGGCTGACTGCAAGGATGCCTACGGTTCCACCATCACCCATCGCATGCTCTGCGCTGCCGTGCCCGAGGGCGGCAAAGACTCCTGCCAGGTATGGGACACGATGCTCACATATTTTTCACATTTCTACACTGTTACTTCTCTATTCTTGTGGGTGGTAGGTGTCTTCGACTGGTCTGAAGAGGTGGTACATTTATTTGTGGGATTTAGCGACGCACTAATTTGACAACATAACTTGTAGCTCTGGCTCTAGTCTGGAATTATTGTATGATGATAAACCTAACCTAGCCTCAACAATGATTGAACAATGAACAACGATTGGGGGGAGGTACCTACTCGAGGGGCAATCAGGGTGATATACTAGAATCTTGGTAGATTCATAAGAGGTATTATTAGTACAATATGATTACTGGAGAAATTTTAGTTAGTTGATATAAAGACAGAATCTAGGTGTTCTGTCCCTTTAGTACGCTTCTGTCCAATTCCCGTTTTTTTGTTTCTGTTATTCAAAATTTTCCGGCTCGATTTTGACAATTTGGGCTGTTTATCATCCCAAAATATCACTACGCTCATCTTATAATGTTTCTAAAATTGCTTTCGCGAAGCCCTAGTGCTTTGGTAGTGGGCCACGTGTGTACCACCTGGTATTGACGGTTAATGTTTTCCAGGGAGATTCTGGCGGTCCTCTTGTGGCCAACGGAAAACTGGCTGGCGTCGTGTCGTTTGGCCGGGGTTGTGGCGACAAAGGATACCCAGGGGTGTACAGCAAAGTCGCTGCCGGGCGAGACTGGATTAACGAAGTCACCGGAGTGTAAACTAGCATGGCATCGAGATCCAGCATCTTATAAAGTGTCTTGATTATAAATATAAATAAAGTCTCGCTTGTCTAAAGATTCAATGCCACTTTCTGCTACAAACAGTCCTGCCTATCCTGTACTCTAAATCTCAACCTCCTAAGTTTAACAATGGGCAGTTAAATAGGCAACTGACGGTTTAAAATAAAAGAAAATTAGTCCCCAAGTCATATCCATATTGCCTGGATGCTGTCTATATCACTCACCCCCCCCCCCCCCCCCCCCAACCCCCGCCAACGCTTACCCCTACCTAATAGATCTTCAAAGTTGACCACTGTTTCCTTCACCTACGATGGTTGAAAAGCTTTCATTATACTAGTAAAATGTCTTCAACTTTTACCGATTACACACCACTTTGATTTACACCACAACAAATTGCGTGCAAATGTATAAAAAATAATCTGAATATTTTTTTCTTCGATATTACTTGCATTGTGCTCATAGACGCACATTTGGGTCCCCCCTGGATACATTTTTATGTTAATGGCATGGTTAGCTTGGCAATTTTTTGCAATACAACATTGGCATTTACACATTTTTTTTATATCTCTTAGCTTTGCCAATAATCTTATTTATATTAAAAACCACCCCTAAATAGGGGTGAAAAACAAATATGTCGTGGTTCAATTTAAACAAACATTTGGACCAAAGGGCAGGGAGATGTTCTGAACATCTGAAAAATTCAGCTTGTTACCTGTTTATCTAACCCTAAAACTGCTGAACAAGTAGGTATACGCATTCAAAAGTTATTATCGCACCTCTTAAACTAGTTTTGCGCAGCCAGTAAGTTGACCTAGTTTTAACCTAACGTTTGGTTGGTTAACACCCACCCAATGAATTTACTCCGAACAGCCTACTTAACAGCCGATATGACTACGATCAACACCAGTCCGCCACTCAAGTTACGATCAACTCTGTAGTTATTGTTATTTTACATGACTCACCCTTGATAAGGCACCCGTGGAACGAGGCATCTAGATGATTCAGGCCACCGAAGCCGACTCAAACACCAAATGATCGAGATTCCACTTGCATTGCAGGTTGCAATAGTGTTCAGTAACCGCACTTAAAATTCACATCACTTCACTTCACTTTCTAACACAATAATAGCAACGCAATAGGCACAGGTTACACTGATTTTAATTACTATAAACATTACTGTCCTCGACAGGACACGAAATTAGAGAAAAGTCAAGTATTTTACCGCCTACCAAAGGGAAAAACTACACATTAGTGAAAACTGTTATTTCTATAAAAAATAAACACATTTGAAAAAATACGGACTCTGGTTTGCTACCTCGTTAGAGGTCAAGTTGCTATGGCAAGGCAAGCAACAAGAATACTTCCAACTCAAGACGTGGATTCAACGATTCTTGGATAAAAGTGCAATTTAATCGAAAATTAAATGAATTGAAATTATAACAGCTCGGAGTCAACAGTTAAATAATTCCGAACCAATGCAACTAA
Organism: Protonemura montana; assembly: GCA_947568835.1. Classification (NCBI taxonomy): domain Eukaryota; kingdom Metazoa; phylum Arthropoda; class Insecta; order Plecoptera; family Nemouridae; genus Protonemura; species Protonemura montana. Next base: position 9,615,928 of record OX387608.1, read on the forward strand.
TGATCTGCTTCTCTGCTTACTCAAACCGTAGTGATCCAGCCTTCCTCGAGGCTACCTCCGACTAGACTGGAGTTGACCCAGTTTTGTTATGACCCTCTCTAGCCAAGCCAGGGTTGTGAACCCAATAGCCGCGGTAATAAAATTTTTAGCGTACCCGCAATTCCAGGTAACTTCGACCGAATTGCTTTGAATTCCGATGATTTGATGTCGCGATGGACTAGTTCAAGTAGCATGGTTAAGGGGTTTTGAAGAAAAAGGTAGTATTGGATTGCCCCTCTTAAGCTCTCTGGCAAAAACCTTGTTGGTCTCATATTGTCTGCAAACTGATGTACAATAAAATACACCAATTAAATAAATGTACTAGTGAAAAAATAACTATTATAATATTTCTCCCATGTAGACAAGATAGCAGTTCATGCATTTCGTTCTCGAGCTACGATAATCAACTTCTTGCTGCCGTCTGAGACAATTTTAAGATGGTTTTAGAAGTCTTACGAGGGATCACCGACTTCAACATTTTTCTCTTGGTATCTTGCTACTATAACTTTGGGCAACTTCTTCCCATCGCTGACTCCGTTGACTCCGATGGCTGCTCTCGTAACATGACGCTCATTAAAGAGCAGCGACGTCAACGCTCGGCATCCTCTGTCAGCAGGATCCGTGCGTTCAGACGTCTAAAATTATCAAGGTAAAGTTACAGATAAGTCCCTAGGTAGAGTATTATAGAAGTGGCCTAAGTCCTGCGTAAAGCCGCTGGTAAACGCAATAAAGGCGTTCAGTATCACCATTGGCTACCTCTTAAACTCCACTGTCTAAGGGGTAGAAGGATCAGGTATGCACTGATGATTATTTCCATTTTAGCCCCAAAAAAAAACCTGGATTTGCATCTTCACATCAAATCTGCTGGATATTTTTCATACAAAACCAAACGGAAATATGGCGTGTTGGAAACACGGGTTCCCGTAAGTTAAGCAACACTGCGCTATGTCAGGTATTGGATGGTTGACCATCATGCACATGACCAGTTCTGTTTGAAGGAGAGGTTGGAGGGATGAAAGTTTGTACAGCAACTTCATCCGCCTTGCTTATCAACCTCTCGACAGCATGGATTTGTGGAGGAATCCTGTTGTTCGAGTTGCACCGTCCTTCGGAAGGGACGTTAAGCCGGTGGGGACCACCGGCTTGGTGCTATTCGATCGGAGCAGGCTACGCGCGGAACCGGGTTTCCCCTCCTCCCTTCTAGGCTAGGTTAGGTTCATCATCATCCTCTCATTCACCGACGCCATTAGACCAGTGCCGTATGGCCAGATGTCAAAACAATGCGTCGTTAAGACGCATTCTCTCTGACTTTGTTTACTCGCATGGCACGGATTACTAGTTCTGAAACTTCTACTTATATTATCACTCGTTTTTGTGAGAGTGTTTCCGCAAAAACTCGAGTCTTTATGCGGTTTTACAGTTTTAGAGATTGTCATTCAAAACTTTTTGGAACGTCTTGAAATTGACGTTTTGCATTGTTTTGTCGAGGTTGCGATATCCGTGGGCCAATTTTGATTGTTTTTTGGGGGTGCATGTTGGTCATTTTTCAATCTTTTGGCCCAAATTTTTTCTTTGTTTGTACACCCTTTTTTTATTTAAGGCTCAAAAGGTTTGTCGATTTTGTGATTTAGGGGGCCAATGGGGGGAAAATCCAAAATAACTGAAATACCATTCTTTTCATATCTTTGAAACATGAGAAACTTGCTATAATTGACGTTTTGCACTAGATGATTACTGTTTCTACATCCGGGGGCAAATCTGGGCAAAATGAAATAGTGCATTTTGATTCGTTTCTACAGTTTATATGATTTTCCTTTGAAATTCTATGCAATGGGTTGGATTTGACGACTTAAAGTGAGTTAATGAGGTCTGGTAGATCACGGGACAATTTTGGGCACTTTTTGGTGTACGTTTGCTTCTCATTTAGTGCGAAACACCGAACACGTTGCGTGCGAAACCTCTTGCATAATTTATTGGCGTTGTCATAGTTTTTTAATTCATCTAGTCAGCACTTTCTAAATCAACCACATCAGGAAATTGGGCGTTGCCTTTTTAATAAGCTGTGTCATATTACTTGACTGGTAACTTCTAGAACATAGGCGTTTCTCTTGAATACCAGAGAGTAATTAGTAAACTTAGTAATGTTACCTTATCTGGGTGTGACGGTTTTATGGTATAGTTTTACGGAAGCCTCCACTTGATTCTACCGTTAGGTGTGATTGCTAATTGAACACGTGATTTACTCCAGTTACCAGAGTTAGTCACAACCTTCATTTCACATTAAAAAGGTTGATTTTCATCACGTGACTATCACGTGGACGATCCACGCTCTTGTGCCAGTGGCGGTCGACAGAGATTGGCAGCTGATGTGCATGTGGAATTTGCATGCAATGAGAGTAATTAAGTGGTTTTTCAGGCTGAGAGATGAATGCTAAAATACATAAAGGAATGATTGTATGTTCATATGTAGGGGGAGGAATAGTTTGTGAAGGAACCAATCATGCATCTAAATCAATGGCTTCACTCGGACACAATACCTAAAGAACTATTAAATTCAATGTCACCGTTAGACCTATCATAACAAAACCTGTTTGGTTCAAGGTAAGCTTTTATAGGCATTGCATTTTTTATCAATACCTATTTATTGGTTTTTACCTTTCTGAAAAGTACCTATACTGGCAAAAATGTGATAGAATGATTGCTGGGGTTTAACGACGCACTATTTTGACAACATACCATGTGGGTCTTATGGCGTCGGTGAGTGAGCAAATGATGATGAGAATGATGCTGAACCTATCCTTTCCTCGAAGTGGGGAAGGAGATATTGTAGATACTGTACAATCGCCACTGGTGATTAAGTCTGCGTTCAGAGACTTTGTTATGTCTAGACCTCACCTTACCATCGCAGTGTAAATTTCCTCCACACCTGTATTATTCCAATGAATGTTGAATTAACATGACCCAACAATAACTAGAGCACGTGATAGATCTCACGTTGATTAGCACGGTGTTATCAGCAGGGGTTTAAAAACCATCCTCTCACGATGCATGAGACATTCACTTCCTTGACAACTTTGGTTACCCTAGAAGATCATTTTCACGTTTCGTCCTGAAAGATTACAAGAAAATACCTCATCGAGACGCAGAATGACGGAATTCTTTCTATCCCCACTTTGCATTCGTATAAAATTGCCAAGCCGCCCGAGCTAGTCACTAAACGTCCAGGAGCCATCGCACGTACAGGTCGTCGAGACTTCGGGACTACCCTCTCGTAGCCGCAAGGAATTCGCAAGTTCGAGAAGTCTTCTACGGCCGTCCTATTCAGAAATGCAAGATCCTAGACTTGAAGGGTGAGTGTCACCTTCTCGCTCTTCAACATTATAGAAATCAACTGCCAGGGGCCTACGTTAGTTCAGTTTGGAAATTGCCATTATACATTTTTCGAGGCCTACTGATAATTTGATTCTTTGATTCATTACTGCTGGACTTTCTGTGTTCAAATACCACTTAGAAACAGTTTTTCTAGTGAAGGACTTAGTTCAAGCAAACTTTGGGTGTTAAACTTGGCTGCTCATTTTCGCATCTCCTAGATATTTATATATTACTAGCACAGAGTTTTCGTTCTCTTCCCTTTGATCAAGTCTTAAGTTGATCCTCTAATATGTCTCTCTTGCAGACCAACTACGACTCGAGATGCGTTTCGTCCAAATTATTTTCTTGGCCGTGATCTTGGTGGCGGCCACGGGCGTCGCTAAAGCAGACAAAAAGTGAGTCAACCAAATTTAAAACACTCTCTTGACTCAAAATCTGTAAGTTCCCTTTTTGGAACATATCTTTGAGGCTTCGGCAATTGCAAAAACTTGCTCCGACAATAAGCTCGCTGAACTCTTCGTTCTCAACACAATAAATAAGGCTGATCCCAGACACCCTCAGAATTTTCCCTGAACAAACTATGTTTAGTTTGACTTGTTTTTCGTTTCTGTACTTTCCAGGGATGAAATACGGTGCACCTGTGCCGTTTTTGAACAGAAGGTAGATGATAAGATAACATCACTGGAAAGCCTCTTTTGACCAAGGAAATCAATATTCAGGCCGAATGCGACGAAAATGGAGCTTCTAAATGCGGACTTCTCTGCAAAGCCCTCGTGAGTTTCAATCTTTTTACTTACTCTTAGCACAACTTGAATGGCAATAGCTAAATCTGGCTTCGAATTAGTGATTGATTGCGAAACTGCCTCACAGTCTTTTTATCATAAGTATGATTTTGTGGATTGTGTCAAATGCTATTTATTTATTTGAAATGTAGGCTAGAGGTATTTGTGTCTAGAACTAAAACTGTTATTGTTTGGTCGCCAGGGTGAAGCAGGTGCCGCCAAGGAGAGCCATGAGCTGTGCGAGGTCGTCCATGACACGCCCAAACCTATTCGTGTAAGTCAATCTCGCTAACAACGAGATAAAATATACAACGCTATAAATCCTTGAGATCATACCTAGAGGTTCTCAAACTTTTTGCCCCGTAGACCATTTGCCGATTTTTTGTTTTCCGTAGACCACCCTGTCTGCCTCAGTAAACGAACGAGTAATTTCGATGTCTAATTTTTGTATCATGTACACACAATTTGTGTTAGATGTAATAAGACATTTTAGTAACACCAAAATATTGATGATGATTGCTCATGTGGGCCCTATTTACATCTTACGCATTCCAGTTTTTCTCTTATTCAAAGACTCTCTGCAAGTCAAAATCTACCCTTGGATTAAGACCACTTTAGGAATCACTTCTCTAGACTAACAGAACAATTCCTCTGGTTCGCAGCCTACCGTCTACTCCAAGGTGTGTGATGCCAAGGTGTGGAGCTACGCCGGCCTGACCGCCTCCAAGGACTACTGCTGCGTTCAAGACAAGCACGCCATTTGCCAGTCAGCTACCGAGTAATCACTACAGAAAGGGCGCCGTCTTCAATTCACCGCGCGGAAGAGTATCATCGAGCGATGACTGAGATTAAAAACACTGAAGATTTGCTCAATGGCACCACTAATAACGATTACGAAACGTTCGCTGCAAACATCTGCACTCTGCCTTTACATCTGCAATACTAATCGCGTTATTCGTGGTATTGCTAGCTACACTGTTAGAGCTATTGATAACAATACTTTTATCAGTATAATCAACATTGTTGCTAGCCATGATTGTATTGGTGTTTTTGGTAGTAGTGATGATAGTGCTAGGTACAGTTTTGTTGTTGGTGATGCCAATCACGTTACTGGCAGGAAAGCTCGTAGCGTTGGTTCTAGATTTGTTAAGATCGCTGATTCGATATGTACTCCGGTGGCAATGGGAGGTGGCGTACGCATCACGGTCCTCATACTTCTGATTAGTTTGTTCGCTGTTAAGATAGTATTGCAAGCACGTATTAGATACGATGTTGAAGCTTCTTTAGTTGCATTTCGAAGTGGACCGTCATAATATAATCACAATAAAGCATAGTAGTATAATATCTATGGCGTTTTCCTGGGTTTCCTGGGTTTCCTGGTTTTCCTGGGTTTTCCTGGGTTTTCCTGGGTTATCACGAGTTATCTGGTATACGTATATTAAGCAACTTAAGATCCTATTTTAAAGATGTTTAATCCCACTCTTCTTCTCGGCGTGAAATGGAAAAAGGATACAGCTCATAATAGGCGTCCAAAATTTTAGAAAAATTAAAATATTTCTTACCAGTTTTGCAAGAAGTTCTTCTTCGTCTTGTCTATCTTCACCACACGGTGCACTTAGTCTGCGGATTCATCTGTGACCCTACGGGACACTGGTAGGCTCGTGAAAACTCGTCAGAGTTGGACAGGGTGCCGATCACTCGGAATTTTCCGGGAGAATGGACACCGGTCTTGAGAAACGCCCGCGCTGCCTCGCGACGTGTCCCACTGCACCATACCTGTACGGATGTGAGGGCGTTTGCATCGATGGGAATTTCATTGTTGCTGGTTGAACTAGGCGTGGAATTTCAACTTTGACATCTTTTTAGCTAGATCTGTCACATTGTTGGACAATATTTTCCAAACTTTTGTGAACTCAGTTTTTACAAACCTTTTATGCTTATTTTTACCCTTTCAAAACTTCAATAAAGCATCGTAATTTAACATGTAATGACATCAAGTTGATAAAATTTTTGTCAAATGAAGAGACACGATGTTTAACTCTTTGTTTCAACTCTTTTAAACCGGCAAACCAGTGTACCCTTGTTTTAATTCGCAGTTTATTTTTCTTCTACAAAACTTACATTTACATTCTGGGTCATTACATGTCAATTCAACCGATTTTTTTCCTGGAAACGGCGTTTGCGAACGAAAAGCGGCGCGTGCACCCCAAAATTAAGTGCCGTCCCGCCGTTTCTGGACCGTACCGGGCGAACCATTTGATGGAGAGACAAAAAATGTATTTCAACAATAAAAATGATGTGGTCATCATCGTATCAAGAATGACCGATTTCTGAGAGGTGACGGTTTTTTGGTCGGTTGATTTGACATGAAATATCCGTTTGGTATGTGTATGTGTTTAATATGTTCTGTTTAAGATGAGTCGTAGTACCAATGGTAGAACTACTTTACAGCTTACAAAAGTTCTACAACTTGGACGAATCAATTGCGCTGATTTTAATCACACTACTGACCTGACAATATTTACACACCTATTTACATGTTTTATAAAATGAAAATAAAATAATAAAAGCTAGTAAAAGCAGCTGAGATTTTAAAGTTATTACCTGCGCAAAGTTGAGAAAAAAGAGTTGGTCTGGCGTCGTGTCCTTCATGCCAGGCAATCGTTCCTCGTCGTCGATCTCGGCGTCGGTGGCGTCGTCGGCCGTGGCGTCGGCGTCGCGCCAGCGTCGGTATGCAGCGAACGCTTGTTTCAGGCCGCCGTTGTCGGCAATGTTCTCTCCTTGTGTGTTAACGCCGTCCACCATCATGTTGACCTTGAGGTGAATAATCATTGGTCTGGGGCTTGGATCGGTGCAATATACCAGCCAATCAAAAAAAGAAAGTGTAGTAATGTGAAAAAATATTCTGATTTAATTAAGGAGCGCATGAAGACGCTAAGAGAGGTGAAGAGATGGGTAATACACATTTTACGGACTGAAATAGTAAGATTTGAAGTTGATAAACATTTTACAGATTTTATTATTAGGAGCACTAATAACCTTTCAAAAATTGATGCACAAACGGGGAATCAAACCCCGATCTCCATCTGTCGTGGGTGTTGCTCTAACCAATTGATCTACTTGGGCATGTCATTTTTGAGACGATTTTAGTGTATTTGATGAGAATGACGGATCTCCAAGGAGTAGACCCAAGAGGCTGTGAATACTCACAATCCCCGTTGGGGCATTAATTCTTGATAGGTTATTATTAGTGTTCCCAATAGTAAAATACCCGGCGCATTGCAAGCGTTTGCAATTTAAATTAGATTTCGCACATTTTACAGATTTCTTTACAAACGTTCATGGTCCGGTACCAGTTTTTAATTGCCAAAACTTACAGGTGAGTTTGGAGGCAACTACGAACAGAAGAGTAACGATATAATATATATAATAACGGCAAACTTCATACAAATCTGCATTTTCAAGCCAAACATCTTGCATATGACTGGTGTTTGGCCAATCACATCGACATTCTCGCACAGCCTCGTACCTCCTTGACCTCGTAGTGGCTGTACTGGTCGATCAAACACTTCGCCCTGCGATGGAAGTTCTCGACGGAGACGTCACTCCACCATCGGTGCATGTTACCGTGACGATCAAAAAGCCGTCCGTGGTCGTCGAAACCGTGCGTGATCTCGTGACCGATCACCACGCCGATACCTCCGAAGTTGAGAGACTTCGGGAAGAAACGGTGGTAGAATGGGGGCTGGAGGATGCACGCCGGAAAGATTACCTGCAGGTTTAAGATTAAAGAGTTTCAGGTTTAAGATTACCTGTTTAAGAAATTCATGCGCCCGGTGCCCGTTTTGAGATTTTAAAAGAGGTCTGGGCTCCGAATCGACCGCTAGGTTTCTCAGAAAGAAGCTTCGGGCGAAGACCCTGTTTTTCAGTGGTCCGTTAAACGATTAACAGACCGTTAAAAAACAAAATGCATCTTCTGATTGGCTGCTACTAAGCAAATAACAAATGAACAGAACATTAGGTTCTGAACAGACAACTGAAAAAACGGGTCGCATACACTTAACTCAAACCACCATCAATATTTACACTGTGTTTGTTACCAAACGGTTTAGGGTGTTGGTAACATTGGTTTTGAGATCGTAGAAAGTTTAGCTTCATTGCTCTTTGTTAGGTTTTGGAGGGATGACCGCTCGAGATATGATGTAGGTATGTACACTGACCAATTTTGTAGGATTTCAGGAATTTAAGTAGCTTTTGTCGTCGTCGGTTTTCAGTGGTACTTTAGGTAATTAACAGATTTTTAACAAACAAAAAAAAATCTTCTGATTGGCTGTTCCCAAGAAAATAACAAACTAACGGTCAATTAGGTTCTTAACGAACGACTAAAATACCCGCTCTACGAGTGCATTACCTGGTTCTTGTTACGACTGTAGTACCCGTTGACGACGGTAGGGGCGGTATCCCACTGTGTTTTATTAAACATCCGGGTTTGCATGTGTTTCTGTTCGATGCGCACCCGATGGCGCAGGATGTTCAGGGTGTTTTCAAAGTGAAGGCCAGGCACGATGACGACGTCAGCGTACAGCTCGTTCAGCTGGCTTCGGTCGAGGATGAAGTCGGGATAGCCAATCTTTAAGGTCATCGCGTCAACCTGGGATTGATTTGTGGGGTTGAAAGACGCATTTTTTTTGACAACTAGTCCGGTGGAACTGGTCTTATGGCGTTGGTGAATGAGTGGGTGATTGTGAGAATGACGATGAATCTGACGTTAGCTAGAGTGGAGGAGAGGAAACCCGGTTGTTTCGGTCGGAAAGCACCATCTTAACGTCCCTTCCAAAGGACAGTAAAACGCGAACAACGAAAATAGAAGAAGATGGCGGATAATCACTGTCAGTGTTGTATTGCAGAAACCAGAAATGATAAAAACATCACAAATATAAAGAAAAAGTAAGTGGAACTTCAAGCAGACCTGAGAGTGAGAGGTAAAGACATTCTAAAAGCTAAATTATAAAAGAAGACTTTACATGATTAAATACAGTAACAGTATTATAAGTATTATTAGCACACTATAAATATTATTAGTATTAGTAGTACATACATTAGTATATTTAGTATATAAGAAGTAGGTACTCAGTATTATTACTACATGTATCATTAGTCATTACAGTATCATGAAAAACCTATTGCAACCTTAAAAGAAAATATACCCAAAGTTGTAAAAAAAAATAAACAAACAGGATTCCTTCACAAATCCATGCTGTTTAGAGGTTTTTAAGCTAATCGAGTGAAGTTTTTGTACTTGATTAAAAACTCTCCCATGAAAATACCTGTCCCAATACCTGAACCAGAGTTAAGTTACTTGTCATCGATGATCTTACCTTGAGAAAGGCAGCTCTTTTTGTGTCATCATCGATCCACTCAGTTTGGTTGAGGAGGCGACGGAAGCTCTGCATGATCGCCTCCGTCATCTGCGTTGTGTCGTTCTTGCTGTACTCGTCGAAGTATCGTTGCACGAACAGTGCGCCCAACGCCATGCCCATGTTGTTGTTTACCTTTCAACATGGCAGGGAAAACAACTTTAATATCTGCCTATCTGGTGCCTCAACAATGAGCATCTCTTCCTCACTAACCTAACCATATCTTACCCGTACCATTACGCATTACTTTCAGAAAAAAATAAAAAATAAAATAAAACAGGAAATCATTTTAAAAAGTACCTAAAGTTTTGGTGCGCAGATTAATGTTTTTACAGTGTGAAAGAATTTGTTTGACAAGAAATAACGACATACAATTATATATCATGATTTGAAAATGTCCGCTGTAACCTAACCTTACCTAACCTCACTAACCTACCCCAACTTACCTAACCAAACCTAACCTAACCTAACCTAACCTAACTGCCTACCAATATACTTGATTGTGATTGTGAAATGTTAATCCACATATACCTATTGTATATTTACTATCACACAGGAATGGACTTGTCTAAAATTATTTTAAAATAATCAATTGGGACAAGTAAACAAATTTATTTTAATTATAACTTATCCCTTACCTGCGACACACAACTCTTCCACCGCGGCGGAACCTGTTCTCTTCCCGACAAAATAAAGTCCAATCGTCGATTGGCGTCGACGAATCGATCATCCAAATTGAACACCCTATGCTGGACGAACCGCCACAGCAGGTAGTTAGCGATCACGTGGGGTTCGGTGTCAGCCAGCAGCGTGACCAGTTGCTGGAAGTAGCTGAGGGCGAACACCATGACGCGCTCATCGCACGCCACTGGCCGACCAAGCACGGTGGACAAATAGCCTTGCCAGTCGATTTGAGGGATCCAGCGACGGAGCTCACCGACCTAGGGTGTAAGGCGAGGTGTTGGCACATTTGGCTGGCGGGATGAGAGGTTAATTTGATACTTTGACGGACGCATTAATGACGGCACCCTGGGTTAGTTATTATGAGTATTTCTTGTGTAATGCGTAACTATGCGTTAGCAGTAAGAAACACATGTGAATTATGGTGTTCAGATAGAAACGACCCAGAGATTCCCTACTTGCCCAGAAATTCTACTTGCCGAAATATGGAAGCGCAGCTGGTCAACAAGGATTTCTGAGCATTCATATTTGGAAAAAGCTGTCAAAGGCCATCATGGTTACGAAGAACTTTGAAACAATATCCAACTACATTTAAAAGTATATTCAAAATGTTTCATTCCTATATTAGTAATTGATTCTTTGTCCATGCTAATGATAATTTACACTAAATTAAATTTGTTTTCTCCAAATCTGGTGCAAAGCTTAAAAAATAGTAGAAGAAAATTTAAAAAAATTACATGTTCTTTACTGTTTCGCACTTTTTAATAAACGTTGATAGCAACAAACCGTGACAGCTGGAGGTCGGAGTTCGATTGTATAAATAAACTAGATTTTTTAGCGATAGTTTGTGTACAAAATCAAAATTTCCCTATCTTATTTGGACGAAGAACACAAGTAAGCATAGGCTTGCAGCAACTGGTAGCGCCTGCGGTGGTCGCCAGTAAAACGTACTATCGAGGTCATTTCACTTCTCCCTGATAAGTTGTTTAACATCTGTCACGGACGTTTTGCCTCGTGAACTGCTGATGCCATGGCTTAGTCAAGAACTCAAATCGATGTGAGAGTTGACTTTGTAATTCCGGAAATCATTTTTTACATCTACCTGGCCGCTTGAATGTTTGATGGTCAAAACATCACCAGAATCTCCATGCTTGGTATTTCATCAACGGCTTTGACAGCAATATTAGCAGATCCTTGACTCAACGTCTTCGGACCAAGACCTTTGCTAGCAGTGAAATTATTTTTAATTGCTAAGGACACCATTGCTTTACCCAATCATTGAACATCCCAATAAAGAACACTTGTAATATGTGTTTTAGCCGTTTGAGAGAATGATATCATATTTTATTGAGTTTTGACGATCCGCTTTACGACGCGCCCTGTGATATTAGTCTAATAACATTGGTAAATAAGCAAGTGATTATGAGCCCAACTTAGTCTAGAAGAGATGAGGGCAAACCCGGTGCTGGCACGTAGCCAACTTCTGTCGAAGAACACAAAAATTACCACCGACTTAACGTTTAACTCAAAGAACTGGGTTTCTTTAGCAATCCACGCTGTCGAGAGGTTGATAAGCAAGCTAAATTATGTTTTTAACGAACTATTATACATCCAACCTCTTCCCAGAGCAAAATTGTGCATGAATATGATAGTCAATCATCTATTACCTGACCCTGTAGGCGCTGACTAAAGAAATGTGAAAAGTTTAAAATGATTATTTTTTCACCAAGTGATCGACAGAGTACCCTACAAGAGGAGTCAGTGGCGTACCGTGAGGCGTTGGCAGTTGTCGGCCGCGTTAGCGCTGACGTTGGTGCCGTGAGACTCGGCGCCTGGCTCGCGCACGATCTGCGCTAGCCGGGTCTCGAACTCGACCACTTCGTTGGCCTGCACGGTGGCGGTTTCGAGGGGCGCACCGAGCAGAGAGCTTACCTGCATCATGGAAGGGTGGAGGGGGACAATGACACTACCGAAAGTTGAGTCAGATAGAGTGCAATTTAATTAATTAATAAATGTTGTATAAAAATATGTTACGACATTTTAAAATATGAAGAGTTGGGGAAGTCACAACTGTCTCATGCTTAATGTATCTCCATAAAGAAGAAAAATATGTATTCAAAAGTACACACTGCTGAAAAGAGGTACTTTTAACATGCTTTACCTTTCCAAAAAGCTCTGGATCAGTTTTAAATGTTATGGAGCTTATTGGCAACATTGGGGAGATTCGGTCATATATTCAACTATAACCTCTTCCCATAGAAAAATGATATCTAACCTGGATAAAGTAGTTCTTATACGCCTCTAGATAAAGCCGATTGGCCGGCAACAGAAAGTCGTCCCTCGTGCGCAGCCCCAGACTGGTCTGGTCAAGCTGCAGAATGTACAAGTCCGAATCGTTCGTGTCTGGACTGACTCGAGTTTCAATGAACACGCGGTTGTTGTACAAGCGCAGTTGACCGACCAAGTCAAGCCAGTCGAAGTTGCCCCGTTTCCAGTCTGGCTGCAACACTGGCCAGCCGCCGAGTTGGTCGAGTAGAGATAGCAGGGGTTGGGCGCCGCGTCGTTCCAGTACCTCGTAGTCCATGCAGGAGAGGTACATGTCTCGAACCTGTCGGGGGTTGGAAACTCTGTCAAGGGGCTAGGGGTTGTCTTGACAGTTGAAGTCTAACTGCTTAAAATTTTTTCAGTGAAATAAGGCAAATAATTCGTCAAAAAACGTAAAGTTTATAGATGTATGTTTGTATCTACAACTTAACACCTATAAACGTATTGAATTATGAGGAATTATGTATTTAAAGTTTAGATAATACCTTTTTTAGAGGTAGTTTTTGTGCTTTTTAACATTTTATGGAAGTAAACGCCCCAAAGTTGTATCATCATTCGAAAGATTTCAACTAAATATTCCTGTCTCTAACAGTTTGTAGATTTTGATAGCTTGTTAGTTAGTTTAACTACGATACATTTTAATGTATTAAAAAAATAATAATAACTTTTTTCTTAACAAATCTCTTTGCAAGTGAGCTCAGTAAGTTGATTGTATTATTAAATCGGAATGAGCCAATTTCCGAACCTTAACAACGGCATCATCAGCATCATCCACATCTCCATCATCCTCCTCTTCATCGCAATCATCGTCCCCCCTCCCCTCCTCAGCCGGGTCGCTCAAGATATCCTTTAGCACGTGGTCAAGCGACTCCCTCAGCATATCAAACGTTCCGAAGCCGTTCATGTCCCCTGGTATAGGGTGCACTTCAGGCCAACGCCCACATGCGTACTGGTAGAAGTCTGCACAGGGGTCGGCGTCGCGGTCCATGTAGCTCAGCATCAGCGCCGCTTGTTGGCGTCGGATCGTACCTTTGTCGGCGCCTTCACTCCAGAAATCCGACATGTCTGCTGCTAGAACGGAGAACATTGACGCAGGGGGTTATTTTTTCCAGTGAATCACATAACTTGGTGCTGGAAAGTTGATTTACTTTTAATAGCTTGTTAACACATATCATAGTAGTGCTCTTCGATCAATATTTTGTCAATTTTATTTTATTCAAAACTGCTTTTTCATTTTTTTAATACAAATTTTCTTTCAGCTCATTTTTATAATACATATTGACGATGTCGTAATCTTTCTCCAAGTTGACATCGCAGTGGGTCATATGTTCAATGGAACCATTTTTAACTGGAATCAAATTAAAAAATGTTTGAAATCATAAATTCGAAATGATTTAAAACTTATTCTTTTGGGCGTACAGTTTAGTCGGTGGTTACGCAGTGCTATTTGATGTTAACTTAACTCTTTTTTTTAATACTTGAACCACAGCTATAAAAGTGTACCAAACAGCTGTCTTACAACATAACCCCAGATTCGTAGTTTTACTTTAGCGAATCGAAGACTAAACCACAAGTTGATCTGTGACCCTATTATTTCAGTAATATTATGAAGTGAACATTTTTCCGTGGACCATTTTCACAAATGGTGAAACAAATAATGATTTTTTTATAGAAAAGGACAAATTTACCTTTGCCCTGTGACTCGCACGTTTTTTGCAAGTCCTCCACTTGCTTGGACGGGAGTTGTTCAGAGTTGCACCTCCTAGAAGACAACATGTCTGACAACCGAGTCTCGGCGTCGCCGCCGGAGTCGGCGTCGGAACTGAAGTAGTAAGGCAGGAAAAAGTCGTCGCCGTGATCGTGGTTCATAGTGTCGGCTTCTTTGATACTGCTCCGCTTGAGGGTGTTGGCCACAGCGAAAAGGGGTAGCAGTAACACAATGAACTTCATCACTGGCTTCAGATTTATAAAGCAAAGATATCATTTGTGGAGGGTGAAAATATATGATTGATATATGGTACTTGAAGGGGGATGTCATTAAATTAAACAAATGCTGGCTCATAATAGACACTGCCATCTCGTATCACTTTGAGAAGTTTTAAAAAACTCTTTGGACAAGCAATTGATCTGATGCATTATTGCTTTGAATTACTTAGAATTGCTTGGAATGTGTATACCATTACAAGGACCATCACACAAGGAGGTGTGTGAAGGAACCATCACAAGGACTGCCCCCAGCATTGCTACAGTCTAGCCCGTGAGAGAAGATACCAGTCAAAGGACTACCCCCTGCATTGTTACAGTCTAGCCCGTGAGAGAAGATACTAGCCCAAGGACTGCGCCCCAGCATTGCTACAGTCTAGCCCGTGAGTGAAGATACCAGCCCAAGGACTGTCCCCCAGCATTGCTACAGTCTAGCCCGTGAGAGAAGATACCAGTCAAAGGACTACCCCCTGCATTGCTACAGTCTAGCCCGTGAGAGAAGATACCAGCACAAGGACTGCCCCCCAGCATTGCTACAGTCTAGCCCGTGAGAGAAGATACCAGCACAAGAACTGTCCCCCAGCATTGCTACAGTCTAGCCCGTGAGAGAAGATACCAGCACAAGGACTGCCCCCAGCATTGCTACAGTCTAGCCCGTGAGAGAAGATACCATTCAAAGGACTACCCCTAGCATTGCTACCAACTCATGAATGAAATTTCAGTTATGATTCCAAAATACTAATTACCAGGATTGTTATAATTTCTTGAAAAATTCTTATTATAGCTTGGAAATCAAAAAATGTTGGCACGACAAAAGCTTTAGACGATAAGGAAAATGATGGACATCAGCGGAGATGAGTTGTGGTATTAAAAAAAACCAACTTACCGTTGCATGTCACCTAAACGACCGCTGGCGCCTCTAGCGGAAAATATGTTTTTTAGCTACGTGGAGTACGTTTTTGAGCAAATTTGCGAGAGTTTTGACCTTCGAAACGCATTCTCAAAGTAATCTGAAAAGAGGCAGTAATATAACCATTCGTAAATCGCAAAAATAATAGTACAATTTAATTGCTGGCGTCATGACAAAGCAATATTTTGTCCCGCTAACTCTCACTGATATGCAACACTTATCTCATCAGTATTTAATCCAAGTAGCCGCAAAAATAAACGTGTATCTTAAAAAGAAACCAAGGCGCCGCTCTTAATCTAAGCTAGGCTATAAATCTTGCAAATCCCATGATTAAAAAGCCTATTCAAGAAGCATCTCCCAGGCTACTTACTGTCACGTTTACCCAGCTACTTTCGTCGAGTAAACATGCGTTGCTTTTTTGTGTTGCTGTGCATCGTCAGTGCTGTCATTGGTAAGAACACTTGCCAACAAAATCGATATCAAATCAAATTTTTACCAATGATGTATCTGTCTTTTTTTGGCTAAGTACGAAAACTAAGATTCGGCCATTGCGTCTCTATACAATTACCTTTATAAAACTTGTTATACCTCTTTTTACCTGTATATTACCTCTCTATTCTTCATTATTACCGCTATCTAATTATTATCTAAAATTGCCGCAAAATTACGATGACCACACTGAGTAAACCAATGTTTTCCAGGCTGGCCATGGACCTATGAGGACAAGATTGCTGGCGGTGGT
This sequence comes from Protonemura montana, assembly GCA_947568835.1. Classification (NCBI taxonomy): domain Eukaryota; kingdom Metazoa; phylum Arthropoda; class Insecta; order Plecoptera; family Nemouridae; genus Protonemura; species Protonemura montana. The sequence goes on from OX387608.1 coordinate 9,632,179, forward strand.
ACCACTGACATTTCCAGTGTCAAATATCAGCTGTCTTTCGAGAACAACGGGACGCACAAGTGTGGCGCTACCATAATCAGCCCAAACTGGGCGCTCACTACAGTGCCATGTTCGGAAGGGTGCGTAAAAGTCACAACTAATTCTGTGAGTGGAGAGAGTCTTTGGGCGTTAACAATGAGCTTGTATCAATGTTGAAATATTGTCAAAAAAAAAATATATATATATTGGTACGACAGAACAGTGTTGCGGAGCTGAAATGACTCTGGCAATTCTAATCAACTCAAGCACAAATTTTCCTTGCCACGATATGATGTCAATTTTTTTAATGGAGCCGGGAACTTACCATTGTTATCTTTCGCAATTGGTTCTTCAATTCTTAAAGTCTTAGAAAGTCTCCCTGGCACGTAGTCCATTTATGTCATAGTGTACCAAGTGGACCACCAGCTTAACGTCCATTCTGAAGGACGGTGCTACGCGAACAACAGGATTCCTCCACAAATCCATGCTGTCGAGAGATTGATAAGCAAGGCGAGTGAAGTTGCCGTACTAACTCACATCCTTCCAACCTCTCTTCCAAACAGAACTGGTCATGTGTATGACGGTCCCCTATCCAATACCTGACTCAGCGCAGTGTTGCTTAACTTCGGTGATCTTACTAGAACCGGTGTTTCCAACGCTCCAGCCCGTTTGGTTTACGATTTGGTATTAGTTATGAAATAAACCTCTCAAAAGAAAACCAGCGAACTCTGCTCCTACAAGACCGAGTAACCAAGACACGGCATGCTTGTTTTCAGAACAATGCAGCTGTTCACTGTGCGCGCCGGCAGTTCCGTCTTAGGCGAGGGCGGCAGCGTTCACAACGTAGTCCACATCACCACACATCCCGACTACAACCGAGCAACCCACGACTACGACTTGGCCATCCTGCAGATCTCACCGCCATTTTCCAGCGGCTCCAATGTCGGCGCCGTCATCATGGCCAACCAGGGGGATGAGTTCCAGGCTGGCGTGGATGCCATAGCCTCTGGATGGGGCACTACGGAGGTATATGGACGTGGGTGCAAAAGTGATGCACAGTGACACTGTGATTATCTGCGTAGACTCTTATCAACTTGATGCTGTCATTGTTTTACCTGCCTTTTGGCTATCTTATGAATGTCAGACGTGGCGAGCAAGCGGTGTGGTCCTGCTCAAAAGAAAGAAAGTTTGAGAGCTTGTTTCATAGTGATATCGCATTGATCGATTGTTTGATTGGTTTTAACGACGCACTGTTTTGAAAACGGACTTTGTAGCGATGAATGAGTGAATGGTGATTAGTGTGATCATGTACCTCGCCCAGTCTAGAAGGGATGTGGGAGAACATGGTACCATCAAATAGCCAAGGGCACTAAGAGTACTAAGAGGATCGCTGGCTTAATGTCTCCTCTAAAAAACGGTACAACGCGAACAACAGGATTCCTCTACAGATTCATGCTGTCGAGAGGTTGATAAGCAAGGCGAATGCAGTTCCTGTACTTCTTTTCATCCCTCCAACATCTCATCGTATGGACGATTGCAATGTTATTACTTTCGATGAATGTACGGGTAGATCAAAGCCACTGAGGATGACCACCGAGGAGCAGCCAACGATTAAAGAATATCACCAAGACAACAAAATTGAAATTTTTTTACAACTGTATTCTCAAGATTTCTTGCACATTTCATATTCAATAACTTCTGCTATATTTTTCAAAGATCTTTTGAGAAAGAAAGCCCTCCAAACAGCCAATAAGAAGGTTAGATGGTCAGATTTCGGTTGTTTTTTTAGGTAATTACTAACGTTTAATTTGTGTGGCTAGTTAATTAGTTATTTTTCAATGTTACCTAAACATTTTCTGAATAAAGTAAGCTTTTCTGTGAAACCAAAATGAAAATCACAATATCTCGCCTAGGATAAGATTTTCCCTGACCACAAAACAACAAAAAGTCGATTAAAATTCATTTCCCCGCTTTGTGGTGTTCCAGACGGGCAGTAGTACCTCGAGCTTGAAGTTGGTGCGTTTGCCGTTGACCAGCGCTGCCAATTGCACGGCGTCGTACGCTGGCAGAAACGACATCACGGACCGTATGATTTGCGCAGGGATACCCCTGGGCGGTCTCGGCTCGTGTCAGGTAAATGAGATTAGAGAAAACTTACTGGTACTCATTTGATAAAAAGAAAAATTAAAAAAAAATTGTGTGTTTCATCGTAAATTGGTATTGAAAGTTACTAGAAACCAACCTTGAAGATAAGATGAATATGAAAAAGCAGCAAGGACAAAAGAAATGGTGTCCTCTGAAATGCTGATTGATGGTAAGGTATTTTGAATGCGTTTTCAAAGCAAGCGAAATTGTAGAACTGAAACTGCAATACCTTCAACTTATGTCCCGAACAGAACTGATCATGTGTATGATGGTCACCCATCCAATACCTAACCGAGCGCAGTGTTGCTTAAATTCGGTGATCTCACGACTACCGGTCCCAATATTACTTAAAAAAAAACGGAACTTTTAAACCCTGGAACTGACATTTGGAAGCCAGTTCTTAAATGTATTCCCAATGGAAATCAAGTTTTCTGCAATCGCATCGGTATTATATATTTTTAAGAGGCTTTATTATCGAGGTATTTTGGAAAATAAATCTCAAATTTGTCGTACGAAAAAAGTTATTTTCATTTTTGTGAACTGGCTCTTTTGTAGTTCAATTACAAGAACGTCCATGACGATGGTTTTTAGACACATGTCTACTTGATATCAAAGTACACAGCTAGACACCCTCGATGCAGTATGTACTTGTTCTGTTAAGTGTATAGACGATTGTACCTACTGATATTATAACCAGTGCACATTTCGTGGCAGTGATAACAAAAAATAGTACAATAAACATGTTGATAACACCTCTTTTCACATATTGAAATAAGTTTTTATCTTTGTGCCATTAAAAGTAATACTTATAAAAAGTTATCATTTAACTGTGAAAAACCCCTCATATTAAGCTGTCAACGTAAAAAAAAATAGCTGAAAAAAATAGCTGAAACTGAAAAAAAATTGGAGCATGCTTCCAGGAGGAGTCACCGCCATTTTGAGTTTTGAAAAATTGGATTGTGTTATTTCTCGCAGTTTCCTTGCATTTGAGAGTGATTTACTATCAATCAGTATATTTTTATGCTAGCAATAATTACAATTTGAAATAGGTACATGTATCGATATTTTCAGTCGTAATTACTAAATTGTAGAGGTTTTTTTTTAAAGATTGGCCACTAACGCCATCGGATAGCACCTACCATTACCACGCATTACCGACTTGTTTGCATTATTAAAAAGTTTATAATTAACTCTGTCTCTTCGATTTTACCTAAAAACTTATTGGAGAAAAGTGACAAAGCTATTGAATACGGAGTTTGTTATGAGAAAGCCTTTCGTTACCAATATTTTTTTTTATCTGTAATAATAATAATATACTAAAAAAGCAGGTGAAATGAAAAAAAAAATTATATATATGTCACATCGTTTGTTTACAGGGTGACAACGGTGGGCCTCTGGTGGCTCAAAACAGATTGGTCGGGATTTACTCCTTCTCCAACGGATGTGCGTCGCCCCAGTATCCAAGTGTCTACGCGAAAATCTCGAACTTAAGAAACTGGATCAACCAAAACACCGGAGTCTAGCTGAAATGTTCTAACACTTTTCTAAGATGGTCATATTTGTTTCCAGTTTTGAAACCAAAAAATATTTAGAAGAATCTAGTATACAACTGTAGATTCAACGTTTGGTAGCCCATGGAGATGTTAGGTTCGTCTGACAGGCGTCTAAAATCTGCTTTCTTGTGTTACCACGAATAAAATGTGTATTTATGTCAAACATATACATGTAAATAATATTTTTAAAACTCTGTCCACAACGAAATTCCTGGGTCTTCATGTGGACTCGCAGAACTTGTCAATAAATTAGCCAAAGCAGGATTTGTTATCCACATCCTATCTAGGACATGCGACTCCAGAACGGTCAGCACGGCTTACTTCGCTAACGCCCACACGTCACTCTTCTACAGGATAATATTTTGGGACCGGATTTAAAAAAAAAGTATTCTTTGCTCAGAAGGGAATCCTTCGAGGAATGAACAACCAACGACCCCGGCAAGAGAAACCTTTGTGGATCTTTGCATATTTCTCCTGCTCTGTGTACGCACCCAACAAGTGTCACTCTTGGTCAGAGACAACTTTGACATCTATCAATCTAAGACATGACAGCGCTACACAAGGACAGCGGCAGATTTTCCAAATAAAATCTGCAAACCCTAAATATCGTCGAGGCAAATCTTCAACGAAGACAGGTAAATTAAAAACAAGCTACCAATAGCAATTAAAGTCGCCAAAGATTGTCCTGTCTTCAACAATAGGGCAGCAAAATCCCTTACAGAAAAACAATTTTATAACCTGGATGTGGACTTTACAACTCATCTTGATGGAATTAACGAGTTGTATCTTTGTGTACACTGGAACCTTGACTTGATTTATAACTAGAAAATAGTTACACAAATTGTAATTAAAAATAAAAATAAAAAATATCTAATGAAATTTGCAATCTTGTAGTTACCCACAATAGATCGCGAACTTAAATGAATTTGTCTCCTATTCGCAAATATAAATCATGCTTTGTCAGACAGATTATCAGAGAAGGTTATAACGAATTATTATTTGATAAGATTGATCTTGTTGATTAGAAACTACAGGCTGACTGGTTTTACCCAATCTTCAACACTGAGCCGAATAACTTGCAAAAAAAACTGAATTACGCTGCGTGTGTCTATGATGTTGTTATAGGTATAAGATATTTTGTATTTGAATCTTACAGGTTTTGATCATGAATACTAGCATTGTTTTATTTATTTCAGTTTCCACTTGTCACCTCAGGTATGCTCATCACCATCAGAAACAGAAACAAAAACACTGTTATGTAATTTTTTTTTCAATTATCTTAAAAAAATGTCCCTGGAAAACGATTTTTGATCACTACTGGCACTGAGTTTATAGGTATAGTTAGAGAACTAGCGTCAATATTAAAATATTTGCTGAGTTAAAGAGCCGGTAACACGTGATCACGACAGTTGCCACTCGATAGCGCGTTTTTTTCAATTAACATCTCTTCAAACCTTCTCAAAAAACTGTCAAATTCATAATTTTAAAGATAATTTGAGCGTAAACCAGTCTCAAATGCGAGTAATCTGCGAGAAATAAAAAGACGGTGACTCCACCTTGAAGCATCCTCCATTTTTGTCTCTAAAGTATTTATGAGGCGGCCATATTGGGCAAAGACAGTTTAAAATTAGCGCTATGGCAGTATATGCCCTACTTTGAAAGACGACGAAGACATTTTTAACAAATTATTTCTTTTGAAAACTACTGCAAATTTAAAATTGAAAAAGTTTTATTTTCCTTACCCGTAGTATGTAGGTAATGTCGAGGTTCAGTACACTTAAAAGTAAAGTAGTAAAGGCAATGTGTCTTCAGTGAACTACCGAATGTAACATTGAATTGTAAATATCTGGCAAAATTCCAATCATAACCCTCTGGTTAGGTGTTCTCGAGGAATGAACTGTTATCATGTGCATATTTAATAAACTAAGTGCACTAGATTGTGCAAAACATTATTTGTATTTAATTTATGTAGGGTTTATTTACGTTACGTGTATTTGTTCTGAAAAATAATTCTATGTCGTTAATAGGTATTGCATTGAGCCAGTATAGTTAATTAATTTATATAGATTTCTTCGAACGATACGACTTAAACGTAAAGTATGCGGAAGTAGAAGAGAAAGAACAAGAGGAAGACGAATGAAAAAAGTATAAGCAGAAGTGAAGGAATCATTAGAGAAATGAAATTTAATAAAAAAGAAAGACATTTTTTTTTGGTTTGCGAAGAATTATAGAAGACTTTGGTTTTGGCAAAAGAGTAAGAAAAAAAAATAAGGAAAATGTTTATGTTTATAAATACGTGTGCCTAAAATTTACTGCTTTTTATCCGTTGCCAAAAAAAAGATGGACGAAAATTAAACGATTTAAAAAAAAATGTTTGGTGACATTTTTTAGAAATGGTACGAGATGAAATCTTACTTAAATTACAAACGCTTGCAATGCGCGGGGTATTATATTAAATGATACGAGGTGTTTCACACATTAGTTTCGTTCCAAGTATTGTGTTCTAGCAAGATGTCAATTTTTCTGGCTGCAAAAATTGTAATATTTTTCAGCCAAGAAAGCAACCAAATAACATAGAATAACATTGCAGGTGCTAATTGCTTGGAGATAAGGTTTTAAAACGATTTCGTTTCCACAGGAAGAATGCCATCTGCAATTATTTTTCATTAAAACACATATAAATGTGCTTGAACAACTCAAAGTTCATGAAAACGTTAATCCATCCAAAAAACGTACTAACGAGGTTTTCTGTCCGGTGTCGAAACTGCGACGCAAAACCTTGGGGTAGAAAGCCCCGCAACTTAAGACCATTTCCCTCGCCAAAGCTACAAGTTTGGATATCTTTAAATGGATGGCGTTATTCGCTATTAAATCATGTCTCACTCGCACTGCTGTTCTTAAAAAAAGTTAGTCCTAGCATCATCTCTCTATCTCTCTTTATAAATGTGGTACATGGCTTTGTGGAAGATTTTTGAACTATTAGCGGCATTTTCTTTGTGCAGCAGTTTTCCCTTAAGCACGTTTTATCGGTGAAGGCGGTATTTGTGGTACAACTAGGCAAATGATCGGGCCCTTTCACAGATAGAAGAAACATTTGAGTGATTTTGAAACCAGTAGGCCATCAGATTTCTTGTTTACAAACCATATCGTCACATTGGCGGCCCTCTAAGAATATTGATATTGTTAATGAGTTCTCATGTTATATATAGATTTTATTAATAGAAACACTGCTACCCTCTCAAAAATGTATGCCCAAAACGCCCAAATGCCCGTTTGGGCAAACATTTTTTAGAGGGTAGTATTGTTCCTAGATATAAAAGAGTGACAGTTGATTTTTTTTTTAGTTTAACATGGCTTGACAATTGATTTAGGATTATTTTTTAAGAAACCGCGTTCTTTGCTGCATACTTAACATATTTTCTTCTTGCATATCTCTTTTATTGATTGATTTGTGGGGTTTAACGACGCACTGTTTTGACAACGGGCCTTTCAGCACTGGTACTAAAGCGTTAGTTAATGAGTGGATGATAATTTATCTTTTCTAGCCTTGAAGGAAGGAGAAGATCTAGTGCCGGTAAGTAGCTTATTCCTGTCCAAGAGCACCAAGACGACTACCGACTTAACGTCCTTCCTAAGGACAGTACAAATCGATCAACAGGCTTCCTCCACATATTTATTATGTTCTAAGGTTGATAAATCTTAAATTAAGTTGCCGAGCTTACTTTTATTCCTTAACCTCTCTTCGAAACAGAACTGGTCGAGTGTTTATGATGGTCACCCATCCAATACCTGACCCAACGAAGTGTTGTTTAACTTCGGTGATCTCACGAGAACCGGTTTTGTCAATATGCCAAACCATTTGGTATCTTTTTCTTAATCTCGCTCTACTTGCAAAGCTCCCCACATTTTGTTTGCCACTCTTTCCAAACACACGTTGAACTCAAGCTTTGTTAGTTCTGACATTTTGAAGTACAAGATTTTAAGCAAATAACAGATTTTAGAAATAAATGGTTCTTCTTTCGATCACGATTCTTTCTTAAAACTGAATTTAAAAACTTATTTAGCTATTCTAAGTTTGTTTTTGTTATACGTGTAAGGAGATGCAATTTATTTGTCGGCTAGTTGAAAAATAAGATTGCTGTAATTTAAGATCACACAAAAATTGATTCTTTAAAACATTGCAGTAAAACCATTTCTAATTACAAATAATGTCAACAGGCTTAAGTTTGATGTTATCAGTATCAAATTCAGTATTTTAATCTCCACCAAGCAGAATACAATGCACAACCATGTCCTTGCCAATTTTATCACCGAAATCGAATGAAAACAAAACGCTAAGTCATACGATATCAATAGATTAAAACAAATTGATATCAATCGCAGATTGATTGTCTGTTTGAAAACCTGCGATATAATTTGGCAAAACCCAAGCGAAATCATAGGTGATATTTACTATAAAAGCGCTGGCATCTTGAACGAAAGGTATCAGTCGATTCTCATCATGCTTCGACTTGCAACCCTTCTCTGCTTGGCAGTCGCCGTCTTCGGTAAGTTACTGACATCTTATACTTATGTTTAGAGACAAATCAAGCACCAGAAAGTGTATTGGCAAGTTTTTGTAATCATTTCAATAAAGATTTACTAGAATTCGTCTAGTTAACCTAAGGGCTTGTTATAAAACTTGAGTATTTATTTTCAAAATGTTTCATTTCTAGTTTTTTTTTTGTCTCTATTTAAAGACAGTCAGCTCATCCTGCAGCAAAATTCTCAACCATAAACATCTTAAAAAATTATCTGTCATTGATGCTCCTTACTTTTAAATAAGTAAACAGCAGCTTGCTATAAGCATACGAGCATCGGTCATTTTTCGATAATATTAGCAACCAACTCTTGTAATTAAAATCGAAGTCTTCCGCAGCTTAAACATATATTTTCCAAAAAATTACCATGATTTTTACCATCACCCCGTTTCTTTCATTCATAATTCTTTGAAGAATCGCGTACGTTTCAGCAAATCAAAAATGAACTTCGAATACTTTAAGCACAATTGGCACAAGGTCCAATTAGTGGCATTAGCAACAGACAACAGATATTTGGACATTTAAGACAACAAACAATTCATCGTTTCTTACTCGAACCTTTTCTCTTCCAGGCACCCCACTGGGTGTCCCCCAGCTGGATGGGCGTATCGTAGGAGGTGAGAACGGTGACATCCGTGACTACCCCTACCAGCTGTCCTTCCAGATCTCTGGATCCCACAGCTGTGGCGCTTCCATCATCAGCGCCGACTGGGCCGTCACCGCTGCCCATTGCTCGGGAGGATCTGTCTCCTCCTTCTCGCTCCGTGCCGGTAGCTCCATCCGTGGTAGCGGCGGTACCGTCCACCAGGTAAGATATGAGCACGAAAACAACGGTCCTTATGCCTTTCTTAAAGACAGGCTTTTATGAACTACTATTCTTAAGGCATCAATCACACATAGATACTGCTACAAATGGTAGGGATATTCTCTAAAGCTAGTTTATGGAAGTCAAATCTCTCGTGAAATGCACATACTTAATAAAGATGTACCGTATATTCTTGAACTAGCTTTGAGTTTCGAATGCTTTCAGTTTTTTTTTTATTTATCCATTTGTTTTCATCGCCTAGTTCTTGCTCCTTGCGGTTCTCGTATTTTCGGTTTACTCTTTTGTGACTTCCTTTATAATAAGAATTTATAAATCGAAAATACTATCGAAAAAACGAACAATTCTTTAAATTTCTTTGATTTGCCTAAATAGCTAAATTAGATTTGAAAAATCTCTGTGACTAACCCCAAAACCCCCCCGTTTCATCTCGCAGGTCAGCCAGAAGATCGTCCACTCCTCGTACAGCTCGTCGACCACCGACTACGATATCACCCTTCTCCGTGTGACCACCCCCTTCGTGTTCGGCGCTGGTGTCGCCGCCATTGGCCTGCCCTCCCAGGGCCAGGTCACCAACGCTGGAGTCAACTCTGTTGTCTCTGGATGGGGCACCACCTCGGTAAGACTCATCATCTTTTTTTTTCGAATCGAGTGAATGTTTTGCCACTTTTTCTACTCCAGTTTGAAAGATTTTGTATTACGATATTTAATCTAAAGTAAATACTACTCGATTTATGGCGAGTTCTTAGTTAAAGTGATTTTGCATGCATTTCAACGATTCCTTTCAGAATAAGTACATTTTAGCGAATTGAATGAGCAAACCTTGCAAGTAAAAATCTTATCTCTCTTCTTCCTTAAAAATAATATCTAAAGAGGACAAACATAGATATTTAAAGGAGCCTTTTGCTTTTTAGATTACAAATTCCACTTCAGAACACTGTGGACAACTTCAGAACCCATTTTCATTCCCCAAACAGAGCTCGTATGCAATTCGTATCAACCATTCACCATCGTTCGCACATCTAATCGTATGTTCTTTATTTTCGTTTAGTCCGGCGGCTCCCTGCCCTCCAACCTCCAGGTCGTCACCATCCCCATCACCAGCACTGCTACCTGCCAGTCGGCGTACGGCGCGAGCGCCATCACCGACCGCATGATCTGCGCTGGAATCCCAGCCGGAGGAATTGACTCCTGCCAGGTACGACTAACAGAACAAATACCGAATTGAGGCGCTATGAAAAAGCCTGAAAGGGGCCAGCCAGGTCTTTGACCAAATGTCTCTAATCGGCAAAACTAGATTAGGTAATAGATATAAAGTAGATCCCATTAAGATTCCAAGGAAAGGTTAACCAGGAGTAGCCACATTACGTCTATGTTTTTCCATACATCACAAGTTTACCTGCCAAGAAGGTGTGAGGATATAAACGTGCGTTAGCAACACATCTTAGATGGTCGAGTTCAAATAAGATGAAACGTTGACACCAGAGAAGATAAACAGGAATCTACGAAGACACACCTGACAACCACTTGAAAACCTGAAAAACACTTTAACACCTGTGTTTATAGGCATACGTTTTTAGGTGCTAGCCCTAAGCATAATTGTCGCAAAGTTCTAACCGATGTTATGTTTGTTCCACAGGGAGACTCCGGTGGCCCCCTTGTCATTAACGGACAGCTGATCGGCATTGTGTCCTGGGGACGTGGTTGTGCCTTGGCCAACTACCCCGGTGTCTACACCAAGGTGTCGTCTCTGCGTACCTGGATCTCGACCAACTCCGGCGTGTAAATTGAATGCGACTGGACTTGCAGAGAAACGGCCATTGTCTACAAGGGAGCATGTTTCCCTTGCAGACAGTGGTGACGTCAACATCAGCATATTTGGATCACGCTTCATCTTGTGACTGAATAAACTGACAGAAAATGAACTATTTTGGTCTGAATTTTTTAACGAAATCAAAATATCCTTTACAGATAGCTCCTTTCCCTTTTTTTCTCTTCAAATACGCTAGAATCGTCTCAAATAAAACAGTGTCTAAATAGCTCAATGGTACAGAGCAACAACCGCGATAGGTGGATATCGGGGTTCGAGTCCGCGTTTGGGCATCAAATTTTGAGGTTATAGTGTTGTTAATAATAAAATACTTCGCGCACTGCAAGCGTTTGCAATTTAAATACGATTTCATCCTAAACTCCTTTCCTCTACTTTGAATTCCCTTCTCATCGAAAGACCTTTTCTTTTCTTTTCAAAAAATAAATAGGCTTATAAGATTATTATTTTGCGAATCAAGAATCATTTTTTTCTTCGTTTTTCTTTAAGGATAAAATGATTTTAACCGCTTTTTTAATACCTACAGAGCATAGAGTAAGTTCTACAGAGCTATGAAGAGCTAACTATGAAGATATCTAAGAAGTCTACAGAATCTCTCTTCGACTTGGTACTCAAACAATTTATTTTTCTAGCACTTGATTGCAGTTAATGCTGGGAATTCTTGAGGGTATGTCCGATTGTGGATTTCATAACTGACCAAAATTAAGAACTGCTTAAAAACTCTGATTCTTTGCACCAATGAATTGTAAAAGACGGAAATGTTTGACCGAGTCTTTCAGTATGAGATAGATAGGTATTGCAGGAGCCAAATTTAAACAAAACTTTTGGAAAACACTCCAAAAAAATAACCACCGGAAATTTTGCAAGAAAATGTTTTCGTTCAAATTGTGTGCAGTCGCAAAGGGAAAACTGTTTTTCGGGGTTTAGAATTTGGAATTTTTTTATGAATGACTTTGGGATATTGGTTTTTTGGACAGTTTTGTTTTAGGATTGCTGATAGCATTCAGTTTAATTGTTTTCAGTTTTGCAGTGGCGTGGTTTAGTGATTAAAAGACCGCTAAGAAACAAAACCCTTCTCTGATTGGCTGTTATAAGCAAAAAAACAAATCAACGGACGATTTGGTTCTTAGCAGACCTATGAAAAAAATAAGACCTCACTGCACGCAAATATTTATTGTTAAACTTAAATGGTATGCCAGTGATTTGTCTCCAAAAATGTATTATTATTATTTGTGGTGTTTAACGACGCACTGTTTTGATATCTGTCCATGCGGCACTGGTCTAATGGCGTCGGTGAATGAGTAGATTATGATGAGGATGATGATGAACCTAACCTAGCCTAGAAAGGAGGATGGGAAACCTAGTGCCGGCACGTAGCCTACTCCTGTCGAAGAGCACCAAGGAGACCAGCGGCTTAACGTCCCTTCCGAAGGGCCGTACAACTCGAACAACAGGATTCCTCCACAAATCCATGCTGTCGAGAGGTTGATAAGCAAGGCGAGTGAAGTTGCTGTACTAACATTAATCCCTCCAACCTCTCTTCCGAACAGAACCATGGTCATGTGTATGACGGTCATCCATCCAATACCTGACTCAGCGCAGTGTTGCTCAACTTCGGTGATCTTACGAGAACCGGTGTTTCCAACACGACAAACCGTTGGATTCCCCAAAAATAAAATTGGCCTTATTTTAGCTTTATGTGAAATCTGATTTAAATTGCAAACGCTTGCAATGTGCCACAAAGAAGTGATTACCATTATTAATTCACAAAATGTCCACACGTGATGATACTGATAAAGTGTTTGTATCGGGTGCTTACTCAGGTCTATATCTAGGTTTACTGGACACAACTATCGGCTGAACCACTTGTCCGATCGCAACGAAACAAAAACTAGGCGACTCATCACACTATTGGCAACAGATTGACGCTTTTCAAAATCAAAAATATTATTTCGTCTTATAGTTACACGCGTGTAAAAGAGCCTGTTCAAGGCGTTTTTCCGGTGATTTTCAGAAAAAAATAATAGTTTTCGTTACAGCCGTGGATCCCAAATTGTTTAACGCTATCCAAACTTCACGCTTAAAAAAATTGTTCAATAGTCGTATCTTGTTTTTATAGATATTTTTTTAAGAATAGATTTTCCGGAAAATGTGCCCTAAAAGAGTTTTTTTGGTGCTGGAACAGTTTTTACCAACCCCAATTAAGGAATAAACAAATATGACTTTGTTCCCTGAATTCCCAGATAAAGAAGATGGAGGCAATACAAACCCTTTCAGAATCAAAACACAATAACTATTTTAAGAATAATGAAAATCAAAAATATTGTTAAAATATTGTTAAATATTGTTGACAAAATAAAATGAAAAAACGTCTGTCTTTGTCCTATGCCCTTGCTGATCACGAATCAAGATTATTTATTTAACTGATACTGATACGGATTTGGCAGTCGCCTACTTATTGGCTTATCAATTGATTTATCATCGATACATCGCTGTCTAAAGTAATTATTGAATATCGAGGAGTGGTCTTTTAATAAGATTTCAATGTGAATTTTATCGATTTTTTTTAAATATCGACACAATTTGTCGTGAAAATGAAGTCAGCACTTTCTGCTAATTTTGTTGCAAATTTGAAATTCATCGTCAGTGAAAATAAAATATGCACAAATTATAAACTCCAGTGCGAATCACAGTGTGAATGATAAATTTTACCACTTGCCAGAAAGAAAATGTTGCAATATTTTTTACTGTACAAAATTACAATACAGTGCTACTGTTAATTTTTCTTCAAGAAAAATAACCACCACATGACTGTCGTTGAGTGTCACCGTCGTTTGAGTGTTAAGAAATTTCATTTAGTTATTTATCGCAGATAACTAGTAATTAAGACTAGTATACGCTCAATTAATCTGTATTAATACTAACCCCAACGATTGATATACATGTATTGATATTTTTATTCGTAATACTTAATTGTAGAGGTTTGTTAAAAAGGACGACCGAAGCGCTATCGTGTGGCGCCTACCGTTACCACGTGTTGCCGGCTAGTTAGCTCAGCAGAAAGCTAAACATATTCCAGAGAATAAAGTTTAAGATGATAGAAAAATGCATCTTTATAATAATATCTTTTCAGTTTTTAATGGTAATGAGTATATTTTGTGAGGTATTGGATGGGTCCTCACCGAACGGTTTGACGTGTTGGAAAGCCCGGTTCTAGTGAGATCACCGAAGTTAAGCGACACTGCACTGGGTCATGTATTGGATGGGTCATCACCGAATGGTTTGGCGTGTTGGAAACACCGGACCTCGTTAGATTAATCAAAGTTAAGCAACACTGCACTTCTACCCGTGAAATCACTTTCTACGAGTACGATATAGTTCTTGACGATCAGGATCTCTACTGAATTTTCTCTGATCACATATGTTTTTTTCTCTGCTTCGTTCAATTAGCATCCCCGGTTTTTCTTGTATTCTCGGACTCTCTGACCATATTTACGTCCGATTTTACCAAAATGTCGCCTCCCAGTTGAAGTCCACAAAAATCCACCTTTCGTCTTACGTTAAACTTGACGGTTTTTAGCACAATTTACTCCCAACAGGCAAATAAACTGTGCACAAACATTGTTTTAAAGTTTTTTAGAACAGTTGACACTTTTTGCAAAGCTAGGCGGTCACTATGTATATATATATATATATATATATATATATATATATTTATTTATTAGCCCAATGGGTGTAAATTGTGCTTAAAAATAGTGCATCTTGGAAATCGTGCAAATGAACAACCATTTTGTGCATTTGGTGACTTAGGTAACAAACGCTGAAATTTTGAAAAGATTCTGAGATTGGAGATTCAACATTTTTTTGTAAGTGTGCTGGTTTGATCTGGATATATATAATATATGAAGAAGAAAAAATTAAAGCACTGGCTTAACGAATAAAAATGGTCTTTCATTTCATGGAAGTCTCTTACCTAATTCCTTTCGATCCGCCATATTTCCGATTTTTCTGTCTTTCCAAGTTTACTTCTTTATTTAATTATTGCCTCTCTCTTTCCCATATTGAACTTTTTTGGTAATTTTTCCCTTGCTACTTCTCTCTCACTTTTCTCATAAACTCTTTTCCCACTTTTCTTTTTCGTAAATCCGTTCTTTCTTAAAAAACCTCTGGGTTTTCCCCAAAAGCTAGACTATTTATTTTATCCGACCTTGTTACTTAAAAATATATAAATACATTGGCTCGCCGCTTTTTAGTACGATAATATTGTGATATTGTAATCAGCAATTTGCCAAAAAACCCAAGTTCATATGTTGAGAAATAATGAATTGAGCTTATAATCAAATGATAAGATCGATAATCTTATGATTTGACCGCTGCTTTCTAAAAAAATTGTTTTTTTTAGATTAAGTGTTTAATGTATTTCGAGTAGGACCATCCTTTATTATATCAACAAGTTAGCGCAGACCCTGATCAAAGACAATTGATTTATTGTAAAGGACCACACACAATAGGCGCAAGATAAGATTGGAGAATCTTTGATCTAATTACAAACATTTACAAATAACTTTTAAATGACATCAGATAATTGTAATAATTAGTTAATATA
Organism: Protonemura montana; assembly: GCA_947568835.1. Lineage (NCBI taxonomy): Eukaryota > Metazoa > Arthropoda > Insecta > Plecoptera > Nemouridae > Protonemura > Protonemura montana. Next base: position 9,647,732 of record OX387608.1, read on the forward strand.
TCATTGTATTTTAAATGAGCCTATATGCATCTGAGAGTTTGTATAAAAAGAAATCGATCTCGGTCTTCATTATCAATCGATCATCATGCTTCGACTTGTAACTTTGCTGTCTCTGGCAACGGCCATCTTGGGTAAGTCTTTTCGTAGTCGCAGATTCAATCAAACCAAAACAAGCTTACATATGGATCCAAAAGTAGTAACAAATTTTAAAACTTTCTCTGGACTTGTTTGAAAGTTTGTCCAGCCGTTTGCTTGACATCTAGCTTAAGACCTAAATTATTTGACCACCTGGGTTAAAAATTGAGTAAAAAAAAACAAGGACCGGCAAAACAAAACTGAGTTTGAACTTGGCCATATAAATTTGAGGGTAACGATGTTATCACCATGGTGACAACCCATGACGCTCTGGAAAGCATTCTCTACTCCTTTGGTGGATCTAATTAGTGAAAGAATGAATTTAGAATGATTTTTTTTTTTCAAAAGCTAACCTGATTTTCTTTGCCTCTTGCAGCCAGCCCCCTCCTGGGCGTGCCCCAGCTCGATGGACGAATTGTTGGAGGTGAAGATGCTGACATTAAGGACTACCCTTACCAGGTGAGGAATCTACCAATCGCAATCGCGCACCGATTTGAACTTAATGAGATTTTGCGATGGAATACAACAATTTAAGTGCTGAATTTAGCCGTACAGAAAATCAGTTATGACTACTTGTTTTTTTTGGGTTTAGGTCATAAAAACAGGTCAAATATGCGAGACGCGTACTTTGTTTTTATAGGATGACCTAGCCTAAGAGTTCATTTTCATTGGTTTCTCTGTGTAAGCAAATATTTGGTTGAAAATTCGCACAAATAAAATAGTGACCCAACAAGCCAGTTCAAGATTCACCACGCACTGTTCTAACGCCGAGTTGTTTGAAATTTTCCAGCTGTCCTTCCTGTCCGGTGGCTCGCACATCTGCGGTGCTTCGATCATCAGCCCGAACTGGGCTCTGACCGCTGCCCACTGCTCGGGAGGCTCCGTCGCCTCCATGTCCCTCCGCGCCGGTAGCTCCATCCGCAACAGCGGAGGCACCGTCCACCAGGTCGTCCAGAAGATCATCCACTCGCAGTACAACTCCGGCGCTTTTGACTACGATCTTACCCTCCTCAGGGTGAGTACAGCAAGAGCAAAGAAGTTGGATGATCGATGGGTCATCCCTTATTCTGATACTGATATAACCCGTTAAATTCTTTTAAATATCTTAGGATAGAACCGTCTGGTATTTTGTGCCAATAATTTAAAGAGTTTTGAGAATCCTCTGTAGGTCGTATCTTCCTTTATTTGCTTTTGTTAAGCCCAGTATTACAATTTTCTCAACTCCTAGATAAAGTTGGAGCTAAATTAGTTGCCATGGCAACAACCAATTACAGGCAGTGAAAGTCAGGTGTTTCTGTGAGTTGAGAGCTTAACTCTGAGTTAAAAATATTGTAATACCTTGCCTTAATGTGATAAAAATGTAAACACTTTGAATTAACACATTTTTAACGTCTCTGCGATCACACAGATTTCACTGGGCCTTGATATTACCCTTTTTTGCCATTCATATCAGCTGCATTCGCAGTGCAGGCGAATTAGTACAGTAATTGACAGTAATACAGTGATACAGTAATACAGTCAACTACAGTAATTGAAAAACACGATCATGTTCGGTGTCTCGCAACCTTTACAATGTACTGCCTTGCTTTGACAGGTCGATACTCCCTTCGTGTTCGGCGCTGGTATTGCAGCTGTCACCCTTCCCACCCAGGGTCAGACCACCGAAGACAATGCCGACTCCATCATCTCCGGATGGGGCACCACCTCCGTAAGTACCAATATTCAACCTCTCAAATTTTTTAGAAGCAGAGAAACTAAACGTGTGTTTTAAGTAGTTCCATGGGGGACAAAAAATTATTTTAAATTTAAATTTAAATTCATGTTTCAAACAAGCAGAGTTAAATTCAAAGATTATGAAGTGGAACATCTTGACTTTCAGCGACTAAGATTGCTTTTTGCCGGTGAATTTCACGTTGTGTTTCGCTTTCCAGTCGGGTGGCTCTGCTGCCAACATCCTCCAGGTCGTCACTGTCCCCGTTGCCAGCACTGCCGTCTGCGAGGCTGCCTACGGTGCGTCCTCCATCACCGACCGCATGATCTGCGCTGGAATCCCTGCCGGAGGAATCGACTCCTGCCAGGTACATAGCTCACAACGTAACAACTTGCCCATGCCAGGCATTGGGACAATTTCATTCTCTTAGAGGCTTTGAAATTGGCTCCAGTGAGCTTGCCCTTTTTACGCCATTTTTGTCGGAGCATATGGTTCTGAAAATATATGTATGTGGGATGGCCAACCTTCAATGAGCTCACAATGTAATTGGTATAAGGCACCGATAGGTGGTTTGTTCGACGTCCCGTTTAACTTGCATTTTCTATACCCGTGGTAACACAAGAAAGTAGATTTTAGAAGCTCTGTCAGGCGATCTCAGCATCTCCATGGCTACCAAAAGTTGAATCTACCATTGAACCTCCTATGCTAGGCCATGATATACCCACGGTTACATAAGATAGCAAAATTGAGAAGCTCTATTAGGCGATCTCAGCATCTCCATGGCTACCAAACGTTAAATCTACCATTGAATCTCATATTCTTGATAGTCTTTATGTTTTCAATTTTATCTTTGAAAAATTTTAGTATAAACTTTATAAAGCCAATGTGCCTAAAGTTGTAGTCTTCACATAGCGTCATGCCGTGCCTTTTTTCAGTGGCTTTATAAAATATCAACCAATAAAATGGCTGACGACAAAGTCCTTAAACTAGTCGACCAAGTTTTTTTGATGGGTTTGAAATCTGATTTAAATTGCAAACGCTTGCAATGCGCGGGGTATTTCATTATTAGGAACAAAAATCGATGCAAAAATCGATGCCCAAACGGGAATGCGAACCACGATCTCCACCTCTCGTGGGTTTTGCTCTAGCCTCGTTTGGGCACCGATTTTTGAGACTGTAGTAATGTTCCTAATTTATTTATTTTATTTATTTATTCGTTTATTGTCCATGTGATCACATACATGATATATAGACAGTCAGTAAAAAACAGTCAATAAAAAAAATATAGTCAATAAAAAAAAAAAAAAAACGTGGTGTCCTTAAACCCAAAGATTAGCTTATTGGGGTAGTAAAAACGTGGGGTACTTGGGGTCCCAAACCCCAAACTGGATCTAGGTCAATAGTGTCACAAACTGATGGCGACTTGCAAAGCTTTTCAATTTCCTAACCTTGAGCCTGACCCTTCCAGGGAGACTCCGGCGGCCCCATGGTCGTCAACGGACAGCTCATCGGTGTTGTGTCCTGGGGACGAGGTTGCGCCCTGGCCAACTACCCCGGTGTCTACGCCAGGGTGTCCTCCATGCGAGACTGGATCTTGACCAACTCGGGAGTGTAAGGAGCATCTTTGCAAACATCGCGAACAAATTCTTATTATTTCATCTAAAAAATAAAATTTAATGACGCTTTAATTGTGTTTGAGATTTATTTAAAATGGGTCAAATATCCTGTGTATTCTTTTCCTACTTTGACTCAATATAATAATAATAATAAATTCATCGATCAAACAAGTAGATGTTAACACCTCACCCTGAAGACTACAGAGCGATCTTTGTCGAAACGTCAGGAGAAGTCCCTTTTAGGACTAAAAACCGTTCACAAAAAAGCATTAGCCGAAAAACCACAAGACTCAAGTTATAGATATTAATACGCTACAGTATTTAAATTACATACACATTGCCACAATATAGTTATAGTATTATACCATTGCAAAAATATTAACAAGTGAAAAAAATTATTCGATCGTCAGTAAAAAAAAATTGTATGTTGAGTATAAATTAATTCGTAAAAGAACTCTTCAGTTAAATAAAAACATATTTTTAGTAAATATTCTTTTAGCCTAAGTTTGAGAGTCCTGCTTTCATAATCTTGAATGTATTCGGTACGACTTTGAATAGTTTTGTGCCTAATGATAGAGAAGTACTTTTCTTACAACCAGAATATCTTTTACAACCAGAATATATTTTATCTCCTGGTGTTGTACCCATGAATCATTTCGTTGAGAACCTCAGCTTTGAACAGCATAATGAGCGTGTGTATAAACATGCAGAGTAGACTTAGTACAGACAAACTTATTTCAAGTCGAGTGACACGAAGAGCGATACGACGTCAAATTGCAAGAATATGCTCGAGTAAAACTAACAGCCGCCAAGAATCAACATAGAACTCAGCCCGACAAATACACGGGAAGTAATGCAAATACGAGAAACCAAGCTCAAGTGGTCTTCAGAGTGGGATGGGGTCCCGGCAGCACTAATTAAAGAAATATGCTCAACTCTAGCAGCTCCATTGACGCATATCTGCAACCAGTCCCTCAAGGAAGGACATGGCAACTTGGGCAACAGTGAACCCCGTATTTAAGAATAAGGGCAGTGAGTTAGACATGAACAACTACCTTCTTAATTAGTAATTTTGCAAAGATTATTTCAAAATTATTTTATACAAGACTGTTATCATTCACGGAATCCAACTAATTACTCTGCAATCAACAACACGGAACCTCAGCTTTGAACAACATAATGAGCGTATATAAATGTCAAGTCTAAATGCTAAGTACTTAGCATAAGTACTTATACTTAGCATAGACAAACTTATAAAGAGGGACTTACATGAATCTTTGATATAAATTGATGAACAAGGATTGCTACTTGCTTTTGCCATGTACCTAATCGTTCTATTTTGCAAAATAACAAGACGTTAGGCATGGGACAATCGCCTCCATAGAAGAATTCCAAACATTGATAGCAATTGAAAATGGGCAAAGTATATCTGTTTTATCTATATAGCTGATATGAAAGAAAGGTAGTTAGTTCAAGTGATTCAATTTCGACAATTGCTGAATCTTCTACATAACTTCATCAGAGTGAATACATTAGGTATGTAAATGTTTTTACAAATAGAATAAATCATAAAAGACATCATAGAAGACCCAGAAGCAAGAATTTATTGTTACCTACTCGATGGATTGGCTATTTGCTAAGAACGCTGGTTGCTTATTTTTCTTAAATCAGGTCATGTCTATCACTCAATCTAGCCTGGTGAAATTTTCTTATTTGCAGCCAAAATCTGACGAATCAATCTAGCCAGGTTGCGACAAGTAGATTAGATTCTAACCGTATTCTTGAAGCCATCAGAGGTTTAAAATAAATATTTCGTCATAATTCTGGCTTTGTAAATGCGTAGATAAATCCGTGTATAAAAAGGTAGGTGAGTTTGTTTCTGAAATCAATCAACAAACATGTTTCAACTGATTGCTTTGCTGTGCCTGGCTACGACAGTTTTGGGTGAGTTACATTTTAAAACATGCACTAGATTTAGATTTCTGATAAACGCGAAGAAATTAAAATCAATTCTGACAGCTTACATGGTTCAGAGGTAAAAATGTACTATTACAAATGCTTGAACAAAAGCTCATTGTTAGATTTGGATGCACCTGACTTTTTTGGGATACACCTTTTAATTTAGACCTGAATTGTTGAGTCTACAAAACCATGTTATTCCGTTCCAGGCAATTCTCTCCTAAGCGTTCCCCGTGCTGATGGACGCATTGTTGGGGGTACCGTCGCCAAAATAGAAGATTTCCCTTACCAGGTTTGAATACAACCAATTTTCACCTTGGGAACCAAAAAGATCCTAAGGGATGATTTCTCTGGGATTTACCCGTGAGTTCTCGTATGATAACGATTATATTGAATGGTATGCCTGTCTTTTGGTCCAGTTAAAGTAATGTATCGTGGTCATGTCCTAAACGATTACATATTTGAAGTAATTGTTAACTTAATGATTACAAATGTTACAAATTCATAAGCACGTTTCATTAAAACTCCATATACCCAGTTTATTATGCCCAGTCCACCCCGGCGAAGTAGCTCGCCTCCCAAAGTAGGAATGTCAAAAAGTCAATCACCACTTGTAGATCAGAATATTTGGCACCCTCAAGTATAAGCTACAGGGGCGGATTCACATGTGCCTTGGTTATGACACAAACAACAGTGCGCTGGGTCAGGTATTGGATGGGTGACCGTCTTACACATGACCAGTTCTGTTCGGGAGAGAGGTTGGAGGGATGAAGGTTAGTACGGCAACTTCATTCGCCTTGCTTATCAACCTCTCGACAGCATGGATTTGGGGAGGAATCCTGCTGTTTGAGTTGTACCGTCCTTCGGAAAGGGCGTTAAGTCGGTGGTCCCCTCGGTGCTATTCGACAGGAGTAGGCTACATGCCGGCATCGGGTTTCCCCTTCTCCCTTTAATCATCCTTTTTCTCCCTTTAATCATAATCATCCGCTCATTCACCGACGCCATTAGACCAGTGCCGCAGGCCTCGTTGTCAAAAAACTGCGTCGCCAAACCCCAATAATAAAATTTAACACAAATAATTGCCTATAGTAAATATATTGTTTCCAATTCATCGCGTATTCTTATCATCTTATGAATCAGTGGTGAATCACGCATGTGAGAATGTTTCAACGTCTTGAATTGCGTCCGGAGAGAGGTTGGAGGGATAAAAGTTTGTGAACCTGTTGCCAGCTTTCTCTCCACATCGGAGGGTTCTTCGAGTGTGGTGCCGTCATCATCAGCCCACTATGGGCGCTTACGGCTGCCCAATGCGCAGGAGGTACGATTGCTAACATGGAGCTGCGCGCTGGAAGCGCCAACCGAACCGACGCGTCGAAAAAGTACATGGTTGCGCAGAAAGTCGTACATCTGAACTATAATTCGACGACCAGTGACTACGATATAGCGCTACTAAGGGTAAGCATTAATCTTCTGAGAAACCAGCTAATTAGTCATACTAGTCAGATTAGTTAGACTTGAGTCTACCCTGCATTAAGTATATTGACAAACTGTGTAAAAATTACACAGATCTAGCACAATTTGGGATTTTAAAAAGGAACTTCTAGAACATTTCGGTTGAGTTGATAGTCAGAGTAACAGCACTAATATTAATTGTTCTACAGCCTCCAGATGGCTCTACTAGCTGTCATTCTCGACAAATCTTGTCAATTAAATATCTCAAAATAGCTCAAAATAACTTGGTCGATCGTTGAAATAAGAAATGATATAGATTAGTTGATCGTAAACCAGTTTCAAATGCAAGAAATATGCGAAAAGTAACGAATTGAAAATTACGGTGAATAAGGGCGACCACCATTGTTGCCGATTTAGCATCGTCGTTGAGCTAATTGTGATAAATTGTAAAGATATTAGCATTTCAAGGATCTTTAGCCATATAATACCTAGATACCACACATGACTTTCTTGCTGTGCAAATTCTTCCTCTGGCAATTAATTAAAGTGCAGTTATTTTTCAGGTTATTTAAGTAGCATATAGAGTTTTCTGACATTGTTTTTGTTTTTGGCAAACCTTCACATAAATGTTTGGGCTTTAACGTCCCCGACGCCGAACAGTGATCTCCTATCGCTTAATCGAATAATTTCTTCTGTTGGCAGGTCAATACACCATTCGAGATTGGTACTTTGATTAGCCCCATAGCGCTGCCCAATTCCACTTTTAACGCTCTCGCCAACCAAATAGCGACTGTTAGCGGGTGGGGCGTTACTGCAGTAAGTACCTGGAACGCATGGTTCAGAAAAATTATCGGCTATGATTAGATGTTCAGTTTGATTATATAGACTTAATTTAATTATTTCAGATAATCATGATAGAAATTTTTGCTTGTGCTTTGTTTTTGTTTCTACATAGGTAATACAAATTTCTGGATGAAAATTTATCTGCCAGTTAAAGACTAATTTCCATATAGTTATAGCCAGTCAGATATGGATCTATATTCGTCTTATGAGTCCAATGGCTGACTTCAAAAACATTAGACTAAACTTAGTGTAAACTCGGTTTATTCCCAAGATTTGATATTCTCTTAAGCAATTGCATTTTACAAACGGCAAGTACATTTAGGCTACAAACGTCAAACAAGAAAAAAATATAGTTGTTAGCATAGAGTTTACATAAAAAATAAATTTAAGAGATTAAATGCCAGTTTTTCAGCGTCGCATTAAGGACTTAGCAGACCATTAAAAAGCAAAAACACATATTCTGATTGGATATTGCTAAGTAATTAATAAATCAGCGGGCTGTGAGATTATTAGCGGACCATTAAATAATCAGTCCTTAAGTTAGTGAATAGAAAAATTTCGTTGAAATTTTAAATACAAAACAGATCGATTACCTTCTCAACTGTTCACAGTTACTTTTAACCTGATAAAAAAGGAAATCTAAACAAATTCCATTGAGGTAACTCAAATTGTGTGCGAAAAATTAAAATGTTTGATCTTTGTAAGAAAACTAGACGAACGGATTATTATAAGAAAAATACATTATTATTTTCAAACAACCAGTAGATGAATTGCTCTTACATCAATGAAAATGTTGACCAGGAAGTCCAAGCAGTATTTTAACTTCAAATCTCACCCCCATTCTCTTCAGATAAAAAATGTCTCCTCTTTATCACGTGTCCTTGCTTTTTCAGGCAGGAGGCCTCCAGTCTGAAATCCTCAGGTCAGTCGAAGTCCCAATAGTCGACAACGCGACATGTACAAATTTATTCGGAGGAACCTTCGTAAACAACCGAAAGATCTGCGCTGGAAACCTAGCTACTGGTGGCTTGGATGCTTGCCAGGTATGCTGACCTCAACAGTCTCAATAATCTACCCAAATTTTGCAGAGATTTACGAAGCACGTATTGAAAACTAGCCCTGTGGCAGTCTAATGGAAATTGAAAACTATTGTATTGAAATATTGAAAACTAATAGTCTAATGGCGTCGGTAAATGAGTGGCTGATGATAAGGATTATACCTTCAGAATCTAGCCTTAGTCATAGATCTAGCTTGTGTCTAGTAGGGTAAAAGGAAACGAAGTACCGGCATAAAGCCTTTTCTCCTATCAAAAAGCACCAAAGATACTATCGGGTTAGCGTCTCTTCCAAAGAATAGTGTTCTCGAACGGAATTTCTCCACAAATCCGTGTTGACGAGTGGTTGATGAATAATGCAAATCAGCTTCCTAAAATCTCACCCTCTTCCCTCTCAAACATCACTGGCTATGAGTTTATGATGTAGTCACCCATCCAATAGCTGATCCAACTGCTTACTTCGGTTATCTGACAAGAACCGGCGTTTCCACAACACTGAACCGTAATAGCGCCAAATAGTAATACGAGACATGACTTAAGAAAAACTATATTCTAATGTGCATATCTATGCGAAAAAACAAATATATAACAAATGTATTAATGTCAGTGACTATGGTGGCTGTGAAACGACCTTGACCATGCGGTGTTCCACAGGGTGACGCCGGCGGGCCGTTGGTCCATAACCCGACTCCAGATACCAAAGTGCTCGTGGGACTCGTGTCCTGGGGACGCGGCTGTGCACTGGTCAACTCCCCTCATGTGTACACGAGATTGTCTGAGTTCAGAAACTGGATATTGACGAACACGGGAGTTTAAGGCGTTGAATCGTGTGTCATCTTTGAAATTGATAATAAAACTTTTTAATTCCTCTAAACATTTACTTATCTTGCCTGTAAGTGTTTTCCTGTGGAAACATATCCTATTTTCTACATACATTTTATAGATGGGGGAACTTTGGCCGTTCCAAAATTTCGATAGACAAAATTAGATAGTAATACTTTTGTTATAATTACAGTAACATACATACTAATTATATCAGTCATAATTCTGCGTAATAGCTGTTAATAATAGCTATTAATAATAATAATCCGCATTAGCCTTTGAAAGTAAATTTTTGAAATTCTTGTCACCCACCTACCCATCTCACCAATTTCCTTGTATCTATGTACTTTATCAAAAATGAAACCGGTGTCATTTAAAACCTATCAAATAACCTCCAGACTCCCATGTGATCAAACGGTTGGCGTGTTGGAAACACCGTTTCTCGTGAGATCACCGAGGGTAAGAAACTCTGCGCTGCGTCAGGCATTGGCTGGATAACCATCATGACTAAATCTGGTTGGGGCTCGAGGGAAGAAAGTTAGATCAGAAACAAAATTCGCCTTAAAAATCAACCTCTAGACAGCATAGATTTGTGGAGAAATTCTGTTGATGGAGTTGTACCGTTCTTCAGAAGCTACGTTAAGCCAGTGGTCACTTTGGTGCTCTTTGACAGGAGTATTCACTTTAGTTAATTTTCCAAAACTGCAGCCACGGTCGTACATTTAAATTGAGAAAAAAATATGACATAGAAGATTCTAAACACGCTGTACTACTTCTTCAAATTTTAAGCATCAAGGTATTTCACATATTTCATCAATTTGTAGCCTACTCCAGCTTGTAGATAATTCGCGTATAAAAAGCGACAGATTTTCGACGATGTAATCAATCGACTATTATGCTGCGACTGGTGACTTTGCTCTGGCTGGCTTCGACCGTTTTTGGTGAGTCATTGACAATTGCTTTTAGATCCTATTCGACGGTCTAAGATGTAACATTTTGAGAACACCCAAATAGAATTTCAAAGCTATGAACCAGCTGTAATTAGGCAAAAAAAAAACGTATTTCAAACATTTTCATTTTCGAATTTTATTTGAAATATGTTTATAGAACGTTTTTTTAGTTTTTCTGGTATACCTACGAATATACGAGCTTTAGACAGTGAGCGATGTATGAAAGAAGAGCTATGTAAGTCTTTATATAGATAAAGCTTTTTACAGCTGTTCATCGCAATGCAATTTTCAAATAGTTATTAAAATTCCGAAAAGAACTGAAGTTTTGCAATGCTTATATTTGCAAGGCAAATTCGATTCTTAATGATCTAATAAAAATAGCGATTACTTCTACAGCTAAAAAGATGCATGTATGTCAACTGTAAAAAACCTATTTGAATAACTGTGATTCTAAGAAATCGCATGGATAACGCTATCAGCTTCATAATTAAAAAAACAGAAAAATATGAATTTGGCGATACGATCAAAAGATTAAATAATTGATGTAACTAGTAGCACAATTTTACTTTATCTTATCAACCTGTCAAACAATTTTTTTCTTCGAGGGCAGGAAGTGGCCAGGTTAAATCATCTAATCACCTGATTTTCTAAGGTCCCATGTTCCTGTTTCCAGGCGTCCCCTTCGAGGGCGACGAGCGCATCGTTGGTGGCGAAGATGCCGTAATAAAGGACCATCCCTATCAGGTGAGACTATCAGAACGGACCCACCCCTACCGATCAGTTGGTGCGAAGTTCTGGATACCAGAAAAACTGATTTTCTTATGAATATATTAGAGTTTGAGACTGATCTTTGATAATTAAAATTTTCTAATTTGCCGTATGATCCCCAACGCACTTATTGCACTTATTTTCTCAAGCTCGGCTTCATTGGTTCCTAGTCCAGTACTAAATTGTCAATAACATCCAGGTACTGGACGAATCGATTGTTGTATTTGTCTATCAAGTTTATGTTTGAAACATATGAGAATGTAAAATACGTGGGAACATTGTACATATTACAATAACTTTAACATATAGCATCTTAAAATTTGAATGAATTAAATTATCAATTAAAATAATCAAAAAATATTTTATTTGTTTTTAGCGTTTCACCATTGGGTCTATAAAGGTTATAGGTAAAAGAATATTGTTAAGTAGTAATTATTTCATTGTAGAGGTTTGTTAAAAAGAACAGCCACAAGCGCCATCGGGTAGCAGCCACCGTTACCACATTTTACCGGCTCCTTTTCTCAGCAGAAAGTTTAACAATAACCCTGGTACTTTGACTAAACCTTTAAACCGTAAGATTACACGTTTTTAAACCAACAAGAGCCTGTTGCCAGCTTTCTCTCCACATCGGAGGGTTCTTCGAGTGTGGTGCCGTCATCATCAGCCCACTATGGGCGCTTACGGCTGCCCAATGCGCAGGAGGTACGATTGCCAACATGCAGTTGCGTGCGGGCAGCAAGAACAAAGACACTCAAGGAACGCTGCACAGCGTTACTCAGAAAGTCGTGCATCTTAACTTTGACCTAGCGACCAAGGACTTCGATATAGCGCTGCTTAAGGTATGTTATCAATTCTGATAAATGTATTTAAGTTTTGTGTTTCGACCTGTTTTGATGATTGTTTCGTGGAACCATGGTTAAATGGCGTCGGTGAATGATTAAACTATGATGAAGATAATGATTAACCTAGCCTAGCCTAGAAGTGAGAAGGGAAAACCTAGTCCAGGCACGTTATAAACTGTCGAGAGGTTGATAAGCAAGGCGAATGAAGTTGCTGTACTAACTTTCGGCCCTCCAACATCTCTCCCGAACATAACAGGTCATGAGAACCGCATGGTTGACCATCCAATACCTGACCTACGCAAATCTCAAGAAAACTGGTGTTTTAACACGCCGACCACAGATATGCAGAACGTCCATCATGGGTGAAAACGAGCTTTGTAAATCTTGCGATTTATTCCTTTTTTCAACAAGCGAAAATAAACTGGAATTCGTCTTAGAGACCGAATGGTTTGGCGTGTTGGAAACACCAGTTCTCATGAGATAACCGAAGTTAAGCAACACTGCGCTGGGTGTGGTATTGGATGGGTGACCATCATACACATGACCGCTTCTTTTTAAGAGAGAGGTTGGAGTGCAACTTCTAGAGATCTAGAGATCCAACCGAAATCCTACAAAATCTTTTCCGATTCAAGGCAGCATATTTCAGTTCTCTTTGAAATCGTTGTCTTAAACGGTTTCTATTATTACAGTTGCAACACAGTGCATCGCTAAACCGCACAAATCAATCAATTAACCAATGGTGTTTCTGTTTCCAGGTCGAACCTCCCTTCACGTTCGTCGATAACATATTAATGCACATCCAGCCAGTTGCGTTACCAGAGCAGACTACGGAAGTCGATGGTGAAGTCACCGTCACCGGGTGGGGACTTACAATGGTAAGTAGGTACCTAGAGTGTTGTACCAACCGAACATGATTTCAGCATCCAAGCAAACTCCGATGCATTGATTTCTAGCAATATTTCGTTGATTTATTTTTGGGTTTTAACGACGCACTGTTTTGACAACTGACCCTGCGGCACTGGTCTAATGGTGTCGGTGAATGAGTAAATGATATATAGGATGAAGATGAATTTAACCTAGTCTAGAATTAGGCACGTAGCCTACTCCTTCCGAAGAGCACCCAGGGGACCACCGGCTTAACGTCCCTTCCAAAGGACAGTACTACGCGAACAAAAGAATTCCTCAATAAGTCCATGCTGTCGAGAGGTTGATAAGCAAGGGGAATAAACTGCCATCCCTCCAACCGCTCTCCTGAACAGAACTGGTCATGTGTATGATAGTCACCCATCCAATACCTGACTGAGCGCAGTGTTGCTTATCTTTTGAGAACTGGTGTTTCCAACACGAAAATCCCCTTTACGATCGCTGCTATTTAAAAGAGCAGAGTGTGCTGTACGTCTCAATTCTGACTATGCTGTTCTGTTCCTCTGATTATAACGCTGTTTTTTTTAACTTTTAAGTTGTGGTTAAATTCCAGGCAGGGGGTGACGGTGCCAAATCACTAATGTCTGTGATAGTCCCGGTTGTCGACATCAACGAATGCAAGATAAAGTACGGAGCTTCCCTCATTACCGACCAAATGCTCTGCGCTGGCGAAGCAGGCAAGGACGCCTGCCAGGTAACAAAATAATACTCAGCTTTTGAATAATAAGTATAAGAACAGACAGTTTTACGTTAGTTTCAAGGTACAACAGGTATATCAACGACAGGTGAACGTACAAGTTTCGAAAGGTAGGTGAACAAATAGCTGATTTGTACATGGCATTCAAGAGCCCAGCGTATTTTTTGTGTTTTTTTTACGGTACATTTCTAAGTTGAGATAAAGTAGACGTGAGTCTAAAATCCAATGAAACAATTTTTTAAATTGACTCTGCTCTACAGAGCTAAGTTACCGAACGTGTTGTCTTGTCCAGAGGCTTAAATTCAGTTCTGGTTTTTGGACGTTCCCGAAAATTGAACACATTTTGGGCAAATTCTGGGTTAAGGAACAATTGCACACATAACTTTCATCCCTCCAGTCTCTCTCCCGAATTGACCTGACCATGTGTACGATGGTCACCCATCCAATAACTGACCCAGCGCAGTGTTGCTTAACTTCGGTGATCTCACGAAAACCGGTGTTTCCAACACGCCAAAAACTATTTGAACAGGGTTTTGAATGCTGAGTAAAGAAAAACTAAATTTCCCAACTAAAATGGCACCTTCGCCTCCTGCCTGGTATTCAAGCACAACTTAAAAGTAAATTAAGAACTGCTCTTACCCTTGAAAAAGTCACAGATACAAGTTACGAAACGTTAGGAAATTTAGTTGTTCTTTACTTAGCATTCAAAACCTAGTTCAAATAGTTTTTCTCAAAACTAGTGCTGTAGTTACATCAAGTAGACATGAGTCTAAAAACAATCCTAGTTTTCAGCCTTAATCAATAGAAACATTAATTAAATTTCAGACCGTTGAACTTGCTGTGTTCCAGGGAGATACCGGCGGACCCTTGGTTGTCAAGGATGCAGCAGATCCGAAAAGCGATTTGCTCGTGGGACTGGTGTCTTGGGGACGGGGGTGTGCGATCGAGGCCTATCCTCATGTTTACTCGAAGGTGGCTGCTTTCCGGAATTGGATTTTGACCAATTCTGGCGTATGAAAATTGTTTCTTATCGTAATCACTCTGACCCATTTTGAGAAATTGCATGACATACTATCAAATGTTAAATATGCTGATCAAGTTGGATCTTCTTAATAAAATAAAAACTTAAAATAACTTTCAGCATTTACTTATTCTATAGAGAAAATACTACTTTCTTAAAAGTATTTTAGACGAAACTCTATTTGCCAACCCTGCAAAGCCGAGAAATGGAATAGTTGGGTGAGTGCAACGAGCGAATTGAAGACTCAATTTGACTAACCGGCAAGAAATGCGATTTTTTTTTTAAAATATTGTTTTCTTTCTGACTCTACCGGCCAAAAACTGAACCTATTTGGATAATAATCTGTCGTAATCCTACGTATGATTCAATCTAGAGTTTGCTAGATATCTTGGATGAAAATATAAGTATCTGATAGGCTGTGACCGCTTTACTACGTCACTAGAATCAGAGTGACTGTGAGTACTCACAGCCTCTTGGTTCTACTCCTTGGAGATCCGTCATTCTAACCAAGTAACTCAATTGGTTAGAGCAACACCCGTGATAGGTGGAGATCGTAGTTCTTGTCCCCGTTTGAGCATCAAGTTTTGAGAAAGAAGTAGTGTTTCTAATTATTAAATACTTTCAGCATTGCATGTGTTTGAATTTTAAACCAGATTTTACAATGAAAAAACTCTTCGTTTAAACGATTTGAAATGCATATAACTTGGGTTTAAAGTGTTGCTCTTCGTTGTCTTTGCTCTTCATGGTGTTATTTGACAAGGCAATATAAAATTAAGATCCCATTGTTTGAAATTCTTAACTATAACAGTGAGATTTGTATAGAAATTATCCAGAGATATGTATTAAAAGATTAGATTTGAGCATACGGAAAAGGGTGGCTACAAGCGATCTATTAGGTCTAATTTTTCTTGGAATTTTAAGTAGACATAAAAATATTTCGTCAATTTGTAACCCCTCTCTAGCGGCGTAGATAAATTCGTGTATAAAAAGGAAGATAAGTTTGTTTTGGGAATCAATCGACCAACATGCTTCGAGTGGTGACTTTACTCTGTATAGCAACGGTCGCATTGGGTAAGTCATGCTTTCTGTTATGTTCAACAAATAATTCCATTGCGACTTCGGCACTATTACAAGAAATATTTGTTTAAATTCATTGAAATTTGAAAAAATAGTGTAAAATTCTCGATGACTCTCAGCTGTAAGGCAGAATTTTTCCAACCATTTTTCCGAGCATTTTTTTCCATCCTCGCTCAATTTCTTGAAAATTTGTGTGGAAATTTTCAGATAACTTTTAGCTCTCTGTGTATGGTATGCCTCAAAAACTCAGGTACATTGTTTTTTCAATATTTTCAAGCGGCAATCAGACAAGTCTCACTGCCCTCGCCCCTTCCCATCAGGTAAACAACCAGTTATATAATTGCAATGTAATGCAATACGAAGCCCAATCAATCAATTCTGACAGCGCAAATTCTTTAAAGATAAATATTGACTTCACCAAATGCTTGTACAAAATCTCATTCAACCGAACGGTTTGGCGTGTTGGAAACACCGGTTCTAGTTAGATCACCTAAGTTAAGCATCACTGCGCTGAGTCAGGTATTGGATGGGTGACCATCATACACATGACCAGTTCTGTTCGGGGAGAGGTTGGAGGGATGAAAGTTAGTACAGCAACTTCACTCGCCTTGCTTATCAACCTCTCGACAACATGGATTTGTGAAGGAATTCTGCTGTTCGAGTTGTACCGTCCTTCGGAAGGGTAGTTAAGCCGGTGGTCCCTTGGTGCTCTTCGACAGGAGTAGGCTACGTGCTGGCACTAGGTTTACCCTCCTCTCTTCTAGGCTAGGTTAGGTTCATCATCATCCTCAACCGACGCTATTAGACCAGTGCCACAGGGCACGTTGTCAAAACAGTCCGAATAATCAAATAACGACCCATTAATGAAACAATTTCAGTTTTTTGGATACAAATTTGCATATCATTTGAGATAAAATTAGCGATGACCTCACCCCGAATACGCGATGCATGGCAGTCTGACAATCTAATTCACCTTGACTTAATGGAGCGGTAGCCAGATAACACTATCAGTTATCATAAGTGTCACCGTGATAAATAAACAACATTCGTAATCTGGACCTAATTCTGATTTCTGCACCAGATTGAAGCAAAATATATCTCTGGCAAAAACTGCTAATTATACGAGTTTTATAATAAACACGATAATAATTGCACTTCCTTATGGCAGACTCAGGAAATCGAGACTGTAATTTTAACGATCCTTTGTCTTCCTGTTTCAGGCACCCATTTGAAGGGTGTCCCCCGTCTCGACGGGCGCATCGTTGGGGGTGAAGACGCTGATATTGATGATTACCCCTACCAGGTAAGAAAACAGTTTGATAGAAAGATAGGAGACGTTATAGAATCTAAGATGAACAATCTTTTTTGAATCGGCAGGAAATTAAGTGGTAAAACGATATTTGACCGCCGTTGGTTAGAGAGGTTTGTTGCGTGTATAACCTGCCCTGTGGCACTGGTCTAATGGCGTCGGTGAATGAGTGGATGATGATGAGGATGATAATGAACCTAACCTAGTCTAGAAGGGAGGTGGAGAAACCCGGTACCGGCACGTAGCCTACACCCATCGAAGAGCACCAAAGGGGCCACTGAAAAAACGTCCCTTCTGAAGGACGTTACAACGTGGACAACAGGATTTCTCCACAAATACATGCCGTCGATAGGTTGATAAGCAAAGCGAATAAAGTTGTTGTACTAACTGTCATCCCTCCAACCTCTCTCCCTAACAGAACTGGTCATGTGTATGACGGTCACCCATGCAATAATATATATATATATATATATATATATATTATTGAACCTTGAGGCACACCTGTCTTAACATTTTTCACCTCACTGTGTGTGACATTAATATTTACTCTCATTTGACGTACTACATCCAAGTAAAATAATTGTTTATCATTTTTCCTTGGACTTACTGTACAGGTGTGGGAAATTGTCAACTGCCATGGTAATACATGATATTACACACATAATACATGGTGCATTCATTAAACATTTAATTTTTAACCTGTTGGCAGCTTGCACTTCAGATAGCAGGTAACCAAGAATGTGGTGCGGTCATCATCAACCCCAATTGGGCGCTGACTGGTGCGCAGTGCGTGGGAGGCTCGATTCTTGGAATGACCCTGCGCGCTGGCACAGACATCCGCAACGACCCTAGTGCAACGACCGGTACCAACCACACGGTGACAAACAAGATTGTGCACCCAGATTTTGACATCTCAACCGTCGACTCTGATATAGCCCTGCTTAAGGTACGAATTAAGACTTGTTTAATAAATAAAAAAAGAGAAAATTAAAAGAAAAGAAAATTAAATTAAAGGAAAGGAAAGGAAAAATGTGAATATTTAGTGGTACCTGTTGTATTATTTTTTAAGTATTATTTGTGGTATTTACAAGTAATTTATCTTTGGCGAACCAGGGGCCAGTCTAAGAATGTAAAATAAAAAGGATACTGGAGATAGAGATAAAAATTGAGGTAAGTGATTGGCTGTAACCATAGAGAGTTTTTAGCTGACAGATATGTTTTTGTATGGTCCTAAGGAAATATATTCGCAGTGCTTTGATACAATTATAAAGTGGAGAATCTTAATCATATTGCCGATCAGAATATATCAGACGCTAAGTAAGTGACTTTTCCCATGGGTTATTTCATGTCAAATCAACACAGCACGAAATCTGACCATTTTATAATTGAAAAAAAATGTATTTCTACGCATGAAAGAGCCTAGAACAGATTAAAACCGTTAAAAATGTACATATATCTCGCACCGTTTATGTGCAGTAGCCGCCCAAACTTTAGCACTTTTGGGTGCACTTTTGCGCATTCCACAACGTTTGGGCTTATAGCTAACGATCCGTTATAGATAACGAAAAATTAAAATCACCGTTGGAAAGCTGAGAAAATTTCGGTTGATAGGAATTAAAATTCTTACAAATTAAAAAACTACCCCTAGTGTACAATCATTTCCTAAATGAATAAAAAAAGTAAATTGCTAATTTTTTATTTTCACGAAAATTCAGTGGAACGTCACCAAGGTACCAATTAAGCTTCTCTGAAAGTTTCTTGCTGGGATTCACACCAGTTTTAAAAATAACAATTATTTTAACTCTATTGCGTAGGATTTGCATTTTAATAAGCTTAGCTCATGTTGTTCTCTCCCGATCGGTAAAATTTTCAGGGGTTGCTCATGTTTTAAATTAAAAAACTGTGTTTAAGAATTGTGCCTATTAGTTATATAAAGATCTCTGAAAACCGGCATGGATACAAAAAGCCAGTTGACTCCACTATCAAACTATCAAACTATCAGACGATTTAATTCGATTTTCCTATCACTCATCGTTTGATACAAGCAATTGGAATAGAGGTTTTTTTCAAAAAAAAATAACTAAGTCTCGTGGTAGAGAGAATGCAGTAAAAATTAATAAAACAGAGCAGGTATAAATTTTCTTTCTGGATTTCGAAACATCAGCCGACGAAAACAAAGCTCGTAACTTTTTAAAGAATTTTCTAAATGAGCGAATAGCGATGCCGATTTTAACAGACTTTTTATGCCGCTGTCTTACGGTATTTAAAAAAAAATATATTTGAATTACCTTTGCGCACATTTCTTCTCTACCGGATATTTTTTTCAAATTCCATGTAAAGAAGTGATTTTAGACCACACGAAAAACTTTTTACATCAGAGGAGAGTTCTGAGCCCCTAAATTTGGTAACAGCAATTTCGCAACATTTTAAACTCTTGTTTGGAGATGTCGCCATGAAACGAGGGCCAAAATAATCGATTTTACAGTAAAAATCCTCTGTCAGAATCGAACCCAACCACGTTACCTTTTTTTTCTGTTCTTTTTTATCGTTTTTACACATGTATTAAATTTTTTTTTAAACTGGCTTGCCCGTAT
Organism: Protonemura montana; assembly: GCA_947568835.1. Lineage (NCBI taxonomy): Eukaryota > Metazoa > Arthropoda > Insecta > Plecoptera > Nemouridae > Protonemura > Protonemura montana. The sequence continues at coordinate 9,667,507 of OX387608.1, forward strand.
TGTTAGTAAAAGTTTCCTTTTTAGTACTTTTTTATTCTGGCAGACTTGCATCATTACTTCATTTTTACAAAAATCTCAACTCCTAGTTGAAGTATCAGTTGAAACTATTTGCTCAACGACTTCCAATCACATGCAGTGAAATTCAGATGTTTCTGTGAGTTAGATCTCAATTTCACCAACACCGTTTAAAACGCTCTTAAACGCCGTTCATAGGTGCTTTTAACCGGCGCAGTAATTTGCTTTAAAACAATGATATTTTAATACTTGCAAACCAAACAATCAGACGGCTTCAAACAGCTTCAAGACGGAATATTTGGTTGCTTGTAAATACAAACAAAATATCAATGGGACTTCTTACTTTGACCTCCAAATGACAGTTTACAAATTAAACTCCCGTCCTTTCAGGTTCAAATATTAAAATACGATTAAAGCAGAGAGAAAATAGTGACGGCTGCTAATTACAATTTCTGATCTGTGACAGGAAAGAGGCTTCCTGAATCATCACCAAATTCAAATTAAAATTTATATCTTTTTTTTTGTGTATTAATCTAAATATTCTCTCGCAAATCTTTCAAAGTGTCGACTAAACGGAGAAAATCAATTTCGGCCTAAAACCTTCCTTAAACGCCAACTAAGCAAGTTATGGTGAACTCGGCCCTTAGCGGTTTAAGTCCAATAAGCGTTTTTAAATTAGGTGACTTTTTGCAGCTGCCCCTCATGCACAATGGTTTAAAAATGATTGCTGAAATTGGTGCGACCATCGTTTGTCTGATCTCTCCTTAACAGTGTATGATATGCATTTCCAGGTAAACCCACCCTTCGATTTTACAATCAACAACATCAAACCCATTAACCTGGCAACAGAACCACTGGCAGATAACACAGACGTGACCACCATTGGATGGGGCAACACTCAAGTAAGTGTCTTGGTCGTGGTTGTAATCAATGGAAAGAATGTGATTAATTACTTTAGGGCTGCAGTACTTTCAGCAATGTGGCTGTAAGCAGTGCCTACAAGTTATGTCTTTTCCCTGTTCTTCTAAATGTATTTCCCATTTTTTTATTCGCATTTTCATGACAATTTTTAGTCACAGTTGCGTACTTTTTTATACTTCAAACTTTCACGATTTCATCAAATTATTAATTATCAGAATTACAATAACTTTTCTCAAGAGTTTCTTTGTTTCCTATTTGTTTTATTCTTTACGTTGCAGTGTATTTAATTTAAATTGATACCCTCTAAACATCCCTGCTCGTCCAACAACAGAGCTCAAATTGATTTCGTAAAGCTTCTACCGTGTGGAGGGTAGGTATAGATAGAGGCAGAACGTTAATATTAAACTTTCTGCGTGAAAGATGGCAGCCAAATGACTACTATACCGACAAAAATGCAGAGTACCGGAACACCCCGTTAAGTGGAGCCACTGTCGTATGAAATTTTATTTCGATATTGCTCGTAGGCTTACTCGCTTTTGAGACTTTTCACGCTCAAAAAATCTCCATCAACGACCTCCACGATTGATATACACGTGACGATATTAAAAAGCGAGTAACCTACGAGAAATATCGAAATTAAATTTCATACGACAATGGCTCCACTTAACGGGGTGTTCCGGTACTCTGCATTTTTGTCGGTATAGTAGTCATTTGGCGGCCATATTTCACGCAAGAACTGTAACATTCACGTTCTGCCTCGACCTAAAACCTGCACACTCACCGCTTCTACCTTTATGTAGTGTAAATTGTAAGATTGATCATAATGTTCCCACAATGTTATCTAATGTTCACCACTAAAGTCTTAGAAACCAGACCAGAGACACTTTCTCGAAGACAATGTACTTTTTATTTGATTGCAGTCGGGTGGCCTCCCTTCCAAGAAACTCCAGTCCGTGAACATACAAATGGTTGCCACTGATGAGTGTACGAAAGCGTATGAAGGCAACGGCGTCATAACTAAAAATATGGTTTGCGCTGCTGCATCAGGCAAGGACGCCTGTCAGGTAGGATCTTTAACCAATACAACGTGATTAATATTTACGCCAATTAAAGGTGTTTTAAAGGGTACATTATGGATTAACGGTCAATGAAAGGCAGATTTTCTTTATTGACTTTTTTTTATGTAAACTGGACTTAATTGTTTTCTAGGTAAACTGCACTGTAATTAAAGACGTTCTAAAGTAAAAAAAAAAAAACCTTAACGAAAAATGAGAGAAAACAATATAGTAAAGCCAGAAAACCGAGTTTAGAATTGAGCATTTTAGAACTTCAGTATAAGAACTTTTAGAAAAGGTAGATAGCTAGATTTTTTTTATAGACAATTAAATTAGTTTCTGAAAAACGGACGAAGAGAGCCTCGGGAAGAACGCACGTGCAACAAAATTACAAAGATTATGAAATGGGAAATAAAAATAAATGTCCTATTTTGAACATTTGCTCAAAAATATGACTTGTCAATGCATTTCTGTCATCTTGTACAAATGAGAATTAAGAACTGAGTAAACGTAAAGCGAGGCATTTCAGAGCCGCTAGATACTCGGCCAGAGTACCAGCCAGTTGCAAAAGAGTATTCCTAGCATTTGCGATTTGGGAAATTCGGGTAAGAAGAGACGATAAAGCCGGAATTTACAGAACCTCAGGGATAAAAATCAAACTCAAAGTTATACTCAATTATTTTTTGGACAAGTCTGAGCTTTGTAACCACAATACATTGAATGCATACGTAAACCATGCAGGATAATGCGCATTTTTGTAAACCGAAACCCATTAAAAAAAATGTATTTTCTTTTCCCGCGGCGCTAACACACATGGTTGTCCCAACAGGGTGACTCTGGCGGACCCTTGGTCTTCAAAGGTAATCCTCCAGGCGAGGCAAAAGACCACTTGCTTGTGGGACTAGTTTCTTGGGGACGAGGCTGTGCTCTTGCCGATTATCCCGGTGTCTACACCAGCGTGCCTGCGTTCGAAAACTGGATTCTCGCAAACGCCGTATGAGGAGTCATTTCGCCAGTGGATCGACGCATCTTTTGCCGATGAATACAAAAATTAATAAATTACTAAACATACTTACTGTACTTTTTGATTAGGTTACGCATATCTTTTCCTATTTATTTTGTACCCTATCCCATTTATTTCCTGAGAGACCGTTGTCTTTTTTCAGAGAATAAAAAAGACAGACCATGTATATTGAAAGCCCAATCAGGCGTGGACTATCATTCAATAACTCATTTGGAAAATAATATTGATTTCGAGCTTTTGCTGTCCGTAAGGAAAAAATTGCTCTACCCGTGTATCATTGTAGAGTCCCTGCCTTTTTTCAAGTTATCGTTGTTTTCAACTAACAGGCACGTCGCCTACTCCTGTCGAAGAGCACCAAGGCAATCGTCCTTTCCGAAGGACGGTGCAACGCGAGCAACAGGATTCCTACACAAATCATACACAACTCTATGCTGTATTGCTTAACTTTGGTCAGATATGAAAAAATTTGTACTTTTACAAGCATACAATTATCCGATGGGAACTTTTCGTCTTTTAGGTGAAACCGCATAATTATTCGAGTTTTAATGGTGTCCACCTGTAAAATCCATGTGTTTTCAAAGTTATACCATATTTTAAGTCTGGAGGTCCCGATTCTTCAGAAGGTCGAGAAACCCGTCGTGAGACCGGACCTTTGCTAGAAGGCATTCGGGGTTTTGCCAAGCTGTGAATTCATGATCTGTGCCGGAAACCTCGACGGTAGAGAAGGTTCTTGCCAGGTGATAAAAATAATTCTGCTTAGAAGTTTAATAACTAGTCCTGTTTCATACTGGTTTCCATCCTTATTCGACAGTTTTAGATAATTTTTCTGCAAATACTTGTTTTTCACAAAAATAACTACTTGTACACCAAGCCAAGAATAATAATTATATGGGATAAAAGAGCGATTAGATTTAACTACATATAAATGAAACCCATACAAGGTGATTCCCCCCCCCCCCCCCCCCCCTAAAAAGAGATGTCAATAAGTCATAAGTTTGAAATTGTTGATCAACCTCATAACTTTAGTCCTAGAAAGTATTGTTGGACACCCTGTAAGGCACCCAAATCACGCCGCTCAAACAGGTTCACGTAAAATGCGTATAAAATGTAAACAATTTTAAAACCATACTTGTCATTTCCACGCAACTCTTTCGCTTAGATTGCAAGCTGGCAAGAGTAAGAACTGAGCGGTAGACATCCTTGTCTTACAGTCATGCATCGCGGGCTGCATAAGCACCAAGGTAAAAGTAACTGTGACCTCAGCCTCATGTCAGATTCATCATCATCCACTCATTTTTGTCGTTATCTATCGTTAAAGAGTTCTTCTTATTTTTCCCATTACAATTACTTCAGTAACAATTATTTTTGTTTGGGTTTATTTCTCTGTTACCTCTATTAATTTTTTGGTAAGATATCCAGGCATATTGTCATTTTTTTATTTTAAATATAACAAACTAGGGTTATTCGCTTTATCATTTCATAGATACTTAACCAAAAATTGGTGTTCAGGGCACGTAGGGCATGTTACATACAAAATATGGGTTACTTCAAATGTCAACCGACTTTAGTCTACAGTACATACGTCTTCAATTTATTATGTAGTCGTGTTGATAAATTCATTCTTATCAAAAGTTAATTTACCTGAGTTTCCACCTAGGCAAATACGTCAAGAAACCGTAAACCTTGACGGGCTTGCCGCTGATCCGTAGAGATTGTAAGATATTAATTAAAACGTCGCCAGGAAGATTGATTGTCTTGGCTAGTTCAGAGCAAATATATAATATCTTCGGCACTTCAATAGTTAATCGGGGATCTAACTGCCAGAGAACAATACCTTATCAGTACCGGATTGACCATGAAACTGCTGACAGCTTTCGCTTGTTTTCTAGCTGCATGTCAGGGTAAGTATTCCAAGATAGGCGAAGTCAAAAATAGGGTACATTCTTGAAGTTATTCCTTTGGGTTTAGAGACATCATGTCCTTAAGGGCGAGGATAAGAAGTGGAATGTTGAAGTTCAAAGATCTACAACTTACTACTAATAACGATCTTAAAGATTAAAAATCGCTTGCCTCACAGCAGGGATTTCTTTGAGAAGTCAATTCTACTTTTCAGTCCGAAAAAAGATTTTAATATACTCATTGGAATGAAGATGGTGGTTCTAGTAAGATTTAATTTTGATCTTGCCTTTTCAGCGTCTCCATTGTCCAGCAATGGGGGCAAAATTGGAGGCGGGGAAGTCGCCAAGATCGACGATTACCCTTACACCGTAAGTCCCCAAAGTAACCTGATATCAATCCATCAAATGAGGCACAATATTGCACTTTTTGTGAGCACGGGTTTAGGGTAGTCTTTTGAAATATGTCGTCAACTACCGTGGCCGACGCTTGTTTAGAAATGTAACGTGTTGGAAACACCGGTTCTCGTGTGATTACCGAAGTTAAGCAACTCTACATGGCCAGTTCTGTTTCGGAGAGAGGTTAGAGGAAAAAAAGTGTGTATAGAAAATGTATTAACCTTGCTTATCAACCTCTCGACAGCATGGATTTGTAGAGGAATCCTGCTGTTCGCGTGGTCGCCTTGGTTCTCATCGACAGGAGTAGGCTACGTGCCGGAACCAGGCATCCCCTCCTCCCTTCTAGACTGGTTAGGTGCATCATAATTTTCATTATCATCCGCTCATTCACCGACGCCATTAGACCAGTGCCACAGAATCCGCTGTCAAAACACTGCGTCGTTAAACATTACTGATCAATCAATCCACCAATGTTCATGAGCTGGAAATTTGTTTTAATCATCCTATCTCCGTCCACAGACGTCTTTCCAGTCTGGGGGTTCCCATTTCTGTTCAGCGGTGCTGATCAGTCCCGAGTGGGCGCTTACTGCTGCGCATTGTCTAAGCGGCTTGGTACTCGGCTTTACGCTGCGCGCGGGCAGCGGGTTGCGGGAACAAGGTGGCACAGTGCACCAGGCCAGTCGCAAGGTGGCACACCCCCTCTATAACCCGGAGACGCTCAACTATGACATCGGACTCATCAAGGTGAGGGTCGTAGATTTAATGTACGGGTGGTAGAACATATTTAAACGTACACAATATGTTGATGAACCACCTCTTTAATCCTACTCAGATTTAGTGGGATTTATTTTCTAGATTCGATTCAAAATGCAAATAGCTCTGGAGCAGTATTAGGATGAAATCTTATTTAAATTGCAAACGCTTGCAATGCGCGGGGTGTTTTATTATTATCAACACTGTAACCGTCTCAAAAATTGATGCCCTAACGGGGACGAGGGTCCAAACGGTCCCCGTTTGGGCATCAATTTTTGAGACGGTTGTAGTGTTGATAATAATAAAAAATCTCTGGAGCAGGATTTATCCAAGCAAAGTTTACATATAATCTTGGAGCAAAACCTGGAGTTTAATAATGATCAGTCAATCATACACTGCTTTTCCAGATTTTCAGTGGTTGTTACCAAGGTGATAACAACTCACCCCAACATTTATGAAAGCTAAACTTAAACTCAGCTTTGTCACTGGAGTTTTCAACTGCGATATTGCGATTTTCAAAACCATTCAAAACCACAACCCACTAAATCTTCCACTCTGAACAAAGACTGTCTGTCTGCAAAATAATTACCAACAGATAACAAGCAAAATTTTAATCGCAGTCTTTTCAAGTGCTTAGAAATTAGATTCCGTTATTTTCTCACAGATTGCTTGTGTTTGGCTTGACTGGTGTACAAGCGCTTTCGGATGGTCACCACCGTTACCACGCGTTGGTGGCTGTGGAAGTTTAATTTTAGCTTTGTACTCCGATTAACTAACAGATACGAGATTTACAATCTATTGCAGCTGCTGAACCCATTCGAGTTGAGCCCGAGCATCGGCGTCGTCGCGCTGCCGTCGCAGGGAGAGACTACCGACGCTGGCGTCGCCGCCACCACCCTTGGATGGGGGGTGCAGACGGTACAGGCTTTCAAAAAACACTCAATAAAATTGGTTGCATTCCATTAACTTTTGTGCAGTTTTGGTTGCGCAGTGATGCTTAACTTCGGTGATTTTACTATTATGAACACTAAATCGATGCCCTAAAGGGGACTCGAATCCTAATATCCGCCTATCGCGGGTGTTGCTTTAACCAATTGAGCTAACTGGACACATCAGTTTTGAGAGGATATCTCAGGCAAACCAGTGTAACCAACATGCCAAACCATTCGGTGATCATCCACCCAATGCCTGACCCAGAGCAGGATTGCTTAACTTCGGTGATCTCAGAAGAACCGGTGTTCCTAGCACGCCAAACCGTTTCTGAGACAAGCCACATGCCATGTTCTTGTAGGAGAACGGCCCGTTCGCGAGCGATCTGCAGATGGCCAGCGTCCTGGTCGAACAGCAGGATGCTTGCGCGACCTCGTACGCTGACACCAACGCGGTGACCGAGAGCATGATCTGCGCAGGACCACTGGAAGGAGCAACTTCTGGAGTGTGCCAGGTGCGTGCGATTGACCACTTTCTGCCAGTGCTTCTGCCCTCACACACATTCAAAAAAATTACTTCGGTTGACTTAACTTTTTCATATTTTGCATGATGTCTCGTTTTGAACAGCTTACTACACTGTGCATTTTATTAAAATTGGATTGGTTATTGAGGTTTAACGACGCACTGTTGATTTAAATTTAAAATGTTTGTTATGGGCAAAAGAATTTTATTCCTAAATGGGAACTCGAGCTCTATTGGCGTTGCTCTTACCGGTTGAGCTAATTGAACATGGTCCTTTTAGTAAGGATTTTAGTGCATTTGATATGTGTTTCTGAATTGTAACCCAAATATTGGCTAGAAATTTAGTTAGATAGACCTTTTTTAAGAAATCGATTCAATGTACTCAGAAATGTTAAGAAAAATTGCAATGTGTCATTGCATGCAGATCTTGACATGAACCGTACGTCTACAGCCAATAAGATTGTAGGTGTCTGGTAGTTCCGTACCCAACCATAGGTTACAATTAGGCTTAAAGAATTCGGCTTATGACTACAACTAGGCCATGTGGTGTGGAGAGGAGGGTTGATAGGCCAGGGAGTGGTCCCAGAGCCCTCGAGATGTTATAGTTCGCCCATATTTGTGAAAGTGACTCATTGTTTGTGAGAGATTTGTTACAAGATTCAACAAGAATGCGGTAAACTACCCTCGACGACCACCAATAACAATGACCGTGATTCGCAGGGTGATTCTGGTGGTCCATTGGTGATCGACGGCGTCCTCGTGGGAGTAACGTCGTGGAGCCTGGGCTGTGCCCGTCCCGGTTACCCCGGCGTCTTTGCCCGTGTCGCCCTCGTCAGAGACTGGATTACTGAAACCGCCGGAGTCTAGCACGGCCGCTTGCCACTCTCATGCCAACAGTGATTGGTTAATTCGAATTGTATGGTCTGCATTTTCCAAAGTTTACGCCAAAATAAATGCATTATTAAAAGCTACTTTGCATTAGTCTAAATAGTTCGGTGTCATCGTCATCATCGTAATAATAAAAAAATCATCATCACCCTCGAAAGGTCCCTTAATTGTCTACAACGGATTTCTCTTAGCGATTACGTCGCCAAGCCGTGTTTCCATCCCGCAAGACTCTCTTACAACTTTCAAACTTTTCTCACTAAGGGATCTTCTTGTCTCTTCTGAATATTTCCCGAAGTACGGGGATAAGTAGAGTGAATACGAAAGCATGCACAATATTTAATTTGACATGTTGACCTTGATAGCCTTGCGTTTTTGGTGCGTTACTCACTTGATCTCCCCAATTCCATAACATGAAGTGCTTGAAACTGTAGCAATCGCGGATGTCTTGGATTTTTCGATTGCTAATAGACAGTAGACGCACAACCCGAGACGTTTTTCAGAGTTAAATAAAACACTGTTCAGCACTCGCAAAATTACTGGTTGAACGTGGTTGAATATTATTCACGAACTGAATGTCTTTGACAACAACACCAACCTCCAAGTTTTCAATTGATACCGCCAGTGCCGATCTCGATTGAATTTTATTTCGGTCATGTTGGTATTGCTGAAACTATAGGTAAGTCAAGATTCAAGATGGCAGATAAATAAATCGCAGTGTCATCAGCTCTTTGAAGAAAATCTGTTTCCTATAAGTTGCATCATTAATAAATCTCATGTTTGTGCCAAATAATATACCCTGTCGTCCTATTCAACAGATGTAAGTATTACATGTGCCCAATTACTAAGGATGTTATAGCAGTGTGCTTTATTTTTAGTGATTCCCGCGTCGCAATAACGAGGAAGAGTGCCTATTTTTGTCAAGGTTTTTGGATTTCAATTTTCGTCTTACATTTCTTAAATTGTAATATTTTGTGATTTCAGATTACTCCAAACATAGAAATGTCCAATTCTGGGCTTCCAGTCAGTCTTCAAGACCTGAAGATAGCTGATAGCAGGTGAAAAACTTGATACAATTAAGGAGACCTAGACCCAATTTCTTTATGGGTCAATTCTAAATTAATAATTATTGCTTTGGCGAGCACACTTCGAAGGACGCCCAGTTTGGCGTTCCATGCATTTATTCCTAAATTTACCAAGGTACTACTACTTCATATTTCAGAGAGCCGTCAGAGAATGCAGAAGTTCTGAGGAAACATCAGAATCCGTTCAGCAGCGAAGGAGGTGCTTGCAAGAAAATCCGTCGAGTTAGCAGTGTGACTTCTCTGAGCGATATGAAACCACATGGCTGCCGTATGAGTTTCTTTGGCAAAAAGTGCATGAAGCTCAAGCCAGCTACATTGTCATGCGAGTGTATTAATCGTTATGTCCCTTCAAAGTTTGATCCTAGCAGTAGATACATTTTGCAAGTGAAGCCTACCTCATTCATAAGAAACAATACTGTCATTAGAAAGAGCACGCTAAATTTCCTTCGATTCCAACATGCCAAAAAGCTAGATCTGAGTCCTCTGGGAAAAACAGTTACAAATATATCCAAGTCAAACACTTTTGACGAATCTCCTTCCAAAAAAACTTACCACACAGATTTGAAAACAGATCCTTCTAGTAGCAGCAGTCAGTCAACCGACCTTTTCGGCAGAAGTGTCGTCAACGATCAAGACTTCCAATCGCTAATATCAACCTGCAATGATAAAACGGTCCCGGGCAGTTCTGGTTTAAACTTTGACACTTCAACGTTTCGCTCAAGAATAAGAAGCTATCGGAGGTATTCTCGTCGCTTTGCAAAGTCCAGAAGTCCTGAGAAGAGTGAAGAAGACGAAACTTTGAGCACTGTGGCCAAGAAACTGGCTGCCACAGAGATTTCAACTACGAGGGGTGCATCATGTTCACAGCAAGCCAGACTTACGGCCGATGCTTACTGCGATGAACATGATATCTCCATCGATGAGTTAGCCAGCTATTTTGAGGATTTTGTGCATATTCCAAAAAAGATGTCTCTCATGGCAGAACAGATGTACATTTAAATGTCGTGTCGGCAATTCAATACATATACATTTATTTATTAAATTCAAATTACACCTAGGTATGGAAATTTCTAACAACCCTCATTGAAGTCATTAAGTGTTTTGGATGCCTAGTCAAATTTTTGTTAAGTCCGGCTTACATGTAACCCTTTTGGTTTCCTTGCAAAATGGTAAAATGTAGGCTTACAAGGACCTTTTTGCATATGGATAGCTATAGGTTAACATATTAGTCTGTTCTTTTTCTGGAATTTCCACGTAGTACTCCAATATCTTGGTTTGAGAATTGTCTTACAAATAAAATTTATGAATGTTTTCAATTAAAATTGCAATTAATAACAACATCCGTTTTAAATTCTTTTTATTAAGAAAATGATACACATGTGCACAAGAATCATAATTTCTTACAGGATTTGGTTTAAGATGCCAGGTTGCCAAAAGATTGGTTCTGAAAGCTAACACACCAGAGAGTGTGTTCATGTAAACCAAGCTACAAATTGAAACGACATAAAACGTTGGCAAATCACTCACAGCAACCCCTTCATCTCGCTCATGAACTGCATGTACGCATCGTCCTTCGTGGGCATGCCTGATGCTGCTGGCTTCGCTGGCATGACCTTCTCCACCCGTGGTTCCGGTATCATCGCCCCCCGTACATTCACCTTCTTGCGATCCTCTCGCTTAACCCTGAGCGCCGTCGGCAGGAACCTCGTTACATCCGCGCTCAGGTTTCTGATCTGGGGCTTGGCCTCTATCGTCGCCCCCTGCTTCTTCTCCGTTGCCCCTGCGCCCCCCGCTTCGGCCCGGTTGATCAGCTGCGGGGCCGCCATCAGCACATTGGGGTTGGTCAATGCGGCCGGTATCGGAATCGAGCTTAGCGGCAGGGGACCAGAGATGAGCGCCATCCGCGGTGGCGGCCCAGGTGGCCGCAGCATCCTAGGCGGCATGCCTGGAGGAGGTCCAGGTGGTAGGCGCATGCCCAGTCGGGGTGGCATGCCAGGGGGTGGGCCTGGGGGCAGAGAGGGACGCCCTGGTGGTGGACCTGGGGGCAAGCGGATCCCGAGAGGGGCGCGAGGAGGAGGGCGGAACATCATGCCTGGAGGCAGCAGCGGAGGCAGGTTGTGGTGGGGGGGATTTGGAGGTGGCGGCAGGCTGAGGTTCAGCTGGGTGCCTGGGGGTTGAAGAGAGGTGGGCTCCTCTTCTGGTGCAGGTTTTGGCGGCTGAGCTGGTTCGGAGCCATCGTCGAGGAGAGAGAGGCGGGCGTTGAGGTCAGCGGCGCGGTCGCGGTCTCGCTTTTTCTGCACTTCCTCCATCTGAAAGGGACAAATGTCTTATGTCAGAGATGTTTCCAAGAATAATAGAAGATGAAGAGGGATGCCTCTTTTGAGAATAGCTTACTGACACTTCAGCCTGAGCAATGAGTTCTGAACAGTGCTCTGCTGCTACAAAGATTATGAGTACAGGTCATTAAGATGAAGCTGCAATCATCAAATATGCACACTAATTTTAGACCTAGCTTGGTGCATAGATCAGACTAATCTTAAGGTACTTTTTTGCTACCTTCAGGGTGAGGCAATAATTTAGTCCATCAACAAGTTCCAGAGATTTCCATTGTGGTAATCGCCACAATACCTCGGATGTATCACTATCTTATATGCTTGCAAGCTCTATATGCTTGATACAACTCTTGGGTGACAATTCGGTTGTTTAGTTGACGAAACGATACCCAAGAATTATTTTGTCCTGGCCTACCTTCTTTCCCATAACCATATCTGCCTTTTGGCATGCTACTCACCCACGAAAACATTCAATGTAATTGATAAAGAAGCACTTCCCATTCCGCACCACAGACTTTTCTTTCCTCTCAAAACTGAAGCAATTTTTGCAAACTAAACAGTCCGATTATGCCACAGAAGTATTGTTGTTTCCCTATCGCTGTCCCATTTGCTCACCTCTCGCATGAAGTGGTCGATATCCTGCCCTGCCATGGCCAGCATCTTCTGCTGTAGCGTCGACGGCTTCGGCGCAGCCGAGCTAGCCATCTCCTCCTTGTCCTCGTCCTTTTCGTTGTCATCTTGCGGTGCTTCTTGTGCCGGCACAGGATCCTCGGCAAAACGGATCACCCGCGGTCTTTCGCCGGGCTCCGTTTCCATCGGTTCGTCCTCATCACTGCTCAGCTCGGTTGGGGGGCCAGGGGGCACTCCCGGCGGGTTTTTTGATCTGCAGGTGAAATAGGTTCATCGGATCAGAGACATTTGCTGGATAGATGGTCAGGTCAATTTATGGACCGCTGGACCAGTCCAGTGAGAACGGTCTTTGTCTTTTCATTACTATGGATGGGAGTTTCGCTCTCTTCGTTTACTGCGCTGGCACAACTCCTCTTTGCATGTTTTATTTGAATTAGAATATTATTTGAGTTATGAATTTTAAAAAATGTATAAAACAATTATCAACCAAGTACCAACCAACCAATTACCAACAAAACAAGTGTCAACTGTTAGCCAATTTGATTTGCAGAAAATGTGGTATTGAAGACAAATATAAAGGTGCAATTCAAAACATTAGAGTCTTAAGAAATCAATAAATTAAGAGGCTTCAAGGTACAACCACAAGACATAGTGGTTTTGGTTAATGAAAGGATGTTCCTAACATACTGTCTATTTAGTTACTTGACCTTGACCTTTTATTATGAAGAGTGGAGTGGATTAAAATGTCACAATAAGCCCAAATGGCCTACGTGGTGCAGAAATAAAGATTTGATCAGTATTTTGCTGAAATATCTACATGATTTGTACATTTTTCATCTTGTTTAATCAACCTCTTCGATTTCGGTAAGCTACATTTCCCTCTTTTCTTTTCTCTGTTAAAATAATTGTACAGTCACTTTAAGTGGCTGATTACTCTGCAAAAAGCTAACATTTTTAGCTGCCACTTTGTACTTTGCAATTTTCAACTTGTAATTTGCTGTAAGTTGAGTTTTCTTACTTCTATGGTGCTAATTCTATGATGGAAGAAATCTTCAACTTTTTTATTTGAAAAAGGCAAATTTGTACGTCGGCTCGAATTTCGGTAAGAATGTTTCCTGGCCGAGGAGCAAGCATCGCCACTGAACTCACCTGTCCTTAAGAGGGTTGTAAGCTGACTGCTTCTTCAGGATGCTTGGTGGCGGCGGCAGAGTGATTCCTGGCGGCAATGTGACACCGGCAAGACTCTCCAGAATGGGATGTCCCTGTAGGAACATGCTGGGGTTTGGGATGTCTGTGGGCAATGGAATGCTTGACGGGAGGCCCAAAAACAGTGAGGCATGGTCGGTGGGAAACCCAGACTGTAGCGACGGTAACGGGATCTCGTCCACTTGGACTTGCTGTGCATGTCGTACTGAATCGGCAAAGTTGAGTAGAGCCACTCGGCGTTTCTCGTATTCGACCTCCATCAGTTTTAGGTCTGACCACTTTTCAGGATCATCCTTGTCCTGAAAGAAATCACGATAAAGATAAGCATGACCTAGGTATAATAATTTTAGTATATTGAACAAGTTTAGTATCACCTCATTGCTTGTTATCATTTTTAACTTACATATAAGCTTAGCACTCGCTCCAGTGTCTCTTTCAGCTTCTTGCGTTTGTCTTTAAGTACTTTCTCATTGAGAGGTGATGGTTGAAGGACATTGTACTCTGTGGAATGGGGAAAACTTGGTGAGATGAATAGCATCACAGAATAAGGATAGTTTTATTTCATAAATAAACTACTCCAAAATCAATGATAATGCATTACTAGGAATTACTAGTTTGGACGTACCCATTGCGTCAATCTTTTCCATGTCTTGAATAATTTGTATAGGATCTTTTCCTTTTAAAACAGCAGCGCGAACCATTTGTCTTTGTTTCTTGTTCTTTTTCAACTCCTTTTTGCGAGCCTCCTTCCCTGCAAAAGAAATTATTTTTCAAAAAAACCGAAATAAACAAATTTTGTGTTTATGGAAGTGAGGTTATTTGAAGTTACTTACGAGCTTGGTCGGTTGGATTCATGTATTTACCACTCTTGGTGGTATTTATTGACCGGCGACCCATAGCGAAATTACTTGAAGCCCAATCAAACGAAAAATAAACCTCAAACTATAATTGTATTGAATATTATTCTAATTCCTTTGGGATATCCACTGCACTCCCATTTTCACGAAAAAGTGAATGCGTACAGGGAGAACTCTGTCGGCGACTCGGGAACTTAGATCGATCACGATCGCTTGTCAGAATTCATTTGAGCCTAAGGCTAGTTCGTAATTTTATTAGCTTAATTAATACAAGAAAGAAGCTAAAGAAAGAAATGGCTACACTCGAAGACAAGATATTGGGGGAAAAAGCTCATGTATACTGCAGCAGCAGTGAAAGTGACGGAGACGGAGACGACTCCGACAACGAGGATGAAAACAAAGAAGCATCGGCGAAGGTTCAACAAACTGCAGAAGCAGCTCCACCTCCAGAACCTTACAAGTGGCAGGGGTCCTCCACAAACACTGGACCCAAAGGTGTTATGAAAGATTGGCAACGATTCAAACAACTTGAAGTCGAGAGAAGAGCTGAGCAAGACAGAGAAAGGTTAGAACTAATTCAGAAGCTGTCACTCACCTGTCAATCGGCGTTGGATGATGAACGTAATGCGGCTGCAGAAGATCCTGATCTGGCCGAACTTCTCAACGATGATTTCTTGGTGCAATATCAGAAAGAGCGTATGAAAGAGCTCATGTCGCAGACAAATAACCTTCCTACATTTGGACGTATCATCAATATACGAAATGCTAAGGAGTTTTTGGACGCTGTGGACAAGGAACATAAAGGTGTGACGGTCATCATTCACATTTATGAGGAAAATGTGATTGCCTGTGAATCAATGAATGGAAGCTTGATAAGTTTAAGCAATGATTACACCCAGGTAAAGTTTTGCAAGGTCATAGGTTCAGTTGCAGGAGTAAGTAAGCATTTCAAAGCTAGTGGCGTCCCAGCTTTGCTAATTTACAAAGGAGGTTCACTTGTTGGGAATTTTGTGCAGCTTGCAGAAGAATTAGGAAATGACTTCTTTGCTGAAGATGTTGAAAGTTTTCTTATGGAGCACGGGATGCTGCCTGATAAATCCCTACAGCCTTCTCTGATGCAATCACAAGATGACGATGACAGTGACCTGAGCCTTGAATGATCAGATTAATCAACCTGCTGACACGTTTTAACGATAAGGCACGCACGCCATTTCTCTCACGTTCCTTAAGGTCTCATAAAAGGTTGAATGATATTTGATATCATATTTTTTTTTGTTTAAAAAACAATACATTGCATACCATGTGTTTTATCTTCAAAATGCAATTTTTCCAGCTTTAAATGTATTTTTTATAAAAGCCTGTTGTTCATGCAAATGCCCTCGAATGTCTAGCTAAGGTAATTGGTGGCTAAATAGTATTATGTACACTTTCATGTGCAATCTAGGAGGCTTGCTTGAGTAGTGGTAGGAAGGGCAAATAAGTAGCATTTACAAACAATTTGTGGCTCATTGTACTTTTACATTTTAAAATAATAAAAATAGTTACTGTACGTTCAATACAATCGGTGTTTTTGTATGCAAAATAAAATAAATATATGCGTTGTGAAATAAAATGACAAACCTATCACGATATCATATCTCAACGTGCTGGACATATGTGTCATATATTTCCTATGGAGCAAACTTAATACAGATAGGGCTCAATGACCTGTAAAATAAATTATAAATAAATTAGATATAATACTCTGGTGCAAAAACAAACAAAACATGATACAGATCCAGTTAAAATCACAACCCGTAAATTAAATACGCTCCCTGTTATTCATATTAGTGATGTTACGTAACTCAAACTTCAAACTACACAATCTGCCAAGCTTGAAGCCGTGTTCATTAGTAAGCGTTAATCGTGACCGGACCAGCAATCACATAGAAATCGCACTTCTCCGAACAGCAGCGCTCAGCAATGGGTTAGGATCAGGCTCCTCGGTAATAATATTCACCTTGACCCATTCTTTATTGGCACTGGATTTCTTCAGCGCGTCAATAACGGCCTGAACATAGAGGCCGTCTTCAAACGTTGCTGACGAAGCGACTGGTTCTTTAACCCAGCCCCGCTTGTCCTCGACTGGCATGAAAGCTTCCCGCAAGGCGCCAATCATTTTGAATAGTCCCTTCATGTATGGCGGAGGTATGACGTTTGCTGCTGCTATGTTGATTGTACTGCCCCGTTTGAGATCTTCCACATCGAGATAAATGACTTCCTCTTTCTCCGAGTGAGCTTTTCTGCCGTAGAGGTCACCCCCACGAACTATCAAGTGCCCTGCCAGTCCACACACGAGCACTTCCTGGCTGAAGTTGCCAGGCACGTGATTATTTAGGGTGGCTGTCACCAATGTTCCGCCGCTCATCTCCATTTGAAACGTGCAGAAGTCAGGACTAGTGATGTGGCGAATGCCGTTGACATTTTCGTTGCTTTTGATAAAGGTTCGCACTACTCCGTGCACTTTGATTGCTCGCTGATTGGTCAAATGTGAAACTAAATCTATTATGTGACTTCCGATAAGAGTAAGAACACCACCTCCCATCGTTTCGTCACACATCCAGTCGTAAGTGTCTGTGAGTAAGCTACCCATCTGCACTCGCACGTCACATACTGTTATACTGCCATCCACGCCTAGATAGCCGTCGGAGATTGCTCGCCGCATTTGCGTAAACGCCGGCAAGAAACGAAGGCTGTGGTTGACAATAGAGATAAGCGACGGATAATACTGCGATGCCCTGACCATCTTCAATGCTTCGCCCTGGCACAAGCCAGTAGGTTTGTCGCATAGTACATGCTTACCGATTCCGAGGGCCTTCACGGCTATCTGAGCGTGAAGATTCGGCGAACAAATTATGAATATCAGGTCGACGTCCTTTCGTAACAGCACGTCGTCGATTTTGTTGGTGTGGAATGGTATTTGAAGTTCTTTTGCAACAGCTTCGGCAGCAATCAATGTTCTTCCCCATATTGCTTCAATTTTAAACCCTTTATCACGTAAAAATGGAACTATAACCCTTACAATGCTACCCGTTCCAAACACTCCAATTCCAGGCAGCATTGTTATCTTCTGTAATGGATTGTATTGTTATTGAATAGCAAACATGTATGATCAGTCATCGTAAAATATATCACAGTAACTCGTGGAAGTGCTAAGTATTTTCTAGTCTTCTCAGATGTCAACGCAGGTGTAAATTCTGACATTTACCTACGACTACCTGTTTATTGACACAATTGCGTCATCAGCTGGTCACGCCTTCTTCTGGCTCACGTCACATAGGAAGGTCAACAGGCGAATAGTGGAAAAAGCATAATCATGGCGACGAAACGTAAGCCACTTCACCCAGGTAGCCCAAAATTCAATTTTAGACCAAACACAACGGACTCTCCGTCATGGGAACCCAAAGGAAGAAAACCTATTCCAGAGCCGACCTCAGTGCAGCAAGTCTTTTTAATGATGGTTCTACATGTGTGCAGAAAAATCATTTTCGTCGACACAAGCGTAAAGGTGGGAGTATATGGAGCATGCCTTTTTGTGGTCTCTCTTATTGCCGATGTTCTACCAATGCCGAAGACATACTTCGCCAGATCTGACAACCTGTTCAACCAGTACTTTGTCAAACTTGGATGGGGCTGGACGATGGTAGTGACTTTGCCATTCATCGTTCTCACGAGCTACACGTATTGCTGCGGAAAACGAGAATTGGTGCTGAAACACCTTGCGCGGCTTGGAGTCGCGACTGCGTCTTGGTACTGCTGGACGAATCTCTTTGCATACATTGAAACTAACTATGGGCGATGCAATGCAACAGGAAAATCATTTCAAAAGAAGCAAGCATGTCTAGCTAGTGGTAATTTCTGGCACGGATTTGATATCTCTGGTCACGCATTCATACTTATTTACAGTACGCTTGTACTTATAGAAGAAGCACGTGCCATAGTTGGCTGGGAGGGTATCAAGGAGCTTCTGAGAAATGAAGAACACGATAGACAGAATGGCGAAGGAGAAGTTACTAGGAATCCATTACGGTTACTGTCCAACGAAGAGCTATCGAATCTGAAAATTTCTTACAATAAGTTTACTCCATACATCAGAGGATTATTTATTGCAATGACAAGTCTTACAGTTCTATGGGACGTTATGCTGGTTAGTACAGTACTTTATTATCATATCATGATTGAAAAATTCATTAGTGGTGCAATCGCAATCTTAGTATGGTTCTTTACTTACCGATATTGGTATCCATTACCAAATATCCCACCAAATTTGCCAGGAGATGGATTGTTTAAATATAACGTCAACTTGAAGCAGTGCCAAGAAATTCCTCTAAAACGAAGATCGACCACAAAAAGCACTGATAAAGGGCAGCTACCAAAATTTATGGGTATGCCACTTTATGGCCTAAATTCTCCCATACCGGCAACCTCCTCTAAAGAAGAAACTGACGAAGGTCCAGGTCTATCGAATGACAATGGCACGTTGCCGACAAGTAGAGTGTAATTTTGTTTCGCATCTCATGTGAACGCTCTCTAAAATTTGGCCTTGCAATTTACTACGTACTACTAACTCTCGTAGCGGTACTAGGTACTTTAGATTTTATATCTGTGGAGGAGTGTTATAAGATTTTGTAATAAAATTTTTATCTGGATATTAATCCAACATTGTAACTAGTTGATAACCTTTTAAAAGTTATACTTATCAACAATGTCCATTATCATAACTTTACCATGCTACCAAATATTTCTGATCTTAATAAAGAGACCACTCGCCGCAAGAGAAAACACTGGCACAAATCGATTTTCAAACGGACAATCGGCTTGATTTGTTATTCATTTTCATGCCTAGTGAAAATGGAATTTTAATGCTCTTAAAAAAACTAGTTCTAAGATGACGTTTTATTAGTTTCTTAAGGGTTGTTTGCATTAGTTGTAATGGGAAAGGATAGCAATCTGTTGTAAGCTAGATTTGTTTGTTAATGTTTGTTTTCAATAGGTTCATGGATGATTTGACAGCTTTATCAATTTGTGTTGATTATTTATTAAGTGTGAGGTATTTATTTCGTGAAATGCAATGCTGTGTACAACAAGACAACTAATTTGTTACCTGAGCATCGATGGATGCTGACTTGCACATTGAACTCGGTTTTTTCTCCTTGAAAAATAGATTATGTACATCTCTTTAAATCTAAAAAAATAAAGAGGGGAATGACGGCACAATGTCATTTGAGTTTTTTCCTCTACAAAATCCTACTGACATACACTAAAATTAATTTTCAGCCTTCACCATTGCTAGAATACTCACAGAAATGACAAAAAGAATATCAAATCAATATCGATCCATAATCACGTGACCATTATTGAGATTCGTTGAGACTCTAGAGAAACTAGATCATTCCAATCTGTCTAAAAGAATATGTCTACTTGAGCTCCTACTTGCTCTTTTTATAGTAAAATATTCCTCCAATAACAACAGCTACAGCAGCAGCCAACCCTATTCCAAGGATAATTGGAGACTGAAGTTTCATTAGCGTTTGCAAGTGAACAAGATGAGTTGGTATTGTTTTTTTATAAGAATCTCTCTCCTGAACCCTCTTATAGTATTCAGTAATCAGAGGCTTTTTGTTGGCCTCCCAGAAGTGATTTTCCAGCCCCAGGCGATTCAGGCGGTCCAACAGAATCGTGAGGCCGATGTCTGCTGCCGTGAATCGATCGCTACACAGCCACCATTTATCCTGGTCTAAAGAAACAAAAGGTAGTTTTAAGTGATCGAACAAAAAATATTCACAGTGTGACATTGTTGATTGAGATATTTAAAATTACCCGCAGAATGAGATGCAAGCTCCGCTTCAACTTTGGTTAACACGCTGTCGATTTGAGCCAGTACTTTTACGTACTCCTCTCTGATCGTGAGCAAAGAATGCTTTTTGTCTTGAAATTCGGCCTTGTTAAGTAGAGTGGTTTTATGTTCAGGATTGTTTGCAGCATGCTCACGAAGGCTGTCACCACTTTTCTTGTGAGCCGCTACAAGTGAAATAGATAATCGGGAGGGTCAGACCTGTTGCAACGTAGAGTTAGATCACTTGCCTGCTTGTAGTCTTTAGATAGTTGTATGTGAAGAACTTACCAAGAAGGAAATTCCTTACTGGACGAATAAAAGGTGGTTTCTGATTTTGACAAAATTCAGGATGGTAAAAGGATCCTGTAGTAATTATTCCTGAAGGCAGCTGGTCCAACATTTGCCGAAAGGCTAAGACCTTTTGACGGATTTCTGGTCCCTGGTCTGTGGGAATCAATCTGGGAGTGCTCCCATTGCTAAAATTATCTTCCAAATAATCTAATATCCGTTCAGAATCGGGTATAACCTTAACACCATCTCTGAGGACAGGAACTTCACCCCGAGGGTTTATTTGCAAGAACGATGGATGATACTGCTCCCCGCTAGTCAAGTTAATAATGTGAGACCTAAATGGTAATTTCTTTTCGTGTAGAGCCATAACAACCTGTAAATTAAGAAGTAAATCTGAAACTTATCAAGGTTCTTTTGGAAAGTTTAGGTCATGCACTAGGAAACTTATCACATTATTTATTTACTACGAATTAGCAGCCAAAATTTAAAGTCTACAAAAAAATTATACAGACAAACCTTCTGAGAGTAAAATGAGTAGTGGTGATAATATAAAAGCAGCCCATTTCCTTTGCCGTTGTCCTTAGCACTTGCAGCCAATTCCTCACCTATGGCAGCTGCCATTTTTGTTCAGGTTAGTTTAGTAAATTTATGGTCTGTCAAATCAGCTGTTTCCACTGTGTCCACTCTCTCTAGGTACTTTTTATCAAGGTTGAACGGTAAACTCCTGTTTAATTCTAATTATTCACCTCAAAGACAAGACAAGGCATGCTCAGGTCATTGTTCACCAAGTTGACAAGTAACGCAATGATAAATATGTCACGTAATCTGACATCAGCAACAAGTGGAAAATTGGCTGGAAAAGTTGCTGTAGTTACAGCCTCAACTGATGGGTATGGTTATCTCAAAAATCGTGATTGTTGCTTGGTCATCTCAAGCAAAGATCTCAAGTACCAACTAAAATGTCACCTACTTTTTGGTATATTCCAGAATTGGTTTTGCTATTGCTCAGCGTTTGGCCGAAGATGGCGCAAAAGTTGTTGTGAGTAGTCGTAAGGAGAAAAATGTCGCAAAAGCAGTCAAAGAGTTGACAGGAAAAGGATTGACTGTTATCGGAGTGGTTTGCCACGTAGGGAGTACTTCAGACAGGGAAAACCTGTTCAAAGAAGCAAATGATAAATTTGGGGGAATTGACATTTTGGTCTCAAATGCTGCTGTCAATCCTTCTGTGGGAGGAGTGTTTGAGGTAGGTAGAGTCATAGAGTTATCAGAGATGTGTACATAAAAAAAAAATAGTTGAAGTTTGATTTAATCAGCACCTTTTAATTTTACAGTGTGACGAGCAAGCATGGGACAAAATATTTGACATCAATGTGAAATCTGCTTTTCTTCTTTCAAAAGAAGTTGTACCATTTATGAGGAAACGCGGCGGAGGTTCAATTGTTTTCGTATCATCAATTGCTGGATATCAACCATTCTCAGTAAGATTAATTTTTTATCTATTCACTTAAATGCTAAAAAAATTCTAATTACATAATCTCTTTGATCAATTATAGCTTTACTGTAATGTTACAGCTGCTGGGAGCATACTCAGTTAGCAAGACTGCACTGCTTGGCCTTACAAAGGCAGCGTCGCAAGATTTAGCCAATGACAACATCAGAGTAAACTGCCTTGCTCCCGGCATTGTGAAGACAAGATTCTCTGCTGCGGTAAGCATTCATACAAATACTTTTATAACAAATGTTCAAGTAATTAAAATTATTCTAATCAAAATCAAGATCACATATACTTCAAATGGTTTCTAGTAATGAAGGAATTAGAAATCCAAAGAACTTGATTTTGGTTCACATTTCAAAATCAAGGTTTAGTTGATTTGTAATTTGCCAAAGGGCTGGGATAATAAATATGTTGATTGGGAAATTAAAGGGAGAGTACGGAACTTACCGAGCGGGAGTGGCAGGCCACGATAGTGGATACTTCTTTGTTAAAGTTTCGGCTGTTGCCTTTCTTGGTAAGTTCCGTACTCTCCCTTTACTTTCCCAATCAACAAAATCAAGGTTTGAGAAGGTTGATATCAATTCTATCTCTTAATATAACAATGTACCTGAAATAGTAACACACATGTAAATTTACCATTTAACAGTCATATCAACCATCAATTTTTGTCCACCAACAAACAAAAAAGGGGACTAAACTTGGAAATCAGCACAAAAACAAACCCAAGTATTAATAAATGCTTCCCTCGTCTTTTCCCGCAGCTACACACAACCGATACTGCTTATGAGGCGGCAGTTCAACAAGTGCCAATGCAGAGATTGGCTGAGCCGATAGAAATGTCTGGTGTCGTATCATTCCTCGTTTCTAGCGACGCTTCGTACATGACCGGCGAAACGCTCATCGCTGCAGGTGGCATGGCGTCTAGACTTTAAGCTATTTCATCATATTGACGGTGGATTTTTGTTACTTCGGCAAATATGGGTTTTAAGTTGATCAATTGTACATGTATAATTATATTATAATTTGTATGTGTTGTTAAATAATTACATTTTTTACATTCCAGGTAGAAAATTAAATGTTTATTTTAAATGTAACTATGCTAATATATCCCAGGTCTTCCAAAGAAATACAAAGTACTTATCAGTAAAATTGTGATTTAATTTGCTATCCAACCATAGTTCGCTTTCGGCCTCTGGCTCTCACGTCCTCAAGTTTATGAATCACATCCTTCGATCCCTTTGAATTTGCCTTTGCATAAGCTTCAAGAATGATAGGGAAAATCTGGTCAGCATTGGAGTGGGTGCTCAGTAAGGCTCGTTCCAAAACGTACAAGTCAACACCTTTATCTTCTGCACTCGTTCCAACACGACTCAACCCGAAGTCAATTAACACAAGTGACATGGGATCCGTTTCACTTTTCTGCACCAACAACATATTTGATGTTGTGAGATCACCGTGAATGATATTGTTGGCATGCATACGTCCCAAAGTTTCACCAATATCGCGCGCTATTTGGTTCAAAGTGGATTTGGAAAGACTTCCATCAGCGGTAACTTTTATGATGTGATCTTTTACCGTGATGCTGTTCTCGACGTATTCCATGTAAATCCGGCGACGTTCAAAGTCTACCAGGTAAAGGACAGGTGTGTGAATACCTGCTGCTTTACATCGGACGATTGCTCGGGTCTCAGCTCTGATTCTTTCCTTGGTGAGGCTTTCGTCTAGTGTTGGATGTCGATAAGTTTTAGGAAACCTTTCCTTTAGTAAAGTTTTCTTTCCCAAATACGTTCCTAAATATAACCTAGCTTCTGCACCCTGCTTTACTAATTTAAAATCTTTGATTTCTGCTAATTCCATTATTAAATATCCACGATGGAAAGGAAACTTTACAGACAATCTAAATAAATACAACCAATATTATTTAGGTTAGGTTACCCGACTAGCGTGTGAGAGGCATGAATTAAGGCGGGTAATTCAAGTGGTTTGGTCCAAATCATTTGATATTATACAAACATAAGCTTAAATGATATAAATTAAATTATTTAAATTAACTTAAATTAGCCTACAGATAAAGTATCTGATTGGCCATGGAGGTGAGTTAAGACTATTTGTTATTGTTTTAACTGAACTTTGTAAAACATGCACCCTCCAGTCTTAAAATGTCCAAAGATTTCTGTTAGTTTTCTTTTTTTTCCCCCGATAAGCGACAGTATTGCAGTTGGAGAAAGAAATTAGATTTTGGGGCCAATCATTCATTGGCTTTCTATGATTTTTTAAAAGAACCCAATTGAATTTGATCAAAATTTTATTCTTTGGTATTATATGGTATTTTATGGTGTTGTTAGGAATTTAATTGTATTCGATGGTACTGTATGGTTTTCTTAGGTATTCTATGGTATTCTATTCTATGGTATCGTCTGGTATTCTATGGGTTTCTTTGGTATTGTATGTTATTTTTTGGTATTTCATGGTTTAGTTTGGTATTCTATGATATTGTATGGTATTGTATTGTATTGTATGGTATTCTATGGTATTCTTTAAGTTTCTTTGGTATTGTATGGTTTTCTGTGTTATTTATTAAACATTACGGTATTGTATGGTATTGCATGGTACTTTTGGCTGTGGTCCTTTTTAGAGACGTTGGATAGGGCATCTAAGAAAACTCGAGAAACGTTAAACCAAAATGCCCACATCCTCAACATCAACTGCAGCCGTAAGGCAGCGGGTACTGCTAGTTAACAATATGAAACCTATAATCGTTGAGTGTGTTTTCAACGGTATAGTTATGACAGGTAAAACAATCGTAGCGATTCCATTATTGTTTCAACATTTAAAACCACTACAAAGTTGCAAAAATCCTATCAATAATTCAATGATAGCACATGTCATCCGTTAATTGCAGGCACCACATCCAACTCCATGATTGTGGAAACATGTAGATATATTTATTACATTGCATGTGATTTCTTTCTTGATGAAATTCTATCCCAGAACCAGTACGTTACCAAAACAATGTACTTTACTGGCAATGAATAGTAATCACAGACCATTGGTTATGTCAAATAATGACATGCAATGATGCATGCCTTATGCGGTAATTACGTCGTAAAAGTCAATAATAAATTTAGTAACGGTTTGTCGGGAATTTGGTTTTTTTCAATACACAGTATGTGCCATAAGTGCATAAGCCATGAAATAAATGATTTTTTCCTTTGAGTGCCAACATTTTAGGAATTGATTTGATGGCCTAAAATAATGTAGATACTTAATGAAACCCGCTAGGCCCTCACAGAAACATAAAAACTCAAACACAAACTCAAAGGAAAAGCTGACTTTCACTGCCTGTGATTGATTGTTGCCATACCAATTAATTTAACTGCCACTTTATCTAGGATTTTAAAAAATTGTAAAACTTATGCCCCAGGGCCTTAGGGCCAGTTATCCTCTGTCCCAGGAGCGCCGACTTTTGAAAAGTCTGAGGGGTGCCCATACAAAAATTGCAAACCCGGAAGGGGTTAAAACACACATGTAGGTATTTTTTAAATGTTTCCAAGTAACGTTTCATTTGTTTTGACTTGATTTTAAAAATATATAATGGCGGTGAATAGTTCTGCACAATCGCAAATTCAATCAAGCTTGCAGATCAACACTGTGACGAAGATTGTGTCGTATCTATTGTTGCCTGATAGCTAAAATATCTACTGGTAGCTTCAACACATGTCAATTGTCAATATGTCAATATAGAGTCCGAAATGAACCAGAATCTCGATGTCTGTACATACAGTAATTTGTGACTTACAGCGCCAAGTAAACATGAAAAAATCTATGAGTAAAAAATATGATCAAAATATGATCAAAACATGCCATCAAATTTTCAAGGGGTACCCTGGCACCCGAGCGCCCACGGAGTCAGCGCCCCTGGCTTTCATTATTGTATGTATCAAACTCATTAGAAACTTCAATAATTATTAACGAAAGCGAAATTATAATTGAATAAAATCGGCTGACATCGAATACATTATTTGAAGAGAGAAATTCGAAAAGCGGATTTGGAAATAACGCAAAATGAAACTGTAATTTATACTGTATTCTTGGTTATTTCTTTATTATTTTATCTCCATACATAGTACTGTTTGAAACAAAAGTTTTAAATTTGATATTCTAAATCACCCCTCTATCGTTGTCAGCTAACACAGATTTTCCGAACTCTGGACGGCTAGACCATAAGTGGCACACTCGTGTACATCCTGCAACCTATACGTAAGACGTGACGCAGCTGCATCGAGACCAAAAAAACGTAGCTCAAATATCGAAATTAACCGGCTTCTGTATCAGGCGAGCAGAGAGTAAAATAGGTATGTGCTGTTTCACAGGTAGATTGGCAATTAATCAAGATATTTAAATCAGTCAGCAACTGCCGTCATCTAGTTAGCATGGCGAAAAGCGTGCTGAGGCGCTGCGCAAACGTTGAGAGTTCAAATCCGGAAAAGATAGTATATTTTGAATTTCAGTTATAAGCTCATTTATATTTTTTCTTCTTCGGCCTTGTATCCTGATCATATCTTTATATATATTTTTTATTAATTTTGATCACTATTTATTGAGGTGAAATAAAACAAAACATTAATTTATGTTAGTTTTTGGGAGGGGCTAGGGGGTTGCAAAAGAGAGCCTCCTGACTACACGAGACCAAACCTTGCAAGAGACCTAGATTCAATATGAATTTCTCTGTATCAGAATTGAGCGGCGGAAACGAGATTCAAAACTTCCATTTGATATCTTGTTACTTCCTCTTGCATTAAATCTGGTCTTGCAGTTCACAATTCTCAGAGTATTTCAACGCTAAAATTAGCAGCTTTCTTCGACTATGTAGTCCTGTATGGGTATGGATTTCGACCTAAAACAACATTTTTTTCGGCACCTTTTTAACGGTTTTTGAAGTAAGGCACTATAAGCCACAAGAAGTTTTTGTTAATATAAAATATATGTAAAGTTATTATCCCTTCGACTCCCGCTCTACAGCAAAAAGAACACTTACATACACTTTTTACAAAAACTATTTGAACTGGGTTTTGAATGCTCAGTGAAGAACAACTAAATTTCCCAACTTGTCATTACTTGTACCTGTTACTTTAACAAGGACTGCTTTAATCCTTGATAACGTAACAGTTACAAGTTATGAAACGTTGGGAAATTTAGTTGTTCTTCAGTTTAGTTGTCATGCAAAACCCATTTCAAATAGTTTTTGTCAAAACTAGTGCTTGGGTTGGATAAAGTAGACAGCGTCTTAAAACCGGTACTTACATAAACTGTTTGATTCCCATCCCTCTTGAAGAACCAAAGAATTAGGAGTTAGATCTTGAGGCACTCTTCAGATGTTGTCACCGGTATGGAATCGAGGCTTAGCTGCTTTGAAAAGAGGCCATCGACGCCTACTGCAACAACAACAAAAAAAATCAGTTGCAATGCTTATATATTTCAACTTATTTTGGCAGGAATAAAATGACCACATCAAGCTATTTGCCACACTTCTTGTGGGCATGTTTTTGTATGCCTGTAATTTGTATTTTTTGTATTTTTTATTTATTCGTTTATTGTCCATGTGATCATATACATGATATATAGACGGTCAGAATGGTATAACTCAAATTACACATTTGTTTTCCAGAAAATAAAATATTCTTGTACATTGTAAAAACTATTTTCTAAAAGACATTTCTTTATTGAGATTTTAAAATCTTTGTCATTCTTTAAAGTTAGATCTTCAGGAAGGGCATGGAACAGTCTACGGCCTTCTTGTAAGGGGCCTTTATGGCTATTTAATGTAGGCCAACCAAGTAGATTACAGGTTCGCCCTTTGCCCGTCGAGAAGAGGTGCTTATTGTTTAAAACGTATATTAAGCAGTTGATTATATATAAACATGGTAGAGTTAGGATATTAAATTTCCGAAATAAGGGCCTACAAGAGTCTTTATAATATATATCTGCACAGGGGTTATGACTGGCCCACGCCAGAAATCTGATGGCCTTCTTTTGTAGAACGAATAGCCTTTTCGTACTTGGTAAACCTCCCCACAGCACGATCCCATACTGAAGATGCGACTGTATATGGGCGAAGTAAACTAACTTTGCCGTCTTGAAGTCCGTGATCTCCATTAATCTTCTGATGAGATTACATCCAGGTCCCACCTTCGACGCCACAAAATTAATGTGACTTGACCACTTTAGGTTATTGGTGACTTTGAGCCCTAGAAACTTGACTTCTTCAACCTCTTGAATTAATTTTCCTTCCAGCCGAATTAGCATGCTTTCGTCTCTTTTTGCCCTTGTAAAGTTCATGTAGACGGTCTTCCTCGGGTTAAGTAGGAGATCATTTTCTCTAATTTATTATACAATTCTTTGTGTCATTGAAAACAACCATTTAGCAGGTACTAATGAATCGATCCATAATTATGACACAAGAGACAAAACCGATTTTAGAATGGGTACGCACAAACATAATATTTACAAAATAGACCCCATTTATAATGGAAGTAAATTATTTAATGCGTTACCAAGACAAATGAAAGCTTTAAATCTCTCTAAATTAAAAAACCAACGAAAAGAATTGTTAATTAGGAAATGTTTTTACTCGACAAATGAATTCTATGAGGAATTATCTTAACTTGTACAATTTTACTGACTGTCATATAACATCTATGTTCTCTTGACAGTAAAAACATTATTATTATTAATATTATTATTATTATTACTAAATTCTACCATGCTCGTTACCGCTCTCCTCGCCTGTGCACACACTTCCTTTGACATGCCCCTGACTACAAGTGAGGTGTCATCCGCATACATAGTTACTCTTCCATTTTGTATGTAATTCGGTAGGTCGTTTGTAAAGAGGATAAATAGCAACCGTGAGATGGTACACCCCTGGGGCACCCCACAGTTCATGGTTTGTTCTTTTGACTTCACAGTACCGTAATTGCCTGCGATGTAGACTACTTGCCTGCGGTCTCGTATGAAATATGAAGTGAAGTATGAATATGAATGAAGTATGAAAATATTGCAACATGACAACCCCTAGCAGGAGTGGTGAGGGGAAGGGAGCGGATTTATGGACGAATCAGCGCTGTTTTTACATTAAATCTAAGCGTTCGAGATAAATTTGTGTACTTTGATAAGTCATAAAATATCTTCACGCATGTTTTTGAGCAATTTTTACAGCCATTTTCATAATGTCCAGTTTACAGGAAAACTGAAGGTTGAGATCCCAAGCATCTGATTGGCTGTAACCATGGGGATGAGTCTTTACTTCCAGTTTTATACTAGGTACCTATACTTAATGCTAATCCGACGGTAGTTTTCATTATTATATGTTTCAAACGCATGAGAAATTTCGATAATTATTAATTAAAACGAAATTATAATTGAATAATTAAGGTTATTTATTATTTTATCTTTATTCTTAAAACTGTTTATAACAATAGTTTTAAATTTGATATTCTAAATCATCCTTCTATCGTTGTCAGCTAACACAGATTTTCCGAACTCTGGACGGCTAGACCATAAGCGGCACACTCGTGTACATCCTGCAACCTATACGTAAGGCGTGACGCAGTTGCATCGAGACCAAAAAAACGTAGCTCAAATATCGAAATTAACCGGCTTCTGTATCAGGCGAGCAGAGAGTAAAATAGGTATGTGCTGTTTCACAGGTAGATTGGCAATTAATCAAGATTGTTAAATCAGTGACGAAGGACCGTAGTCATGTTAGCGGGGCGAACAGCGTGCTGAGGCGCTGCGCAGACGTTGAGAGTTCAAATCCGTCAAAGACAGTATATATTGGATTTCAGTTCCAAGCTCCTTTATATTTTTTCTTCTTCGGCCTTATATCCTGATCATATCTTTATATTTTTTTAATTTAGATCAGTATTTATTGAGGTAAAATAAAACAAAACATTAATTTATGTTAGTTTTTGAGAGGGGCCAGGGGGTTGCAAAAGAGAGCCTCCTGACTACACGAGACCAAACCTTGCAAAAGACCTAGATTCAATATGAATTTCTCTGTCTCAGAATTGAGTGGCGGCAACGAGATTCAAAACTTCCATTTGATATCTTGTTACTTCTTCTTGCATTAAATCTGGTCTTGCAGTTCACAATTCTCAGCGTATTTCAACGCTAAAATTAGCAGCTTTCTTCGACTATGTAGTCCTGTATGGGTTGGATGTCGACCCAAAACAACATTTTTTTCGGCACCTTTTTAACGGTTTTTGAAGTAAGGCACTATAAGCCACAAGAAGTTTTTGTTAATATAAAATATACGTGAAGTTATTATCCCTTCGACTCCCGCTCTACAGCAAAAAGAACACTTACATACACTTTTTACAAAAACGATTTGAACTGGGTTTTGAATGCTCAGTGAAGAACAACTAAATTTCCCAACTTGTCATTACTTGTACCTGTTACTTTAACAAGGACTGCTTTAATCCTTGATAACGTAACAGTTACAAGTTATGAAACGTTGGGAAATTTAGTTGTTCTTCAGTTTAGTTGTCATGCAAAACCCATTTCAAATAGTTTTTGTCAAAACTAGTGCTTGGGTTGGATAAAGAAGCCATGCGTCTAAAAACCGGTACTTACAAAAACTGTTTGATTCCCATCCCTCTTGAAAAACCAAAGAATTAGGAGTTAGATCTTGAGGCACTCTTCAGATGTTGTCACCGGTATGGAATCGAGGCTTAGCTGCTTTGAAAAGAGGCCATCGACGCCTACTGCAACAACAACAAAAAAAAATCAGTTGCAATGCTTATTTATTTCAACTTATTTTGGCAGGAATAAAATAACCACATCAAGCTATTTGCCACACTTCTTGTGGGCATGTTTTTGTATGCCTGTAATTTGTATTGCAACATGACAACCCCTAGCAGGAGTGGTGAGGAGGAGGACGGGATTTCTGGAAGAATCAGCGCTGTTTTTACATTAAATCTAGGCTTTCGAGATAAATTTGTGTACTTTGATAAGTCATAAAATATCTTCACGCATGTTTTTGAGCAATTTTTAGTTTTTACAGATATTTGTATAATGTCCAGTTTACAGGATAACTGAAGGTTGAGATCCCAAGCATCTGATTGGCTGTAACTATGGAGACGAGTCTTTACTTCCAGTTTTATGCTAGGTACATACTTCATGCTAATCCGACGGTAGCTTTCATCAGGAGCGGCGACTTTTGAAAAGTCCGAGGGTTGCCCGTACAAAAATTGCAAACCCGGAAGGGGTTAAAACACACATGTAGGTATTTTTTAAATGTTTCCAAGTAACGTTTCATTTGTTTTGACTTGATTTTAAAAATATATAATGGCGGTGAATAGTTCTGCAAAATCGCAAATTCAATCAAGCTTGCAGATCAACACTGTGACGAAGATTGTGTCGTATCTATTGTTGCCTGATAGCTAAAATATCTACTGGTAGCTTCAACACATGTCAATTGTCAATATGTCAATATAGAGTCCGAAATGAACCAGAATCTCGATGTCTGTACATACAGTAATTTGTGACTTACAGCGCCAAGTAAACATGAAAAAATCTTTAAGTAAAAAATATGATCAAAATATGATCAAAACATGCCATCAAATTTTCAAGGGGTACCCTGGCACCCGGGCGCCCACGGAGTCAGCGCCCCTGGCTTTCATTATTGTATGTATCAAACTCATTAGAAACTTCAATAATTATTAACGAAAGCGAAATTATAATTGAATAAAATCGGCTGACATCGAACACATTATTTGAAGAGAGAAATTCGAAAAGCGGATTTGGAAATAACGCAAAATGAAACTGTAATTTATACTGTATTCTTGGTTATTTCTTTATTATTTTATCTCCATACATAGTACTGTTTGAAACAAAAGTTTTAAATTTGATATTCTAAATCACCCCTCTATCGTTGTCAGCTAACACAGATTTTCCGAACTCTGGACGGCTAGACCATAAGCGGCACACTCGTGTACATCCTGCAACCTATACGTAAGGCGTGACGCAGCTGCATCGAGACCAATAAAACGTAGCTCAAATATCGAAACTAACCGGCTTCTGTATTAGGCGAGCAGAGAGTAAAATAGGTATGTGCTGTTTCACAGGTAGATTGGCAAATAATCAAGATTGTTAAATCAGTGACGAAAAGACCGTAGTCATGTTAGCGGGGCGAACAGCGTGCTGAGGCGCTACGCAGGCGTTGAATGTTCAAATCCGCCAAAGACAGTATCTTTTGGATTTCAGTTCCAAGCTCCTTTATATTTTTTCTTCTTCGGCCTAATATCCTGATCATATCTTTATATTTTTTTATTGATTTTGATCAGTATTTATTGAGGTGAAATAAAACAAAACATTAATTTATGTTAGTTTTTGAGAGGGGCCAGGGGGTTGCAAAAGAGAGCCTCCTGACTACACGAGACCAAACCTTGCAAGAGACCTAGATTCAATATGAATTTCTCTGTCTCAGAATTGAGTGGCGGCAACGAGATTCAAAACTTCCATTTGATATCTTGTTACTTCTTCTTGCATTAAATCTGGTCTTGCAGTTCACAATTCTCAGCGTATTTCAACGCTAAAATTAGCAGCTTTCTTCGACTATGTAGTCCTGTATGGGTTGGATGTCGACCCAAAACAACATTTTTTTCGGCACCTTTTTAACGGTTTTTGAAGTAAGGCACTATAAGCCACAAGAAGTTTTTGTTAATATAAAATATACGTGAAGTTATTATCCCTTCGACTCCCGCTCTACAGCAAAAAGAACACTTACATACACTTTTTACAAAAACGATTTGAACTGGGTTTTGAATGCTCAGTGAAGAACAACTGAATTTCCCAACTTGTCATTACTTGTACCTGTTACTTTAACAAGGACTGCTTTAACCCTTGATAAAGTAACAGTTACAAGTTATGAAACGTTGGGAAATTTAGTTGTTCTTCAGTTTAGTTGTCATGCAAAACCCATTTCAAATAGTTTTTGTCAAAACTAGTGCTTGGGTTAGATAAAGAAGCCATGCGTTTAAAAATCGGTACTTACATAGACTGTTTGAGCACCATCCCTCTTGAAGAACCAAAGAATTAGGAGTTAGATCTTGAGGCACTCTTAAGATGTTGTCGTCGGTATAGAATCGAGGCTTAGCTGCTTTGAAAAGAGGCCATCGACGCCTACTGCAACAACAACAAATAAAAATCAGTTGCAATGCTTATTTATTTCAACTTATTTTGGCAGGAATAAAATAACCACATCAAGCTATTTTCCACACTTCTTGTCGGCATGTTTTTGTATGCCTGTAATTTGTATTACAACATGACAACCCCTAGCAGGAGTGGTGAGGGGAAGGGAGGGGATTTCTGGACGAATCAGCGCTGTTTTTTACATTAAATCTAGGCGTTCGAGATAAATTTGTGTACTTTGATAAGTCATAAAATATCTTCACGCATGTTTTTGAGCAATTTTTACAGCCATTTTCATAATGTCCAGTTTACAGGATAACTGAAGGTTGAGATCCCAAGCATCTGATTGGCTGTAACTATGGGGATGAGTCTTTACTTCCAGTTTTGTACTAGGTACCTACTTCATGCTAATCCGACGGTAGTTGTCGTTATTATGTTTCAAACGCATGAGAAATTTAGATAATTATTATTTAAAACGAAATTATAATTGAATAATTTAGGTTATTTATTATTTTATCTTTATTCTTAAAACTGTTTATAACAATAGTTTTAAATTTGATATTCTAAATCATCCTTCTATCGTTGTCAGCTAACACAGATTTTCCGAACTCTGGACGGCTAGACCATAAGCGGCACACTCGTGTACATCCTGCAACCTATACGTAAGGCGTGACGCAGTTGCATCGAGACCAAAAAAACGTAGCTTAAATATCGAAATTAACCGGCTTCTGTATCAGGCGAGCAGAGAGTAAAATAGGTATGTGCTGTTTCACAGGTAGATTGGCAATTAATCAAGATATTTAAATCAGTCAACAACATCCGTCGTCTAGTTAGCATGGCGAACAGCGTGCTGAGGCGCTGTGCAGACGGTTAGAGTTCAAATCCGTCAAAGACAGTATATTTTGGATTTCAGTTCCAAGCTCCTTTATATTTTTTCTTCTTCGGCCTAATATCCTGATCATATCTTTATATTTTTTCTACTTCGGCCTAATATCCTGATCATATCTTTATATTTTTTCTTCTTCGGCCTTATATCCTGATTATATCTTTATATTTTTTTATTAATTTGGATCAGTATTTATTGAGGTGAAATAAAACAAAACATTAATTTATGTTAATTTTTGGGAGGGGCTAGGGGGTTGCAAAAGAGAGCCTCCTGACTACACGAGACCAAACCTTGCAAGAGACCTAGATTCAATATGAATTTCTGTGTCTCAGAATTGAGTGGCGGCAACGAGATTCAAAACTTCCATTGGATATCTTGTTACTTCTTCTTGCAGTAAATCTGGTCTTGCAGTTCACAATTTTCAGAGTATTTCAACGCTAAAATTAGCAGCTTTCTTCGACTATGTAGTCCTGTATGGGTATGGATGTCGACCCAAAAAACATTTTTTTCGGCACCTGTTTATCGGTTTTTGAAGTAAGGCACTATAAGCCACAAGAAGTTTTTGTAAATATAAAATATATGTGAAGTTATTATCCCTTCGACTCCCGCTCTACAGCAAAAAGAACACTTACACACACTTTTTACAAAAACTATTTGAACTGGGTTTTGAATGCTCAGTGAAGAACAACTAAATTTCCCAACTTGTCATTACTTGTACCTGTTACTTTAACAAGGACTGCTTTAACCCTTGATAAAGTAAAAGTTACAAGTTATGAAACGATGGGAAATCTAGTTGTTCTTCAGTTTAGTTGTCATGCAAAACCCATTTCAAATAGTTTTTGTCAAAACTAGTGCTTGGGTTAGATGAAGAAGCCATGCGTCTAAAAACCGGTACTTACAAAAACTGTTTGATTCCCATCCCTCTTGAAAAACCAAAGAATTAGGAGTTAGATCTTGAGGCACTCTTCAGATGTTGTCGCCGGTATGGAATCGAGGCTTAGCTGCTTTGAAAACAGGCCATCGACGCCTACTGCAACAACAACAAAAAAAAATCAGTTGCAATGCTTATTTATTTCAACTTATTTTGGCAGGAAT
The DNA here is from genome assembly GCA_947568835.1 of Protonemura montana. Classification (NCBI taxonomy): domain Eukaryota; kingdom Metazoa; phylum Arthropoda; class Insecta; order Plecoptera; family Nemouridae; genus Protonemura; species Protonemura montana. The sequence goes on from OX387608.1 coordinate 9,702,852, forward strand.
AAAATAACCACATCAAGCTATTTGCCACACTTCTTGTGGGCATGTTTTTGTATGCCTGTAATTTGTATTGCAACATGACAACCCCTAGCAGGAGTGGTGAGGAGGAGGACGGGATTTCTGGAAGAATCAGCGCTGTTTTTACATTAAATCTAGGCTTTCGAGATAAATTTGTGTACTTTGATAAGTCATAAAATATCTTCACGCATGTTTTTGAGCAATTTTTAGTTTTTACAGATATTTGTATAATGTCCAGTTTACAGGATAACTGAAGGTTGAGATCCCAAGCATCTGATTGGCTGTAACTATGGAGACGAGTCTTTACTTCCAGTTTTATGCTAGGTACCTACTTCATACTAATCCGACGGTAGCTTTCATCAGGAGCGGCGACTTTTGAAAAGTCCGAGGGTTGCCCGTACAAAAATTGCAAACCCGGAAGGGGTTAAAACACACATGTAGGTATTTTTTAAATGTTTCCAAGTAACGTTTCATTTGTTTTGACTTGATTTTAAAAATTTATAATGGCGGTAATAGTTCTGCACAATCGCAAATTCAATCAAGCTTGCAGATCAACACTGTGACGAAGATTGTGTCGTATATATTGTTGCCTGATAGCTAAAATATCTACTGGTAGCTTCAACACATGTCAATTGTTGATATGTCAATATAGAGTCCGAAATGAACCAGAATCTCGATTTCTGTACATACAGTAATTTGTGACTTACAGCGCCAAGTAAACATGAAAATATCTCTCAGTAAAAAATATGATCAGAATATGATCAAAACATGCCACCAAATTTTCAAGGGGTACCCTGGCACCCAGGCGCCCACGGAGTCAGCGCCCCTGGCTTTCATTATTGTTTGTATCAAACTCATTAGAAACTTCAATAATTATTAACGAAAGCGAAATTATAATTGAATAAAATCGGCTGACATCGAATACATTATTTGAAGAGAGAAATTCGAAAAGCGGATTTGGAAATAACGCAAAATGAAACTGTAATTTATACTGTATTCTTGGTTATTTCTTTATTATTTTATCTCCATACATAGTACTGTTTGAAACAAAAGTTTTAAATTTGATATTCTAAATCATCCCTCTATCGTTGTCAGCTAACACAGATTTTCCGAACTCTGGACGGCTAGACCATAAGCGGCACACTCGTGTACATCCTGCAACCTATACGTAAGGCGTGACGCAGCTGCATCGAGACCAAAAAAACTTAGCTCAAATATCGAAATTAACCGGCTTCTGTATCAGGCGAGCAGAGAGTAAAATAGGTAAGTGCTATTTCACAGGTAGATTGGCAATTAATCAAGATATTTAAATCAGTCACATATTAACGTCGTCTAGTTAGCATGGCGAACAGCGTGCCGAGGCGCTGCGTAGACGTTTAGAGTTCAAATCCGTCAAAAACAGTATATTTTGGATTTCAGTTCCAAGCTCCTTTATATTTTTTCTTCTTCGGCCTTATATCCTGATCATATCTTTATATTTTTTAATTAAGATCAGTATTTATTGAGGTGAAATAAAACAAAACATTAATTTATGTTAGTTTATGGGAGGGGCTAGGGGGTTGCAAAAGAGAGCCTCCTGACTACACGAGACCAAACCTTGCAAGAGACCTAGATTCAATATGAATTTCTCTGTATCAGAATTGAGTGGCGGAAACGAGATTCAAAACTTCCATTTGATATCTTGTTACTTCCTCTTGCATTAAATCTGGTCTTGCAGTTCACAATTCTCAGAGTATTTCAACGCTAAAATTAGCAGCTTTCTTCGACTATGTAGTCCTGTATGGGTATGGATTTCGACCCAAAACAACATTTTTTTCGGCACCTTTTTAACGGTTTTTGAAGTAAGGCACTATAAGCCACAAGAAGTTTTTGTTAATATAAAATATATGTAAAGTTATTATCCCTTCGACTCCCGCTCTACAGCAAAAAGAACACTTACATACACTTTTTACAAAAACTATTTGAACTGGGTTTTGAATGCTCAGTGAAGAACAACTAAATTTCCCAACTTGTCATTACTTGTACCTGTTACTTTAACAAGAACTGCTTTAATCCTTGATAACGTAACAGTTACAAGTTATGAAACGTTGGGAAATTTAGTTGTTCTTCAGTTTAGTTGTCATGCAAAACCCATTTCAAATAGTTTTTGTCAAAACTAGTGCTTGGGTTGGATAAAGTAGACAGCGTCTTAAAACCGGTACTTACATAAACTGTTTGATTCCCATCCCTCTTGAAGAACCAAAGAATTAGGAGTTAGATCTTGAGGCACTCTTCAGATGTTGTCACCGGTATGGAATCGAGGCTTAGCTGCTTTGAAAAGGGGCCATCGACGCCTACTGCAACAGCAACAAAAAAAATCAGTTGCAATGCTTATTTATTTCAACTTATTTTGGCAGGAATAAAATAACCACATCAAGCTATTTGCCACCCTTTTTGTGGGCATGTTTTTGTATGCCTGTAATTTGTATTGCAAAATGACAACCCCTAGCAGGAGTGGTGAGGAGGAGGACGGGATTTCTGGACGAATCAGCGCTGTTTTTACATTAAATCTAGGCGTTCGAGATAAATTTGTGTACTTTGATAAGTCATAAAATATCTTCACGCATGTTTTTGAGCAATTTTTAAAGCCATTTTCATAATGTCTAGTTTACAGGATAACTGAAGGTTGAGATCCCAAGCATCTGATTGGCTGTAACTATGGAGACGAGTCTTTACTTCCAGTTTTATGCTAGGTACCTACTTCGTGCTAATCCGACGGTAGCTTTCATCAGGAGCGCCGACTTTTGAAAAGTCTGCCATACAAAAATTGCAAACCCGGAAGGGGTTAAAACACACATGTAGGTATTTTTGAAATGTTTCCAAGTAACGTTTCATTTGTTTTGACTTGATTTTAAAAATTTATAATGGCGGTGAATAGTTCTGCACAATCGCAAATTCAATCAAGCTTGCAGATCAACACTGTGACGAAGATTGTGTCGTATCTATTGTTGCCTGATAGCTAAAATATCTACTGGTAGCTTCAACACATGTCAATTGTTAGTATGTCAATATAGAGTCCGAAATGAACCAGAATCTCGATGTCTGTACATACAGTAATTTGTGACTTACAGCGCCAAGTAAACATGAACAAATCTATGAGTAAAAAATATGATCAAAAATCCGAGGGGTGCTGCGCAGCCCTCGGATTTTTTCGAGGGGTGCCCTGGCACCCGGGCGCCCACGGATTCAGCGCTCCTGGCTTTCATTATTGTATGTATCAAACTCATTAGAAACTTCAATAATTATTAGCGAAAGCGAAATTATAATTGAATAAAATCGGCTTACATCGAATACATTATTTGAAGAGAGAAATTCGAAAAGCGGATTTGGAAATAACGCAAAAAGAAACTGTATTTTTACTGTATTCTTAGTTATTTCTTTATTATTTTATCTCCATACATAGTACTGTTTGAAACAATAGTTTTAAATTTGATATTCTAAATGATCCCTCTATCGTTGTCAGCTAACACAGATTTTCCGAACTCTGGACGGCTAGACCATAAGCGGCACACTCGTGTACATCCTGCAACCTATACGTAAGGCGTGACGCAGCTGCATCGAGACCAAAAAAACGTAGCTCAAATATCGAAATTATCCGGCTTCTGTATCAGGCGAGCAGAGAGTAAAATAGGTATGTGCTGTTTCACAGGTAGATTGGCAATTAATCAAGATATTTAAATCAGTCAACAACATCCGTCGTCTAGTTAGCATGGCGAACAGCGTGCTGAGGCGCTGTGCAGACGGTTCGAGTTCAAATCCGTCAAAGACAGTATATTTTGGATTTCAGTTCCAAGCTCCTTTATATTTTTTCTTCTTCGGCCTAATATCCTGATCATATCTTTATATTTTTTCTACTTCGGCCTAATATCCTGATCATATCTTTATATTTTTTCTTCTTCGGCCTTATATCCTGATTATATCTTTATATTTTTTTATTAATTTGGATCAGTATTTATTGAGGTGAAATAAAACAAAACAATCATTTATGTTAGTTTTTGGGAGGGGCAGGGGGTTGCAAAAGAGAGCCTCCTGACTACACGAGACCAAACCTTGCAAGAGACCTAGATTCAATATGCATTTCTATGTATCAGAATTGAGTGGCGGAAACGAGATTCAAAACTTCCATTTGAAATCTTGTTACTTCTTCTTGCAGTAAATCTGGTCTTGCAGTTCACAATTCTCAGAGTATTTCAACGCTAAAATTAGCAGCTTTCTTCGACTATGTAGTCCTGTATGGGTATGGATTTCGACCCAAAGCAAATTTGTTTTCGGCACCTTTTTATCGGTTTTGAAGTAAGGCACTAGCCACAAGAGTTGTTGTAAATATAAAATATATGTGAAGTTATTATCCCTTCGACTCCCGCTCTACAGCAAAAAGAACACCTGCATACACTTTTTACAAAAACTATTTGAACTGGGTTTTGAATGCTCAGTGAAGAACAACTAAATTTCCCAACTTGTCATTACTTGTACCTGTTACTTTAACAAGGACTGCTTTAACCCTTGATAAAGTAACAGTTACCAGTTATGAAACGTTGGGAAATTTAGTTGTTCTTCAGTTTAGTTGTCATGCAAAACCCATTTCAAATAGTTTTTGTCAAAACTAGTGCTTGGGTTAGATAAAGAAGCCATGCGTCTAAAAACCGGTACTTACATAGACTGTTTGATTCCCATCCCTCTTGAAGAACCAAAGAATTAGAAGTTAGATCTTGAGGCACTCTTAAGATGTTCTCGCCGGTATGGAATCGGGGCTTAGCTGCTTTGAAAAGAGGCCATCGACGCCTACTGCAATAACAACAACAAAAAAATCAGTTGCAATGCTTATTTATTTCAACTTATTTTGGGAGGAATAATATAACCACATCAAGCTATTTGCCACACTTTTTGTGGGCATGTTTTTGTATGCCTGTAATTTGTATTGCAACATGACAACCCCCAGCAGGAGTGGTGAGGGGGAGGACGGGATTTCTGGACGAATCAGCGCTGTTTTTACATTAAATCTAGGCGTTCGAGATAAATTTGTGTACTTTGATAAGTCATAAAATATCTTCACGCATGTTTTTGAGCAATTTTTAGTTTTTACAGATATTTGTATAATGTCCAGTTTACAGGATAACTGAAGGTTGAGATCCCAAGCATCTGATTGGCTGTAACTATGGAGACGAGTCTTTACTTCCAGTTTTATGCTAGGTACCTACTTCATACTAATCCGACGGTAGCTTTCATCAGGAGCGGCGACTTTTGAAAAGTCCGAGGGTTGCCCGTACAAAAATTGCAAACCCGGAAGGGGTTAAAACACACATGTAGGTATTTTTTAAATGTTTCCAAGTAACGTTTCATTTGTTTTGACTTGATTTTAAAAATTTCTAATGGCGGTGAATAGTTCTGCACAATCGCAAATTCAATCAAGCTTGCAGATCAACACTGTGACGAAGATTGTGTCGTATATATTGTTGCCTGATAGCTAAAATATCTACTGGTAGCTTCAACACATGTCAATTGTTGATATGTCAATATAGAGTCCGAAATGAACCAGAATCTCGAAATCTGTACATACAGTAATTTGTGACTTACAGCGCCAAGTAAACATGAAAATATCTTTCAGTAAAAAATATGATCAAAACATGCCACCAAATTTTCAAGGGGTACCCTGGCATCCTGGCGCCCACGGAGTCAGCGCCCCTGGCTTTCATTATTGTATGTATCAAACTCATTAGAAACTTCAATAATTATTAACGAAAGCAAAATTATAATTGAATAAAATCGGCTGACATCGAATACATTATTTGAAGAGAGAAATTCGAAAAGCGGATTTGGAAATAACGCAAAATGAAACTGTAATTTATACTGTATTCTTGGTTATTTCTTTATTAGTTTATCTCCATACATAGTACTGTTTGAAACAATAGTTTTAATTTTGATACTCTAAATCACCCCTCTATCGTTGTCAGCTAACACAGATTTTCCGAACTCTGGACGGCTAGACCATAAGCGGCACACTCGTGTACATCCTGCAACCTATACGTAAGGCGTGACGCAGCTGCATCGAGACCAAAAAAACGTAGCTCAAATATCGAAATTAACCGGCTTCTGTATCAGGCGAGCAGAGAGTAAAATAGGTAAGTGCTATTTCACAGGTGGATTGGCAATTAATCAAGATATTTAAATCAGTCACTAATTGTTGCGTCTAGTTAGCATGGCGAACAGCGTGCTGAGGCGCTGCGTAGACGTTTAGAGTTCAAATCCGTCAAAAACAGTATATTTTGGATTTCAGTTCCAAGCTCCTTTATATTTTTTCTTCTTCGGCCTTATATCCTGATCATATCTTTATATTTTTTAATTTAGATCAGTATTTATTGAGGTGAAATAAAACAAAACATTAATTTATGTTAGTTTATGGGAGGGGCTAGGGGGTTGCAAAAGAGAGCCTCCTGACTACACGAGACCAAACCTTGCAAGAGACCTAGATTCAATATGCATTTCTATGTATCAGAATTGAGTGGCGGAAACGAGATTCAAAACTTCCATTTGATATCTTGTTACTTCCTCTTGCATTAAATCTGGTCTTGCAGTTCACAATTCTCAGAGTATTTCAACGCTAAAATTAGCAGCTTTCTTCGACTATGTAGTCCTGTATGGGTATGGATTTCGACCCAAAACAACATTTTTTTCGGCACCTTTTTAACGGTTTTTGAAGTAAGGCACTATAAGCCACAAGAAGTTTTTGTTAATATAAAATATATGTAAAGTTATTATCCCTTCGACTCCCGCTCTACAGCAAAAAGAACACTTACATACACTTTTTACAAAAACTATTTGAACTGGGTTTTGAATGCTCAGTGAAGAACAACTAAATTTCCCAACTTGTCATTACTTGTACCTGTTACTTTAACAAGGACTGCTTTAATCCTTGATAACGTAACAGTTACAAGTTATGAAACGTTGGGAAATTTAGTTGTTCTTCAGTTTAGTTGTCATGCAAAACCCATTTCAAATAGTTTTTGTCAAAACTAGTGCTTGGGTTGGATAAAGTAGACAGCGTCTTAAAACCGGTACTTACATAAACTGTTTGATTCCCATCCCTCTTGAAGAACCAAAGAATTAGGAGTTAGATCTTGAGGCACTCTTCAGATGTTGTCACCGGTATGGAATCGAGGCTTAGCTGCTTTGAAAAGAGGCCATCGACGCCTACTGCAACAACAACAAAAAAAATCAGTTGCAATGCTTATATATTTCAACTTATTTTGGCAGGAATAAAATGACCACATCAAGCTATTTGCCACACTTCTTGTGGGCATGTTTTTGTATGCCTGTAATTTGTATTTTTTGTATTTTTTATTTATTCGTTTATTGTCCATGTGATCATATACATGATATATAGACGGTCAGAATGGTATAACTCAAATTACACATTTGTTTTCCAGAAAATAAAATATTCTTGTACATTGTAAAAACTATTTTCTAAAAGACATTTCTTTATTGAGATTTTAAAATCTTTGTCATTCTTTAAAGTTAGATCTTTAGGAAGGGCATGGAACAGTCTACGGCCTTCTTGTAAGGGGCCTTTATGGCTATTTAATGTAGGCAAACCAAGTAGATTACAGGTTCGCCCTTTGCCCGTCGAGAAGAGGTGCTTATTGTTTAAAACGTATATTAAGCAGTTGATTATATATAAACATGGTTGAGTTAGGATATTAAATTTCCGAAATAAGGGCCTACAAGAGTCTTTATAATATATATCTGCACAGGGGTTATGACTGGCCCACGCCAGAAATCTGATGGCCTTCTTTTGTAGAACGAATAGCCTTTTCGTACTTGGTAAACCTCCCCACAGCACGATCCCATACTGAAGATGCGACTGTATATGGGCGAAGTAAACCAACTTTGCCGTCTTGAAGTCCGTGATCTCCATTAATCTTCTGATGAGATAACATCCAGGTCCCACCTTCGACGCCACAAAATTAATGTTACTTGACCACTTTAGGTTATTGGTGACTTTGAGCCCTAGAAACTTGACTTCTTCAACCTCTTGAATTGATTTTCCTTCCAGCCGAATTAGCATGCTTTCGTCTCTTTTTGCCCTTGTAAAGTTTATGTAGACGGTCTTCCTCGGGTTAAGTAGGAGATCATTTTCTCTAATTTATTATACAATTCTTTGTGTCATTGAAAACAACCATTTAGCAGGTACTAATGAATCGATCCATAATTATGACACAAGAGACAAAACCGATTTTAGAATGGGTACGCACAAACATAATATTTACAAAATAGACCCCATTTATAATGGAAGTAAATTATTTAATGCGTTACCAAGACAAATGAAAGCTTTAAATCTCTCTAAATTAAAAAAACAACTAAAAGAATTGTTAATTAGGAAATGTTTTTACTCGACAAATGAATTCTATGAGGAATTATCTTAACTTGTACAAATTTACTGACTGTCATATAACATCTATGTTCTCTTGACAATAAAAACATTATTATTATTAATATTATTATTATTATTACTAAATTCTACCATGCTCGTTACCGCTCTCCTCGCCAGTGCACACACTTCCTTTGACATGCCCCTGACTACAAGTGAGGTGTCATCCGCATACATAGTTACTCTTCCATTTTGTATGTAATTCGGTAGGTCGTTTGTAAAGAGGATAAATAGCAACGGTGAGATGGTACACCCCTGGGGCACCCCACAGTTCATGGTTTGTTCTTTTGACTTCACAGTACCGTAATTGCCTGCGATGTAGACTACTTGCCTGCGATCTCGTATGAAATATGAAGTGAAGTATGAATATGAATGAAGTATGAAAATATTGCAACATGACAACCCCTAGCAGGAGTGGTGAGGGGGAGGACGGGATTTCTGGACGAATCAGCGCTGTTTTTACATTAAATCTAAGCGTTCGAGATAAATTTGTGTACTTTGATAAGTCATAAAATATCTTCACGCATGTTTTTGAGCAATTTTTTCAGCCACTTTCATAATGTCCAGTTTACAGGATAACTGAAGGTTGAGATCCCAAGCATCTGATTGGCTGTAACCATGGAGACGAGTCTTTACTTCCAGTTTTATGCTAGGTACCTAGTTCATGCTAATCCGACGGTAGTTTTCATTATTATATGTTTCAAACGCATGAGAAATTTCGATAATTATTAATTAAAACGAAATAATAATTGAAGAATTTGGGTTATTTATTATTTTATCTCTATACATAGTATTGTTTGAAACAATAGTTTTAAATTTGCTATTCTAAATCATCCCTCTATCGTTGTCAGCTAACACAGATTTTCCGAACTCTGGACGGCTAGACCATAAGCGGCACACTCGTGTACATCCTGCAACCTATACGTAAGGCGTGACGCAGCTGCATCGAGACCAAAAAAACTTAGCTCAAATATCGAAATTAACGGGCTTCTGTATCAGGCGAGCAGAGAGTAAAATAGGTATGTGCTATTTCACAGGTAGATTGGCAATTAATCTAGATATTTAAATCAGTCTCAAATTGACGTCGTCTAGTTAGCATGGCGAACAGCGTGCTGAGGCGCTGCGTAGACGTTTAGAGTTCAAATCCGTCAAAAACAGTATATTTTGGATTTCAGTTCCAAGCTCCTTTATATTTTTTCTTCTTCGGCCTTATATCCTGATCATATCTTTATATTTTTTTATTAATTTGGATCAGTATTTATTGAGGTGAAATAAAATAAAACATTAATTTATGTTAGTTTTTGGGAGGGGCTAGGGGGTTGCAAAAGAGAGCCTCCTCACTACACGAGACCAAACCTTGCAAGAGACCTAGATTCAATATGAATTTCTCTGTATCAGAATTGAGTGGCGGCAACGAGATTCATAACTTCCATTTGATATCTTGTTACTTCTTCTTGCATTAAATCTGGTCTTGCAGTTCACAATTCTCAGAGTATTTCAACGCTAAAATTAGCAGCTTTCTTCGACTATGTAGTCCTGTGTGGGTTGGATTTCGACCCAAAACAAAAATTTTTTCGGCACCTGTTTATCGGTTTTGAAGTAAGGCACTAGCCACAAGAGTTGTTGTAAATATAAAATATATGTGAAGTTATTATCCCTTCGACTCCCGCTCTACAGCAAAAAGAACACCTGCATACACTTTTTACAAAAACTATTTGAACTGGGTTTTGAATGCTCAGTGAAGAACAACTAAATTTCCCAACTTGTCATTACTTGTACCTGTTACTTTAACAAGGACTGCTTTAACCCTTGATAAAGTAACAGTTACCAGTTATGAAACGTTGGGAAATTTAGTTGTTCTTCAGTTTAGTTGTCATGCAAAACCCATTTCAAATAGTTTTTGTCAAAACTAGTGCTTGGGTTAGATAAAGAAGCCATGCGTCTAAAAACCGGTACTTACATAGACTGTTTGATTCCCATCCCTCTTGAAGAACCAAAGAATTAGAAGTTAGATCTTGAGGCACTCTTAAGATGTTCTCGCCGGTATGGAATCGGGGCTTAGCTGCTTTGAAAAGAGGCCATCGACGCCTACTGCAATAACAACAACAAAAAAATCAGTTGCAATGCTTATTTATTTCAACTTATTTTGGGAGGAATAATATAACCACATCAAGCTATTTGCCACACTTTTTGTGGGCATGTTTTTGTATGCCTGTAATTTGTATTGCAACATGACAACCCCCAGCAGGAGTGGTGAGGGGGAGGACGGGATTTCTGGACGAATCAGCGCTGTTTTTACATTAAATCTAGGCGTTCGAGATAAATTTGTGTACTTTGATAAGTCATAAAATATCTTCACGCATGTTTTTGAGCAATTTTTACAGCCATTTTCATAATGTCCAGTTTACAGGATAAATGAAGGTTGGGATCCCAAGCATCTGATTGGCTGTAACCATGGGGATGAGTCTTTACTTCCAGTTTTGTACTAGGTACCTACTTCATGCTAATCCGACGGTAGCTTTCATCAGGAGCGCCGACTTTTGAAAAGTCCGAGGGGTGCCCATACAAAAATTGCAAACCCGGAAGGGGTTAAAACACACATGTAGGTATTTTTTAAATGTTTCCAAGTAACGTTTCATTTGTTTTGACTTGATTTTTAAAATATATAATGGCGGTGAATAGTTCTGCACAATCGCAAATTCAATCAAGCTTGCAGATCAACACTGTGACGAACATTGTGTCGTATCTATTGTTGCCTGATAGCTAAAATATCTACTGGTAGCTTCAACACATGTCAATTGTTAATAAGTCAATATAGAGTCCGAAATGAACCAGAATCTCGATGTCTCTACACACAGTAATTTGTGACTTACAGCGCCAAGTAAACATGAAAAAATCTATAAGTAAAAAATATGATCAAAAATCCGAGGGGTGCTGCGCAGCCCTCGGATTTTTTCGAGGGATTCCCTGGCACCCGGGCGCCCGCGGAGTCAGCGCCCCTGGCTTTCATTATTGTATGTATCAAACTCATTAGAAACTTCAATAATTATTTACGAAAGCGAAATTATAATTGAATAAAATCGGCTTACATCGAATACATTATTTGAAGAGAGAAATTCGAAAAGCGGATTTGGAAATAACGCAAAAAGAAACTGTATTTTTACTGTATTCTTAGTTATTTCTTTATTATTTTATCTCCATACATAGTACTGTTTGAAACAATAGTTTTAAATTTGATATTCTAAATGATCCCTCTATCGTTGTCAGCTAACACAGATTTTCCGAACTCTGGACGGCTAGACCATAAGCGGCACACTCGTGTACATCCTGCAACCTATACGTAAGGCGTGACGCAGCTGCATCGAGACCAAAAAAACGTAGCTCAAATATCGAAATTATCCGGCTTCTGTATCAGGCGAGCAGAGAGTAAAATAGGTATGTGCTGTTTCACAGGTAGATTGGCAATTAATCAAGATATTTAAATCAGTCAACAACATCCGTCGTCTAGTTAGCATGGCGAACAACGTGCTGAGGCGCTGTGCAGACGGTTCGAGTTCAAATCCGTCAAAGACAGTATATTTTGGATTTCAGTTCCAAGCTCCTTTATATTTTTTCTTCTTCGGCCTAATATCCTGATCATATCTTTATATTTTTTCTACTTCGGCCTAATATCCTGATCATATCTTTATATTTTTTCTTCTTCGGCCTTATATCCTGATTATATCTTTATATTTTTTTATTAATTTGGATCAGTATTTATTGAGGTGAAATAAAACAAAACAATCATTTATGTTAGTTTTTGGGAGGGGCAGGGGGTTGCAAAAGAGAGCCTCCTGACTACACGAGACCAAACCTTGCAAGAGACCTAGATTCAATATGCATTTCTATGTATCAGAATTGAGTGGCGGAAACGAGATTCAAAACTTCCATTTGAAATCTTGTTACTTCTTCTTGCAGTAAATCTGGTCTTGCAGTTCACAATTCTCAGAGTATTTCAACGCTAAAATTAGCAGCTTTCTTCGACTATGTAGTCCTGTATGGGTATGGATTTCGACCCAAAGCAAATTTGTTTTCGGCACCTTTTTATCGGTTTTGAAGTAAGGCACTAGCCACAAGAAATTTTTGTAAATATAAAATATGTGTGAAGTTATTATCCCTTCGACTCCCGCTCTACAGCAAAAAGAACACTTACATACACTTTTTACAAAAACTATTTGAACTGGGTTTTGAATGCTCAGTGAAGAACAACTGAATTTCCCAACTTGTCATTACTTGTACCTGTTACTTTAACAAGGACTGCTTTAACCCTTGATAAAGTAACAGTTACAAGTTATGAAACGTTGGGAAATTTAGTTGTTCTTCAGTTTAGTTGTCATGCAAAACCCATTTCAAATAGTTTTTGTCAAAACTAGTGCTTGGGTTAGATAAAGAAGCCATGCGTTTAAAAATCGGTACTTACATAGACTGTTTGAGCCCCATCCCTCTTGAAGAACCAAAGAATTAGGAGTTAGATCTTGAGGCACTCTTAAGATGTTGTCGTCGGTATGGAATCGAGGCTTAGCTGCTTTGAAAAGGGGCCATCGACGCCTACTGCAACAACAACAACAAAAATCAGTTGCAATGCTTATTTATTTCAACTTATTTTGGCAGGAATAAAATAACCACATCAAGCTATTTGCCACACTTCTTGTGGGCATGTTTTTGTATGCCTGTAATTTGTATTTTTTGTATTTTATTTATTTATTCGTTTATTGTCCATGTGATCACATAGTACATGATATATAGACAGTCAGAATGGTATAACTCAAATTACACATTTGTTTTCCAGAAAATAAAATATTCTTGTACATTGTAAAAACTATTTTCTAAAAGACATTTCTTTATTGAGATTTTAAAATCTTTGTCATTCTTTAAAGTTAGATCTTTAGGAAGGGCATTGAACAGTCTACGGCCTTCTTGTAAGGAGCCTTTATGGCTATTCAATGTAGGCCAACCAAGTAGATGACAGGTTCGCCCTCTGCCTGTCGAGAAGAGATGCTTATTGTTTAAAACGTATATTAAGCAGTTGATTATTTATAAACATGGCAGAGTCAGGATATTAAACTTCCGAAATAAGGGCCTACAAGAGTCTTTATAATATATATCTGCACAGGGGTTATGACTGGCCCGCGCCAGAAATCTGATGGCCTTCTTTTGTAGAACGAATAGCCTTTTCGTACTTGGTGCACCTCCCCACAGCACGATCCCATACTGAAGATGCGACTGTATATGGGCGAAGTAAACCAACTTTGCCGTCTTGAAGTCCGTGATCTCCATTAATCTTCTGATGAGATTACATCCAGGTCCCACCTTCGACGCCACAAAATTAATGTGACTTGACCACTTTAGGTTACTGGTGACTTTGAGCCCTAGAAACTTGACTTCTTCAACCTCTTGAATTGATTTTCCTTCCAGCCGAATTAGCATGCTTTCGTCTCTTTTTGCCCTTGTAAATTTCATGTAGACGGTCTTCCTCGGGTTAAGTAGGAGATCATTTTCTCTAATTTATTATACAATTCTTTGTGTCATTGAAAACAACCATTTAGCAGGTACTAATGAATCGATCCATAATTATGACACTAGAGACAAAACCGATTTTAGAATGGGTACGCACAAACATAATATTTACAAAATAGACCCCATTTATAATGGAAGTAAATTATTTAATGCGTTACCAAGACAAATGAAAGCTTTAAATCTCTCTAAATTAAAAAAACAACTAAAAGAATTGTTATTTAGGAAATGTTTTTACTCGACAAATAGATTCTATGAGGAATTATCTTAACTTGTACAATTTTACTGACTGTCATATAACATCTATGTTCTCTTGACAATAAAAACATTATTATTATTAATATTATTATTATTATTACTAAATTCTACCATGCTCGTTACCGCTCTCCTCGTCTGTGCACACACTTCATTTGACATGCCCCTGACTACATGTGAGATGTCATCCGCATACATAGTTACTCTTCCATTTTGTATGTTATTCGGTAGGTCGTTTGTAAAGAGGATAAATAGCAACGGTGAGATGGTACACCCCTGGGGCACCCCACAGTTCATGGTTTGTTCTTTTGACTTCACGGTACCGTAATTGCCTGCGATGTAGACTACTTGCCTGCCGTCTCGTATGAAATATGAAGTGAAGTATGAATATGAATGAAGTATGAAAATATTGCTACATGTCAACCCCTAGCAGAAGTGGTGAGGAGGAGGATGGGATTTCTGGACGAATCAGCGCTGTTTTTACATTAAATCTAGGCGTTCGAGATAAATTTGTGTACTTTGATCAGTCATAAAATATCTTCTCGCATGTTTTTGAGCAATTTTTACAGATATTTTCATAATGTCCAGTTTACAGGATGACTGAAGGTTGAGATCCCAAGCATCTGATTGGCTGTAACCATGGGGATGAGTCTTTACTTCCAGGTTTATACTAGGTACCTACTTCATGCTAATCCGACGGTAGCTTTCATCAGGAGCGCCGACTTTTGAAAAGTCTGAGGGGTGCCCAGACAAAAATTGCAAACCCGGGGGGGTTAAAACTCAAATGTAGGTATTTTTTAAATGTTTCCAAGTAACGTTTCATTTGTTTTGACTTGATTTTAAAAATATATAATGGCGGTGAATAGTTCTGCACAATCGCAAATTCAATCAAGCTTGCAGATCAACACTGTGACGAAGATTGTGTCGTATATATTTTTGCCTGATAGCTTAAATATCTACTAGTAGCTTCAACACATGTCAATTGTTAATATGTCAATATAGAGTCCGAAATGATCCAGAATCTCGATGTCTGTACATACAGTAATTTGTGACTTACAGCGCCAAGTAAACATGAAAAAATCTATGAGTAAAAAATATTATCAAAAATCCGAGGGGTGCTGCGCAGCCCTCGGATTTTTTCGAGGGGTGCTCTGGCACCCGGGCGCCCACGGAGTCAGCGCCCCTGGCTTTCATTATTGTTTGTATCAAACGCATTAGAAACTTCAATAATTATTAACGAAAGCGAAATTATAATTGAATAAAATCGGCTGACATCGAATACATTATTTGAAGAGAGAAATTCGAAAAGCGGATTTGGAAATAACGCAAAAAGAAACAGTATTTTTACTGTATTCTAAGTTATTTCTTTATTATTTTATCTCCATACATACTGTTTGAAACAAAAGTTTTAAATTTGATATTCTAAATCATCCCTCTATCGTTGTCAGCTAACACAGATTTTCCGAACTCTGGACGGCTAGACCATAAGCGGCACACTCGTGTACATCCTGCAACCTATACGTAAGGCGTGACGCAGCTGCATCGAGACCAAAAAAACGTAGCTCAAATATCGAAATTAACCAGCTTCTGTATCAGGCGAGCAGAGAGTTAAAAAAGTATGTGCTGTTTCACAGGTAGATTGGCAATTAATCAAGATTGTTAAATCAGTCAGAACTTTTCGTTGCCTAGTTAGCATGGCGAGCAGCGTTTAGAGTCGCTACCCAGCAACCGAAGGTTCAATCCGACATTGTCGGTGTATTTTGGATTTCAGTTCCAAGCTCCTTTATATTTTTTCTTCTTCGGCCTTATATCCTGATCATGTCTTTATATTTTTTTATTAATTTGGATCAGTATTTATTGAGGTGAAATAAAATAAAACATTAATTTATGTTAGTTTTTGGGAGGGGCTAGGGGGTTGCAAAAGAGAGCCTCCTGACTACACGAGACCAAACCTTGCAAGAGACCTAGATTCAATATGAATTTCTCTGTATCAGAATTGAGTGGCGGCAACGAGATTCATAACTTCCATTTGATATCTTGTTACTTCTTCTTGCATTAAATCTAGTCTTGCAGTTCACAATTCTCAGCGTATTTCAACGCTAAAATTAGCAGCTTTCTTCGACTATGTAGTCCTGTATGGGTATGGATTTCGACCCAAAACAAAATTTTTTTCGGCACCTTTTTATCGGTTTTTGAAGTAAGGCACTAGTCACAAGACATTTTTGTAAAAATAAAATATATGTGAAGTTATTATCCCTTCGACTCCCGCTCTACAGCAAAAAAGAACACCTACATAAACTTTTTACAAAAACTATTTGAACTGGGTTTTGAATGCTCAGTGAAGAACAACTAAATTTCCCAACTTGTCATTACTTGAACCCGTTACTTTAACAAGGACTGCTTTAACCTTTGATAAAATAACAGTTACAAGTTATGAAACGTTGGGAAATTTAGTTGTTTTTCAGTTTAGTTGTCATGCAAAACCCATTTCAAATAGTTTTTGTCAAAACTAGTGCTTGGGTTGGATAAAGAAGCCATGCGTCTAAAAACCAGTACTTACATAAACTGTTTGATTCCCATCTCTCTTGAAGAACCATAGAATTAGGAGTTAGATCTTGAGGCACTTTCAAGATGTTGTCACCGGTATGGAATCGAGGCTTAGCTGCTTTGAAAAGGGGCCATCGACGCCTACTGCAACAACAACAAAAAATCAGTTGCAATGCTTATTTATTTCAACTTATTTTGGCAGGAATAAAATAACCACATTAAGCTATTTGCCACACTTCTTGTGGGCATCTTTTTGTATGCCTGTAATTTGTATTTTTTGTATTTTTTATTTATTCGTTTATTGTCCATGTGATCATATACATGATATATAGACGGTCAGAATGGTATAACTCAAATTACACATTTGTTTTCGTGAAATTAAAATATTCTTGTACATTGTAAAAACTATTTTCTAAAAGACATTTCTTTATTGAGATTTTAAAATCTTTGTCATTCTTTAAAGTTAGATCTTAAGGAAGGGCATTGAACAGTCTACGGCCTTCTTGTAAGGGGCCTTTATGGCTATTCAATGTAGGCCAACCAAGTAGATGACAGGTTCGCCCTTTGCCTGTCGAGAAGAGGTGCTTATTGTTTAAAACATATATTAAGCAGTTGATTATATATAAACATGGCAGAGTCAGGATATTAAACTTCCGAAATAAGGGCCTACAAGAGTCTTTATAATATATATCTGCACAGGGGTTATGACTGGCCCGCGCCAGAAATTTGATGGCCTTCTTTTGGAGAACGAATAGCCTTTTCGTACTTGGTGCACCTCCCCACAGCACGATCCCATACTGAAGATGCGACTGTATATGGGCGAAGTAAACCAACTTTGCCGTCTTGAAGTCCGTGATCTCCATTAATCTTCTGATGAGATAACATCCAGGTCCCACCTTCGACGCCACAAAATTAATGTTACTTGACCACTTTAGGTTATTGGTGACTTTGAGCCCTAGAAACTTGACTTCTTCAACCTCTTGAATTGATTTTCCTTCCAGCCGAATTAGCATGCTTTCGTCTCTTTTTGCCCTTGTAAAGTTTATGTAGACGGTCATCTTCGGGTTTAGTAGGAGATCATTTTCTCTAATTTATTATACAATTCTTTATGTAATTGAAAACAACCATTTAGCAGGTACTAATGAATCGATCCATAATTATGACACAAGAGACAAAACCGATTTTAGAATGGGTACGCACAAACATAATATTTACAAAATAGACCCCATTTATAATGGAAGTAAATTATTTAATGCGTTACCAAGACAAATGAATGCTTTAAATCTCTCTAAATTAAAAAAACAACTAAAAGAATTGTTAATTAGGAAATGTTTTTACTCGACAAATGAATTCTATGAGGAATTATCTTAACTTGTACAAATTTACTGACTGTCATATAACATCTATGTTCTCTTGACAATAAAAACATTATTATTATTAATATTATTATTATTATTACTAAATTCTACCATGCTCGTTACCGCTCTCCTCGCCAGTGCACACACTTCCTTTGACATGCCCCTGACTACAAGTGAGGTGTCATCCGCATACATAGTTACTCTTCCATTTTGTATGTAATTCGGTAGGTCGTTTGTAAAGAGGATAAATAGCAACGGTGAGATGGTACACCCCTGGGGCACCCCACAGTTCATGGTTTGTTCTTTTGACTTCACAGTACCGTAATTGCCTGCGATGTAGACTACTTGCCTGCGATCTCGTATGAAATATGAAGTGAAGTATGAATATGAATGAAGTATGAAAATATTGCAACATGACAACCCCTAGCAGGAGTGGTGAGGGGGAGGACGGGATTTCTGGACGAATCAGCGCTGTTTTTACATTAAATCTAAGCGTTCGAGATAAATTTGTGTACTTTGATAAGTCATAAAATATCTTCACGCATGTTTTTGAGCAATTTTTTCAGCCACTTTCATAATGTCCAGTTTACAGGATAACTGAAGGTTGAGATCCCAAGCATCTGATTGGCTGTAACCATGGAGACGAGTCTTTACTTCCAGTTTTATGCTAGGTACCTAGTTCATGCTAATCCGACGGTAGTTTTCATTATTATATGTTTCAAACGCATGAGAAATTTCGATAATTATTAATTAAAACGAAATAATAATTGAAGAATTTGGGTTATTTATTATTTTATCTCTATACATAGTATTGTTTGAAACAATAGTTTTAAATTTGCTATTCTAAATCATCCCTCTATCGTTGTCAGCTAACACAGATTTTCCGAACTCTGGACGGCTAGACCATAAGCGGCACACTCGTGTACATCCTGCAACCTATACGTAAGGCGTGACGCAGCTGCATCGAGACCAAAAAAACTTAGCTCAAATATCGAAATTAACGGGCTTCTGTATCAGGCGAGCAGAGAGTAAAATAGGTATGTGCTATTTCACAGGTAGATTGGCAATTAATCTAGATATTTAAATCAGTCACAAATTGACGTCGTCTAGTTAGCATGGCGAACAGCGTGCTGAGGCGCTGCGTAGACGTTTAGAGTTCAAATCCGTCAAAAACAGTATATTTTGGATTTCAGTTCCAAGCTCCTTTATATTTTTTCTTCTTCGGCCTTATATCCTGATCATATCTTTATATTTTTTTATTAATTTGGATCAGTATTTATTGAGGTGAAATAAAATAAAACATTAATTTATGTTAGTTTTTGGGAGGGGCTAGGGGGTTGCAAAAGAGAGCCTCCTCACTACACGAGACCAAACCTTGCAAGAGACCTAGATTCAATATGAATTTCTCTGTATCAGAATTGAGTGGCGGCAACGAGATTCATAACTTCCATTTGATATCTTGTTACTTCTTCTTGCATTAAATCTGGTCTTGCAGTTCACAATTCTCAGAGTATTTCAACGCTAAAATTAGCAGCTTTCTTCGACTATGTAGTCCTGTGTGGGTTGGATTTCGACCCAAAACAAAAATTTTTTCGGCACCTGTTTATCGGTTTTGAAGTAAGGCACTAGCCACAAGAGTTGTTGTAAATATAAAATATATGTGAAGTTATTATCCCTTCGACTCCCGCTCTACAGCAAAAAGAACACCTGCATACACTTTTTACAAAAACTATTTGAACTGGGTTTTGAATGCTCAGTGAAGAACAACTAAATTTCCCAACTTGTCATTACTTGTACCTGTTACTTTAACAAGGACTGCTTTAACCCTTGATAAAGTAACAGTTACCAGTTATGAAACGTTGGGAAATTTAGTTGTTCTTCAGTTTAGTTGTCATGCAAAACCCATTTCAAATAGTTTTTGTCAAAACTAGTGCTTGGGTTAGATAAAGAAGCCATGCGTCTAAAAACCGGTACTTACATAGACTGTTTGATTCCCATCCCTCTTGAAGAACCAAAGAATTAGAAGTTAGATCTTGAGGCACTCTTAAGATGTTCTCGCCGGTATGGAATCGGGGCTTAGCTGCTTTGAAAAGAGGCCATCGACGCCTACTGCAATAACAACAACAAAAAAATCAGTTGCAATGCTTATTTATTTCAACTTATTTTGGGAGGAATAATATAACCACATCAAGCTATTTGCCACACTTTTTGTGGGCATGTTTTTGTATGCCTGTAATTTGTATTGCAACATGACAACCCCCAGCAGGAGTGGTGAGGGGGAGGACGGGATTTCTGGACGAATCAGCGCTGTTTTTACATTAAATCTAGGCGTTCGAGATAAATTTGTGTACTTTGATAAGTCATAAAATATCTTCACGCATGTTTTTGAGCAATTTTTACAGCCATTTTCATAATGTCCAGTTTACAGGATAAATGAAGGTTGGGATCCCAAGCATCTGATTGGCTGTAACCATGGGGATGAGTCTTTACTTCCAGTTTTGTACTAGGTACCTACTTCATGCTAATCCGACGGTAGCTTTCATCAGGAGCGCCGACTTTTGAAAAGTCCGAGGGGTGCCCATACAAAAATTGCAAACCCGGAAGGGGTTAAAACACACATGTAGGTATTTTTTAAATGTTTCCAAGTAACGTTTCATTTGTTTTGACTTGATTTTTAAAATATATAATGGCGGTGAATAGTTCTGCACAATCGCAAATTCAATCAAGCTTGCAGATCAACACTGTGACGAACATTGTGTCGTATCTATTGTTGCCTGATAGCTAAAATATCTACTGGTAGCTTCAACACATGTCAATTGTTAATAAGTCAATATAGAGTCCGAAATGAACCAGAATCTCGATGTCTCTACACACAGTAATTTGTGACTTACAGCGCCAAGTAAACATGAAAAAATCTATAAGTAAAAAATATGATCAAAAATCCGAGGGGTGCTGCGCAGCCCTCGGATTTTTTCGAGGGATTCCCTGGCACCCGGGCGCCCGCGGAGTCAGCGCCCCTGGCTTTCATTATTGTATGTATCAAACTCATTAGAAACTTCAATAATTATTTACGAAAGCGAAATTATAATTGAATAAAATCGGCTTACATCGAATACATTATTTGAAGAGAGAAATTCGAAAAGCGGATTTGGAAATAACGCAAAAAGAAACTGTATTTTTACTGTATTCTTAGTTATTTCTTTATTATTTTATCTCCATACATAGTACTGTTTGAAACAATAGTTTTAAATTTGATATTCTAAATGATCCCTCTATCGTTGTCAGCTAACACAGATTTTCCGAACTCTGGACGGCTAGACCATAAGCGGCACACTCGTGTACATCCTGCAACCTATACGTAAGGCGTGACGCAGCTGCATCGAGACCAAAAAAACGTAGCTCAAATATCGAAATTATCCGGCTTCTGTATCAGGCGAGCAGAGAGTAAAATAGGTATGTGCTGTTTCACAGGTAGATTGGCAATTAATCAAGATATTTAAATCAGTCAACAACATCCGTCGTCTAGTTAGCATGGCGAACAACGTGCTGAGGCGCTGTGCAGACGGTTCGAGTTCAAATCCGTCAAAGACAGTATATTTTGGATTTCAGTTCCAAGCTCCTTTATATTTTTTCTTCTTCGGCCTAATATCCTGATCATATCTTTATATTTTTTCTACTTCGGCCTAATATCCTGATCATATCTTTATATTTTTTCTTCTTCGGCCTTATATCCTGATTATATCTTTATATTTTTTTATTAATTTGGATCAGTATTTATTGAGGTGAAATAAAACAAAACAATCATTTATGTTAGTTTTTGGGAGGGGCAGGGGGTTGCAAAAGAGAGCCTCCTGACTACACGAGACCAAACCTTGCAAGAGACCTAGATTCAATATGCATTTCTATGTATCAGAATTGAGTGGCGGAAACGAGATTCAAAACTTCCATTTGAAATCTTGTTACTTCTTCTTGCAGTAAATCTGGTCTTGCAGTTCACAATTCTCAGAGTATTTCAACGCTAAAATTAGCAGCTTTCTTCGACTATGTAGTCCTGTATGGGTATGGATTTCGACCCAAAGCAAATTTGTTTTCGGCACCTTTTTATCGGTTTTGAAGTAAGGCACTAGCCACAAGAAATTTTTGTAAATATAAAATATGTGTGAAGTTATTATCCCTTCGACTCCCGCTCTACAGCAAAAAGAACACTTACATACACTTTTTACAAAAACTATTTGAACTGGGTTTTGAATGCTCAGTGAAGAACAACTGAATTTCCCAACTTGTCATTACTTGTACCTGTTACTTTAACAAGGACTGCTTTAACCCTTGATAAAGTAACAGTTACAAGTTATGAAACGTTGGGAAATTTAGTTGTTCTTCAGTTTAGTTGTCATGCAAAACCCATTTCAAATAGTTTTTGTCAAAACTAGTGCTTGGGTTAGATAAAGAAGCCATGCGTTTAAAAATCGGTACTTACATAGACTGTTTGAGCCCCATCCCTCTTGAAGAACCAAAGAATTAGGAGTTAGATCTTGAGGCACTCTTAAGATGTTGTCGTCGGTATGGAATCGAGGCTTAGCTGCTTTGAAAAGGGGCCATCGACGCCTACTGCAACAACAACAACAAAAATCAGTTGCAATGCTTATTTATTTCAACTTATTTTGGCAGGAATAAAATAACCACATCAAGCTATTTGCCACACTTCTTGTGGGCATGTTTTTGTATGCCTGTAATTTGTATTTTTTGTATTTTATTTATTTATTCGTTTATTGTCCATGTGATCACATAGTACATGATATATAGACAGTCAGAATGGTATAACTCAAATTACACATTTGTTTTCCAGAAAATAAAATATTCTTGTACATTGTAAAAACTATTTTCTAAAAGACATTTCTTTATTGAGATTTTAAAATCTTTGTCATTCTTTAAAGTTAGATCTTTAGGAAGGGCATTGAACAGTCTACGGCCTTCTTGTAAGGAGCCTTTATGGCTATTCAATGTAGGCCAACCAAGTAGATGACAGGTTCGCCCTCTGCCTGTCGAGAAGAGATGCTTATTGTTTAAAACGTATATTAAGCAGTTGATTATTTATAAACATGGCAGAGTCAGGATATTAAACTTCCGAAATAAGGGCCTACAAGAGTCTTTATAATATATATCTGCACAGGGGTTATGACTGGCCCGCGCCAGAAATCTGATGGCCTTCTTTTGTAGAACGAATAGCCTTTTCGTACTTGGTGCACCTCCCCACAGCACGATCCCATACTGAAGATGCGACTGTATATGGGCGAAGTAAACCAACTTTGCCGTCTTGAAGTCCGTGATCTCCATTAATCTTCTGATGAGATTACATCCAGGTCCCACCTTCGACGCCACAAAATTAATGTGACTTGACCACTTTAGGTTATTGGTGACTTTGAGCCCTAGAAACTTGACTTCTTCAACCTCTTGAATTGATTTTCCTTCCAGCCGAATTAGCATGCTTTCGTCTCTTTTTGCCCTTGTAAAGTTCATGTAGACGGTCTTCCTCGGGTTTAGAAGGAGATCATTTTCTCTAATTTATTATACAATTCTTTGTGTCATTGAAAACAACCATTTAGCAGGTACTAATGAATCGATCCATAATTATGACACTAGAGACAAAACCGATTTTAGAATGGGTACGCACAAACATAATATTTACAAAATAGACCCCATTTATAATGGAAGTAAATTATTTAATGCGTTACCAAGACAAATGAAAGCTTTAAATCTCTCTAAATTAAAAAAACAACTAAAAGAATTGTTATTTAGGAAATGTTTTTACTCGACAAATAGATTCTATGAGGAATTATCTTAACTTGTAAAATTTTACTGACTGTCATATAACATCTATGTTCTCTTGACAATAAAAACATTATTATTATTAATATTATTATTATTATTACTAAATTCTACCATGCTCGTTACCGCTCTCCTCGTCTGTGCACACACTTCATTTGACATGCCCCTGACTACATGTGAGGTGTCATCCGCATACATAGTTACTCTTCCATTTTGTATGTAATTCGGTAGGTCGTTTGTAAAGAGGATAAATAGCAACGGTGAGATGGTACACCCCTGGGGCACCCCACAGTTCATGGTTTGTTCTTTTGACTTCACAGTACCGTAATTGCCTGCGATGTAGACTACTTGCCTGCGGTCTCGTATGAAATATGAAGTGAAGTATGAATATGAATGAAGTATGAAAATATTGCAACATGACAACCCCTAGCAGGAGTGGTGAGGGGGAGGACGGGATTTCTGGACGAATCAGCGCTGTTTTTACATTAAATCTAAGCGTTCGAGATAAATTTGTGTACTTTGATAAGTCATAAAATATCTTCACGCATGTTTTTGAGCAATTTTTTCAGCCACTTTCATAATGTCCAGTTTACAGGATAACTGAAGGTTGATATCCCAAGCATCTGATTGGCTGTAACCATGGAGACGAGTCTTTACTTCCAGTTTTATGCTAGGTACCTAGTTCATGCTAATCCGACGGTAGTTTTCATTATTATATGTTTCAAACGCATGAGAAATTTCGATAATTATTAATTAAAACGAAATAATAATTGAATAATTTGGGTTATTTATTATTTTATCTCTATACATAGTATTGTTTGAAACAATAGTTTTAAATTTGATATTCTAAATCATCCCTCTATCGTTGTCAGCTAACACAGATTTTCCGAACTCTGGACGGCTAGACCATAAGCGGCACACTCGTGTACATCCTGCAACCTATACGTAAGGCGTGACGCAGCTGCATCGAGACCAAAAAAACTTAGCTCAAATATCGAAATTAACGGGCTTCTGTATCAGGCGAGCAGAGAGTAAAATAGGTATGTGCTATTTCACAGGTAGATTGGCAATTAATCTAGATATTTAAATCAGTCACAAATTGACGTCGTCTAGTTAGCATGGCGAACAGCGTGCTGAGGCGCTGCGTAGACGTTTATAGTTCAAATCCGTCAAAAACAGTATATTTTGGATTTCAGTTCCAAGCTCCTTTATATTTTTTCTTCTTCGGCCTTATATCCTGATCATATCTTTATATTTTTTTATTAATTTGGATCAGTATTTATTGAGGTGAAATAAAATAAAACATTAATTTATGTTAGTTTTTGGGAGGGGCTAAGGGGTTGCAAAAGAGAGCCTCCTCACTATACGAGACCAAACCTTGCAAGAGACCTTGATTCATTATGAATTTCTCTGTATCAGAATTGAGTGGCGGCAACGAGATTCATAACTTCCATTAGATATCTTGTTACTTCTTCTTGCATTAAATCTGGTCTTGCAGTTCACAATTCTCAGAGTATTTCAACGCTAAAATTAGCAGCTTTCTTCGACTATGTAGTCCTGTGTGGGTTGGATTTCGACCCAAAACAAAAATTTTTTCGGCACCTGTTTATCGGTTTTGAAGTAAGGCATTAGCCACAAGAGTTGTTGTAAATATAAAATATATGTGAAGTTATTATCCCTTCGACTCCCGCTCTACAGCAAAAAGAACACTTACATACACTTTTTACAAAAACTATTTGAACTGGGTTTTGAATGCTCAGTGAAGAACAACTAAATTTCCCAACTTGTCATTACTTGTACCTGTTACTTTAACAAGGACTGCTTTAACCCTTGATAAAGTAACAGTTACCAGTTATAAAACGTTGGGGAATTTAGTTGTTCTTCAGTTTAGTTGTCATGCAAAACCCATTTCAAATAGTTTTTGTCAAAACTAGTGCTTGGGTTAGATAAAGAAGCCATGCGTCTAAAAACCGGTACTTACATAGACTGTTTGATTCCCATCCCTCTTGAAGAACCAAAGAATTAGGAGTTAGATCTTGAGGCACTCTTAAGATGTTCTCGCCGGTATGGAATCGGGGCTTAGCTGCTTTGAAAAGGGGCCATCGACGCCTACTGCAATAACAACAACAAAAAAATCAGTTGCAATGCTTATTTATTTCAACTTATTTGGGGAGGAATAATATAACCACATCAAGCTATTTGCCACACTTCTTGTGGGCATGTTTTTGTATGCCTGTAATTTGTATTGCAACATGACAACCCCCAGCAGGAGTGGTGAGCGGGAGGACGGGATTTCTGGACGAATCAGCGCTGTTTTTACATTAAATCTAGGCGTTCGAGATAAATTTGTGTACTTTGATAAGTCATAAAATATCTTCACGCATGTTTTTGAGCAATTTTTACAGCCATTTTCATAATGTCCAGTTTACAGGATAAATGAAGGTTGGGATCCCAAGCATCTGATTGGCTGTAACCATGGGGATGAGTCTTTACTTCCAGTTTTGTACTAGGTACCTACTTCATGCTAATCCGACGGTAGCTTTCATCAGGAGCGCCGACTTTTGAAAAGTCCGAGGGGTGCCCATACAAAAATTGCAAACCCGGAAGGGGTTAAAACACACATGTAGGTATTTTTTAAATGTTTCCAAGTAACGTTTCATTTGTTTTGACTTGATTTTTAAAATATATAATGGCGGTGAATAGTTCTGCACAATCGCAAATTCAATCAAGCTTGCAGATCAACACTGTGACGAAGATTGTGTCGTATCTATTGTTGCCTGATAGCTAAAATATCTACTGGTAGCTTCAACACATGTCAATTGTTAATAAGTCAATATAGAGTCCGAAATGAACCAGAATCTCGATGTCTCTACATACAGTAATTTGTGACTTACAGCGCCAAGTAAACATGAAAAAATCTATAAGTAAAAAATATGATCAAAAATCCGAGGGGTGCTGCGCAGCCCTCGGATTTTTTCGAGGGATTCCCTGGCACCCGGGCGCCCGCGGAGTCAGCGCCCCTGGCTTTCATTATTGTATGTATCAAACTCATTAGAAACTTCAATAATTATTAACGAAAGCGAAATTATAATTGAATAAAATCGGCTTACATCGAATACATTATTTGAAGAGAGAAATTCGAAAAGCGGATTTGGAAATAACGCAAAAAGAAACTGTATTTTTACTGTATTCTTAGTTATTTCTTTATTATTTTATCTCCATACATAGTACTGTTTGAAACAATAGTTTTAAATTTGATATTCTAAATGATCCCTCTATCGTTGTCAGCTAACACAGATTTTCCGAACTCTGGACGGCTAGACCATAAGCGGCACACTCGTGTACATCCTGCAACCTATACGTAAGGCGTGACGCAGCTGCATCGAGACCAAAAAAACGTAGCTCAAATATCGAAATTATCCGGCTTCTGTATCAGGCGAGCAGAGAGTAAAATAGGTATGTGCTGTTTCACAGGTAGATTGGCAATTAATCAAGATATTTAAATCAGTCAACAACATCCGTCGTCTAGTTAGCATGGCGAACAGCGTGCTGAGGCGCTGTGCAGACGGTTAGAGTTCAAATCCGTCAAAGACAGTATATTTTGGATTTCAGTTCCAAGCTCCTTTATATTTTTTCTTCTTCGGCCTAATATCCTGATCATATCTTTATATTTTTTCTACTTCGGCCTAATATCCTGATCATATCTTTATATTTTTTCTTCTTCGGCCTTATATCCTGATTATATCTTTATATTTTTTTATTAATTTGGATCAGTATTTATTGAGGTGAAATAAAACAAAACATTAATTTATGTTAGTTTTTGGGAGGGGCTAGGGGGTTGCAAAAGAGAGCCTCCTGACTACACGAGACCAAACCTTGCAAGAGACCTAGATTCAATATGAATTTCTGTGTCTCAGAATTGAGTGGCGGCAACGAGATTCAAAACTTCCATTGGATATCTTGTTACTTCTTCTTGCAGTAAATCTGGTCTTGCAGTTCACAATTTTCAGAGTATTTCAACGCTAAAATTAGCAGCTTTCTTCGACTATGTAGTCCTGTATGGGTATGGATGTCGACCCAAAACAACATTTTTTCGGCACCTGTTTATCGGTTTTTGAAGTAAGGCACTAGCCACAAGAAGTTTTTGTAAATATAAAATATATGTGAAGTTATTATCCCTTCGACTCCCGCTCTACAGCAAAAAGAACACTTACATACACTTTTTACAAAAACTATTTGAACTTGGGTTTAAATGCTCAGTGAAGAACAACTAAATTTCCCAACTTGTCATTACTTGTACCTGTTACTTTAACAAGGACTGCTTTAACCCTTGATAAAATCAGGGACCCGAACCGGAACCGAAACCGGAACCGGAACCCGAAAAAACCCGTATTTTCTTGGAACCGAAACCGGAACCAGAACCGTTATTATTAATTTTCAAGAACCGGAACCGGAACCGGAACCCTTATTAAATCATGGGTTCTTTTCGGTTCCTTAAAGGTTCCATAAAGGTTCCGAAGTTATATTGAGATTTCAGAAATTCAGATTAAAATTATTTGCTTATTATGTTTACAACTTTTTTGTTTTTAATTTTTCCACACGAAAAAAAAATGTTTCACTGGTTTGTTCTGAAAACATCCATTGACTCATCTTGTATCCACGATTTTGTTTGGGGAAAACACAAGGCATTTTAAACAACATATACGTCTTATGTATCTATAGCAACATTTTTAGGTACTATAATATTTACATTTACACTACAATTTTTCATTGTCTCTACCTTATCCAATAAAAAATCTTTTACAGTATAAAAACATTTTTCAAGTAGAAAATTCTTGAGCACAATTTTGAATTTCTTGTCCTTTTTGATTTGAAGATCCGCCGGCAATGCCCTATAAAGCTCACAACCCGCATAGGTGGGCACCCTTTTATAATTTTGAAAAGCTGGTTTATCCAGTTTATAGTTAATTTTATGTCTAGTGTTAAATAACCCTTTGCCTGTCCCCATCAGAGTGTAACCTTAAATCCATTTCTCGACATTTTTTACTTGAAAGCCTCAAACAAACTAACCCCTTGTCGTGCATGCTTTGTCTTATAGAGAAGGACTAGCCTGCCTTTTTTACTCCGTACATAGTAGTACTCTGTAACTCTACTGGTGCAGAGAAATTTGATCAAAAAAATTATTACGACTTCGTTACACCCCTATCTTTTATGCAACTGGCTTCGTGTGCTTTGAAACCCAATGTGAGGAAAAAGACCTGTCCCTGGCAGATGGAAAAACAAAACTAAGTGTCACTAAAAACCACTAAAACTTGAACCTGTACAACAGCAAAATTTTAAAAAATAACGCTTTATTTATAAAGTGGAACCGGAACCTTTTTAAACTTAAAGCCGGAATCAGAACCCTTATTTGAGAAAATTAGGAACCGGAACCGGAACCGGAACCCCTCTTCACAATATGGAACCGGAACCGAAACCGGAACCTTTAAAAACGTAAAACCGGAATCAGAACCAGAACCCTAATTTGAAAAAATTAGGAACCGGAACCGGAACCAGAACCCTTAATCATTTCGGTTCGGGTCCCTGGATAAAATAACAGTTACAAGTTGTGAAACGTTGGGAAATTTAGTTGTTCTTCAGTTTAGTTGTCATGCAAAACCCAATTCAAATAGTTTTTGTCAAAACTAGTGCTTGGGTTGGATAAAGTAGACATGCGTCTAAAAACCGGTACTTACATAAACTGTTTGATTCCCATCCCTCTTGAAGAACCAAAGAATTAGGAGTTAGATCTTGAGGCACTCTTAAGATGTTGTCGTCGGTATAGAATCGAGGCTTAGCTGCTTTGAAAACAGGCCATCGACGCCTACTGCAACAACAACAAATAAAAATCAGTTGCAATGCTTATTTATTTCAACTTATTTTGGCAGGAATAAAATAACCACATCAAGCTATTTGCCACACTTCTTGTCGGCATGTTTTTGTATGCCTGTAATTTGTATTGCAACATGACAACCCCTAGCAGGAGTGGTGAGGGGAAGGGAGGGGATTTCTGGACGAATCAGCGCTGTTTTTTACATTAAATCTAGGCGTTCGAGATAAATTTGTGTACTTTGATAAGTCATAAAATATCTTCACGCATGTTTTTGAGCAATTTTTACAGCCATTTTCATAATGTCCAGTTTACAGGATAACTGAAGGTTGAGATCCCAAGCATCTGATTGGCTGTAACTATGGGGATGAGTCTTTACTTCCAGTTTTGTACTAGGTACCTACTTCATGCTAATCCGACGGTAGTTGTCGTTATTATGTTTCAAACGCATGAGAAATTTAGATAATTATTATTTAAAACGAAATTTTAATTGAATAATTTAGGTTATTTATTATTTTATCTTTATTCTTAAAACTGTTTGAAACAATAGTTTTAAATTTGATATTCTAAATCATCCCTCTATCGTTGTCAGCTAACACAGATTTTCCGAACTCTGGACGGCTAGACCATAAGTGGCACACTCGTGTACATCCTGCAACCTATACGTAAGGCGTGACGCAGCTGCATCGAGACCAAAAAAACGTAGCTCAAATATCGAAATTATCCGGCTTCTGTATCAGGCGAGCAGAGAGTAAAATAGGTATGTGCTGTTTCACAGGTAGATTGGCAATTAATCAAGATTGTTAAATCAGTGTCAAAGGACCGTAGTCATGTTAGCGGGGCGAACAGCGTGCTGAGGCGCTACGCAGGCGTTAAATGTTCAAATCCACCATAGACAGTACCTTTTGGATTTCAGTTCCAAGCTCCTGTATATTTTTTCTTCTTCGGCCTTATATCCTGATCATATCTTTACATTTTTGTATTAATTTGGATCATTATTTATTGAGGTGAAATAAAACAAAACACTAATTTATGTTAGTTTTTGGGAGGGGCTAGGGGGTTGCAAAAGAGAGCCTCCTGACTACACGAGACCAAACCTTGCAAGAGACCTAGATTCAATATGAATTTCTCTGTCTCAGAATTGAGTGGCGGCAACGAGATTCAAAACTTCCATTTGATATCTTGTTACTTCTTCTTGCATTAAATCTGGTCTTGCAGTTCACAATTCTCAGAGTATTTCAACGCTGAGACTACAACGCAATAAACTACTTTTCAATATGTGATGCATATTGAAGTTTTTGAGCTCGTGAGTTTTTGAGCTCGTGTGTGTTTTATTTCTCCTTTTATTCACAAATTTCCGACTTAATTTTATGAATTTTGGCTCTTTTGCTTTGATCCAAACAATGGCTCTCTACCAAAAATATCTGGCAACGTGCGATAACTGGTCACCCATTCAATACCTGTTTCAGGGCAATGTTGCTCAACTTCGATGAACACGCGAGCCCTTTGGTCCCTGCGACCTGCATTGTCCATGCCTGTTTGAAAACGTTAGGGCCAAGGGCGTAATTAATCCTTGGCAGCTTGTCGTTGCATGTAGAAAGCGATCGCAATCTGCAACCCGTGATTCGGCGTTCAGTTACGATCAGACCGACGCTGGCACGCGTGACATCCTAGGCGTCGTGGCGCCTCGACTTCGGCGTCGGCTTCTGGGGAACTTTGACGCGGCGAACGAACAACGGGTGCGTCAATCGAGAGGGCACTTGGCGGCGAGTAGGAATTGTTTGTCGTCCTGTTAGTTGTTGAAGAAAAAGAGCAGTTTTTAAGTTTTTGATTTGGTAGTTTGGTTTTGAGTGAGAATAATTAAGAGCGACGCTGAGATAGGCATTAAAAACAAATAACCATTTAAAAGTTATTTTTCCCGTAAGTTCCAGTAGAAACGATAATCCCACATTCAGCGATTCAAAGGTGTTCTGAAAATTTCAACCAAATCAGCCAATTGTATGGCCGTAAGAATGCCAATCCAGGTTATTTGAGACCCGTGGTTGCACCTAAGGTTGTAATTTTAATGTGACCACACCCGAGTACAAAATGAATAACTAAATACCGACGAGTAATTTGAATACGCAGGCTGTCATAATACACAATTTTACGGAACAATTTTAAATTTTAAACGAAAGCCATGATAACATTACAAAGACATCAAAGAATAGCAATCAATCAGGAACGACGAGGTTTTCTTACGGCTTACAAAAAACAATTTGTTGAAATGAAATGGGTGCGTTGCATTCAAGAATATATCCAAGAGTACTTTGATCAAACGTCTGTGCACGGATTTCGTCACGTGATGGTCAACACGAGTCATCCTGTTGAACGGTGAGTATTTCTGTTGAATCAAAAATATCCACACCAAATTTTACTGCCGTCTTTGGCGTGCGCAGAACTGGCTTGCTATTGCTGAGACAAAATTTCAAAGATCTAACGCCGTTATGTCACATGATTCGCGGTGTGAATCCGCTTTCCAACCAATACTAACAACGTTTTCGACCAACCTGCACCAGGGTAGGTTTAAAACTTGTTCGGTGATGTCATGATCTCCATTTGCAACCAGCACCGAGCGAGAGCGCTCCCTCCCGGACACGTGACCGCTAGCTGTCTGCGCATTCATTTGTGTTTCTATAGCACCGTCGAGATTCTTAGAGTAAGAAAAGTGCACCGGGAGTGATCCGAGAGCGAGCAACTCTGCCAGTCGAATACGTAAAAGTTGCACTGGGGCAGAGTTACATACCCAGTCGAACACGTGAAAGTTGCACTGGGGCAGAGTCACATGCCCAGTCGAACACGTGAAAGTTGCACTGGGGCAGAGTCACATGTCTAGTCGAACACGTGAAAGTTGCACTGGGGCAGAGTCACATGCCCAGTCGAACACGTGAAAGTTGCACTGGGGCAGAGTCACATGCCCAGTCGAACACGTGAAAGTTGCACTGGGGCAGAGTCACATGCCCAGTCGAACACGTGAAAGTTGCACTGGGACAGAGTCACACGTCTAGTCGAACACGTGAAAGTTGCACTAGGACAGAGACACATGCCCAGTCGAACACGTGAAAGTTGCACTGGGGCAGAGTCACATGTCTAGTCGAACACGTGAAAGTTGCACTGGGGCAGAGTCACATGCCCAGTCGAACACGTGAAAGTTGCACTGGGGCAGAGTCACATGTCTAGTCGAACACGTGAAAGTTGCACTGGGGCAGAGTCACATGCCCAGTCGAACACGTGAAAGTTGCACTGGGACAGAGTCACACGTCTAGTCGAACACGTGAAAGTTGCACTAGGACAGAGACACATGCCCAGTCGAACACGTGAAAGTTGCACTGGGTCAGAGTCACATGCCCAGTCGAACACGTGAAAGTTGCACTGGGTCAGAGTCACATGCCCAGTCGAACACGTGAAAGTTGCACTGGGGCAGAGTCACATGCCCAGTCGAACACGTGAAAGTTGCACTGGGGTAGAGTCACATGCCCAGTCGAACACGTGAAAGTTGAACTGGGGCAGAGTCACATGCCCAGTCGAACACGTAAAAGTTGCACTGGGGCAGAGTCACATCCCCAGTCGAACAAGTGAAATTGTTGCACTGGGGCAGAGTCACATGCCCAGTCAAACACGTGAAAGTTGCACTGGGGCAGAGTGAAATGCCCAGTCCAACACGTGAAAGTTGCACTGGGGCAGAGTCTCATGTCCAGTCAAACACGCAGGTCGCTCCCGGTGCACTCCCATACTCAGTTGGATTTTTTAATTGAACTGCCTTTTCCGGTTTCCGGTAATTGATGCCAACGGTTCCATTTTGCAGTGTGTTGTGGTTGGCGTTAATCGTGGCGTCTGTACTCTTCTCCGTGCTACTATGCCGCAGCAGCTGGGAACGCTACAAGGAAAATCCGACTGTCGTATCAATGGAAAAGGATTACCGTAGCTGGAGGGTTGATTTTCCGGCTGCTACCATCTGCTATCTTGATCGCCTCAACCGCAGCACCGTCGCCAAGTACATACAAAAGTACTTGATGTACCTAATCACACACACATATTGAGTTTCTAGATCAATGCACTAACAAATACTTTTAGGCTATACCTACTTGCACGGTGTTAATTCCCTTTTTTGAGATTGATTGATTTTTTAGTGGGGATTTAAAGTTTTAAACCAAGCACTGTTTTGACAACGGGCCATGTGGCACTGATCTAATGGCGTCGGTGAAAGAATGGAGAGTGATGAGGATAACGAACCAAATCTGAACTAGAATGGAGGAGCAGAAACCCAGTGCCAGCTTCCAGCGAAGATTACCAAGGGCACCACTGGTAAAATGTTCTTTCCGAAGGACGGTACGGCGTGGACAACAGGATTCCTCCACGAATCCGTGCTGTCGAGAGATTGGTTGACGAGCGTAGCGAGTGAAGCGAGCGGAGCAAAATCTTCAATTTCACTTACTCCTGAAAAAAATTACTTATGTGTGTTGTATTTATGTTTGATTGTGAATGTATTTTATTTTTATTTATTTTTAGTTGTTCGCGTTCTAGCAGTCAACGCCTGCTCCGATTTGGACGAAATATGCAGAGCACATTTTTGTGTCTTCAACTCCAACCCCCATGCATTTTTTCAATCAATCAGTTGAATGGTTTTACTAGAACAGTAGGTATTTATTGCCTCGAGTCGACGCCAAGTAGCAACAAAAGGACGTGCAATGTGGACTCACCGATTTAGACCATAAAACAATCTGCGCATTCAACTTTGAAGTTCGATAACTTCGATTCAACGTCGGCTAGAATCTGCTTTCAAAAATGAATCCAATTATGCAAATTTATTCATAAAAATCGAAAAATCACGGGTAGAATGATAATAAAAGGTGACTCAGCGTTTGCAAGCTCAGACCAGTTGGCAGGAAATAAATAATTAAAAAGGTGCCATGCTGATAAGCTTATAAATTTAAAGATAAGATAATTAACTACAAAGTAGGCTCTTAATATTTATAAAAATTTATTACAATTGTTCCACTCATAAACATAACCATAAAACTATAGAAATAAAAACAATTTAAAATTACAAATAGAGTAATGAACTAGATTAAGACAGTATAAAGTTATATTCAATGCATTGAGTATCATTATTTGTATTCAAATAGATCACTTTTATTATTATAACTATGCTTATCTACTATTGAATTCTACAAAAATTTTTACATTTTTAAACTTAAATAGTACCACAAAATTTTTGTTTATAAGTTGTATTATTATTTTTAAATCCATTGATAAAAAAACGAGTGGGACTTACTACATTTAAGGCATGGCACTTGATTATGCCAAATAAATTTTTTCATCTTCAAACTCCTTTTCACTCTATTTTCCTCCAAAGTAACACAATATACAAACATATCAACGAAGGCATTATTGATGACAAAAGTAATTCGACTGTAATGCACGAAACCCATTGGTCAGTGTGCGATTCAAGTGTCCCATCTGTCCCGCACCCGGGCAAGAACATGCTCCCATCTGTACCGCACCGTGGCAAGAACCTGGGCCCACTCTGCCCGAGTCTCCGAGTGGAAGTACACGAAGATGAGGCTTAGTGAAAACACGTGCACTGACGCCGTCATCAGGAATAAGTAATCGAAGAGAAACTTGGTGTGGAAGGCACCGTACTCGGCCATTAGGTGGAAGATCCAGGTGATGCCAAAGAGACAGAATGTGAAGAAGACGGCACGCAGACGGAGCATCTGGAACGTGCGCACGTTCAAGTGTCTTTGCAGGTTCTCCATCTCGCCCCAGCCACGGAAACCGTACAGGCGAGCGAGGATCACCACGAAAATGAGAGCGTTCAGGGCGAGGACGGTCGATGCGGGGGCCTGCACCAACCAGTCAAATGGGGCGCCCTCGGGGTAGCAGAACCCGCGGTCCGCCGCGTCAGTCTGATATACGTCTATCTTGAAGATGAGTAGGGAAACAACAGCAAGGATTGGCATGCCCCAGCCGAAGAAGGCAGCCTTGCGGAGGAGGTTCGGCGTATCCCTGGCGCCGAGCACCGAGAGCAGTCGACGCAGCTGCAGGCCGGACATTAGCAACATCCACGCGAACATCGCCAAGTAGGAGAAGTGGCGGAGCGCGCCGACCACGACGCACGCCACGCTAGCCGTGTCCACGCTGACAAAGCTGCTGGTGAAGCCGAGCGCGAGGTTGAGCCATAGTGCCAGCGCCATCTGCAGAAGGATCTTGTGTCCGAGATCCTTGCGCCAGGCGGGCAGCAATGCCGCGGTGCCGGCGATGCTGGCCAGGCTCACGCCGGACAGAAGGCCCGCTGCGATCAAGACGACCAGCAATGGCGTGCTGAAGGCTTCGGTAAACTCCACTGGCTCGAACACCAGGTATCGCCCACGGAACTGTTTGTTAACGAACTCCAGACACTCGCATCGGACGACAGGCTTCAATGCGCGCGTCGATCGCAGCTTGGTGCAGCTCGACACGAGCCAATCATTGCTTGCCTCGCTCCAGGCGGCCACCTGGAACCTGAACACGGTCCTCACGACCATAGGCTGACTGGCATTGTGGTTCACCTGCATCACCTCACCTGTCTCCAATTCACTATCATTCTGCCCATCGTCATCGACATCGTTATCGTCCACATCTGGGTCTGCTTCCACATTTTCTTCTCCAAGAAGTTGAATTTCGAAGTACTGATTTTCCGCGCTTGCTTCTGCGTCGCTTCTTGAAGTGACCACGAGATGGATGACCATCAGCTTCCTCTTGATGTACGCGTCAAGCGAACCACTGACAGCTAAGCACGCCAAGTTTGTGACCGCCAGGATCGCCAGCTGCTGGCCTCGTCTCTGCAAACCAGCGCCCAACACGAGACCCAC
Organism: Protonemura montana; assembly: GCA_947568835.1. Taxonomy (NCBI): domain Eukaryota; kingdom Metazoa; phylum Arthropoda; class Insecta; order Plecoptera; family Nemouridae; genus Protonemura; species Protonemura montana. The sequence goes on from OX387608.1 coordinate 9,739,632, forward strand.
CTCCGACACGGCGGAGACTTTCTGTCTCGAGCTGGCTGTGACAGCGTGCACTGCGCCGGCGCCTGCCAACCTGTCGAGGGAGAGGCCGACCACCGGGTCGCTGACTGTCAGGTCGGACACAAGAACTTTGACGCGGTTAAGGCTCACCGTATACTCAGCGACACGTGACAGGGTCACGCCGCCCAGGATCTCCAACCAGCAGTTCAATAGTTCGACTCGTGGTACATCGATGTGTAAGGAACGCGTCAATAACTTCACCAAGACATTGTCAGTAAAGTTAGCCACTTTGAAGAGCGCTGACTCGTCGACAAGGATCGTCGTGTAGCCGAGTAGCACTTGTTTTGTATACGATATCACGTCGTTAAGATGGTAATGTATTTCTCTGGTTGCGTAGAACAGCCCCTTGGTGCCGTTCCGAGGACCGCGTTGCCACTTGTTGCACAGGTAAGTGTCGACCGACCCCTCGCTGCGCACCCAGGAACACGGATTAAGGTCGTTACCCTCCGGTGCCGCACTGAAAACAGCTCGATATCGGTTCAGTAGAGTGAGCCCAGCGTTGTACACGCGCAAGATCACGGGCGGTCGACTTCGCTCGGGCTCGGACTCGTCGAACTGTCTGCTCGACACGACTTGCGCCAAAAAAGACCTCTTGAAGATACTGTTGATGTTGAACACTTTGTGAACATCGAGTTTCAAATCCTGCCACGCGTGCACAGCAACTCTTCCTGTTGAAGTCAACGATCGTGGAAGCTGCAGGGACATGAAAGTGGCCAGGTTGGCAGCACCGGACGTGTTTGAGTAGATGACCCTCAGTGGCGCTCCCTCGTGGGAAACCAGCAAAGTGTCGGGTACATAGGCCTCTTGGATGTCGGCAGCAAACAGCGCACACGCTCGGCCGTGACACGCGCTTGACGAGCTCGTGTTGGTCGCCATGGCAACCTGCGTCGAGAGGATTTCAAATATCACTTGAGGCAAGCTGAATAAAAAGGGGTGCCAATAGGATGGCAGTTCCAGCAATTCGGCGTCAGCTGTTATCTTCACGAGAGCCCCGGGATCCGAGCCGCCGGGATCAGCTTGCCTGGCCAAGTCTTGGAGTCGACCGAGGAAATTTGAAACACTATCCGCCAGGCATTCCTTCCCGTGGTCGACCCAGAGGAAGGTGTCGTTGTCCCAGGCGGCGTCCCAGTCACGGTGCAAGTCGCTGGTCAAGTTGCCTTTGCTGCCGTCACCGACGGGATGAAAAGTCTGCGAGCACCGTCTGGAGGCGACGTGGAAGTCTGGTAGCGCCGTCTGAGCGAAGTCACCTGCAGCAAAGAGTTGTCTCTTTTAAACACATGGCAGACATGTTAGCTCCAAACTTCCCGCCAACCGCAATCCTCTCATCCGATTACCGGTCCAAGCAACGTCCTCCACCATTAGGCAGCGACTTCAGCCCCAAATGCCTAGCCCATCTGGCCTGGCATGGACGCAACGGGGCCAAACCCGTCGCTTGGCACCACCATAGGACATGCAAGCTTCATCGAGTTGGAACCACAATGCATGAAATGGCTGCACCTATCTTACCACTGAATGCCCACCCCCAGTCGATTCCCTTGAAGCGCTCGGCCGGACAAATGTCCATGCTCCACCAGGACTCGATTGAGTACGAGCCGTTCAGAGCCTCGAGCACATCGTAGCTGTAGATCTCCGGGTATGATGATTTCAAGCGAAAGAAAGTCGCTTTGCTGCCACCAGGATCGCTAGGCACTTTCTCAATCTTGACATGTGCACGCTCTCCCCAAAGCAACGTCTCGTTGAGCCGCTTCTCGGCCAGCTGGATCGCCTCGTCTACGTTGACGCTGTTGTTGCCCGTCTCCACCAGGCAGAAGGTGAATGTTTTATGAAAGGGACGGGGTCTGCTAGGCTGGTCCTCATTCAGCCAGTGTAATTGGCCAACCCAAGCCCTTTGACAGATGGCGCATGCGAACTCGGTGCTGTTGTCCACGAGGCGCCACAGCCCAGTGGACGCGTTCAGCGATCCAACGTAGTGCGATGTCTCTGTCGACACCTCGCTAGCGCGCATGCTCGCCATGTAGTTGTCTTTCACCTCCTGTCAACAGGCAACAATGTGAAAAGACAGGTTAGGGTGACGTTCCTCCGTCGAGTGTATGCACTATTTTACCTACATCAAGCTAAACTAGACTTCAATTCGGTTTCAAGTTCAAATTAATTTTTACTGGTTCGCTGATATTTTCAAAATTTTAAATTACTATAACCATTAACCATTAACCACACAAACACTCAAAAAAGGTTGAAAATTTACATTCGAATGTGGTATTAGTTCAAGAAGGCACTGTTCTGTCACATGAAACACAATTAATTTTGTAGCTACCAATATTTTTGGCTTTGTTCTAGTCTCTGTTTATAATTTGAATCTAGACCAATAGAGGTTTCAATTTTAAGCCACTCTTCGAGTTCAAAGAAAGTGATATGTATTTTAACAACATACTTTTGCAATAACGATTCCAAAAATCGAGGAATTGCATGCATGGCGGGGGTCGCAGGGTAGTTGGAGTATTTTCACGCTAGGATCACAAGACGAGGAGTCAACCCAGAGGGCTCAGCGTCTGGCATGTACCTTATCTCGAGCGCATTGTTGAAAATAATCAAAGTGTTTAATCGAGGACCAGACTAAGGGACCAAATTCGTCCTTCTGAAGCCCAAGCGGCACCTCGTGGCCCCTGCACAGTTCCTTGACGGCGTCGGACAAGAGTTGGAAGTCCCGCTCTAGGAGGTGGACGCCGCGACCAAACTGCTCTTGGCACGCATCACCGGCGGTCTGCCATGTCATCGGGCCGCTCATAGTCAGCCTCACTATAGTCTTGTTCAGTGGCTCATACATGGCAGGACATGCGCCATCAACAGCGACCGTCAACGCAGCCAGCGTCAACAACCACATGGCGGCTAGCATGGCAACTGCAACAATGCGACACGAAACTTTCTTTCATTCTCTGCGTTTAACACATGCTCAACGCACCTACCCTGGGTGATAACTATCTTAAATTATACTTTTTACATTGTGTACCAATTCATTTACTACACATATTCTTCATTTACAAAGTGCGTAGAGATCTGGTCTCTTGTCAGTCCCCTCACCTTTATGTTGATAAGTTTATCATTATTGCATGGTTTTAATGAAATGAGCAGAGAACGATAAAGATTATGAGAAACCCAATCTAGTCCAGAAGAGAGGAGAAAAATTTGGTGCCGGCACGTAGCTAACTCCTGTCTAAGAGCACCAAGAGGACCGCTGGCTTAACGTCCCTTCCGAAGGACGGTGCAACGCAAACCACAGAATTCCTCCACAAATCCATGCTGTCGAGAGGTTGATAAGCAAGGCGAATGAAGTTACTGTATTATCTATTATCTCTTTAACCTCTATTCCAAACAGAACTGGTCATGTGTATGATGGTCACCCATCCAATACTTGACCTAGCGCAGTGATGCTTAGCTTCGGTGATCTCACAAAGAACACTACATCCCTAGGTGCACTGCGTCCACCTGCGTGCATTGACCACTACATCACTGGGTACACCCATGTGCATTAACCACTATTCGTCACTTACAATACCTTATGCCTTGTTAACGGAAAAGAGTAGCTGCCTTGGAAGGTGTCTTGCCCGGAAAATGTCCCAGAAATGTGGCTTTCAATTTTGATCGCTTTTCACTGTCAGGAAATCATTGCCCCGTGATGAAACTGGATCACAAAACATCCCTGAGAATGTTGTTCAAACTCCACGAGCTCTCGGAATTGGACGACGTTCGAGCTTACAAAACCGATTCTCCAAACTGCTTCCAACTAGACAACGTACTGTCACACAAATACTTGGCGAGAGTGTCACGAGGTTCGTGTACGATTAAAAAACCCCGATTGCAACCTTCTTGCCAGTGAGCACACCGGTCGGTCAGCGTCACAGGAAGACTGAGAGACCGTGAAGTCTTTCGCTCGATACCACAAGTAAACAAGGGCAGGAAATGCGCTGTAAGAATCTGGTTCCGGCAAGTGGCGTGATTGCGGTTGCAGATTTGGTGAACTTGGCACTTGTCATTGTTAAGTTCAAGATGAGTAATATCAGCTGGACAAGTAAATCCATTTAAGGATCTGAAAAATAACTATCCCTCTCTCTTAACGTTGATAACGCTAATGGTTTGAATTGACCGTTTATCTTTGACAAGCTGTGGCATGCATCGAGCAGAGTCACCTAATTGATGAGCGTATGAGCAGGTGAATTTTGGCTTTTTGCGATGGTAAAAATGTGTCACAAGTGCTTGAATATTTGCAAATTTTGAATTGTTTTAAAACTATTGAACCGATTTTGCTGAAAACTTCAGGGGGTGTCTTTGCTGAAATCACAAAATATGCTCTACACATTTCGTTCAAATCGAAGCAGACGTTTGGCCGCTGGAGCCAGAGTAAAAACGCAAAAAAATTACAAAACAAAACACACACAAGTGATTTTTTTTTTTTTTTTTTGTTAGTGAAATTGAACATTTCACTTCACTCGCTACGTTCATCAGTAAATTATTGATATTTAAGGTGTAATTACTGCGTGAGGCATGCATCATTGCATGTCATTATTTGACTTTACCGATGGTCTGTGATTACTATTCATTGCCAGTAAAGTACATTGTTTTGGTAACGTACCTACTGGTTCTGGGATTTCTGGGATTTCATGGGATTTCATGGGATTTCTGGGATTTCTGGGATTTCATCAACAAAGAAATCACATGCAATGTTAATAAATATAACTACATGTTACCACAATCATGGAGTTGGATGTGGTGCCTGCAATTAACGGATGACATGTGCTATCATTGAATTATTGATGGGAATTTTGCAACTTTGTAGTGGTTTTAAATGCTGAAACAATAATGGAATCGCTACGATTGTTTTACCTGTCATAATTATACCGTTGAAAACACACTCAACGATAATACGTTTCATATTGTTAATGGAAAATTCGAAAATCCTCTAAAAAATTTGAAGTAAATGCATTTTTTCTCTCAAAGAATTAATATAGAAAGCCCTGTGACTGATTTACTCTAAATTTCTAAATTTTTTCCCCAATGCTCTATCGTTGTTGATTAAGTGAAAAATTCTACAAAGAAAGCAGAGATCTTTGACGCGTTTGTTTTTAAATAGAAATTGAGAATACACCAATGAAATCAGGAGTTTCACAGCAGTTATTGTTATCTAATAGCTGCCAGTTAAAACTCACCTCCATGGTCACCATGCTAATCAGATACTCCATTTGTAACTAACATCATCTTTGCAGAGGAACAAACTGGACAACTGGCTCATATTCACCTTTATTCAGGGGTTCCCGACCTTTTTTGCTCCATTCCCCTTGCATCAATGTTAAGAGTATAATTCAAACCTCTTCCCAAAAGTCTGATCGCACATGGGCCTCTGTTTTTCAACCTGTGATTGTTTTCTTTTTGCCTGTACTTGGATACCACCCATCCCACCCAACCATGGAACTCCCAAACTCCTCAGGGGGTAATTCCTCACCGGTTGGAAAGCCATGTCTTAATACATCCCAATCTGCTTCTAATGTAATTTCAATTACTTCGTGGTAATGCATCACTCAACACTATGCATTTATGATGGTTTAATTCAAATAGCGGGTTGTACAATACAAGTATTAAAACTTGAAACTTGAAAGGCAACAATAGTTTGAGTTTGACACGAGCATTCGACGCTTGCAGGACATGGGGCGATTTGTCTAAAGAAAAAATAGACTACTACACGAGTTTCCTCAACGAGGTGGCCAACATCTCTTACAACAATCTCGCAGCATTCGAGAAGTTTGCCAAAGACAAGACGCTGCTCAAACTGAACTTGGAGGAGGTGGTCCTGGAGGTGCGTTCTGAAAAACATATATATATATTTTTTTTTAAGTTTAGTTTTTCTTATTCACAGCTTGGGAGCAGACACAAGTACATATTGTAGGCATCTGGTGGCTGAATAGTGACCAAGAAGTGTTGTTCCAAGTGTTGAGCAATAATAATATTATAAAGTACCTACTAAATATATAAATATTATATAATGTAATGGAATATAGTAATAAATAGGTAAAAGTAACTAAGTACATATATAGTAGCAATCTTAGTATAAAGGTAGTAGGTTGCTTTTAGTTATTAATTAGCCTTTAGCTCTCTCCTGAGTGCTTCGACATCCTATCATAATAATTGGGCTAGTAAAGCAGATAAAGCTTGCGGCCGTCATTAGAAAAAAAAACTCTACAATTAAATAATTATGGCTAAAAGTATTGATATGTATATGTCAAACGTTGAGGTAAGCATTAATACAGGTTAATCGAGCGTAAACCAGTCTCAAATGCGAGTAAACTGCAAAAAAGATATATATATATATATTATATATTTCTTAACACTCAAAACGACAGTGACTCCATGCCTATTAAATGCGCTTAAGTTTCCTTTCTCGGCTAGTACAATTAACAATTCAAACTCCAACAAAAGAAGAACATAACAATTTTTAAATTAATATTTTCACGGTTTTCTTTGGGGGGCCAGTTCCACAAAGCAGATTTTAAGTTAAACCCCGGAGCGTAAAGATGATCAGCCAATCATAGACGGTTTTTTCCAGATTTCCCAGGGTTGTTGTCATGGTTATAACAACTTACGCTTAATGCTTTGTGCCGGCGCCTCTGGTTTGTAAAAATTGACAACAATTTGAAACTATCATCAATACTCTGCCAGGTACAGGCAGAAATTTCGCACAAAATGAAACACAAGATTGATGTGCTGAACGACACCGCGGTCTTCACGGAGCACGGCTTGTGCTACACGGGACAGTCTGCAATCGCCCACCATTTCACGGCTGTGCCGCCTGACCCTTCTGTCAAGCTGCCGCTGTTTATTCCGCACACTTACTGCAACTTCGAGAACTTCTGCTCGTCAAATTACATGTACATGGGGGTATATATTGTGAGTGATTTTGTGTGTATCTCTACTGTGTTGAGAACTAAACAGCAATGGTAGCGTATGCAGCATTTAAAGTGACATGCTTTGGAGTGACATACGGGCCAACTGACTTTAACACAGCACGTTTGTAGCAACAAGTACCACATTTCATAGCATTTTCTGAAACTGATGAGAGGTTAACTTTGGATTAGAAAATGATTTTTTATTTTTTTATCCTACAACAAGACCCAAAGACTTACCAAACTGTCAATAAATCCACCAACAAGCTTTAAAATGTGTTTACGCAGAGCATAAACCAAAATATGCTGATTCTCATTAAAAATGAAAGTGATCGTAACCAGCAGGAAATGAAACGTTTACGACCATTTTGCCATTAGAGTCACCAATCAGCACTGAAGCATTTGAACGCTTAGCTAGAATTACAGTGTGAGTGATTAAATTATGACCTGAAACCAAAGTCCCAAGCGTGGAACATCTTTTAGTTTTATTTATGTACAACTTGGGAGCAGATACAAAATTATCAAATTATCAAATTTAATTATCAATTAATTATTATATATTATTATTATTATATGTTATTATATTATATTATATTATAATATAATGTTATATTATGTTATATTATTATAATATATAGGTATAATGTTTTGCTAATATTATTAATTGTATAAATATATTTATATATTATTATTAGTATTATTATCAATTAATATAATTATAATTATTTTAATTTAAAAGTTGTTGTTTGTACCCAGTTTATTGTACTCCTAAGCTTAAATAAACAACAGCAACAAAGTAAAAATTATGTGAAAATGAAACACCAAAACCCACCTCTTTGCAGTACGCAGTGCACTCTCCCTACGAGATGATCGACATCAACACCGCGATGCTTCACACCCCACGTCACTGGCTGATTGATACAAACTTCAAGTATCTGTCGACGGTAGCGTCCTCTTCGCTGCGAAAGATCAAGCCGAAACAGCGCCGCTGCAACTTTGCCGACGAGACGGAAGATATCGGACTGCCTCTTTACAGTTACAACCTCTGCCAAGTGGTCTGCCGTAAACTGGCCTTCGAAAAACTCTGCGGATGTTTTCCGTTGTTTTACGCGAGGATGGGTAAGTGTTAAGATGAAATGCTTGCCATTGGACTAATTGTGATCTAATCGTACTCATCAGGGCAGATTTTAGTACACAATTGATATAATTCTTGACCCACGTTCTTTTGTTCTTCTTGCCTTTACACTAATTTTTAAGTGGGTATTGTATGCCATATGAATCCAGAAATAGTCCAGTCTTCCTAAAATGTTTTGCTAATTACTTAATCGAGGGAGAAAGCTTGACCGACTTGAACAAGTTTGTAAATCAAAGCTTATAAACCATAAAAGTTATGGGATATGCTAAGTGAGTCGAGCTTTCATCCTTGATAAACTAACTTGTACCTGTTTAGCAGGGTTGGGTTCTTTAAGAATCTAACAGTCCGTTAATTTAATATTTGCTTGGCAACAGCCAATTGTAAGATGTTTTTTGTTTGTCAACGGTCTGTCAATTACTTAATGGACCTCTGAAAAACCGGATAAAAACACAGTTTTTTTAGCTGGAGCTGAAAGCTGAAGATAGGTGGTATTTGTCTTTTTTATATTCTTTTCATCTTACATTTTGCTACTATAGGTGGAGGAAAAGTCTGCGATCTGCTCGGCCTGACGTGCGTCGGCAAGCAAGCCAAGGGCATAAAGAACACGTCGTGCGGATGCCAACCCCTCTGCGAAGGCGTCTACTACACGAAAGACACGGAGCTGGAGTCACTAGCACGTAAAGCCACCACCAACACGGGTGGGTTCGCATCCGGCAAGTACACAAACCCGACAGAAACCGCGTGGCGCTTGCTCTACGTCACTAAGTTCCGGCTCGTGCGCGATGTCGTGTTCTCATTCGCTGATCTCTTGGGTGGGTTGATTTCGATTTGTCGAACAGTTTTGAACCATTGGGAATGGTTATGTTCTCGTTTACTCTGAAACGACTGGTGAAACAAATGAAGAACCAATCTGGTCTGAACCAAACATCAACATTATCGTCAGTTGTGTTGAACGTTTTTAGTGGTTTTGGCGAGTTACGTATACCTGTAGATAGAGTGGAAAAAACAGATTAATATTTCCCTTAAACTTCAGTGCTTGCACGAAATTGAAAGTAAAAACTAAAATTGACGAAAAGTAAAATTGACGAAATTTGAAAGTACAGTGTAACTTGCTGTGTTCGAGCATCAATCACACCGTAATAGACAAAACAAGAGATCAAAATGGCAAAGCCACTCGAAATCCCAAACAAATAAATGGCCAGCGAGGAAGAGTACAGGTCGTCAGCGGCGAAATCCAATTTCTCACTTCCGTTTCAGTGTCGTTTGGAGGAACGGCAGGATTCTTCCTCGGCTGCTCCCTGCTGAGCGGCGTAGAGGTCATCTACTTCTTCACGGTGCGCCTCTTCTTCCTCGCCTACAAGAATGCCTGCAAGCCACGCTAAGATAGTATAGTGTGTATTGCTGCCCAGGTGGAGTAGGGCGGCGGCAGACTCACTGTTCGTAGAGCGATACGTGCTGTCTGTTTCGGGGAATAGGGGAAGGCTCGGCGTTTCCTGAAATTCTAACATAAAAAGCAGTTGAAGCTGAGTTTGAAATTTAACTTCTTTTCTTTACATACCAAACTGTTTGGCTTGTTGGAAACTAGATAGTAGATAGTAGATAGTAGATAGTAGATAGCTGAAGTTAAGCAACAATGAGCTAGGTCAGGTATTGGGTGAGTGACCATCATACATATGACCAGTTCTGGCCAGCACTGGGTTTTCTTCTTGGCTAGGTTAGATCGGTTAGATCAACAATATTTTCTTCTTGCTAAAACAGTAAATTTTTCGGATTTTTTATTTGATTGAGTCATCAAGGGTCAGTCAGCGTTCAACGAATTAATTAATGGTAACTTGAAGAATAAAGCAAGCAATCAGCCGAATAGGATCCACCAGCTGAAATCATTGCATTTTAGATGCTGTCTATCTTAGGTCCATAAACTACTTAGCTCAAGGTGTTGCAAGTTGCAAAAGATACGTCGAGACTTTTTTTTATTACTATCAACACTTAAAGTGTCTCAAAGATTGATGCCCAAACGAGGACTCGAACCCCATCTCCACCTGTCGCGGGTGTTGCTCTAACCCATTGAGCTACTTCGACACTGGCTTTTTGAGACGATTTTGGTGTATTTGATGAGAATGGGCATCAATTTTTGAAAAAGTTATAGCTTTGATAATAATAAAATACCCCACGCATTGCAAGCGTTTGCAATTTAAATAAGATTTCGTCTACTTCGAGACTTTTGTTTCCTAGCTCTAGCACAAGTTTTCAAAATATATGCACATCACTTTACTTTGAGTACGAGTCAAGTCTCTCAAAGCAAAGGTAGCATTCAGATTTACAGCTCTACACTTTAAGAGGTCCTCGATCCCATTGAAGAAGCAGAAACATCGTATATCCAGGTAGCTCAATTGGCAGAGCATTTGGATATTTTTCTCCTACAAATCTTGCCATCTGCTTGCTAGTGAAAGCTCTTACACATAAACACTTATGTTGGCTATGCCAGTTAAGCTATGCTTCAATAGCTAAAAGATGTTATGGGTACTTTATCAAGGGTTTAGTTTAATCTAGGTAAGTGGAACTCACAAGTTAGTACCTCATGAGCTAGAAGTTCACACGGAACACTGTTATTAATAATCTCCACTAAATTCTTAGCATGTTTTAGATGTGGTTAATTATAGTTATGATTGTGCTTCTAGGTGTAATTAATTAGATGTAATTCTTGAGGCCAAAGTTGGTCTTATTTTACTAAGATCCTAACATAAATTATTGTACCCAATACCTGGCAATGAATATAGAAGTTATTTTTTTTGTGCTAAATCAATCACAGAATTTAAGCTCGTCAAAGATAAAAAAAGGATTGAATGATAAAATAACTTTTTGCATATTGAAATAAACATCAACACAAACATACTAAATTACAGTGTATTTATTATCAAAGAAAGAAAGCCAATACATGAACTACACGGACATATTTGAAGATACTGTAAATCAAACTTTTAGTAATATTTTTCATAACAATAACTATCAATATAGTTACACTTAAATGTAACTAAAAGGTTTCTTACATCACTATTGTATAATGTAAATGAAAACTTGAGAAAGAAAGCTTAAGACATTCACTTCTTGCGACCACCGCGCTCCTTGATCTGCAGGTGAATAGTCGTGCCCGGCGTGATGTTGTAAAACGCCAACGAGTTTGAATCCTTGAAGAACAGCCCGTCCTGGTGCAGCTTCTGCTTCCCAGGCGGCATGGCCGTCTCGTCGTGGATCCTCCCCTTGATCACCGTGATCGCGTCCGTCAACGGCACCGACATCGTCAACGTCTGCCCGTTCAGCCGCCATTCCGGCTTCTCGGGCATCGCTGGAATGGCAACCTTGAGCGTGACCAGCCCTTTGTGCCGCGCCAAGAACTGAGCCTCCGGCATCAGACTCTCCTCGGTCCTCATCTTCTTAGCCTGCGGCTCGTCGTCGTTCGGCATCTCCATGGCATGCTTCATGACTCCAGGCGGTTGGGGCATCTGCGGCTGCTGCATGTAGCTCGGCATCGGGGGCTGCGGGGCTGGCACTGGATACGGAGGCCGTCCCATCTGCATCATGGGGGGCCTGCCCATTTGCATCATCATCATGCCCGGCGGGGCCATCATGCCTGGCTGAGGCTGCATCATGCCCGGTGGGGGCGGTAGCATGGGCGGCTGAGCGATCGGCATCGGGGGCGGCGGTTTTGGCGCAGCCTTCGGAGGGACTTTCATCGTCGAGCTCTTCTGGGAGGCGAGCATGGAGAGACCGGGTTGGCGACTCGGTTTCGGGCCGATCTTTTCTTTTTCCTCGTCAGGCAGCAGGCCCTTGACCTTGTGGATCTGGTGGATTTGCTCCTCGAGCGTGATGTGGGCGCGGGCTGCGCGGGTGGCGGCTTCGACGCTCGATGTGTGGCCGTCCCAAGTTACCTGAAGAAAGGCGAAGCTAGTTACATCTTGCTTTAAGGTGGTGGGTAGGTATGATAGCTCTACAATCGAAACGTTAACAAGACTTCTATAGCAGCCTACCTAACTTTTGAAAATTTTCTGCCCCTATTAACCTCAATCTCCATTAATCATATCCAGCATTTTGGCACACTACACACCAACAAGCAATTGCAGCTAAGCAGATGCCCTGGCTAAATGCTTTTTTCACGAACAGTTTTTAATAATTTACTCCTGAAATAATTATTTTCTTGCAGGGCTGTTCTATTTCAAAGTTCACTTTAATTCTAGAAAAATAACCTCTCTGGTCACAAGTGAAAACTATCAAATGCATTCTGTAACCAAAAGTTGTCTGTACTGGGCATGCAAAACCTACAATGATAGAAAAAATAATAACTGAAATTTGTCTGGCAGATTTTTCTGGAAGCCTACTGTAAGCACAAGGCAGTCACAACAATATACTGCCAGGTGCTGCCATTAAGCAAACTAGTTCCCATTCTTGTACCTTGTCATCCTGACGGATGTCCTCCTCGCCAATCTTCTTTCCGATGGCAGTCTCTTCGTCGCCGACACCGAAGATATCAGTACGACGCTCGGCCAACTGCTTCAAGCTCGCCTCGATGGCCGATCCGGGAGCAAACACGGTCTCCTGGTTGATCTTGTCGCGTATCTGCCGATCGCGCTGTTCCACCCAGCGCGGGTCGAGCAAGCCGATACGCATGTGCTCCTGCACCTTGCTGGCTGGGATCTTCTCACCTGAGCAGCGATAAACAGAGTGTTAGGATGAGATTTCTACTCGCCGTTTAGTGCCAGAACGTAAAAAGCTATTTAGAGCAGTTTCTTAAGGCATTAATTTGCATCTTGCACAACCATTTGTAAAACAACACTTCATAATTACCATTACCATAATCATAAATATTATTAATAAGAAATTGTATTTAAAATATAGATCATAAATATAGACCTTAATGGTCAACCACAGTCAACCATATATTTGGATAGCTGTTGATTATTAATTAAATTGATTTTCCTCCTCATCAGAGCTAGTGGAAAAAAATCTTATGATGGGCTACTGGCTTGACTCTACTACCATACCTGCAAGTAAATGTGTATTGTGGTGAAAGGGAACGTCAGCGTTTAGCACAATACGCGTTTTAAACTACAAGTCTATTCTATGATCTCAATTCAAGAATAATATCTTTTTTTAGAGAGTGTACGTTTTAGGTTCCTCAGTAAAATGTGTGACACATCTTCAGATTTCTTCTCCTATAAGATGAACACTAGCAGCCCCTTGGATTCTTTAGCCCCTTAGTTAACTTACTTGGCCATTGATTAGACATTTTTGATCCAAGCACGTAGTTGAAAGGGCATACAGAGTTTTCAAAGCTACTGTTGCTTACCAGTGATGGGCGAAATAAGATACTCGTCCGAGGGTGGAGCGCGTGTGGGCGCACGTGCTTGCTTCGGGTCGTAGCCTTTCTTGACGACCACGCGATCTGGCATAGGAGGCAGCGGCGGTGGCTGGCTGGACGGCGGCGCAGGCTTGCGTGCTGTAGGTGCCGTTGGCCCATCGTCGTCTTCATCGCTAGACTCCTCCTCCATGTCTTGCACCTGCGAAACGATTGGGAAAGAAATGTTATCTAGCAGGTGATAGCAACTTTGTAAATTGTTAAGTACTCATTTTGTTGCTCAGTAGTGGAAAAAAGTATCAAATGGAAAGAAAATTTGTAAAAGACAACCAAGCAAGAAGCCACTGGAACACAAAAGATTTAACCATGCTTCACGTCTATTTATGTAAATTTAACCTTAAAACTAGCTATGCGACACCAAGAAAAAAATTCCTAAAATAAGTAAACAAACCTGTGTGTTGTCTTTAGCCCCCTTGCTCCTGTCATCTTCATTCACGCGATCCTCCATATGAGACAATCCTTCGTCTTCTTCTTCCTCTTCCTCGCTGTCCATCTGCATCTCAATATCATCACCATCTTCAATGCGTTCCTGCATCAGGACCCGGGCACCCACTTCATCAGGAGTCGTTGGTGGTGGAAAATTCCCCATCTCCATTGGCTGGTAGTCAACCGTTTCCACAACAACAAAGTCGTGCCAGTCAATTTGAGCGTAAGCTACTCTTTCCTTTTCCAGCATTTCTTCTTCCTTGCGCCGTTGTGCTTCTTCGTATTTGATCCAGTCTGCTCGATATTTCACTTGTTCCAGGGTAGATGCCATTGAGAATGTCTCATCTTTCAGTCGGAACTGCAAGTCCTTTGGGGGGATCAGGATCTTTGTGTATTGCTCTAAAAGTTTAGTAAAGTATTGAAAGAGGGAGTGTTGAGGACGTAGGAAATCAAACTGGTAATTTCGCTGTTCTCGGTTCATCAGGTTGGTAAGAAATTGCCTTCCATTTCGAGCAACAAACTGAGCTGTCAGTTTGACAATATCTAAATCAAGTGCAGATATGGAAGGGGGATCTGCTATAAATTCAAACACCGCCGGTGGATCTTTTGGAATGAAAGGTTGCTCAGTTGCCTGCTTAAGAAGTTCTTGCTGCTTCTGTTGAGTTGAAGTGAGGGCAAGCTTGAGTTGTGGTACAGGTGGTCCAACTGTAGGCTCTTGACCTGCAAAACAGCATTGTGTTAGCATTTCAGCTAGGATGTACTTACTACGTATTTGCAAGTCAATAATGACTATAATTGAATCAATTTCTACAACAAAATAAATAAAAGTATTGGCTTACCACGCCCTTCTCTGAAATCCTTGACTTTATGCTGATAATATCCATAGTAAGGGTCACCGAAATTAAGGAAATTAAATTTTGGATTCCCAAGCTCGTTTTGCCTGATACGTGCCTCGAACTCAGGACCATTCCTAGCTACGAAGCTGGCGGTCTTATCCACAATATTCCGAACTTCTGGAGGCGGATAAATAATACCAACAATCGCTTGGGTTGTCGGTGTATCATTTTCTATGAGCGCCACTTCATTACCGATCGCTTGCAATTCGATGGTCGGCATTTTGCACTGTATTTTTCACACCAGCTAGAAATTAAAAACGCAATATTATCGTAGCGACTCAACACGCCGCCATGATATTCTGCGAACGATCTCGAAGTTAGGCCGCATTTCGCAAAATGGCCGACTCGGAGCTGCTCGGAAAAATGCTTTAAAAATTACCGCTAAGATCTTTCGTGCTTGGAAAGAGTTAAGTTTGAATCGCGTAAGATTGATACTCTTAAAATATTTGAAGTGGATGCATAGTTTGACGATACCCATGATAGATTGTCATGGCAAGCGATGTCTTGGCTTCTTACTTGGAAAATTCCCATCTTTAAGTAGCCTGCAATCTTGCTCTCGACTTTAAAAGGCTGTTTGTCAATTTTAAGTTGGTTAACACAGAAATACTCCTTTTGATATACAAAATTCTGCAACAAGTCCCCGCATTGGTGCATCTTCCCAGATACGGCGGCTTGCAAACACTGACGGAAGTCCCATATTTTGAGTTTTGAAGCACATTTGCACCCTGCTATGTGCTTACGAGCTCTCCACGGATATTACAGACTTGAAAGGAAATTCTTTCTGGAAAGATAATCAATGCAAGGTAATCAACAACTCATATTTTTGGAAGACTTACGAAAACTTCTTTTGCCACCCTACTGCCAGTTACTTATATGAAAGTAAACATCCATTGTAAAAAAATTTCTGTTATTATTTTTCTCTGCCAACAGCATGGCTTTTTCTGTTCTGAATATCTGGCAAGCCCTCCAAAAGTCACCAAATTTTGCTAAGCCTACTCCTTGTCATAAACACTGCATCACTAGAAAGAAATTGATTGAATGATTGAATGGAAGCTTGCTGAAATGAAATTTTGTATCATTCTTAAAGAATGAGTCTTAAAGATTTGTCCGTTACAAACTTTACCTATATGTAGCGTTCATACAATATTATTGTCTTGATTCTACTGTGGTGGATGACATCGAAAATTAAACAGTAAATGTGAGTGGAGTGATCAACGAAATTATGGCAAATTAAATTAGTGCAGTCGATGTAACACCATAGCCTACCTTTGAATGATTTGTAAATTACCCAAGAAAGCAGGGACAAGCTTTATTATACAAATTTTATTACCAAAGAACTTCATTTATTTTAGAAGTCAGTACACTGACTTGGAGCTGTACAAAGTTCAAGTATGAACAAAAAAGTTAAACTTGCAGGGATCTTTCCGCTAAAAGGATCTACACTAGTTCTCCGCACGCATGGATGGTTACTTTCTCGCTCGGAGTTCCAGATTTTGAGCCACATTTCTGTAAAAGATGAGAGCACATTGTAAAAATTCAAAATCAAAATCATTTTAATTTTGTATAAACAATGCTTTTATAATGTCATAGTTTCATTTGACAGGAGGGCAGTTGTGTAAAAATTATTGAAAAATATGTCGATTGACAACTTGTCATTTCTTATGGTTACGTTGAGTTTTAATTGGGCCGTGTCATAGAAGACGCAAGTTATTCAAGATCTTAACACAATCGACCCTACAATCTGATCACACTTGATCAGAAACTCATTTCATAAGACAGTTTTCAAGCCATCACAAGTGGTTACCTCCATTTTCTTGAGTATATCTAGCCCGCTGATGACATGGCCAAACACGACATGCTTCCCGTCGAGCCATTCAGTGCGTGTAGTGCACATGAAGAACTGTGATCCATTGCTGTTCGGACCAGAGTTAGCCATTGACAGTGTTCCTGATGCCGTGTGCTTTAATGTGAAGTTTTCATCTTCAAATTTCTTGCCGTAGATTGATCTTCCACCAGTGCCGTTGTGATTGGTAAAATCTCCACCTTGGCACATCTTTAGGTATGTTAAGGAATGTTGTAAGAACAGAAAATAAACCACATAGCTAAAAACTCATCTGCCCTTACCCCTACGTACATGACACCTGCACAATTACGGCCAGTCTCTCTGTAGTGATGAAGGCAAAGGCCAAAACCATCGAGTTATAGCTCATAGTAGTTGAACAATTTTCACCCTTTAAAACGTGGTAATGGTAGGCAAAGATGCCACCCGAAGACGCTTACAACCTTCCTTTTTCACAAACCACTACATTAAAATAATTATGACTGTTAGTAGTAATTTTGTTGAACGAAATAAAAATTAACACGACAAATATCCGAGATTCCATCTCCAGACGATTACCATATAGTTGGTATGGTAGTCATCAGTCGGTTACTTTTGCAATTAACACCGAGTCTCTTGATAAACCTTAAATCCCAATACCAACATTTTCAATATAAAGTGTACCACGCAACGCTAATAAAAATTTGAGTTTCCCGTACGTTAGGCCATTCCCTGTATTTATCCAGCTTCCCATACCAAAAGAAATTGCTAGCTGTTCTTCTAGACATAACTCATAGCAATATGGCATATAGAGGATCTGCAAGGAGGAAATATTAGGTTCTCGATGGGGTTAGTAGCTTGGCATTTCAGCAGTTCATGGTGTGTCATAATCGTCAGGGTATGATGCATTTTTGACTGCTTAAAACTTTTCTACACAGATTCACATGGTTCAACACATTGTTACTTCCAATTAGAGCTTTGAAAGATCTGAAAGATCAGTGCAAATAGAGAAGCAGCTGATGCATCGTTAAACCAACCAATCATCATCAAACTATAAACACCAATACCAGATGCAAATGGTTATGTTTCTAGACTTCTTTGACTTCAGTCTATTTTGTGATTAGAAGAAAAAGCATTGTTCTCACTCTTTCCAGGCAAGGTTTCTGCTGATTAAACCTAACATTTCCACCTCTGATTGATTTCGATTTTGAGTTTATAAAAACGATTCTCTGGATGAGATCCAAAAATGTATATAATTTTGTCATAGCATTTTGTCACTGGTTTTTTAAATTATACGATTGTACAATTTTAATTATTGACGCACCAAACAGATCCTGTAACATGACCTTGCAGTCATCAATATAGGGTGTATTCCGTATTTCGAACCAGAGCAACCGATTCGAACCATGTCATTCCGGTCAACCGCGATTCGTTCCGTAATCATCAGCTGTGTTGTTCCGGTTGGCTTTGGTTTGTAACCAGAGCGACCCACGATTTCATGCGGTCACTTCTCGCGATTCGGGAGTATTGGCGCCAGTTTTGACAGCCTGGGTTGCGCTGCGCTATCAATATGTCCCGATATTTAGATTTTGACGGGAGATTTTGATGGGATATTTAGATTTTGATGTCAATGATGGGGAGGACACAATATGAATATTTCTCTCTAACGAAGACGCTGACAGGGCAGAGACAAGTAAACGATTACATCTTAATCAAAGATTAATATATGTTGATAAACTCGAGTTATGTGCCAATGACCTGCCCCCAACGTTGCGGCTCCAGCAGTTTCTAACTGAAGAAGTTGAATAATGTCATCGTCTTCGCTTTCTGATTAATTATCAAATTCAATTACATTCAGAAGTAATCGAATTAAATCCATTTTACTGTCACAACAAACCGCGTTTCGAAATTACTTGCTAACCGGGATCAAAAATGGCAGACACAACCAACCGGTTGATTGTTCCGGTCGGTCTGGTTCGAAATACGGAATACACCCATAGAACCATAGTCATTATCCAATTTGCAAAACTATAAGCAAACACAATACAACTGGCGCAAAATGATAAACTACGATAAGTGTTCTGCCGAACTATTATATTGCAAACATTTCCAAGGATACAAAGTCGGGAATAATTCGATGAAACGAGCTCCCTTGGAATCCATATCCTTTCTCGTGCGTGCAAAGACACTTGAAGTTTTCAGCTGTCTTTGGTACAATATCATAACGCAACATCATGATTATTCTTCCAGCATTTTGCTTTCCAATTTTTATATCAAAATATACTTGAGGATTTTTCTTTGCTTTCTTAGCATCTGGTTCACCTTCACTCTGGAAGAGAAATGTGTGTTAGCAGCTTTACATAGAAAAAGGATTTAAAATACACATTTAAATTGTCTCAAATGATCAACTTACAGGTGTCGTTTCTTCTGGTGGCCTTTTGGTACCTGGATCATCATCTTTTTTAATTGTTTCTCCTGCATGTTCCTGTAGCCAAGTATCCTCACTCCATACTGCTTTTGAAGAACCTTCTTTAATCCTTTGAGGCTTGGCTAAATTAACACGAATGGTCCTCCCAAATACCTCGGAATCATTCATATTGTCTATGGCAGCCGCAGCATCTTCTGCCGCCTCAAACTCGACAAAGGCAAAGCCCCGATGTTTTTCTGTTTCATAGTCCAACGGAATTTGAATGTCAACCACATCTCCAAATGGAATGAAAGCGGCATTGAGCACTTTCTCGTCGACTTCCTCAGCTAATCCACCTAAACACAAAATAATGAGATTACCGGTGATGGCCTGCTAACCTCAAAATATGAATTTAAAACGCGATTCTATCACAATGCTTGGGTTGTGAATGGTAAATAAGATTTTTATCTCTGTAGTTACTTACCAACATAAACTGTCCGCTTTGGATTCGCTGTCATTTGCCTGAAATTATTAGTTATCTCTTAAATTCTTCTTCGATACACCAACCATACGAAATGTTTACGTTATATGGGGATTTTACCACACGTTATTGCTGCGTTGCTTTGCTGCAAATTATGTGAATTAGTTTAAGTGAACGCAGCAAGAACAACGCTATCACACATTGAACTGGGTTCGATCTGGTTCGATGTGTGGACCACGTTGTGAAGTTTGAGAAATATCGGTTGAATTAAAATCTGTATTTTCATGTAAACTAGGTTTAATTCATTTATTAATATGACTGAGGTTGCACCAGAAGTAATTGACGATGGTCAATTTAGTGACGCTGACGACAGGTGAGGGTTTTCAAATTAATTTCGAGGTTATTCTATTTCGGATCATTATAATAACTTATGTTAACAATTTTAATTTAATTTTAGTGGCGTGCCTGTCGTTGTGAATCTTCAGCCACTACCTATTATTCCATCAACACTCGATGCAGCTTTCAATAAGCTAGTTATGGACAGTGATGACGACGGCAATGAAGCCGACAGTTACGAGGACGAGGATTATGGAAGCGATGAATTCTACGAGCTTGAAAATAAATTTGGTTCAACATATCACAAACCAACAGCACTTAGTACTGAATCTTACAGCAATAGTTCTTGCCAGGTCAAATCTGCTAAATTGACAAGCTTTCAACCCCCAGAGAAACTTTTCAAACGCTACACGAATAAAATCAATGTTGAAAAGTATGAAGGGCCGTCACTGCCAGGTCACGCAGCTAACTCGTTGATGGAGAAAGGAAAAAGAGCAGAAGCTGAGCGGATCAGAACTAAAGACAAACATGATCGAGCTACGGCTGAACAAGTAATGGACCCTCGAACACGAATGATCCTTTTCAAGTTATTGAATCGTGGGACCATTGCTGAGATCAATGGATGTATTTCCACTGGAAAAGAAGCTAATGTTTATCATGCTACTTCTAAAACTGGAGAAGATCAAGCAATTAAAATTTACAAGACGTCAATCCTTGTTTTCAAAGACCGAGACAAATATGTTAGTGGGGAATTCAGGCAAGTTACTAATTAATTCAAATTATATTCTTTATAGTAAGCTTGAATTTTGAATTTTTGCTTCACAACAAAAAGGTAATTGCAAAATTGCTTCTTCTATGTTCTGCTCGAGGGTGACATAGTCTTGGCAGATTTTTGCATGAGAAAGATTTATTTTAAAGTATTGAAACACATAAAATTGCATAAATATCATGATTCATCTACCCTGTTTTAGGGGCAGATTGACAAACATACAATACACTTTGGCTACTACTTTTATTATGTGTGACATTACTGACCCGATGCATTTTCTATCGCAGGTTTCGCCACGGTTACTGCCGACACAATCCCCGCAAGATGGTCCGCACGTGGGCAGAGAAAGAGATGCGGAACCTGGTACGGATGCACACGGCCGGTCTGCCGTGCCCCGAGCCGATCTTGCTACGTGGTCACGTGCTGCTCATGAGCTTCATCGGCAACGACGGCTGGCCGGCGCCCAAGCTGAAGGACGCTGAGCTTTCTGCGTCTCGTGCCAGGAAATTGTATCGGGACTGCATCGTCATGATGTGGACCATGTACAACGTGTGCAAGCTGGTGCACGCCGATCTTAGCGAGTTCAACTTACTGTAAGCTTACGTTTTGAATTATTAATTAAGGGCGTTAAGCCCAACCCTTCCCAAACTTAATTTTGACAACTGGCCATGTGGCACTGTTCTAATAGCATAGATGAATGAGAGGGTATTGTTGAGGATAATGATGAACCTAACCTAGCCTAGAAGGGAGGAGAAGAATCCTGGTGCCTACACGTAGCCTACTCCCATCAAAAAGCACCAAAGTGGACCACCGATCTAACGTCCCTTCTGAAGGACGGTACTGCGCAAACGACAAGATTCTCTCACAAATCCATGCGAATGATATTCCTGTACTAACTTTTGTCCTTTCACCCTCTCTCGCATGTGCATGAAGTGCCACTTATCCTATACCTGCGTTGCTGAACTTTGGTAATCTCATGAGAACCGGTATTTCCAACACACCAAACTGTTAGTTAGAAATTTAGATATTACTTGAGACACAAACTACCAAGAGTTTGTACTACTACTAACTAACGCCAAACTACTATTGAGTGTATGCGTATTCATAAGTTTGATTTTTCAAAGCTCGGTTTGCTTCTAGTTTTTCTCTATTAGTATTGCTTTTTACATTGCATATTTAGTTTCTATGGCAAACACTTATAGCAAATGAAGTCACAATGTCTGAAATGCTTTTTTTCAACTGAACTTTTTATGCAGCAGCATTTATACAAATTCCTAAACGTCACCAAGCCACGACTAGAAACGTACTGGGACAAACAGACAACACATTTTTTTTCTTGGATCTGTTTAATGACCCAATGCTTCTAAATGTTATTCATTGCTTCAAATATATTGAAAAAATAACAAATGCTCCCATATATATTGTTATTGAATGGAGAAGAGAAAAGTAGAACATTTATAGAAGTTAAAAAAGCTAATTGCTGTAGATGCAAGGAGTTGCTCAATAATTTGGCTAAGTAGTTACGTTCACATACCCTTGGCGCTCTTACCATAAAAAATATAAAAATTTACTTTTAATTAATTATTGTGTTTGATCTACGTCGACAGCTACAATGACGGTGAAGTATACATCATTGACGTCTCTCAGTCTGTCGAACACGATCACCCCCATGGTCTGGAGTTCTTACGCAAGGATTGCACAAACATCTCGGACTTTTTCCGCAAGAAAGATGTGGCCACGTTGACAGTCAAAGAACTGTTCGATTTCATCACGGATCCAACCATCACGGCGGCCAACATGGACGAATACTTGGAGAAGGTCTCCAAGGCAGCCGCTGCAAGAACTTGCGAGGAAATCACCGCTCAGGATCAGATCGAAGAAGAGGTTTTCAAAAATGCATTCATACCGAACTGCCTGGCAGAGGTAGGTGTGCGGATACCTTGCTTACAAATACTTGAGCGTCGCAGTTTGAGTTCAATTGGTCAACGGTTTTGCCAAGTCGAGATTTCTGTATGGCCACAAAAAGGACTTTGGCATTTGCCAACGTCTCATCAATGGAAAATAAATGTTCAGGATTGTGGGGTTGGGTTGTTTTTTCCTCGGTGCTGCTGCTCGTCGAGGCGGTTGTCTTGAGTTAATCATCAGCATCAGGAGCACGGTCACCTGGTTAAGTGCTTTCTAGCTCTGGCTCAGGCCTTATAACCAGCAAAAATCATCTGAAAGACAGTCCTTAAGATGTCCACGCCATTGCAGACGAAACGTTGACAATCGACGCGGTCCCTTTTAGTACCATTCATATTTCTATATTCTGTATCATTCTTCAAGTATGCAGATAACATTCTGTTGTATAACCAGTAACAAAATAAAGCTACTGCTAAAAAAAAACACTTTGCATTTTTACAGTTTCATCCTGCTATAAATTGTTTCCGATGGTATATTTGCAGGTGGTTGATATCGAACGAGACATCAATGCGGCCAAGACTGGGCAGGGAGAGACGTTGGTTTACAAGACTCTTACGGGGCTGAAAGCTGACTTGTCGGGGGCGCAGGGAAAACCAGAGATTCTTCTGGATGCTTCAGATGATGATGGCAGCGCATCGGAAGAGGATGACAGTGGATCGGACGATGAGGGAAAAACAAACTTCACAAACTCTTCAAGACCCAGGGACGAATCTCCGGAAAGCAAGAAGGTAGACATTGGATCTTAAAAGTTTTTTCTGCAACATGGTTTTAAATTGGTTTTGTTAAAAAAAAATTATTTCTTTCAGAAACGCAAAAAAGAGATCAAGGATTTGCAGTCAGAAAAGCGGAAAACGAAAGTGAAGAAGCATCTAAAGAAAAGGAAAGAAAGGTTGGTGAAGAAAAAATAGTGTGTAACTATGTATCATTAATTAAAAAAATAAATCGAGCTTTTCCAATGTGTCTTATTTGTCTCACTTGCAACAATTAATGTTCAATGAGTCAACAAAACCTCATTATGTCAAACAAGATAAAAGATTTATTTTAGTGTCTAAAGGCTAGCAACTAAATTCATATCCCCAATTCAAATACAGAAGATTTATCATTTACAGAAGTTAAGGCATGTGAGGAGAGGGTGTACCAGTATTGGCTAGCGTACACCTGTTATGTAATTGCTGAACTTTTTGGCAATCGTCAAAACCCACAAAAGTCTCTGGACATTTTGGTGTGTGCTTGTATAATTTTTGATTGGTGTCATCTTCTTAACCTTGCTACTAACCATGCTATCCAATTTGAAAATAATTATAGTCCAATTTGAAAATAAAGAGCTATTTCAAATGAGACTGAAAAACCGTTACATTTTTAGTGTCTGGTAGGGTTTAGGAGGGAGACTAATGATTTGCATTGTCTGAAAATAAATACATGTTATTAAATTCTGTGATCCTGTAATTTATTATTGTAAGGCTTAACATTATTATCCCAGTGATGTGTAGTTTGTTTTAACAAATGATATTTATTCATAACCATATAACCGCTAATAATACATGAAAGTACCTAGGAGTATACACAAAAGTGTTTTATCAGTCTTCAAAAACGTACAGCCTCAAACCAGAGAGCTCTTTTTTTTAATTTGTGAGTACCTTCAAATTTTAGTGCACTAACATTTCTGCGGTGAGAGCAAGAAGAAAAAAAGTTAACAAGATCGTCAACAATCATTGAGAATGCCGCCAGTGTCGCCTATTCCATTGGCAGGCGTAGATGTGAGTACTTGCACAATATGCAATTCTGCAGATATAACTTTTGTTGTAGTTCAGTTGACGCACTTAAGCCAGAAATAGTTCTCTGGATGAGCTGGAAATGGTAATAAGTTACGATATCTGTGAATTTTTGACACAGAACTAACCCCAAAGAATTTCAGAATGCAGAACATCCCAGTGTTTGCCTGACTTAATAGTATAAAACAGAACGGTTAAACATACGGAGTAAAACTTTGAACTCAGGTTTTTAATCTCATTCTCAACAGTATAAAAAAAGCTAAACGAAATCCAAGCAACATTCCGAAAAGTAGCAACAGCTCAAACCATAATGGTCTGTTAGTGAAATCAAGCATTTCCATGAGTTTTTTTGGATCTCTAAAGTGGCAGTATCCAAAGCTGTCACTACAGCCTAGTATTGGTCTGTCAAGCCCGAACACCGTAATGGCCATTGCGACGACTCCACACCTCATGAAACTCGCCCTCATGAAGAAGTTTACAACAGTTGGTATCTGCTTGGCAAAGTCGAAACCGTAGACGGCAAGGCCCAAGAATGGGGCAATTATTGCTGGACCCACAGCTGCACCATTCTGGAAAATTCAATATTGGCAATTGGGAATTTTTAATTTGTTGATGTCTGTGCACAAAACATTGGTTATAAATTGATGCAGTTAATCCATCCTATTTTTGAACTGGTTGTTGATGCTCTGATGTCACTAACAGGACGTTGGTAGTCATTTCGCCTGTGGTCAGGGTATAACTTCAGGATAAAAGTCCTGACCATATGCTGTTCACTAAACCTACATCATACTACAGCTCTGAACCGTTACGATGAACCTTTGGCATTCGCATTACCATTATATTATAAATCATTCATGATTTATCATATTCATGCCTCTAGCCCCTAAACAGAAATTAGAATTCTTCTATGTGAAATCTGATTTAAATTGCAAATGCTTGCAATGCGCAGGGTATTTTATTATTAGGAAGACAACGGGGACTCGAACCCTGATCTCCACCTGTCGGGGGTGTTACTCTAACCCATTAAGCTATTTGGACAGACAATTTTTGAGAGGATTTTAAAGCATTTGATGAGAATGATAAGATTTTTGAGAGGGCATTATTGTTCTTAACATTACAAAAAAATCTAACTTACCGTCACGCTGAATGTAGCACCGATGGCGAAACCCATTCCCTCGGTAACTAGGCTGACCAATATTCCAATAAAGCAGAACAAAGAAAAGCGAAGTGCTTCAAACGGAAGTCCGACCAAGTAGTAAATGTTGGTCAGGAAGATAAGACTGAAGAATACCTGCAATCAAATTTCACTTATGAGATTTTGATTTGAGTTCCCATAAAAATACTGAAATGAGGGCCAAAATCACTTATTAGACTAGGATCTGCTGAAATGTAACGAGTGTCTCTCATGGTCTTGCTCATTTTCTTCTATTGATCTATAAATTAAGTTGAGACTACTTTGCTGCAGCAATGAGAACCTGATCTTTGTCAAGAATCCAACAAAAACCTTTCACCTACACATCCACCTAGTTTTTCCACCTAGCTACGCCACATCTACCATCCTGGCTCTAGTCAACAGACCACACATAGGTAGTTGTTCATTCTTTCATCTAATCAATTTGCCCAGATTTTCCTATACATTTTCAATTTTAGTGAGCATATTAGCTCTTGGCAAAGACTCACTTTGGCTGGTACTGTGGAAATTGTCAGTGCTGCGTAGTACGATGTGAATCCATACCAGCGATTGAAGTGCTCACGTTGTAGCAACTTAACTTCATTAGGATCTGAAAAAAATCACGCTGTTTATCTACTGAATGCCATGCCATTTTGTGGTTGAAATAGCCGATGGGAATGGGCAAGTCACTAAACAAATCGAGCTTTTGTTAGTTGACCAGATATATCTACAACATAGCAAATTATATACAACTTAATTAATTTTAAAAACCCTACGACCATGTCTCAACTCAGCCAATATTATTTTACAATGATTTACGGAAAAAAACAAACATAAGAATGCAGTGTTTTTTGGTTTTTCTGGCATTTCCATGAGGGAGCTTAAACCAGCAAGCAGATGATGGAATTGAACAAACATATCCCACCCCCGCGAAAGCTGGAATATGTGTGTCCGGATAGCTCAGGTGGTAGAGCACCCGACCGCCACTTGGGAGGTCCCGGGTTCGTATCCCGGTTCGGTTGCACATTTTTCCAGTCTAGCTTGCTTTCCAAACATAAGAATACTTAACAACTCACATGTGAGAACGGGCACAAGCGTCCAAGTGTATGAGTGAAAGACGACTACGGCCATGATGACTTTCAAGTGGATGAACCAGTGGTGTCCGTCTTGAGCTGTGTCGTAGAATATGATGCCGAGAAGGGATGAGCACAGGATGTGATGGATAAGCTGGATCCATAGCGAGGTCTAAAAATACATAAATGATTAGTTGAGCAAACCAGCACATTTTTTAACGACACTTAACTTCCACAACATTTTAGATAACTTTGTTATCTGTTACAGAGAGTAATTTTGGGGAGGTATTATTTTTCAAGTTGTGACCAATTTCAAAGAATCATAAAATATTAATTTACTACATGTCCTTATTCATCTATGGACCAGCACATTGGAGTTCCAGACCAAATTTGGTCTGATTGCAAAACTAATGCACAATTTTGGGTTTGTTTGGCTAAAATCAGAGAATCATGGAGTCCATACCTTCACTAAAATTGTGACAAGACAGTTTATTTTACAGTTACACTACAGCTGTTACCTAGTTAAAAAAATATTTTAGTATTTTCTGAAAATGGTTAAATATCGGTCAAAGAGGCCTTTTTGTAATGTTTTCACTCAAATTGTAGATGCAAAGCCCCAAAAAATGCATATTTTGAACCAAGGCTAGCAGATAAAATTGTTGAGTTTAATTTCAACTAGCATCTAGCTGACATAATGTGGTAAAGGAGGATAATACTCAATGGGGCTTGAAGCTGTCCTTTTTAACAAACTCTTACAATTAAATACTTACAACTCAAAATTTTGAAACATGTACATCAATCGTTAAGCTTAGTATTAATAGAGATTAATAGAACGTTAACCAGACTTAAATGAGAGTAATCTACAAAAAATTAAAAAATTAAATAAAAGACAGTTTCAAATTAGCACTATGGTAGTAGAGTATCAAGTATAAAAAAAATTAAGCTAAATTAAAAAACTCAGATTTGAACTTTTATTGAAAGCTTGTTTGATAATATTTATCGAAACAGTAATGGTGGGTCTGAAAGGTTTAGTATTATTTTATATTTTTCAATAATCAAATTAATATTTTGAGCAGTTCAATTAAAAGCATCACATTATCCCTGCAAAGTGCATGCACTTATGCTACAACCGCATGCTGAGGGAAAGTTCAAATTTGAGATGACTATGGAGTCTAAGACAAATTACATGATGTCTTCAATCGGAAAGGAACTTTACCCTTAAGCATAAAATTGAGCCTAACTCACCCTATTTCTTCCAATCTGTAGCATCATTCTGCTGAAAATCGAACAGAACTGTGACCACGGCGACGTCGCGAACTCAACGACTGTCATTTGCTGCTCAAGAGAATGCTCCTTGCCCTCATGCTTCCCATTTTTCATACTGCTCTTCACACCTGTAAAGAGAGGACCGGCTTCAATTGGGATTGTTGCTGTAAAATTTCTAATTAGGGGTAGACGGAGTATGATATGTGTAAATGGGTAAAAATAATTAAAATTAACTCATTAAAAGTAGTAGTATTTTTATGGTAAAGTCTGCACGGCTATCAATCTGTAGATGGACTGAGCAATGAGTAGAAAGAGAGAGGGGTAAAAAAGTGATGCATACAGAGTGAAAAGGACGAAATTGGTAATAATGTACCCCTAGATGAGTTATGAGCTCTGATTTATTTATTTATTTTTACTTTATTTTTTATTTAGGTCAATTCCAAAAATCTTGGCCAGGATCTTGGTCATACGTAAATTTCTATTACGATACCAGCTAACAGAATAATCAGATAAAATATTGCATTGCATAAAGAATTATAATTCACGTCATGCATGACAGAGTAATAGACCTAGAGAGCTATAATAACACCTTACTAAGCCATTGAAGCGTACGCTCAGCTACATTAAGAACATGCTATTAAACTAACTGGGCGTTTGATATACAGGACAGCTGATGACGACCAGTCGCCAATATTAATGAGAGACAAATTGCTTACCATTAACGAGGGCGTCAGACAGAAACGGTGTCGTCACGAGATCTGAGATGATGTCGTCATTGCAGGACCAAGATACCTTGCCGTTACCTATAGCGTTGGATAGGTACTGCACGTTGTGGGCTTCTTCCCCGTCAGTCATTTCGATTACTACAACAAAGAAAGCAAACCGTGGAAACAATCACAAAAGTGGTTATAACTCAGTACCTGGTAATTTTCACAATTTTGAGTTTCTTCTATGGTCTGTACTGTTTTGACTGATTGATTTATTGGTTTGTGGTGTTTTACGACGCACTATTTTAGCAATGGCACTGGTGCTGTAGCGTCGGTGAATGAGTCTATAATTATGAGCCGGACACCCGGTCTAGGCACATAACCTACTTTTGTCGAAGATCATAGCATAGCTAGGGCTTAGCGCCTCTTCCGAAGGACGGTGCAACGCTAAAATCATGATTCCTCCATTGGTCCCTGCTGTCGAGATGTTGATAAGCAAGACGAATGAAGTTGCTG
Organism: Protonemura montana; assembly: GCA_947568835.1. Lineage (NCBI taxonomy): Eukaryota > Metazoa > Arthropoda > Insecta > Plecoptera > Nemouridae > Protonemura > Protonemura montana. The sequence goes on from OX387608.1 coordinate 9,768,764, forward strand.
TACTAACTTTCATTCCTCCAATCACTCTCCCAAACAGGGCCATGTGTATGATGGCCACCCATCCAATACCTAATCCAGCGCAATGCTGCTTAACTTCAGTGATCTCCTGAGAACCGGTGTTTCCAAAACGCCAAAACATTCAATATTTTTGATAAAGGAATCCTCCCTGGTTTGTTGACGGTGGTTGGTAAGGGTTGAATTAAAATTGAGAGTATGATTTCATAGTTAAAGTGTTAGGAAGTGTAATGAATCTATGTTGACAACTAGAAATATTACTTGAAACTGAAATATTCAAAGCCATAGTGCAAGAAATCATCACAACTATGGTGGTAAGATTTTAACCAAAATATATAGTACCAACCATAGTCAGCAGGGTTGTAATTGAGCGGACAGTTGAGTCCGACGGACGACAAAAAGGGCAGCAAACCCCGCGTGCTGCCCTGGTAGACGCATACTCCTTGAGATACAACGTAAATCAGATCGAACATCTCGAAGATCGAGGCACTTGGTTGATGAATTGTGCAAACCAGAGTCCTGTTTTGCTGAGCCAGCTTCCTCAGCATTATCAAACACTGTTTGGTGGAAACGTTGTCTAAACCACTGCAACAAGAGGAAGAGACATTCAATTAATTTTTTCAAGCTATTACCATCTCAAAAATTGATGCCCATAGAGAGATAAGAACCCCGATCTCCACCTATCGCGGGTGTTGCTCTAGCCCATTGAGCTATTGTTTGGACACGTAATTTTTTATAGGATTTTAGTGCATTTGATGAGAATGACGTATGTCTTAGGAGCAGAACCAAAAGGCTGTGAATACTCACAGTCACTCTGATTCCAGTGACGCTAAACCACAAGTGGTCACAACCAAAGAGAATAACTCGCGCATTGCAAGCATTTGAAATTTAAATCCGATTTCACAGACCTTGACGATAATAAAATTCGGTTTCTGCTCTGAAATGTGTCCCAAGATCAGCTGCTTTTTATCTAGAAGTTGTATGCAAGCTGGATAGGACCGGTTCGTGACCTCGGCCAATATTATTGTGTCTAGTGTGCACCTTTTTGCGCTACCTTCTTGACCTAACCATTCAGAGGACCACGATCTTATCATATTTTCACACGCTACCCAAGCAATACAGACATCATGGTTGCTACTGGCCTAGAGAAAGGATTGGTTAGGTAGAGGCGTACAAGCATGGGGCGGTTTTCTTATGAGATGCGTCTTAAAACTCTTTGCGTTTGTTTGGTATTTGTGACAAGACCGAGACTTTACCTCTCAGAGCACATGGACTAACATGTATCATGCGGAATGGTCAATCGGGACAGTAAAAAAAAATATTTTTACTAAAAAAATAATATTTTTACTAAAAAAATAATATTTGGTGTCCCTAATTTTCATTTAGCCCCTCGAAAACCTACTGCAAACCTGCTATGAATGCCATAAAGGCGATCAAAAAAAAAAATTTTTTTTATGATTTGTAACAATCGTGATTTTAAGCATTAAACAAGGTCAATGTTGCAACTTATCTATTTCATAACACAGGCAACATAATAGCGTTATCAGCTCTAGATAATTTCAAAGATTTCGAAATCTTTTGATCGTAATTGTTTCCTTGTGCGTTGAAAAATGACTTCCAAGTGCCCGCGTGTAATAGAACAACAAAACACAACTTAAAAAGTAAACACTCGATGTGAAATCATACACAAGCCGTATTTAATGATGATGGAAAAAAGAAATTACCTTGTCGGTTCGTCAAGGAAGAAGACTGGTGGATTGTTGATCAACTCCAGAGCAATTGACAGGCGTTTCTTCTGGCCTCCAGACAGGTTTTCGGTGAACGTGTGCTGATTGTTGGTCAGCCCAATGTTGTCGATTATGTCAGACACCTGTCAGATGTCAATTGTTGAGTGCTCAAGGTCACACGTCATAGCAAAAATAATGATCAAGCGTGAGTTTTTGTCTGTAAAGCAGGATGTTATGCTTCTCCTGGCTCCTAGTGAGAGAGACGCATATAATATATGAAGGTATTATGGTTCCTAAATAACGACACATGCTGTCGCCCAAGGTTAGAATATTTCCCAGGTCTAAAAAGGTTTGCTAAAACAAGCTAAAACTATCGCGTAGAACCGCCAGCGCTAATGTTGAGCTGCTTTCGCAAAAAATGGCCGCCAAATGAATACTGTAACAAAAAAAAAGGAGAATGCCACTTGGTGAGGTCACAGTCGTTTTGAGTGTTAATAAATTTCACTTCGTTATTTAACGCAGATTACTCACATTTACTACTGTTTTACATTCTATTCATATTTTTAATGTTTACCCCAACGATTGATTATCAAGTATCGTTATTTTTAGTAGCAATTATTCATTTTTAGATGGTTGTCAAAATGGTCGGCCTCAAGCGACATCTGGTGGCACCTGCCGTTTCCACATATAGCCGGCTCATTTGCTCAGCAGAATGTTTAACATTAACGCTGGTCTCTAACTTAAACTATTAACTCAATGGTAAAACATGTAGCCATTATTTTAGTAGATCAAGTATAGAGTACATTTTTTTCTCATTTGAAAACCGCTGATTCCTAATCGATGGAAAACGAGATTTATAGACTCAATCAGAGGAAGTTGGACAGAGACAAACAATTTTTAAACTGGATTTTGAATGCTAAGTGAAGAACAACTCAATGTCCCCTAAACAATGGAAACCAAAATTAAATAACTAAATAAAGCAGTGGGAAATTTAGTTGTTCTTCACTAAGCATTCAAAACCCAGTAAAAGAAGTTTTGTTGAAACTAGTGCTAAGGTTAGATAAAGTCGAATTCAATGGTGTTAAATTAAACTGTGATAGAAAAATATGCTGCTCACAATATGTCGGCGTTCTTTCTGCGACATGGTGGAGGGTAGTTTCAGCCTGGCCGCAAATGTCATCAACTCCTTGAGCGTGAGGAAAGGTTGAAGGAGGTCATCCTGGGTGATGTAGCAGGAGCACTTCCTGAATAGACGCTCGTTACGCGGCTGCCCGTTGGAGAACAGTTCGCCACTAACGCCCGTAGATCTAGAGGAGGGCGTTTGCCAATCTTGAGTTATAGTGAAAGTAATCATGTTTCACACAAAGATTGAAACAGTTATATTTTCAAAGACTCGCTAACATTTATGTTTTTACTAAAGGTCCAGTTCAGAGTTCTTTGTTGCGGTGAGGTTAGGCAAGGTTACTTCCTCAAGCGTTGAAAGCTGGAAGAAGTTGAAGACTAAGATTTAGTAAAAAACCTTTATCTACATCAGATAAATAAGAACAAATTGTGTTATTATGCTAGTTTTTTCCAATGTTTGCTTCCGAGATGTGCCACACCGAAGTTAAGCAAAACTGTGCAGGGTCAGTTATTGGATGGGTGACCATCGTACACATGACCAGTCCTGTTCGGGAGAGAGGTTGAAGGGATAAAAGTTAGAACAAATTAATTCGCCTTGCTTATCAACCTCTCGACAGCATGGATTTATGATGGAATCCTGCTGTTTGCGTTTTACAGTCCTTTGGAAGGGACGTTAAGCCGGTGGTCCCCTTTGTGCTCTTCGACAGGACGAGGCTACGTGCCCGCAACAGGTTTCCTCTCCTCACTTAGGGGCAAGGTTACGTTTATCATTATCATCATCATCATCATCATCATCATCCACTTATTCATCGATGCCATTGAACCAGTACTGCAGGGCCCGCAGAAGGCCCTGTAGGCTGGAGCCCTGTAGGCTGGGGGCCTACAGAACAGAGATAACTCTACAACTATGCTACGTTCATCTTTTTGCAGTGTTAGCAATATGATATTCTTAATTATCTTCGTCGTAACACCGTCGCTTGCACGAGGGCGCAAGAAAAAAATTAGAAGAAATGGAATTAGAAAAAAATAAATTGCCAAGTATTTTGAAACATAAATATATACTTTAATAACATGTGAAGGTCAAACAACTTCGAAAACATCTTGCTGTTCTGTCCATGTGGCCACGTAATACGGCATGGTGTAAAAAATTTGACCAAGCGAGTGGCAGCCCTGTGCAAATGAACATCCTACTTTTCAATGCCTCAGATGTCGTGTTCGTGGTATCGCTGTAAGCCGTATCTAGTTTGTCTCGATGGAAATTACTGTCTAGCCAATTTTCTATAATGACGATGTGTGTGATTATGTAGTGACGACTTAAGACATTAGGCAAAAGTGAATTAAAAATTCTGTAATAATACGGCTTATTAATTTCGAACGTAACTTTTTCCTTGACCATCTCTCAGTTCATTTTGCTTGCTCTTACGCGTGCTAATATTGTATTAGCATAATTCTTATATTATATTGCTTTATAATTATTACGATGACGAGATTTATACAATTTTTTCTTTTTATGTATCACATGCAACACATGTATATTACAGTCAAATAAATTAAACCTTGGACTCGAAAAACGTTTAAAAATGTTGCGATTTTTTATTATAAATGACGCACAGTTTTTACAGCGGGCCCTGTGTCATTGACCTAATGGCGTCGGATGTTTAATTATATTCCTCTCTGTGGTTTAATTGAGTAAAACACAAAAAAGGTTAAGGAAAAGGTTCAAGCGGAACAGATTAAAAGAAAAACGTTTAATACCCAAAACGTTATCATATGTTTTGACCATGATTAATCTACCTGTAACTGAAACCACGATGCAAAAAAAGGTGACATAATGTCCAACAAAATAACAACAAAAACAATCGAATGCCTACGCAATCATTCATGCTGACCAATAAGGTTACATCACAGACCTTGATCTTGAGACTTGAATAAGAATAATTGTGAAAAAGCACACAACAATGTTTTAATTCAAGTGTGTTGCAATTCAAAAAGTCGCTCACCTTGATTAAGTTTTATTCGTTCGTCGATTCGGAGTATTTTTTATTTATTACCATAACCTACAGGTTATGTGAAGATAGGCATCTACATGTCTAGCACGTTCTGAGATCAGGCCACCAAGATTGTCTGAGCCCCGGTGCTAACAGCACCTGATAACCAGAAAATTGCAATCGCCGGTGAGAGTAAAACGGGGTTAACCACGAATTACCGTATTACGGAAATTGCATCCGAGATGCACTCATGGTTTGAAAAGGAAAAGTAATGAGATCTGACAGTCACAGGCGAATGCAAAAGAAGGAAACTCGGGAAAGAAAGTTATCTACCTAATTATTATTGTAGGGTTTAGCGGCAAGTCAGCTACTAGGCTATTTGTGCCGAATTATCTATCTAAGAATGTGAGTAATACACTGACATATTATTTAAATTGCAAATGTTTGCAATAGATAAATAAATAATGCAATCATAAAAAAAAAGGGGGAATACAATATTTATTAACGTATCGGGGCTTGAGGCTGTTATATATTTTAAACGGCTTTTAAAACCGCCATAAAAAAGCAGAATGTAATTGATATAGATTTTTTTTTTTCATTTTTTTTTTGTTCAACTGTCTGTAAGGTATTCCACTCTTGAAGGAGAGTGATTTTTCAAATCAGGTCCACTGAAAACAGGACATGGGGCTAAATTTAAGGAATGCGTAACAAAACGTTGCAAAATTTACTTGCTTTACAGAGAAACAAGGAATTCTCATTGAACGTTCGTGCAATGCATCTTTATATTGCTTCCTTACTGTTGCTCGAACCAATGTCAAGGGCTGATTGATTAGTTGAAGGCCATAACTGGTCGTATAGCGTCTGTGAGTGGGTGAGTTTGTAAGTGAATGATGATAATTGAAGAGCCTAACACCATTAGACGTGATTACACACAGGGTCCGTAGTCGAAAGCGTGCGTCGTTAAACACCACAAATCAATAAGACTGGTTCTAGCCCCACGTGTGGCGCCAGAGGGTAGGAGAAACTGGAAAGGCACCGATTGAGTCTCACCTGTAGCCGGAAATAGCGTTTAGCAGGCTGCTCTTGCCCGCCCCCGAAGGACCCATGATGGCCGATAACTGGCCGGGTCGGAAACGTCCGCTCACATTCCTCAGGATCGTTTTTGGTCGCCCTGCAGATCACAAGTACTTGGTTATGTAAGGGAAATTTCATGTAATTCTGGTTTTAATTTTTATAGATGAGGGCAGGTTACGATTAGTATTAATTTGAATGCCAGGTTGGAATTCCTATACAAACACATTTATGTCAGATTTTTTAATTCTTCTACTCCATTGTTGGCGCTATAGTAACGTAACAAAAATGTGACGGTGACATAAATAATTGCATCGACCCAAATCATTGTCAAGACAGTAAGCTGAAGATTGGGTGTCGTAACAGTGACACGGAGTTGGGATGAGGGTGTCACTTCTTGATTTTTGGTACTTCAAGGACTACTGGAACGATGAACAAATCCCCGATTTTAGACCTTAAAATATGTTTTTTTTTATCCTAATGCGGTTGAATTCTTTAAAGATTTTGGGGCCGCAATTTTACTTTATCTTACCGAGACCGAAATCGCATTGCAGCGAAGTCAATGATATTATGGTACTCAAGACAGAGTGCAATTCAAATGCATGCCCTCAGCTGTCAGTGAAGGTTTATACGCAATTTTAATTTATAGCTGTTCTGTAATAGTATTCAATTTTACGGCATGAATGGTAAAAATGGAATATGTACAGAAACGCGTTAATTGTCCGATGAAAGTGAAAAACCTTTTTTAATTACGAGCCTGCACGCTATTGTCGTAACATATTGTTGTGTAAATACACAATTAAAGCATTGCTATTGCTGTATCTTGTTATCTAATATTTCATTAATTAGGTAATAAGGTTAGTTAGAAACGATTGTTTAGAAAGAAAATAATGATTTTACAGTTCACGCACTTGATTTTTTTTCACTTCTTTTGAATTACATTGTTTATGGACTGCTATAATTGAACATACGAAGTCCGGTAGGTGTACATCCTTTTACGCCGATTAATCAATATAACTGTAACGTTTAATTTTTATTAAATATGCTTTGCAATATGGCTTCGTTTGAACCTAATATGCTAACTTTGGAAGAGGAGTAACAGAAAGTACTATCTCTTCTTTTTGAATATAAACAAATTAAAAAATATTTAGCTATAACATTTTCAGGGTCAGAACCATTAAAAAAAAAAATGCCAACGCACAGCCTTTCAGCTCTTGTTGCGAATTGCAAGGCTGTTTGTCCAAATTTGTATTGTGAGCTCTTATTTCCTGATAATTATATAGTAATTAATATAAGGAAATGTCATTCAACATGATTGTAATGGGAACCTATGCATTTATCCTATCTGGTCAACAAACCCAGTATAAAAGCAAAAAAAAAAAGGGAAATAGACGATAAAAGACACTGTAGGGAACTCTTTTATATCCCATGATCGATAATGTTGGGGTAATAAAGAAATATAATAATTAAGCTAGAAATAGTTGATTCAAAACCACGGACCTAAAATAACTACGCAGGACGTGCATCTCTGTGTACCAATGAATGAGTTATGCCAACGGAAGTTGAATGTAATCGAGGGGCAACCCGGAATATTTCAGCAATCTTCCTTCTTTAAAAAATAATAAACAACAATAATTAGAGCTAGTTTTAGAATGAAATCTTATTTAAATTGCAAACGCTTGCAATGCGCGGGGTATTTTATTATTATCAACACTATAACCGTCTCAAAAATTGATGCCCAAACGCGGATTGAACATACTGGTGGAGATCGGGGTTCGAGTCCGCGTTTGGGCATCAATTTTTGAGACGGTTATAGTGTTGATAATAATAATTAAACAAAAAAGAGCTAGTTTTAATTGTGAAATAGCAGGTAGCCACAAGATATCGAACTACGAGTGCAGGAAACATAGAATATGACCGCCTCGCAATCCAACCGGAAATGCGTAACTAACTATATTAGCCGTCATTCAATCGCGTTGTAAATCCTGCAAAAGGAGGCTTAAACATCGTTCTTCTGTTTTTCTCTGGGCAGCAAAATAGAAGAACTAGGTTCCAGTCTCTTTGGTCCTGCAGTTTTAGGTCCTTGGTAAAACAAAATCATTGATTTCAAAGTGGCTAAGGTTCGGCTTTACTAAAATATCAACTCATAATTATAGTGTTTGTTGAAACTGTTGCTATGGTGACTTTCAAGCACATGCAGTGAAATTCAGATGTTTCTGTGAGCGAGAGGTCCAAATTATAGTTGAACATTTTGGTAAAACTCAACCTAAGTAATCTATAATTACTGATCAGCATACACCGAGTCGTTTATCGTTACCTATATGGTGATGCGTGATAGTGAATGCAAGTTGAACAAGTCATCGTAGATGCATAAATCTGCATAATTAAAGGCACGCACGTGATGCAAGTTTTTATATGAATCAGGTTTTAAGTGGTTCGCACGTGTAGAAACAACGCTTTACTTAATAAAAAAAAATCGGTGATAACCATCGGTATTTTCAATCTACGATAGCGCTAAATCTGATTTAAATTTCAAACGCTTGGAATACCACCCTCTCAAAAATTGATTCCCGTTTTGGCATCAATTTTTTGAGAGGGTGGTAGTGTTCCTAATAAGAAAATACAATAGCACTAATGTCAAACAATTCTCGAGAAAAATTTCCACCAAATGGCTACTTTACTGACAAAAATGGAGTATGCTGCTAGGGGTTTTTCGAGTGTTAAGACACTGCATTTTAATTTATCTCGCAGATTACTCGCATTTGAAACTGATTCACACATAATCGATATTTATTAATGCTAACCTCACTATTGAGTTACATAAATCGATATTTTAAGTCGTAATTATTTAATTGAATTGAGGTTTGTCAAAAATTACGGCCGCAAGCGCCATCGGGTGGCGCCTACCGTTATCACGTGTTACCGGCTCGAATTGTTACACTAACGCTGGCCCTCTTACTGTGCCAATAAACTCTAACACAAATCCGACAGATTGTTATCAATCTGTAAATGGTCAATGGTAAATGGTCAATTAAGAATAAATAAAATATTATTATTATTATAATTATTATTATTATATAATTCTCTTGCAAATGATGCGAATAAAATTAACGTGAGATGCTCGTGAGAAATTAAAAAAAAAAAAAATGAGAATGGGGTAATATAATATTGGTATATATCAGGAAAAGTCGTGGCCAACGGCATGCAAGCAGATATAATTTCAATATAATAAACTCTTGCATCAATTGGCAAGGTGTCATTACTTGGTAATTATAACGTTGATGGCAGCTGTCACGCAAATTGCTCTAATCGCATGATGGTTTACTGGCAATTGTTTTGACGTTAAGCGATAATGTGATGCAAAACAAAAGAACAAGATTCCGTGCTCCTAAATTGACAAATAATGATTACTTACACTCTTGATTGCCGTAAGATATTTATATATTTTTATAATAAGTATTTATTATCATTAAGGGGTGTTAATTGCATATTTAATATGACATAAGTAAATTTTTTATTCAACCATGGATATGCTTACCTCATAAACGTCATAACCTCTCTTTTCTGAAAAGGACAGCAAAAAAATCGAACCTTCTCTGTAACATTGAGGTTACGTATACTCCATTCGTAAATATATATTTTTTATTTTGATTATTTAGGTAATAGTCATTACACATTCAAAGCATGTTTATATTTGGAAAGTAAACATGATCGCCACCTGGTTGTTGATATGTGGTATTTTGAAGCATAAAGTATTCAAGCATCATCGGCATCACAGGTAAAATATTAAAATTTTGTTCGCAAACCCCGGCCTTCAGTAGTTGCGGCAGATTTTGGTTCTGAAGTGTGCATTATGCAAGGTGCATGTCTCTCTTCCGGGACATTTTGATGTTCACCATTGGATTTTATTGCATTTTTAAGTGCGCCTTTTATTGATTGCAAAAGTTATATCAATAAAGTACTACTAAAAATTGTGTAAAATTATCCGAAAATTACGATTGCGGAAATGATTGACTGAGGGCACTTTCTCGCGACTTTCAACTAATTGGAATGATTGATTTTTTGGAAAAATATAATTTCGGTTATGCAATGAAGCTCGATCTGACTTACGGTTAACACCAGTGTTTGATCAATAATTATTCCACAAGACAGTCTCTTAAAACTGTACCCTCCATGGTGTACCAAAAGTCGTTCACAAAAACTTGAAAATATTTCCACTTAATTGCGTATTTCCACTTACTCCCACTTAATTTACCTGTTCAAACACCTTTTCACAAACGGCAAGTCTCATTAAGTCGTTAAATTGGGTTCAATTTATAATTATTTGGAAGTAATTTATCATGTGTACACATTCATATCATGTTGTCGTGTTGGAAACACCGGTTCTCATGAGATAACGAAAGTTAAGCAACACTGCGCTAAGACATGCATTGAATGGGTGACCATCATACACATGACTTATTCTGTTCGGGATAGAGTTTGGACTTTGGAGGGATGAAAGTTAGTAGAACAACTTCATTCGCTGTGCTTATCAACCTCTCGACAGCATGGATTTGTGGAGGAATCCTGCTGTTTGAGTTGTACCGTCCTTCAGAAGGCACTTTAAGCCGATTGACCTGTAACTATGTGACATATGGGTATGATTTGAAAACTTATAAATCGGAGCTGTCTTTATTTGCTATATTTGAAAGCCACTGCAGAAAAAGTTACTTTTTAAAAATAGCATACAAGTTATACTAGCAATACAGTTTTATAAAATCGACAAATACTTAACTGTAGAAGGGTTATTAAAATTTACGAAAACTGACGCATTTGAAGAAAAAAACTAAAAAAAACAGTCTTTTATTGTAAAAATATTCTAAATAGTACAAGCCTATAAAGCCTCGTGCCTATATCTCAAAAAGACTTTAAAAATTGTTTAGTATGTAATTTTGATGATTATAACTACTAGAAAAATAAACTACACGCCTGGTCATTGTCAAGCTGCTAAGTGAAGTGGACTTAAATTAATGGTAATTGTCAACCATACGTAAGACTTGAATTCGAAAACGTTGCATGACACCAACATTACTAGGTAGTGAGTACAAATTTAAATTTCTTCCCCATGTATCCATAATGTGTACGTTCTCTGTTGCACAATGCAAGCATGACCTCAGTATGGAATCCTATTTGGACTTGAACTCAACTAAAAATACTTAATGAAGCGAAATAACTAGTACTTTTCCTTGACCTTAAAGCGAAAAATGCAGTCGAGAGCGACCACTTTGCACCGGAATTAATTAAAGAGTCTTTGCTGGCTATCGGCTAATATGCCATTGACAATCTTTTGCACTGCATGCTTGCAGTAAGACGGGTTTTTTTTCACTGTCTTCTAGACTCTAATTAAACTGCATTTTTATGGTTTTAAGGTTTCAAAAAAATCAAGTCAACCGAACGGTTTGGCGTGTTGGAAACACCGGTTCTCATGAGATCACCGAAGTTAAACAACACTGCGCTGAGCCAGGTATTGGATGGGTGACCATCATAAACATGACCAGTTCTGATCGGGTCCAATACCTGATCTAGGGCAGTGATGCTTATTTTCGGTGATCTCACGAGAACCGGTGTTTCCAGCACGCCAAACCGTTTGGTGTCTGTGTGGGTCACAGTTCCATGCCCATTCAGTAAACGTTGGGAGCTGTTGTTCATTGTGTCCACATGCTCTATTATTTTGGCAATGTCACGTACAAGTAGGAACACAATGGCCGAATAGTTTGAAGGCGAAAGCTGAAGATTTGTGTGACAATTGTTTGGTAATCGATTATGACAATTGATTCTCTGTAGCACTTCATGTTAACGATATACTATTACGAAATTGGAATCAATTCAATTTCCTGTATGTGTGCGTGTGTATTTCGTGTGTGTTCGTCAATTTCGTGTACACATTACTACTACGGATTTGTGGCTTATCGCTTTGACGGATGAGCGTTAATTATGATATTTAAAAGTTTTTCAATACAAAACAGTATTTTTTCTCAAGATATTATAAACCTTTTTTAAGAGTGCCCCAAATAAATGTGCTAGATTCTGTAAAAATTTGGTAAATACATGGATTAGAATAAATTTTCGGTTGAATAAGACGTAATAACTGCTATAAATGTGGATTATTTTCAACGAAACACAGGAAAATATTTTAATTTGTCACGACTTTTTGTCACAAAGGAAATTACTGTAACAATGTCACTGTCAGAGATTGCTATTTTCTCGCTCATTGTTACCAAAAGAGTTGCTTTAAAAAAACGCTATGAATATATTCAAGTGTGATACTTAATGATATCAATAAAAATGGCAACATCAATGTTATGAAAGTTATTTTGTAGATTCACTTCTTATCTATTCTTATCTAACCTAGCGAAAAGTAAGCGAGAGCAATTAAAAAAGTAGTTGCACGTGGAACGTGCCACAATAAGTAAGACTTAAGTCAAAGCGCGATCAAAATTATGTCCAGGGACCGCAAAAAATTGCACTTTAGATATTTGTGCTATTTCTAGATATTTAGATCTAGATATTTCTGTATAAACTAAAAAAAACATAGTCATTTTTTTAACTGATAGTAAGCCAATATCATACTTGCAATTCAATATATACCAGAAAGTAACGCTGCCAACAGCTTAGGAGATTGGGACAAGATTATAAATAGTCGAAAAAAAATGTCACGGTACAGAAAGTTGCAACTTTTTATGAGTTTTCAAAGCTCGACATAGAAAAAAAACGACAAAACGTATGATTTTATTTTTGGTAAATCCTAAAACTATAGAGAAAATGTTGGGTAAATGAGATAAATTTATGGCCGGAAGACAATAAGTAAGTGAAAAATTGAAAGTTTGCAATTCAAACGTGATTGCGTCTGTTTATTACGTTGTAATTGCCTATAAAACCACTAAATAAGCAAATATATATGTGAACCATATAAATGAACCAACTGGGAAGAGCTACAATTTTTTAATTTTTTTGTAAATTTTGATTAGTTATCTTCTGTAGATTTTGCTGATAAACGCTCAAAAGTCTAATGCTGTTAAAAAAAAACACCGTTTCACCAAAGTGCCGAAAAATTTCGTTGCCACGCTCATTCATCCAAAACTAAATAATAATAGCAATTTATTAACATACCTTTCGATTTCCATCTTGGTCCTGGAATAGTGAAGCTCAAATCTTTAAATTCAACGTCCATTTTCTTCTTTCTGCAGTTCGACAAAGTCTGTCACTTCACTAGCCACCTTCTATGCTATAGTCTTCGATCGTTACAACAATCGATTACGTCGCATTACGAACTGAACATTGCACTTCCACTCGCGTGATTAAAACCAACAATAAAATTTCGCAAAAACAACGCACATAGAGAAATTCAAAGCGCAATCGTTTCGAAAATCATTCAACCCACACGATAAGATTTCACCATAATTATTGAAACCAAAAAAAAAATCAAGAAATACAAATCCGACGACGCGGAAACACAAGCTTTGTTTCCCAGCTAGCAAAAATTCGTGCTGTGCTCGATGAAGTGTAGCTTGGCGGACCGTCTAATATGTTGGTCACCATCCGAGGAAGACGTTCAACGGCGAGGTCCATTCGCGAACTGGCTTCGACATCGCAATCGGCAATTCACCAGGGACCTCGGACTAGCGCTCTTCTCGCTTCTCGAATACACCTCTATAAAACACACAGACTAAACAATAGAACGCTTGGCAAAAAAAAAATTGTAGCGTGCACGCGGTCACATGAGAAAATCTACTTTCCTTGTCATTATTAACACATCGGAGGAAGATTTAAAAAAAATAAACGAAATAGATTCACTTAATGTAACTTTACCTAATGCCTGCTCAAGTCTGTAATTAAAAGACGACTGGCGATACGGTTACGCTTGGATACCTTCTATCACGTGCTTTCCGTGATTAGTATTTTTAATTAGAACTGTGGGTAATGTTAAAGCAGGAAACAATTCCCACTTCCCAGGTGACATGCCCGGATGCGCGAGTATCGCATAATTTAGTTAAATAATTGTCAGTTTTGTTTCAAAACGACCTATATTGTACCTAGAGTTGTTGCAATGGGACGGTGTATTATAAATGACTTTGACAATTGGACGGATTATTGCATTTGTCATTTCCGTATAGGCGGACCAATGTCAGGGGTAAAACAAATACAATTTTATTTGACTTTTCAGCTTTGATCAGATCGATTCGTGACGAAATAATTCAATTTATACTCGTTTCGAGTGCCCCGCACTGCGCGTTTAGGTGTGCTGATGACGAAATCTCGACGCCGGCGTAATCGCGATGTCGTCATCAATTCAGATTCATCGCGCTTGGTGCGTAACACTTGAAACGAGCATACAAGATTTCTGGCTTCACATAGGAAGTGGTTTTACCACTTAAAAGATGAAAAAATCGTGAAACTGAATCTGAATCCTTTTAGAAATTTTTGCAGCTTCGCTCCTAGCTTCCATTAATAATCTACTGTTGTTGTTTTGAAGCTATGTTGTCGTGTAAAAATTAACATAATTCGCCAGACATCGTATTAATATTCTGATTCGTTCCTTTCGTCCTGACCAAAGACTATACTGACCTTCAGCTAGTGTGTGCGTGTGTCAGAGACGTCGTCCCATATTTCGGGTAATTCCGTTCTCACCGCGGCAGCATGTTTGACATGTCTAATCTATAATAATAATCACTATGATTTCTGATTGGCATTCAGAGTTTGCTGTTCCGGTAGCCGCAATTATTTTTTAACGATTTAGCGACATTTTACAACCGCCAATTGCTATAGATGCGTAAAGATGCATCTCAGAGGTGATCACAAAATGCTGAAAAATTACTGAGGTGATGAGAAAGTTTGGAACACGTTGACGTTCAATTCTTCACTCTGTTTTTTTAACTCTGGGTGCTGTATAATAAACGTTCAATGGTTTAATTAACAGATGTATGGTGAAATTTATTAAATAATCAGGGGGGGGGGGGGGGAGGCGTTACTAGGGCCGAGGAAACAAATGGCATTAAACCAAATCAATACGAATTTCGGTAAGACTGTGGAACATATTCGACACTGGTTTAGAAAAACAAAATTCAATATTAAACTGTACTTTCAAAGTTTTGATGATTGGTAGTTCATTTATTTCGGTTTGAATTGACCAAAATCTCAACTTCTAAATGCAATGTTAGTTGAAACTATTGCCATGACGACTTTCAATCGCATGCAATGAAATTCAGATGTTTCTGTGAGCTTGAGGTCCAAGTTATAGTTGACAATTTTGGTCAAACCCGACGTTAGCGTTCAAAAACCCAGTTTGAAGGTAGCTTTTTTTAAAGTGCACCTGAATGGCGAATATTTTTCAGTAAGATGCCAGTACTAAAGAAGTTGCATTGTAGCAACTCGAATAAATTCGAAAATTTTAAATTCAATTAATCGAATAAATTTAAAATAAGAATGGATCTCGGCGGGGAATGCGGATAGCAAAACGCGAATAGACACTCAACAAGGATGCGATTAAAACCTAATGATTTAAAACTTACGATTAGTCCGTGTGCGACTTCACGGTACAAGAAATAAACTCAAACAAAACTCAGTCTAGACCTGAGCTTAATTGACCTTTTCATTGGTAAATATTATAGATTGGGCGAGGGGAGGGGGGCTGTAGATAAGATAAGATATTCGGGTATCGTCTCCACCGATTTCGGTAATCTTTACCGATTCCACTCTATATTGTATTGAATCTATATTTGTCCGTAATCACAGGGCTTACATTCGAAGAGTAAAAGGATGTGGATTCGTCAAAATAAAAAATACATTATGATTACAAATTACAAATAAATTGCAAAAAACAAAGACTATGAGTAAAACTAAAATACAAAGATAGACATGTGAATACTAAAGTAACAACAATAACACCTTTGTCCGATCATTCATGTCTAATTTATAAAATTTGTCAAGATTACCTTTGTATAATAACAATTGAAAAATCAGTTATTGTAGCAACATTGTCAGGAAGGTTGCTAAAAAGTTTAATACCAAGATAAAATACACTGTCTTTAAAACAAATTTAATCTATTTTTGGGAATACAAAGTTTTGTGCAATTTCTGGTTCCATATGAGTGTTCGTCTGAATGTTTCATAAAACGATGCTTTTCTTCAAAAATGCAGAACAGTGATTCTAAGATTAAAACGCTAGATAAGGTCATAATGCTTTCTCAGATGAATAGTTTTCTGCAAGATTTTCTTTTTTTTTATTTGCTTATTATTCTAATAGCATTTTTTTGAAGTTTAAAACCGCTTTTTAAAACCGAGCCAATAATACCCCAAGCTGTGATTCCATAAGAGGCCTTAGAATGAAAATAATAAGAGTAATATACTTCTTTAAGTTTAGTTTTTGTAATCATATTTCTTAATTTAAAAAGAGCACAGCAAGAAGTCCTTAGTTGATTACACAAATACTTTTCGTGCTGAAAATAGCAGCGGGCCTAAAATTGATCCTTGTGGGACACCTGTATTCGTTATAGACCATGATGAATGTATTTTTTCTCCGGATATATGATCATTCAATTCTACAAATCGCTGGCGTTAACTATAAGATAGGATTTGAGCCATGGATTCGCGACTCCACGAATTCCACACGCATAAAGTTTCCTCAACAGTATATGGTGGTCAACGCAGTCAAAAGCCTTTGATAGATCACACGATAAACCAATAGTCATCCGGGCTCAGAATGTTTGCGATATTCGATCACAAGAAAAATGTGAAAATCAAACCCTAGTTTGGTTATTTGGCGGTGCTACCATGGGGCTAAATTATACGACCGGTAGAATTATCTAACTCCGAGCTTGGCTGTCATTTTTTAACAATGCTAGAGTTGTGCCACGGATATTACGGAAGTGCTAAGACGAAGCATTATAAAGAAGGCATATTGGGTTTTATTTAACTATCATGGTGGCTCTTTAACAATCTTTAGTTAAAAATTTAACTGCCAGTTAAGGAATAATCTCTATGGTCACAGCCAATGAGATACTGCTATTTGCATCCCAGCCCCAGGAGGAGAAAGCAATCAATCGTATGAAGCGTTACTGAAGTCAGAGCCAGTTAAAATTGTGCTGCTACTTTTGGTAGGGGTGGTGCTATTGTGGTGCTAGTAAGCACTGTGCTACTCACATACTATACTAGGGTCACCAAATGACCGCTCTAGGTAAGGCCCCAGGTCCGAGTTCCGCGTAAAATTCCTAAATCAAGAAAAAAATGTAAGTGTAGTTTAACAGGTATTTTTTAAAATCCCACTTATACAAATTGCTTGGGTCGCGAAACACGAACCTAAAAGCGTGAAACCAGAGGATAGAAAGAAATCCAGTTAGTGAGAAAGGGCAGATTTTGGAGAAAAGGGATCCAAAAGACCTCTGTGTTAATCTTATGAGGGAAAATATTTTAATTTTATCCAAATTTGAGAGATAAACTGAAAATTTACATTCTCGTTTAGGTAAGCCACAAAACTTACCAACAGCAGACTACTTAGGTCCAAAAATATTCAATCAACTTTGCGAAGAAATGAGAGAAATTGCCACTTTCAAAGACATTCTGGGCATTCCAGACATTCTGGGATAGTTCATACTCCATAAACCACCTCTCCTTACCCCACCTCTAACATGACTCCCAGTCAAGCCGTAAATGGGATTCGAGCTTTTATGGCTTCTTAATAACAAAAAAAAAAAAATTAGGTAATCGATAGCTTACTTGAAGTAAAATTAGCGCGCATCCTTGGTGTCGTAATCTTTTAAAGGTCACATGCGCTTATTATAACAATCATGGAAATGAATCAATAGAAAATGTTGTAACCCAAATTGCATCCTTGAGAAAGAATCATATCAGTTTCTCAAGAAATTTTGGCCAAAACGTGGGTTGATGGTAATGGAGGGACGAACAAGCGTTTTAGATTTAATTTGAAACCTTAGAAGTTAAACTGTCTTCGCGATAAATACCCTCCAAATAACTTCTTTACCGACAAAAATAGAGGATGCTGCCAGGTGGAGTCACCGTCGTGTTGAGCGTTGAGAAATTTCGCAGAGTACACGCATTTGAGAATGATTTACGTTCAATTAATCTTTATTAACGCCAGTCTAACGATTGGTATTTATAGATATTTTGAATGGTAATTATTTAATTGTAGAGGTTTTTTGACTGCCGCAAGTGCCATCGGGTGGCAGCTACCGTTACCAAGTATTGCCAGCTTGTTTGCAAAGCAGAAATTTAACATAACGCGAAGCCTCTAACTAACTGGAAAGCGGAAACCAAATAATACTACAGGTGCATAGGCTCAATTCAGATCTTAATGTTGTTAAAGGATTGAAATTTAACCCTAAAAAAGACTGACAAAATCCTTACCAGATAACGTTAAGGCTATTGTAGCGGGAGCTTACTCATGTCTGTTCCGTCGTAGAAATTATATCTTACTGAATTCAACTAATCTGTGTGTCTCATAAAACTATTGGCAAGTTAAAATCGTTGTAAAAAAGTCTTTTTAAGGCTTATTTAAATGTTTAAAAAAAATCTGAGTTTGCGTAGCACTTGTGGATCGAAATCTGGTCAGTCCACTAACACTACATACAAAAATGCACGAGTCAATTATTTTGATAAGCCTAATTTCGTTGTTGTATCCAGTGCAAAAGCATTTTTTAGAACACATTTACCAAATAATTTCCAAAAAATATGCACTTAGGGAGATTTTTAAGTTGATTGAGTATTTCATACGCAAATACATAAATAAATAATAAATAAATAATTAAAATTTGTATTATGTTCCCTGAATCACCTAGGGGGAAAAATAGGAGCCCACTAAATCCCCCTGCAGCGATATTTCTTCATCTGAAACGTGCGCACCGTAACGGTTAGGCGGCGGGGTAATACAACATTTGCCGAAACGGGTAAAAAGATAATTTTCCGACCCGAAGTGTAGAAGATTCGATTCCTTCAAGTCGAGCGTGATAGCGATTATTGGACGCCGATTGCAGATCACGTCAAGTGCAGACACCGCGTAGATCGACAGGGTCATTAACATCACAACACATTGACGTCGGCGTCGGCGTCGGTGACGTCGGTTTTGTACCGATCTCTGGGGGTAAGACATTTCACTTTCGTCGTCTGACGTTCTCGTTGAGATACGCACCATCTGTCTATTCAAAGAGTATTAATCCGACCTCTTGATTGAAAGGTTATGCTAAATACTAGGTCATTTGATAGGTTTACCTGTCCATGCTGATTTATCGGGGCCATTTGAAGTGACCTGACATGGCCACATTAAGTAAATTCACATTATACGATATAAACGACATTCAATACTTCAGAAAGAACGAACATCCTTCAACGCGATTAAGTGCTTTAGCGAAGCGTTAAACCTAAGCAAACATTTTCTCTTATTTATGTCTCCAACAGAAACGCGTGTCACCGGCGAACTGAAAATATTTTTTTACAAAATATTGATATTTTTAGACATTTACGCGTTTTTTTGCTAGACAGGCATATTTTTTTCTTGCGGTTTTCTTTTGATTCTGTAGTAGTGATCTGATCAAACTAATCATATTGAACCAGAAAATAAAATTTACCAGACCCATTCCGAAATCACCACGAAATCTACTGTTACAGAAGAAATTTCACTAGGAGTTACTGGGCTTTTTCCATCTAGTCGATTCCATTGAAAGACTACAGGAGCTAGTAAATTTAAAACATTTCATAAACTATCTACTGTCCCAGTACTTACCATGATCACTTTTAACTGGAACGAGTAATTTCGAAGAGATTAATGAACACTCATTTATTATTTCACTTAGTTGAAACATATCGTTGATTTGTCAGGAGTCATATTTGTTTTTCATTGGTATCACGGCCATCCCATGTTGCAAGCACGTTAGTTTATGTTGACTCATGCTGCAGCCACTTATAAAATCATGTCAATTTATGATCGAGTATATACGCGTGTGAGTTATGACGTGTTAATCATACACTATAATAGTTTCTTTAAGTCATTAAGCTATCAAACATTATTTAATTAGTTATTAATCATTTTCTCATCATAAACTTGACATTGCGTGATTTTATGCATCCTGTGTAAGATGGTTCAGCGTCTAGGGGTGTAACTTAAAAACCGATAAAAGAAAATATGATTCTATCTAGATCATTTGAAATGGGTTTAAAAAAAGTTAACCTTTGCCCTGCATTGGGCAGTTCGTCAATGCGTTTGGCCAAACAATGGTTCTCACAAAAATATGAAAAAATGTCGTTTGCCTGGGACTTAAGACATACTTTAAGTTCAATACGAATACAAATGCATTTGAATAATTTCATTTGCATTCATTGAATAATTTCGTTTGAATTTTATTATTTCAAAAAAACGAGATATAGGTTATTCATCCAACTAATCGCTCATCCTTCATCGTGAAAGAACAGAATATTGTGTAAGCCGAGATTCGCAACTCATGCATTGAAAGTTAGTACCTACACTTTTATCAGTAGCTACAAGTCTTGAACTAAATTATGCTAATCTACGCTTTTTCTTGAGGAAGAGCGTGCTAGGAAAGAGGAAAAAAAATACATGCATTACCTACAACCACCATTAAAAATTGGATACCTCATGTAAAAATATTTTAATTAACGTCAAATGATTTTAATAACATACACTTTTGTTGCGAAAAAGCCATGTAACGCCTACATACTTCCCTCAGCTTCTATGGTACAAAAGATCTCGAATGTCATCATGACATAACCTTGCACGGTACTTCACTGACGCCTCCAGTAAAGGCATTTAGCACGACACCGAAATTAAAAATCCATGGCAATTTTTAAAACACGCGGGATACCTTCTGTCTTTCTGAATTTGCAAATCACTGCAAGGATTTCTGCAAGGATTCTAAGAAATTACTTTAAGTAAATCGCTTTGATGCATTCGCGTATTTCCATCATGAACGTCTTAAGAGTTAGACTGACCTTAGTTATGGGCGGTATATTTGGTTGGCTGCCCCAGTGTACACTAGGGGACATACATGTTCGATTGGGCATGTGACTCTGTCCCAGTGCAGATTTCAAGGCACTGGCAGATTTGCTTGCTCTCGGGTCACTCCCGATGAACTTTCCTTGCTCCGAGAATTTTGACTGTGGAATAGGGAAATCTCTTTAAATTTGAAACTATTTTTTTTTGTGAGAAAATAATGAACACGTATTTTTTTATTTTCTTCTAAATCCAATTTTGAATAAAATATACCTGTTTAAAATGTTTGCGTTTGAATTTCGTACGAAAACGAGTGTCGCCTTTTTTTATGACATGAAGTGAAATCTGACGTCGAAATCTGAAAACAGAAGCGAACGCGAAGGATACCACAAAATGACGTCTGAACTACCTGTAGTTAATCACAGCCCGTTTTCATCCCGCCACGAGAATTCATATTTTAGCCATTCTTAAAACAAATATAAATAGAAAAGTTATGATCGGATAATAACGGCACATGGATACACAATGATAATAATTAAATAATAATCTAAAGGAGATTTCTCTATTGGAAAACAAATGAACGCACTGACAGCTAGAGATTCCGTGTTTGGTTGGGAGTGCTCTCTTCCGGAGCTGGTGCAGACCAGGTGGAAAACATGCCGTCATAGAGCAAGCAAAGCCAGTCTATAACAGAGTTAGTTAATCCATAAAAATTCAAGCAACACATCGAATTTAAAGAGTCGAATTAATTGTACCAGTTGTCGAAAGTGTGTTCCATTGTTGTCGAAATCACTTTTCTTTAAACGTGTATTCAGAAAGTTTTATTCAAAAACAGTTGCCAGAGTGGACATGTGTCTAGCTTGCAAAAAGTATCACTGTCAGAAAATTATCGTTTGTGTTAACGTATTGTTTATAAGTTATTAGTACATCGATGGTTAGTATCAACAACCTCAAAAGAAAAACATAAGTTGCAGTGTCTCTACAGATTGATTGTCAATAATGGTCTCCAGTGAACAAACTTTATGTTGTCCCATTGTTGACTTCGATTTGAATTCGAGTTTCGAACTCGATTTCAGTGCTTCTATTGTCGCTTGTCGATTGTTATCTGTCGTGTGTTTTGTTATCATTCTTGTGCTCCACGAATCCACTGAACGAAACGTTGCTGTTCTCAGCCAGATTTGTCTCAAATCGTTTACATTTCAATACTTTTCGGAAGATAAGAAATGGCACGAAGCTGCTGCTTGAAAGTTTGGAGTTACGAACAAGATGTAAGTAATCATTATGCGTTTATCTTTTTGGGTTTGGGGCTCTTTCAGCCATGTTGATGTAACATGCATAATGACACTATAACACGAACATTAACCCTTAAAAACCAGATCGTTGCAAAGTTTTTGCTATATCAATGTCTCGAATACCAACAGTTGTGATCATTTTATTATTATCAACACTAAAACCATCTCGAAAATCGAGATTGGGCATCAATTTTTGAGATGGTTGTAGTGTTGATAATAATAAAATAACCCGCGCATTGCAAGCGTTTGCAATTTAAATAAGATAACATCCGTGTTGTGATCATATTCTTTCAAATTCAAGACAGTTTATGCCTCAAAGCTTGGTTGCAAACTTGAAATAGATGAAGTTACGTTCTCTGATTGCATTCGAAACAATCGATCAGTTTTGTTTTTCTTTTCAGATGAAACTGATAGAACACGAAGAGAAATATTTTCATATTCTTCACGCGGATTTCATGAAAAGAGCAGATGTTTTCAAAGTTCATGCCAAAAGAGTGTACAAATCTTTGAATGTCTTGTGGTATTCTGGTAAAAGAATGACCGCTGGTGACTCGAGAAGAGCTAAATGTCTTGATACCGTGGCTCGAATATCGGTGAACTGGATGTATACCGATCAATTACTGCGCAAAGAGATCGAGGGATTGGGTTTGCTCAGTCGAAGTGTGCCTAGTAAGTGTCAGTAATTTGACAAATTGTTTTTTTAATTACTTCAGACACAGTTGTGTAAATATTTTAAAGTTGATTTTTTCTACAAAATTTATTAGCTTTAGATATTTGCTGATATTAGTTACAATTATAGCTGCCTTTGAAATTAGAAGCAATATTTTTAATCCGGTAGGAGACGGTCTGAATCCCTTTTTCTCAAAAAACTAACTTCTTTCTCTTTGAAAATATAGATTTAAAATCTATATTAGATTTATATTAGATTTTAAATCGATCACTTCTACACCACTTTACATATTATTGTTGAGCAACTAGTCCTCAACTGTTATTAACATAAAAAACAGCATCTTTGTTGCTACCTATAGTTGATAGTAAAAAAACTTTACTGAGATTCAAGAGGGCCACACTGCATTGCTCTAAACATTGTTTCAATTGTTAAGGTCAAAGATGAGGTCCTTAATTTATTTTCTCTTCTCTGCAGATAAAGTATCTTTAAGTCAGCTTCTGGTCAATATGATGGCCAGAGTTAGCGCCGTTGATGCTCAAATAAACTCCAACATGATTTGGGACGCAGATTGTGCGTCGAAGCTAAAAGGAGCCTTCAAGGAGGTGAACGACTTTTATAATTTTCAAAATTTCCCTGTGTATAAACGAGTAAAAACATAACATGGTTCTATTACGGAAGCCCGATATCCTGGTTGTGAATTTCCTTTCATCATATATACCCTAACGTCCGACTACAACTTCAGAATTTTCATCAGATCATCCCACGGGCCAAGCGACTGGTAGACGCCGACTGGATTGTTCGTTACTACTTTTTCTTCGAGAAAGCCAACAAGATCCTTTTGGAAAACGAACAACAGATCAACGCGTACTTCCGTGCAACGTTGGGTGGCACACCAGAAGACTTTCCCATCGACTCCAGCTTTCCACGCGATCAAGCCAAGCCTCCACACGAGATAGCGTTCAGCCACGTGGCCCAGATAATCTCCAATCGCTTTTTGGACGCCGACCCGGCACCTCCAGAAGTCTTAGACCTGTCGCTTGCCAAGTCTGTGGGCGTCCCCACCGCCGAAATTAACAACCGCCCGGAGGGCCCAAACTACGACGAACTTCCCCAGCTGCTCGCGAAGACGATCGCCGAAGCACCCGACAACGTCGCGCTCGCTATAGAGAGGGTCGTCGCCAAGTTTAGTCAGGCCGACGAGCCGGAGTGCGTCGACTTAACCGAGTCACCGCCCCAGGTAAATGTCCCTTGCCAAAAGCGACTGGCCGGCCAAGAGCAGGGGACCCAGTGTACATCAGCAAAAATCGTGCGGCGGCGGCTGCCGATTGGGAAAGCAACAGCGCCACCTGCTAAAGGGGTCGTTAAAAATCCGGTGCATCCGTCGAGCAAGCCAGCGAAATCGGCGGCACCCTGCTTGCCCGTGACTGAAACCGAGCCGATGGTGGCAACACCCACATCTGAAGGCGTCGCCGACCTCCCGAACGAGTCTGATAGATCGACGGTGGGAGCGCCCGTGCCTTGCTCGAGCGTGCAGCGATTCCTGTACGTAAGCACGCCGAAACCGAGCGCGAACGTGGCTGATCTCGCAGCGAATGAGCTGCGACTGGGGTTTGGTGGCGAGGGTGCGGTGAACACCAAGGGGGCGCTGTTTGAACGGTTGTATCGGCCGGACGGTGTCCACCAGCGCAAGGAGTTCGACGCTTTGTTGCCAGAGCGCGCCACCGGCGCAGAAGCATCCAGCTTTGAGTGTAAAAGTAGCGACCATCTGGTTCCTTTAACGCAGCGAACTGGTGTCGTGAAGACGTTGAGGGCCGTCAAGGTTTCGGGCGTCGTGAATGTGGGCGCGAAGAGGAAGTTTCTGGAGGTTAACGAGCCAGTAGAGGTTACGAAACCGGGAAAAGTTGTCAAAATCGTTGATAAAACGAGCGAGCTCAAGTTTGCCGGCAATGTGGCGGAGGTAAGGAGGCGTTTCGTGGCCAATGGCCGCCAGCCGTTCAAAGAGATACGCCCGGCTCTACCAAATACGGAGGTTGTCGACGCTGGAAAGCGTAGCGACGCTTCGCATTTCCCGCCATCTGCCGATGGTATCAGGATGCCGAAGATGGACTTCCGTTTTAAGCCGTACAAATTGGAGTTGCTCAGGAATGACTCCTCGATGCCGAATATGTTGGGGAAGGCGGCTGCGACGGGCGGTGAGTTGGAGGCAGCGACCAAGAAGTATGACTTTCGTGCAAGGGCTAGGGACGGCCGCGACGGGAACGATGTGAAAATGGAGGAGCACGGGTTGATGGGACCGACAATTAAGATGAGGAAGGATTTGTTTAGCAAACAAGCTCCGAAGTAGACGGAGAAATGTTTGCGTGAGATGACTACATGTATGTCCTCATATGCTCGTCTCAGGGAGCCATGTTGGTATTATGTGACTAGGTTTTGTGATTTCAAGTTTTCTCAAAGTGACAATGGTAATTATTTAAATGATATATAGTTTTCCAAAAAAAAGTGATAATAATAATTAAAATGTGTCGTGTAGTTGACTGGTACTGAACCTCCTCTCACTGTATTACAATATTTGAAAACAAATACAGACGTTTCTAATGCATTGTAGGATTTTTGGTTTATTTTGTTTTTTCCACTCATATGAGCTGAAATCATGGTAAGCGTTGCAGCAAGCAACCGCTATTACCTTTGTAATAAATAACTAAAGGTAGCCTAAAAATGCAGGTGACTTTGTTCTTAAAGTTTTCAAGTGGCAACTAGGAGGGTCATTGTTTGATTCGTGTTTATCTTGTCAGATATGTCAACATTTTAACCCACTTCTACTCAACCATGCACGTTATGTTGCCTACTCTCACATATCTACCCTCACCCATTCCCATCAGATTGCAATGAAATATATAAAGAATCCCAATCAATCAATTCTGACAGCGTACATGTTTCGGAGGTAAATATTGACTCCTTCAAATTCAAAGCACCATAGTTCTAAAATTCACCTGAGTTTTTCAAAAGGAACACTTCTATCTGACTTACCTTCCTCTACTTCTTGGTATTTTTGCACTGTAACAATTTTTATACGTTTCAGCTGATAAAGAATGTGTGCATATCAATGAGGCCTATGGCTGGCATACTACCTATGACCTATCTTCCCTCTCTTCTAGGTACTATAAGCTGGTTAAAGCAATTTAGACAATGCCTTGTCATTTAGTTCACTCAAGCAGACGAGCCTTAAGGATTATATGTTGCCCACAACTTTTTACATCACAAACTTAATCGGTTTAACTGTACCCTACCTTCCGCCCAGCAATGGCTTTTGTTCTCTAAGGCATGCCGTTCATATTTTCTCAGTTCGCTGCTCAGGTGGAAAATTCATTGAAGCCTAGCAGCCAAATAGTCAGGTCAAAAGATACTGTTGAACTATAAACTCCAGAACACTTCTAAGTTGTCTGGTTGTAAAATGTTTGTTGAGCAGGTGTCAGGTAATTGCCTTCTCAATTTGTATGAATTCCTCGTGGATATTGCGTCTCATCGTACAGAAAGTTCGTACTTTATCGAATAGTTGTGTTGTATATCGAAAGTATTGATGGAAGTTTGAACAGAAGTTCATGAAACATTTCTGGCTTTGAATTCATCTAGGAAGGTTTCAAGTTCAATGGCTAAGCAGTAGCTAATAACGTTTCGGATCGGAGGAAAGCTATTTGTTTCTGTGATCCTTAAATTCGTTCAGCGTTGCTTCCAAATTAAACTTTTCCAGCCAAAGCAGCGAAACTATTTCATCCAACTGTTGGAAAAATGCAATGAGATTGAAAAACTTCGTTTCATCTTGAGAAGGTTGGTTGGAAAATATAGGATGATTGATTGTTTTGTGGGGTTTAACGACGCACTGTTTTGACAACGTGGTACTGGTCTTCTGGCGTCGGTGAATGAGTGTTTGATGACGAAGATGATAATTAACGTAACCTAGCTTAGAAGGAAAAAGGGGAAACCCTGTGGTGGCAGGTAGCCTATTCCTGTCGAAGAGCACCAAGGGGACCACCGGCTTAACCCTTCTGAAGGTCAATACAACGCGAACAACAGGATTTTAACTTAAATCCATGCTGTCGAGAGGTTGATAAGCAAGTCGAAAGCAATTGCTGTTTTAACTTTCATCTCTCCAACCTCTCTCCCGAAAACTGGCCATGTGTATGATGTTCACCCATCTAATACCTGACTCAGTGCAGTGCAGTATTGCCAAGCTTTATCAATTTATTTTAAGCTCTGAGAGCTTCTGGCTAACTGAAACTTCTGAATTTCTCTGCTTATGGTTGAAAGTCGCCACATAGCGACTTGGCGACATGGCGAAATGCCACGCGGCAATTGTTGAAAATGCCTCTTTAACTTGTTGTGAAAATGGTAACATCTTTTCCTAGAATCTCCAACAGTATCAAATTTCAGACATCAAGTTCAAAGTGACTCTTATAACATGCTCTACGACGAGCGATTCGAAAAAATACTTTTAGCCTTTTCGCATTTCACTTTTATAAACGCCATTTCTTCTTCATAATTACACGCTACACCTTCAATACCAAGCTACCGACAATAAACTTGGAAAAAGGTTGATCAATTTTTATTTTATAGCTATTGAGTCTAAGGTGCACACATGCGAGCAAGGATAAAACCAAGTTGTAAAAATCCATTTGGTGGACCAGAAGAATTTAGTATCAAAGCAATAAAAAGTTAGTAGGCCGGAAAAGATGTATATATGGCGAAAGGGGCAGAAGGGTTATATCAGCAATTTTCACCCGAACTTTTCGGCCATCCCCCTTGCATCTAAGGCCGGTGCTTATTTAGTTTTCCGGTCGTATAGCGGCAAAAGTAGAGGAGAGAGAAAATAGTGTGTGCGTGTGTCTGTGAGTGAAGAAAAGTATAACAGTCAAAGAAAATGTCATGAGCCAAAGCATTCTTGAAATGCCTGAAGTGTAGTATAAAGCCTATTGTAGCGTTAGCGTATGCCCCTTTTCATTGGAGTTTAGTAATGTTCATTCGACTTCTGCTTTCGGAAATAGGTATATAGCCCAGTACGTATCCTGCGGACGGGGTAAAAGAGCTCTTAGATCAATGGGCTAGGTAATCAAGTTGAGACCAAATATTTACTTTCAGTTGGTCTTTCGGTCTTGACTGGGGCGCACAGTAGTGTTTTTGTACGGCTAACATTTGCAATAAGGAACGGCTCTAATCAAAATAAGCGAAACTCTACGTTACGTTTCACGCGCTGGGCTGTATAACATCAAAAGGTTTCTTTTCCGAACGACAAGTCCTAAACTTGCCGGGGTTACGTGTTACTTAATTAAAACACCTATCTATGTATACATCCAGATTCCGGGGGATCACAGAAGCGAACGCGTTGGCCCGAAATTGACGCACGTAAAAAAACGAATTCTCTGATGTGAAAAACCCTCACGAACGGAAATTTCTTGACTATAAGACATTAGAATTTCCCGTAGAATTTTGCGCGTACAGAGAGACTTAAGACGCTTGAAATGTTGACAATAATAAAATTTCCGACGTCGTACTCGTGGTATAGGAAATGTTTTTTCTTTTCTTTTTCTATTTCGATGTCAGTCGATTTCTTTACTTTCGCTCGAGTTGGCACCGAAATGCCTTTAGGGCTGGCTCAAGAATGCTGCCTCTATACTGCGTCTAATTCATTGTCTAGCTGGCTGCGATGGAACTTTATCGAGGTGGCTGCATCAGCGTGTGGTCGCCTCGGTCAGAGAGAGGCAGGGGAAGTCACTTGGAACTCTGCAAGAATTTTCGGAGGTTGCCCAGAAATATTTTCCATGTTGGCTAGTCTCAAAACGGCTGTTAAGTGGGCAGCAATTAGACGTTTCCTAATGGGTTTTGTGCAGGGAAGTAAGAGAGAGGTTTGGTAACCGTTAAATATTCGTGAACTCATGTCCAGTCTTGGAACCAGCTTCCAAAACACAATTTATAGAACTTACTTTTATTGGACTTCATTGGGTTTCAGAAAAATTTTAAAGGCGTTTTGCTGAGAAAACGAGCCGGCAATGTGTGGAATGGTAGTTTCCACTAGATGGCACCCTAGGCATTTCTTTTTAATTAAGTTCTCCATTTAAATAAATACAATTAAATGATGAAAAGCATCAAGAAAGATAATAATTCAACGTGAGCCAGTCTCAAATGCGAGTCTCAAACTCACAACGACGGTGATTGAAACATTATTATTATTATTATTATTCCACCTAGCAGTATCCATAATTTTTTCGATAAAGTTATCATTTGCTAGTCATTAAAGTTGAAAGAAAGTTGAAAGAAAGTAGTACGGTGCCTACTGATCAACATAAAAATAGCATTTTTTGTCTCCAATTTAAATTTGAGTCAGATCGATTCTTTAAATCTTTTGCTGCAATCACCGCTCTTCTCCCATTGTTTGTATTACTTCGTCCATATCCAGGAGCCACGAAACAGAAATAAAAACAGACATCTGAACTTTGCTAAACATTTGGGGGAACATACTTCGTTAAAGACGACTGTCATAAGTTGGCATCGTTCATAGTAAAAGTTTGAAACAAAGCAGGAAGTGGTAATCACAGTTCTTAATCGACGTGGCACTGTTTCTATAAAACTAAGAAGAAAATTTCATTACATGAGCTTAGCGAGCGCGACAAGTGAAGCAAATGCTGGTAGGCATCCAATAAATAAGTTTTGGTTTATTTATTGCCATTGCTTGCTTGCTTTTTTATGTCAAATGACTAAATCGATATTGATGAAGCATTCATTCGAGATTTCCTTAAACTCAGATTTTCACCGCTTTTGAAAATTTGTCTTCAACATGAATGGAAAATATAATATTCATCCTTCAATGCGACTCGGCTTGCATTGCCAGTCATTGAAAACAACGGGAATACAATTAATTTCCAGCATCTTGGACTCTGACCAACTCCAGAGAAATACCAAAGATCTAAACGACTTGGATCCATACGATGCCCTCATCCCTTTATGGCCCAGCGAACCATCCTAACGACCCTAGCCATCGACACGTGCACGAGCACGTGGGTACTTAACGTGAACCCGTGTAATTGCCAGTGATGGGCAAACGTGCCGTCTTTTGCGGTGTCCACCGGGGCTTGATGGTCTCGAAGGTCTACAGTGAAAAACCAAGGAAAATACTTCCTGCTTCTTAAGAGCAAAATCTCAGTTTTGATTTTTAGATTTTTAGATTTTTTCTCTTTTTTCTCTTTTTTTTTAATTTCAACCAAAATCAACCAAAATTGATAGATTTATTGATATGACTGATATACCAAAGGTCCAAATACTGAATTCAAATTGTTTCTTTCTAGCAACAGATGTGAACTACCATGGTTGATGAAACTGACGCCGGAGTTGCGGCCGTCTTAAGAGTTCCAGTTACCGAGAACAGATCACCTTACAGGTAAAACAGGCTAACTATCATATGCCCCGCTTTATCAGTAAAAAAAATCCGATTTTCACTCAGGCCCTACTACCACAGTGCTAAAGTTAAGGTAACATCGCGAAAAATGGCATTGGGCAACCATAGGACAACATTGCCGACAAAAATGGAGGATGCAACTAGAGTCGCCATCGTTTCGAGTTTTTAGAAATTCAATTTCGTTATTTCTCGTAGATTTTTCATTTGACACTGATTTACGCTATTATCTTTACTAATACTAACTTTCACAACTGATACCGATGTATTGATATTTTGAGTCATAATTATTAAAATGAAAAGGTTTGTTAAAAAGAACGACCGCAAACGTCATCGGGTGGCACCTATCGTTTGGTAACGGTAGGTGCCACACAATGGAGCATGCGACCGATATCCGTCTACAGTCAAATTATTTTAGGATATACAAATATAGCATAAGAAGCAAAATGTATAACATCCTCCGCGAGCATGAAAGGCTGTGACATTTTCTGCCAGGAAGAAGCCAATATGACTTGAATTTCATCTGAGCCAGACATCCACGCATTCAGCCCGTCAGCCTCACGCACAATAACGTGCGTGCGGCATTTCGGGCCGCATGGAAATCAGAATGCTTCCCGTGCGTCGATGGAAATTCCACGTACTTTCGTCGCCTGAAGCCCGTCGATCGACGCGCTATGCGTGAGTGCCCTTGTAACCCGGCGAATACAAAACAAAACCTGTAGCTGTACGACGCCCCCCCCCCCTTTACACTTGCGTCGCATCTGCCGGGACGCTCGTCCGGATGATTGGAGTCCAAAGGTAGATCAATACACTCGAAGGAATTTGTTTACGTTCGTTTTTCGAGAGTGTTTTATAAATAGGCGTTAATACTCGCCGTTCATGTTAAGATGGTGATATTCTTGTAATCTGAAAAAACATCTATATGTACAAAATATATACTGTAACCTAGACGATGTCTACTGTTTTAACCATGAAGCAGTATCAAATAAGAGCATTAATTACTATACTTATTTAGATTTTTCCTGGAATTATAGAGCTGCTGGTATTTAAACAGAGACATTGTCATGAAATTGTCGTTATCACAGACACGATCAATTATTTGACTCCTGGTTTTATACATTTTTTCTCTGTAGTTGGGTCAGGAAAATTACATATGTGAATTGGCAGTTTTATTTGATTTTGCCTTGGTGTTTTGCACGGGAAATTAATTGTTGTAACGGGAATTAAACGCTTAGCGGCTAGACTCCGAAGGGAGAAGTTGGATACAATTCTCGGTTTTATAAGTAGTGCAAACAATCTTTGGGATTTTACGAGTTAATGTTTGCTGTGTTGAAAAATGTGTTTCTGTGCTATTTTGAACCTGTCGAACCTGAAAGTAACTAACTGTTCAACTGTGGATGGTCAACTTTCACATAAAAACACACCGCTCCACTTGTCGCAACCCTGCAAAAAAACTTAAATGGCTTCCCGTGATTGTTTAAAGTACAATTTTGAATACCAAGGACACTGTGCCCTTGGTCTCGGTCGCTAAACCAATGGGAAAGAGTCACGCTGTCAAGATCTCTTCAACTCTAAAAATCGCCAACAAATCAACAAAACAAGCACGTGCACGTGCACGCGCATATCATTCTTTTAAAACCAAGCAGCCATTAATTTCCTTTCAAAGCTGTCCATCCACTTTCAAAACCTGGCTCGTGGTGATCCGATTTTCACGACATTTCCCGACAGCGCAGCTAAACGAACTTGCAACCGTTGAAATGTTAAATAGTTACATGATTCGAATTGGATTTATGTTCCCGGACCTTTCATGAACTTGGCTTCATTCAGTCATTCTGACAATATAAATATTGTATCACCAATAAATAATAATGCGCATTCAAATCCAATTGCAGCGTTCTCAAAATCAAGTTTTTTTTTATGATTTTTAGATACAATTTTACTTTTTGAAAACATATTCCTGTTCGATGGTTCTCATTTTAACCTAAAAATTATAGCTACATTTCTAGTTTTAAAGTATAAGTTCATTAATTTGCTAAAATTTGCCTTTTCTCGATCGATATTAAGCATGGCGGCCGTGGATTGAATTAAGGACTTTGTATTATTGTACGAGCCGCTCGAACAAATGAGTGTGAATCTATTGTTCCTGCAGCCAGGGTCCCTGTTATTGTCCGGCAGTATCGTACCGC
The DNA here is from genome assembly GCA_947568835.1 of Protonemura montana. Lineage (NCBI taxonomy): Eukaryota > Metazoa > Arthropoda > Insecta > Plecoptera > Nemouridae > Protonemura > Protonemura montana. The sequence goes on from OX387608.1 coordinate 9,801,271, forward strand.
GATGCTCGACTGGTTTATGGGTCTAATCTGACCGTTGGCAGGAGGGAGTCAAATGCGTTCGGGTGATAGGGGTTGTGCAGCACCATCCACAAGTGGAAGTAATGAAACGTGACATTGAATTGACAACATCTAGACTGCGGACAATAAAGATGATAGTGTGGGCAGGAGAGTTGAAACGATAAAAATAATGTGATGGGGCAAAGAGAAATATTTCAAAGTGGTTCTGAGTTTCATATTTTTTGTGATTTTTTGGCGTTTTTTTCTGTATTTTTCTTCTTTTGCAGACGGGTAATAAAATGAAAAATATTGGTTTGATGAGAAAAACTGTTTTGTGTTTCGGTCTCCGGTTTTTGCTGTTTGTTTTTAGTTGATTTGACCTCAAATTAAGGTTAATTTGATCAAGAATTCTTATTTCTTGAGTATTATTTTCATCATTGTTCATGTTTTCAGTAAGATGTAATCAAACGGTAATATCTCTACTAAACATTCGGATAATCAAATAAGAGGAGCTAGGTACGAGACACTATATGCAATATTAAAGTGTGTTTAAAAAACTCAGGTACACCGATTTAAAACACAGAGCATTTGTTCATGCATTTAAATATGTCAATACTTACCATTGAAACATGTTTGCTGTCGAAATTGATTGATTGGGTTGCGTTGTCGAATATTTCTCCTACCGAGGATAAGCCCAGTGCGTTTAGGTTTTTGAAAAGGTCGCTGGCGTGAAGGGGTATTGGCAAAACAACTTAGATGGTCGAGTCAAGACAGGCTGAAAAAATATGACACCTAACGAATAAAAACTTAAAACTAATGCATCCGAGTTTTTGGAATACATTTTACAGTACTGTACACTGATAAATATCACGAACAAATTTTTTATTGCAAAATGATGAAATTAACAGCAAAGTACTTTAAGCATTAGTGAAAACCATATATATATGTAGAAATTAAATAACTAATCCGATCAAATTATTGGGCTTTACATTTTCATAACTAGTTGTTTAGGCTCAGCAAAACATGGAATTCATATATGGAAATGTAATCCATTTAGTTATTGATTTTGTTCAATTAAACACAAAGACATATGACAACCATAGAGTACGCTAAGCTTGTATCAAAGCCAGTGAGGTTTAATTTTTAAACACGAACTTTTCCACTGGCACATTAGTGATAAAAAAAATTATAAAACACTCATAATGCGATAGAGAACAATTTTTTGAGAACAATGCAAAGTCTTTTGTTTTTGATAACGATCTAGGTAACTGTGAGTGCTTTTAAATCCTGCAATGAGAAAATGAGTACTCTCATGATGCGAGAACAAGTCTTCGCTTAGGTCTAGGTACCTGTGTACTTGATGTAGGTTGAAGTACGCTCTTGAGCGAGTGCTGGAAATAATAATCTGCAAGGAAATGGGGCTTACAAATAATTTGCACTTATTGGCAAGAGCAATGTAGGTATGATTATTTCTACCTGTGTATGATTGTTTTCTTTTGTTTATTAACTCGAAATGCTCTAAAGTAACACGATTTTGACATTAAGTCGGAAATGTTTCATAGATATTACAAACGATTTAAAGACACTGGGAAGGTGAAAAGAATGCTTTGGAACGTTTCGTTAAAAATTTGAGTTAAATCTGATTTATCACTTGATTACTTATTTAAAACTCAATAGGTTCGTCAATTCACATTGTCGTATAATCTTATGTATCTAGATTTTTTTACACCTTTAGTTGAGCAACATTTTTCTTTTAAATTATTTAATTTGGTTACACTCATATTAACTTTGTTTTAAAGTTCCGTTCCTAAATTGGAAATATTTCTTTTAGAAATTACACTTCGAGGAGCATTTTCAAATGTCTACAAATCGCCCAGTTATGTTCGGCGCGATTTGAATCTCTTTCATTTTACTGTTTCACTGAAATCGTACAAAAAACTAGTGATATTTACATACGAACTTTCATCTCGAGTATTTCAATTTTCACAAATGTCTCTGTGCATTTTCAGCACAGCAATGCAGATACCAGTCCATTTCTTTGAAAGCTAATCAATTCCAATATTGAAAAGAAAAATTATTCTCTATAATTAAAAAAAAAAACACATTGAGGAACTTCTTATCAAAGTTTCCATCCTCACTTATCAACTTACAAACGAGCACACGCACTCTCTCAATGAAAATACACTCGAACGACATTCGCAAATTGCACACGCACTTTAAACATGTCACCGATTACGTCCCAAAACAACGACAGTAACGTTAAGTGGTACAGATAGATGGGAAAAAGACCACCAGCCAATAAAAAAAAAAATTATAAAGTGTCAGCAAAATTTGTTCAGACTTTTCAGCTTCGGAAAGATAGATGATAGAAGAAAATAATAATATATGTGCCTGTCTTAAGCGCTCCGTCCCGGGGTTCTAGTCCCCGGTAGGGCAAAACATTTTTAGAGATTATTAATTTTCTTAATAATCAAATATTCTACCGATTGCAAGCGTTTGAAATTAAAATTTTACTATTCTGCTTGTCCCCTGGCTTTTTTTTATCCCTCACAGTTTACGCCATTCAAGTTTGCTGTGGTTTATTTGGACTCAGGTCTAAAATTATCATAGCTTACGCTAAAAATTGATGCATATGATTGGATGTGATCACGGGAATAAGTTTTTAATCGCCAGATATATTTGTAACAGGACATTACTGTATCTTATTCCATTCATATCAAGATAAATATAACAAAAAACTGGAACGCAATACATACCTAGCTTTATCTTTAACGTTGTTTTGGGCGTAATCCAAATGTAACGATGCTCAAAACCACTTCACGCACACGTATAGAACGCGCCGGTATTGTAGCATACCCTATGCTGGTCGAGCTGATAAAGGTGCTGACGAATTTGCTGATTGAAAAATTCGCTGAATTGAGAAGTCGGGCGTGAGTCGTTTGACGCCTCCTATCACAATAGCTCGGTCTCGCGGTCGTGGGAGGCGATGTCGAACGAGCAGGGTGAACGTTCGCCGGTCTCTGGCTCGGGGAAGAACTCCTCGGAGGGTAGGATGCCCGCCGTACGCATTTCATCGCGAACCTAAAGAGAGAATCAAACGGGGGTTTGAAAATCATTGTTATAAGTTTATCGGTATTGATTGCTAAATATTGTCAGTTCAACAGCTTTTAGTAGTTAAACCATTTTACCAGTGAGTTTATAGGTATATTAAGAGAGCCAGTGTTAATATTAAGCTTTCTGTTGGGCGTACGAGCTGGGAACACCGTGGTAACGGTAGGTTCCAACCGATGGCGCTTGAGGCCGTCCTTTCAAACAAACTTTTATAATTAAATAACTACGACTAAAAATATCGTTATATGTATATTAATAGTTGAGGTTAGCACTAGTCAAGATGAATTGAGTGTAAACCAGTCTCAAATGCAAGTAATCTGCAAGAAATAACGAAATTAAATTTATTATCACTCGAAAGCTGAAAGCTTCAGTAGCATGATTTAAGTTTTGTATCGTGCATATTACTTTTGACACAAAAATTATTTTGCACAAATGAACTTTCAATGATTCAAGAAAATACAAAATTAAATACAAAATAAATGTTTATTTTAATTGGCAGCCCGTGTGTAGCTGTAACCGTAACCCCGAGCAGTTTTATTGTCTAAACGAGATGCAAATAAAACTCAGCATTAAAATACAATATAGGTAATTGGAAATTGCTGTCGTCGAATTGCACAGCACACACGGCAGATAAAGTGCATAAACAATGAAAACCAATACCGAATAGACCATGCTTTAATTATTACTAGCTGTTTGCAAGCTTTCTGCTTTCTTATCACCTTTGGAGTGCATTTTGGAATAGAGTCTCACCCATAAATCATTGCATTGCACAACACGTTCAGATAAGAGCTGGACATAACCCAGTTTTTGGGGAAAAAGCTTGACCATTTCGCTTGCCCTAAAGCTGGCCGCGCTTGGTAGATAAAGTTTGCTTCGAAGCACGCTGAAATAAAATGTAATGGGAAGTAAAAGTAGTCTTAAATAACAGACTACACAGCCGTTGGGGAGAGCGAAGAAAATCCTATTTAACCCCGGAAAATGTCGGCGAAAACCAATGGAGAAAATTTCGTTACACAGGTGTGTGGAAATAACATGATAAGCTATAACCTGTTATGTCTAACAATCTTTTTGTTGTTTAAAAACATTTACAGCTCACGGCTTTACACGTTTTCCAAAGGAAGAAAATAATTTGGAAATATCGCACCGTATACAATATGTTTGCTTGTAAATATAAATGAAAATTGTTAGCGTTAACTTGTTAACATAATAACAATATTGTTATTATGTTAACATGTACGAAACTATACAAATTAATTATTTTTTAAATTATTTTTTCTTTCCCTAGGTACATGTAGTTTCAGTAGTTATTGCTAACTAGTTCAGTTGTTTACACTCTCCCATAAACATATTTTGATTTAAAATCAAAGGATTAAAAACTCCATCTATTCCATGAGCACAAATTTCTATCACTCCAAGCAACCCATTCTCCAATTTGTATAAAAAAGCCCTCTTTTGATGCCGTCCTTCCAACGCCATCTAAAAAGAGTCTCCCCCATTGACACCCAGTCCTTTCACACACAACCAACACCCAGTTTCTCCAACACCATCTTCCCAAACAACCAACAGAGAGAGACACCGCGTGTAAGAGATAGTAGTTTATTTACAAATTTCCCCCGAAACCCGTGCTATGGAGAGAGATAAACAACACGGATCGCCGCGCAAGGAGGACTCAGAATAAAGTGTAGAGAATAAGGGAAAAGCTTTCCGTCCGTCTTAACGGATGAGCTAACAAAACTACCCTTTAACTAATTACGCCAGCCTTTTCCTAAACACAGGACATTACGCTAGACGATCCACTATCTGGTCTTTCTCTTTCTCGCTTGTTTCTCGTTCTTGGAGTTTGCTCGTTTCGGGATCAGTGGAGGAACATGGTTTCGCTTGACGGCGTAGCTTAAGTTTTGGGAAGCTACAGTGGCGACGCCGTGCATCGTTGAGCGGAGTGGTGTAGACTCGTTCTAGTGCACCCATCGTTGTAATTAGAAAAGCGCTGGGAGATTTATTCAAAATGACTTGGCACTCAGCATGTTTTTTTTTTGTTTTTTTTTGGCAAAGTTGGTCGAACTTATCAAGGTATTTTGTAAGCGGATTTTATACATTTTGTAACTCAGCTTTTCTGAAAACGCAAATAAAAGAAACAAATTGAGTTTCACCGCTTGTGATGTAAATCCGACATTGCAATTAAGTGAAAATAGAGAAATGCGAGCGTTATGTCCACATTTTCAACGTTTTACTACCGAATCAGTGACATTTAGACTCAGAAGTACATTCTATGAGAGGGAAATCATCATACCATACATTTAAACGTATTATTATTGCCCGATTAAACCATATTTGTATTAATAATTTTACAATTGCCAAATTATAGTAATCCAACTTTATTAATCTGGGGCCGCATCAACAAAGCAGAGCTGAAGCTTAACCTCTATAAATTTGAGAGTTAAGTTGTTATAACCACAGTAACAACCCCTGAAAATCAGGAAACACAATCTGTAATTGGCGGATCATCTTTAAACGCCGAGAATTAACTTAATTCTGCTTCGAGTATCTGGCTCCTGAACTGCTTAATCAGGAGTAAAAGCTCGTCTGATTTCGTAGCAAAAAATAACCACATATTATGGAACCAAAAACCTTTTTCTATTCGCTTTTTTAAAGAGGTCAAGTATGTTTTCAAATCGCTTCAAGAGTTGATATAATCAAACTTTTCAAAACTCACTGCCTCTTTCGACGTGTCCGCTTCCTCTTTTTCTTCTTTTTCACTTCTGTTCGTCGTCAGTTTTATTGTGAAGCGTTCCTGTAAAGAATCGGCGACGCTCAAAGTTCAAAGGAACCGAATCTATCTCGCAGGATAAAATGCATCTAAAGTGTGATTAGACGTATCAGATGAATACCATCGAGATTTGTCAAAGTGATCGTGCTCACTAGCACGTGGAATGAGGACACTTTTTGTCAATTTCTGTTTTTTTTCTTTGCAATTTTCCTTAAGAAAATACCACCCTGGAAAGAGAGACAGTTGGAATGTCTTTTTACAGTTTTTTTTGTTCCTTTTTCGACCAACCTATTTTCCTTCATAACAGAGAAATGAAAATTGCTTCATATTCTTTCGTCTCTCTTTTCACCAGATGAAATTCTTTGCCTGCTCGTAATAAATCGGCTAAGATATTACCGGCTATTGTTGTAGTTGAATTGCTGCGATCCATTAATACGTTTCACATAACATGCTTTCCGATAAATCACTTTCGAAAGATTTATCATGCCGTTGATCAGATATTTCTCTCCGTGCAATTCGGTGTCCTAGTTTGAAAAATGCACGTGGCTGTTTGTAAAATGTCACTTCCCATTTTATTACCTTCACGCTCAGTGAAGCAGACATTGCATCATGCTGTTTTACAGTGTCGTTGCAGCCCGTTGATTAAACCGTCTCCTTTCATTGGACGTATTTCATTACCAACATCCATACTCAAAGTGACGTTACCAAAAAAAAAACTTAAAAAAAAAAACAGCTATTTAATTTGCTGTTTCCAAAAAATAACCAACACGAGAGCAGCAACAAGCTATAGTAACATTCCTTTACAATTTAACATCTTCTCATCGCACATATAAACGTTCAATTTAATTTAAATCAAGCTCACTCCATTCAAAATGTAATTAATAACTAAACCAACCCAATACTTCGAAGGTTACCAATCAAGAATATACGTCAGCTCTGACATAGGTTTATAACATTCCTTCTATTTCCTTTAGAACTGAACTTCCGGTTCTACACATAACGCGCATGTCACTCGCAGAGTCATACCAGGAATCATTTACAAAACAGGAAATGAAAGACTCGTCTTCAGATTTCCATCCCATATGCGGCACCAGAATTTGCGCAGTCATTTCAGTACATTGCTATGACAACACACATCAAAACAACGCGCACATTGCAAATTTGACAATAGATGTTTGATGTTACATTCAAATGCATATGTTTTCGTGAAAACGCTTCTGGATTCATCATCTTAAATAGATTTCTGTGATTGAGCGTAGCTAGATATATTTAGAATGTGCTATGAAGGAGAACGAGATTGTTCTTGGGGCGTCTCGTAAACAATGAAGTAAGTTGGTGAAGTGCTCGAACAGCCAATTTCAATCTTGTTTCTTCTGTTTTCTGGTTACACACATGGGTTTACCACAATAGGGGCAAAGATAGTTTCTGAAATATGTTTGAAACCTATCATGTGATATGGGATTTCTTGGGAATATATAGCGTTTATTGGGGACTCACGCGAGAAAAGATAAAAACCTTTCTTTGATTTCGTTTTGTGTAGCAAATAGCTTTCAGCGGTATCCATTGTACCTTATCTAGAGCACAGAAGCAGCTTAAACTTGTCAAAGGACCTGTCTTGTCCTGTTGTCATGACACGTATCCAGGATTTGTTTGGGATATCGTTGGAAATTGTTGAAAATCGAGGAAAAACCTGCAAATATGATACTCGCAACTTGCAATTGGAATAATAATTTTATGTGCCAAAGTTTTGAACGTAGATTACGCTAGAGGAGATGAATTGAAATTATTCTGATAACCATTAAGACATTTATTCCGCTGTACACTTCAAGGGCTATCACGACTGTAAAAAGTGCCGAGTTTGATCTGCGGGCTGCGTTCAGGGGTCAGGTGGAGGTGCCGAGTTTGCTATGTGGGCTGCGTTCAGGGGTCAGGTGGAGGTGCCGAGTTTGCTCGGCGGGCTGCGTTTAGGGGTGAAGTGGAGGCGCCGAGTTTGATCTACGGACTGCGTTCAGGAGGTCGATCTGAATTTCAGACGTGATTACTCTCGATCGCTGAGAATTTCACGTGGTAGTTGTCGAGAATAAATAGTTCGGAATACGAATGTGTCCTTTTTTTAACTTCTAAATGAGAAAGAATCAGTGGAAAATTAACCATGCTAATTTAAAAAGTGTTAAATTAGGATAAGGTTGCCAAACACTGGCAAAAAGCACGTGCTAGACAATCGTATAAAAAATAAGATTTCCATAAATTTCCCAACAGCGATGAGGGTATTTATGCACCTTCAAAACCTGAAAACGTTAGCAATCCACAACCCATTAACAGCTTATACACTTTTTAAACAGACTTTTCGTTCTGATTACAAACCGTCTGAAGTGTATTGAGCCGGTATTTTAATCTCGCCGAGCTAATAATAGATTTGCATTGAAGAAGACGGTGTGATTTGGCACCGGCCCTAGTAACCCAAGACTACTTACAGATAGAGTTCAGCTAGGAATGAAAGCTGGCAGGCTTGGTGCGGAAAATTACCCCGTCTTTTCATCTTGCTAGCTGCGGATTTAATCGAGTCGGATCTGACAGAGACAACTTTGTTGCTCCCTCTCGTGAGGCGGTAAGATGCTGGTCTCAGATAGAGAGACGCTGGATGGCACAGGAGTGGCTAGCTCTTATGCATGGCCAAGATAGATTGCAAATAATGTAGAGAAAATAACTTATCGGTCTGTTTAAAACAAAAAATATATTTGCACTGCACTGGGTCAGATATTAGATAGGTGACCAACATAGACATGCCCAGTTCTGTTCGGGAGATAGGTTGGAGGGATTGAAGTTTCAAAATTGCTCGCCTTGCTAATTAACTTATCGACAGCATGGAATTGTGGAGGAATCCTGCTGTCCTTCGGCCTTCCTTCTAGGCAAGATAATGTGCATCACCATTCTCATTAACATACACTCATTCACCAACACCAACAGACGTGTGCCACAGAGCCCGCTGTCAAAACAATGCCTCGTTTAACACTCAATACATTTTTTTCCACTAATACCTAACTTACAAGCGCTTATAACACTTGCCATTAGTAACAAGGCATGAAAATTGTTTTCCATCACGCTACACAAGCACGGTAATGTCAACTGAAGTTTTATATCCTCTACTATATCGTTTGTGGGTTTTTTATCTTGTTCATCGCGTAAAATAACTTATTTTCTTAAAAATATTTATTGTTTCTTTCAATTCAAGTTGAAGATCGTTATAAAACCACTGGGAATACTTTAAGTCAGTGTTATATTATTCTGTCTTTGCAAAAATAACCTAACAATAACTAATATATCGAAAAAAATAGAAGTCACCCAGAGGTACCTGTAATTTCGAGGATTAAGTAATTAAATATCATCGCAGGCTAAACGCAGTTGATACATACTTTCAATGTTTCGATCAACAATACAAACATATTGATATTTTAAGCGGTAATAATTTAATAGCATAGTTTTGTTAAAAATGACACCCGCACGCATTATTGGGTGGCCACAATCATTACCACGTTTTTCCGGCTAGTTTGCTCCGAAGAAAGTGAACTTTCTTTTGACTTACTATCCACCCAATGTTCAAACCTTACCATTGACTCAGCTATACAATCTGTCCCTACAACCACTCTCTCCCTACTACAACTCTCCAGTCTCAACGCGAAGAAAATCACATGCGAAACGGCGCACGCGTCGGCTTGGGCTGAAGATAAATTCTGCGTGTCTTGGATCAAAGTGAATTAGCCATGAATTGAGCAACGCCAGTGCGTAAGGTTGTGATTGGGGGTGGGGGGCGTTTTGCGAAACTTGTGCGTGAGTTAGCGCCACACGCACAAAGTAATCGCTCGTAATTGGACGTTGCTTTCATGTATATGTGAGTGTATTTAGTTTGAAGGGGTGGGGGATGTTTGCGTTGAACATGCCTTGAATTTCCGATAGGGGGTCTCGGAATGATTAGAGAGGTTTTTTAGGTTACTTTAAGGTATTAAGAGAAGGCGTGGTTTTACTGTTTGATTGCAGTGTAGCAGTTGTTAATTGTTAAATTGATATAAAACGTTCTTGTTTGGCGTTGAAAAGCGCGTCAGCCATTTTGATATTTTGGCCTTTTAGATACGCGAAGGGAATCCGCGGAGGGACGATGTATAAGATTTTGATAGCAATTTTAATCTGATAATAAACGGTTCCCCATGATCTCAAACGACGATTGTGAAAATAAATACGCATTTTTCGCTAAAGTAATGAAGTTTATAATTTCAAATATTTTCCAAAAAGCTCTATCTGGTACCTCTATTTACATGTTAAAGTAAAAATTTCACAAGAAAATACATTTTTATTCTGCTTAGTATTAACCATTGACTAAAGTCAGTGCCTTTCTTATTACATTGAGCTTATAGGTAACTTTCTGCTGAGTAAACTAGTCGGTACCACGAAGTAACGGTAGGTGCCACCTGATGGTGCGTGTGGTCATCCTTCTTAACAAACCTTTTCAATAAAATGATCACTACTCAAAATGTCGATACATGAATATCAATTGTAAAGTTTAGCACTAATAAAGATAAACCGAGCGTGAACCAGTCTCAAATGCAAGTAATCTGCGCGAAATGGTGACTCCATTTGGTAGCATTCTCGATTTTTGTTGGTAAAGTAGGTTTTTTTTCCATGTTTCGTAAATGTAGTTTAACATTAGCGTAGGCCCTCTAACTATACCTATACACTTAATGGTAGGTCAGTTATAACAAATTGACATATTTTTAATTTGCTACTATTTCTGACTATAGTTCTGGTTAAGCAGAAAGCATTTTTATCTAAATTTTCAGCTATTATTGACATAACTTTACTACAGGAATATTTGCAAATGAAACACAAAAAAACCCAATACACGAAATCAATGCAATCACAATAAACCGACGTCTCTAAATCCCATCCCGTGGCAAAAGAGCAAAAGTTCTGAACAAAAGACCGAACTCACGAGCTGAAACTTAAACAATTTAACACCAAAAAAAAGGGTCTTCGCAGAAAACGACTACCTTTGAAGCAAGCACCATCATCGTCTCAATCCTCACCCCACCGGGGTACTCAGACCTAAGTGGACCAATTACCTAATCGATTCACTAAGGCGACGCAATGCGACTCACCTTCTCCACTTTAGCGAAGACACGTAGCAGATTCAGTCCAGCCACCTTCTTGAGATCGCCGATCGTCCAAAGACCACTCCTTAGCAACTCGGCGAACAGTTCAGGATACATAGACACGTCCTCGAGACCTCGTGGTGTCCTGCAATCGCCAACCATGATTACACGGCGTCCAAACTTTCCGTTAACGAGACTATTTTCAAGTTTTGGACAACAGCAACTATGCCAATTTCCGGGGATGTATAAGGGCGACAAGGGATTCGCATGAGGCTCCGGGTAACGACGACTTTAAGCTTGGAGCATGAACAAAATTATAGTAGCTTGGAAATAAATTGGTTGGGTAGTAATAAATGTCGTAACTATGTTATGGTTTAGTCGATATGTTATGTTGGTTACGACTCCGGACTAACTTTAGTGCTCGATGGTGCTTTTTTGGGGTTATGTGGCAGCTGGAAAATTGTCTCTCTATATATATTTTTTTACTGTACCTGTTGATTCCGTCAAAGTCACCGCCTACACCGATGTGGTCGACTCCTATGAGGTTTCGGATGTAGCTTATGTGCTCTGGAAAAAATAAAACGAACGGATATATAATGAGAAATTTAATTGGAAAGAAAGCTTGGCCAGTTGAATAGTGGATTAGTTTTATTCAGTGAAATAATTCTTATTAGCTAGCTTAAGCTAGCTAACCCAAGCTTTAAGAGAAGCGAAAAGCGCCCACGCTTTTGTGTACCAGTTTTTTATCCGTGGCGTAAAACGCAAATTCTAATAAGAAATCCAACGAGGCTTTTCACAGAAATCACTTTTATACATAAAAAAAAACAAAAAAAAGTCGTTACCGACAAATTATGTTCGTATAACCACACACATTCAATTTTCCGCTGGCAATAAAATTACTCATCCAGATAACATCACCTCATAAAGTGTAAATTCTCATAATTTACCGCAGCTACCGCGCGTATATTCAGGCGCGCTCGTAGCCCACACCAGGCACTTTGCATTAACGTGCAGCCCAGTGCCTACCCAAGTGATGGAGGCGCCGAGTTTTATCATTTCTTGTACACCTGTGCATCCAATATGGCAGTGGCGTGCCACCAAAAAATAACATGCCAGGCGTGGAATGTGTTCTTCAACTTTGCTAGATGTGTATTTTATTAAAATTGTATACGTAGACATTCCTTTTGACACATTGCGTTGTTGCAATTAAAAACTATTTATTATTAATATAATTATTGTACTCAATTTTTTATAATATAGTCATTTTCGTTTCCAAATTTGCAAACTGAAATTACTCTAAAGCATGGAAGGTTCAATGGTAGATTCAATTTTTGGTAGCCATGGAGATGCTGAGATCACCTAACAGAGCTTCTCAAATCTGCTGTCTTATGTTACCACGGGTATATCATGGCCCAGCATAGGAGGTTCAGTGGTAGATTCAACGTTTGGTAGCCATGGAGATGTTGAGATCGCCTGACAGAGCTTCTCAATTCTGCTATCTTATGTTACCACGGGTATAGCATGGCCTAGCATGGGAGGTTCAATGGTAGATTCAACGTTTGGTAGCCATGGAGATGCTGAGATCGCCTGACAGAGCTTCTCAATTCTGCTGTCTTATGTTACCACGGGCATGATCTTGCTCATCAACTTCTTGGCTACATCAGGGGGTATTATTTGTAATGTACCAATTTTTCTAAACTTGTTTTGGAGCGACTTAAAAAACAGAAATAATAAAAAATAAAAAACTGTGGTGTTACCGATATATTTCGACAAGAGCTGTCTTTTAGTGATAACACTGAGTTTTTCTCTTAGGCTAAACACGTTTCACTGTCGTAATTTATGTCATATACCATTTATTGACGCCTTAATTCAAATGCATGTTAGGATTTTTAATATTTAATGCACTTTTAAGACAGTTTTTGTAAAAAGGTTCATGTAGCTTGCAAGGTTGTTTTAATGCTTGTTGCTAACATTGATTGGTTTTTACCGAAACAAATTACGCCAATGGAACCTATCATACTTGTGACAATATTGAAAAGCCAGGAATCAATCACATATGGAAGAAAACAACTGTCGCAACTAGTTTTAAAAGTGTAAAGACAACAATAGAAATGAAATACAATGTAGATCGACATAAAAAAAAGTCCAAATACTAAAACAATGTCCCAATAAAGTCGGCAATCAAACCAATTCCATAGAAAACCGAAAACAACTTTACAGAAACAACAGAAACCATCCAGTAAATTCCCCAAACATCACTGAAAGCGTCACCCCTTCGTAACGGTGAGCGAAACAACGCGGTTTAGCCCTCTTTATTCCCTACACCACACAGCAGACATGCTGTCAACAGACACTGGCAACCAACCCGCATTTCACCACTGGAATTTCGGTGGGGTGCTCGTTTCGAGCGTAGTAGAGAGCAAGGGGTTAGCGCTACTACAGCCGACAATGTGGATGGAGTTTATGGAGTAGCGTCGTTGCGTGGGCGGTAGCGAACAATGTCATTATGAGTTTTATAGCGGAACGCGCTTAAAAAAAAGGAAGCGAATGGCTCGGCTATAACACTCTTTTATAGGGTAACCGGCGTCGACCGCAAGTTGGCGATATATACGTGGACTACGGATGAATTGGCCAAAATCTATATAAATAGAAAGGCGAGTGAACATATGGGTATAGCTAAATTGCATTTTTTACTATTTTCATGTGACTTTTTTGAGGACTTTCTATTTATATTCATAATATCAAGCATGAGTGACACACTGTCTTGTTTTCATGGCTTCTGCACGGTGAAATGGTTTCGAGAAGTGTGATATGGAGAAGGTGATTCGTTGAAGTACACTTTACACTTGGACCTGGCTCCTCCATGCTGAATTTCCCAAGAGTGGTAAAGTTTGATGCTGTAGCCGTTGGCGTAGAACCGTACTAACAGTAACATGGTGCAAATGTTTAACTGTCTTCGCGAAAAGTGACCGCAAAATTACTACTTTACAGCGACAAAAATGGATGATGCTGCTAGAGAGAGTCACCGCCGTTTCGAGTGTTAAAAAATTTAATTTCAGTAATTTCTCGCAGATTACTCACATTTGATACTGGTTTACACTCAATTAATATTTATATATTTAAATTGCAACGATTGATAAACATTTATCAATATTTTAAGTCGTTAATATAATTGTAAGTATAAAAAAAACGGCATCAAGCAACCTACTGTCACCAAGTGTTGCCGGCTTGTTTGCTCAGCAGAAAGTTTAACATTAGCGCTGGTCCTCTGGCTATACTTATAAACTCAATGACATAACCATGTAATGCAATTTCACACACGCAACGTTGTTTTATATATTTGATAAGGCGAGTAACGTCATGCGGTGGAGTAATGTGCGTAATGATAAATACAATACAGACGCAATGATACGGGAAAAATCTGAGCTGCGAAAGGGGTTAGCATTTCTCCACGTCACACTCGACAAAAAGGATGTATATTTTTCATACGCATTTTTTTTACGACTCTCTCTTGGAAGCATAACGTTGACTAATGAATCATTTATCTGACACAATGTGGGTTCTGAGTTTTTTTTCCTGCATGTGAACGCGTCTTTTTGTATTTCGCTACTGTGCAGAACTCGCTGAGATTTTCTAGTTCATTCCACTACTGGAATTGAACTGCATTTAAATGCAGCCACGAAATCTATGTGTAATTACGATTGCCGTTTGTTTTGTCGTTTTTTTAATGGTCGCTGGCCATTTAAATCAGTTTTAAATTAAAAAAACCTCTTCTTTTTTCTTCATTTAAATACGAATAAAATAAATATTAAACGAGTGATATTTTAATTAAATTCTAATTAAACGTCACGCTTTCATTGGAGCATAAAAAGACAATACTAAGACATTTTTTAATCAACTGTATGCTATCAAGATCACTCCGTGTATTTTTTCTCCGGTCGAATTTGATATAATTTTGATTCCCATAGAAATCTAGTCTTGAATCCCAGGTGACGGGTGATTCGTTTCGATAGCTTTTTAAGATATCCTTTCAATATATTACGGCTACGATTCAATCCTCCATTTTCCGATGGCTACTGGAATTGAGTATGAATGATAGGTTTTTTTTTGTACTACCTATACCAACCATTCAGTCGAACGAAAGATCTCTTACATCGGCCATTCACGAGCGACTGATTGATTTCTTGAGGGGGGAAAACCATTTCTTACAGCTCTTGCATCTAAATTAAAAGACTTGCCTTCATCAGCTTCCAGCCCACAATCTTTCGGGCGCAGATGGAAAGTAAGAATTGTATTTCAAGAATATTTTCTTAATCTCACCTGCTACGTCTGCAACGGTTGCCTTCGGACCACATTTCACAAAATAGTTGTAAAATGTTACCATCACCAACCCACCGTTCCACGCCTTGAACAAAGAAAGAAAAACACAAATTAAGTCACAAATAATTTGAAAATATAAACTAGCTTTGGTGGCTACTGAACGGAAGGGGGGGGGGGGTCCCTAAGTTTTTTTTTTTGACTTGAACTTTAAACAGCGCTTAGCCAAATAGACTTCAATTTTTACCAGCAAGCTGGATCCTATGCTCTATCCAAGTATTCAGGATTTTTGGGAGACCATGGTCACAAAATGAGAGTGGAAATGTGGGATGTTGTTGAGTGCTGTTTTTTTTTTTATCATGCGCCCAAACAGATGGTCGAAAATCACTGGTGTACCTGACTGCTACTTTACGGAAACGATACAAATTATACTTAGACTTTTGGGAAAATCTTGTTGTAAACTATAATATACTTTAATATTACCTCAAATGGACTGCATTGAAAACACAACTTAAACAAGAAAATGCAATCTCAAGCGCCAGATTAAAAGCGCAAGGTGATCAATGACACTGAAATTCCCTTTGTCGCTATGCTTGTGCTTGTCCATATGCTTACTGCTATGTCAATTGTGGGTAGATCTTTAAATTAAATAAACACTTGTGTAGAGATTCAAGATTTCTGTCTTTAATATTCGGTTGCTGTTGACTGCTATCTTATATTAAGCCGGCAATAAGACTAAGACAGTGATGACGACTGAGAACGAAAAAGCGGGTAAAGAAGTGAAATTTTGACTGCGTCTAAAAGCTATTAGCAGTTGCTAACAACGAGCGTCGTAAACAGTATTTATAAATAACGGTGCAGCGCAGTGGATCCTTTCAGGAAATTGTACTGGCAAAACAATATGTTTTACACAATAGAATGTCGATTCAAATATTCAAACACAGGTACAAAAAATGTGACTGTTACAAGGAAATTAAATTTTCTGGTAATTGAGAAATCGATTAACCGGAGTTGTACTTTTCAGAACGAATTAAATAAATATTATGCAAAAAGTGTGGTGGTTACGAATAATACCAGCATGTTTATAACAGGAATTCAAACGAAATGGTACTTTTTCGATGACATTTTAATGGACATAGCTTTCTCCATTTCGATGCAATTTTCCTGCGCTAGAATTGGGTTGAGAGTAAACTTAACAACTCGGAACTAACTGTCTTCATTTGTCTTCTCCAACCAAGTGCGTATAACAGTGCGTCGTTAAACCGTAAAACAATGAAACTAAAACATGGGATTTAATAAGTTTGTCATCGTCAGTCTACTTCACACAGTATAATTTTAACAAAAGCATAGACGAGACCATGAATAGAGTTTCTAGCAAATGCGATTGAGTGCCGGCGAGAAAAATACTATTCTGTGCCAAAACTGGAGCAAATATTTGCTGAGATTTACATGCAAAGTTCTATGACATTAAGTACCATGGTAAAAAAAATTAAAAAAGCATTGACGCTGTTTTCGATGGAATAAATGTACAGTGTTACAAAGGACAAATTTACAATTTAAATAAAAAATAAAACGAGTATTTTATGAATTTTATTATCATTTCCTTTCATAGGTCATATACGCAACGCCGTACTCCCACAATGCTTCGGGTTCAACCGTCATTTTAAATGTCAAGAAATTTAATTTCGTTAATTCGCAGATAACTCGTAACTGAGACTGGTTTACGTTCAATTAATAGTAATTAATGTTAAATGTAAAAATGTGTAAACATGTTTTGATATTTTGAGTCGTAATTAATTAATTTTTAGGAGTTTGTGAATAAGTACG
Organism: Protonemura montana; assembly: GCA_947568835.1. Lineage (NCBI taxonomy): Eukaryota > Metazoa > Arthropoda > Insecta > Plecoptera > Nemouridae > Protonemura > Protonemura montana. Next base: position 9,818,434 of record OX387608.1, read on the forward strand.
GCCGCAAGTGGCATCGGGTGGCACATCCATTATCAGGTATTGCCGGCTCTTTTGATTTGCAGAATGTTTAGCATTTACACTGGCTCTTTGACTATACCTATAAACTCAATGGTATCACCAAAAAATGCATAATTAATGTACATGTTTGTTTAACGTACATATATTATCTGGAAAATATGCCCTTAAAGAGATTATTTTTAATCTGAGAAGTAAAGGAGGTTGTTGAAATAGTTTATGCCAACCCCAATTAAAGAATAAAAATAGGACTTTTTTGCCTGGATCCCCCAGAAAAAGAAAATGGATGTGATACAACCACCTTGAGATTGCAGCTAAAATTTTGACTGTGTGTACGAGACTCGAGACGTGTGGTACTTAAATTCAAGCTGAAATCTTCATCCCTATTTAACTGTCGCAGCAGTTAAACGCAGCACTTGGCTTTCGTGAAATTACCTGGCGGATAAGTATAGGGAGAAAAAGTCATGAAAATTCGCAAGTCATTTCTTGTTGGATAATGAGTTTTTTTTTTTGGGTATATCGACAATCTTTGCAACGCTGATGCTGGAATAATGCATGCTTATTGCCACGCTAGACAAGGATCGGTAATCACATACTTAAGACAGAAGTTAAAACGAAGATTACTTTAAAAATGCATGTGAGACTACTTTTAAAACGTATCATATATGACTAGGTTTATGAAAATTTTGCAGATTGCTTATCAAATTCTATGAAAAATAGAATAAATAAGTGTTACTTGCACGCAAATTCTTGGAAAAAAATTGAAAATTTACTTCTGTTTTTTTTTTACTAGAATTGAAATTTGTACAATTATTTCCTAGTTAAAATCATAATTGAAAAGATATTTATCTGACTATTTACGATTGATCGGGCTCTTCTGGGAAAGTATTGAACACCAAGAAAAACATTTCTAGTTCCACTAAAAGTTATTATCAAATTGATTCAATAGTTTCTTGGGAGAGTCTATAAAAACAGACATTCACCTGGGCTCACGCTACAGTACTAATTTTTATGTGATTATATAAATGATATACATTAAATTGTTTAAATGTGCTTGTAGCAGAATTTAGATTTCATATTGTGAAATGCGTATTGAGCGCTTAAGAAAGTGCCAGTGTGATAAAACAGCATTTATCTTTCTCTTCTATAAAACTCATCTCAAAGAGAGATAATATAGAACCTGAAAATCTACATAGATCAAATCTGTTTTCACGACTTTATTTTCACGTGTTTCTGAGTCACTAATAAAAAAAGGTACTCAAACAAATTATTGTGCGGGAAATTTGTGGAAAACTCCGTAAAACAACCCTTTTGTTGTCGCCTGCGGTTTCCAAGAAGTAATAGGGTTTTTATTACATCTACGATAGTAATGTTGAGATAATACCAACTTTTCAGACTAACTTATCTAATTCCAAATAAAATTATTGTTTTTAATGGTGTTAAAACAAGTAAAAAACTTTGCCAGTGTTTCAACGCCGAAACCTCACGAGTAAATACAATTTTTATAGCGATAATTTGTTATTTTGTACCCTAAAGCACAACGATTTCAGAAATAAGTCTTATTACAATCAGACAAATAGTGTCAATGAAACCAATGTCCATGTAAGTCGGTATGCGGAGCCAAATATGATAAAAAAATTTAAGAAACTGGTTTGGTGAAGTGGTTCAGAGCCGTGGGTGAATGTTGTGGCGAGTATCGGATTTGATCTGTTGTGATTGACTTGTGGTCCTAAAAAGGACCTAAAAAGTCTGTAGACTTTTTAAGTCTAAGATACCTAAAAAGAGACCTAAAAAGTCTTAGACTTAAAAAGTCTAAAGACCTTTTAGGTCTTTTTAGGTCCTTTTTAGGACCACAAGTCTATCACAACAGAGCAAATCCGATACTCACCACAACATTAAAGAAACTGTCTCTCGATATTTTAATTTTAATCATCGATTAAACAGTAAACGGTCTGTTAGCTCTCTACATGACTTACCAAGTCTCTGAGGATATCGTCGGGCACGTTTCTCGATGAGTTGCACAAGGTGTAGACCGAGGAGTGAGAGAAAATGACCGGCGCTTTGCTTGCAGCTAGAGCATCACGCATTGTGTGTACTGACGCATGACTCAGGTCTACCATCATGCCGATGCGATTCATTTCACCAACCACGGCCTGGAAAACAAGAAAAATTCGCGTTTAACGACGTTCATTACACAGACTAGTTTAGTATTTGAAATATATATCAATACAGTCCATGCGTTGTTTTATGTTTAAAAAAATATTTGTTTTTTAGTGGGACGTTATATTATTAACAGGTCGTTAAAAAACAAAAAAATAATTCTGATTGGGGGTTGCTAAGCAAATAAAAAAAGTGAAAAGTGACATGTTATATGTTTGGCAAAAGCAAATCAAAATATTTTTTTGTTTGCTTACGGTCTGTTAATAACTTAACGTGACATAAAAAAGCGGCATTTAGAAAACAGTTAATATTTTAAGGTCTACAGGAAAACGAGATAAAGATTTTTTTTTTCATTTGCGCATTTTTCACATTTTTTCACGTTATTAATTCAATTGCTTCGTGGCTCATGGTTTCGAGAACACGTATTCACTAAAAGTCACATAAACTACTGCGGTATTCGTATCACGAGCCTGTCGCAAGAAGAGATGAAACATTTTTGCTGTTTAACGACGCGTTTTTATGGTGTTAAAGAGAGCTCATCTTACCAACCATCTTTGTAAGTTCATTTCAGTCGTCACAGAGCAAAGGGGAGAGAAAATTAAGCGTGTGACCTGTGTAACGACGCATTTTATGGTGTTTAATGACGTCTGTCATGATGCTGTAGCAAATTTCGCAAAGACTTAAAGTGCGGGACGAAATTGCCATACTTTTGCTGCGTAACGACGCATTTTTACAGCGTTTGAGGACATTCATCATGGCGATGATTTCTGTTGTCACAGTTCAGAGAGAAAGGCAATTTTCCTGTTATATATGAGGGTACGCAGCAGCTTTAAAGCCAGAATGACTGCTGTATGTATTTATTTAAAAAAAAAACACACAGACACAGTTTCTCGCTCATAGGATAATCAGATTCAACGGCCCCGTGGATTTATATAAAAACCATTACAATTGGCGACTAGAGAAGGGATACATTCTTTTCAAGGTCAAATAGGTAAAAATTTACGGCTTGTTTTTCAGAAGTGCGTGAAGGACACTTTTTCCTATTATAATTTTTTATTTTATGGTAACAGCCAATCAGAAGATGTTTTCTTTGTTTGTTAACGATCCTTTAATTATTTGGCTTGTCACTGAAAAACCGGCAGTGAATTAAACTGCATTTTTACATTAAATCTAGCAACTTTACTTTATCAGATCAAAATAAACAAGACGATCTAAAACACAGCTCTATTTCCAAACCAGATTTACCTAGATAGTTATAATTGATTTCTGAGTCTATAGTGAAAATAGATATGGTCAAGAACTTGGAAGTCAAAGGGGGGAAAGCGGACAACCGTTAGTGGTAAAATTAACGACTGGCTCCCAAACTTCCCGCCTGACGATCAACTTGGGCTATAGCCGACGTCGACAATAGCAGAGATCTCGTTCTCGTAGGTGGAGAGAGTAACAGCATACGTGAACACCTTACGCGGTCTAGCTTTGTGGTTTTCACCCCCTGACCTATGGGGATGTTAGGACGCGCGTCAGCCCGTTTTAATCTAGATGCATTGCGTGCCCACTTTGGGGATTACACGGCGCACGCGCACGTTGAGGAGTCGGCGAGTAAAGTACAAAGGTTTTTGTCCGGTGAGTGATCATTTTTCATTTGGTTAAAATGCGGCGTGATTTGAGTGAACGGTTATAAAAGTAAAAGTCTGTTTTGAAATTAGAGTTTTGATTTTTTTTTTTTTTTGGTAATGTAGAAAAAAAGAGGTCTTTTTTAGTTACTTTTTAGTTGAGTAGAATGATAACGATGACGACATACAGACATACGAAGTTTTAAGATCCGAGATAATAAATAATTTTTAGTGTACGGTTAATGCCTTGACCTTAGCCTTTTTCGAATAATTTTGTACTTTTTGTCTGACCATGATATGTAACACTGACAGTTGGTCAGTCACATTTGAAGTCCCATCAATTTGACACTTTCCAGAACCAAGTTCTCGCCCTAAAATCAAGAAAGCAGGCTTTCAAGGGCTGAACCTATATTAAATTACCAACTCCAACACACCTAACACCAATCTCGCTTTGACTTGAAATTCGACAAGCGGGTAAATTCTATTCAAATGCTACCTAGCCTTCCGGAGAAACAGCTGACTAAGATGTCTTAGTGGAGCCACTTAGCATACGGCTGCAAATCCTCTTGTAGGCGTACTAGGAGTTGATTATTCTGAGGTCTATACACTGATTACCCGGGGATTAGAATGTTTTCATTATCTTACCTTGCCAAAGTCGGTGAGACCGCCGTGTTCAGGATATTTTGCCCTGTGCTCCACTGAAGACGAGTCCGCCCTAAGGGAAAAAAAATACAGACAGTGAACATAATTAATTGGTAATCTATGTAAAAGCCTGTAATTAAATGAATAAAAAAGGGTGTTTCTTGTTTTGAAATTTTTCTAGAGAATGGTTCGCGTATGCATGCGAAGAAATTTTAATTATGGTGTACATCTTGGTTTTCAATTACGTGGTAGGTAAATGGAGGGAAATTACGCCCGAGAAATATTTCATATGGCAGAAAGAAAAGCGAAAACTCGCATTTTTATTTTTGAATCTAAATGGAAAACCAAGGTAAACATTAAAAAGAGGAAGCAATGAATGGTCTTTATCTAACATTTCTTTGCATAATTTGAGTTTTTTCTATTAGGGTTTTTTTTTAATTAAAAATATAAAGTAATTAGAAGGGGACCCAATGAAGAATGTTGATATGACAATACTAACATTTCATTTTTGTTTGCTTTTGGATACGCGGAAATTTCTTTACATACCAACAAGAGATTCACATTGGCTCTTTCCTTTTAATGAGCAACGCTTAGTAAGCAATACGAATTGATCAATACATATTGACCAATCCATACTGCTAAATACTTACCAACACGACTTACCGAGCAATACTTAATGATCAACAAACTGAGCAACACTTTCAAACAATACATACCAAGCAATACTTCCAAGCAATACTTACTGAAATACATCTGAGCAAACTTACACATCTATAGATTTCACTCACATGACACCTGTGATTTAACGGTTTTCCCAAGCACAATCATATACTGTAAAGCGCATCAATCTCTCAAGCACACTTACCAAGGAGTATTGCAAGTGTGTGTCAAGGTCATGTAACGCACTCCAAGGTCATAGAGCACCCTGAGCACTGCCAGACTGTTTCCGATGCTGTGGCCACCCTCGACGCCTATCAGACTGGCGATCCTGTTGCCATTATGCGCTTCCAGGATCTCTGTCAGGATAACAAGGACACAAAGGTTACAAACATTGCATTGGTTGTTTTCAGAGACAGCTGATGGATCCCTACTTTGGCCGCATTCTGCTTAATCGAGGGTTGGTCGCAGGTAAGCAACGGTATTTGATTGATTTCTGGTTTTCATGGGCTCTTTTCAATAAAATAGCAGCTTTTATATTCCATATTCACTAATAAAAGGATAAAAACCACATTTTTCCTCAAAACCTAAAATCCTACAAGAAAAAGAAACAACAGAAAAGAATTTTAGCTTAGTTTAAAAAAAAATATGTTCAACACAATTAACATTAGCACAACAATTAATAAATGTCACTGAATAAAGGTGACATCAGTGACCAATCAAGTGACAATTAGGACAATGGCGATGATGGTGGACCTCAACTAGCCCGTGGAGAGGATGGGGCCTTGTAGCCTATTCCTATAGAAGAATACCCATAAGACCACTGGTCTTAACGTCACTTCTACAGAGTGAAAAATAACTACAAAAAAAAGATTTCTATACAAATCCATGCTGTCGAGAGGTTGCAATAACGCAATGATAACCTAATGGTGATCCAAATAAAAGTCACCACTACTTTCGACTAATTGGGTTTATTTCCCGCTGTGTTTGGGACGGTTGGACTTTGGCCATATTTCCGTGCGATCGCTACAAATGAAAACTTTCAATGAGCCAACGCAGCGGAATGCGGCGCGGAATCCGCTAGGGGTTAACGATTTTTTTGGCGGCATCGATGCGGGAATATTCGAACCTTTGTGATGCTAGCGGTTTTTATTAAGAGTGATTTTTGCTTGCTTCAAAGAGTGGAACTATTGTGAGGTTTTCGAAGGTGCTAAAAAATTATAAATTCTAATACTTTTAGAAGGTTTTCAATTTTCTGTGAGGTTTTGGCAGTTTTATTGGGAAAATAAACATTTTTCAATATTTTCGTATGAAGGTTTGAGGAACCCTGCAAGAAATATTACTGAAAGTTAAAGGTAAAGGTATTATTACATAACAAAAATAGGTTTCACCACTGAAAGATGTTTCCTAGTTTTGCATTTGGAGATAGCCTAAAACAAATGTTTATCGCAACAACCCCGAGAAAATAATGATCAAGTTGACCTTTTTTTGGCTCGAGTGTTTAAAAATAACATAGCTTAAAAGGATATCAGTTAAGGATTTGGAATTCCGTAGCAATTTGTACAGTTTAGAATGCTTGATAAAAATACTTATTCTTAAACTAAAGTTCGTAATAGAACCCTAGAGTTTGTTAACCATAGAGGTAACATGCACTGCGGCTAAAATAGATAAATTTTTTGCAATTTCAGTGACCGCTAGGTACAATTTTATACGCGGGCATCGACTATTTTGTATGCCAATGTTAAAAAAAAATTAAATGTTTGTAGCCTCTAATGTTACTTAATTATCTGTAATCTAGAGGTTTTTTCACGAGTAATTTAACTTGACCACTAAAGTAAGGTATAATTTAGTTTCAAGTTGAATGTGCAAGTGCTGTTAATGAAAGTAACGGTAGTTTAAAACATGGATTTTTCTTATAAACAATTGATTTCAAACAATTTAGTTGTAACACAAGCCCGACCTGTATTCAACTAAAACGAACAAATAATTTTAAACTCACGAGCTCTGAATGACGTGATATGTCATTGATATGGCACTCGATATCGAAATTATTCGATTTTAGACCGATAAAATGGCGTAATCTAATTTGCTTCAATTGATAGTGCACATCAAGCAAAAATAAACGACAGATAATATAATTCGATGTTACCGATGCTCACACAGGAGTGAAATTAATAATTTTCACGTTGTAATTATTTTGTGAAAACGCTGACACTATAGGAAAATTCGTTGTTTTAAAAACGGGAACGAAATTTCCGTGTAATTGTGTGTAAAGTATTGAATGGAAGCCAATTTAACTTTGTTTCCGGCGTCCGGCGCTACTCCCTGAAGCCTCTCGACGAGATGACAAACGAGCATCTCAAAGCAATGCTCTTGCTGCGACGAGGAGACAAGAAAAACTTTTCAAAACTATCCTTCCATCGACTAATCCCCCTCGTAAACAAAAGTTAAAAAAAAAATAAACGCAAACACGAAATGAAACATTTCTTTGTTTATCCGAACAGGAAAAAAAGTTCCTCATAAAATATAATACCATTTCGTTCATCTAATTTATTTCACGCAAAAAACCATACCATCATAATTAACAATTATCTACTGCACAGAGTTTTATGCCAAACAATAACAAATATTTTCTTTTTTTCCCTCTACACTGCCTTGCAACAAAGCAAATTCATAGCTAGTGAGATCATTTCGATGATACCTTCAGCTCGACTCAAGTATGACCAGCTACACACTTTTCATCCTGTTTGCCAATATCATTGAGTTTATAGGTAACGTCAGAGGGCTATAGTTAGTGTTAAACTTACTGCTGAGCAAACGAGCCGGCGACAAGTGGTAACACGTGCCACCCGATGGCGCTTGCAGCCGTCATTTTTAATAAACCTCCAATGACTCAACTCACAAACAACTCAAAAAAGCTAATCAAAAATGTGAGTAATTTGCGAGAAATAATCAACTGAAATTTCTTAACACTCGAAACGACGGTGACTCCACCTAGAAGTAGTCTTCCATTTTTGTCGGTTAAGAAGTAATTTAGCGGATTTTTTTGCAAAGATAGCTTAAAATTAGTGCGTAGAAAGCATGCATGCACTTTTAAATAGGACGCGTACATTTTTCAATTCATACAAGTTAAAATTATATGTTTTTTCCTGACATTCATGTTCCTGACATTAAATAAAATAATAGTATATCACGAATCGTAGTATAAAGGTAAACATATACAATAATAATAATGACGATCATACAGTTATTAGTAGGTACAATATACATGAGTGGGCATTACAATTGCTTTCTGTCACGGCTAAAATATTCGTCAATGGAGTATCACAAGTATTGAGTGAGGTATACTTTCGCCAAGCTGTTAAAATCTTTAACAGAGGATTGTTTGATGTTGTTAGGGAAGTGGCCAAGAATCGTGGCTGATATGTATTGCGGATTATTGTTCGACAATTGGAGGTTGTTTACTGAGATTTTTTTTTTTTTTTAATTTTATTTTTTTTGGTGATTGTGAGTGGATTCAATAGGAATGAATAACGACGGATACATTTTGACAAAACGGGCAGCTTCTAGACTAAAAATGCTAGTGACAGTGAGTATTTTTAAGAAAATACACAGTTCTCGGCGGGGGTGTCGCCATGGGGCACCTGCCATCCTCCGTACGATTAGCATTTGAAGAAGTAGGAGTCTTCTGGTGTTTTCTTAAAGAATAAGCTGACAGTATCAAAGTTAATTAAATTGAAAATAATTTATAAAACACTATTTTGGCACGTTTTCTTTTTTTTTTTTTTTTATTTAATGAGTGTTTCTAACCACTTTTTTACAATATTTTACAATTCCAGTTTGAAAACGTCCTGTTAATTAAGTAACTGTTGGTTAAGATGAAAAATGAAAATATAAGTATCTGATTGGCTGTAACCATGGAGATAAGTCTTTAACTGGCATTCATATTTTTAACTGGCAATTTTTAAGCTTAAGTCTAACTATTACTAAATAAATTTAATACATAGCAGTTGAATATAGCCAGTGCTCTTGTAGGAGAAAGTACGCTAATTAGTTTGGTTAAAGTTTAACTTCTCATAATATCTCCCACTAACAGCTGCATTAATCAAAGTTTAAACTAACCCTAATTAAAATGAAGTGTTATCAAGTTACACCATCTTTTCTTCAACTTGTTGCACATACTCTCGCTGTCTCCTAAACGCATCCCGCAGAGCAAACTCGGCACTTCCACCCTAAAATTGTGTAAGCCAGGAATTTTGTTATTTTTGGAAAGTCAGGGAATATTTTCTCAAGCACGTGTTGCTGTTGTTCGTTTTTACTGTATCTTGATTTAAGACTTAAGATTTATATTTATATAAAACCATGTGGGTGGAAATTGCTGTCAGCAAATTTACATAGGGTAAAAAACTGTAGTTGCAAATTTTGAAAAAAAAAAAAACAGAAAATTGCGTTTGTGAATATTAACGATTGTTGCCTCTATTTTCAGGAAAATTTACTCATCAATTTTAACAATCCTTACTTTGTCCATTGTATTTATGCAAAATACATATTAAAAAATGAATATATATTATAGATAAAATACATCAATCACCTAAAAAAAAGCCACAATACTAATTCAAACATGGCTTCCACATAACGTCCATTTACCTTCCTCCTCTGCCCTATCACCGCCCTATCACCGCCCTATCACCGCCCTATACCGCCCTATACCGCCCTATACCGTGACTATGTAGCGAAATAATGACCATCACACTAACGCGTTGGCTGTCAGGTCAAATGTGATAACAAGAGAGTCGGCCGATTACGCTTGTAATTGCAATGCCAGTGCTAATTACGCACGCCGACAACGTCGACACATGCCCCGTACCGTTCAATTACATCGGTCAAGCCTGCGCGTAGACCGAGTGGCCGGCACAGTGGCGCCCCCTATATAAATAAGCTAGGGTATTCGAAATAGTTAAAATATTGGACGTTTTAGTTGAATGTCCTAAATATTGATAAACAAAGTGGTTCCCTATATAAGAATTTTCTAAAACCTCAGATAAAATAGGAGCTAAATTAACAAAAGCTATTTGAAATGGGTTTTGAATGCTAAGTAAAGGAGTAAGTGTCCTTTACTTAGCATTCAAAACCCATTTCAAATAGTTTTTGTTAAAACTAGTGCTAAGGATAAATCAAGTAGACATGAGTCTAAAAACCATCAAAAGGAGTTAAATTGATTGTCATGGCAACAGCCAATCACGTGTAGTGAAATCCAGCTGTTTCTGTGAGCTAGAAGCTTAACTCGGATTTGAAAAATATCGTAATACCGGCCGAAGAGCTCTTTTTCAAAGTCCACTAAATAAGCTTCTATTTTAATCTAATTATACGGTTTTATATTTAATTGGACTTTGTAAAAATATCCTTCTCTTAAATATTTACGTTTTTTGTCACCGAAGTTACTGAGTAAATATATTTTCATGAACATTAGGTATGCTTTTAGAAACACTCGGTTATTCATTGAGTGCACCTCAGTAATTAGAGTTGGGATAAATGCGTTTTTTAAAGATATAATACAAATTACATATTTTCATGAAAAGCTATAAGGTTTGCTTTTAGGAGCACTCAATTATTCAACGAGTGCACCTCAGTAATTACAGTTGAGATAAATGCGCTTTTTTCAGATAAAATATAAATTAAATCACAGCTTACAAGTAGTAATTGTGTGTCTCGTGCAGCAACGAATAAGTTTATTAGAAAACTAGACCGTTTTTCACTCAACGACAGTACCATTTTAATTACAACTTGCCGAACGTAAAGTCAGCACAAAAAAAGGAATGAAAAAATTTCGCAAAGCTCGAGGACATTGTTTGAGCTAGCAGGATTGAAGAAAGGTTCTTTTAACAAATTTTTTTTTAATAGACTTACTTTTTGAAGTTGATAAATTGCATGGATGTTAATCATATCTGTTGCCTTAGCGCATAATTATTGCTAACCAGTGGAATCACACTACCATTGATATAATTTAATATTATCTTGTCGAAAATAAAAGCTATGTGACTAATTTACTTACAAAAATGGTGAATACTGCTAGATGGAGTCATTGTCGCTTCGAGTTTTGAACTATTTAGTTTAATTATATCTTGCAGACTACTCATATTTAAGACTGATTTATGCTGAATCAATATTCATTAATGCTAGAATGGACGATTGATATACAAGTATCGATATTTTGAGTCATAATTATTTTATAGTTAAGGTTTGTAAAAAAAGGACGGACGCAAGCGCCATCGGGTGGGACATTCCGTTACCTAGTTTTACCGGCTTGTTAGCTCAGAGCAGAAATGTTAACATTGCAGCTGGCTCTCTAAAAATACCTGTAAACTCAATTATATAATTTACTGTAGCAGGGACTGGCCAAGCTATATATAACACGTGATGACACCCAAGGCCTAACCGCAAATTAGCTGCTAATTTAATTACAATTATGTTCACTCATGGTTGTAATCGTAGGGATCAAGTTCTGACGCTATGTTTATTGCAGCTTAATTAAAAGCGCTTGCAAGGTTCAATTTGCATTCAATCCATTAATCTTAAACTTTATGTACTTGTTTAAAACTAAATTAAACATGTACGAAATTATGTGAAATCTGATTTAAATTGCAAACGCTTGTAATGCGCGGGCACTTAAATCCTCTCTACAATGATGTGTCCAAGTAGCTCAATGGGTTAGAGCAAGACCCGCGATAGGTGGAGATCGGGGTTCAAGTTCCCGTTTGGGTGTCATATTTTGAGAGGATATAAAATGTAAGAAATTAATGGCTTGTACTCAAGATTTAGATTATTTGTTACCATCGACCATAATTAAATTAAATTTGAAGCAATATTGTTAAAATTAAAATAAACTTGCATAATATAATGTTTAAAACTGTAAGCCAAATTTCAAAAACCCAACATTTACTTTAGGGTCGGTTTTTAACTGTCAACTACTTTTCAAATTTGGGTAAAACTATTAAAAACATGTCCTACTAAATAAGGATTAAAATTTCATGAATGTGGCCACAAAATCCGGTGCCAAAAGCGTTTTAAAAGTTGTATTAGTTTTCGAAAAACAATTCTCGGTGCGGTACGCCACCACGTTGTTCCTCATCATGGAACCCCGTGCTCGAGAACAACTTGGGTAATTGATGTGTGTGTGTAGGGGTGTGTGTGTGGGGGTGAATTGATTAGACAGACATAATAATATGATATGAGCGTTACCCTGACCGGACGGGGTGTGTTGATTCGTACATCACGGGACTGTTACATTACGTGCCGGCCAACAATGGAACGCGTCCGGGATTGTTTCGAGAACACCGAACGGTTGTTTTGTACCTTGATTGTTAATGATTAATTCTGAGAATTATTTTATAGCTTTCAGGCGATACAGTTGGTAAACAACGATGAGTAATGATTTGAGAATATTTTATGAGCGTTTTTTTTTTGGCTACGCTACTTTTTTAATTCGTGCTCGGACATAAATTTGTTTGAAAACTTTTTTTTGGTTGGGTGAGTTTTCATCTAAAAATAATTTTTAACACAACCTATCTGTCATTATGTGGGAGATGTCTGTTAGTTCATGTCAGGTTGCTTTTAGGAAGGCTTCTTTCCGTGTCACTCAAATACGTGCATGTCTACACACAACGACGGTCCCAAAAATCAGTCCAGTTTAACAGATTTTATCCATTACTCTTTCCGGTAAAATCCCATACACCCAATGAAAGATATGATTATTTTTCAAATCTCTTCTAAAATTATATCTGTATTTAATTTCACTTTTGATGTATTTAATGACATACTCCTTTGCTTTTGACTTGGCGCGTTGGTCACACCGGTTCTCGTCAAAGCACTAAAGCTAAGCCACACTGTGCTCGATCAACTATTGGATAGGTAACCATTAACGCAACCAGTATTGTAAGAAAGTACAAATCTAAGTTAATTCGCATTGCTAATCAACCCCTTGACAGCATGAATTTGTGAAGGAATCTTATTATCCTTCGGAAGGTACGCTTAGCCGTTGGTCCCCTTAGTGTCTTCGACAGGAGTAGACTAATGCCGGGTTTCTCCTCCCCTTCTCATCATCAACCAATTACCCCTCTACTCCATGAGACACAGGATCCGTTGTCAAAACAGTGCGTCGTTAAACTCAACAAATCAAATCAAAATAGTAACATACCAGTGAAAGGGCGTAAACCCTAACCCTAATTTTCAAAACTTTTCATGGGACATTTTATCCGACTTAAGGTATCCTTCCTAGGAAGAAATGCATCTTATAAAAGCTAGGAAATGTCTTACCGTTAGCCGACGAGGCGAACTGTAGATGTTGTGAGTACTTGTCAATCAATCTTTTAATTAAGTCTATCTGCTCGAGCGTCAGCTGTACAGCGTTCAGGTGTTGAGATTCACACGGTACGTACGCCGCCCAAAACTGGAACAGAGACACAGAAGTGAATTACGTGTTGGGAGGAAAACAACCGACTCTGTTGCCAGGTGGTGTTGATTCAATCAACCTTTTTCCTACGCAATTTTTGCGCTCGGTGTACAAATTGGCTACAGTCTAGACAGTGAAAGACGATACCAGCACAAGACTGTCCCCCAGCATTGCTATAGTCTAGCCCGTGAGAGAAGATACCTGCACAAGGACTGCCCCCCAGCATTGCTATAGTCTAGCCCGTGAGAGAAGATACCTGCACAAGGTCTGTCCCCCAGCATTGCTACAGTCTAGCCCGTGAGAGAAGATACCGGCACAAGGACTGCCCCAGCATTGCTACAGTCTAGCCCGTGACAGAAGATGCCGGCCCAAAAATTGCCCCCTGCATTGCTACCAAATCATGAATGTAATTGCAGGTATTATTTTAGCCGTGGAATTTCAAAATACTTGCTATAAATGCAAAATAATTTCAATTAATGGCCGCCAAATGACAACTTCATAACCAAAACGGAAAATATCTCTAGGTTAACATTTATTTCTTTGTATCGTAGGTTACTCGCATTTGATACTGTTTAACCCTTAAATAATATTTATTAATGATAGCCTTAACGATTGGTAGGTATGCATTCACCGATATTTTAAGTCGAAAATATTAAATTGTGGAGGTTTGTTTAAAAAGACAGCCACAAACGCTATCTAGTGCTACCTACCGTTACCACATGTTGCCGGCTCATTTGCTCAGCAGAACGATTAACATGATCGTTGCTTAACATTAACACTGGGTCTCTGACAGTATCCATAAACCTGATAATTGTAACGATTGCAAAGCGCGTGTAATTTACGGGAGTGTAATTCACTTGAAAACTGACAAAAGTTATCGTATTTTATTTAAATACACTTTAAAACACCAACTTGCTTGCTTTTAACATGACATGCGCTCATTTCGGCGATTCTGCACAAACGTTAATTGCAAAATAAGTGTCTCTCATGCTATACGTTTATCTCGAACACCGAAGCGTACACATTGCCCCCACGATTTCCGCCAACGACGTGCCCCAAAACACAATCCCGTGGCGCGACGCTACAAAAGAAGAGGCACGGAATAATTGGAGCGAAGTGTAATTTAAAACGATTTCGCGCGCGAACGCCAAAAAGAAAAAATAAATAAAAAGCGAACAGCAGCAAACACAGAGAATGTGAAAATATCCATGCAACACCACACGTTTGCTAGGTTTACATTTAGTTTTGTTTCTGAAGAACACCAATAAACCACGCCATGGAAGGGGGTTAAAAAAAAGGGTTTCTTAGTTTAAGTGCAGACTCTTTTCCTTTGGAATTGCAAAACGTGATGTTTTTATGGCCGTGCCGTCTATATATAGTTGCTAGCGATACGTGGATAGATGCTAGTACCTTTGCCAGTGGCGTCGTGTTCTACTCGTTGAATGAGGAGAATACAAGAGTAAAATTGTTATGTATTGTGTAGGTACTCGTGTCTACTTTGTATACCCTTCTCAATAGTTTTGAAAATATTTTTAAAATTGGGTTGTGTGACGAGTAAAAAAAGTCTTTATTTATGAGCATTATTTCGCCTATAATTTTCCTGATATTTTTTGGCTCATGTTTTATTTATTAGCTTTAATTAGTGAATTAGGCCTTTGAATGCACTATGATAAAATCAACAAATGTTTCCCTAAATTTCGAACTGTTTTTTTTTTGTAAAAGTAAAAATAACAGAAAGCCAGAAAAGCGAGTGAACTTTTTGAAGGACTTAAAAATCCAGTTAAAATACTTTTTTTTCAATGGCTGTGTCATTCATTATTCATCAATAGCAGGCACCTTAAGAGCTGCCATCTAGTGTAACTAATCCTTACAACTTTGATCCCTCAAGAATTTGAGTTGCTATAAAAAAACAAATCCATTCGAAGCAATAAAGCGGACTACAATGCTGCGACAAATAAACATTCGACACGTCTCGAATAGAAAATAATAAAAATCTTAACAATAAAATATTATGTTATTACATTGTCGAAAAAGCCTGAACAAATGTTTACCTGAAAGTTTTCACATTACGAAAATGTAATTATATAATAATCCTATCGAGTCTACTGGGCAGAGAAACCCCGTCACGTCGCCACTTTTACAAGCCACATCGTCGATAAACTCTTCCGGAAGTTTCGATTATTTCCCGAGCTAGCGTTGACTCCCACGAGCAATCCAGTCACTTCGAGTGTCAGTTGGCTTTGGGAGTACCATGGCAATAAGGGCGTTGGTACACCGGTGATTTTCAGCCCCCCTGGCGAAGGATTTCTAGATGGAGCCACTGGGCTTATACAGGTAATGAAATAGGTGAAATAGTGAACAAAAACAAAGTCTACGATTATTTTTTAAAATTTCTATTATGACATGTGAGCCTGTGGATCATTTATAGCAATCCCAAATTGCTGATTTTGCTTTTTTTTTCTCGAAGCGCTGTATAATCTTCTTGTACGGGTTTCATCGACAGGTGTGTTTTAATCGGTTTTAAC
Source organism: Protonemura montana (assembly GCA_947568835.1). NCBI lineage: Eukaryota > Metazoa > Arthropoda > Insecta > Plecoptera > Nemouridae > Protonemura > Protonemura montana. The sequence continues at coordinate 9,834,495 of OX387608.1, forward strand.
TGTTAAAACTGCGTTACACTGTGTTAAACCTGAAGGTTAAATTCCATTAAAAAATGTCCCCAATTGTGGAAGTTTACATCAAAAATATAAATAAACTATAGGTGGTCTGCGAACACTCGCGTGCATTGACCACTACATAACTGGGCTCACTAATTACTACTCAAAATATCGATACACGTCTACCAATTGTTAAGATGAAAGAATAAATGAGCGTTAATTCTGATAAAATGCAAGTATTCTGCAAAAAACTAATAAAAGGAAATTTATTTCCTTTGGAACGACGATGACTCCAGCTCAGACGAATCTAATTTTGGTGATTAATAATTGGTCGGTGATTTAAATGAAGACAGTTTAAAATTATGAGCTTACGCGAGAACGACTTGACCTATAAACCAAATTAAACACTAAAATATTATCAGGCAAAATTCTGAGCGGCCAAAATGGATATTTATGTTTTGAAAAAAAAAACTCGAAATGACAGAGCACTTAAAGTTATTACGTTGTACTCGCAGGCATGTAAATTAATTAAAATTAACATAACTTTGCGTTCAAATGTTCATACATTATTTCCATAAGGAATGGCTAGCGAAATGGGCGACCACATGGCTCTTTATTGCACCATTTACCCACATGAGAGCAATTTTAGTGGAAATTCTAATAATATCAAATATTATTGTTAGGACTAGCAAAATGAAACATACGTTTCGCTGTGCGTACCGTATTTCTGGTAAATGTATTTGGTGATGCTTTTAAACTAGGTTTTAAATGCTAAGTGAAGAAAAACTAAATTTCCCAACGTTTCTCAACTTGTTCCTGTTACTTTTTCAAGGGTAAGAGCAGTCATGACAATTATCCGAAAAGAAAAGAACCACAGAACCTAGTTCAGGCATCCTTAAAGCATCTAACTAAAATAATCTAGGTTAAAAATTTAAAAAGTAACATAGTTTTTATTTTCGAGAAATAACCCGTATAGGGTAGGAGGAAAATCAATTTATTTAAAAATCGACAGCTATCCAAATATATAGTTGACCATTAAGGTCTAGCTTACTGATCTATATTTTTAATACAATTTCTTTTTAATAATATTTATGATCATGGTTATGGTAATTATGAAGTGTTGTTATACAAATGGTGCTGCAAGATGCAAATTGATGATTTAAGAACGGCATGAAGTATTGAATCTAATATTGAGAGCGAGATGAGCGTCGTTGATAGTAATTTAATATGGTTACAAATAAAAAGGGTATATGGTGGTGTCCTTTAAGCAATACGGTAAGGGTATTTTTAAGAAACACTTTTTGGGATAGGGTCATTGCTCCTGGTAAGCGGTATACTTTCTCACTAACTCACCTGTCCACCGACCATGCCTTGCTTGAGTCTAAGCAGGTCCGTATGCGACCACGGGCTCTTCGACCACGGGGTGATCGACTTAAGGTCAGCGTTGAAGTTGAATTCACGCAATTGGTTGTGCACGAACTTCCTTATGTTCCACGGCAGGTCGTTGTGGCTGGAAAGGGAAACAAAGAACGACCGTTATAAAAACGAAAGGTGTATGGGAAGGTTGTAAAGTGTAACGTTGTTAAAATTATGTTATTGCTATCTCAGTTGTGCTTGGGTTTGGGAGGCCTGAGGCTCCGCTTGTTTCGATCTTTGTCAAAGAGAAACTTTATTTTTGCAGATGGCACGACTGTTGTTTATCGTATTTTTTGTCAAAAAGTTGATGTAACTACTTTTTAGATCTCAAGGTGTATTTATCTCTTTAAACAAGCTACCAAAATAACGGTTTTTTGGTTTTTACAAAAACTTTTTAAGCTGGTTTTGAATGCTAAGTGAAGAACGACTAAATTTCCCAACGTTTCGTAACTTGTACCTGTTACTTTATCAAGGGTTGAAGCAGTCCTGACAATTTTCTGATGACAAATGAACCACAAAATCTACAACAATGACCTAGTTTAAGCATTCTAAATATTGATAAATTGATAAATTGGTTTCCTAGTTTTTCCAACGATTGTTCCATCTATTACCACCCAAGGCTCTAAACACTGTTGCACACACTATCAAGCGTTCATTTTAACCGCCATTAACTAACATGTCATTACATATAATTACAGTAAGCGGTCAATGCAGGTGAATAAGTTAAAGAATAGCTTCAGTTGCCTAATACTTTTATAATTCGTATTTTGTGTAGTATTTTCTAAATAAGAACCGCCATCAAAAGTGGCTGGCACAGAGCCTTCTTGCCTTTAGAGAATTTCAGCTAGAGAGAGGAGACAGCTTTGAGGCAAAGGTATGGCAAAGGTATTTATTCTCTGGGAGAAAACAAACAGACTTGCTCCTAATTTGCGTTCCTCATTAGCTGTTGCTAGAAGGTGGTGTGCCGGCCATCGCTGTGGTGATTCTCATACTGAAAATACTATATATATCTTGCTTTCATTCCACCTACAATTGTAATAATTGTATATTATATCTGTGATTATATCATATAATAATTAATAATAACTATAATCATATATATATATATATATATATATATTATATTGTATATTTTTTTATATATTTAATATAAGAATAACATATAATCATAATGCAATAGGACAATGATAATATAATTATTTTGGTATGTTGTCATTGGTTTTAAAGCGATTACCTTCAGTGACGTATGCTTTCGATTGAGAATATTATAATAACTCAGGCATCTTATTTTAGGTATAGGTGCGGGCTTGTGGAGAAAAAGGCACGTGGGTGATTTCCTAGAGGAGATGGAAGGACTAGCGTTTTGAGAGGCAGCTTAGAGTGAAAGAAAAACTAGATGAAAAGTTGGAAAGAGAATGGAAAGGATTTTGTTTGTGGGATAAATTGTTTGCGTTCGACGACTGGTGCACACGATTGGTATAAACGAAATTGTTTCAAAGATTTTGCGAAGGATTTTTACTGTTTTTTTTTTTTGTTTTTGTTCTTGTTGTTTTGTATTTGAAGAAGAACACAATCCGTTGCGACTGCTAACGCTTTGTTGTCTCACTGAATGATTGTCTGTCGATGTGAAATGGAAAATCTTAAAATTATTGATTCTTTGTTCCTGATATACGAATGAATTTAGCCAAGAATGCTCTTCACAAATTCAATTATCGAGAAAAAAAAAAAAAAATCCGAATATTTTCGCTTGCTTTAACCTCGTTTTCGAAGGAGTGATAAATAAATAAAAAAACGCTTTGTGCCAGTAAAATATCACATGCACAATACTCTCTTGAATAGCGTCATCAGAATGCAATTAGTACTAATTACCCTTGATCATAAACAAGACTTAAAAACAAAACTGCTACATTGTAGTACTCGCGAGGCACTTATTGGTACGGTTAAAGCATTTTGCGCATCGTTTATATATTGGCACAACAATTGGCGAACATAAAACCAGTGACAAATCACCAACTACATTTTCATTTGCGTTCAAGCGTTACCAAAAGTATCCGAGCGGAAGTGACGTGCATAATCCATAATTCCGCTCGGGGAAATTGGAGATTCCATGTAATCAATTTGATTTTTGTTCGATGGTCTTTGGTCATCACGCAAGGGAAATACAGGTACCACTTGCCCGTATCTCTTTTGAATAAATCATCACGATGAACTCATCTTTGTCGGAACAAGCAACGCATGTGCACGAAGCTATTTTATGATTCCATGCATTTTTTACCGTCGTTTCGCTGGTCTATGTAAAATTTCGTCTCTCTAATCCGATTTCTGGTAAAACATTTTTATGAAATATGAACGTACTCAGATGGAAAAAAGCCCCCTATTTTTTAAATCCGAACATATTAATTTCATTGAAATGACAAAACTTTACTGGTATCATATATCCTCCATTTTTGCTGTCTTGGATAAATTGTGCTCTGATTTTTACAGCTATAAAAAATCTCATTTCATTCTTCTTGCATATATGAGAAGAAATGAAAACTAGAAAGATCGTACTAGTTTACGAAGATGTTGTCCTCTGCAGAGACGGTGTTAGTTTTTGCCTCCCACCCCCATTTCCTTGTTTGCCAATTCCAAACACCTGAGATCGTTAGTGTACCACCGCCCACCTAGTCCTCTTCCACGGCGCCGTGTCGCTAGTACTAATGGCGACTCTAAAAGAAGACATGCCATCCTCTAATTAAACTAATTAATTAATTAATATATCCCTCGTTAATTAACAATGTGAAATCTTATCTAGTCAACAGGCAAGCCTTTCATTGAAAACATATCAATTCGAAGTCGTATAATAGCTACATTTGACTTGCGTTGACTAATTACACTATTATGTTATTGCTTTATTAAAGCTTTTCTTCACGAAATCTAATTAGTTTCGACCGGTATGACTTGCTCTCGAGGAAAATCAATTCGTTTCACATTCAAATGCAACGTACACAGCTTATGAAATAATTATTAAATTCAATTATGTATTAAGTTAAATTTAATTAATTTGTAACGTTCACATGAATACAGGGGAGATAATTGGAAACGGTTGGCAGTCCTGGCGACAGAAACTTGCGCTTTATGTTGGTACAAATGTTGGCTTTCAGGTTTGGAAACCATGTCGCATCGAAAAGAGTTACTGTTGGTTTACTTCTCACTATTCGCTACGGTCCAACGATCTACATTGAAACAGATCACTCAAAGGTAATTCAATAGGAAACAATTTGATTGACACAGCACTCTAAAATTTGCACGGAGAAATCACAAAATTCTGTTAATTGTTTAATTTATGCTGCACTTTAATCAAAATATGTGTTTTTTTCCGCAACTGCGTGCTTTTTTTTTTAGTTAATTGTTAGTTTAAGGTTGAAAATTCTATATTGGTAATTAAAAATTTCCAGCTAATATTTTGCCGGATGACCAAGATGAAAATGTCAGTATCTGATTGCATGACTATAGTTATGAAACATTGATGGTTAGAAAACTAATTCAATGGAAATCCTTAAATCGGTGCTAAAATTTGCTACCACTAATAATTTTTTTATTAACCTTAACCTTTAAATTAGCCTTTTAATTTAAAAGTAAAATTTTAATATCAATCACACCGAGACAGTCAGTACCTCGTCCAACCATTCATTCTAGCCTTCAATTAAATGACTAATGATTATGCTACCTTTGCATTTAAGTTTGAAAGATCCGGTTTTAATTCCGTTTTAGTTTAGTTACATGTTGAGGTTCACCCATATTTATATTTTTGTATATACAACGTTAGAATAATGAAGTTAACATGCACGTTAACGCTAAGTTTTTAATGTCGTTGCAACAAAATTGTTCTCGGTCTGTTATTTTTCGATCTAATGGATCCTATATACCAAATAAGCATGCCCAATACCTGATTACCTGATTGCTTCCGGCCGATCAGCAAATCAGCACACAGGAATAAGAGTGTGGCATGTGCGTTGTGATTGTTTTCTCTGCAAGTATCGTGCTTGGTCTGCGCAGCCACCATCAGTGAAACAAGAACCGAGAACCGGGGAAAGATTTTTAGGTTTTAGCCACACCAAACCGTTCGGTGCATAGGGTAGATACCGTAGACATGAGTCTAAAAACCGCGACTCAGACCAATCTTCGTAAACTAGTTGGCTCCGTCCATGGGCTCCGCCAACTCAAATTGAGTTGCGTTTTAGATGAGCGTAGCTCATCCTGTGAAGTCATCATACCTGTGAAGTTTTTTTTTTAAATAACGCTTTAGTGATAATTTATGTCTTATTTAAGAGTATAAGCAGGACTTTTGTAAAGTTATTTTATCATTTTCAGAGAATCATGCCGATCGAGTCATACGCTAACCAGTATCTAGCACGGGTTTAACATAGACTTTCTCAACTCAGAGTCATTTTATTGTCTGGCATACGAACAAGCTTCATAGCCAGTTAGTCGTAGGAAACAATAATACCCTTGTGTTTCCTTGGTGCCTATAGTACATATTATCCAGGCTCGGCGACGTCCTACGACTGAAATAATGAAATTATTACGAGTAATTGAGTTCTGTTACCAGAGCGGGTTACTAGAGCTCAGCCATTGTTAAGCTCAGGGTAAATCAAGTTCTAATTCCAAATCAAGTTATGTTGGAAAATAAACTTAAATCTTAATCTTTGTGTAGCTTGTAGCTTAAGGGCTGAGACCGAGACGGATAAGAAAATATTTTGTTGTGCGACTCGTGAAAGTTATATTTAAAGCTTATGAAACAATATTGCGAATTAATTAAAACCAAGCTGGCTCAATAGCAATCATTCCTTTAAATTTATTTTTTCAATTATAAATTGTCACCGATCTATTCGGCGACAGTGAGACACTGGTTCTCGTGATTTCACCAAAGTTAAGCAGCTCAGCGCTGAGTCAGAAATTGGGTGGGTGCCCATCATACACATGACCAATTCTGTTCGGGAGACAGGTTGGAGGGATGAAAGTTAGTACAACAACTTTATTCGCCTAGCTTATCTATTGATAGCATAAAATATGCATTGCTCTTCGGCAGGGAGAGACTGTGTTGCTGAAAACGGGTTTCTCCTCTTTCCTTGTATGCTTGGTTAGGTTTATCATAATTTACTCATTCACTGACGCTTTTAGGCTAGCGCCGCAGGTCCAGCAGTCAAAAAAGTGCGTCGTTAAACCTCATAAATCAGTCAATCAACCTTAATTTGGTATTTACGAACCATATTACATTAAAAACTCGTTAAATCAATTAATTTCTTTCCGAATTAAAATGGCTCTCACAAGCTCTAAATCCCATGAAACACTGTCTTTGGCACAGTTGAAATGAAAACCTCATTTCCCGGGGGGCGATCGGTTGATTTCTTGCCACGTAAACCAATTTTCCGGGTCGTTAAAGACGATGTTGTCGAAACCTCAGTCCTGTGAATTGTGTGCTGTTGCTAATGCGGAGAGATTACTGGGATTTGAGATATCGATATGCCGATTCCGAACACAATCAAATGATTAGGACAATTGAGCAAGGTGCACGTTAATCTGTTTGTTAACGCGGAAGGAAGCTGTTTGTCACGATGCGTTTGCAAATCAGGCGGTTAATAGACCTTTGGAGATAATAGTGGGTTTGGCTTGGTTGTGGTTTAGAGCAGAACTTTCAGACTTCCGGCGTTCAATTGACAAAATTGGTTACAGGCGTTGTATTAGGAATAAGAAATGTTTTAAACGTGTTAATAGTTTAGAAGTATTGACCAAGCGCATGCACATTCTTCGTTTGATAGATGGGCTTAAATAATGGCAGTTTTGATAAAAGCCTTGAATATGTAACGTATTGCAGTTCAATTAATTTATGGTAAACTTGATATTTAGTATCTGAGACGTTAAAATTTTGTTTAAAGGACACAAAAGTGTTTAATTGTTGAACTTAAATGGAAAACCATGGTCAACCTACGTTTCTGTTGCAAGGACAGGAATTTTTAAATAATTATTACAAATGATAATGATTTTTGAAACTCATTTCTACTTTTCTTTCAATGCATTTTTAGAAAGAAAAACTATTTTGCAATTTTCATTGCAAAAATATATTTTTTACTTAGATATTTCGAACTAAAAATACATATCTTTAGTAGCTTAAAGTACACTTTTCTAGGCATAATATTGTTAAAGTTTAGAGTCGAAAATGTAATCGTCACTGAAGTATTTACTGATAGTACCAGTGTTATTATTTAAAAAATATATATAAACTTTTAAAGTTTATTTTTTTAACTCACATCTTATTTTACTTACTTTGCAAGACACAGGATTTTTAACTTTTTTATCTAAGTAACACCAATTCTATCAAATACTAGCTTTCTCTGTCGCCCATAAATCACAAACACATTAATCTAAAAGTCATACTATCTCATTTGGATAGAACATCCGTGATATTTCCATATGTGCTATGGCACTAAAAACCTGCGGGACACTTTTAACCTTCGCTCTTTTTGAAAAGACATCATCTTCACAGATTCGTGATCTTGTGATTGAAACAGTTAATAAAGAAAGCCATCCTTCGCCCGGTGAAAGCTTGTCATGGTTCCTCGACTTAATTTTCCGTTTGATTTGTCCCTTGAGCGGAGCACAATACCACTAACTAGGGCTAGCAGTCTGTTTGTGGTCAGACCTTCGGTGGGTCCTCTGGGCCGAACAGTTCGGGACTCTTTGCTTTAACTATGCCTATAGATTAGCTTGTATTATTTGACGACTGTAAGGACTCAAAGGTCTGAAAAGGGATATGAATATGTGCCAGTGGTTTTCATTGTAAGAAGTTGACCTAAGTACTCGGTGAATTACACTTCAAATATCCACTCTAAATGTGAACAATTTCATGTAGAATCATGAAACATTTTTGTTAGAAATAACTAATGTAATCTCGGTAATTTCTAAGATTAATTAGGTTACGATATTTAACGAGAGAACGTTAGTAATCTCTAGAGAAAAAGTTATATGGTTGGTACCCAGAAAGTATCATTTTATCAATTTAATCATATTTATACCGTTTAAAAAGTCCCATTGTAATTTTAATTCAAGTTTATAGGGTGCTCGCTTATCATCCTCAACTTCCAATGCTTTATCATTTGTTTTATTATTGAGCAAAGCTTTCAAAATGCAAAATTGAAGGTCATCGTTACTTACTGAACCTCAAAAAGCAACTTGATATTTATCATTTTCCTTTCACTTAGTTCCTCGAGCTTTCTAGTTCTTTCAATAGCGTAGCATTTTGCTTTGCGGAAGCATTCACCCAAGAGAATGTCAAATTTTTTGACAAGTGGAAAATCGGATTAATTTTGTATTTATTTGAAGAAAAATCTAGCACGTCAAAGCCAAACGAACAGACAGGCAAACTTTGTGTTTATTAATATTTCGTTTTCAATTGCCAGTCTCGAAATTGGATTTAGAATCCGTTCGCACTCACAAGATTGTTCAAGAAATCGTCAGATTTATCACATTTGTAAACATTCGAAGAGCTTACAGTATAAAATTGAAAATTACTTCACCACTGTGAATAAAAAAGTCGAGCATTTTTGTTTTATGTAAGCCAAACTGGAAAACTTATCGTCGAGTTGCATTATTTGATATTTTATGCGAATCGAGACGAGGAAGTAATATATTTCATTGTGTATTTTCCCCCAAAAAAAAACGACAGTTTATTTTTAGACATAAAATAGGTCCTAGCCTGTAATACTTCATTTTCCTCTGTCATAGCAGTTCTATATAATATAATGGTAGCCTCTAACCACCACTTTACCATGTATCCAATATTGTGGCCAGTTTATATTCCCTAAACCCTGCATGCTCTTTCAGAGACCCAAGATGTAGAAACCTTACGGCGTTGAAATGAATTGACGAAATAGCTGGCATCTTGAAGCTAAAGGGATTCTTTTAAGAATCGGGCAATTTGCCATCCGCTTCCACCACCGACGACGTCGTCCTTTTCTCTTCGGCGTCGAGACGCTTTTACGGTAAACGAAAAATCCGAAGCCATTTCACTGCTGCAGGGTAACACACTAACACACTATCGCACACGTTACTTAGCAATACGCAATCGGGTAACGTCAAATTATGCCAAAGCCGTATTTTTTTCAGGATTTTCAGGCACGATGCTTTTATAATTACAAATTTTTATGTCTCCTTTTGTGACGGAAAGATAAAGGGTCCTAAAAGCACTTTAAACAAGTTTAAATAAAAAAAAAGTGCATAATTTTAAGTGATTTTTTTCTTCGCTTTTTGGCACTAGCACCAGTAAAATTGTTTTAAATGACACTGAAAATTGTTCATGATTATTTCAAACGTCATTCAAGAATTAAGTATCCCAAAACCAGAAGGTTTCGCTTTCTTCAGGAATAAAAGTTCCCTTGGGAAGTTCTCTGGAATCTGCTTTCTTCCTCTAATTGAAGTTTTCCAAAGTGTAGCGATGGAAAATATTTTAATTTATTCAGCGCAAATCAGGATGTTTGTAAAAAAAAAAACTCTACTAAAATGGCGAAATGTGTTGCGTCAAACGAAAATGTTTCAAAATATTAATTCAAATCTTGGTTAAAACGTGAACATGCATGCAAAAAATATTAAAAACTCCCAAATAAATTAACGCTTCATGTAATATATCAAGCTGGCTTATTAATTAATTATAATCGAGAAGATGCTAGAAATGGTCTTGTAACAATTGATTTAAATTGCCAATGCTTGCAATTTACAACGTATTGAATTATTAGAAACGCTAATAACCTTTCAAAAATTGGAACCAAAATGCGGAATCGTACCGCGATCTTCACCTTTCGCGGTTGTTGTACTAACCAATTGAGCTACTTGGAAAAAAAAAATTTTTTTCAGATAATTTTTATGCAGCAATTTTTGAGAGGTTATTGGTGTTCCTATTAATAAAAATACGTTGTTGTGATGAGCTTCTAAAATATGCACACAAGTATTACACATTACAGCTTATAAAATCTGACGTCTACCATCGCACTTCTAACCGAATGCCATTCAACTACGGAAATTTTAAAAAGAAAAAAACCATCTTCAAACGACCACCCAAGAAATCCGATCGTTAAACCGAAACGAAAATGCACATAACAGTTTTTACACTTCACTCCCCAAACCTGACTTACGTTTATAACATATTTGATTTCTTTATGCGTCTATTCTACAAGAATGCTTTAACATTAAGAAGGTACTTTAAATAGGATTTTCATAGCATCGCCCCTATACCTTAACGGTGCTAGCTGCTCGCCGGGCGATTCATAAGCGGGTAGCTATTTTTGTTACCAGCCGTATAAACTAGCCCGTGCGACACACCGCGTTTATGGGTCCCAAATGAAATAAATTACATTAAGAAAGGGCGAAAGTGAAAGAAGGAACAAAAATCGTGTCGGTGCTACATTCGGTGATGGCGAGAGAGTGCGTGGGGTTGGTGGAGAGAGCTAAGCAGTGTGCCGGTTTTCTGCCAAGCAACAAGACAGGTTCGGAATTGGCTGTCACTAGATTAGAACGGCTAGCCCATGGTCTGTTTTCTCTTTGTTTTTCTTTTTCCACCGGCTAACCAACCGCAGAGAGGGCTGGCCACCGAGAAAACTTGCCTCTCTTTTCACTCGTGACTAACATTAAATGTCACTGCGAGAGACATGTCGGCTGAAAATGGTTTCGTCGAGCGCGAAATTCAGAAAGACGTTTCGTTTGGGATTGCGAAAAGCACGTTTTGTCTCAGATTTGTAGGCTAGGATGAAAAAAAAAAAGGAATTAAATATAAAAAAGTTACTAGTTGCATGTGCTACGACGGTTTCAATTTCATAACGTTACAGTAAAACTTTTTAAATAGACCAAGTTTATCAAGAACGTAAAGCAAGTTATGCATCAAGATTTCAGTAAATTTGTTTCAATTCAATATACATGCCTTTCGGTGGGCTTCACTTTCAAAAAGCTAGCAGCACTAATGATTTCGAAGCAAATGGACTGGAAGAAACCCAGTTTAACCTAAACAGATTCGTGTAACGCTATAGATAACACTTCACTTGGCATCGAACTTTTCAACAGACTCAGCTGATATTTTCCAGTAAGCGCGTTTTTCCGCTCTCTTCTTGTTTCAATCACGAGTTTGGCCAAGTGAATTGGATCACAGAATCTTCTTACTGCCCCTGGTCCCGCTTTTCACTAGAAGAATTTTCCTTTTGTTTTGCGAGAGAGATCGCATTAGTGGGCGAGTCCAAAAGAGCGTTAAAAGAGCACTTGGGATTGATTGGGGCTCTCTAGGAAGTAATTCCAAAGAACCCATACTGCCAAATTATCGTTAGTTTAAAAGTAAGCGACATGGAACAGTGTATTGGTTTCTTTTCCCATTTGTTCGAGATTGAATAGACTTTAAGGGAAATTTAGTAAAGCCGTCGGCTACGTTCTTCGTGAGAAGAAGATACATGCGATTTAAGTTGGTGAGAGTAGGTGTACCCTGGCCATTTCAAGGATTCGCAATTTAAATCAGATTAGGCAGAAAAAATGGGATCTGATTAAAAACTGTGCTAGAAAATAATTTGTGATGCGTCAAAATGTCGTTTTACTAAAAAAACTTTCATTCAAAAATTTTAATATCTGCTAAATTTTGAAAGAAATGTGTGGCAATTTTGTATCATTGGTGGAGGAGCCAACTTAAATTGCTCTGCGGGATGCGTTCATTGGCGATCAAAATTATAAGTTTTTTTTTTAAGATTCGAGCATTTTCATCTAAATACATTGCATATAAAAATGTAATGACCAGTGAAAAAGCCAATTCCAAATTTAAGACAATCACAAATTTTCAGGTACTTTGTACCTATTTCGTGCAGTTTTACCAAACGGTCCGCATCCGGTATTTCTTTGTTTCACGAGACCATTAATCACAAAAACTCGAAGAAAAACCACAAAAAACAATCGACGAGTTCAGAAAAAACCATCACGTTTTCACTCCACGGCCAGCGCCCGTATATATAAATATCACACAACATTTTGCCAGAAACATATTTTATGCGGAACAGGATGCAGCGAGGAAAAATGTCAGAATCAGGTGGCGTCTAAAATTGAACGTTCGTTACACAAAGGACAGAAACAAAGCCAGGCGAGCCAGAGATATGTTTTCTTTGTTACACTTGTGCATTGCCAGCAAACAAACGACTGCATAGCACGTTTGTAGACAGAACGGCTTTGTTTGAGATAGACATGCAATCCGTTGCTCTCAACTTTCGAATGCATTACTTGAAAATAACTAGTATATGCAATGCAGCGTACATATTTCATACTATAATTCATTTTTGTCGGGTATTTGATAATAAAGATAGCTAGCGATATTTGTTTGGGGTTGGATTCGGTTGGGCAATTGTATCCCCGCTGTCTTTTTAGAGCATTTGAGGAATAGTCGGAACAGATTGTAAATCATTGAAGTCTTTATCTTCTCATGTCGGGCGTTTCACTTCAAAATCAGGCAATCGTTTTGTAGAACGTATATTTACTTGACCAATGTACCTACTATATTGCAGACCGTGGTTTATCCAGTACTTTGTAATTAAACAGATATAGAATCATTCAAAAAAATTTCAAACATTTTTACAACGACCATCGTAGTCAAACGGTTTTGTCCCACAACAATTTTCAATAGCAGAGATATTAAAGTTGATTCATGCTTATAGGACCTTGAACGAACGCAACTTGTTTGGTTTGCCTATTCACTAACAGGTGGCGTTTATTATTTTTAGCATGCGACAAATTTAAAAATGTTCCATTATATCAGCTGATTTTTCAGGCAGTTAGTTTTTTCATCTGTGTTTAGTGCGTGAAAGTGTGTTAATTGCTAAGTGAAGTGATTAAATGTCTAGAAACAATACAGCAATGACATTTTCTTGTCACCTAATTGGTTAATTAAGATGTTTGTCGTCTACACTTCAGAGAGATGATTTCTTGAACTGGTACGTGCTTTCTATAGTTGTGATAATTAATAGGGACAGATTTCGCGAGCTGACTAAAGGCTATCAATTAATCTAGCCAAGACATTCGTGGTTCGTTAGTGCTAGCCAGTGAGATTGTGCGCGTTTATATCTATATAGATGTTTGTGGAGATCCACTTTATCTAGCACTATAGGAGAGAGTGCATTTTTGGCAAGCTCCAGAACTCGACGGCGACGTGGTTTGATTTGTACAATGCACTACATATTCGGTGAAATAGTTCTGTCATTTCAAGATATAACTTTTTTGTCCCATTAAAATCGTCGCTTGAGCATGTTTATATCAATACAGTTTTTATATTATAAAATTATTTATCTATTTTTTTTTTGTTAAAGAGAAGAAGGTTTGAATGGGAAGGTAGGGCACATAATTCGATTATGTACCATATGGCTTTTGATAAAAATTAGACTAGCATGATGAAAAACCAACAAGACCAAATTTGATAACAGAAATGAACTGTATTTAGTAGGAAAGAAAACGGGTTTCTTTGTTTTATATAAAAAAAAAACGTCAAGGAAATCTGTATGAATTTTATTGCCATAACTTTTTTTTGGCAAAAATAGGTCCAGATGTCTTTGCTATGGTGGTTCTCATAAAAAAAAAGACAGCCTTTTTCCTAAAATGGAACGGAATAATTTTTTGAAAATGCAGTTTTCTATTACGTGTTGGCTTGCCGGGATGTTTTCCGAGCTCTCCACAGCTCTGTTTTTTTCCAAAACGCGTTGAATTTGTTTCAACACTGTAATTTTCATAAAATATTCACCAGCCAACGATCTGTTAAAAGCTTTAATAACGGCTCCGTAATTTCGCTTCTCTCGCGGAAACTTTTCGAAACTATATTAAAATACACGACAAAGTTAGAAAATAAGTATATATAGAAATACTGTTAAAATTGTTACACCCTATGATATAATATTCCTCAAAAACCATCTCAGACATAATTACAAGCTTAAAACATGATCATGAATTTACTATCAAAAAGTACACACTTTCAATCAGTCGCTAAGTGCCCCGCACGGTAAGCGCTCGCTGCTTTACAATTTCAAAAGAATAGGTTTTTCTACGGTGTTTAGACTCAAATACACTTTATCTAATCCAAGCACTTGTTTTGACAAAAACTTTTTAAGCTGGCTTTTGAATGCTAAGTGAAGAACAAATAAATTCCCCGACGTTTTGTAACTTGCTACAGACATGACATTTCTCCGAAAACAAAAGAACAACAGCACCTAGAAAAGGCATCCTAAATGCATCTCACTAAAATGATCAAGGTCAAAAATTAATACAACTGACATATTTTGTTTTATCGAAGAAAGAACCCGAACATGCTTTTGACTCATTCTTGACTTAACACACTTGCTTTTAATGTTCTTTTTGAACTCGTCGAGCTTAGCATTCTTGGCGTAATGTGACCTGATGAGCTCTTAAACCGAACGACGTCATTTTGCATGAATTAAACTCGAGAAGAATAGCCCGGAAATCCTTACGGAAAATGAACACTCTGCATACAAGATCTTGACGTGGAATTTAAAAAAAAAAGAGCAACCGTTTTTTTCAACAGGGGTAATGAGTAACTGAGGAAAGTTCAAGACGTGTTAACTGCAGTTAAGTGTCATACGATCCCAGTTAGGTTAGTACATGATCTTCTATGATCTTAAACTGCTAATACCATTGTGTTTATAGGTGTAATCAGAGGGCCAGCGTTCATGTTACGCTTTCTGTTGAGCAAACGAGCAGGCAACACGTGGTAATGGTAGATGCCACGCGATGGCGCTTGCGGATTTTTTCAAAAAACATTTACAAACAAAATATCGATATACAAAAACACATATATATTTATCAATCGTCGAAGTAAGCATCAATAAAGACTAATTGAGCGCACACTAGTCTGCAATTATGGAAATCTATAAAAAAACGAGTTAAATTTATTGGACGACAGTGACTCCATCTAGCAGCATCTTCAATTTGGCGGCTATTTTTCGTGAAGACAGTTTTTCATTAACGCTGGCCCTCTGAAATAACCTATAAACTTAATTTCTTATACCAAGAGTTGGGTTTAATATTTCTTAGTTCTAATTCCGTAAGATGATATCGCAAGACAACTTTCTATGAACTAAAATTATATCTTGAAAGTAAATTCTCTGGCTAACTTTATTCCACTTCTCTATCATCATATATCATCCAGCACAAAGTTAACAACCGTTCGACTCGGAACTTTATAAAAAGGACAATTTTTTTAGGATATTCTATTCACCATGTAACTCAACAAGTTTATTTGAAACTAGTCATTTTCTCCGTTGAAGAGTTCGTCAAACAATTTTGTCTATTCCACTCACTGGTCAACGTAAAATGACGATGCATATACGTGCGCCGTATTATTTATATATCACTTCACCACGAGCGAATTAATTATTAGTTAATTTCACTCAGCGCACAACATCGTTTTTGGGTGACTGTCATCATGCACCATGCAGAGAAGTAGGGTAATTGTGCTGTGAAATCAGATTTAAATTGCAAATACTGGCAATGAGCGGAGTATTTTTACTAAAAATACTAACTCCAAAAAATGGGAACCGGGTACTTGAACCCCGATCTCCACCTAACGTTGTTGTTGCTCTTACCAATTGAGCTCATTGAAAGTGGACTTTTTGAGAGGTTCTCAGGTTAGGTTTTTCCCAAATTTTCATCTATAAGTTGGATCTCTTACTCACAGAAACATCGGAATTTCACTGCATGTGATTGGAAGTCGTCATGGCAATAGTTTCAACTAACACTTCAACTAGGAGGCGAGATTTTGGTAAGACTGGGCCCAAGTGCATTTGATGAGAATGACGGATCTCCAAGGAGTAGAACCATGAGGCTGTGAATACCCACAGTCACTCTGAATACAGTGACGCTATACGACGCATATATTTCTTTTATTTTTCATTAATTTCTTATATATATTTATTTTATTCCATACATCAAAATGTCAAAATGTCCTAGTGTCAACAATTTTGGTGGCGGTGTAAAGGTTAAAATAAATCAAGTTTCCATCTACGTTCAATCATTATTATATTACCTGTATCAAAATGGATAGAAATGCAAAACTATATGTTATATTCATATTAACTAGTCAAATTATCAGAGAGAGAGAGATGGGGTGAGTGTTGTTAATTATATGTATATAGATATTTGAAC
The DNA here is from genome assembly GCA_947568835.1 of Protonemura montana. Taxonomy (NCBI): domain Eukaryota; kingdom Metazoa; phylum Arthropoda; class Insecta; order Plecoptera; family Nemouridae; genus Protonemura; species Protonemura montana. Next base: position 9,851,106 of record OX387608.1, read on the forward strand.
AATGATGGGAAGTTTGTGCTAAATAGCTTTGATATCAGTTAGCCAGAGGGGATATAGATACCATGTGTAGCCGAAACTAAAGTTTTCAACAAAAAGCTACTGGCTATATATGTCGGTCTGTGTGATATTCAGAATTCCAGTTAGAAACCACCAACAATTCGATGACGGATGAGTTTATTCAAAGGGGAGGACAAAGAGACTAATTGGCATTTTGAACAACTCGACTCACTCGAATTGTTCATTGGACATAAATGAACCCCGCACTTTCGAAATAAGAGACACTGCATGAATTCTCATGTTGACATATCTGGCGTTATAATTGAAGTGTTCGAGTAGTAATTTACTATCACGGATACCATCGGTAGAATTGTTACCAACCGGTTTTACAGTTTAATGTGTTTTTTTTTTTTTTTTTTTTTTTTAATTCTGGCTTTTTGGAAAAGAACAGACATTTATCTAGTTACTGGAAAAAAACTAAGCAAATTTAGCTTAGAAAACCTTTCAGATTTTTTCAATAAACCAAACATTTTTTAAAAGGAATAAATACAATTTTAAATTTTTTTTCTTAAAATCTATTGAACTACCGATAGTTTAACATCACTAGTAAATAACTGATAGAGATAACCGGTAACCGAACGGTTTGGTGTGTTAGAAACACCGGTTCTCGTGTAATCATCGAAGTTAAGCAACACTGCGCTGAGTCAGGTATTGGATGGGTGACCATCATACACATGACCAGTTCTGTTCGGGAAAGAGGTTGGAGGAATGAAAGTTAGTACAACAACTTCACTCGCCTTGCTTATCAATCTCTCGACAGCATGGATTTGTGGAGGAATCCTGCTGTTCGAGTTGTACCGTCCTTTGGAAGGTACGTTAAGCCGGTGGTCTCCTTGATGCTTTTCGACAGGAGTAGGCTACGTGCCGGTACCGGGTTTCCCCTCCTCCCTTCTAGACTAGGTTAGGTTTATCATCATTATCCTCATCATAATCCACTCATTCACCGACGCCATTAGACTAGGACCGCATGACCAGATGTCAAAACAGTGCGTCGTAGATGAGTTCATTTTTAACTTTCGTTTTTACTTTGTACTTCTCTGAAAAAGAGCACCACTCATGCGTTCCACTAACCACTCAACACGAATTTTTCAAATTAGTACTTTAAAAATATGGCCATGAAAACTGTATCTGCAATGCTCAACATAACAATGTGTCTGGATTTTTCGATGAACATTTTGATGAAAATGTTTGTAAATATTTATTTCAAAACCCGTATATGTATATTTATATGAAAAAATGAATATATCCGAGTTTAGAGATTTTTAACGCGTCCTGCGAATTTCTTTAAAATCAGTTCAGTCGCTTGGCGGGAAGAGAGCAAACAAACACACATAAAATAAACATCCCGTATTTTTCTTCTGGGTATTCAAATTAAGTCATCGCTTCGCTCATTCAATGCACGTATATTGCTCTTCGCCACTGCACGACAAACTTTATAAGAACTCTCCATCCACGAGCCAGGTCATCGCAATTATCGGCAACATGCTTTAACCATTGTCGAGGACGGGGCAGTGGGTCCCGGGCCCTCCATATGCCCTCAAGGGCCCTCCGCATGCCCTGAAGGGCCCTCCATATTCCCTCAAGGGCCCTCAGCATGCAATGAGCCATCAAACTCGATGCAATACCTATATGTGTATACTAACAATAGACGAGAAACATACTTCCGGGTGCACGATATAGCTCATTATTCATGCAATTTCTGAGCGTTGGTCTTGTTTTCCATGTTGTATTAGATGGATTGAAGATGTAACGGAAAACAAAAAGACCCTAAGAAGGTAGAAGTTAGAAGAGTAATGGGTTATTGATTGGAAAGTAATCTGATTTTGTTGTCGATACATCTTTTAGATGTAATGGGATAGGTGGCAGCCGGAGTGGTGAGGTGAGGGGATAGGTCGATGATATTCACCTGTTAAGGATGATACAGTACCTATAGGGGGTAACGTTGATGGAGGAGCCAGATCTTGGGAAACGTCGGGAAATGTAGTTGTCCTTTACGTAGCATTCAAAACCCGTTTCAAATAGTTTTTGCTAAAACTAGTGCTAAGGATAAATCAAGCAGACATGAGTCTAAAAACAATCCCAAGCGTGATTTATTTTTCGGAAAATTTATGATATCATCCGTATTCTTAAAAATAACTTTATTAATATATATATTTTTTTTTTTGCAATTCTATGCAATACATTATCTGTTTTAGTTAGTCAAGCCAGTGAGAGAAGATAGCATCTCAAGTACTGGCCCCTCAGCATTGCCACCAACTCATGAATGAAATTTTAGTTATTGTTTTAGGTGCAGGATTTGAAAGTGTTTGTAATATTCTCAAAATAATTCTCAAGATAGTTTTAATTGGTTGCGAAATTCTCAAAATAGCTCGAAAAAAAACATCTGGCACGAAAACAGCTTTAAAGCAAAATAAAAATGGCGGACATCAGCGGAGATAATTTAAGTGTTTTATAAATGACAACTGGCTAGCGTGTCACCCCAAAACGACTGGTGGCGTCACTGCTGTAAAGATATTTTTCTCGCTGCCCGATGTAAAGTACAGTACTTACTTTAAAACTCTGTACAATTATTAATTACTAATTTTGATCCGCATCTCATAGCTCTCTGAAGAAACCAGAGTCATTGGGCTGTCAAAGGTTAATAGTCAAACCAAAATTGGCTCGAGAACCTGCAATAAAACTAGAGAATTAAAGTTGAATCGATTTCAGAGACAAAGAAAAGTGAATTTGAAAGAGAATGCTTTCCGAGTGCTAGCTAGTTCAACCATTTGTCTACCCAGCACGACATTAACTGGCAATCATATATCTTCTCCCGCGCAGAGAGTCTGTAATAGTCTGGAAAAGTTTGGCTGATTTTAGTTTTTCACGTGGTTAACCATGTTAATTTCTGGAAAAAAAACAGAGATCAACTTCATTCCGGCTGGTCACAATCATTTCAGTACGCGCTAACTTTGCATGACATTGACTAATAGATTTTAATGGCTAGCGAAAAAAAAATCTATTCCAGGCAGTAAAGTTTATCCCCAGAACTCAGGTGCGTTGATTTTAGACATAGGGTCTTTGTTCATGTATTCGTAAAAGTCAATATTTACCTCTGAAACATGTTGGTTAAGAGAATTGATTGGGCACCACTGTCTAACTTTGATCCATTCATTGAAATTATTTATGATGCTTACCGGAGGGTTAAGGGTTGGACAAGAGTTGGTAAAAATGCTTTGATGGTTGAGTATAAATGGGTTAAAATTTTAACATCTGACAAGATGGACACGAATCTAACAAATACAGTATTCGTATTGTCACTTGATAACAAAAAAAAATAACAGTTCACCTGAGTTTTGGCAGTATATATGCAAAAAAAATAACTACATTCTTTTACCAAGTCTTATTGACAGGTGAAAACTAGAAAAAAAGTCAAGTAACGTAATCAGTAACTTTTGTAATCAGTAATGCACTTCTGTTAAGTAATCGCAGGACTTTGCTATAACGTTTTGGTCCAATCAGGTCAAATTGCAAGTGAATGAGTTTAATTTACAAGTCAATTCCCAATGAGTATGTAAATGCGTTGACATCACATTTTACCTTTTATACCTTTAGAAACCTTTGCACAGACGGCCCACTGTGAGGCATGCGTTCGATAGCCACACAGATAGAGGTCTGCTATTTATTCGAACATGAACCAAATTCACTGTAATTACTTTATATTGAAACTAATCAATTCGCTACCCGGCTAATCATTACTGGGGTCCGGGTTATGTGTGTACTGAAGAGAATTCATGCTCTCGTTAAGTGCTATGCAAATTTCGTCATTACCTATTTCGATGGAACTTGATGCTAGTCACGTGTTACACTATACCGGTTATAAAGCTCAGGTATAATTAATTTACTTTGTTTTGGGGGAATCGAACAATAAAAGCTTCAACTAAACTTCGTGTCCACTTAAATTTTATGGCTTTTGGGCGAATTTATTTTCTTTTTTTTGTGAATCAATTAGAATTTTTTATTATTATGAACACTTCTACCGTCTCAAGAATGTCACCGTTTGGGTATCAACTTTTGAGACGGTAGGAGTGTTCATAATAATAAAATACTCCGCGCATTGCAAGCGTTTGCAATTAAATAAGATTTCGAACACTAAAAATGTTTTTCTGTAAAAGGAGCTTTCATTTTTAAGATGCTTAATGAAAATTGCGCGTTTTGTTTTCAATTAAAATCTCCAATTACAGACTCTTTCGCAGCAATCACGTTCAATAAGCTTCAATTTTAATTTTAATTTTTTGTTATTTCCCTAATTTTCATGTAAGATAAAGGACACTAGCAGGCATTGACATTTTTGTTTATTTGAGTCGAACTTTGTACAGCCCTAGCCAAAATGGATTACATTTTTACCAGCAGTCTGGATCCTTTGCTTCATCCAGGTATTTGAGATTCTCAACGAGAAAATTAGATTGTCATTTCAGAGGATACCATTTCAAACTATTTTAGCTTTTCGACAAATGGAACAACACTTTTCGAAGCCTACCCCAAGGTTTCCAGTAGCAATTCGAAAACACCCAACGATGGAATATCTGTGTAATATATATCTGAAGTACCACTTTCTCATTGTAAACTTACCCGTCTATGAGCGGCACTTCGGAGAGTATCTGTTTTGCCACCTCTAGCCGTTCCCTGCCTGTAGGGACGCTCTCTACCCTGAAACCTGCAGTCATTCTTCCGGTCTCCCGAGTGAGAAGCGTCAGCAGCAGGATGGCCACTTGCAACCGACATTCGATCCCTAAGCAGCCACCGGCCATAGCGCCAGCGCCCTGTAAAGCAAAGAGAAGTCGCTGTTATTTACCGATTTTGTTGGGGTTGGCGTTCCAGTAATATCACTGTCCGTCCGATATTTGTTTAGGGGACTTTCGTGATAAATTTTAAACTTGTGCTTTGAGCTAGTTAGGTACAGTATGACAATTTTCGTAACTCCTTGATAAAGTGGGGGTTAAATCAAATGTCATAGCAACAACTAATCACAGGCAATGAAAGTCAGATGTTTCTGTGAGTTAAGAGCTTAATTCAGAGTTGAACAATATTGTAATACTGGGCCCATACCGGAGGCCGGATCCACAAATTTACAACGTAGGGTTTATGCTTGTGAAATCTGATTGAAATTGCAAATGCTTGTAATTGGCAGAGTATTGAATGTTTATGAATACTAATACCCCATTTAAAAATGTGTACCCAAATAACGTCAAGAAACCTCGATTTTCACCTGTAGAGTGATCTCGGTCCCGATTGGCTACCATTTTTTGAAAGGGTTAATAAGGATTAAATAATAATAAAAAAATAACAGCCCATCACAGACGGTGTTTTCAAATTTACATGGGTTGTGAACATGGTAAAAACAAATAAACCTCGAGCTTTATGATAATTCTGCGTTTTTTATTCTGCCAAGTTAATTAATATGTTTAACGTGCGTGTGTTTGTGCCTGTATTCGTTCCTGTTCATTCTTGTTCGTTCCTGTACCTGTTCTTTCGGTGAAACTAAGGGTTCGTCAAAAGCAAGTAGGCTGGATGGGGTAGGGAAACCATTTCTCAACCTTAGCCGAAATTGGCGGACATAACCTCTTAATAAACTTTTCAGTCTCGTTTTTAAATCAAAATAAATAAAATATACTAGAGCATATAAGATTTTGATCCAAGCCTAAATGAAATATACATTTTAGAAGCTCATGCCTTTTTGTGGTTTTTAAAAAGACTATTCGAAAATGTTGTCTGCAAGGCGCAAAGACGGCAAAATATTGAGCAGTTCCAATATTTCAAAACCCTCGCCGATTCTGTGGCATTTTAAGGTTTCACGTGACCGAATCGAGTCCGCTCATTGGTTCAAACGGCAGGAACCTTCTACGAAGCCTTAGCACTAAACAAGACATAAAGATTATTCCCTGCTTTCAACTCATCTCACATTCTCGAGACATATTCGGTGATGATATATTTCATTGTCTCTTGAGAGAGCACTCGGTCCTCACTTGACAATGCATACACATGAATATTACCGAGTCAATATTAGTCACCTGGCTGGTTGCAATATGATACCATCACGCCAACACCACCTCACGTATGAAGCAGAGGAGGTTGCACATTATATGAAGCAATTTTGTGTTCAAATCTCTGAGGGGAGATGTCCTTTCACATGCTGTCAAACACGGCTTTATTCAAAAGTGTTTACCCTCTCGTATGTTGTGCGCTAGCTTTAGGTTGTACCAGTGGTAAGTGATATGAGATTATTTGGTAAGGGTTATAACCCTGGTGTGGATTTTTTCTGTATTTTTTATCTAGGTAAAAGCGCACTTCCATAGCGTTAATGTAAAACTCTCTTCGCCAAAAAAATTGACCGCAAAATTACTTCTTAACTGAGCGAAATGAAGGATGCTATTTCTAGTTTAAAGAAAATTTAATTCAGTATTTCTCGCAGATTTCTGGTATTAGAGACTGGTTTAATTGAAATTTATCTGTATTATTGCTAACCCCAACGATTGAAATACATGTATCGATAATAGAAGAAGTAATTATTTTATTATAAGGTTTGGTAAAATAGACTTCCGCAAGTGCCATCTGGCGGCTTATAACGTTATCACCTACTTCAATTTTCTTTCCCAAAATCCATTTCACTGTCAAAATTACTTGTAGTGCAGATTTGAAAATTAAACATCCAGTAATTTAAAGACTATCACTCAAAAGGACTTTCATGTTTAGTTAAACGTGCACTCATGAAGACCCGTTCGTATGTGACGGGAGGGGCTGCTTTTTACCAAACGAACTTTTCATCTAAACCTTTTTTTATCGAGCTGTAGTAGAGAAAGAGAGCAAGAGAGAGATGGAGAGAGAGAGAGAGAGAGAGGATGGGCCTGCCATGGAACCGGGTGGTCCTGAGTTCGATCCTTGTGACCGGTTATCTGTCAGAGTGGATTTTCACCCTTCTTGCCATGTCAGACTTGAATTGTTCCTTTACAATACGTCTCTGCTGCCACTCCCAGTGTTTAGCTCTTTCATTTCTTATTGGCGGTGTTGTCGATTTTTTTATAAAAATAAAGAAATGGAATTTTCCGACCTACATCCAGGTAAAAAAAACCGTATGAAATGAGTTTATAATGCGGAATTTATAATTGTTTATGCGTGCATTTTTAAGTTATACCTGCAAAATACATGACTCATAAAATAAATCCTTCATACGTCTTAAGAATTGAAATCAGAATTTTCAACACTTCTTGGATAATTTATGTTGATAAGAAAGAGCCTTTTCCAGCACCATCAAGGCTTATCTAGAATCATCATAGCAGTACAACTACATTTCGTCCTTTGGAATTCCGTAAGACTCTTTACAAAAAAAAAGATGGGAATGCAAAAATAGATAACTCAGACATCACATATCCGTAAAGTTTGACCAGTCCAAGCTTTTGTTTCCGACTACATTTTTTTCCGTAAACCAGATCCAACCGGATTCACCTATTACAGTACTAATTAAATCAACTACTCGTCACACGCTGTTGTTTTCGGCTTTTCACTAATTAAAAAAATTAAATTAGCTTTGAAAATGTAAATTTGATGGGAAATAAAACTTTGCCAACGAACTGTAAAAATAAAAACTACCCAAAATGGGTTATAAAACAAAAAAAACAGGGTTCCCGCATCCTTAAATTCACCATCGTATTTTATTGGGTTTCAGTATATAAACCAAATACACCAAATGTACCAAAGATAGGAGAGAAGATTTAAAAAAAAACTATTGTCGAAAAGTCAGAATTTTACAGCATTTAGGGCAAATAGAAAAATAAGTACAATGACCAGTGAAGAATCAGGTTCCATTAGAATGCAAACGCGTCTATTAAGTAAGTAGTGAGCGTGGAAAAGTTTACATAGGAGAAACAGGAAGGAAAATTAGCACAAGAGTCAAGGAACACGATATACAAAAGATTAGCAAAACAATCTAGCAGTGTTGGGGAAAAACAAAGACACTTAAATCAATCAGCTTGTGCAGAACACGGGAATGAGTTTCAACACCACATTAAAATAGACACGGTAAGGATTTTATGTCGAGATGATAGGAAATTCACTAGAAAAGTCAGAGAAGCAATAGAAACTAAAAAACAACCCAATAACTTCAATAGAGATGATAGTTTTCAACTAGATAGAGCATGGGGAACAATTTTACAACAGAAAAATGGAATAGAGAATATCAGTGAGGAGACAGAAGAAATCAGCACAAAGAATACAGAAGAAAATATTTGGATAGGTAGATTAAGAACTAAACGTAATAAATAAGGAAATTTGGATTATATCATATAACGTTAGGACAAACTCGAAAAATGGGCGTTTTTTCCACACACATAATTAGTTGGTTAAAAAACGCCAATTTGTTTGGGGTTATACTTCCGAAAATACCAAATATGTTAGTTTTTTAATCATTGATCCTGATTATTTTATTTAGATGCATTTAGGATGCTTCAACTAGGTAATTTTTCTAATTTTTTGTGGTTCTTTTCTTTTCAGAAAGTTGCAGGACTGCTCTTACCCCTGAAAAAGTAACAGGTAGGAAGTTTCGAAACGTTAGGAAATGTATTTTTTCTTCACTTAGCATTAAAAACCCATTTCAAATAGTTTTTGTCAATCACAATTTGATTTTATCATTTACATTACGACAGATAAGACTTTAAATAATTCGCCTGAAGCGCATACCTCATCAATACGCTGCAACTAAAAGCTTTTCAGTTTAGAATTACCTTTTATTTCACACCATTTTCAAGAGAACGTTTATAATCTTTGGTTTCTCCTTCACCTGAAAATGGTGAGGGAGTCTTTGGGGGTATATCCATGGAGTCAGCCACGACGCTCGGGAAGATCCTAGTGCCGTTACGTGATCTGGGATCTTAAGCGCTGCATTCATCTCAATCTTATGGTCATTTGCTACGTGCGCCGGGTGCATTACTAGAGTACGGGCATCGACTGTCGTTGAAACGTCATGGGGATGATGATAACATGTAAGAATGATATGGATTCAAAGTGGCAAATGAAACGTATTGCATGCGCTCTGTGTGCTGCTGTTGTTGTCAAATCGCTTTCGAAGACGTGTTGGTGAAACTGTTTGCGGTTGAATGCTTTCCGGATAAAGCGTGGTCTGTAGTTTATCTTAATACCTGAAAATAACTGTTACATTTTTTTAGAAATGTGGATTTGGCAGTTTTTGATTTTGAATATTTTTGTCGTTGTACGTGACTGCACTTTTTGTGTGTTTGTCTACATAAATTTCGTTAAGTTAAGATACTAGGTATCATCTAGATCCGTTTTTTATAAGAGCTAATAAATAAAAAAATAATATCAGGCTTTGAAATTGTGTGTTTTTCTCACTGGCTAAATGATTTATATCAGAACAGTTGATTATTTTAATTTGCTTTTTGCTCATATTAATTTGTCTCATTTTCAGACACAACATAGTTTCAAATTTATTTCTACTTCAAGTTGAAAATAAAGTAAACTTCTCTGCGAAAACTTTGATCGGAATTGAATATTTCACGAATAACTGCAACAAAGCAAAACAATTTAACGGTAGACGACAATACCACTCGTTAATGAGCTACATTGAATTTGTTCGAATAGGTTCATCCATGAGGAAAGAACCAAGAATAATTTTCCATGAGATTACTGGCAAAATCAGTTTCCTCCACAACAATAGAACGACGGCGACACACTGGATTCCAAATTAATGATTCCACTTTCAAGTTATAATACAATTCTCTCGCTGTTCGGTGTGCCGACATTTTTCTTCATCCATTTCACTAATTTCAGATTTCACTAATTTTCATCTAGAATCCCCACATGAAAATAGCAGTATAATATGCTTGTTTCTAATATTTGTGATTTCAGTATAATTATTCATGATTGCTTAATCAGTCTTTGGGGAAATCTATGTGATTAATAATTCCTAGTAGGAATATAAATTGAGATTAATACACAACTAACCAGGCGTATGACATGTTTATACTGCGTATACCCAGAGGTTATCCTCCTTTAGGTCATCCTTACCGTTATGACAAACACCAAAAAGTTTCCAAACTTATCCAATAGTTTCCGTGTCGTGCCATCGAAGTATATCCCACGGGTACCTTAACACCGCGTCAAAACGCTTACTTTTAGTCACAAAGTTACCTCATACAACACTGATATTATCGTTTTTTTTAAAACGCGATAAGAAAGCTCATATTGGCTGAATACTTTATTTGCATAGCCCGTTAAGATCACAAGAGCATTGCTACCAAGCCATTAATGAAATTTCAGTCATAAAAAAGTAAATATTGTGCTAAAGAAATCTGAAGAAGGTTATAATTGCAAGAAAAATGGTTATACTAGCTCTAAAAACAAACAATCTTGGCGCGAAAAAAGCTTTAGAGCAAAAATTAAATTGCAGATACAGCGGAGATGATTTGCAGTGTTTAAAAAAATGACAGTTGACCTACATGTCACCGCAAAACTACCGGTGGCGCTTCTGCCGGGGAATTATGTTCTTTCACTGAACAGATTATAAACCACTGCAAATATCATTGATGTGACGGCGACCAATAATACCTAGGAGCAAACAAAAAGAAAAACTCGAGAAGCCAGAAGCTTGGAAAATGTCTTTTGAGTCAGGTAGAGTCAAAGTTTTTTTTTCACAAAACTTTAATATCCTTGAATCCACATACTATTTTCTCCATAATAAGCTACCGTTCCGTTTTATCGTGCTCCTGGGGCATGTATTGCTCCGACATGCCCTTGCCGAGCTTGCACAACCCCAAGCGACCTGGCCCTAACTCAACCGATATTATATCAAAAGCTATAAAGTTGAAAATTTATAATATTCCACTCCACAAAGCTTGTGGATTTAAATAATTATATGATTAATGTTGTGGTAGGTAACACGGCAAGACCCCATGTGAAGATTCATATATGCATGTGTAGGATAATGTTTCCAATGAAAATCCTAAAGGTGGAAATGGCGGGTATAACTGCGGTGAACCATTGGAAAAATTAAAAACGTGGTTTTTTATCGAATTATTTCTCAAAATAACAAACGATGGTAACTCCATACCTTCAATTAAACATACTGGAAAGTAAACGTAAAATATGTTTATGAATTTTCATAGCCCGTGGCTATTTTTCTGCATTACCCCCGAGTTTCTCGTTCGGTAAGCACAACACAGTAACAGGAAATTTCGAAGAGCTCATTCCATTGCAGCACCACAGTCAATCAGTTCTAACAAATGAGAAGCAAGGGAATTGTAATTTTTACCAGCTTAATTACCGATCCAATCCGAATACAAACTCGGTTCATGCCACGGCTAGCCGTTCCCAAGAGTGTTTCGCAGTATTGCTGACTTTCATTTAAAATATATATCTACCCACCCAGACCTGAAATCATTACAAACGATCTTACCGCAATTCTCGATGGATATTGGACTGTTTTTCAGGCTTTGTTAACCCGTTAGTTTATTCCATTCTCCTTTACCCGACCGAATTTACAATTCCAATTTCCTTGAGGGTAAAACTAATTCCAGTCAAAGAGCAACACGGTCTCTGGCATTAAGGATTTGTGCAGAGCGTGACCCGGATGAAAGTCAACCTAAAATCTACATCCAACAGTTTCTCAGTTCTTCAACCCTCTCTCAAAAAGCTGTCTCACGAAACGAATACCCTGCATTTATCGAATTTTCAATCTCCTTTCCCTCTAATCAACACTCAATTCTCAAACAATCCTTAAAATACAGCCCCTTAAAACATTAATAATCACCCCTTTGTAACATTAGTACTCGTCTTATTCGCAACACGCTGATACGACGCAATAATTTGTCAGTGTACTCATAACGATATGACGTTGAGTAATTCGCGTTATCATAGCAACTGCCAGTGTTCAGTCATCTTCGTCTAGGCTCTGGGTTCACGCACGTTTCGCAGCATACAGCGAGGGTGCGCGTTGTGTAAGGATTCACAGTAATTTATTAAAGTGCCAGGAAAGGAGGTTTCAGCCGTGCCGGCAGAGAGGGCACGAATTTTCACTCATATTCTAGTCAAGACTGACGGTGAATTTGTGAACCGTTTTCGCTTGGCAACGGCGATGAATGGCACGAGGGGATGATCTGAGATGATATCGAAGAGACTTGGCGTTAACGATGCCACTCGGTTATTGATATCTTATGTTATTGAGTAGAGTTCGTTTATTTAGCAGAAAAATATTTTCTTGCTTGGTTTTTATTTTTTTATTTTTTTCTTAAACATTGGCTTGTATTGGATGCGGTTTATTGCAGTACCGATGATGATTTTGATTGCAACGTCAGAAGAAACTTTGCAAGAGTTCGCTTTGCAAATAGTGTAAATGCAGAGTGCATTCGCAATTCCGTTTCATGGGTATTTCAATCTCTCTTTTATTTTTGTTTCTAACTAAAATGCGCGCGCAGGAGTTTCGTAAATCACTGCTACAAAATTAGCTATGACAAAAAAAGTGAGCTTCATCTGGCGAAGCATTTCGCGTTGACGTAGCGAGACAAAATTTGTCTTAACGCATAAATTAAAGTAAAAAGCGAGCAAGTTGCGAAAGACAAGTCACCAGGGTCTGATGAGATATTTAGCACAAGCCTGGTCTGCTCGTAAATGCTTCTTCCATCTCTGAATTTTTTAATTTAATCATAAGAAGAGAGACGTCGTGTGTTTACGCGCGTTGTCGGCACCGCTCGGATGGACGCCTGGGCGTCGTTGGACGTCGAGGCTGTTTTTATGGATATGCAAACTAGCCCTGTCTTGCTCCCCTGAAAGCCTCCCTTGAAAGTACACCGAACAATGATTTTATAGGCGTGCAAGAAAGGGATTCTAGGGAACAGGACACACTTTTTTTGTGTGTGTGTGCCTGGGTTTTGTGAAAAACTTATATTTTTTGGTGATAAGAGTATTTGATAAATTTTCGGCGACCGCTTAAAATTTTGTGCCACTGGTTTTACTAAACTTTCCTAATGAGAGTTAGCGGTGATTACGGCGTGACAATTCAAAGGCATGACCAGTGACAAAGTAATCAAAATGCTAATGAGCTCGCAAGATTAGCATAAAAGTGAAACTAGCTAAAGAAACTTGACGTTAGCGAAGCCATTGCAAGAAAAAAAAAAAGAAACTTTGTCCCATTCAAGTCGGCGGCGACAGTTTCGGCCGTAAAACCACGCCGCGCGACGCTTTTCCGAGACGCTTTTCCGACGGCGACAAATCCGCGTTGCGTGGCTTTTCACGAATTTTTACTTTTCCCTTGATAAGTCTTTGATGGATTTCACGTGCAACCTTTTCAGACCGAACAGTCATTAGTAAACTTCATTAACGAACATTATTCACGTGTTACTCCATAATTAATGACCCTCCTATCTGTAAATCCTGACCGAAAATTGGGGCTCATGACCCTGCTACTGGTCGTCTATGAGCCTGAAGCATCTATCGCCAATCCGCAAGCTGATGACAAAATCGGCTAAAATATACATAAGGCCAGTAAGCCCCTTCATTTAAAGGGAAATTGAAGATGCCTAATTATTATTCCATGAATTTTGAGCGTCCATTTAGCTTAACTATAGAGATGAACTTTTAATCTTTGGCATATTGTTTTATCAAAAGTAATTAGAATGGAGTGAAGCGAAATGAAATTGGAAAAAATGATTATTGAAATTTGCGTTCGGTCCCTTCGCAAACTCGACAGAAGGAAAGAGAAAGAGAGTTTTTTTTATTTTTCTCTGTATCAACATGAAACAGTTAGCTCTTGTTATCAGCCTTGTACCGCGAATTTTTTCCATTTCTAGTCTACTTTTAATCGACATCGAATGTGAATCTGGCTAATTATTTATGCGGTCACGCATGCGCTTACACTTTGAATCGTACACACTCGTGTTAATTCCAGTAAATTTGACAAAATTCCGTCCCGATCGTTCATTTTAGAACGGTGAGGCGTGAATTCAGAAGGGTCCCCTCACCCTTTCACCAAATCGTCAATCGTTATCACTGGAATTGGCTTTATATCCAGTTTAAAATGTCATTTCTAACTGCGGAAAGCGTTCGTGAAAAGTTTTGCAATAGACACAGATTCGAAATGATCCTATAATATTTTGAGATTACTCTGCGTTTACACAAAGCTTAAAAACAATTTAATAACACTTTTAAGTATCCTCCATAATCAAAAATGTTCACTCAATATTCTCAGTTGTCACTGACCTAATCTCTGAGCAGAAATTACTGTGAGACATAAACAAGAATCAGTCTCAATTCGTTTTTTTCACTGTCAAGTAAGTTACCAAAGAAAATAAGTAAAAGTAATATCGACGGAACTAACTATCATTCTTCTAACTCCTTTTATCAAGAGTTATTTCACATGGATCTACCATTCGCGTTCGGCTCGCGTTCGATGGTCAGTCGAAATGGAAGGAAGAATTTTGTACCTCTCTCGAAGCCCGTGATAGCCTTCAGTTTCATTTACAAACAACCGTCTTTTCTTTTATTTATCAACTTGCAAGCACCGGTGGAAATGCTCTCTTGTTTTTACAGCAAGAATGGAACATAGCTTTACGAGCAGACTTTTGTCTACTAGTATGCTTCAAGCCTCTTAGATAAAAGTGGTTTTGATATGTTTTTTTCAAAGATTATATTTAGCGCTAAGTGTTAGAACGTTCAGTTTGTGATCATATTATTCTGACAGGTTCAAGTTAATTAGGTATTTACTACATCGTAGCTCATCATCTGAGAAGCGACCGCCAATCACGACCAACCATCGTTGAGGGATCTAATCCCCGTCAATTATCGCAAATAGCTGTCAGCGGATAGGAACGAGCTGGAAACTAGTTTCGTCATTACAATCGAGCGACGTACTTAACGCAATTAAAAAAGTTTGGCTCCGGATTGCGTTTGCCAAAAACTCTGCTCTTGTCGTTTATTAACGCAGTTCTGGTACATTTTTAGCAGTGGAAATCAAGTGACATTATTATGTATTTCAGATTCATTTCAAATCTTCTTCTACTAAGGGCCAGTTGTGCAGTGCCTTGTTTAAAAAGTTAACTGCTTGTTAAAAAGACTCAAGCCAATCAGATACCTTCAGATACCTCCAGTAAAAACGTTTTTTTTTACCAAACAAGGGTGCCAAAAGATGCTCTTTCAACGTTTCATAACATATACAATGAAGATTAAATAATTCGGTAGGTTTGTTTACTGAATAATTTAATATTGAGTTAGGATGTTCCAGCGTGAATGGTCTAAGATAAGGAAGTTATTGGTTCTTTTGTTACGGGATGTCAAGCCAGTCGAGCGTTTATCCTTGTTAAAGTTACTAATACATGTTACAAAACGTTAGAAACAAAGTTTGACGTCACTTAGAATTCAATTTTCAAAGAATTTCTTTCTTCTAAACACTCTTCACGCTACAAAAACCAGGAAACGCTTCATCGCCAATGTCCCCATGTAACGAAGTTGTGACCGTATAGAGTTTCCAAGACTGCCAACGGCTACGGTCATCTTGTTTGTGCGGTTGTCAATTTCCTCGGTCAGACAGCATGGCGACCGTCAGCCAGCCCCAAGGTTCGGAAAAGCCGTTTGTTATGGACAGTGGCGTCAGGGAGTTTTCAAGGAAATGCTCGAATACATTTCCGGTGCGGTTTTCTCTCAACGTCTCGATGTAGTGGTCGTGCGGCATCTCGAGAGAATTCGACAAGTCCGTGTTTGAAATGTTTGGTCGCCGACGGTTTTTTTTTTCTCTGGTGGTTTCGCGAACGTGACGTTTGTTATGTAACGTAACTTACTATTTCTCCGGGTGGGACAGTTTAAATTGTGATTGACGACCAAGTCAAGAATCAATCTCGGGGAAAATTTCGATATTGCTCCAAAACGGGGGTGAAACTTGCTGGGTGAGCGATACATATTGTCGATTCAGCGGCGTGGTAAAGATTTTTTGAAACTTTAAGCTTCACGCATGAAGTTTTTTTTTACTTTTGTGCTGAAATTCTGTGCTCTAATGATGATAGTATGAGAAAGGCGTGATTACTTGATTTTTCTTTGTCTGGTATTTGATATAGAATCAATACACCAATGCAATATCGAATTTAGAATACGTTTTTAAACGCCAACCGCTGCGAAGATCTTTTTGGTAACAGCCTATCCGATTTATCGTAATTTTTCTTTAACTGTAGCTGCGCCCTAAGATAAAACTAGAGAAATTAGCTTTTTCGTGAAAGAATTCAACTAGAAAGGTATACCGTAGCGCTAATGTCAAACTGTCCTCGTGTAAAATAGCGGACAAATGACTACTTGACAGAAAAAAAAATGGAGGATATTACTAAAAGTCTTTGTCGTTTCGAGTGTCAGTAAATTTATTTTGTTTTTACTCGAAGATTACTCGCATTTGAAACTGGTATAATCTCAATTAATATTTATTTATGCTAACGGCAACGATTGATAAACATGCATCGATATTTTGAGTCGTTATTACTTAATTGTAAAGATTTGTTAAAAAGGACGACCGCAAGCGCCATCGTGTGACACTTACCGTAACCACTAGCTGCCGGTTCATTTGGTGAATTGAAAGCTTAACACTAACGCAGGTCCTCTAACTATACCTTTAAACTCAATGATAACTCAACGCGCTACGGATTACAAGAAGAAAATATAGAATAAAGTTATATTTTCAAGTTATAGTTTCTAAGTAATTACACCAATTACCTGTTGGCACCATACTTCAATACTTTTTTCAAGTAAACACTCGCATAACTCAATCCTTCCATAGCTGTCAGTCGGTCCCGCCACGACCGAGCATTTTAACCAAACATAAGCTGCTCGCCGAACCAGCAGTAAATCAGCTGATCGTATTTCGTTAATTTAGTTCGGACATTAGCTCCATTATTTACGAGGCGAAACTTTATTGCTATCTGTGATCTATGCTTCAAAGTTACGTTCTCTCTGTAGCGAGCAAACAGGGGTAGACACAAATGAGCGCTAGCTCGACTGCTGTCTTGATAAAAAAATAATATCAGCGATACTTTATTGCTGGTTGATTATGTTGTAAATCATTGTAGCATTTAAGAGAAACATAAATCAATCTTATGAAACGGGAAGCTTCTTTGACTTTGATAAATGTGACAGAATAGTCAGGAGTAGGTCGGGCATGCACACATAGATAAAAAAAAATGTATTAATATAATAGCGTATTTACCAATTAGTTTTAATCAGGATTTTTGATCAAACATTTAAGCTAGAGAATAGTTTTCATTTTTTTGAGGAATTGAAATTACATATTATGAGCCATGTTAGTCCTCTGAATCTGTTATCAGGAAACTAGGGATTATGCAACAAAGACATTGGTGAAGTTGCCTTGCACTATGTAGCGGGCTGCCTAGAGTGGAAGTGCCATTATTTGTGTTGCGGGCTGCCTATAATACAGAAACCTCGCATAATTATACCTCCCAACAATCCATCAAAGTCTACCATGTTTTCAAGGATGAAATATTTTACAGCCTACCACCTATTCTTCTACTACGTCCAAATCGTGACGCCAGTCCTTTTTGAAAAGCCATAATCCCACATTTTCTAAACTTTCCTGCTATGCCCCTGGAAAAGTTAACATTCTAGCGCACAGTTTCTGAACCACAGGTGATAATATCACTTATGTATACCATTCTTAGCCATTCCGGTGTAAAATATATCGCCGACACTCTTACACATAATACTTTCTCACGTTTTTCTGAGCCACAGGAGAAATTCGCATGGGAATCCATGTGAAAATCTGGGGCCAGGTCCCCAAAGACCCTTGGAAACCTGTTTTCCATCCCCAGTTCTCTGAGCGCAGGAAAAGCGGGAAAACTTAGGTGAAATTTGTATTTACAACCAGCGAAACGACAAACAACGAAAATCCCTAGCGATTTTACAACACGAACGATAACTTTCTTCATAAGTTATTGATAGGACACCCATCTATGGCTATTCGAGGCTTGTCTGTAATGATTTATTTATGTTCTGAAGCTGTTACATTTGTCAATGGTGTAACTGTCAGGTGATTTCAAAAGGGATGAGAGGGTGACAGTAGATCGTGTTCGTGCAACGCGGGGGACACTATAATATTCTTTTATAATAGAGTTGCACATGAATCGCGATTGAAAAATTAGACCAGATTGGAACTCGGTATCAAAATACTGTACGTTGATTCAGACCGATTCATTTTCACATTTCCATTTGTCAATATTCCAACCAGATTTTGAAATGAAAATTCCGTACATATATAGGAACGCACGATGATACAACTTTGACATGGAAAGATAACATGCTATCTACATAAAAAAAAAATGCTTGTCATGCCTGAAATTCTAATTTAGTATGGTATACATTGTTAAAAACGTGATCATGTATATTTGATCATCACATTCAGAAAGCGAAAGTGACAATTAAAAACAGAAAAGCACGTGAGTGTTAAGTATTTGAAGCACGTTGTGCGAATCTGTACAGTGGTTTATTTTACTACCCCAAGTGGAAACCACACAAGAGGGACAGAAAAAACAAACAGACACACGCGGAAAAAAGGGGTGAATTCTTTATTGTCTTGGTCCTTTCAATCCAATCACAAGACCTATTCACTTCGTGCGTTGTAAAGTACGCCATGGGTCACGCACGCTTTCTCACGCAATTATTTCGAGCTGGGTTTTTTTTTTTTGGGGATGAGGGCGGTGTGACGGAATGACCAAGTGACCATTGTCTGGGCTGTTTTGTTCTGTATTTGTGCACGCAATGGCAACGCGTGGTTGCTTGGGAGGACAGAAGGGCTGTCAGCGAATGCTGGCAGTTATTTTGCATAGAAACCAACGGTTTTCAAAGCTATTTTTCGTCGCGTAGACAATGCGAGAAAGGAGAGATCATTTACACCTAGTTTCTACATGTGTATTTCGGAGGAGTGATATTCACTTGCTTGTTCGGCTTGTAAACGAATTGTACTAGGGCTTAAAAGGGTTTTGGTTGTTTTTGTCCAGCTTAGTCAAATATCAGACTGTTCTTTTGTATAAAAAAGCGGGTATTGTGACTTTGAAGATGTAGTTGATTGAGGTTTAATCGATAATTGGTTGACCGGATGTTTCATTATTCATTCAAAAAATAATTTTATACCATTTTATATCAATGATGAGGCCTGTATTTCTGTTGTTTAGAAATAATTTATAAAAGCTTCAATGTAACCAGTAGAAACACCGAAAAACTGGAACACAATCATTATACAAATTATAAAAAATAATTATAAGTGAATTTAAAAAACTGGTATTTTGTATGTGAACTGCTTTGTTTGGCTGTGTCAGATTTTTGTCAGAGACGAGTTCAGAGTGGAGAAGATAACCTCATACACTTTTAATTTGTTTCTGCTCCAACACACACCACTTCCTAGACTGGTGCAGCAGTAATCTATTGTGACACAAACAAAAACGTAGCGGCGGCCATGTTTTTGCGCTAAGATTAAAAAAAGTCGCAGAACACAGACAAAATCATCCATAAACAACATCAACACAATTGAAAGCTCTAAATGATTTCAAAAATA
This sequence comes from Protonemura montana, assembly GCA_947568835.1. Taxonomy (NCBI): domain Eukaryota; kingdom Metazoa; phylum Arthropoda; class Insecta; order Plecoptera; family Nemouridae; genus Protonemura; species Protonemura montana. The sequence continues at coordinate 9,870,742 of OX387608.1, forward strand.
ACTTTTGAACTCTTATGCTTCACATGCAAATCTTTCAACGGTTTACCACTATCGTTTAATTATAAGTGGTTATTCGGAGATTAGAGGTTTGCGCTTCTATAGCACCTCGAGCAAAATGTGGGCGTCGTGTCGGCGTCGGCGTCGTTTTTAGTGCGGCGTCGTTTTGACCACATTTGGCGTCATTCATCAGGCGTTGGTAGTCATTACTCGGGCGTCAGTGCAAGAGCATGTAAATAATTCATTGTCTGCTCGTTCTCTTGAGGTTAGCATCGAAGCGGTGGCACAAGGCGGCAGCAGATGTACGCCCGAACGACTGGAAGGCGCAGATTTCTCTGGCACTGCCGTCCCAAGTGTCATAAATAATAGTAGATAGAAAGTATAGGTAGATGTACTTGGAGAAAAAAGTAAGTATTGTTGAGACTTGGCTTAAAGAATGGGATGGGTTTATGGAGTAAGGTGTTTCAATGTATAGTTTTTTTTTTTTTTCGGTATGTGGCAAGAAAATATAATGAAAAAGATGGGGATGTAGATACGATGGAAATTTGTACGAGTGTACATTTGTAGCTAAGTATTTTGCAAAGGAGATTGGATTTCATTTTCATCTTATGAAAGTGATATCTGACATATATATCTTTGTTTAGAAAAAAAAACTGACGTACACTCTATTTTTTTTTCAAAAAGAATCTACTCAGAGATAATGAAAAACAGCAAAATGTTACCATGCCACGACCCCTTAAAGAGAGTATAGGATTTATCCCCTTATTTTGCATCAAATTTTACATAAATTAGAATATCATATAACACTGCGCACGAGACACAATTTCGTTTTGTTTCAAATTTTAACAATGTAGAAAAATTCGTCGTTGCAACACGGCGAGAGAAGAAAAAACTTGCAAGGTTGTTTCTATTACTCAGCTAACACACCACCTTATATGTTTCACAATATGATATGAAAGCACATAGCACGTCTAGCAATTTCCCCGAGGTGCTACTTGCGCCAGTTTTGTGGCGTCCTTACCGGCACCTCTCTCTCACAGACATGTGTCTCACAAAATTCCTGAAGTTCGTAACCCCAGCTCGCACATTCTTGAGACAAGAAGTTCCTCATAAGTAGTTACCACACATATTCAGGTCAACCATGGGCACGCTAAGACCCGTGCAATGCATCTCCCGTTGTGGCCATTTGCACATGCCTTACGTTGCACAACTCAACCATCTCCTTGTGACCTGTACGGGTAATGGCCATAATTTTCCATTTTCTTCTACGCTAGGAAAATATCGGACTTGTCACTTCATATTTTTGCGGTAAAATAACCGACATTTTTAGGTTATGATTTTTGCTGAAAGCTTGCTGAGTTGGAAAGGGTTTAGTTTTTCCTTTATTATTGGAAAATAGTTTTTCAATTAAGGTAATCAGCTTTTGGTGTGATATTTACTGGTTGTGAATGGCATTAAAGCTTCGTATGGTGTCGGAAGGTTGTTTGAAATATCTGCTTAACTGTTTACAGTAACAGCTGCTATGCGCTGGGAAAATTCCTCATCTAGTTTTAATAAGTGTATAGAAAACAAATGTTCATCTAGCAAAACCTAGTTACCTAATGTAATGTCACCGAAGGGGTGCATTATGCATTCAATGTCTGTTCATCTGACCTGATTTTTGCAGCGATATTTCTACGAGGAATACATGCTGAGAAAGAAACAGCAAAACACGTGATATTATAAAATCTCGAGGATACTTCAAAATTATTTCACCCATAGCTAAGAAAGTTTGCACGTAAAAGTTGGTAGAAATCTGTTGATATAAGCTCAGATGCTTCTCAAAAACAGCTCACGTATAAACACAATAGGCATCTTAAAAATGATGTAAAAAAATAAAAGAAGATCCTCTGAAAACTTACATTTACCTTAGCGAAAAGTAAAGTTGCTTTAAATGTAAAATTTCCATTGCAAAAAATTATAAAATGGTGCAGAGCTGCCTAGCAAACGAATGTAGATTTTTTTTTATAACAATCTACAAAAGAGCCTATTAAATATTCACACATTCAAACGTAATCACATAACCCATGACTTTCACGCACGTTAATTCAACGCAATATGTAATTAAATGCTCTCATTATAGATCATACACTACCACTAAATTATAACGCAGTTTCTCTACACATTACCGTAACCCTAGAATTAACCAATTTACGCACGACCATTCCCACCGAAAACTCGTATTTCAAACTCACCCACAGAATCCTTGCAACTAGCAACTAAATTTCCTTTTTAAAAAGCATGCTTACATCCTCCTAATGAAACGTCGCAAAGAAAGGCCCGGATAAGGCACGTACCCACCCCTCCTAGAGTAACGTAGGCACCGACGACATCCCAAGAGCGCCTATTTTTGTTTCTACGTTGCCTGCTTTGTAGGTTTGATTCATAGCCCATATTTCCTTCCCGGGAGACGAAGCTAAGAGACAGGAATTTCGGAATAGCTTTGGTAGAACTTGCCATAGGTATACCTATGCACAGGCATAGATAAAGCAAGAACGAAGAGAAGATATTGTGTAGCTATAAGGCAACGCAATGTTATTCTGATAGGGTAAGGTCGATATCATATACAACAAATCTATATAGATGCAATTGTTTATCTAGTGTACAGAAATCCACTTATCGTTTGCGCTCGTTGTTATCATAATTTTGTTACAGAAAAGCATTTTCATAACATCGATACAGAAAGCACTCTGGACGAATGCAGCATATCCATCGTGTTCATGAATAGTTTACACGGTAATCCATCAAAAACTAACTCAGGAAATGGAGAAAAACTGTTCGCAATGGCTTTGTCTAGTTCCTATAGAATATTTCACTGTAAATAAACGCAGAGTTGATTTTTGTTCGTAAAGAGACGCTGTTCTGGATAATGGAGTAAGTACATGAGTAGTAATCCACTTCTTGTTCATATATAAAACGTGAAGCTATCTTTACTTAGCTCTTCACTACGAGCATGTGTAATGCATTTTTCGCGTCCTGCGATTGGAGATTAACCTACATACATGGTTAAAATGACTAGGAGTTAGAAGAAAGTTATTTCCTTTTTTTTATATAATTCAAGTACAAAAGTCCTTAAATTGCTTTTTTGCTTTTTATCTGAGTGACTTTTTGTGTTTTTTTTTTCCCTACCCGGTTGAAGTAACTTGAGATAATGTCATGAAACCATGGTATGGTACAAAGATTAGAGGGAATTTGTGAAGAGCTACTGGGACAATGATCAAAAACAGTAGGTTAGTAGCCTAATCTAATAGTACTAAAATTTTCAACAGAGATACTTATCACAATGTTAGGTTGGGGTTGTAACTTGCTAGCAGAGATCATTTATCACCAAGCTGCTTTAATGTAATATACATAGAGCCCGTAGAATGGCATTGTCGAATTAACTCGTTTCGGGCTGCAACGTAAATTCCACGAACAACGCCAAGAATTTTGACAAAATTTATACACGAGCAATTTTTTTGTTGCTTTTGTTAACTTGTACATCAGTAACACCGTTTTGACATCAATCATTTAGGAGAGTCTCTTTATCCAAAACCCTGCCGATTAGGGACAATATTTACATGAAATTAGCATATAGAATAGAACACTACACTTTGCGCAAATATTCGGCAATGTGGATCCTATGTTTTTACTCGGGTTTAACAGTTCTCAAAAAGAGGACGTATACACTGTCAGCCATGACTGTAATTTCTTTCCAGGAAAAATCTTTTAAGATTTTGTTTTGAGTGCCTGAAATTATGCCTCGTTAAATATGCCTGCTAAACCATTATACCAGTGCCACAGGCAAGTTGTCAAAAGAGTGCTCTACAGTTAAATTATTACTCAAAAAAATATCGAAACAAGTATATCAATTGTTGAGGTTAGCATTAATGACGATGATTCTGAGAGAGTAACACTCGTAATAACGGTAAAGCAGTCATTTGGTGGCCATTTTTCGCACGGACGGTTTTAAATTGCCGCTATTTTGGTATAAACAAAGAAAAAAATTTCCTACGAGAAAGAAAAAAATGATGAAAAAAACCGCGTTGTTGGCAAGGCCTCGACGGAGACGGAAAAATATTGAACAGGTTGAATATTTTTGCATTGACGTTGAACCCTCTCTAATTACTGCAAGTGTAGCTAACATTCCATGTGACCAAATCAAGTGCGATCATCGACAGAAGGTACTAACACAGAACTGCTACAGTCTAGCTTATAAGGGAATTAATAGCATTGCAACCCACTCATTAAGTTTCAGTTATCATTTCAGTGACGTGATTGCAAAATACTTATTATCTGCAAAATAACTCGCAATACTGTTAAATTGGTATAAAAATTCTAATAATTGCTCGAAAAACTAAACATCTTGACACGATAAAAGCTTAAAAATATAAGACGAATGGCGAACATCAGTGGAGATGATATTATTATTTTTGAAAAGACAGTTGGCCCTCATTTCATCCCAAAACGACCGGTGATGCCTCTGCCGGTAAATTTCTCGCTAAACTAAGTATACAGCACTGCCAATTACCATGAAATGAAGGTAGGTAAGAACTAGACGAGACTACGCCAACTCGTTGGCCAAATTTAGAAACCAACTAATTTTCTTACTCGTTCATCGCAATAAATTATATAAGCGCTACAAATACACCTCTTACATTTCATTATGTTTTTTCCTTCTCGCATCCGCTGATAACATTAACTAGAATTCCATTTAAACTAGCGGCAATTTAACGGCACATGCGTATGAGAATCTGTACTATCTGTGCATCCGAGAGTTTCCTTGCAGTCAGGGGGTAAAAACGGCAAGTTAATTGTATGCCTGCCGTAACGAGACAGGGAGATGGATGTGACAGGCAGCCTCCTTCTCTATGCTAGACATTCATTTGGTGAGACTTGAAAGATCGGCTTCTATTGCTGGCCCATCTCGCTACATGGTGTGCTTTTCTTCTTTTGATAAATACGGGTTTCGTCGTCGCTATGAATGAAAATGGTGGGGACGAGCAAAGGAAATATGTGACAGCTCGTGACAGAATGTGGTTTGCTGACATATTTGCTGACAATTATTTTGTACCAAACGGTGTGGCTTTTCGTGCGATAACCGAAGTTAAGCAACACTGCGCTGCGTCAGGTATTTGATAGGTGACCATCATACACATGACCAGTTCTGTTTGAAGAGGAGGTTTGAGGAATAAAAGTGAATACAGCAACTATATTCACTATGCCTATCAACCTCTCGTCAGCATGAATTTGTGGAGGAATCTTTTCTCTGGCGTTGTATTCTACTTTGGATTTGACTTTAAGTCGGTGGTCCTCTTGGTGCTCTTTGACAGAAGTAGGCTACGTGCCGGCGCCGGATTTATCTCCTCTCTTCTAGGCTTGGGCCCGTTGTCAAAACAGTGCGTTGTTAAACCCCACTATCAATGAATAAGATTTAGCAAACGGAGAATTTGAGAACGAAGAACTCGAATTGTGCACGCTTATAAAGAAAATATCGTTTTACGGGGAGATTTTCCAGTAATAAACTCATGTGATAACATAAAATATTGAACAGTTTTAAAGCTTGAGCCATAAACTGAGTGTTCTGTTTGCTTTTTTGGTGCACTTCCAAGACCGCAAAAGTGGCTAATATTTAGCCCTAAGAAACAAGGAAATCCTTGAGAGAAGAAAATAAAGCAAAATAATTTATTACGACAAATTCTTTGGCAGTCAGAAACATTTTCAGACATTGATTAATTGGTTATTTACAGAACCAGAAACTTTTACACGGCTCTGATGGGCTAAATAATTTATCTCGTCAATAAATAATATCTACAGTTTGGTAAACTAAATTAAAACTTTACCACTTAATCGCGAGGATGGTATTGCTCAACGCCGTATCCAACAAAATCTCCGAAATTGATTGAGGTCTAGGTAATTTGTTTAATCGTCTTCGCAACTTCTTCACAAAGAACGTGACTGGAAGCGTAAGTGTTTGTCAATACTCTTTGGGCATTGCCAGACCTTTGACTTGCATTTACATTCATAATACTATTTTATATATTATTGACCAGAAGATTGTAACAAGTGATTCCGCTAAAATAAGGTGTGTTAGTAGATTTAAATTTAAAGACTGTATATATATGAAAAAAGCCCAGAAGCTATGGGATTGAAATTGTTAAACTTACTCCCCAAAAATAAACAAATTCTTAGCAAATTCATGTCTACTTAATTCATGTTCTGGAAGATCCTGGATCATAGGCTGTCATAATGTGTTTAGGTGTAGCTTCTTGTAAGACCTCAAATAACCCCTAAGTGCCAGTTATTAGTAACACTTGAAGTAACTTCTAATTACAGTTAAGTCATTAACATGCAGTTGCAAACAAGAAATGAGGAATCAGATTTAATTGAAAATGCTTGCAATGCACTGAATATTGTATTATTAGGGACACTACTTCCCTCTCAAAAATTGATCAATTGAAAATTGGCATCACTTTTTGAGAGGGTAGTGATGTCCCTAAAAATGAAATCTTTTAATCTGCTTGACTGTTGCCAAACAAAAAACGAGTTAACGGACTGTTAGGCTCCTAACGGATCAATAAAAAATCGGCCTTTGGGTTCGTAGATTTTTCGGGAATGCCTGACATGATTACATCTCAATAAAAAAATGTTTTTGAAGTAAATGACAATAGTATTGAATGAGTGTAGCAAGAACACTGAGAAAAGCGAGGATTAAATAAAATCCCTTTTGATATTAATTAAAAATTGTATATACGATTACAATTCACACAATCAAGAAGAAAATAAATATACAACAGGTCATATAGGAACACAACAATTTTTTTTAATACCAAATGAAACAATATAATGGCTGTCTTACTTTTTATATTACTTTCTAAAACAACTGGTGACAATTTGCACAAATATATTTTTTTTTAATTTTTTATTAAATGCGTGATAGACGATCTCTCCTCTCCCCTTACTGTACACTAAATTCGGCTCACAAAACTTTTTTATTGTCAATTTTGTGCGTACTAACTTGTTTTTATCGTCAATAAATGTTACAAAATTGTGATATTTCCTAATTTCCGTTCCTCAATTTGACCATTTCGACAATTTACCAACAGATTGTTGTTTCACTCTCCGGCCACTGAAAACTCAGCAATAGTGTTGCTCGTTCCACGCGCGAAACTATACCAGACAATGCTAGACCAAGAGCTTGTCTGCATTTACATGGCACTGCCCGGGTAATTTACTTATAACCCTGTCTTTACTCTGGTCTGGCTAGCATGAAAATGCTTTCCCTTCCCACATTTCCTACCAGCGCACTCGCGCTATAGGTGACCTACACATTTGAATTATAATGCATTCATGTAGAATTTAACTTACTAGTTATGGAAACTGTAATAGCAGTATAAATATTCATCACTAATTTTATAATGACGTAGAAACAATATTTTAATATGTTAGACTATAAATGAGATTACCCTTCATAATTTTTTTTTCTGCGCTTAAAACGTCAGTGAGAATAAAACTAATCTTGTGGAAATTTTACTTCATTACTTTTGATAATTATTTTCATGTTTGAGTGGGCGTTATTAGTGAAATGTTCGTCAACGTAGTAGTTGTGTCAATTTTTGTTTTATATGTCTGAGAAACTAACCTTATTTTCTTCAATATTATCACTTTGTCGATTTCTATTTTATAAAACACAAGGTACATCAAGGTAGAAACAAATTCAAGATTGGGCGTTATTACTTACTACCATTCTTCACTTACGCAACTTGAAATGAATATGTTTCTCTCATTTTAACAAAAAACAAATTTATCCTCGTATTTAAGTGATCCAATTTCATTTAACACTCCTATGAAAAAATATATACATTTTGGCTCCAATGTAAAAACAAGCTAAATTCCCGGTGTTTCTTAACTTATTATCAAAGTAACACAAGTAAAACCTACGAAAAGTCGGAAATAAAAATAATTTTACCAAGCATTCAAAAACCAAATTTAAATTTTTTTGTTTTCCATAAGATTTGTCGTTTCATAAGATTTTGCTTTAGAATATCCACACAAATATAATATCTAAACAATCAAATAAAAATAATAACATAATACAATTTTGAACTAAAACACCTAAAACAAAAATCAGCACATTTATTTTTATGTTTTCACCTTATAATAATAATAATAATAGTAATAATAATAAATGTTTTTATTCTTCCCGATTGATAATTTTACAATAATTTTGGATATTTAAAATATATTGTTAATGCAACTTATGTCTACCTTGAGCTGTTATTACACTCTGAATGTAAACCTTGTGATAACGGACAAATAAAGACAATTACAATTACAATATATATTCTAAAACGATTATTTCAACGCCATTTTGCTACCAGGATCGCAGAAGGGAAGTTATTCTTGTTACCAGTACTCGTCCAATAAATCAAGAGGCGGAACTATTGACTTGACATAAAATCGATATTTCGATTTAATCTCTGATTGGTCTACCAGAGTTTAATTACTTTGATAAGAATATCGAACCGTACGGTGGCGCTGATGTTTGTGTTGTAGCTACTATTCGAACCCAACCGACTTTCATTTATTTTTTAAGAAACTGAATTCTGGTATTGAATATGCAATTGTGACCTGTCAATTTGGTTTTATTAATTATTCTAAATCTCAAATTCTATTTGTGAGCCATGAGAGTTTCAATTTTTCAAAAAATCTAGCGACAGTGTCTGTAAATTGTCTCTGAATTCAATGAAAAAAATACTATTATTTGTTCAAAGATGCATGAAGCGAATCTCCTTTCTCTCCATTCGTTTTCTTATGTGAGAAAATTTCGCTCTTGAGTCAAAGTTAGATTCGTAAATCCTTCGGAGACAGACATTATGCAATTGCAATGTCTCCGGCAAAACCCAGACGGAATATACTTATGCACGAAATTGAATCTTTAACTTTGTGCTACTTTGGTTTTTCCTAGAACGTGAGAAAAATATTAATCGCATGGGATAGAAAAAAATCTTGACAACGTTTAAACTTAGTGTGGCAAAAAATGAATTCAAATAATTCTTATTTTCTGCGAGTTATTTTTGCAGCTCACTCAGCAGTATGATTGATGAAACGCAATATATTTCATTTTTCTGTTTTGACAACGGTCTCTGTGGCGCTAGTCTAATGGCGGCGGTGAATAAGTGGATGATGATGATACTAGACTGGCCTGTAAAGGAGAAGAGAAACCCCGGTGCCGGCACGTAGCCTACATCTGTAGAATACCACTAAGGGGACCACCGGCTTAACTTACCTTCCAAAGGACAGTACAACGCGAACTACCGGATTCCTCCATAAATCCATGCTGTCAAGAGGTTTATAAGCAATGCGAATGAAGTTTCTTTACTAACTTTCATCCCTCTAATATCCTTCTCGAACATAACTGGTCATGTGTATGATGGTTACCCATCCAATACCAGACCCAGCGTTCTGTAGCTTAACTTCGAAAGCATCTCAAAAAACGGTATTTCCAGCGCGCCAAACCGTTTTCCTTGCAGTCTAGAAAACTCTGAGAAAAGCGTCGTCCGTAAAATTTTCACGTCACAAAAGCTAGTTATCTTTGCGCACGATTCAGATGCTGACTACGACTGTTTATGCTAAGTCGCCTTCACAGATAAATCATGATTTGCGGAATCGACCGAACACCAAGTTAGTGTCCCATGAGAAAAAATGAAAATTACATCTCACACAAAATATCCTTCCGTTCACGAAGACGTCTCTGCAAAAATATCACGTCCATGTCTCATATCATTTATTAAAAAAAAAAAGGTAAAATTAAACAAAATGAAATCTTTATACAATTTTAGAAGCTCTTGACCCGGTCGCTTAAAGAGGACATATAAAATTTCTGAAGACTTTCAAGAAGCTTAAGAAAAGCTTTCAGAAACCACTTGATAAGTGAAAGAAACGTCATCATCATACTACTTCGTTGGTTTACACCATTGAGCGCATAGGTACGGCTAGAGGCCCTACGTCAATGTGAAACTTTCTGCTGAGCAAACGAGCACGTTATAATTCTGCACCTAATGGCGCTTGTGGCAGTTTTTTTAGCACACCTGTATATTTAAATTACTAAGACAACAGATATTGATACATGTATATAAACCTTTGAGATAAGCATTATTAAAGATTAATTGAGCGTTTAGGATGCATTTAGGATGCTTGAAATAGGTAATTGTTATAATTTCATGTGGTTCTTTTGTCAGGACTGCTCTAACCCTTTAAAGAAGTAACTAGTACATGTTACGAAACGTCGGGAAATTTAGTTGTCCTTTACTTAGCATTCAAAACCCATTTCAAATAGTTTTTCTTAAAACTAGTGCTAATGATAAATCAAGTAGACATGAGTCTAAAAACCATCATAATTGAGCGTAAACCGTTCTCAAGCGCCAGTAGTAACGAAATGCATTTTTTTTAAACGAAACGACGATGACTCCACCTAGTAGCATCCTTCATTTGTGTCGGTAAACAAGTAATCGGAGGTTTTTTGGGAAGACAGTTTAAAATCAGCACTGGCTCTATATAAACTCGATGTTTACACACTTATTCGATGCTGATTTACCAATCAGCGCTCGACAAAACAGCATGTTGATGACAGGTTCGAGCCGACGGGTCATGTTTAATGAACGTTTTAAAGGAAATGCTTGTAAACAGCAGTAATTCGGTTTCCGAATCATCTGGTTAGGCTTGATTGGAGGTATATCGTTATCGTTATCGATCATCCTGGTAGTTGCATGCACAAGTAACCGTGGCTAATAATTCATACCGGTTATTTGCGTGTCATAATTGAGCCGACTACAATGATTAATTGAAATAAACCCACTGGTGATTCTGTTTGTTAGAGCGTCCAGTGCCTGGAGCAATGCAAGCCTGTAATTTTATGCATTTAGCTGCATGTTACGATGATAAAGTGTACTTTATTGAGTGGGAAATTAACGTTTAAAAAATGTTTTGTAACGAACTTTTCCTTTTGGTACCGTTCTTGAAATGAAATACTTTGCCTATTGCAAGTTTTTTGCTATTTAAATAGTGGTTCATTGCGTAAAATTTATATAAGGTGAAATTGGAGTTACGTGAGATTTAATGGATATGACGTGGTATAGCGTTACTTGAATCAGAGTGACTGTGAGTATTCACAGTTTCTAGGTTCTTCTCCTTGGAGATCTGTCATTCTCATCAAAAAAGCCACGTCCAATTAGCTTCAATGGTAGGACAGAAGGATTTGTAAAGCCAACTTTTGAACAGTTAATTGTATTTCTTTGAGCAGTTACAAATTAAATTACATGCGTCATATTTGCGTCACTCTTTGCGTAACACCTTTGAAAGAAGATCGAAAGATCTTTAAAAGAAATAATGCAATATTTCGTTTAATACTTTTTGTTTGTCACTATTTTTGAACGCTCGGCACGGTTTTTGAACACTAACTCTTAGAAAAAGGCTAGCGCAGAATCGTGACGCACTGAAAACGTGAGGAAAATGTAACGAACATAACATAGGAGACCAAGCTTCTCTACCACGACGCGAAGGAAAATATTGTTCGTCTTCAGAATTTCACGAGGCAGTAAATTTAAAATCGAGGCTCATTTGACCCGAAAAACGCTGGCAAAATATCTGATGATGTGCCCATTTTCCGCGAGCGCTTTTCTTTTGGTGACGTGTTTTTTCGGCTGTGTTTGTGTGTGTGTGTCCCCCATATGAAAAATGATTCGAAAAGTAGAGAAAGAGAGAAATAGAGCTAAAGTCACTCCAGAAGCTGACAGATTAATAAACTGTAAAAAAATCGTGTAGGGGTTTTTAGAAGTTTTGAAAGTTTTCGCACGTATTTTCAAAAGAAGCACCGTCAATAAAGAAATGAATTCGATTAATGGGTTGCCACTAAATCTTTTCACATAAGTTTTCCCCCAAATAGAGGAATCCAATTCAGTCTGTTTTTTTCATTTCATCACAGGAACTCATCGCACATTGCACTCAAAACGATGACGATAGTTTATGGGACGCCATTCAATCCCTATTATTTCCTACATGACAGAGTATAGGTACCGTTGAAAATTTCCTGCTACACACAGATCGATTAGTGTTTCAATCGACGATGAAATTGGGTTAAAACTGTTGGTGACAACCGAGAGAAAACAGATTTAACAACCCCCGTTGGACAGGCGCGCCGAGCAAAATGGAAAACGGGATTTTCTATTACCAGCATAGCGGCAAAAAGAAAAACTATGCAATTGTTTTCTTTTCTTTGCGCGGGCGCACGGCTGCTTAAGATTTTGTTGAAAGCACTTTGCCTTGGGTTGTCATGAGATTTTCCATGGCTGTTTCACTTGATTGGTTAACCCCGGCAAAAGCTAGCGCTGCCACCTGCTAGTTTAGACGAGGCAAGTACTTACGAAAACAAGATGACGAAACTTGTTTTTTTTTTCACCCTATTCTTTGCCCCTTGGAAAGCGCATTGGAAAATTGCTCGAAACTCGAATTCAACTCTTCACACAAAAGTCTATACTTGAGCGAAAAGACTAGCTACTCTATGTATACTGTTGGAATGAGCACACTTCCGTATTATTTGCTTGGATTTTATACTTTTACTGAAGTCTTTTTCTTAAGTAAACAATTAAATGAAATAGAATTACTAGCTCAAATATGCAAAGAAGACATGCCGAAGAATACGTTTCTAGTCTTTAAATATAAATTCATGTCGCATTTTTTTAAATGTCGTATCGTAGAACGTACCGAATTATAATTTAATTATAATTTTAACCATTATACCAACCGTTTATAACCAACCTAATTATACTGTAATACCATGGCTGTCGTCGCAAAAATTTCCGCCAAATGACTACTTAACCTAAAAAAATAGAGAATGTTAAAAAGTGGCATAAAGCAATTCTATTTCGTTATTTTTCGCCGATTACTCGAATTTTATACCGGTTTACGCTCAATTAATCTATTTTCACGCAAGCCTCATCGATTGATTACATGTATCGGTATTTTGAGCCGTAATAATTTAATTGTTGAGCTTCTCTAAAAAAGGACGGCCGCTAGCGCCATCGAGGACAACTACCGTTACCATATTGCCAGCTCGTTTGCTCAACTAAACTTGAATACTACTCGGACTACACCTAAAAACTCAATTGTAACATATTTTACTATCATCATTTTACATTTTTTTTTTACTCATCAAAAATTAAAATAACACAATAAGTTACAATAAACAAGAACACGGTTTTCAAGAAATACGAGCGTTAAAATGTGACTTCCCTTATTGGGAAGTGGCACTTTGCTCTCACCTTCCACCTCCTAGTACTCTCTTCGAAACGCCTTCCCCTTAGCGTTTCGCCACCCGGCTATCTCGTTCATCTTAGTTAGAGTACGCCCATCGTGCGTGTATCTCAACGCAGGCAGAAAGAATTAGATCGGTCCCGTGTCCCTGCCTCTTGTCATGAGATGGAAAATGCTCTACGTGGGATAAGGAAAATCATATCTTTGCTAGAGGAAAAGCCGTCCCGTGTGCCGTGCTCGGGGCCTGTATACAATAGTGCAGTAGACGAACAATCTCGACTAGATTTTCATTCTAGATTAAGCCATTCATGGCTCTCTATGAGAAAATGGCATATTTAAACCCTTCAAGTCTATAGAGCATTTTGAGAAAGGGTTCTCGGTGGAAGAATTTCAAAGTCAAAATTTTCATGGAAAATCCCGAAGGACGGATGATGATTTTAATCGTATGCATAAATACATAATATTTTCGTAGAAACTTTACTTTGCTGCTACGGAGGGGGGAAAGTTTGGTGGTGCTAAAGTCGAGCTCTAGCGTTTTTTTTTTTCATTTTTTTTTTATTAAAGTGTGGAATTTTGCCGGCGAATTATTAGACGTTGGAGCTGTCAAATTCACTTTAGCAGTATACGTAACCACGCGACTTCCAATAAAATTAAGGATTTTTCCGATAATTCCCGTTTGTTCACTTAATAGTTTTCTAAATTATTTCCTCTAATAAATAACGTCAGTGAAAAATACGAACGGAAAATGTATAAGTCAAAAAACTAAAAAATTAATATTATATGGATTGACCTGAAAAATTGAAGCCAAACTAGAAAATTAACTGAGCTTCCTGGAAAAAGTTATACAAAACATACGGAAGTCATCAACCGATTCAATATAAATGCGACCATACATTTCACAGTACACTGATTAACATTAATTAACAATTATCATACATTACAGTCCGATTATCGACCTAGCGCTATCAAGCCCTGCACAACGATGTTCATGAAACTAGTCCAGGGTCTTAATTAACAGGATGTAAAAAAGGAAGGTAATAAAGCAGCGACGTTTGCTCCCGCAGGCAGGGCTCGGTACTACAATCAAAGGGAAGTATATAGCGTAAATGAGGTCAATTTGCCCCTGGGTTGGCTGCTCTCACGGTCCGGTGTCCTCTAATCTGCTTTTGGCTGGATTAGAACCACTCTCCTCAGTGGCAAACTTGGGATCGGTACTGGTATGGGCATTTGTACTGTAATTTGCTAGCTACTGTAATGAGATGGTCACTCAACGGTATTACTAGAATTGTGATGCAATTGCTGGTATTGTTCGTAGTTTTCAGGTTTAGTGTATGACAGAGGCTATATTCTGTTCAGCAAGAGTAAATAATTTTCCGTCAGAGACGCCACTGGTCGTTTTGGGGTGACATGCGGGACAACTTCACAAATTTAAAACAATGCCACTTCCTTGCCTCTAAATCTACTGTATTGTAATGTATATCATCAATAAGAACGATGTCAAGAAATATTTGGGAAACCATAATTACTTGATAAGAGGTAACGCAGAAATAAATTTAACCGCATCGACTAATGACATTAAAAGTCCTGTCTCTGCTGGGATAGTTATCTTTGACAAACTACCCAACATCTTAAAAACCAGATGATACTTACAAGACTTTTCAGTAAAACTTACAAAATTCTTGTTGGAACACTGCTTTTATTCCCTAAAGGAATGCTACGATATATCCACACTGCAAGACAATTTTGTGATATATTTTATGTAAGTTTTTATGAATCTGTTTATATATAAGCTTATTATTTGGACAATCAAACATTTTTTTGTACTAGACTCGCCCAATATTACATAATGTAATCGATCTGGTCAAAAAAAAACTCTCATTAAAAAAAACCGACAAATCGTTTTCGCAACTTATTCGTTAAAACACAGTGACTGAAGTTAAAATTTGCTTGTAGCTCTGTATGAAACACAATTTTTGGCATGAAGACCAAGTACCAACAACCACTCATGCAGCATCTTGACGCTCAAGCATTTCCAATCTGACAATCATCTCGGCCATCTTGGCACATGCCAGCCAGTTCCTAAAGCAACTTAGCGGCATAAACGAAAAGCTGCTTTCAAATGCAACTAGCGCTCGTGAAAAGCTGAGAAGGGTAGTGTTTGTTTTGTCATAAATTTAACCGTGATTTGCATTCTGCACTTTTGTACCTTTTCACTCGAATGCCGTTAACTGTAACTAAGTGAAAAATAGATTTAAATTAAACCCATTAAAACAAAGAACGATGGGTTCCAATCCGTGGGGGCAACTTAATGAAAAACTGTAAGGAAATATTGACCTAGATTATTAGAGTTGGCAGCGTGCTGAAAACTTTGAACTACCCTTTATCATAACTGCTTGAGGGTAGTTTGTGCCAATGGTTCAAATTTAAATTTCACAAACAAAAAAACGGAACAACCACGCTTGAAAAAAAAACCGCTTGCCAGTTTATGACTCTACACTTAATTCCCTTGTTGGTAAAAAAAAAAAGAGGGGCTTTGCCAATAATCGGAGTTGGGGGGCGGGATTTTCACGGTGTAAACTGTCATCGATGTGCTCAATTTGTTGCTTGTGGGGCCAACGAAAAACAACGAGCTCTATGTTCGAAAATGCGTTTTAGTTTCACTACCCTCTCTCTTTTTTTTTATCCCTCTATGTCGTCGTAATGCGTTATTCTGGGGCGAAAACGACGCTCGAAATACATAACTTTGAACGCTCGTGTGTTGTTTGCTACCGACTAATCGATTGGGAATTAGTAACAAATTAAAAAGTGCTTTGCCTTTTATGCTGAGCGCTATATACATTTGACAGAATTAGTTATAGCCAATAATTGGTCTATTTTGCTTCGATGTCTTTGGGAACGAGTTACAAGCACTCGAAAAATCACCGATACTTTCAACTATAGTATTTGTTTTATTAGAAGTATCATATCAAAGCTTTCAATAAATTTGGTTGCAGTAGCTCTTATGGGAAAAATTGGCTTAAGTGGCTTTTAAATTATGGTTTTAACAAAAAATAGAATATACATATTTATGCTTCGTTCCATAGCAAATTAATTCCATGTTTGTTTACAAACTGCTAGTCTAGGTAAAGCTAGTTAGTATGAAGAGGTTTCATACCGGTTTCAGGTCATTAATTATAAATTGAATGTAACTAGCGTCCCGACATTCCCAGGTATACTGCCTATCAACATACCCAACCAACAGCAGGGAATCAGTCTAAAAGTGCGTTGCTTACAATGATCATGCAATTTTTTACCAGAGTCTCTGATATGGTGAAGTAGTTTTATAATTGAGGTTATGGGTTATTTACATCCCTGCGTCGTTTCGTCTCTCGTTGCTGGAAAGGGTAAGTTTATTTAATATGTAAAAATTAAAAATATTTTATTAAATTGTGTTTAGCGACGCACTTTTTTGATAACGGTTCATGAGGTGAGAGGTGGGGATACGCGGTGGCGGCACATAGCCTACTCCTATCGAAGGGAAAAAATGACCACTGGCTTAACGTTCATTCCGAAGGACGGTATAACTCGTACACCAGAATCCCTCCACAAATGTATGCTGTCGAGAGGTTGATAAGCAAGACGAGTGAGGTGTTGTACTAACTTCTATCCCTCCAACCTCTCTCCCGAACAGAATTGGTTATGTTTATGACGGTCACCCATCCAATATCTGACTTATCGGTGTGTTGCTTAACATTGGTGATCTCTCGAGGACCCAGTGTTTCCAACACGCCAAACCGTTCGGTATCAAAAATCTTCTCGCTCATGAAAGTTCGTTAAAATTGAAATAGTTTTAAGTAATCGGTTATTTGATTCGGATGGTTTTGCGATTGCTGCATAACTAGCGCCAAACTCATTACACGATGCATTGTTCTATTTAGAATCCCGGCATTCATTATCTTCTTCAAGCATTACCTAGTTATTAACGTCATTTTCGAATCATAGAAATTAAATGCATGTGAGTGGAATTTCTCTGAACGACTGTCAAGCAGTTCGCTATGAAAATCCTGTGGTATTCATCAAAAAGCATAATAATGAAAACAATTTTTCATAAAGTTTAATTACATTTCACGAGATTCCCTCCGAGTTTGATGTCATTTTTAAGCAAGGCATATCAAAGCATAGGTATATTCAGTCTCTTTTATAGGAAAGCCGAATTCTGTGAAATTTCCTTAAAATAATTCCCGTTTCAAACCTTTGCTTTTTTGATATAGTCATATTAGGCACTTCATTTCATATTTCACGCTTCAGGGTAAATATATCCATTAAAAATACCTTGTCAAACCTTGTTTATTATTACCCCTTGATCACGAAAGGGAATATTTCGTTGAAAAATCACATTACAATCGCCAGGTATATTCGAGAGAATATCTTTGAAGTTTGAGAATAACAATCTGAAAATAACAATGGCTGAAAATTTGCAAAGTTGATGCTCAAGGTACGTCATCTATAAAACACCCACGCGCCAATTCACTGTATTGATCATTGAAAATACACGAGACAAAGATGAGATGGTTTGCTCTTGGTATATCATAAGCTGAGTTATCAAATGGCATGTCGAGTTTCATCATGCCACGCTTTGAGTTGATTATGTTAGTTACTATGTGCCAAAAAATTCCTGTCTACGTGAGATGCAAGGTTCATATTTGTTTTCGAATTGAAATGGATCTACGCAAAGTGCTTTTGCGAATTTTAAATAGAGAAACATGTATTACATTGAAAGCGTAGTCACATTACACAGAGTATCCGTTGAGATGTTTTTAGTTATGGCAACACGTTATGGCAACATGTAGCATACCAGAAAATAAGAGCGGGAGATTTCTACGATATGTAATACGTATATTTTCCTTTGTCCAATACTTTGTTGGGAAAACTCCCGCGAAGTGGTTCGCTGCTAGGGAAAGTTACCTCCCTACACAAACTAAGCGAACATTACTGAATACACCACGGAAAACCATGTCCTAATTGCTCATTTAAAATCAATTATTCCACTAACATAAAATTTAGATTCTCTTTTCTCCTACAATTTGCAAAATCCCCAAGCGACTACGGCCCTGAAGAAACTTAGCTACCTCCTAAACCAGAACGTGAAACCACGTTTTCAGGCAACGAAGTTTAATCCCCAGTGTTATTGGATTTAGCCAACGGGGCACTTTTTGATGGGATGGGCCAGATTTATAGGATATATACGTATGTCGTATTATAATATATTATATCAAACGATTCGGCTATCCGGATTGCAAGTGCCGATACGCGTGGTTACTCTTAACATACCGATAAACAAATGAAAACTGTGACCATCATTCGCGGTTACGGTTTAAGGGCTTAGCTATAATATGTGGTTGAATTGAGCAATTCCTACTCAAGCCTCAGCTAGACTTACATGTCTAAACATATGCTCTTTGTGAATACGTTTATGTGGTATTATATGTATACATAGCGGTAGCTATGGCTGTTTTGATAGTAGTTTCGTATATAGAGACCAAGGAGGATTGAATGATCCCGTGGGACGAACCAAACCCCAACGGCAAGCGATGATAAACTAACGAAATACGTTTTATTTCGGGCAAAGAGCTTAGCGATGGGTTGGAGGGAGGACCTATCCTGTGCGTGTTTCGGGAGAGATACATCATCCGCAAGAAGTTCGTCAAGATATTATGAGTTTGCAGGCTCACACCATATAATCATTTACACAATCAATCATACTTATGTTATGATTAGGTGGTTAGCGTGAGCTGAGAGCACTGCGTGGTTGAAAACGTTCTCAAAATTACAGGAGATACAATGAAATTAAATAATTTAACACTGCTAGTGGTTGCGCTGGGTGTAATAAGAAGGGAACAAGGTTTTTTGGCCGAGAAAACTTTCTCGCGTCCGCATTTTTGGTGTCTTGTCTCGATTTTTTGTTTCTTATTCTTCTTTCCTAACATATACAATAGAGAAACGCACGTATTGGTCGCTTTACTATAGACAGGCATTGTATTGGATCTGGGTTGTTATCACATTATAAACACAATTTCTTTTCGTTTTTCACGACGTAGGAAAACGGATACTTGATGGTCTTCTTTTTAAAAAGAAAAAATATCTCACAAAGCAGTTGTTAAGATGTATTATTCATGAACTTGATATCTCTGATATACGCGGTATTGATTAAAGCATCCACGAAATGATTGGTTTCGTATGAAAAACGTCGATCTCTTTGGAGCTGGATTTTTAAGATTTAATATCTAGTTTCCAATTGTGAGATATTCGATCCTCTGCAGCACAACACACCGACATGGAGTCTAGCTCACATGCCTGCCAGACTGCGCAGCATCTTTAATACAGAGATACTTCTGAATCAGTGGCCCATGTTCTATTCGATCAGAACGTTCTCTATTCTTATGTTCCACCTTCTGAGAATAGAAGATAAAGAAGAAGAAGGTGGAAAAGGAGCAGTCAATAGGTGCTGACACCTTGAGATACTCAATACTTCAAAAAATTACTTCCTAAAGCATTTTCTAAAAGTGTTATAGGAACGCGAATTTGACTGCTAAAAAATATCGACATCGTGGGTTCACTCTTTTAATCGGTTTTTGAGAGCTTTGAAGTAAAGATCTCTGCATTTTTTTACTATTTCGTTGATTTTAATCGAACTTTGTTCAGTTCAACACAACAATGGATTGTCTGTCTTCAATTTTTATATCCAGACTGGATCCACGTATTTGAGGTAGAGGCAAAAGTCAACAATGAGGGTTAGTAAAGTCGGGAAAATACCAGAAAATCCCTAAAATCACTACGAGTTTTTTCCTTTAAAACGTAATTTCACTGCGGTCATTTGTCGCTTATAATACAATTTTCCACTTATTTATGTTTCCTTAGTTAGAAACTTGGAACATTTTTAAAGAAAGTCTGTTTCGTCACAACCCCGAGCAAATGTTATTAGCTTAGATGTTTAGAAAAACATTGCCCTTGTAAGAAAACCACGAAGACTTTGAACACGAAACTTCGAAACGCCTCGTAAACATGTCCATCCTCAGGGCATTCATTGATTGACCAGGGACACGACGAAAAATAATAATTACGAAGCTTCGTTCCGAAACCAAACCAATGTGTCAAGTTTTGAGAAAGTCTCATGCTAATTTTCGAGTCGATGGAGGTGCCGGGCGCTCAATTCGAAATCTCAATTTTTTTTTAGACATTCCAGTATATGCCGGACAATTTTTTGTTAGTAGGTTTAGACTTGTTTTGTGATTTCTCAAGCAAAAATTTTTTTTAATTGATAAAATATCGCCTAGCTAAAATCTTATTTAAATTGCAAACGCTTGCCATGCGTGGGGAATTTTTTTTTTATGAGCACTACTACCGTCACAAAAATTGATGCCCAAACGGAGACCCGCGATTGGTGGAGATCGGGGTTAGAGTCCCAGTTTGGGCATCAATTTTTGAGACGGTTATAGTAGTGTTTATAAAAATAAAAGAACGCTTCTTAACTATCTTATTATCTCCATTTTCGGAACCTTTTCTACAAATCCATTCATATCTAAAAATAAACCTGAACCTGAGAGACAATTCCTTCCTCTAAGCGTGAACATCTCCCCAATTTAAAGTCATTGATATTTATTCCCTGCAAGCGAGATATCAAACGCCAACACCAGCCTGTGTTTACATCCTACTTTTTCAAAGTTCAAACGGTTCAAACGATGCAAATAATTTATATTTTTCCTTTCAAAAATCCCACCGCCCTATTATGTCCAAAAATCTTTTGAATTGAATTATTTTTCCCTACGTCCGCATGGTAGGAGGTAAAAATCACATCAAATGCAGATGATGGATGACATGAACACGTCCGTAAAGCAACCCCTTTGTTGGTTACGGCCATTTAAGAGCGACCCTTGTGATGTACCAAAGCATTCGCGGCTATGAGAGAGCCATTCGACAATTCAGCCATCTCATCTAAAACACCACGTGACCAAAGTTCCGAGCTACCGATTAGTTGGTGTTATCTATGCACGACGCATCCCCCGACATTATGCCTTGGTATGGGAAGAAACTTTACTGGAGACTCCGAAGAGAGACCGAGATATAGCAATGAGCCTCGGCGATAATTGCCTTCAATGAACGAAACTTTACGCAAGTAATGCGTAATGCGTACCACCCTTTTCATAAGCCACTCCGAATGTTATTTGTGTGTATTTTTTTGTTCATAGAAAGAGTACTGCGTAGTATGCCAATGAATTTTTAGTTTCTAGTTAGAGTCACAGCTCTAATGATAAAAGTTCTACAGTTTCCAACACGTGGTGACGGTTGTGACCACCTGATGGCCCTTGCATCTGATCTTTTTTACAAACATTAACTTTTTTTTATAATTACGGCTCAAAATATCGGTGCATGTACGTCAATCGTTGAGATAAGCATAAATATAACTGAGTGTAAACCAGTCTTAGATACGAGTATTAGATGCGGAATGTCGGTGACTCTCATCTCTGAGTGACCACAATTTTTGTCGTTATAGTAGTAGTCGGCCGGCAATGTTTGAGGAAACAGTTTAACATTAGCGATGAGACTATGGTTAAGCTTGCAAGCCAAATCCGCGTCATATGAAATGCCTTTATTTTATAAGGCGTCCCAAATATATGTGTTTTTTTAGTCATAAATAGAGTTCACCACATTCGCACGCTACTGTTTCACCCTCGTATACGTCACCTAAAAAAAAAAGTCCACCGAAGTTTGCTTCATAACGAGAAACGTGCCGAATTAGAGTTATTGAAAGAGATGCCCATACATTTTACCAATTTTCAATTTCTTCGATTTTTATACCCGCGCGAACTGAATTCCAATTTTCACTCGCCGTCCAATAAGTTTTATTTTTAGATGTCGTTCGAAATTGGCTAACCATTCATAAGTGAAAATGTGATATGCGTTTTACGGTGCTCCTTGAATCCGTAACCGCGCTGAGTTAAATCGTAGTACCGTGGCGCTAATTTTAAACTGTCTCCGCAAAAAAAACCCGCCAAATGACTACTTTACCGACAAAAACGGAGATGGAGTCACTGTCGTTTCGAATTAATATCGTAATTTCTTACAGATGCTCGCATCTGAGACTGGCTAACGCTCAACTATAAGCTTTATTGATGCTGACCTCCACGTTTGACATATATTTATCGATATTTTTAATCGTAAATATATCATTTTTGCTGGTTTTCAACAAAATACGACTGCGAGCGCCATCGGGTGGCACCTGACGTTACAACCTGTTTACCGCTCGTATGCTCAGCAGAAAGTTTAACATTAACGCCGGCCTCCTGACTATACCTATAAACTCAATGGTTAGATGACAAATATAATACGTCGTCCATTTTTCGGGTAATGTTTCATGGTCGTTGCCGCGTACCACCGGCATTAATTGCCCACCGAAGTGTGTGCCATTAGGTTGTCGCAAACTCGGAGCCTGAAAGCTTGGTTCACTCTACCAGATCGTCCAAGGCGTGTTTTATCATGATTATGCACTGTTAGTGGGTTATTATGACTTTGTATATGTGTTACAGCGGCTAAGAAGCTCTTACAGAAAGTTGTGGCTCGACCCTTTGGCCGGCTCCTGTGTAAACGTACTTCTAGGCCGGGTTACAAAGGTCGAGAGATGTTTTAAGAGTGTTAGGCAAAGGTGGTTTTGATCTGTTTCCAATAATCCTGAAACTGGCGTTCAGTCACATTGTAAAGCTGTGCAAGTGGGCCGCTCCTAAACTTCATCCCCTCTATGCTGGATGCATCACGTTGTGCTTCGGGACCCTGAATTCCAATCGATTTCGAAGCATTAGACGATTCCTGGCCGCGGAGAATGGATGAGAGAAAATCACCGGCAACTTTCTCCTTTCGCGTATTGTTTTGTTTTGAATAAATACAAAAAAAATTCACGTTTTTTTTTTCTCGCAACTCAGAAATTTCTTTGCTGTGTTTATAGACGTCGAGTTATGGAGAAAGTTATACAATTTTATGAGCTTCGTTCGTTTTTTTTTTTATGTTGGCTTGAAAAATTAGTGGGATACATAAGTTTTCGCATCCGTAACTTGGCTGGCAGCTGGGATGAGGTAGAAAAAGAGAGATATGCAGACCATTACGGCATGAAAATAATTTTGATAACAAAAGAAAATATTTACAATACTCGTGTTGTGTATTCTTTTTCTCGGAGTTGATTCTCAAGTTTTAACGGCGCACGCATTAATGACAGACGTTGTTGGTGTTTATTTTTTTTTTCAAAACGAAAAAACATTCCATAAAAATTTTCTGCGTCGGAAAATCGACGTGCGTGAAACCGTGAACACGCACCACGCAAGTGGAGTTGACAGTTAAAAATAAACAACACTCTACCCAATAACGAAAAATCGATTACACTCTCACACATCTCATTGGAGTTTGCACTGAAAAATGAGCTTCATCTGGCTCGCCAGAAAAAATCTCTATATACGTTTTTATAAATTTTCATATCCCACAGGGTATGTTTGCAAGACTTCCGTTTCTTCCCCACTCGTCTCTTTCAGCTTTCTTTTTTACAAGAATTTCACTCCATTCTTGCAGCTTCTGCTCTATAGCGTTCCAGAATTCTCCTTACTTGTCCCAATTCTTTTCTTCCCTCGATTTCCGAGCTACTTACATTTCTCTATTCACACTTCTTCTACTTTCATTAGATTTATTCCTGGTGCACAATGCCGACCAGCTTACCCTTTTGCCATCTTGACTCGATAATCAATTACATTTCTCTATTCATATTATCATTTTCCTAATCGATAAAATTCTTAACCATTTCACACGAAAGCACTCCATCTCGTACCTGTATATGAAAACTGTTAAAGTTCCTACCAACCCTATAGATGTAATCTAGCAAATGTTTTGAGTATGCCGTCAGCCATCTAAATGTCCCAATAAAATGAACGACGTCCCTTACTTATACCAAACCTCACCAACAACTCCAATTATTGTGTCAACTACCCATCTAGCATCCTGCCATCTCACATTTCATTTTCCACCTCCCATTTCCACTTAGACACTTAGACCAATGTTTCGTCACTTACCCACCAACAATAATGTAGGTACCATATTTCCACCGGCATTGTTAATTATTCACCTACATACACCTCCATCTCAACGCAGCTACTTTCCCAATTAACTTGGAGTCACCTTCTCATCTTCAAGCTACCCCCGAAATTCCAATTATTTTGTCACACAAGCCCTCACTGACGTCGCCAACTCAAGACCAGCTCTCTCTCCTGTCTCTTCATCTCACAGTCATCTCCTTTCCACTCTCTTATCTATCTCACTTCTCGATATAATATCGTATCCACATTTTGCCACGATCATCAATTATCTTCTCCAAGGTTTACGCCTACTCCTTTGCTTTTTTTTCATTTTCTTTCTCTCTAATTCATTTTATTTGCTGGCCAGCTGGATGCTTCTTCTGTACCTTGGACTGTAGACGTGTGTCGTCCTCAGCCGTCTAATGGTCGTCTTTACTGTCAGGCGATGTGTATTGTTTTTCGACTAATCTATCTTGTCCCTTTTCGCTCTCCGAGGCGGATTCCTAGCGGGACGGCGAATTGCGACCACGGGTTGAATGATGTCCTTCATTTATTATCGCCTCTTTCTCAGACTTAGCAGCGGCTTGAGCTGAGATTTGAAACCGACCGATGCAAAAACAGGGTTCACTCAGTCAACCACCCCGTACGCCCTTTCCAACTTGGCCAAAAAACAAACGCGCGCGGACGATTGCCAGTACGGCAAGGCACACCCCAAGACTTAAAGCACGCGTTTCTGTTTTAAATTGTTAATTTAAATAACATTTTCCAAGATTAAACTCGTTGCGAAGAGCCTTTTTTTGTAGATCTTGATAAAAACGAAAGTCATTTGTATATTTTACAATGTATATCTATCTGCGCACACTCTCGGTTTTTTTCCTTTTCTCGACGGCGAAAGAGATGAGTTACCATACGGAATACATTGTTTGTATTCTCGTTGTTCGCTAAGAGGGGAAACGAACAAAAAAATATGAAAAATATGTTAAGCAAATCAGCTGAGGTTTCAGACAGCCGGGAAACGAATTGAACTTGTCAATGCTCGCTTTTGAAGAGTAAGAACACTCGTTGAAGACATCAGCATCGGAAGGCCTCCGCATTGAAACACCTCAACATTCGCAGGATACGCAAATGTAATTTGTTGTTGTCGCCGGCATCTCGTAGTAACGGTTCTTCTACTCGAGGTTTCTGTGCCGGCGGTTAATCTACATGATTGTGTGTAGAAGACAAGGTCTATACGTACCTACCGAATTGTTTTGCAACTGAATTAATTAAGAATGTTTTGTGTCTGGGCTCACGGTCCCTTGGTGCTAGCCGTCTGTAAATCCTAACCTCTAACTTCAGATTCTCTCGTTGAGAAACTTGCGTGTTCAAGTTTCTTTGTATGATAGACCGTAAGACGGATTATATTTCTTTGAGCAGACACGCGAAAATTAGGAATCGATGCGGAAAACGTGTCAGATACATTTTGTTGTCAAAACTAGATCCTGGCATATTGTTATTAACTTGTGGCTGATGGTATTTCTAAAGGAGAATGCGAGGGGGGACATCAACGCCGAGTCGTAGCTTTTAGCTCCCTTGGGGGAAAACGACAGAGACGTAAGGAGGCGTCGCCAGCGAACTGGCGGCGGGTAAAACTGGAAAGAAAAAACGATAATTAAAAGAAGAAGGATTGGATTCGTCGGCGTGCGTCCCGGAAGAACGAGAAAGCGAGAGCGTAAACAAAAAATCTCGGCGAATACGCAGGAAACGTAACATGGGGACGAAAAAAGTGTACGATGGCATATCAAGTGAAGGTATGATGAAAGAATCCGGCGAAAGGAAACTGACAAAAAAAGGGTGAAGGTAGGAAATACTCAGGAAGTCTTGATCACCGCGGGGTTTTTGTTTCTTCGTTGCCAGCTTGACGGCTCTAGTTAATGATATGCTTTTGCATAACGCATTATTAAAATTATTTCTAAAGGTATTCCCGAAGCAAAAGGAGTAAAATTTACTGCTGTACACCGGTTCTCGTGAGATCAACGAAGTAAAGCAATACTGCTCTAAGTCAGGTGACCATTGCACACATGACATGACAAAACTAAGGTCCTTTTTAGTACAGCAATGTTTCTATTCAATTGACGAGTTTCTGCGTTTTAAAGTATAAATCCTGATTTGTATAGTATATGATGTGATATTTGTATACTATGATGACTGTCTACATAACATTTTATGTTGAACTGGACAATAAACAATAAACAATAAACATGACACATGACATGACACATGAAGTAAAACTGTGCTGGGGCAGGTATTAGATGAGTGACCATCACATACATGGCCAGTTCTGTTCGGGAGAGAGGTTGGAGGGATGAAATTTAGTACAGAAACTTCATTCGCCTTGCTTATTAATCTCACGACATCATGGATTTGTGGAGGAATCCTGTTGTTCGTTTTGTACCGTCTTTCGGAAGAGATGTTAAGCCGATTGGTCCTTGGGGCCCTTCGATAGGAGTAGGCTTTTAGCCGGCACCGAGTTTCCTCTCCTCCATGCTATCCTAGGTTAGATTCATCATCATCCTCATCATCATCCACTCATTCACTAACGCCATTAGACGTGCCACAAGGCCCTTTGTTAAAACAGTGCGTCTAATCAAATCAATAACTCTTCTTTGAGATTCGCTCGTCGCTGGATTGTATAACAAAGTCTCCGATTTCATTATTTTATTTACATACATTCTTAATGATGTAATCGAATGCCTTTCATATGCATGAACGTGCTTCATTGTTGAGCTGTATGCCCTTTTGTTTCGCCTTGCAATCTACAATCTTACACTATTCTGTTGAAGATTCTCAACGTCTTGACGAGGACCCAGATCGAATGTCAGGCACACCCTTCACGGACTATTGCTCTAGTTGCGAAAAGAATTGCCTCATTCCGGCGCACTTCTCACTTTGATACTAGATTGACGTGAAAAGCTAGCAAAGTGCTGAGATATATATATACACACGTTAAGCATAACTCCCTGAAGTAATTCTCGGGATCGTACCGAAAGTCTCGGCTTGGCGCGAGCTACTAACGTCGTTCGAGCAACAAGTTTGAAGGAAGGAATCAAGACGTAAGATAAGAACATGTTCCTCAGTCGTTTCCCCCGAATCTCGCTGTCGTGTTTGCCATACGTTGACTGCTTGCTGCTTCTGTTTTCTACCTTCAGGCTTCTGTGCCGGTGGAAAATATTTGAATACACAACCGGGTAATGTTTCGCGTGATCGTAACGACAAAAGCTACCGGCGAAGATTTTACGAATTTCGTGTAAGATTATAACGTTGTAGTGGTTTAGCAAAGAGGTTTCCGGAAACCCGAGGGCGATGCTATCGTTAGATAGCAGTTTAGTCATATTTACGATGAGAAATATGTCCTCCTCTACTATAATGTCCTCTCTGTAATGTATTGTTCCTAGAATAAAATATATTTTATTATTATTATTATTTCTTCTGATGTTTTCATAGATATTCACAAAGACTACAAAGACTCACAAAGATATTCATTTATATTCACAAAGACTTTGTTAATTTAAATAAATGTTAATTTGATATCGTAAAATAATCAAAGCTATTTGA
This sequence comes from Protonemura montana, assembly GCA_947568835.1. NCBI lineage: Eukaryota > Metazoa > Arthropoda > Insecta > Plecoptera > Nemouridae > Protonemura > Protonemura montana. The sequence continues at coordinate 9,898,749 of OX387608.1, forward strand.
TTATAATATGTCGAGTACGATAATAATAGCGAAATAATTAAATATGTACCAGTAAACTTCTGCTGAGCAAACGAGCCGGCAACACGTGATAACGGTGATGACCACCCGATGACGCTTTCGGCCGTTCTTTTTAATACACATCTACAATTTAATAATTACAAGTCCAAATATCGATACATGTATACCAAACGTTGGGGACATGCATTAATAAGTGTTGATTCAGCGTAAATTTGTCTCAAATGCGCAAAATCTGCGAGAAAACCTGTAATAAAATTCTAAAACATTCAAAACGACGACGACTTAACCTAGAAGCATCCTCCATTTTTGTCACGTTAACGCAGCTATTTGGAGGCAATTTTTTATAAAGACTATTACCGCTGGCGCTATGGTAGTACGGTAGCAAGTTAGTTTAAAAACTCTAATTACAAACTTTGAATGTAAACAGTTTTTTAAATTCCCATAAACGCGTTAATTCTCAAACTAAACACCTTTACCATACGATCAATTTCGTATGCCCTGAAACTATTGTTTTTTTCATTACCGTGACAACCACATTTACGCATCTAGTCCAGATCAAGTCCAGCAAACGCCATCTCAAAAGTACACGCATTATAAATCGCTTAGTGATTCGCAAAAATTAAAATGTTATCTAGGAAAGTTTTCCGCTAGCTTTTCTTTCCATAAACCACAGCGGCAAATATATTCGTTTTTCTTTGGCATCTCAGAATTTTCTCACCCGCTAGAAATTACCATTTTTCCCGGACCGATGATACTTATATAGATATATATAGTGCGAATGATATTTTATTCATTTTATTTCTTCCAGATAAGAAAAATAAAACAGAAGTATTTCTATAGTTATTAACATATTCACATTGTTTACTCTTTTACATGATACGCCTGCCAGATAATGCTTGTCATCGAACTTTTCATTTTATATCTCTTTTCTCGACGACGCCGCGAGAGTTGCATCTATCCAAATATTTTCCCTTCACGATACGTACTGGCCGGAAAACGTGCCAGAGGATAGCGTTGTCCATTGCGAACACGTAACGGCGGGAAATACCAGAAATCTGATCACATTTCGTTTTACGTTCACTGTTTCTTTTTATTAAATAATAGCGCGCTAGAGCTATCTTTCTCTATATAGATATATAGATACAGCGTACAGTATTTTCCTACATTGTACACTCGATTCAGAGAGAAAATACACTTGATAGGCAGACCCGCCACCGGTCGTTTTGAGGTAACTGGGGGCCAACTGTCATTTTTAAATAGCAATACGTATCTTTTTCCTTTGATGTCCACATTTTTCATTTTTCCCTAGAAAGCTTTTGCTGTGCCAAAATGTTTCCTTTGAAAGAAGCCCTTGAGAGAAGCAATGCTGGGGGGCAGTCCTTGAGCTGGTATCTTCTCTCACGGGCTAGACTCTATCAATGCTGGGGGACAGTCCTTGTGCTGGTATCTTCTCTCACGGGCTAGACTCTATCAATGCTGGGGGACAGTCCTTGTGCTGGTATCTTCTCTCACGGGCTAGACTATTGTTGGGGGACAGTCCTTGTGCTGAAATCTTCTCTCACGGGCTAGACTGTAGCAATGCTGGGGGACAGTCCTTGAGCTGGTATCTTCTCTCACGGGCTAGACTGTAGCAATGCTGGGGGACAGTCCTTGTGCTGGTATCTTCTCTCACGGGCTAGACTATTGTTGGGGGACAGTCCTTGTGCTGAAATCTTCTCTCACGGGCTAGACTGTAGCAATATTGGGGGTCAGTCCTTGTGCCGGTATCTTCTCTCACGGGCTCGACTGTAGCAATGCTGGGGTCAATCCTTGTACTGGTATCTTCTCTCACGGGCTAGACTATAGCAATGTTGGGGGACAGTCCTTGTGCTGGTATCTTCTCTCACAAGCTAGACTATAGCAATGCTAGGGTCAGTCCTTGTGCTGGTATCTTCTCTCACGAGCTAGACTGTAGCAATGCTGGGGGCAGTCCTTGTGCTGGTATCTTCTCTCACGGGCTAGACTCTATCAATGCTGGGGGGCAGTCCTTGAGCTGGTATCTTCTCTCACGGGCTAGACTCTATCAATGCTGGGGGGCAGTCCTTGAGCTGGTATCTTCTCTCACGGGCTAGACTCTATCAATGCTGGGGGGCAGTCCTTGAGCTGGTATCTTCTCTCACGGGCTAGACTGTAGCAATATTGGGGGTCAGTCCTTGTGCCGGTATCTTCTCTCACGGGCTCGACTGTAGCAATGCTGGGGTCAATCCTTGTACTGGTATCTTCTCTCACGGGCTAGACTATAGCAATGTTGGGGGACAGTCCTTGTGCTGGTATCTTCTCTCACAAGCTAGACTATAGCAATGCTAGGGTCAGTCCTTGTGCTGGTATCTTCTCTCACGAGCTAGACTGTAGCAATGCTGGGGTCAATCCTTGTGCTGGTATCTTCTCTCACTGGCTAGACTGTAGCAATGCTGGGGGGACAGTTCTTGTGCTGGTATCTTCTCTTACGGGCTAGACTGTAGCAATGCTGGGGTCAATCCTTGTGCCGGTATCTTCTCTCACGGGCTAGACTGAAGCAATGCTGGGGACAGTCCTTGTGCTGGTATCTTCTCTCACGGGCTAGACTGTAGCAATGCTGGGGTGCAGTCCTCGGGCTGGTATCTTCTCTCACGGGCTAGACTGTAGCAATGCTGAGGGGCAGTCCTTGTGCTGGTATCTTCTCTCACGGGCTAGACTGTAGCAATGCTGGGGTCAATCCTTGTGCCGGTATCTTCTCTCACGGGCTAGACTGTAGCAATGCTGGGGGGACAGTTCTTGTGCTGGTATCTTCTCTCACGGGCTAGACTGCAGCAATGCTGGGGGACAGTCCTTGTGCTGGTATCTTCTCTCACAAGCTAGACTATAGCAATGCTAGGGTCAGTCCTTGTGCTGGTATCTTCTCTCACGAGCTAGACTGTAGCAATGCTGGGGGCAGTCCTTGTGCTGGTATCTTCTCTCACGGGCTAGACTCTATCAATGCTGGGGGGCAGTCCTTGAGCTGGTATCTTCTCTCACGGGCTAGACTCTATCAATGCTGGGGGGCAGTCCTTGAGCTGGTATCTTCTCTCACGGGCTAGACTCTATCAATGCTGGGGGGCAGTCCTTGAGCTGGTATCTTCTCTCACGGGCTAGACCGTAGCAATATTGGGGGTCAGTCCTTGTGCCGGTATCTTCTCTCACGGGCTCGACTGTAGCAATGCTGGGGTCAATCCTTGTACTGGTATCTTCTCTCACGGGCTAGACTATAGCAATGTTGGGGGACAGTCCTTGTGCTGGTATCTTCTCTCACAAGCTAGACTATAGCAATGCTAGGGTCAGTCCTTGTGCTGGTATCTTCTCTCACGAGCTAGACTGTAGCAATGCTGGGGTCAATCCTTGTGCTGGTATCTTCTCTCACTGGCTAGACTGTAGCAATGCTGGGGGGACAGTTCTTGTGCTGGTATCTTCTCTTACGGGCTAGACTGTAGCAATGCTGGGGTCAATCCTTGTGCCGGTATCTTCTCTCACGGGCTAGACTGAAGCAATGCTGGGGACAGTCCTTGTGCTGGTATCTTCTCTCACGGGCTAGACTGTAGCAATGCTGGGGTGCAGTCCTCGGGCTGGTATCTTCTCTCACGGGCTAGACTGTAGCAATGCTGAGGGGCAGTCCTTGTGCTGGTATCTTCTCTCACGGGCTAGACTGTAGCAATGCTGGGGTCAATCCTTGTGCCGGTATCTTCTCTCACGGGCTAGACTGTAGCAATGCTGGGGGGACAGTTCTTGTGCTGGTATCTTCTCTCACGGGCTAGACTGTAGCAATGCTGGGGGGCAGTCCTTGTGCTGGTATCTTCTCTCACGGGCTAGACTGTACCTACCTATAACCCTGATATCAAAACAGATATGATGCTACGTTCACTCGACTATTCTGTGTTCGGAAGTTTAATCTAAACATACAACAAGCATAACGAAGGTAACATGAAAATCACCGAAAGTATTGTTGAAATCTGCACATTGTTTTGCATTGCATTTTTCCCATACTACGAACTGTTGTATTCACGAACTGTTGAAAAATAAATGGTTTACTTCGATTCAAAAGCCAACAAAAAACACTTTATATGCGCATTTTTCAGATTTTTTTATCGCGAAGCAGGACTGCTTTTCGATTAAAGCTTTAATACGAAAGCATCGTGGTTGTGTGTATACATATATATATATATGAAGATAGGGTTTAGCCAAAAAAAAAAAAAAACACCGGCCAATTCGATCATTTTTAAGGGGTTTCAACCCCAGGTCGCTCGCTGAAAACGTAAGGATAGGTAGTATTATTCGTGCAAGGGATCTAATTTAAGTGCCCTCCACGTGTGTGTCTGTGTGTGTGTACGGTGTGGTGGGTTAAACCCTGAACGCCACAAAGTTGTACGGTGGGTGGAAGTGGAACAGATTGAATCATTCTGATTTAATGACATCCAGAGACAGAGTCGTTGTTAACAGACACTGTCACTTCACCATTTCCCTCGGCGATCGAGACTGGGCGAGATTCGAACCTGGGTCACGTGAAATTGGGTCGGCAATGGGCCAAAAATCGCTTCATGCTGCGAGTTTGGTAGGGGTGGATGTGGAATGGGAGTGACTTTATACTGGAGTCAATACCTTGACAATATGTGGACAGTTCGGATTTGATTTTTTGTCGTTGAGCAATGTTTGAGTTTTGTTTTTTTTCCATACGGTGAACGTTTTCATAAATTTCTGATTTCATCTTTGTGTTTTTCTATCCATTTTGTCTTGTTCATACAGAAAATAAAAGCTACTCATGTGGATATCAAATGGTTAAAGCATATTGTTTGTTTAACTCAATACGTGGACAATGTTTGCTTTAATAAATAATTTGAAAGTTCTTCGTTGCTTATCTCAAAAACCTTTTATGTAATACAGCATTGGCAATAATGTGTACCGTCCAGCCCGCGGGAGCCGAAGAAAAGCCCTCCAGCATTGCTACTAACTCGTTAATGAAATTGCAGTGATAATAATTTCAGTCGCAGAATTTCAAAATTCTTGCAATAACTGAGAAATTATTCCCAAGATTGTTATAACTGCTAGACAATATCTGATATGAGCTCGAAAAACTAAACATCTTGGCACGGCAAAAGCTTGAGGGCAAGATTAAAATGGCAGAAATCAACGGAGATGCTCTGTAACGTTTTAAAAAAATGACAGTTGGGACACATGTCAACCTTTAACGACTGGTGGCGCTTCAGGTGGAAACGTATGGTATCTTCCTGAACACTGTACAAGTCTGTGTCTCATATTTGAGCGCAAGAAAAAATAACGCAAAAAACCGTGATCACGTGCTGAGAACTCTCTCCAGTTCCCTTGTAACGTGAATTTTGTGGTAGAAAAAGCAAATGCGCAACGACGCGGAAGATAATAATTCCTCTCCAAGAATAATGCTAACGTATAATACGAGTCATTCTTTTTTTCCTCGCATACCGATGACTGCTTTATCACTGATACCCCCCTTTTGTTACAGCTTTATTGCGGTATTTCGTGCGCTACCCCCGGAAAGCAGGCACGCGGTTTCACGCGCTTCAACATCACGGTAGGTCGAATTATGATCTAGAATCTTCTTGCTAATGATCAAAAACCGCTCGCAATTTGCGCCGCCTGTGTTCAAGCTTACCCCCCGTTCCTTGTATCCCCTTGAATACCCACCGTACCTACCGTACCTCCCCCCCCCCCCACACCACGATTACATGAAGACATAACTTCAGCTAACTTTCAGCGAAACACCACGTGTTACAAGCGGCCGATCTTTATTCAAAACGTCGCGCAGCTTTAAGAGATTGTCTACATCGGTGCGTGGCTATACGTTACTCGCAAAGGAGGGTGGACACATTTTCTTTATTCTTTATAGAAAATAAACCGCCAAATCTGTATCAAGAACCAGCCACTCAGTGGAACGTTCAGGTGAAAATGACCTTATACAAATAGGAAACAAATAAGGGTTGTAAAAGGTTAAAAAAAAACATAAGCTGCAAGGTTAAAGTAATTGTGTTATGGTATTATGATTTTTGATAATTTGATGCACAATCGAGAAACTCAGTTGGGCACTAGCAAAAATAGGTTCTTTAAAAATTCATTAAGATCCAAATAATATTGAAAGCATACTTCTATCTTAAGGTATAATAGAAATTCTCTGCACCATAAATAAATAAGAAGTATAAGTAGATTCCCTATAGACTACTCGCCCATATCAGTTTCTATCCCGATCAATCATGTCGGCACCAGACAGCTGTCCCGATGGAGCCAATCATCCCGGCGATCAGATCACATTCCCGATGAAATCGCCGAAGGATCGTACATCGTTCGGGGTCGGGACCGACCGAAAGATTTGCATCCAGCTTGACGTGGTTCCTCACGGCACCGGGAGGTTGGCGATACCAGAGTTTGAGATAAATCTACGGAGTTAATAACCAAGTAAAGTGTCCCCCCGGGTTTCCTTAGCTTCACGCTCGGTGCTCTTGAGCTATGCGAACCATGGGATTCCAGCGGACACCTCCGCGTAAAATATTACCACCTGAAAATCTTGGAGAAAATGCAGGATGCCGCGGTCGTAGTTCAACCCGGGGAACTGCCCTCAGTATTAACCCTTAACAGTCTTCGGTCGCGCGCGCGCGGGGGAGAAGATGAATGTGGCTTTGGGTAAAAAAAAAATACTATCAAAGTTTTTCAAGGAAAAATTCGGTGAGCTTTTTTACGTATTTTCGGCGAATATGCTTAGCATTTTATTTCTGGTGCTGTGGTATTATTTAAGGCTTTTGTTATCAGAAGAAGATACCGTTGACTTTTGATGGTACTGTCAGAGGACCAGCGTTAATATTAACCGTTCTGCTGAGCTAACAAGCCGGCAACACGTGGTAACGGAAGATGCCACTAGATGGCACTGGCGGCCGTGAAATAATATGCATGACAATGAAATAGTTACGACAAAAATATCGAAACATGTGTATCAACGTTAGGTTAGCATTAGTAAAGATTAATTGAGCGCAATCCAGTCTCAAATGGAGGAAATCTGCTAGAAAAATGAGTTGAAATATCTGAACACTCAAAATAACCGTGATTTCACATGGTGATATTCTGAATTTCTCTTGGTAAAGTTAGCATTCGGCAGCTATTTTTCGCAAAAACAGTTTAACGTTAACGTTATGATGAAACGGAACGGTTTTTTCGTTTTTTTTCCGCAAATATATTTTGTGATTTTATATTTTCTTTCAGTTTTTTGCGCCGAGTCTGGTCGATGTTATTTCAGACGATTGTGTCCAGCGCGCATAACGCGCGGTTAACCGAGCTCGGCGACATTTTCACCCAAAATCAACATTTTTTCCATGTTTCTAAAATTCTGCGCCCCGACCTCCCCTTCCCAGCGCGGCACAGCCACCACTCTCGATAAAATCAAATACACTCGGCTTGCCATACGCAACATGCGACATTGTTTTAATGAAATTTTAATCTCGAAAATAAATTCCGAGTCTCGAATTGGCAACATTTTCTTAGAGAGAAGTTTAATCAAAATGGTTTCTCTGTCTCTCTTGCTCTCTGTGTGTGTCCACCACGGTCTTTGCGGTCGTCGAAGTCCTCGAAAGAACTGTTCCCTAGGACGGCCAAGAAGTTATTTACTCGCGCCATGAACTTATTAGGAAATACCGCAATTACGGCAGGAATTTCAAGATTAATTCAGTTAATTGCATCACGACTGTGCGCTCCGTGACTGTGTGAATGCGGAATTTGCCGATATCACGTTGAAATGCGAGGATTCACTTTATTATAAAGTGCCAGAATTTTAATTACTCTATCACGTAGACGCCTCGCGGGCATCGGATCTAATCGTGAAGGAAAACTGGCTCAGATAGGAATAGGGAAGTTCAGGCTCGTATAGACTTGAATTTGGCTGGGTCTAGAGGCGTCGATTTTGAAAACTGCCATAAAAAGCTTGTTGTTTGGCTATATTCGTTCTGTTCTCTCTTCAGCCAGCTCCATAACCGCTTCGCATCGTTACCACTGAAGACATACTTCTCACTTGCAAACAACTGGAATTTCTTAATGATAAACTCTTTTGAAGCAAACTTATAAAAGTCTTTATATATAACTAAGGGAATTTAAATACTCTGTTCAATTTTCCGCAAGTAAAGGAACATCAAAGTGAGTTAATTAATTTCTTCTGCAGTTAGCTTCTTTTTTCTTTTTCTTTAGTTTTCTATGGCAGAGAAACGCGCGGGTGTAATTAGGGTGACATTTGCTGTGCTTCTTCCCCTCATGGTCCACCCGCTCGTTTGTTTGCTACGTATTGGAGATGATATTCTGTAACTTTGTTAAATTAATTTGTCTTTGGGGAACTGCTTGCTAATGGCGTTTGAACAACACAGTTTTCTTGTAGCTTGTTCGGTCTTATCTGCTCCAGTCATCATTAAAAATTTCCCGGTGATGTTTTTATCATATTTATGAAATACCTGCACAGACAGTTATTCTTGAAATAAACATTAAATTTGAATTAAAATTCAAAACAAAGGATAATAAAGAACTGAAGGGGATGTGAAAAAGTATAATTAAACATTTCAAAATGCAATATTCGCAAAAGTACACATAAAATATGGACATATTTTTGTTAAAACGTATATATATTTTTTTTCATGCGGTGTTTGGTGTACGAATGAAAATGCCATGTGGAATTTCCGCCAACGCTCTACATGGCCGTGTTTGATAGGGGATGTTGTTTCAATTCTTTTTCAAATAACGGCGTTCGCCGATGGATGTAGATAGCCCTTTTGAAGTAAAAGTTTAACGGCGCTATATGCAATCTACTTTTAAATATCGAATGCATGACATTAAAATTCACGAACATAACATTACTCTAACGTAATTATCCGGTTTCATTTCACAACATGAAAACATTTAAAAATCAGGACAACTCTGTCACCATCCAACGAATAAACGTTATCACCATGCTTGGCATTTTTGAAGAAACTCGAGACGTCATGGCGTCTCGCCATATACTACAAGCGCAAATTTCCTGACAAAAAAACCCCGAAAAGTGTGCATGAGATACGGAAAAGTTCATTCCAGTTGTCACGTCTTGTTGTGCCGAAGAATTCCGTCTTCTGCACCGCTGCCCTCTTTGACATACATTTCATCTTGGAGTCCGGGCATCACACTGCGCTCGCCTGCCAAAGTTTTCCAAGCAAACACAAAATTTCTCTTGACATTTAGCGTCTTCCTAATTATGCACAGAGTTTCCGAGCTCCATCAGACGGTGCCATCGTCACCTCAGTTTATTAATCTTAACAATAAACTTAGTCAATTACTGGTTAACTTAAGCTCTAAGCCTCTTTCCTTCTCATCTTCACTTCTCTAGCTTCGGAGCGAGAGAAACAGAACGATAAAGAGAGAGAGAATACGAGCAAAGGGAGAGAACACGTGATTATTATTTCCCTTGCCAGCATAGCCAAGATTTATATGCAAATGTGTTATTCCATTTAGAGATATGGAAACAGATATTTGCCCGTGGCACTGCGTTTCTATCTTTTGCCCCGAAATATGCTCCAGCCTAGCGTGGAATGAAATACTGGCGCAATGCGATTTATCGTGTTAGAATTATGAGAAGAGCTTAATTAGTTAAATGAGATACTTTTAATTGCTGGTGCCGATTAATGAAGATGTTAATAATTTTGCCGTGCCAGCGTTGTTTTTTTTTTGGCTGCGTCAGCTGGATTCAGCGCTGGCAAGGTGTGCGCGTTCGCTGGGCGGTTTTATGGATAGGTACAGCATGAAGGATTTCGAGACCAGGGCCGTGCTCAGTCGTGTAAAAGCGACGAGTATTTAAATCGTACGCTTTTTAATGCTGATGTGACAAGATTTAATTCGAATGTCTCTAGGAAATGAAACTTTGTTATTGGTGGGAAGAACGAAAAGGCAATTCGTTTAATTCCTGCAGAGCGCGCCTTGTCGATGGAAATAAAAAGAATGCCGACAATTTTCTCTCGAAACCGTCTTTCTTCGCCCTTTTTCTTTGGTCTAAAACTTCAAACCAACCAACTCCGAGTTAAATTTTAAAAACATGCTGCTAGTTGACCACTTACCTCGACTAGCCGATCGTCCACGAAACCAAAAAACAAATGTCAAACTATTTTCCCGCCTTTCACATCTTCATCGCGCAATTCCCACGAAAAACCATCAGTCAATTTCCCCCGTTCACCTCTTTCCCCTTATTTAAAAAAGAAACCCCCCACGCGTGTCACACTTGTTGATCAAGACCCAATAATTAAGCACGTCAATAAGACCAAGGGGTGTAACGGAAAAAAAAAACCCGCGCCTGGCCAACTCCCGTGTGAAAATCCCCGGCTGGAGAAAAACCGTGTGTACTCGAACCGGGTTCACTCGATCGTTTTCCAGAGCCGTCTGGCGACAACGTCACCGTGCAACTACCAGCTCTTCGCACTGGCGACCGGCTTTATTCCCAGCATCCCAGCTTCCCGCTATTCCCGCACAGAGCCCCGGCGCCGGCGCTCTGCGATACGTAGCTCTGTCTTCGTTGCACTCGCGGGCTGATGTCGACGGTTGTCTCGCTCGTGTTCGTTGAAGTTCGGTGGTGGTTTCTCTGTTAGTTGAGTGGACGTTGGATGTGTACAGGAGATTTGCGGGTTGACTGATGCTGGACCGGTGGGATATGAATACCTATCGCGATGGTAACTGTTCTTAGGCTAATCAATGAACTGCTTGTGAAGAATATTGCTGGAGTTGAGATTTTCCTCTAGGGATTCCAGGTACAATAATATTATATAGTAACTGTTGTAAAAATATTTAAAACGTAGGTCACTGGATCTTCCGGTAAAACTCGAGCCTAAGCATAATTTAAAGCTGTCTTCTTGAAAAATGCTCGCCAAGTGTCTACAAAAAAAATATATATAAATATAATATAGGATTGGTCTAGGATATAGGTGGTGCCACTGTCGTTTCAAGTGTTAATACATTTCATTTCGTTATTTGTTGCATTTTAATTGGTTTTGAAACGAATTTACCCACAATTAATGTGTTTATTAATGTTTACCTCAATGTTCTCTATGTTTTCTCGCTGGTTTTAGTTGTAATTATGAATTTAAAGTGGTATGTCGAAAAATGACAGCTGCAAGCGCCATCGGGTGGCCACAGCCCGCATCACGTGCTACAGGCTTGTTTGCTACGCCGAAAGTTCAGCATTAGCTCTGTGACTCTGACTTGACCTATGATGACATGTGTAGCTACTTTATATTACTAGAACTATAAAATAATAAAATGAACCCAATGTTCTAGTAATTGAGTGAATTTGAGGATAAAAAATCCCAAACAATGTTGAAAAGCAACGTGAGCATATTCATATTGCGTTCAGTCATCCAGCAGTTTGAGCGCCAAACATAAATTCTTCTTGACTTTTAGTCCGTCGTTCTGACACTTTTATGTAGCAGGTAATACAGGCGCATTATGCCAATTCAGCGGCACTTTTTCCATAAACCTAAACAAGCAGGCCGTTACTACCAAAGCTTTAAAGCTGCGAAATGACGCCTGATATCATCTGGACAAGCACCACGTCAACCATTCGCTATCCACGTCCCATCTGCAGCCGTCGCGATTCCTTGCGAGCTCCAGAACCCCAGAACCCCCTCCTCTCCACCCCGGATTCCCGATACCAAGTCTCCCTACGCACAGGGTCAGCGATCGCCCCCTCCCCCCTGCAGATCGCACGCGTCCACGCAATATGCCAGCCTACTTTCACGTGCACACACTTTCACTGTGCACATTTCGATAATACCACATCCTGCACATGCCAGCGATAATCACCTCTGTGAAATTTGGTTAAATTTATTAAAGATAATCGAAATGATAATTGTTTATTTTCACATAATTTCTTTCTGTATTTTTTTTTAACCGGGCACCGGTGATTCAAAATATCATTTGCATGTAAATTGATATTCACGCTGTCATTTTTGGCCTCTTTTATTCATTACCATGGCCTTAATTAACATTGCGCAATCTGCATGCTTAAACAGATTGAGTGCTTTGAAAGTGATATTGTTAATCATTCCACGCATGTAAAAAATGAAACACGTCAAAAACTTGTCGCACGAAATTAAAATTTACAAACGCGTCTCGCGGCACACGCACTACGAGAGAGAACATGAAGAGAACAACCACGGTTTCCACGTGGCAGCACCTGAACAGCGGTTGACGCGTTTTAGAGTATCCGACGTTTCCCCACGCGTGCGCGCACCGAGAGAAAATTCTTTCCGGTTCAACAGATTTCGAGCCCGCAAGGCTCGTTTCCGAACGGTGGGCCCAGAGTGTTGGGCACAAAATCGTGTCTCCAGACCGCCACTGATTTCGTCACCACACCTCTAGACCCGAATCGCAGAGAAAATGTTTTCTTGATGGAAATTCACTTTAGAATCTCTTTTCTCTCTCTCATCGTTCCGCCGGGACACACGCAAATGCGTCGCTTTCAGTATTTTACATAACGATACAGAAGATCAAAAGTTGCGGATTTACAGTTTTCTTTTTTCTCAGTGTGTATATATGTGTGTGTGTGTGTGTACGAGGATATTTTGCATGTAAAGATGTCTTCCACTTTGCATCCATCAAATTCGGGCAGATTGCGAGCGAGTCTCTATCCATTTTTTTTTTGAAAGACTTAGAGTTTTCCAGCAATATTCACTTGATTTCTCCTGTGCCGCACGCTAACTTCGTCTGGGATATACGCAGCTTTAAATTCACGGCACCTCCATCGTCGATCACGCTCGGCTAAGCTCGGCTCAGCGACGAAGCCGGATTGTGAAAGGAAAGACATTTTTTTCGAAGAGCTCTTAACATCTAAGTAATATTCCCTTGATTTAATCTCCAACGCACTCTTACTTCGTCGCTTAGCGGCGCAGCTTTAATATCACGGCACCTCCACTCTGGATAAAGTTTGGCTAGGATCACGCGACGACGAAGTCAGATGATACCATTTAAACGTGTAGCGACGAAAAGATTTTGGGGAAAAACTTTTTTAAGCCTCGGCACGACATTAAAACTTATATCTTACGTGTTAAGCCGTGTTCTGAAGTTGCTTGGAGATGGTCTCTGTAGTAGGTGTTGAGCCAGTGTCTGGCTTCCAGAAACGACGAGATTTATGCGATAACTTGCCATCAAATTTTCACTAGTTGACCTCACATGATCCACGATGTTCACAAACTCGGCGTCCGCTCTGCGGCCCTACGGCGAATAACACGCTGGGCTTTAGTTTAATAAAGTAAAAATAACCCCCTATAGTGGTAATAAGGAAAGTTAAGATGCCCCCATAAGAAACTTAAAAGGTGTCATCTATAACTTAAAAAAGCTGCTTTTTAAGAAATGAAAAATATCTCGCTGATGTTTTTTTTTTTTCTTGTGTACTTGCGAGGACGGTTGAAATGTACTGCTTAACATTATGCAGATATACGTTTACTCTTAAGAAATAAACTTTCTTTGCATTTATTTGAGTGTTCGCACCATGAAACCTCTATTAGATTTCGTATCAAATCAACGCTGAAACACATGTCGCCACGTTGTCAGTCTCCGTTGCCCGACACGACCGCAGGACAATGTCAATCAATCGACGTTGACGTCTGCACTCCTACATATATATATAACTGTAACACCGACGCCCGCGATAGCGCAACATAGTTTCGGTTGGGGCTAGCGTCGGTGAATTTACGACCCTCTCTCCGGGGCAAGCTACAGTCACTCGGCCTCGGCCGGGAGGTGGTCGAAAATCAAGGGGATGGGGGGGTCGGAATTTAGTTTTCGAAAGCGTGTACCCACGTACGCAACCCGGCTGGCGTCCATTTGCATTTGAAATGAGCGTTCAAGACTGATCATATATTGCCACGTGATCGCGAATGTCGGTATCGGATTATTATTGGAGTTGACGTTGCGGACGCTGCTTGGAATTTTGGGCAAGAGTTGGTGCGAACCGTTGGTGCGCGAAGCTATGTTTAACATTCGTGCTTGAATATCTAGAATAGGTAATTACGTTTTTTAACGTAACGTTTATATTTCTGAGGTTGGAACACCATTTGCTCAAGCCGTTCCTTATCGACTAATGACCATGGAAGGGATAAAGTACAAAGTTTCATAACTGTCCAAAGCGCTTATTAGCTTACGCAAGGATTAAGGTGTGGGTAAGTTTTGAAAGTAAAAGTGTGAATCGAGCTGCTTTAGGTGCTCTTGAAATCTAAATTCGAAAAATACATTAAATCTTTGACAGATAAGTTATCCTTCACATATCGATTCTGTTGGGAATCATTCCCTAGGGAACCGCAACCCCTTGATGCCCGCATCGAACATTACATTAGAGTTAGACCACGTCAAGTCATAATTAAACCCCGTAATGCAGTTAGTAGAATAAAGTAGAAACCTTGTACGAGTGGATCAACAATTAAATTTGACTAATTAATCGAGATGAAACAATATATATTATAGATGCACGATGGAATATTATTCCCACATGCATGAAACTGTAGACAAGGATTACAAACTCTAATACCCATCCATGATTTAATTAAATGTGGCCACTTTGTGGAGGGATCAAGCTCGTTTTGAATTCATGGTTTCACCTGTGCAAGCAGTCAACCCGTCTGTTTTTATACCACAGAGTTAGATTGTTGCTAACCGAACTAATTAATAATCTCGTAACACAAGAGTGATCACTTGTTTGATCGTACCTACTGTGCTATAAATCGTTAAATTCTTTTCTTGCTGCAAGTGTGTGTGCAGTCTGATGCCGAGAGCAATTTGCAAAATATGTTTCTTTCTGTAGTTTTCAAAACTTTTTGAATATTGGTTGTGTGTTTGGAAAAGCACGGTCGTGCTGCAATGTTTTAGAAAAATGTCGAAACACGTTGTGGAAGTTTTGGATAAAGTGATAAATCATAACCGCTTCGATACTTTGTTGAAAACCGTCGTCTAAATAGTTTAAAATGCTCTCTTTCTGTCATATTTGTTGGTTCTAAGCTCAGGTTAGTAGATAAATGCTAGGGCTTAACGAATGCAATTTTAGTCACATTGTTGATAAGCGAATTTTATTTTGTCCTTTTTTTCTTCATTTTTCTTTGGCAAGAGGTATCCCTTTACGCTTCTTTCTGTTTTTCGGTCGTTTTAATGATCTTTTAAATTTTTTCTGTACACATTTTGACATGGAAACTACATCTACGAGTCTACTCAACAATGTGTATGTATTTTTTGATAACAACTTTGATACAGATTTTCGTAAATTATGATTTAAAGCCAGATAAATGTTTAAAAGTAAAATATCTTATAAGTTCCAGAGACCTCGAAGGTGTTCTGCATAATAATTTACATAATTTTGTATATACAAATTTTGATACAGATTTTCTCAAATTATATATTCACTTTGCTCGCTTGACTTTGAATGAAAATGTCGACTCTGATAACGCATATAACATCTCAACAAAATTTTCTCATCTTTCCACTCAACTACAGACCCAAAACACTAGAATTTCCACCAGTTTGCCATCCGGCCGATCCCCCAAACCCATCCCCGCCAAACAGAGTATTGTCTCACAAATTCCACACCCTGCGTCGCACTGCTATCCATAGGTTCAAACAAAACTTGCTGTATCCAACCCCCGTGCAGGGCGCGGCACCCCCACGTTGTCATCCACACTAATACATTTAGCTGCGGCGGAATTGAAAAGCACCGTCAATTAAAACGCGTTAAGGAACTTCGCGTGTCGCCGGCAAACAAAACACCTCACGCGTAGACGCCATGGTGGTCTGTTGCGTGCAGTGCGTTCTGTGCAGACACTGGGCCAGTGGCGAACTGTGCGTGGAATACGCATTTTTAGATAGATATGAAATTGGGTGAGTGTGAAAATGGTATTTGAGGTTAATTTCCTTCTGTGTTTAACGCAGCTATCGTTAAATTGGAGTTACAGGAGGTTGAATGGTTGTGACATGGTGTAGCATCACTAGCCTTATGGTCCACTCCTATGTGTCTAATTACTTCAATTGGTTAAAGCAACACCCGCGACAGGTGGAGATCGAGGTTCGATTTTCGGTTTGAGCATCGATTTTTGAGAGGTTTTTAGTGTTCCTAATAAAAAAATGAACCCAATGTTTTTTATAGTCATTATCATACGCATACCATCCAAATTCGTTTAGTCTCTGCTTATTGCCTGTGAAATAACGCCGCGTGAAAACACATACACCACTGGCTGGCAAGTACCTTTACAGTGAATGGCTACAAGAAACCAAAGTAGCATCCCATCTCTACACCTTTCGCACCACTCCACAGCCCCCCCACCCACAAATACACAGGGCGAACAACACGCAGGCTTTTGACACAGCTATACAATTTGCCCAAGTCTCATCGTATGCCCGCGCACCACACATCTCTCTCTCTCTCGTTCTAGAGAAACTCAATTTCGTATTTCCATTCTACACATTTGGCGCGCCGGCAATATACGTGTAGCATATACACACCTTTCCAAATTTACTATGTAACTTGCCGCCGGATTGCCACCCTTAAAACTAACCTGGCATGACACAACAGAAGAGTATTTTGTATCAACATTCAGACGGCACTTTCCATGGCGTGCACTACTCTAGCAATCTCCGCTAGCACTGCGCAGCAGGTGCTTTTAGCATGTTAATATTTCCAGGAGACTTTTATCCAGTTTGTTAGAGATGTTTTTAATACAATTTTCCTGACATAACTCTAATTTTAAACTGTTTACTTGGCAAATGGCCGCCAAATGTCTACTTTACCAACAAAAATGTTACTAAACATTTAGTTGGTAGAATAGTAGTGTAACATGCTATTAAGTTATTTTTAGCATATTTGTCGCATTTGGAACTGATCATAGCTCAATCAATCTGTTGGAATTGTATCATCAGAGGTTGATATACATGTGCCGATATTTTGAGTCATAATTATTAAATTGTAATGATTTGTCAAAAAGGACGGCCGCAAGCGCCATCGAGTGGTATCAACCGTTACCACGTGTCGCCGGTTCATTTTCTCAGCAGAAAGCTTAACCTTAACGCTGACCCTCTGATTATACCTTTAAACTCGATGATGAAATTGATTTTTACTATGAGCTAAAGGCTTATTAAGTAAACTATTCAATTTCGTCGTATATGCTGTTACGGTTTCACCGAGTGAAATATCTTCAGCCCTGGTAATCCATTATTAATTTGCGTGCCTATTTCAAGCGGCTATGCTTTATAATCTTCACCCGAACACGTTTTGCGCAAGCCCATGATGTGTATTTTGCATATCGTTTCTCATTTTCCACAAGTAAGACCTACTACGTGTAAGTGGGAATCGTGGATGCGGGGATGTCAGTACCATTCTGTATATATACAGACGTAAACATTTGCAAAGTTTATTTGTATGTGCATTGTAAACTTATTAGCTACTCACACGAATGATCTTGGCAAAATGGTAAGATCCAGAATAACAGTATCGTCGCCTTTGCCTGCTGTTTGTGCTCTGCACTTAATATGTGTGTATGTGTCTTTTCTTTGGTTGTTGACGTGGAACGCATTAGCACTTATGGCACTCGACAATCTGGTTTTAGCTCGCGAGGACGTATGTAAGGTTTGGTAATGTAACCACCAAGCAATTACAACTAGTTGCGAACTGTGGGAGGTCGCGATGCTCTAATTAGGTTACGTTTCAATACATCAGATGATGTTGCTTCGGGGAAATACACTGGTAGTTTTAAGTGGTTGTTTTACTTGTGTACTTTGCAACTGATGCCTGGTTGAATCTGAATTTGATTGGGTAAATAATTGAGCAAGAATGTAGCCTTTCTATTCGTTTATTTGTTGTTTTCTCGTGCAACAGCCTTTAAGAAGATGATTTTTTTGAACGGGTTTTTTTATTTATTAAAGTGGAACTAAAAAACTGGCACTCGTCTCATTCGGTTGTCTCTATTATTGATTTTTTAATTATTTTCCTAAAGGTGTAAATACAAAATTAGGAAGCATGGAAATAAATTGGTACACATTGCTATGTTGCACCACAAGTAGATATAGGTGGGCAAACAAAATCGGCATTAACCGACTTACACTTAGTTTTGCCAATAAATTCACGACAAATTTAAAGATGTTTTTTTGTCAACTAGGAAAAAAATTGGTAACAAAAAAGCTATGAGCCTGGAGAAATTTACTTAGGTTTCATAAAAATTGACTCGTTTCTGGTTTTTTTTTCAAGCCAAACAAAAATATTTGGCTAATTTCTTGTAATTTCGTCAGTGAAACTGTGCCACCAATTCTCGCAAATTCGATTAGTCTTTGACGTTTTAAAGTTTGAACACTTTGACAGCACTCGTTTTCATTTAAAAATTTCCTACCAACAATTTTCTTATCGGTTAGATGTCTTATTTCCTATACACAAGACCTAAGCTAGCAGCCCCGTAACTAGAACAAACGTTGACGTCGCACAGATGATTCGCAAGCAGCTGTTTCCAAGTCAGCCTCCGGGCTAGGTTAGAGACTACCTTTATCATTTCTGCATGGATTACTTGCAGATCCATCTCGCTCTCTCGTGCTAAACCAAGTGTTGTGTGAAATTTCTTTTGACATCCACTGTGCGCTAGCGAATCATGGCATAATAGGCCGTATATTCCTGTACACAAACTCTGAACGTTGAACGTTGTACACAACCGGATGGAGCAGTGTATTAGGATAAATCTTTCCTGAGAATCCTCGTCTTCTTTTTTTTCTTAATGTTGGTTTGGTTCTTTTTGCCAGAGTTTTACATATCGACTTAAACTTAGGTATACGTATTCTGTATTTATTTCTTGAAGTCTATGCATTGAGAATATTATTATTTGCTTTCTTGAAGGTGACTTCTACACCGGTGTATCCATCGTATAAAACTTGTGCATAGTTACCCTGAATATCGAATTTAGATTAAATATGACTATATTTTTATTTTATTTTTTTCTATCGATACGAGTTTGAAGTTGAATTTGGAATTTTTTTGTATATTCCTGCAACGGAAATGCACGCACGACCTCCTGATTCACTTGGAGCATACTTTAAGCACAGAAAACGCAAATTTTTATTGCGAGCAAGTTTTGCGATGCAAGTTTTTTTAAAGTTATTCAGTTCAGATAAAATAACTTAAATGTATTACAGTTTTTATAATTTATTCCGTGAAAAATGTTGAATTTTCTATAGAAACGAGACTGACGAGGCTTGATCTTTAAATATTAATTAAAAGTAGCTGATATTAAGAGTGTATATACCTACTTGCTGCTTTTCCAATTAGGGACATAGGCGCATATTCCTAATTCACTGGCTGACATAACGCCCATTAGTTTCCTACTTAATGATGCTCGAAAACGCTTTCAATATTTTATAAAATACAAGCGAGACATTGTATAAATGTAGTCTGAATTATTAAAAGCATTTCACAGGGCTTCGTTGATGGCACGGCGCTTTTTCAAAAGGCTTTTCTTTCGATGCGGGTTTTTAGTCTGCTTTTTCAAGCATAAATTAAATTTGCTGTAGATAATTTCAAATTTATTTACTCGTGTACTTCCACCTAGATTTCAAAGTCGATAAGTCGATATCAGAGGGCCGTGAAAAACAAACAAGAGATACCTAACAATAAAAAAAACAAATTCATTTAAATTGAAGTTTCGTAAAATTAGTCGTCGAAAGTAAGGAAAGATTTCGCAGGCCTTCAACCAGGATATCCGAATCCCTCTAATACAGGACACGACGTTCGTTCCTGATTTTATCGTTCCTTATTTTCATTCTTCTTGTTTTGCCAAAGTTGGCTTTATTGCCCGACAGTCCTTTATATCTCCATTATTGTCGTCGTTGCTCATCGCCGTTATCAACTGACAAGAAAAACTGGCTGAGAATATTTCCAAGGAAGAACCTAAGTCTGCCAGCAATTTCTAGCTCAACTTTGTAAGAAGGTTGCTCCAGGCTAAGACGGGAACACATTTTCATCAACTTCTGTATTCTTATTGCGCGAGAAAAATAGAAGAATCGGCGCATTTCCATCAAGATGGTATGTTTCAAGATAAATGGCTTCATTTCCACATAATTTCTCTGCAATTTGTGTTCCGCAAATTACTTTACAGTAGTTTCCTGGTGTGGGGCTGAGTTATCAACCAGTCTGTAGCTCAAGGGCTTCTTTTTTAAGATCTGGGTTTTTATTCGTTCGCAGTCTGAAGAAACTGATGTCGATGCCAAGACTATTTTGATTGATCAAGCAAAGCTTGCTGAACAATCTGAACGATACGATAATATGGCAGAATTCATGAAGTCCGCTACTGAAACAGGTATCTACCCTTGCAAGCTGTAAGCTTGCGCTATTAAAATAATTATATTAACTCTAGGAATTTGCTCTAAGTACATAAGTAAGGGTGCTGAATATCGCTAAAATAACTTATGCGAGTCATGTAAATTATTAATGAGAAAAGTTTGTGTAGCAGTTTCAGTATCCATTCTGTTTGTAGTGAGTAAAACCATTTTAAAACTTGATTAAAAGTACCTACCGACCGAAACTAAAGGGCGTGCTAGGTATCCGCTTTGATTTTTCCCAGTCAATCTGGCTTCAAAAAAGTTTTCCAAGCGGAAAATGAAATGAAATCTGTAGCTCACTACCTAAGTAGCGAGCAGATCACAGAACAAGCATGCTAATTTATCTTTGTTGCGAACTGGGATAGACGGACGCAATTAGCAAGCTTATTTCGCACTTTCAGGCCTTGAGTTGTCACCCGAGGAGCGCAATTTGCTCTCGGTGGCGTTCAAGAACGTGATTGGCGCACGTCGAGCGTCCTGGCGCGTCGTCAGCTCCGTTGAAGCCCGATCAGAATCGTCGGAAAGGAAACAGAAAATGGCTGCGAATTACCGGGAAAGGGTACGTTGGACGACGTCGAATTCGGTCTCAAGCTACAAAAAAAAAAAAGAATACCTCATTACCAAATGCGGGTTGATTCATTGTCTACGTTCGTTGTCATTCATTCATTGTCAACCCTTAAAAAGACGGCCTGAAGTCGTAAATCCAGACAAATCACACAATCTCTCCTCTCCTCCAGATTGAAACCGAGCTGCGTGAAATCTGCGGCAACGTTCTCAATCTTCTCAACAAGTTTCTGATCCCAGCCGCCACAGATCCCGAAGCGAAAGTCTTCTTTCTGAAGATGAAGGCCGATTATTGCCGGTACCTGGCCGAAGTGGCTACCGGCGAAGACAGAGAGACGATTGTCGACGACTCTCAGAAGGCTTACGAAGAGGCTCACGAGTTGTGCAAGACTGGGATGCAACCGACTCATCCGATTCGTCTCGGTCTTGCTCTCAACTATTCGGTGTTCTACTACGAGATCAAAAGCTCGCAGGCAAAAGCGAGCGAGCTGGCTAAACAGGCGTTTGACGAAGCTATCGCCGAACTAGACACGTTGAACGAAGAGAGCTACAAAGATTCGACGCTCATCATGCAATTGTTGAGAGACAATTTGACTTTGTGGTCCACGGAGTCTCCAGCTACTGACTGCGTCGAGCAGGCTCAGGAGGGAGACAACTAGCAATCTATGTGTCATCTCAGCTTGTCTGCAATATAAATGGATGTTATGTTTTATTCAAAATTGGTAAAGGTTCTGGTTTTCATAGCATTTATATGTGTTCATTGCGTCGATGGTATTTACAAGCTGATTTATGTGAAAGGGAGGCCGTGTGGTTTGCTATATTGTTGTAGGGACTTGTATGTAAATATCTCTTGTAAACTGAGAGTGAATAAAGAAATTGCAGACAAAATTGGCGTCGACTGTACCCTGTTATTTGGTTGCTGTTCGCTTTGGGTTGTCCTCGCTGAGTGATTTCTGTGGTTAGCAGATGGCAGGGAAATGCTTTGGCGTCGCTGCCGCCTCCGTGAAAAGTCGTGGAAATCTTTCAGTGCCACGTCGATAATCGTTTCGCGCGTCCAACGTTGAAATCGCTTTTCCGAGTGCGCATAATTTCACATAGTAAATTGCCAATCAGTCGGGTCCATTGCCCTAACCAATTTGCATCTCGATAAGAATAAACAGGCTGAGTCAGTAAGGCTGATAATCCTTTGCTGCTAAATTGCTGCTTGAATATCGTATGGAAATGTCGTTTAAATAGTTGATCCCTTTTGGTCCGTTTCACGTGTCAAGTTTTGCGCTAAATCGATCGTTAATTGCGACTAATTGCCTTATCCTGGAGGCTGTCAAACGGGCACGGAAAGGTACGAGGAAACTACATTGAAATGTTTCGGGACAATGAATACAAAAATTAGCACTTTTATAAATGAATAAGTCATTGATTCATTAGGATATCTGAAATTGAAATCAACTACAGCGTACGGATCCATTAAGTCCTAGATTTGCGTCAGTAAAGCAATCATAGAAAACAGATTTTTAACTTTCTTTTCTTGATTCCTTTATTTAATCGACCCTATTATCTCGAACTAACAAACTTTAACAACCAACATAAATACATAAATACTAAATCACCTAAAGAAAACACATTTCCTCGCTGCTATATTGTATTTTCTTTTAGAAAATTCTGAAGGAAAATATCAAATTGTTTGTAGCTCAAGAAACATCCAATCTCGCAATCACTTCCTAGGGGAGTCAAACCGTAGTACATAAAATGTATGAATGTTGGATCCCTTATAGAACCTACCCGACCTGCCTTCAATACTCTGAAGAGCTGGAATTATCACGGGGAATGGTCGCCAGTCCGAACTATAACTCACAGTGCCACTCTATTATTTACAAGCGCTGTGCTATTATAAAACATTGCCCGTTTGAAATGGACGCAATGTGACAATACGCAAGCCAGTAAGGTGACGCGCAGTTTTGTAATTTTGATTCGATTCTATTAAAATTGTCAGCGGGAATTAGTTCCCTGGACGGCGTGCCAACGCGTTACGCACTTTTTAGTTAGGTAATAACAATTTATTTTTGATAAACCTCTCTATTCTGATAGGGGGTGTTGGATAAAAATTGAGTGAGATTTATTTTATTTTGTTAATTTTTGCTGGTAGTTAACGGGGGATATGAGCGGCCGTTGAGTCAGTTTAATTTGAGAGATATACATTTTGTTTTCACAGCGAGGAAAAATAACAAATTGTGGTTGGAATTTCGCTGCTGGCTTGTCAGAGAAACCGTGCGGCTGTCACAACATCGAATATTTTTAATCAAAGTCTGCCAGCTTCGTTTAAATTTAGCAGCGAATTTTTTAATATCGGATATTTTAAAATTACATTCTTCTCATAACCTTAAGCCAACTGTCTTTTTTTGGTGGTTATTAAAATATTCAGAGAGATGAGCGTACACGCTTGCTTGGGAAAAGAAATTAACATGATATTGCGTTATCCTAGTTTTGTCGGTGACTTCGCTGTCCTAGAAGTACCAGGAACCGACGCCCGGCGTCGTTCACTACAGCGCTAAAACCACCATCTACCGCCGGCTTTTCCAACCAGAGAAAATCCATTTCCCATTTCCTCTGCGCCAGGTCATCGCTTAAATCAAAATAATACTTACTGCATCTGTCAAAAACCTTTCACAAAACCAAACGGTTGAACAATTTAAAGCAATTTAGGGCTTTATGTTGTAAACGTATTTAAAAGTTTCGCAGATAAAAAACCTTGTAATTAAGTAGCGAATGTAAAACCCGGAAATATACACTGAAATATATTAAAACATTTTAGAATCCATTTACATAAAAACAGAAGTTTATTACCCATGACTAAATGGATGATGTTCTGTTGTAGGTTTATACTGAATATCCATGCTTTAGTTAAAGCAGATAATGACCCTCGAGCTAAATAGATGCTATATTGCAGTATGAAATACTAATTATATGAGCAATGTAACTATTAAATTTCCTTTGACACAGAAATGCATGTGCTCTTTTTCAGGTGACTTAATTAATATCCAGCATTAGTTTGACAAGCTAGGTACTCTCCAATATTTAATAACAGACCTTAAATTAAATAACTCAGCTGTAATTGCAAAATTAGTTCTGAGAAAACCTCAACACTTTTCTGGGCTATCATCATTGAAAACCAATTAATTTGCAATGATATTATTTTTTCTGCATCAAATATCTAAAACGACCAAAATTATTTCCATTGGATTGATGTGTGCTCTACATATTGAAGTGGATCCCTGGAATAGTACGCTTGACAAACACGCTGATTGATATGCTGATCAAGTCGAATCAACTCAACGCTCTCAGTGCTTTGCCATGGAATTCTCACAGTCGCCGTCAAACCCTTCTGCCTCGCGCTTGTCATTTCCGATCTGAAAGCAACGGCACCGGACAGACAAATAATTAACTCGGCAATTTACTGAGAGTCAGTATAGAGTTTCCTGTAGCTCCCATTCGAGTTAGATGGCAAAGACGAAAGATTGATTTTGGTTGCATTCGAGAAGCTTTGCAAAGCTACAGGTTTATTTGGATCGACTGTGGTGATTCTGTAGATTACTCGATGGGTTATTTTGCTAGCCGTCTATTTTTTCTTACCAGGGCAAAATCAGGACAAAATTTTATTTGATTATTTTTGCTAACCAATCCCGTTTTTCTTTTGATTTGGCATCAGATAACTGAGAACAGCAATTCAAAGCTCGACGAATGAAAAGCTGAATATTGAAATGAATATTTAGCTTTTTTATTATTATTTTTTTGTATTTTATTAAGTTCAACATCGGCTGTGTTGATATGGTGTGTATTTTGAACCCAGCTGTGTCGTAGTTAAGCTTGACATAAAGCGTTCAATTGATCTTCATTATTCGAAAAGCAGCAACGAAATTTGGTGGTCACGCTGCTTTTTTTGCTTTATAAATATGAACACAAAATCTAAAGCATCTCGCACGAACGTGACTAGCAAAAGAGAGAGTGATAATTATTCCACCTTTCATCACTTTCTCGAAGTGCGTTTGACTTGTAAATAAGCATTGACCTCCGCTCACCTTCCGAGGGCGTTGATGAAACTTGCCTCATCTAATTTGCTCGAAAGAGAGACGAAGAAAGAGCAAAAAATAAGATCTCAAAGCGTTGCAAATTAAACCATAAAGTCCTACAAAAGACGAAAAAGCAAAGAAAAAAAATTTAGTTTCATAAATATTCTCGGCGTGCAAGTTTATCTAACAAGCAGACGAAGATGCAAGAAACCAAAAAATTAATAAAAGACAGTTGAGAACGAACAGGAAAAAATCGCAGTAAAAGTTTTAACTTCACAAACAAACTTTTGAGTGTTTCATCATTAAAGTATGTCTTTCTTGCAGTGCTATAAAACGATTTTGTGTTTTTTTTTTAAAGTGTGAAACACAGGTTTTGGTAGAGAAGAGGGAGAAAGAGAGAGGGACGTGAATTCTCTACCGCGTGCTTCCACAGCAAATTCGAAAATGCGTTACCGGCTTTGTGCGGAACTCACCTCGTCCGTGTCTTTATTCAGCCAGTTTCTATTCACAGGCACACGACACGTACGCACGTGCTGTACCAAGCAAGAGAGTTGCGATGCCGGTGGAGCGGCAAATTTATTTCAAAGACGCCATCTTGGACGGTAGCCGAGGAAAATCGTACAGTAGAACTAAAGACAAAGCTAAGTTTAGTTAAAAAAACAAATTTCTTGTGCGTTTTTCATGAAAAGTCAGGGGTATTTGAACAATTATTTATTAGCAGCTTGTATAAAAATTGGTTTAATATGTTAAGTTCGAGTCCTACCGCTTGTGTCAAACTGTATTTGTAAACTATACCGATGAATTGGGTTAAAAATACCAAAAATGGAACTTGCTAAAATGGAGTCACTGTCAGCTGAGCCACATCTTAGTCTTTACGAGCCTAATTCATCTTTATTAATGCTAAATTCAGCGATTTATATTCCTTTTTCCGACATTTTGAGTCATAATAATTTAATTGTAGAAGTTTGATTAAAGTGGCTGCGTTTTCCCTATCATAACGTTAAAACCTTTAAAATTATTGCTCAACTTGCAGACTGATTAGAAAAGTTAGAAATGATTTCTGAAAACTTGACGCACCCCAATGTTACAGTGAAAAATATGCGAGTGCAGTAAAATAAAGCGAAATGACTGTAATTGTTGGCGCAATTAGAACCTGCTATCCATTTTTTGAGCACAGCGCATTCGACCTGTCAAAAACAGAAATATCTGCACTCGAACACTGGATTGGCTGTTCGAAACATTACTCCAAACTGTCTATTATTTATTTTAAATTATCTTCTTTCCAGTATTTATTTTCTTTTAAACTATCAGAGTGGTACTGCCAACATAGAGGGAGCCTATCGTTGTCCAATGTAAAAATTAATTACAGTTTAACTTTTTAAGAAAAAAGTACAGCAATCGAACCTAATATGACCATTTGGAATGTGTCTGAAGTTGATAATCAACTTTTTCCCCTGGCTAAATCACGAATCAATTGTTACCAGAAGCAGTTTGTTAACATTACATTTAAATCAATTCCCATTGTTATACACATTTGTCTTATAGTCTACAGCCTGAATTAAGTGTATGTAAATTTATAAATTTTTCACAGTATTAACTATTTTCACAATCATACTAACAAGCCGACCCTTTTTGCGAAACATTTGCAAAACACCGGTTCTCACAAGATCACCGAAGTTAAGCAACACTGCGCCGAGTCAGGTATTGGATGATTGACCATCAGACACACGAGCAGTTCTGTTCGGGAGAGAGGTTGGAGGAATAATTCACCGTGGCTTCTGAAGGAATCATGTTGATCGCGTTGTATCGTCCTTCGGAAGGGATGTTTAGCCGGTGGTCCCATTAAGGCCTTTTCGACAATAGTAGGCTACGTGGGAGCACTGGGTTGCGGTACCCTCCTCTCTTTTAGGCTAGGTTAGGTTCATCATCCACCATCCACTCACTTACCAACACCATTGGATCAGTGCCGCAAGGCCCGTTGTCAAAACTGTGCGTCGTTAAACACCACAAAAAGCTCATACGAGCTTTTCTGTTTATCTTTTGTACAGTTTCTCAATTGTATGTGTCTGTATGCTAGGAATAAAAGGAAAACAAAAATATAAAACAACAGTTAATTATAAAAAGGTAAACTTACTCTTCGTTGGCCATTCTGTGTCCCTACGTCGTCTCTCTAAGTCCTTGGACAGAACCTTCACCGCTGGTAGTCACAACACATCAGCGTCTGTAGCACGCACAATCCTCTGCACGCATTTCCTACAGCTACGCACATTGCCGAGGAAAATCAAGCCTAGCACTTTGTCTCAGACTAATGGAAACAAACCCGGAACTGTGCGCTCGTCCCACGCATGTTCTTGCGTTTGCAAGGACGGAGAGAAAACGTCGTGGTGATAATGCGTTTACACGTTAACTAGGGCTTTGCGAAAGTAGTTTGAGAGGCGTTGTGGGTGAGCGTAGCTAGTTGTTGGTTCTGTATTTGAAGTGAGGGCATGGTGGGCTAAAGACATTTTTATTTAACGAATCGTTTGATACAAGTTTGGAAAATGTGTTCGAACATTTTATTTTGATGAAGTTTTCATGTAGAACTGTTAATTAGGAAGAGAAAAAAATGACGTGTTGGTATATTTACAAAATTTACATAGCTTTTGTAAGTTATTATTTGCTAAGCACCCTTATAGTTGATTTTACTGAAAACTTTAGGGGTTATATTTGAGTGGACGAGAAGATACATTGAAATTTGTATTAAAGTCTGAGCAGCGGTTTGGTTGGTAGAGCTGGAAAAACCGCACAGAAAAACAAATCTAAATAAAAACTACAAAACACACACACATACTAATGAATTTCTTTGGGGCTAATGAAAGATAATATTTTGCACCATTCATAAAAAAAATTAAAATTAAAACAAACAAAAAACTCGTGATTTGATGGAGGTGCCATGAATTGCTCCGCGGGCTGCATTCAGGAGTTCGTTTATTTTGACAGTTCTTTTAAAACTTTCTGACCTCAACAAGGTATGTCACAAAATAAAACACCCTGACCTACACCGTCTGAACCAGTTTATAAGTGCAAGCTATGGAACGTCGAGAAAATCCAGACTTTTCTTTGGCATTCAATTACCTAGTTTGAAAATATCTATATATATATTTTTTTTTAAGCTACTTGAAGCCTCAAAAGTCAAAAAGCCAGAAGTCTTATGCAACCAATCTTAAGAACTGTATAAATATATAACTTCTACATTCCTACAACTTTCTATACATGTAGAAGTTATATTTTATATAGTTTTTACCGCAATTTGATACAAATATTCGTTGTGTTCGTTTGTGTCGGATCAGATAATTTTGGACTAAATTACTAGGATGTGGTGGCATTTGGAGCAAAAACAAATGAAAGCTCTCCAATGATAATCTACTCTACTTTGAACTATCCCACTCTGACTCATTAAAACAAAGCAAAATTATAAAAGTATCAAAATTTACTGAAAACTAGAGACTGTTCTTGTGTAAGATTCAAGGAGTTTATACAGAAGACCAATTATCGCTTTAGGGTATATTCGACAAGATTCTTGCGAACGCTTACTACAAGTAGACCAATTTACAAAGTTCGGCATTGAATTGGCTTCATCTTGTGGTTATCGATTGGTTTCCCACTGTGACCCATCTACCTCTCACTGAAAATTAAGACATCGAGTAGCCATTCATAGACCTGCATAAAGTGTATTATTCTGCGCTGTGTCACAGACACCTCTTAGCTCCTAGCAGAGTGGAGCCTCGGCTAGCAGCAAAACAAGCGATCCATTTGCATATCAAGTAGAATCTTGTCGTTGCAGGCAACAAGTCACCAGCCTCTTGGCGTCGCCACCGTCGGCGTCGGCGTCGGCGTCGGCGTCATGGCCGCCAATTCATTAACTCACGGTGCGCGTCGTCGCCTAATTCCCGTTCAATTACGACTTAATACAACTTGATGGACGATCGAAACGATTTCTGCATTTTAATCTGGTGATTGTCAGAAAGAATTTCCATAAATTAGTTGGACCTCGCTGTATGGAGACGGAAATAGACCTTCATCCGACACGTGCACGTCTTTTTTTTTCTAGTTTTTCTATGTGATATATTTTTTCAGTTAGTGTAGTTTTTATTCAGAGGTTTTAGGTATTCTCAGGATGGCGAATCAAATTTTGTACTCTAGCACGTTGGTATGTCTTATAAACAAATTGTAATCGACTATTTTATTTCGAGATCATAAATTCGTCTACAATATGCATCGGAATTTGCATCGGAATCGGCAAGGGCGCTATTGTACATAAAATTTTTCATCCGTTTTCCTCCATACATTAAAGTGTGTCATTAAATGCATCATGAATAAGCAAAACGAGACGAATGACTTGAAAGAAGAAAAAGCACGGAGAGTCATAGCCATCTCACTCTTGGCATAAAATTAGCATTCATATTTTTTGACAGCAAACTTTTTAACTTATTCTCCTTTCGTCTGGATCCTGCTATGTATACCTATCTCGGTCTTTCAGAGAAGATGGAGATGCTAGAGTTAAGACCGGTATATGCCGTAGCACCGAGCATCAAGGGACCAAGACACGCTACGGCTAACTTAAACTTTGCTTTCAAGAAGTCTGCATGTAGGTCTGTCTGTGTATAGATGCTTAAACTGGGCTTGCGCTAGACGAGCGCGCTAATAAATCGCAGTAGTTAATCATTTCACATTTTCGCAAAGATGTATAAGACTAAAGATGCTGCAGCGTGCATTTTTGCGAGTCGTGAAGAATGTCGTCAAATCATGGGATTTGATGTATGGGAAAAGTTATGTTTTCGTTCTGAGCGGTATTTGTGAGCTGGAAACTTTGTTGAGTGTTTATCGTGGTAGAAATTGGTTGTACGCACCTACGTTGTGAAGGGTTTTTTTGTTGTTTTATTATGATAAGCGTAGCGAGTAAAGCAAAGAATCAGTTTGCCAAGCCGGAGAAAATAACGGAATGTTTCGTTTTTATTTGTGTTTGTTTGCTAGCCAAAGGTGAAATGGTTGGACCGATTTTGATGCAATTAGCAGGACACTTTCAAATTCTATCAACTTAGGTGCTCAACTAATATATATTTATATTGTTTATTATTTTGTTTTAAATCAAGATTTGCGGAAATGAACATAACATTTTTCATGAAAAAAAATCAAGCCATATTGTCGGGTTGAAATTCGCAGAAATAAGTTCCATGTCATAATTGTTACAGTAAGAAATTGGAAGAGCCTTTTTTAGCCAAACGAATTGAAAGAAGTATTAGCCAAAGAGAAAACTAGTCCATTTCCAAAGAATAACGAATAAAAAAATGGCAAAATAAAATGCGCTCACCAAAAACGCGACGTTAATTGTGTTAGCGAAGCCCTAGTTCAGTTTATTTATGCAAATATCTCAAGTGAACCTTTGGTGCCATCCATTTACAAAAAAAATACCCTATTTGGATCATTGCAAAAAGTATCTCTAGTGTGTCAAAGGGCAAAACCTATATTGAACTATCTACAAAAACCCTTATTTCACATTAATGAGAAGAAACCCCACAGCCATTAGAGGGTTTTTCTTGTGATAACCACTGAAACCTCATTTGATAATCAAGGAATCTTCCTCAGCTACACCATTATTGGCACAACTTCAATAAATAGAAACCGTTAGGCAAAAACAATTCACCATAATTTTCGATTTCCCAACTAGGTTAAACCCACCGAGATTCCAATTACAACATGGTTTGCCATCTTGTGCATCCTCCAGAGTGTCATCCATGAAGCAGACATAAATTGTTGACATGTCTCTCGTCGCCTTACCAACCGTTTTGAGACGAACCACTCGCTACTTTCACGAGTACCAACATAAGTCTTGTCAACTTTGCTGTGGTTATTTTATCAATTATGCATCGTAAGCTGTTGTGCCTTGCCTTGTGCTCACCCATGTCGCTAATTAAGGTAATTGTCAAGTTTCTGCACCCACCGAATCAAAACCAAACTGTTCTTCCCTCACCCGCTCCGCTGTATGTACCCTGATCTCAGACAAAGGAAATTGTTTGTGTTTCACTAGGTCGTGCCGGAAAGCCGTTTTCGGTAAGCCAACACAAGAGAAAACTTACCACAACACGTTGTTTTGTGCAAGCGTTACAACAGAGATTGTGGAAATTTAATTGTCTGTCATTTAGTGGCATTAACATAACTATAAATGGTATTTACTTTGAATATAACGTTTGTCTCGTTAAATCTTTCTTACTTTTCACTAAGGTTAAGTTTAACAATATTAACTCAAAAAGATAACTGAAAGTTGGAATGAAAATATTTGGTTAGCTGTAACCATGGAGATTTATCTTTCACCGGCAGTTATCTTTTTAACCGGAAATTGTAAAACTGGCTCTTATTTATTTGAACCTTAAGGGCTCGAATGCCATTATTTACTTTTGTGAGATTTTCTTTCTTATCGTCAATCGCAATTCAGTGTACCTATGTGGCAAAAAAATTCCCAGAAATAATTCCAGTTTCTTGACTTCGCACTTTATACAGATTGCAAAAAAACAAAAAACAAAGGTGAGGATTCGTATATGGTGCGAAAAATAAGAATCCCAGAATTGCACCTTCACCCGTTAAGTTTACTGCACTGTGGGGGAGTGTTTTACTGCCTCCCTAGGGCTGAGCCCTAAGCTTTATAGAGCTCGTTGGATATTTTATATATAATATGTATATACCAACTTTTTTATAGAACATCAAACGGTTTAGAGACTCAAGACCCACGTTTATTAGGTTCATTTCCACGAAGTCTTTGTACAGAATTAACGTGGGAGGAAGAATGGTAGAGCTTTATTTTGGAATGACAGTGGAATGAGAAAGGGACTGGATGGCGAGAGGGGGGGGGGGGATGGCACCTTGATTATAGATGTCTAAATAATGGGCGTGCTTAGAGGAGATTTTTGTCTCTTTTATTTTTAGCTAAAAATTCACACCGTCGTTGGAGCTTGCCCGTGAAACTCTTGTGGCGCCTACCTTTATTATTAAACACTTACTGTATTTAAGCTATCATCAGCTAACCTCATTGAGATTTGAGTTTTCAGAATGGGCAACATTAAATCCAATAACCTCTCAAAAATTGGTGCTCCAGCACGGAGTCAAACCCGGAACTTCAACTGTCACGGGTGTTGCTTTTGGACATGTCCTTTTCAAGAGGATTTGAGTGTTTTTCAGAGTGCAGTTGATTTTAAGGATTTTATTAGAGCGACACCCGCTACAGGTGGAGACCGGTTTTAAGATTTCTCGCTTAAAGCACACATTTTTGAGAGGTTATTTGTGTTCCTTATAATAAAAGATTTTGTGCATTTGCAATTTACATCAGATGTTACAACTTTTATTTCAAGTCTAAGTTGGCCACGTTTCATGCTGTGTTGATTTGATACAGAATGACTACATTTTTTAACGAAAAAAAAGGCAAATTACAAACGTCAAGAATAAAGTACTGAGTAAACCGAACTTTTCGACTGTAAATCGCGTTTATTGAAGAAAAAGCTTTAATTATCTTCTTTCAGATACTCTTTACTTGATTGGGTTACTGTGGGATAATTTTTAATATAAATTAACCATCGCAGAAAATTTAGCAGCAACCCTCCAGCTGAGACAATTCACTAAAACAACTCAGCACACCCCCACACAATTTACTCCGAACAGATTCCTAGTGAAGAAAACTGCCGAAGCCTCGTTATAAACTTCAACTTGTTTAATAATTTCGTGCTAAAATTTCCTCTCGATAAGTGTGAGTAAAAAAAAAAACGAGTGGAAAGAGTAAGAAAAGGAAAGAGTAGAAAGAGGGATAGCCAAAGCGGAGAGTGATGGAGGATCTAGTGCACCCAGCTCGAGGCAATATACCTTCATTAGAGAGTAGTCGGTTGGGAAGGTTTGCGTGGTACGGGGGTAGGGTAGGGAGGGTGAGAGACGACGACACGCTTCGATATGTTGTAAAACTCGATTGCGACCTCCCGACCTCGAGTATGGAAGGTGTGTCACTTTTGAGAATAGTGGTCCGTTACAGAAACAGTCTAAGCTGACATTCTGATTAAAAAAATTTAAAAAATGCGGATATAAGTATATTTTTTTGTTTTTATACATGTTTTTCTTTTACGCTCCAGAAATATTTGAAAATTTTGTTGCAATTTTGTAACTTTTTGCTCGTTGTGCTCGTTTGCTTGTTTACTCGTTGTGGCTTGCATATTTGTGGCGTTTTGTGGCGTTTTACGGCAGAGGCCAACTGTCATTTTAAAAAACACTACAAATTATCTCCACTGCCATCAGCTATTTCCCCTTTTTGCGTTTGAACTTTGGTCGTGGCAAGATGTCTTGTTTATTTATTTATTTATTAACTTTTTGATGAGTTTTTCAACCAATTAAAACAATCTTGGGAATTCTCTTGCAGGTAGAATAAGACTGAAATTTCATTCATGAGTTGGAATCAATGCTTAGACAATTCTTGGGCTGGTATAATTTCTCGTGGAGTAAACCGTAAATTCAAAATAATGTTGAAATTTACCTCTACTATGGGTCTCCCGTAATTGATTAAATCATTTTCCTTGTAAGTAAAGTTATCGAAGCCGAGCATACTGAGTTTTTGAGCAAACTCATTGCTTCCAGCTGTGAACTGTTAAACAATTTCCCATGAGTTTACACTTTCAAAATTCCAGATTTTCTTTGCAAGCTTAGAACGAGCTTCACAATGTCAAGGTTAAAAGGGGAATGGAGGTTAAGCTAAAAATGAAAGTATCTGATTGGCACTTACCATGAAGACAAGTCCTTAACAGATAGTTATCTTTTTAACCAGCTATTTTAAAACTTGCCCAAAACATCACAAACAAAACAATTAAAAATTAACAACAAATATTCGCAATTCCATCTTAAAATCCCACTCAAACGTGCCCCCCCATCAAACTTTTACAGAGTTTACACAAAACTCATCTGAATTTATTCTATTGCAGCTTATATTTCGTTTGCAAATACTCCTCTATCACACGGTCATAGGTGTATGAATTGCGTCCTCGCACGCATATATGGATTTAGGTGTGAGAATGCGAGAGACTGAGAAAAGATATGTGAGATATTGCAGCGGCAACGGCTGGAGGAGACCAGCTGAGAGAGAGAGACACACAGCATCGATCGAGCTCTGGGTATTGGCTCAACTGTAGTGTGCCGTCGACTCTAGCAGAGAGTTGCACCATGGGTCGAGAGAGTGCATAGCTTAGAAGACTGTAAAGCTGAATAGAGATAGATGTTGTGACTTAAACTTACTGTTATCTGGATGTAACCTACCTTTAATGCAGTTCAAAAGGTGTTATTCTATGTAAGCTAATGGGTCGTTGTAGCGCTGAGCATTTACAACTATTTAATTGTTTATTCAAAAAAATACATCTGATCTCGCGAACATTTTAACAGTTTAATTCGACAAGCTGTTTTTGGCTGTATGACCTTTACGATCACACCAAACTCTGAGCTATTTTACTCCATTGATAGAGTGAACACACTTTTCCGGCAGAAGTGCCACTGGTCACTTATATTTGATTTGGAAAAACACTACAAATCATCTCAGCCGATCTCCGCCATATTGCTTTTGCTTTAAAGATTTGGTCGTGGCCTTGTTTTATGAGCTATTTAAAGTTGTTTTTGTAACTATTTTTACAATTTTGAGAATTATCTTGGAGAGGAATAAGTATTTTTAAAACCCGCTACTGCAATCATAACTGAAGTTGTATTCATTAGTTGGAAGCAAAGCATGAGATTTGTCCTCATGCTGGTATCTTCTCTCACAGGCTAGGCTGTGAGGCTATTTCCATTAAAATTTCCCTGTTCTTGACGAAAAATATCTTGTCATTCTCACCTTTGGCCACACAGCAAAATTATTATTATCTTGCAAATAAAATCCATTTTCAAATTTCCACACAAGATGAACCGTTTAATTCAAGCAACTCTTGTGACCTTCTCCTCTCCAGTACCCGGAGCTCTCTACGCGACCCGGGTACTTGAGAGATATTTCGCAGCCATGATACGAACATATCCTAGCTGTTTGGGGGGCCAGGACTTGGGCAGCGGCTGATAATGGCTGAACCCTTTCCAATTCGCCGCTCAAGTCTGTACCTCCATAATGGAGATCTTCGAAGGGACGCATGTGTGTTAGGAATACATTGACGACCAAATGAAGCGGCGTGCGAAGGATAGCGGCGTGGTGGAGGTGCCGGGTTTAAGCTTTCAATGGTTCGGCAACGTCACACTGGAAGCTTTAAGAGAAATTTATGACAAACTTAGAAATAACAGTTGACTGATGAGATGTTAAACAATCAGGCAACGTGTTTATTTTTGTGGTGTGGATACGAAGTCTGGTGGAGGAGCCGGGTGCAAGCTTTAAGCAATGTGGCTCCTCCAAATAAAGCTTTAATATAATTCTGGTTCAAGACTTATGTTAGCTCTATTGAAATTTAGAACTAGTTTTAAAAAAACCTGGTGAAAACTGGATTAATTGGCAATCAAAACCATTTTTTTTCAAGCCTAATACTTCTTTTTTAGGCAAATATCATGAATTTTTAACGACATGCTATTGATGAAGCTTAATTATTTTGTTTGGTTGCTTTCATGTTTTGTTGATTATAAACGTGTATCGTTTAGGATGATGAGAGGTCGGACCAGAACTCAGATTTAAAATGTGTGACACCACCACATTAGCATTCTCTCTATTATTTTGTCTACCTTTTCGTTTCCCCTTTTGGGCTCCAATTTTTCAGAGGTTATTAGTTCCCCAATAATAAAATAATCCGAATTATCTAGTTTTAAGTGATGTTTTAATACAATTATTTACATTTCGCGCGATTTGCTCTCGACAATAGAACAGCTTAACCACATTGTGCACGTTATCACAATCAATTTTATTTGAATTATAATTAGTTATCGAGTAATTACCAAAATATCATGTATGCATTAAATGTCGATATAATTGGTTCATTAGCTCGCTTCAATGATTAGCGTTATTATAGGGACGAATCCATTCGTGCATTGTGATAGGCTGACCGTGTCTACATTTTGATTGAACTGGCAATTAGGATCAGCTGTTCAATCAAATGGTCCGGATTTTTATCCCGTTTATAATATGTTGTGGGAAGCGGAGAGATTTCAAAAATAAATACTGCTATATTTAACACGATATCAAAACCATCTCTTCAATTTGTTAGCCGTCCAGCATTTTACTTTTTTTTTTAATCGATTTTGTTTTTCATCTATTTAATGAAAACAGGTAGATTTATTTAATTTAAGACATGTTACTTGATTTTTTCCAAAAAAAAAAATTTCTTTCTCATATTCCGTTTCATTCACAAACTTAATTTTTATTTTATATTAAACTTAAAATTACATACGTTTAAAATACATTTTACATAGGCATTGTATATACTTACCAACTTCATACCATCTTGTCCCATTTTCCAAGACAAGCTACTGCAACTAACTTCACTCAGATGGCTTGCAAGTTGGTGGCTCTAATAAACCATAGACTATATGTTGATTTTACTGATTCTATATTTTCATTTTGTGTAAATCTAATTGTTGAACAACAAAAATTGTTTAGTCTTGATAAAGTACACATGATAATCAGACAATGAAATGCCATCCGAGTTCCCATTGCGAGAAGATTATCTTGACTTAAAGTTCAAGCGAAATTAATGCACAGCACATTTCTCGCATGGAAGTTGCAATGCAACTGTGCTCTCTGTACTTCGTGCTCTTGTAATTAGAGAAATTCTGTTTGCATCTCACCAGAATTGCACTTGGAAACATCGTGCAGCATGTTTAACAGTCTCTAGCAAGAAGATGACAGCTAAGTTAACATGGTGGGAAATTGTCTGAGCAGTGGTTTAGCTTGAGGAGTTGCTCTCGAGCGTATATTCTAATTGAAATGATTCGAAATCATACTGTTCTTGCAAATTTATAATTGAAGTTGTTTATGAAAAGTGCTTTTATAATTATTAATGTTGAGTAGGACTATTTGTGTACCATTGGGTTAATAATGAGTGAGAACTTCAGCGCTTTGTTAAATTGTCATTGCTAGAAATGAGGATCAATGAGTGCTGTACCGACAAAAATAGTGGTTACCCAGAGATGGAGTCACTGGCATTTCGAGAGTCAATACATTTAATTACGTTTTCACTCGCAGATTACTTGCATTTCAGACTGGTTTACTCTAAATTAATCTTTTTTAATACTAACCTCAACGATTGATGTAGGTACTGCATTGATAATTTTAGTCGTAATTATTTAATTATAGAAGTTGATCAAAAGGCCAGCCGCAAGCGCCTTCGGGTGGTCACCACCGTTACTACGTGTTGCCGGCTCGTTTGCTCAGCAGAACTTTTAACATTGACGCTGTGACTCTGACTAATTGGACACCTTATTGGACATCTTTCACCCATTCGATAAACGCTCACATCTTCAGCTAACGATAAAGTTGTTTGCTTACAGTTTGTTAAAATTCTGATAGAGTAGTTTTATCCGCCGTTCTTCATAGTTTCATCTGTCAGCTTTAACTTTATTGGAATCGGAAATGACGGGAAACCTAGCAATTTATTTGCTATTTTCTACAAAATCAGCTATAAACGTTAACCAATAGCCTAACCGTGCAACTCACAGTAGAAGTTATAGATAGAAAATTGGCACATTGCAAAAACTGACGTTATAAAATGTATTTTTGCTTCTGCACAATTTCACAGTGTGTGTAGACAGCATGAATGGCTGAAGTATTACTTGATGTGCTATAAAATATTGCATTTTAATAACACATGGTTGGGGAAACATTAATTATCCACACATGCACGCTAGTACCGAAAGTTTGCACATTACTCAAGAAACAAACAAAAAGTAGTGTACGATGGGAGTGGAATTATTCGGATGTTCACTTTTTATTTCAGAAAACATAAACATTGTATGTGTGGAAAAGTTTGTTTATCACTGTTTTTTATGAGTATTTTATGCGAAATGCTCATCCCAGTTAATTTAAGTCAGGTTTAGTACGATGTCATTACCTACCCAGCTACTTTCTAAGAAACTATGGAGGATGGGGGAGTTCTTTCTACCCAGTTTATGTGTCGAAGAGGAGAAAAGACCCAGGTGTTTTTCTTTCCTGTGGAAACAATTTTCCCAGGTGTCTTAAGCTGATATATTATTTGTAATTTTCTTCAGATTGAGTAAATTCATCTGTGTGTGGATCTAAGTTTTGTGTGGGCGACTATTTTGCGCGTTTTCAATCCCAGTGCTGTACTGAAATGGTTCAAGATAAAGGTGCGGTTGGAATTGGAAAGGAGTTAAAATCTATCTCAATACAACAATGTATATGTGTATTTATTTATCACAACTTTAATTTTCATAAAACATTCTTTCTCTTTTATAACACTCTTAAAAACAATATTCAAATAGTAATTTGTTTCACTCTGATTCGACCGCAATATTTTAAGAAATCGATTTATTTTTAAATAGAGCTTAAATATCGTTCTACTCGTTTTCGATAAAATTTTCTTCACAGAAGAAAATCACCAATATATTATGTGTCACAATTCATTTTGCAATTGCCTACCTAAATTTTCTTAAAATGGTCGTTTCGCTGGTAAAGATGGAAAACTGTACATACTGCTTATATAAATTACAACGGCTATTTTTTTAAATCACTAATCAAATATTTATCTATAATGACATAAAATAAAATTCCGAGAAATAATTGTGAAATAATTATTGAAATACGGACATGTATTTAAACCGTGAGGATGAAACTTGCTTCAGAAATTCAAATTATCTGTAAAAACATAATTTCTTACATCTTTGCTTCACAATTTTAAACGATTTATTTTGTCGTTTTTCAAAACTTTTTATAGCCTTCATATTTTAACACCACTATTTACTTTCTCTGTTTTTTATTCATCTCTATCTCGACCACTTTCAGTTGCATCCTCTATCAATAAGCCAATCAACTCCTATCAACCCATCAATACCCCTCAACATT
This sequence comes from Protonemura montana, assembly GCA_947568835.1. Classification (NCBI taxonomy): domain Eukaryota; kingdom Metazoa; phylum Arthropoda; class Insecta; order Plecoptera; family Nemouridae; genus Protonemura; species Protonemura montana. The sequence continues at coordinate 9,937,824 of OX387608.1, forward strand.
TGACAAACCAATTAGTTAGAACAGATTCTTTTTTAAAAAAGCAAAATTTAAGCCATCATTTTGATTGTCATTTCTAATTAACGGTATGTAATTGGTTTTCAACAAAATTCGTTATTAAAATGGTTGGATGGCAAAAAATCACTCGTCATGGAAGAGATTAAAATGGAATATGAAACAACACAAAAAACTAAGGGGATTACTTGGGAGGAAATGAGTTCGAGTCCCATTCACACCACCTAAATTTACAATAAAACGCGTTATTGCTAGTTTCCACATCAAAATCAAAGAAACAATTCAACGTAAACCGAAGGTGTCATGCAACCTTTTAAAAGCTATCTAATTTTTCATTATAAAAGTACACTCATTAAAATTAAAATCTTTAAATATAATTAAAAGAACATATAAGTTATATATTTTTTTTTACAACTGATATGCTTTATCGACATTGTTCGCACTTTCTTAAAGACGTTTGTAACACTATATAAAGACAATCTTTTTTGGTACAGTTAATAGTTAAACGTTGATTTTTCCCCAGTGTTTATAAAGTTAATTAAGCTTAAATCTCGCTTTTCATTTAAGAAATTGTTCTCTTAAGTAACAAGTATGATAGTCAACAATTACAACTGTCTATTTTACACAGTGCAACAGTTTCCTTTTCCACTTTATGAGTGGTTTTCACCGTCGAACAAAGCACTAAACGTTTGAAAACCACGTCTTTCAAAATACAGCTCGGCGCCACTGAAAAAACGTATTCATCAAAAAAAAATAAGAAAAAAATAAATAAGACACTCGAAATTCACTCGGTATTTCTCTCAATAACACAAAACAGTCACAAGCTACAAACACAATTTTACTATCCATTACTCTCGATACGAATTTGCAATGACGGTACGGTCTACCCTTGAGTGAAAATTGAAGCTATATAAGGTTCCGGCCTCGGGCGGTGAGCCGTAATTGGACTAGTCCACTTGGCGTTTCTCTGCTTTAGGTACCCGCACGGTATACCTCTTTGGCACTGCACCGACTAGCTACGTTCTTCTCGAGGTAATTTTAAGCAAAGACAATTAAGAAGCGCCAAGAAGACATTGTCTCTCCTTGCCGGCAATTTAATTATCGCGCGTAGATATTATTTCAACGTCTTCGTTTTGCTAATAGGTCTTGTAAGGTGTAGATACCGGATCTACCTTCAAGGTGGATCGTTACGTTCTGCATTGTTACATAGGCCGATTCGATTTACTTGTGCGTTGCCTTCTGAAAGGTTAGAAGTTAATAAAAAATCAAGTTTACTTGTTAATTATCAATTCTTCGTTTCTTGAAACCTTATTGAAAAATAAACTAATAACAGATCTTAAAAAAAAATGGAAAGAAACTCAGTTAAAATCCGTTTTTTCCGATGATTTTTCCGCTGCGCCGTGCAATAGACTTTCCGCGCGCCGCTTTTCCGTCGACGCGGCTTCACGACTCGTCATCACGTGCAGGTCGCGAACGTCAATACGAGACCGCCGCGTCGCGACGCACAATTCACCGACGCCGACGCCGACGCCAACGCCGACCTGACTCACAAATCGTGTACGCGACAATCGGACGAGGACGCCTTCGGAACTTACAAGCCAGACGGGGATTACGGGAGCGACGCCTGCGACGCTACAGCATGCACCCGGTTTAGTTGGAATTAGACACTTTTGATTGCGTGCCGCGTGTCGATTTTTGATTTCTTCCTTTCTTGAGGTACGCGATTTCTTGAACGTCGTCGAAGGAAACTTATTGGAGACGTCGATTGGTAGCGGTTTTTTTTAACGTTTTTTTTTCACTTTTTGCAGAGACGAGATCAAACCAAAATCACTCACCGAATATGTGTTTAACAAATTCGCAAATATATCTATTTAACATGAGCTTCTTGTTTATTTATTTTTTCATCTTTTATAATAGTCAACGACACGACAGTTTTAGCGTTCGTTATCAAACACTTGAAAATGGTTTCAACCAATCAAGAGTCGTTTAATTTATCGTACGCAGCGCCAAGCTGCAAGCAATCTTCCACAAGTTGAAACTGTCGCTTCGCGGCGCCACCGTCGCGTCTGCGAGGTAAAGTGCAGCTAGTTCCCACAAAGCTCACGATCCTAGGTACATGCAGTCGGTGTGCCCGTCCAGGAAACCAGTTGGGATCAGCTCTTCGACCGGCATCACTGCCGCTAGCTGCCATTTGTCACGCACCTGGGGGACAATTAACGAGCTCGTTGATTATCCTGGGCGCCACTCACGTCGCCCATTCCTACCCCCTGCTCCCCATGGGGCGTCGAGGGTCGACAGTTTGGTGGGCGGAATGGGCGGCGCAGCCACTGCCACCGTGTGGGAATAACTCGCAATCAAAAATGTGGGTGGTTTTGGTTTTATATATTTTTTTTAACTAGTAGGTTTTTTTATAATGTAAATTTGTGAATTGGAAATTGTGGGTAGGTCGTGGACAGATAAATGGGGTGGTTGCATGTCATGGCGATGTTTTGGCGTAGCACCCAGTGACAAATAGATACACCGCTAATTTTTAAATGGAATGACCGACATAAATTAGTATCGCCACATGTTTTTTATGTAATTTACATCTATATTATGTTTTGTTTGAAGATATTATTCATGTAACATAATCAAATCAGCTACACGTTTCGCTAATGCGTTGTGCATTTTCATTTCACAAAAAAAAAAAAATATTTGTATGGACTTATTAACAAAAAAAAAACATCGCGTCGTATGTTAAAACATGCGGGGCAATTGTGAAAAGCTCCGTTGTAGGCGAATTCTAAAGCCAACGGATAACATGCAAAGGTCGCGTCTCCCGACTGCCTCATTATCAGGATCGAGTCGAGTCCAGACGCCAGGGTCGCTGCTTGCTAACATACCGTGCACAACGGGGAAACTCTCCATTGTGAGCACTTTAGCACCCAAGTGAAAGTACATGCGTAATGAGACGCGACTCCGACACGTGTCAAAACCATGCGGCACTCAACGACTCGTAACGTAGGGCTTGGAGTAATGAACATTTTTACACATCCAAATTGTATTACACGCCGTGTGATAGTAGAGCAAAAATTAAGCTCAATTTGCACGAGATATTGAAGCCGTGCTTTTAAAGGCCTGTGATATAGGTGTTGGCTTTAATGACGCCTGGAATTGCGTTTAATATTTAAGCAATTCGCTTGTGTTTAACAGGTACGGGTGCATGTTACGTTTCAAAGGTGATGACGGTGATTGTTTAAGCTGGTGTTGAGAACGGGTGGGGTTCGGTGAGATGGATGGCGGGTCCCGTGATTATGGTTTGTGAGCGATTGGAATAGAAGGAGCATACCTCTTCCACTGTTCGGAGGACTCTGAGCATGTTGACTCCTGCAAACTTCTTAAGGTCGTCTTCGGTCCAGGAAGGGTCTTGCAGTAAGGTTGCTAGAAGCTCCGGGTACTTGGAGACGTCTTCGAGTCCTTGCGGAGTGCTGCAAGTTATAGAAACATGGTTGTGTCGTTGTTAGATGTTATTTCATGGCCCGCAGCAGGAAAGGGGGCTCCGCTTGGGGTTACAAGGGGGAGGTGAAAAAGGAAATTTATCTTCAAAAGGTGACGTAAATAAATGTTACATGTGTTGTGAGAGAAAACCCTTGACAAGGATTTAGAAAATTCATCGCATTTCGGGCGAAAGCCAAAAAAATAAGAAAGCTACTTGGAGAGCATTTATTGAACACGTATAACGACAAGATGACTTGGAAATAAAGTTTTTCTCAATTTTCCCTTTTTTGACAAAAAAATGACTCACACGAGAGCCACGGGAAGTTCTGATTTTATCAACCACTCGAATAGTTGTGCGACTTGCCAGCGCACACCGCGAGCACAAGTTTTCGCTCGATTTGTGCTATGGCGACAAGTTGAGTCTGCTGAATGAATCCGTCTAGTTGAATGAACGTCTTGGATAGATTGGGGTCGAGAGGTTTATATCTTAATAGTTGATCGAGCTGATAGAGAGGTGCACTAATGGCTAGCACTGGTTAACATACTGTGACCTACATGGTTAGAGAGCCCGGGGCCACCGTCGGACCCCGGGCTGAAGAGACGGATTGCTTTTTGGACACCATCCGCTATCTTTGACATGTTGACACGTTTTTGACATTTCTATTGAATTTCAATACCAATTTTTAGTGCCAGGAGATATGCCCGCGTTCTGGACGCGGCACGGAAATGGAAAATCTTTTGTGCTCGAATTGATCTTGTAGACTTTGCATCAAGGGCGTATCGCAAATTGTCTGCACGCGTATCCAGGCAGTGGAAGTGAGTCCGAGAATAATTCATTTCCATCTTGGAAACTTGCAACCGTCTGCGAAGAAAATTAGAGGAAATTGTTTTTTCCAGGAAGGTTCTGAAGGATGAAAGAAGACAGTCTTGTGTTTCTGCGCCTTTCGTCAATCTAGGAACGAACAAGGTTTTTATATGAACTTTGAGTGTTTTCGACCTTAAGGCTGATCAGGTTTCTTGAAAACTTACGTTCCTTTCTATATTAACATCGATCTTGAGAATGATCTATCGTTTGTGATTGGTACAATAACTTCAAAGGGGATGCCTGCAACTCTTATACAAATAAACTCTTATACTCATATACAGAACGAAAAATAATGAAAGGCATTCAAACTGTTATACAAATCAACTCTTATACACATTTTATTTTCGAAAGCCCTTTTGCAACTGTTATACAACCAAGTCTTATACACTTCGCATATTCACATTTCAATTAGACGCATTTCATCTCTTATACAAAGCAACTGTTATACAGGTCTTCATTTAAAAAGATTTTAAAACTGTTATACACTCAAACTCTTATACAGCTTTATTTCAAAAACTCTTATACAGCCGAAATCCTGCAACTCTTATACACATTCCTCAAGTTCACCGGTTTGCCGCTACTGCGAGCGCGCGGCTTCTATACCTTGCGGAAAAAGTCTTATACAGCCGCATTCCTGCAACTCTTATACACATTCCTCAAGTTCACCGGTTTGCCGCTACTGCGAGCGCGTGGCTTCCATCCCTTGCGTGTATGCTACCGGCAGCGCCGAGGTGGCCGACAAATAGCCCCAACAACAGATTTTTTGTACTGGTAGCATAACCACGCAATATAGAATCACATGTATAAGAAGATTACGCCTTCATTATCGGGAAGCAATAAAAACCACACAGGACCCAACCCAACTCGCAAATCTTGGGTCGAAGTCGTTGATGGAGAAGGCATCATCGAGCAGTCAGGAGGTTTTGTTTCTTTGCCGGCATATGGTTACTCTTCCCTCTTAATTCAGATGCTAGAGGTGTTAGAGAAGTTAGAGGTGTAAGAGGTGTAAGAGGTGCTGAAGGTATTGAGTCCCTGACCTGCCGCTGAAACAGCGCCAACCGGAAACTAGGCAAGCAGTGGACAAAAGTCGTGACTATGGTGACTTATAAGATATTTAATAGAAAATTAGGGAACCCTAATAGAGGACCGTAGCGAATATGACGAACAAATAAAGACTAATCGGCGTCTATAGAAGCTGGTTACCACCAACTTAGTTTCCCTCGGATAACTGGTGCCCGACTGATATCCAGTATGAAGTTGCCACTAGCGTGGCCACTAGCGCGATCATGACTAGAGGCATTGAGGACGCAACGGCCTCAACCTATTCTCAAACGTATTGTTACGTCAGGCTTTGTTGTAGATAACATTTTTATAATTTTATAATTTTTAAATTGAAGAACCGAAATATTGAAACAGTTTTTCAACATATTGTCAGCCACCATGCGTCATAATGGTGAGCGTAGAAGTGTTGGCCGCATGAAGCCGCCGTCGGTACCCGCGAAGGGTTTCGACGTCGGCATGCCAACTACGACGACAAACGGACTCACCGAGACAAATAAGAAAATACAGCAAACAAGGGCGCCAGGCTTCAGAAACCCGGCAGCCGTCGGTTATTAGACTGGTACATTTATTGGTATTTTCGGATCGGGCAACGGTACCGATCGGCGGCAGTAAATACAAAAGACTCGCCGGCCGAAGGCACAACCGGCATAAATTAGACGCGTGACGACGAACATCAAAAACTGGTTCACCCCCTCGTTGACAGGGGATGGTTCCTAGGTCGGTGTGTTCATAGCAAGGGTTGCCGTCGTCCAGAGCGAGGCGGGAAGACAGGTGAAGGCACCGTCCGGCGTTCGAGTCCGGTAGTTGCAACAATAAATTATTCACTTGCATCATATCAATGTTAAGATCTGTTTAGTTTTCATCCTTACCGAGGATCAAAATCTTACTCTGGGTAGCGATAGCCAGTATCGGGCGGCATGCATCGAGTGTCAAAGGCATCTTTGGACGCGTCGCCGAGGCTAATGCAACATACATATCGTCATTTCTGGGTACCTATGCAATTGCATTGTTTATGTTCGGGAAACCACACGAGGCAGAGAATGTGTTTGCTTATCCGAGGCTTAGTGCCAGCGAGTGTGGTTATAGCGAAATACTCCCTAGAAGTCCAGGCAATGAATCCAGACAGTATTTTTAACCGCATTTTTTAAAAAGATACCGTCGAGGCTATCGATGCGACTTGATTAATCAAAACATCCACATCAAACATGCACTCTCATATCATATCATATCATTGTAGGCATAGTAGCATTCCCCATCACACCTGCATTATTGCATAGGTCGGTGCACCCAATTCCATTCCTACTGCACGTGCAAGTGGAGTTTACGCTGCAGGATTAATTTGGTTTGATTGAAATTTTTCAACATTTCCATGGCTGTTAGACCCTCGAAGAACACAGGCAAGACGAAATTTTTGCCCAGGCTATGACACCAGCCATTTTCTTCGGGACCTATCACCACAAATAATAAAAATAAGAAGAAGAAGAAAAAAAATGGAGACGGCATTTAAATTCAAGTTCAAAAAAGTCTTGAATTGCTTTGAATATTACTTTGGCAAACTTACGCCATATTTTTGGAAATTGCACGTGCGAGTTTACCCAAGTGCTACATTGTCATGCAGCTCGTCGAAGGTGCTGATGAACTGCCCCTTCGCTCGGGGGTATTTTGGCAATTGAGATAGGTCGCGACACTGCTATCTTAAAACGCAGCGCATTTAGCGAGTAATGACACTTTCAGAATTTCTTGTTTGTATCGTACAATTTAACCACCAAACTTCGATCGGTGCGCACCTTTTCCAAAATGTCTTTGTCTGCCAATTTGGCCAAAGGTGACAACTCGTCGGGGGAAATTTCATTCAGTTGACGCCAGATCCTTTTTTCACCGATTCCGAAAAACGACGAAACAATGTCACACCCGGACAGTGCATGGGCTGCAGGTAAAGCGATGCTTATTGGGAGCATAATTTTTAATGCAATTTCGTGTACAGGAATGAACCGATGTGCATCGGTGCATGTAGAGCTGCGTGGGCGGCTGCTCCAGCACAGACTGTTGTCACTTCAGTTATTCTGTCGTAAAGTATTTCCAGCGATTTTCTCCAGGACTGTATTCAACGGCCTCAATTTCCTTTGCTGACAGCTCTATGTTCAAATTGTTGGCAATCGCGGACACTATTTGCTCAATAATCTCCCCTTGTACTGATTTCACGTTGCAGATTCCGATATTGCGTTTACGTCCGTATTGATCAAGAGCATTGGCCTGCCTATTCAAATGATACACTTGATAGCCAAGATCACTGATCAACTTGTCCTTATTTTCACTGTCTTTCGTGAGTGTATCGATCTTCTGCCTGATGTCCACTATCTCCCTTCTTACTTCTTCCTTAAAAGTACTGAGGCTGTTTGACACTGCCTTAAAGTATTCTTGCAGGTCCTTTTTCAGCTCCTTGATTGCGTTTATGAATTGACTTGTGTCAGTAGTATCAAATCCGGTCAATTTACTTTTTTCTCTACAAGCTACACACCGCCACGTTTTCTTAGCCTCCTGTGACTTACCGTCCCAGTGTTTTTTTGAAGCCCTGCATATTTGAGGTGCATCGAGTTATTGCATTCACTGCAATAACAATACAATCGCCGTTGCGCAGCAGTAAATCACAGCACTTGAAGCACGACATGGATAGAAGGCTAAAAAATATTCTGTGTAAAGCAGGTACAAACGCGTCTACTCCGTTCAGTAAGCAGAATGATGACTTTAATAATTATAATAATAATAATTATTATTATTATTAAAACAAAGAATAATTGTTGATAGCTGTGTAATATGGGAATGATTATCAAGTTGAATCACTTGCAGAACGAATTATTTTGGCATACAAATAAACCACAAAAACCTACGTGCGAGTGGACAAATTATTCACAACACATTCTCTAAGTAATGTGTAATACTTCTCTGCGACTTCCAGTACAGTACAAAAAATCACACAGGTTTTCGGTTAGGGTGAAAGGTTTAATTGGTTTAATGCTCTGTTGTTGAGGCTATTTGTCGGCCACCTCGGCGCTGCCGGTAGCATACACGCAAGGGATGGAAGCCACGCGCTCGCAGTAGCGGCAAAGCGGTGAACTTGAGGAATGTGTATAAGAGTTGCAGGATTTCGGCTGTATAAGAGTTTTTGAAATAAAGCTGTATAAGAGTTTGAGTGTATAACAGTTTTAAAATCTTTTTAAATGAAGACCTGTATAACAGTTGCTTTGTATAAGAGATGAAATGCGTCTAATTGAAATGTGAATATGCGAAGTGTATAAGACTTGGTTGTATAACAGTTGCAAAAGAGCTTTCGAAAATAAAATGTGTATAAGAGTTGATTTGTATAACAGTTTGAATGCCTTTCATTATTTTTCGTTCTGTATAAGAGTATAAGAGTTTACTTGTATAAGAGTTGCAGTATCCCCCTTCAAAGTATAACCAATACCAGAACAGTCCATTTTTAACAATTTTTCTTGTAGAAAAAACATCATCAACTCTTTTCTTCGGATAACTGTAGTTTGAAATAACTGAAATAATAATCACACGTCCAGTTTATCCCTGCTTGTAAACAAAAATAACGCTTTTTCTATTCAAGTAAACCTTTTTATCGAATACAATCAGTTGCATCAGTGCATTTGCAAATCGTGTTTGTACTTATTTTTTTTTGTACTGTGCATTTTTTATAAAAGGTATTTTGAAAAGTTTACTATTCATGGCATCTGCCGTGAATACATACAGTTTTAACGAGCGTTCAGCCTGTGCACTTTCATTAGCAAAATAATTTACATTCACACATTTCATCGAGGTAAATGAATCTGTAAAGCGAATGAATACAAAGCTTGGTGTCTGATAAAAACTCTCTGTCTGAGAGTGTTGGATAACAACGGGAATAAAGGATGCACTCACTAATTTATTCCATCGTAGCCGGCGCCGATCCCCACGTGGTCGATTCCAGCAATGTTTCGAATGTGATTGACGTGACCTGCGACGAAGGCAAACAGAAAGACGATAAATACGTCATAAAACATGTTTACAAACAGCAAGTGGTGGTAAAATTTTGTGTATTTTGAAAAGAACTGGCTCGGTTTTACCAAATTTTCGCAACTATGAGTTGAGGCTCTATCTCACTAAATCATTTTGATTTTATTTTATTAAATTAACTTTATTACATTGATTTAAAACTGTACCTTTAATTATAATACATCCGAACTTTATCTACATTAAACCTACACCTAGCCTGAATCTGCTAATCACGCTTTGCAATTTTATTGTATGAGACTAGAAGTTACTCTGGCTAAATTGCAAAATCATGGCAAAGTTTTACCAAAACCACAACTCTTAATTGAACAATTGTGTTCAATTAAAAGTTGTAATTTTGGTAAAACTGATTGAATTTTGTAAGAAATTTGTTAATATACACGTACAATTACGTTTTTTTTTACGTTTAAGTTCGGGTGTGTTGCTTGGCATACATGATATACACTTTACAAGCAACTTCGGGAAGGTGTTGGGAAAACTATAATCTTGACTGTACTGTAAGGTTAGGTTAGATAAGTAAGGTGAAGTAAAAACTGTGTCTTTTCTAGTTATGAAGACATTTCTATTCTTTGGTGCAGCTGATTTATCTGCACTCACTCTGTTTTCCTAGATCAAAGGCTATAACGTTTCCAGATTGCATAGTTGGGAAATAATCTGATAGCATCTAGAGGGTTCTTTAATCACCACTATGCTTTTGTGCCAAGAGCGATCTATAGATGTTGTGTTTTCACACAATCAATGATGATTAAAGGTTTCGAGAAGAGTTCTGTTCAACTCTGTGCGAGAATCACTCGAAGAGTTTGCCAGGAATGGAGAGAGATGTTAAAACGTAAAGAAGAAATGTAGAACGTGCAACAAGAAGCTTGGAAATTAGACAGAATTGTCTTAAGGGAACGAAATACCAATGTTTGGAATGTAATATGTGGTTTCTTCTTGGAACACACACCGAATTTCTTATTAAATTTCTTTCCGAAGACCACAATCACAACAGAGAGTTGTTTTTTTATTAAATGAATTTTGTAATAAGTGTTAAATATAATAAATCTTCAGTGATTGATTTTTTTTATCAAGTTTTTAGGTGAGTCCCAGCTCTGACGTTAAACATCCTGCTGAGCAAACAGACTGGAAACAAGTGGCAATTAAGACCGTCCTTTTTAACAAACCTCTTAAACTAAATAATTAAAATTTTCTTTAGCTTTTGAGAGCTGTTGGTGTTTTTTTTTTTGTGGTTTTACGTTTAATGCTCTTTTTAGGACCAAAAAAAGCTTAGTATTATAAAAAGAGCTTTAACCGAAAATCCCCAAAAAACAATTACGATTAAATGTACGTTATTTTTGCTTTATTTTTAGCTAACTCAGCGTAAAGAAGTCACACATGCGAGTAATCTGCGAGAGAAATAACAAAATACGATTTCTTTACATTCAAAACGACGGTGATTCCACCTAGTGGCAACTACCATTTTCGTCAGCATTTTTGCTCGACGACATTTTACATTAGAAATGAGACTCTGACTTAGCCTATAAACCCAGTGATTCAGTAGATGACTTACCAATGACGTCAGCAATAGTCGCAGAGTTATTACAAGTGATAAAGTACGTGTAGAAGTTGACCATTACAATCCCTCCATTTAAGGCCTGCGAACCGAAACAAGATCGAAACAGTTTTAATTAGACGGACTTATATTGACACTTACTGTTGAGTACCACCTGATGACAAAAAAAAAGGCAAATGTTAGCTGTAATTGCACAAAGTTTCTCATCAGATGCCGTTGTCGTAAAAGAAAAGAAACTCACACTAAGCTCTAAAAAGAATTTCAATTAAAAATCTGCAAAGTCAGGGCTAAAAAGTCCAGTGCAAGTTCACATAACCTTAAATTAGTTTGATTTTATTGTTCTGCTTTGAATTCAAAACTTTCTAATTTCTTTTCGACAATACTTTGGAATAAAACGCGTCCCCAGCTTTAAGCGGATTATGAAAATGCTGGCTACCGATATTATTCTCTCATGAATTTTTTTTTACCAATGTATATACAGAATACCTATCTATGAGGTTATCTCATTCGCCATAAATTCCTAATTTCATTTCAGAGGGTAGCATATTTCAAAAATGATTTCTTTACGAGAAGGTAGAAAATAAAACGAATCTCCTCCTCCTCTGAGTTCGCTAGCTGGTAAAAATAGGAAATCTTTTCTCTTCGAATCGAAAAAGCTATAAATTGTTTTCACTGAATACAATAAAACTTATTATCTTTTGTCCCCCAAACTCCTACACACATATTTTTGCCAACCAACGTTTCTCCAATTTTTCTATGGCTAAGAAATTTCTCCAGAGATTCTGTGTACAGAGATTGTCGAGTACTACTTCTGCAACGGCATAATCATCTATTGTGTTGCAATTGTTCAGCATCTTGACTACAAATTATGTAACATTTCACCATCTCGCTTCATTCTTTAACCCCAACCCACCCCCACCCGCCATCTATTCTGTACCTCTAACAACTTAAAATGAATGCCTCTACCCTGGCCCACCAATTACTACCCCCCACTACCCTAGCTGGTCTCATTGAAACATGCACCACCGAAATTCAGCCCACTCTGGTTCATTTTCATGCAGAATAAGATGCCTAAATCGACGCCTGGGCCACTCACGCCTCCCGCCACCCCACTGAGCTCGCACAAGAGAATAGGGAAGTTCAGCAAGATGGGAAAAGTAGATTTTGGGGCAAAGCGATCGAATTGGACTTTTCTTTTAATCTTTCAGGGGAACACATTTCAATTTGCTACACATTTGAACGTGGAACTTCAAACTTATACGTTGAATGACAAAAACCATGTCAGCCACCGATTTTTCTCGCTTAGTAATTGCAAGAATCATCAAAACCCTCTTCCTTGAACGAAACAATAGTTGTTCTACTTCCTTGGTAATATTCCACGCGGCTTTCTTTTCGGATAGCGAAAACAGCGCGGACTCTGGCACCTTAAATCTCGACCAGCCCAGCGTATCATGCCTGCCTACTCCTTCAGATATGAATAAATGAATCCGTATTTTTTGTGCGGATACGTTTTCTTAAATTAGTGTGCGCGCCGTGAGTTTACAAGGGAATCAATGCCGCTCAGTGCCCGTTATTCCTGTGTTCCCGTCCTATGAAGAAGAGGATTCTAAACAGATTTCAACGTTGGAATAAATTGGATCACCCTGATTTGCCTCTCGAGAAAATGGAATACAAAAACGGGAGGCCTGATTAAGGGTTCTGTTTCCCTTAGGCGCAGGCAAAATTTAATTTTGAAAGCGATTCGATCCGGTTTTTAGTAGTATAGTAAATACTATATAAAATCGTTCAAAAATTGTTACCCGCTTTCTTCATGTCTCGATATAATTAAATTAGGCGTTAAGTTGTTGGTTTTGATGACTTATCTTGGAGCAGTCCTTTGATCACAATTTTCCTCGCGAAACTTTCTTGCCGAAACTACGAGTAAGGAATTTTTCCTCGTCTTTAGAAAGGATCAAAGGCACAACGCCGAAAAAAAGACACATGGAAAGTGATAGAACACGGGAGTGAGTAAATTGTCGAAGAGTACATGTCGAGGTCGCGAGACATGCAGGGGGCCAATTCAACTCAAACGACATTTCGGGAAAGTGAATTTTCGGTTCGTTAGGTTACGACTCGCTGGGAGGAAATCAAATGCCCTGCGCTGTCAGAAGCCATGAGCTTGCGGGGCGCCGGGAAAGGGGTGGCGGGTAATAATGCATTGTTCGCCGAGGAAACATTCACATATTACGAATATGTTCATTGACCCCGGTTGTGAGCTTTAGCATTCATCATTTGGTCATCGACTCACACCAATATTTTTGGGCGCTTTTAAAGCTGACTAAAATAAAGCCGTTGACGTGCAGAATCCAGTTTGGAAACAAAACAAACAAAAAATCCTGTGCATCACAGTCATATTAAAATTATGAATCGAGAACGTACAGTTTCTATGACCTTGGTCGCGAAGCCTTGGGCTTGGCCTCATAACCTTGGAACTTCGACCTTGGCGCTTCAACTAGATTAAAGCCCCTGTTGACTGATTGATTGATTAGTGGTGTTTAACGACGCACTGTTTTGACAACTTTCCCTGCGGCGCTGGTCTAAAAGCGTCGGTGAACGAGTAGATGATAATGAGGATGATGATGATGTACTAAACCTAGCCCAGAAGGGAGAGGGAAACCAGTTGTCGTCACGTAGCCTACTTCTGTCAAAGAGCAATAAGGGTCTTTCGGCTTAGCGACCCTTCCGAAGAACGGTACTATGTGAAAAACATTATTTCCTTCACAAATCCATGCTGTCGCGAGGGTGTAGTAAGGCGAACAAAGTTGTTGTATAAATATTCATCCCACCAACCTTTCTCCCGAAAAGAACTAGTCATGAGTATGACGGTCACTCATCCTAGATATGACCCGGCGCAGCGTCAATTAGCATCGCTGATCTCACGAGAACCGGTGTTTCTAACACGCAAACTCGTTCGGTTTATGACACTGTTTTAGCTTAGGTGGCGTTTATGATTTTAAAACGGTCTGTATCGGAGGCAGGCTTGGTTCAACTTGTATACTTAGTTAAACTGTCGTTAGAAAACAGTGTCTCAAACAGTGCCTGAGCACACATGAATCCTATGAGGTTATGATAAGGGCACAAACGTACATAGATATCTACTAAATCATTCTCAAAATGGCAGAGGTGGAAAATCATCGCCGCATGCTTTTAAGCCCACGTTCCTTTCTCGAGTTCTATTTTCATAGTAATTTTCTTTTACAACTTCAATAGCTTTTCTACTATGCGATTTCATAACTTTTCTCACAATGCGCTGCATGAAGAAGTCCATATGTTGCATTTTGACAACGTTGCTGACAATACTGATCGCGAACTCATCTTGTTTTGACGGTAGTGTCAAAACTCTGGCGCACCACTCAATTAAATCAGTTGCAGCGCCAACAGAAAAGCGCACGTATTTTACCAAGAAGTTGAAGTGAGGTGCACTTTTAAGATTAAGAAAACAAAGTAAAAGTTCTTCTGATGGATTGATCTTTGGATGCAGTTTGAATTGACTTGAAGATCGAAAGAAAGTGGCAAAGTTACAAATATCAGGTACTGTGAGATGATATAGATGGGTAAAAACTATTTTAAACGTGCCCAACATTATTCTTATGAAGATATCAATTGGATTTAATTAAGTTAAGCAGATTTAATGCTGTACGGACTTAGCTAATCAAACATAACCCCCTCGGAAACGTATATGTATTAAAGAATTTAGCTTCTCAAGGTTGAGCCGTTTTTTTTGGAAGGACATGCATGCCTTCCTAGCTATGAAGACTAAGTCGGTTGGCTGAACATAATCAAACTCATAACCGCACTATCATTAATTTTATATCGTTGACGGAAGTCATGGCCAATCATCAAACCTGTGCGCCGTTAAACAATCAATCAATGAAAGGCATAGAATGGCGAAGTGGTTACAGCCGTGGGCAGATGGTGATGAGCAGAAATGTACACCACATGACAATGAAAGGTGTGTCTCTCACTTACCACCAATCTGAGTACGTCGTCCGGGACGTTCCTCGAGGAGTTACACAAACTGAACGCCGAAGAATGCGAGAAGATGACCGGCGCCTTGCTTGTCGCTAGGGCGTCACGCATCGTATGGAACGACGCATGACTGAGATCGACCATCATGCCGAGGCGATTCATCTCTCGAACCACCAGCTGTAACATGGAAACAATGGAGAACGGGGTTAAATAATTTGAAAATTATGTTTATTATTTTAATTTTGCTGAAATGTTTCTGGCTGTTAACTACAATATTATTATAGCTTGAGAACGACTTAAAAATGGCTGGTACGGTGGACGCTGACCTAGAAACTTCTTAAATAAGTGACAGTAAAGAAAAATTGAGACTGGTAAGAATGAATATACAGTGCTGAAATTCAAGCAATTTTCTTTTCTTTTTCAACTACGTTCAGAGCTTGAAAACAAGAAAAGTAGTACTTCTGTACCTCAGTTTTGTCTCATAATGTGGTCTTCGATTGAAAATTCTACCTCCTACTTTGCTGACAAGCTCTTCGCAGTGTTAATGCTGTCGGGTATCACTGCAACATTTCGTCTATTCAATAATTCACCCCCTAATTGGGAGTAATGTCTGTAAGGAATATGATTACACACAAAACATTCTCCACCGTTCACGTCCCATTGACCGCACCCGTGCAGGTTTGAAATTGCTTCCCGCTTTTCACCCACAGCTCGTTCCGTCCGGTAGATGACTTCACGAATTTGCCACGTATGGAAACTAGTTTTAACGACGCGTTTTGAATATTCGTATCTGATTTCACTCCAATGAATTGCTTGCGAATGTATCAGTGACTTTAACAGTAATACTGGCAGGATTTTGTGAAACTCTGCTTTGTGGATCAGACTCGAGAATAACTGAAGACGAGGCGAAAGTTATGATACGTATCTTAGTTTCATTGCATTGGCTTAATATTAAATTTTCAAAATATTTTTTGACTGAATTTATACTGTTTTTTAAAGACATTTTTTTCCACTTTTCATACAATTAAAGCGTTGATTTTATCCGGTAAAGTGACACTAGTATTTATAAAATGTGCAGTACAAAATATTTAAACATTCTGCTTATAAAAATAATGGCACCAAATGTCAAACCCTGCAAACATTGTAGACCAAAGTGTTGCCCTATTCCAAAGCATTACCCAATCATTTTCACACCGCGCAAAACAATGAAAAGGAGGTGGAGGTGCATTTAACCTCGGTCAGCAGCGTTCAGAGTGCGCCAGGTCGACATTTTCTCTACTAGAGGTGGACATTTTGGCTGGTGTCGGGCATCTCCGCTTGAAATATGCGCTCGAAAGCGAGAAGCCAACCCTACCAGTGATTGATCACTATAGCTATCGACATTCATGACTAGAATAATTTATTGGTACAGATCAGATTGATGGATCGATAATGGTTGATCCCTTTTGAGGAGCTAAATCATCACTAAACTGCCATTTGCTTTTTGGCGATGGGCTGGATGTTCACATTGGCAAAATTATTTGATGCGCTAGAGTGTCGCTAAACAGGGGAGGTTGCCGGTGGTAACGCCGTGTAAATACAAGTGCGTGCGACTTAACAAATAGAAGGTAAATTACTAGGAAACATTAGGGATGTTATTTTGGGGCTTAGTTCGCACCGGGGTTCGAGTTAGGAGGTCCGTAGTTCAACTGGAACGATTCGGAGTATTTGATTAAATTAGTCCTGATTTTAGACAGTGAATTCCTCACAAATATTTACCTAGAGAATCAAGTGTTATTATTTTTTCAATTGAATTCGAAGATTTTTTTGTTAACTTCGGAATAAATTAGCTGATCAGATTCCAATTAGATCCCGCCTAAATTGGATGAGAACTAGTATTGAAATTTTATTTTTAGATTAAGAGAGAGAGCCGCAGCGCTCATGTATCGATATTTTGAGTCGTTATCGTTTAATTGTTGAGGTTTTAAAAAAAAAAAACATCATCAGGTGATCACAACGTGTTCGAGATTGTAAAGCGTTTACCATTAGCGTTGTGACTCTGATAATAAACTATAGACCCAGTGGCAGTACTGTTCATAACAAGTTGAATATTTAAACCAGCACTCAAAGAAAGAAAAACATAACACACGCACAAATTAATTCTACACTAAGGCACTGACCTGTACTCTTTCTCGCGCTCTGCTCGAAGGTTTCCAGGCTATAGCAAGCCACAAAGAAAAATAAACAAACCTTCCGAATTAAATGCGAAAACCTCCGGTACGTGCTGCTCAAGGCGGGAAGATTACCATCGAATTTACCCATTAGAGCGTTCGCGGACCATTTTACGATGTCAGAAGCACAGTCGAAAACAATTTAATAGTCAGGTCACATAATGCCGATGTAGCCGATGTGCACTGGCCTCGTTTATGGCGATCGCTTTGGCGTAAGCCGAAAACCAGGTCTAGGCTCTAGCCCTTTGAAAATCGCGTAATCAATGTGGTAAATATTTAAAAGGGCGTTGTAGCGTTTCTAGCAGTAAGTAATGCCGTTTTCGAACGTCCTGCACAAATATTTTTTCGAAGCAAAAAAAGTGCACATTGAATGGTCCGAGAGTGAGCAATTTTACCAGTCAAACACGTGAAAGTTGCACTGGGACAGAGTCACATGCCCAGTTGAACACGTGAAAGTTGCACTGGGGCAGAGTCACATGTCTAGTTGAACACGTGAAAGTTGCACTGGGGTAGAGTCACATGCCCAGTCGAACACGTGAAAGTTGCACTGGGTCAGAGTCACATGCCCAGTCGAACACGTGAAAGTTGCACTGGGGCAGAGTCACATGCCCAGTCGAACACGTGAAAGTTGCACTGGGGCAGAGTCACATCCCCAGTCGAACACGTGAAAGTTGCACTGGGGCAGAGTCACATGTCTAGTTGAACACGTGAAAGTTGCACTGGGGTAGAGTCACATGCCCAGTCGAACACGTGAAAGTTGCACTGGGGCAGAGTCACATCCCCAGTCGAACACGTGAAAGTTGCACTGGGGCAGAGTTACATGCCCAGTCAAACACGTGAAAGTTGCACTGGGTCAGAGTCACATGCCCAGTCGAACACGTGAAAGTTGCACTGGGGCAGAGTCACATGCCCAGTCGAACACGTGAAAGTTGCACTGGGGCAGAGTTACATGCCCAGTCGAACACGTGAAAGTTGCACTGGGGCAGAGTCACATGCCCAGTCGAACACGTGAAAGTTGCACTCAGGCAGAGTCACATGCCCAGTCGAACACGTGAAAGTTGCACTGGGGCAGAGTCACATCCCCAGTCGAACACGTGAAAGTTGCACTGGGGCAGAGTCACATGTCTAGTTGAACACGTGAAAGTTGCACTGGGGTAGAGTCACATGCCCAGTCGAACACGTGAAAGTTGCACTGGGGCAGAGTCACATCCCCAGTCGAACACGTGAAAGTTGCACTGGGGTAGAGTCACATGCCCAGTCAAACACGTGAAAGTTGCACTGGGGCAGAGTCACATGCCCAGTTGAACACGTGAAAGTTGCACTGGGGCAGAGTCACATGTCCAGTCGAACACGTGAAAGTTGCACTGGGGCAGAGTCACATGCCCAGTTGAACACGTGAAAGTTGCACTGGGGCAGAGTCACATGCCCAGTTGAACACGTAAAAGTTGCACTGGGACAGAGACACATGCCCAGTCGAACACGTGAAAGTTGCACTGGGACAGAGTCACATGCCCAGTCGAACACGTGAAAGTTGCACTGGGGTAGAGTCACATGCTCAGTCGAACACACAGATTGACCCTTTCTGAGAAGCTTCATTAAGATTTATCAAGCTGTTTTCTTTTTTTCTTTTTTTTCCTTTTTTTTAATAATAACCACGAGGCAATTATGATGCCCATACACCAATAAATCGGTCTACCTTGTGTTTTAATAAAATAAATTTACATTAAACCAATATTTTCCCCCAAACAAGACCTTATCTGCGAAAATGTTCTTCTATTTTATGTCAGAACGACAAATTTCAAAGAAATCTAGTCCCATTTTTGCCATACAAATTCCTGTTTTCAAATTCCTACAGAGAGCTTTGAAATTAATGGTTTTTATCAAATATAATCATTCGTAACACAAAAAATAATGACTGTCAAAAATAGCAATATAAAAATGTAACTTGAAATTAGTTATTCAGAACAACGATTTTATTTTAGAATTTGATCAAATCGCTCTGGCTGTTTCTAGCACACGGATCCTTTTCCAGACTGGGTTTTGATAATTAGATTTTGACGTATTTTGATAAATTAATTCATAAGAAAAAAAAATACTCCGTAAAATAGGTATAACCGAAGCTAACCAATTGTAAATCTATCAACAAAACCCATATGTAACTTGTCCAGTAGGTTTTCACACAGTAGGTTTTTAATCAACCCCAATCCACAGCAAAAGAAAATAATGAATAGCAGAACCAAACCACCTGACCATTTTAAAGTTAACATTCCTTTCACTGGTTCGTGCACCTCATGTTGACTTTGTGTCATTGGCCACCACTACCTTTGAAGAGGTGTAATTTGCCCAGGCGACAGCGGGTAGAGAGAAAGCAGTAACTGGTGAAAGGGAAACATTGAGGACACTCGCTGTGTACGTAGGAATGCACGCTATTCGATGCATCCGATGAAAGTTAATTGGAATTGGACCGTTGAGTAATTTATATTTTATTTCATTTGTCAAACGTTGCTGGGACAAGCGATTTTCTGCTTGTGTAAAGCTCTAGGCATGTTCAAAGAGTTCATGATGTCCCAGGTCGTGCATCGTACCGTACTAAAAAAGCGCCAATTTTAAACTTTCGTTGGAAAAAAAACGCCAAATGACCACTTTACTGACTAAAGTTGAGGATGCTACTAGGTGGAGTCACCGTCCTTTCTGTAATTTCGTTATTTCTCATAGATACTCGCATTTGATACAAGTTAACATATAAATTAATACATATCTTGATGTTTTAAGTCGTAATTAATAAATTAAATGGATTTTTAAAAAGGACGGCCACAAGTGCCATTGGGTGGCACCTACCGTTACTACGTATTGTCAGCTCGTTTGCTCAGAATTAAGTTTAACATTGCAGCTGATTCTCTGACATTAGGTACCTATAAACTCAATGGTACTACACAGCTATCAATGATTGCTACTCAAGGAAAAATAATTTTTTTGACGTTAATGTTGTTCGAATTTTTGTAATCATGTGTTTTAAAAATAAATATCTCTAGTGTAGAACCGTATAGAGGGAATTCTTAGAGGTGTAGAGAATCCCGTTGAGATTTTTACCAGCCGTCTTACGTCTAGTCGGGAAACACTCTGTAAAATGAAGGATGAAAACAGATATTCAAACAGAACGGAACATTTCATAATTGCGATCATGACTTACACTAATTTAATTGCTTTTCTGTACTACCACTGATGTTGCGATGTTCTCTTTTCTAACCGAGAACTTTTATAAAATGACTCTAAAATAATAAGATCCAACCAAAATGAAGTGCAGACTGGAAGAAACTTTGTGTCGATGCCTTCCTTCCGGCTACAATTTAGACAATAACGAGGTCGTGAGGACTTTCTCGACTCCTCTCATTAATTAATGAATCTCTGTTCTACAAAGAGAATACAATAAATAAAACACTCTTTGTACCCTATTGCAACTTGTCAGTAACATGCAAATGTCGGAAAAGATTTTTTGAGAAGATCTTTTGTAAAAATTTGCCAAATATGTACCATAAAAGAAAGGTCATTTAGTAATTTAGCACATTGAAGTTAGGTTGTTTCGATTTATCAATTTATAAAATCGAATTTTCACAAATCACAAAAACCAATGTTTAAAAATCCATATTCGATTCCCAAAAACTCAGGTGCATACAGTCCAGCAATTCGCTTTTGTAGAAGTCAATATTTACCTCTGAAAATGTTAGCTTTCAGACTTCATTGATTGGGCTTCGTTTTCGAATGTTTTGCATTTCATTGAAATGACATTTTTTATGTTTACCTGCCGGGAAAAGTTGAGGTATTTGAGTTAGCAACATAGTTTAAAGACAGTTAAAAGGGTTGAAATGTTGACTTCCGACTATATACCCAATTTCCACTTAAAAACTTGAAAACCCAATGCGCTGGAGTTTTTGACACGTATTAGAATAAAAACATTGTTGCTGTCTCCATGCAATTACCACTTTTCCAGGAGTGCCGCGAGGAATGACAACTATCCGTTCAACCACACTCAGCATTTCTCGATTCAGAAATCTTGTTTTCTTTATCCTAATCGTGAGCAGCATAATAAAACCGAGCACAGAGTTGTGCATCTAATTTCTTGTATTCGAGCATCCAGCTGGATATTTTTCCGTCTAGCCAATCATCAAACCAGTCTCGAGTGATATGCTTGGTTATTTTCCTATAGCTTCCAATTTTTCCTTGAGTACACAAAAATTTCGTCCGATACTTTTCTTTCGTTGCATTTCGATATCTAATGCAATCGAAAGAAATCGCCAACATTTGTTTACTTTCTCACCGTGCTCTAGGGATTTGGTTCACCTTTGCAGCTCAGCAAGAGGTCAACTTTTTCAATATTACTTTGTGGAAAGACAAGGCATTGCATTACATCCATGCGGAATAAGAAATTTTTTTGTTGGTTATGTTGCTCCCTGAGAAAACACTTTTGAAAGCAACAAAAAATTACCCGCATTACAGATGAAAACTTTCAAACTTGCCTCACTGATTTCAAACTCTGAAAACTCAACAAATAGAATTCATTTGCGAAAATTGAGAACTATTTATTAAATGCAAGTTTCTTGATTTAACAAGTGGAACATTTACAGGGTAACTCCATTAAAAACGGCAGCTCTTTAACTTGGGTAAACTAGTACGTGAATACGGTACGGAATAGCGTTTTTCTTTTAGCTTCCGGTTTTGAATTTTCCCGGAGCTTTTCTTATAAAAACCCCGCTTTTAGTAGTACAAATATTGTAAGACAGACCCAGTTGGAAAGGGAGCAAATAGGGCACATGAAATACAACATCTCGACGATTTTTTTCCAGCCCAGGCCTCAATCATCTAATTGGTTACGACACACTGATATGACAAAGGCCCTGTGGCACTGGTATATTGGAGTCGGTGATTACTGAATGATGATAATTAACCTAAATTACTCTAGAAAAGAGGAGGTGAAACCCGATGCCAGTACATCGCCTACTCTTGTCGAAGAGCACCAAGCAGACCACCGGCTCAACGTCCCTTCCGAAGAACGGTAAAACGCGAAAATCCTTCAGAAACCCGTGGTTGATAAGCAAGGCGAATGAAGTTTCCTCCAACTTCTCTTCTGAACAGAACTGGTCATGCGTATAATAGTCACCCATCCAACACCTAACCCAGAGCAGTGTTTCTTAACTTCGGTTACGAAAACCGTAGCTTCCAACACTCAAAACTGTTCAGTTAAAAATGGCGTCAATCATGACTGTCTTGCAGTCACACTTTTTTTATCCTTGTAGATGACCCTGCAGTCGCCAGGATTTGCAGAATGGAAAGAAGGAGCTCGCATATCTGTCATTTGGGATGACATGGAGATATGCGTAAACCGTCACAGCGACTGACAAAGAGTCATACAAATTGTACGGCGAAGCTTCACTTAAAAATGTCCACAGTTTAAGCATCCAGATCTTTTCCGAGGATGACGTCCTTGGTGTAAAACGGAACCTTGCACGGGGAGCAGGATTTCGTTGATTGATCGCACTTTCACCAGGAATAAAAGGATGAAATATTACAGGAGTATTTTGCAAATTTACAAGAATGCTTAATGAGGACCTGTTATTAATTACACTTTTGTGCTTAAATCCTTTCAGGACACTCTAAATGCAGGACCTCTTTATCGTTATTTTAAACTATAAGAGAAAAGAAGAACAGAGATACATTTCCTCGAGTAAAAACGTATAGCAAAGAAAAGTAATAAATTATACTTATAAATTATAATATTCCAGAGCATCGTGACAACTAGTTTCAACGTTTCGCATGTATTTCTACACGAATTCAATTCAAAGTAATGCCAGTGAATCATATATAAAATGTAATTCATACATTTGTTCGATAAGAAAGTCAACCGGCCTTCCTTCCTCTACACTTCTACGCAACCCTACCACATCTTACTCCTGCAAACAAACAGTGGCACACATTCTCCACGACGTGATGACACGAAGGTAAATAATGCACCAAACACAACACTACACAATGGCCAACGTCCTGCCAACGCCGCCAACGCCGCCAACGCCGCCAACGCCGACCGTGAGTAGAAAGTCTAGCATAGAAGCCAGCTAGGTACCCCGACCAGTGCTATTAATCACAGAACCTGACTAACACTGCATGCATATAATATATATAGAAATAATATGACTGCGATGGCTGTTTAACTAATTCCCAGTGGTACCTCGGTGCACAATCCGGTGGCGTTAGCGTCAGAGTGAAACTTTAAACACTGGTCGTACGGGAACAGTTTCTCTGTGTATTTGTCATGCCAAGTTTGCGGTGAAAAACAAAATGGTGAGAGTAGGGGGGGATTATTTGCAAGTTGGAGCACCGAGAGCAGGTAACTTTGAGCATGTTAGTCGGCGTCGAAGTAGTGTATGTAGAGGACGATGGTGATGACGACCATGGATGGCTGATTAAAATTGCCGTGATAACCATAATTAAAGTAGTTTGATAACTATATATATTTGTTTTAGATGTTTGACGAACGTTTATTGGTACTATGTTATTGACTTACTTTAATAATGATATTTCTCAACTAAAAAAAGGAATTTTGTCAATAAAAGATGTTAGTATTAAGGTAAAGCAGCAGGTGCCACCTGATGGCGCTTGCAGCCGTCCTTTTTTAAAAAACCTAACCAATGAAATAATTACGATTCAAAGCATCAATATGTGTTTATCAATCGTTCAGCTTAACATTATCAAAAAATTAATTCAGCCTAAGCCAATCTCAAATGCGAGTAATCTGCGAGAAATAATGAAATATAATATGTTACTCAAAACGACAGTGACTTCACCTAAAAGCATCTTGGTAGTACAGACAGATTAAAATTAGTACTATTTTTGCACTCGTTTGTTAACAAGCATTTTGACTGAGAGACTTGAACCGCTAAGTTAACACAGTTAAAAAAAGTGCGTACAAGAAAATGGTTTAAAAATGTTGAACGGAATTTCCGGTTTTTTTCACACCCCTCTTGTTGGTCGAGAAGTGTTCTTTTTCTCATCCGTGCACACAGTGGCGTAAACTTCGTTAACGCAATCGTGCGACTCGGTCGCGTATAAAAAGGGTACCACCACGTTCATCAGCCCACGGTCTAATTATGCCGGCCGTAGCCTCTACAGTAATTACTGTTAAATTACTAACTAGCTAGCGAACAGGTACTTTAGCATTCCATTAAAGTACCTCTCGGATCTCGTCTACGCTCACCGGCACACCCGACTGACTGATGCATGCGTATATGTACTGGGTTGACGCAGCTCGTCTACACCCTTTATTCAACCAATTCCTAATCCAATTATCGCGTTCGAGGGTATAATTAGAGCTTCGTTGAGATAAATCAATTAGGTGATTAATCGTCACTCACCTTCCCAAAGTCCGAGAGTCCCGGTCTGTGCGTGATGCTC
Source organism: Protonemura montana (assembly GCA_947568835.1). NCBI lineage: Eukaryota > Metazoa > Arthropoda > Insecta > Plecoptera > Nemouridae > Protonemura > Protonemura montana. The sequence goes on from OX387608.1 coordinate 9,962,509, forward strand.
GTGCGTGGGGTTGTGACGGTGGACGCCGTCGTCGAGGAGGTCGGCGTCGTCGCCGTCGGAGTGGACGTCGCTCTTTCCGCCAACGAACAGTCTGCCCTACCCAGGAGAATATCAAAATTGTTGTTTAGTATGAAGGTTACAAGGCGGTTTTTGCTTCTTCACTAGTGGGTTGTTGATGTTTACTGCTATTAACTGGATAGCGATTGATTGATTGATTTAACGTCGCACTGTTTATTAATACATTCTGTGGCACTTGGCTAGTGATGTCTGTTAGTGGGTGGATGATGATGAGGATGATGATGGAGCTAACAAACTCTAGAAGGGAGCAGAGGAAACTGGAGGAGAGAAATTAACTGGGGAAATCTACGGGTTCAACTGGGCATGTGACTCTACCCCAGTACAACTTTCACGTGTTCGACTGGGCATGTGACTCTGCCCCGGTGCTACTTTCACGTGTTCGACTGGGCATGTGACTCTGCCCCGGTGCTACTTTCACGTGTTCGACTGGGCATGTGACTCTGACCCAGTGCAACTTTCACGTGTTCGACTGGGCATGTGACTCTGCCCCGGTGCTACTTTCACGTGTTCGACTGGGCATGTGACTCTGCCCCGGTGCTACTTTCACGTGTTCGACTGGGCATGTGACTCTGTCCCAGTGCAACTTTCACGTGTTCGACTGGGCATGTGACTCTGACCCAGTGCAACTTTCACGTGTTCGACTGGGCATGTGACTCTGCCCCGGTGCTACTTTCACGTGTTCGACTGGGCATGTGACTCTGTCCCAGTGCAACTTTCACGTGTTCGACTGGGCATGTGACTCTGCCCCAGTGCAACTTTCACGTGTTCGACTAGGCATATGACTCTGCCCCGGTGCTACTTTCACGTGTTCGACTGAGCATGTGACTCTGTCCCAGTGCTACTTTCACGTGTTCGACTGGGCATGTGACTCTGACCCAGTGCAACTTTCACGTGTTTGACTGGGCATGTGACTCTGCCCCGGTGCTACTTTCACGTGTTCGACTGGCAGAGTTGCTCGCTCTCGGGACACTCCCGGTGCACTTTTCTTGCTACGAAAATTTCGACGGGTGCGAGTGGAAAACAAGTGAGTGCGCCTGAATGCAGCTCGCAGAGCAGCGCACGGCACATCTACCAACACATTTTTTTTTTTATTTATTCCAGAAACTTGCGGAAAGTTCATCTTTTTCTTTTTTACTAGAAACTGCGTGGATTGATATTCACATCATGATATGGCAGCCAACTGGGATGATATTCACATATGGCTTAAATAGTACAACAAATTTTGCAGCTGGATACCAAAATCCAAGAAAAAAAACATTATGTGGTCGTCGCTACAATTTAAAATCAAAAAAATTATAAAGTAGGCTACAGGCAGGTTTTTTTTGTGATCCGTTAAGTAATTAATAAATCACAAACAAACAAAATCCCTCTTTTCGTTAGCAGATTTAAAATTAACATATCGTATTTTCAGTCATTTTTGTTTTCCAGTAGATATACTAGTTACTAAAGACCAAAAACCAACCCCCAGTTCATTTCTTGTCCCAAACCTCATTATAAAAACACTACTAAAAATCACACAGACAGTTAACTAAAATGGCGGCCACACATTGTGCACCAACAAATCCGTTCGACTATCAAACAATGACCAAACGAGCACACACACACCCACACTGCTTTGTAATTTCACCGCTTGGCGCGCAACGCTCGCTTGATCGAACCATGGATCATTTCGACCGTTACACGAATTTCAAACGTTCGATCTTGTGTGCAGAGACCACACTCAGATTTTTTTCCCCCTCACTTTTTTTTTTCTGCTCGGTTTGATTTGCTGGAATTATTTCTATTGTTCCCTTTCACGAGGATTGCACGAGATACGGTTTACCTTTCGTCTGTTTAAACGCCGTGTTGTTTATTTAAAATATAATACCGTAAGTCTAAAAATGTTTTTCCAATCTACGAAGCGCGCTACCAATCCTATCAGCCACGTACCGGCGAAACATTCAATGAAGTGTGCGTACTTGATTTCGAACGCAAGCGAAGTATCGGATTCACGTGTGTAATTATCTACGAGCATGATCACGTAATTGTTTAAATCATGTCGCATGGAAACGCGCGATACGTGCGGAGGGGTTATGATAAATTTGAAAATTGAGCTTTTGAGTGAAATTTCGAGAGATAACGCAGTCTCAATCTCGCACGACTGCCAAGTTTCGATAGCGAAATTCACAGACGGGGGGGATGAGAGTCGGGGAGTCGAAATTGCGTGAACGCTGCCTGCAGCCAGTCGGAAAGTTGGTTTTCTAACGGTATGTTAATTCATTCTGAATACAAATGCATTAATTAGCACGTTGCATATATGTCTGAAACTTATTGTCTACGTCAGAATATGTAATTGTGCATCAACTTCGAATGCTGTATTCAATTTAAGTTTGAAACATGTGTTTGTGTTGGTTTGAAGCTTGATTATATGATTAAGTTGAGGATTGGGTAGAGTTGAGCTTTCTTGTCTTTCGAATCCCATGTAAATATTTCCTTATAATTAGTGTCGTAATACCAGATTAAGAGTGTAGGTGAGGCTAGGTGCATGCAAACTGAAGATTACTCTGGGAGGGGGTTCGGGGGCAGGGGTAGTGTGTGCCCACTTTCGAACTTAATTCCTAAAGTCTGCTATCAATCTTCACCGGCGAGAGCACCAGGGAAAATCTCGTTACAAAGCGCTTTTCCTTGCGCTCGGCGTTTTCCAAAGAAAACTCGTGCAGCCATCGTTGTAACCGGTTATAAAAGCCGGTGCTGAATCTATCCAAACACTTTTCTTCGCATTATATAAAAGGTGCTCCACAATTGAATGAAATATTTCCTTGAGACAAAAGAACCGTCTTTTATTTGCAGACCCTTAAGATAATCCTTGTGACGTCTTATCATCGATTAACTACAAGGCGTTTTCTCATCCTTCGCTGGGTTTCCCTTAAAAAAGATAGCGTCCTTGCCTCTGAAATATTAAGCGGGACTCGCGTTTCATCACAGTGAAAATTATTATTCTAAATCAATTGTGTCGGCTTTGTAACTCGACGGACAGCTAGTTTAGCGCACCGAAATTCCATTTGAAACAGTCAAGATTTGCATTCTCTTCAAAAGACACATTAACCATTTTTTTCATTGAAATTCCGTGTGACAGACAGACAAACAAAATAAAAACCTTCACATTTTTGTTTAAATCGCATCAGGATTGTCAAGAAATCACAGCCTCTTTGTTGTTTCTTTCAAATCTTTCTGTAAAACAACTGGTTTTCTTTCAACTTCTTCAAAGCACACGATAATATCATCTCGTAAAACATCTCGTGGATTTTCATTTCGCTATAATTCACGAATCAAACCAAAAGCAACCACTTGCGAGCATTCACAGTTTGAACGGCAATGTGTAGCAAACGTGCTTTACGGAATAGCAGATGTGTATACAGACCATTTCACTCCATCTAGAATAGCACCGATATTAGCACCCTTTTCCTAACGCCGTCCCTCCTTCGCTCTACTACCAGAACTTTGCCAAAACCCTTTTGCCACATTTACATACTTACCCAAACGGAGTGAATATAATTCTCCGTCTTTCGCCTAAACTAAATTCGTGCGCTACCATGAGACTCTTACATTTTTGTTTATTTCTTCCCGCCAGCTGTTTGACGCGCGATGGCAAGTAAAGTTTTCACAAATTTCTCGATCTTTTGAATTGTAAATAATTCGTCTACATAGCGGTGCCGCTCAGCGCTCTGTTGTAACTATTAATTAGGCCTTCAAGAATACGAAGAGAATAATGGTACGCTTTAGGGAGAGTTACTTTGGGGGTTAAAGTATTCGAAAACAATGTGTCGGCTAATTAATTCAAGTTTGTAGTACAGCGAATCCGGTCATGAATCGTTCTACTTAATTACAAAAAACAATGGTTACTGCAATGCCTCAACCGTACGATCATATATATTTTTTCAAAACAAAGAAGTGCGTTCAGAAAGCAATAACGCCATGAGTAAGCCACATGACGTCTTTATTAAACGGTTTATAGATCGGACTATCGACTAATATCTTACGAAATACTTGAAAAGTAGCCCCGAACAAAAGCGACATTTAAGAACACTTAACGTTTAATTTGAATTTCCTAGAGCGACATGCCGAAGTGTTTTATCTCTCGAATCAAACCCACCCTAGCGGCCCGTCGCTATGCCAGCTCGACTTCCACTTTTTGCTCCCTGATGTTACCATCGTGATCGTTCATTATTTCCACTCATGTTTTATCCACGCTTTTGTTCTCTGATTCATGACACCCGTGGGTCTCATTATTGGCCCGCGTTCCTATCATCAGAAGTTAGTTTGCCACTTTCCGAAAAGTCTCGGCGAAATCTCAATCAGCGCTCTTATGTGCGCGAAACTGGAGAACGAAAAAGCTACACGCCCCCCCATCTGGGTGGAAATCGGAGTCCCGCTGAACCGTTCGATTTTGTGCGTCGCTCCCTGCACGCACGACCGACGGCACTGGCATGCCGGAAAAGCTCGGAAAATCCGGGTGGGTGTGTGTGTGTGTGTGGGTGTATGTGTGAGTTTCCTCCTCTCTACGCATTCACCAACTAGTTTATTGACGTCCGATTCTGCTAAACATCGTCGACGGTTTCCCGCACAACTATTAGAGCAAAGAAATGTTCAACAGCGTAATTGATCTGTACTATATCGTTCACTAAAGGAAACGTACAACACAGGAAGGAAACAAATAACTCAACTAAACTATGTTTACTTAAAAAAAAAAGAGGTTTTTGTTAGACTTTCATTACCGAAACTTGCATTAGTAAAAAAAAATAATTGATTTCTTGATAAAAAGAATGTTTTTCTTAATCATAGCGTTACTTCTCAGAAGACCGTTATCATAAGTCTTCGAATAGAAATCAAAGCTATTTTAAATCCATGATCGATGCTGGTCTTATAACCAATTTGATTCTGATTGACTTGATAAATGTATTCCATCCCACAATACCAACGCTGATGTATTGTTAATGGTCACCGAATAGGTCATCTCGGGTCAACTCAGGGATACTGCGGCATGTTCTATGAGTGGGAGTTTGCTGGGGCAAAGGTCATAGAAGGATGCGTTCACTCACCAGGCTGTGTCACATGTGTGGGTGACCGTCATGTATCGTGCTCCGAGATTGTAGAATGTACGAAGGACCGCCAAGGAATTGCCCAACGAGTGGCCGCCTTCCACGCCGATCAGGCTCGCTATACGGCCGGCTCGGTGCGTTTCTTGTAGCGCTGCAAAGACACATGGTTTTTGATGTCTGTTTTGAGAGACCTAGGTCGATGTTGGATTCGCTCGGTGTGTTTTTATGTTTGTATGGCGCTAAAAAATTTCTAAAAAAAATAGGAGGCTTCAATAGAGGGTTTTTTTGAAGTTAAACTCTTAATTTCTCGCAGAACGGTCGGTTAAAAAAATGTTGCTACGCACATAGCTGCAGGTAGGAAAACAATGTGCTACTGTCGGCTTGCGAGTTCGAAAAAACAACAGTTCACGGCACCTTGATCAAAAACTTATAGGAATAGAGGAAAAAACCTTATGATAACCAATTGATAGAAGATGAGATTTTTCTCACAAAAGAAAAAAAAAAGTGTCTCGTCTTGCGAATTCTCTGCATAACAAAAAGACTTGTTTGAAAATTTTTTATGGTTGCCAAAGTGTGATGTCTTTTATCTGCAAGCCAGAGTTTTTTTTTTTTTTTTTTGGGGGGGGGGGGTGTGGGGAGGGTTATGCTGAGTTTATGGTAATGGGAATTGATCTTCCTTCAGTTGCAGCAGTATTTAGCTTGCGTTGTTCTCAACTACTCCCCTCAGTTCCTTCCATAAGATTTCACGCACAGAAATACCAAATAACTTTGAACACCACAGAGACTTCTTTAATTGTTTACAAATACACATGCCTACTAGAGCCAAGAACCAAGACAGAACACACAAAGCAAAGAAGATTACAGTCCCTTTCCTTCCCTTCCCATGAAACCGTCATAATTAATAGAATAAAACGAGGAATACAAATTTGCGATAACTGCAAACCAAGCAAGCCTCTTTAATCTGCACAAACACACGAACACAGACTCTGCTCAGTTCGCGAATAATCTCTGTGTACTATCTAACTCACCTCTGGTGATACAACGTTATTCAGATGAGGATGGGATAGTCTGAGAGATAGGCAGACAAACTTTGACTTTGCCAGCATCCGAGTGCAGCGGCAGTAGCACTCAACGCAAAACTTTGCCATACTTACACCGAGCGCGCCAGAGAATATGCCTTAAGGGCTCGTAAAAACCCACTTGTATGTACACACAGTGATATTTCCACTCGGTTACACAGCCATACGAAAATGTGCACACTAATTTAGAATCGCGGATTAATTAAAATATATTCCTAATTAATGAAACATACAGAGAATACAAATATTATGGTAAGCGTTATAATCTGATGGGAGAATGCTGAGAAAAAAAGTTACACGTTGAGGTCTCTAGATAAGTTTAATTAGTGGTGGGCCAAAAAGCCGCAAGGTTGTTTCTTTTCGGGATGGGCAAACTGTTTTTTTTGGGAACGAGAGGGCGAGGTGGCAAGGGAGAATTTATACGAGTTCGTGTAATTGCAAGAATGTTGCGCATTATATTATTCTGTTTTTAGATTTTAATTGAATATCTTTTGAGTGAGAGTGGGGGGGGGGGGGGGGGGCTAGAGTTGGTAAAGGAGAGCCGTGCAGGCTGTAATTACAGAGAGGGCTCGAAGCGAGTGCGGATTTGCATAAAATCGTTTCGGTCATATTTGGACAATCAGTGTGCGGGCACTTCTAGAAGAAAAGGAGCACGCCTTACGTAAAAGCATTTACTGAGTAGTTGCTTTGTGGCCGTTGTGCACGGTTTAAACTATACAAGCAGATGATTTCATGTCATGGCACAAAAGCTGTGCGCTGAGCAAAAGAATTTACGACATTCAAACTGCGGCCGTTTTGCGAAACAATAAGAAATCAGGAATTATTTACAAGACTATAGAAGTTTTACTTTACTTTATAATAAAGCACAGTCCTTAGCAGAGAAGAAATGATATTCAAGCGAAAAGAAAAGCTAGCAGCTCTTTGGATTATTAAAAAAGAATACAGATAAAATATAAATCAAAACTTTTGTAAAGAGATTTTAAAAGACAATTTATTCACGTGTGAAGCTTCGATGCATGAAATTATTTCCGTTTTTATGTTTTAGCATATTATATTTCAGGTCGTAAATTTAGCATACCAGCGTTGAGTTTATAAATAGAGTCAGAAGACTAGTGTTAACGTTAAAATTTCTGCTGAGCCGGAAACATTTAGTAAGGGTAGTTGCCATTCGATGGCGTTTGCAGCCGTTCTTTTTAAAAATCTTCTAAAAGTGAATAAACACGACTCAAAATATCGATACACGTACATCAATTGTTGAGGTTAGCATTAATAAGATAATTGAGGGCAAATCATTCTCAAATGCTAGTTATCTGCGAGAAGTGACGAAACAAAATGACGTAACACTTGGAATAACGGTGGTTCCATCTAGGAATATCCTAAAATTATAAATATCAAATAGTAATTTTGTTCAATTTTTGGCGAAGACAATTTTAAATTACCACTATGGCAGTACCATGCTACTTAAAATAACAAGCAACCTCACTGCCACTGCACTACTGATTCACCCGTACAAGTCTGTGAACCTGGGTATCCAAAAAAAATCCAATGCATACAAATTTACAGGCACAGATTTTATCCCTGACAGGATCGGGCCTAGCAAAAGTCTCCCGCCGCTTCGTTCTCTGGGTAAACTCCCCGCTTGTTAAAGGTATAAGAGGAAGCTAGTCGCGCAAGAAGGCTGAGACTCAATAACAGCGGACTCATGTAATCTGACTCTTTCACTAGCACGATTTTCTGGGCCAGTGGCGGCACTGCGAGATTCCCAGCTAAGTCTGGACGCAAATTTACAAAGGATTACAGTAATAAGGCACCGTCGTGACTGTCAAAAGGAAAACTTGTGTAATCTCTCGGTATTCTCAGTAATCTCAGTGATATCAGTGATATCAGTTCAGGTTTCAAGAACTCTACTTCATGGGTCAGTAGGGCCTACGGTTTACTCTATGCTCTAAAAAAGCTAGTATCCACGCAAACGCAAGTAATATATTTACTTTATTATTTCTTGCATGATTTGGAATTCCAGCTAGTTACTGTTTTGAAATTTGCAATTAATCTTCACTCCTGCTTTAAGCTTGTCAGGAATGTTAGAGATTTTGTCATTGAACCGTCAATGTTCTGAAAGCACAATTTTAATTGACTGAGCTTTAATTACCAGTTATAGACTTATCTCCAAGATCACTCATAGTCATATTTGAATCCCTCTGGTTGGTTGCTTATTTAAACTTGGTTATTGCTTTTGGTTATGGGACAAATTGTTATATGCTCTGTAGCTCTACATAGGGAAAGGTTACGGCTTCATAGTTTAAAACACACTTGCATGTCGTATTGTACTTCTATGCAACAGAAATCAAAGAAGTTATTATTGATGCCCAGCTTAAATGAGAGTCAGTGTGCATGAAACTGGAAGGACGCCACTGGCAATCTTCATACGAGAAAAGACAAGAAAAGCGTCGAGAATAACTGCAACCGCCGTCGCGACGCTTCGGTCGCCAGCGCCGGATATCCGCCCGTTCTGCCCCTACCCAGCGAATTAAAATCGAAACTGAATCGCTTGGAATTTGCCGATTTTCAGGCAAACTGCAAATTAGTTTCTCGTGAGTAGGTACCTAATCTTCGTCGGGAGTTTGGTATCATCGACGGAACGCACCCCCCCTCCCCCCTACACCCCTTTTCGCCACTCCCCTCGCGCTACTATTTGTTCAACTTTTGTGGGTAGAAAAAGGGAACGTTGGTTTATTGTGTTACAGAAACTCTGAGCTTCCGCCCTTCAAGTTTTCGGCGGTGGGATGCATAAATTAACATAGCACGATTTCTAGAGGCTTCTAGAGGAAGTTAGACACATTTCGACCGGAGCAGTGCAGCAAAAAAACAGTTTTTGTTGTGAAAACCGCACCGAAAATATACTTTTAAAAATTGTGCCCTTCTTTCTAACCCATTTTGATATGATATGTCCAAAATTTACACGAAAAATAGATTTTTGGGTTTTAGCGACGCACTGTTTTGACAACGAACCCTACGGCACTGGTCTAATGGCGTCGGTATACGAAACAAGCTATAAATACTTATAGTACTTATAGTATAAAGCAACAAAATATACAAAATATATTATTTAATTGAATCTTAAAAATAATATTATTATCCCACATTAACATTTAAATTGTTGTCGAGGGTCCTTGATTTTTGTACAACGCTATACCTTCTCATCTCATACACACACACTCACAATTATTATAATTTCCAATCCATTATGCTTCTTACAACTTTCATGGTATGCCTACTTAGCGAGAATATACACCCTTCATCTAAATTTCTTGCTTACGACATCCCCTCCCCCTCGCCATCACGGGACGCTCTCCTCAGCACTACTATTCTTGAAAGCGTCTTGTGCTAAGATTGATGAAGTTGGTACAATTTGAACAAATGTAGGCTATTACGGTACATCTGTAGAATTTACTTCGCTATGTGGCAAGAGTAAGAGTTGAGTAAGAACAGGAACGTAGCGCTCTTTTAGCTCATAACGCCATGTTAAATGGATGGAAAAACGGAGAGATGGGAAACTATGGCACTAGGATCATCGGTGCTCTAAAGAAGATTGTTGTTTTCTTTGTGAATTTAGGAAATTTTTAAATAATTAATCATACGGACAGTGTGAAAATATTTTCTCGTTACGAAAACTTTTAACCTTTCAAAACTTGGTGCCCAAATTGGGACTTGAACCCCGATCCCTAGCTGTCGCGGGTGTTACTACAACCAATTTTAGAGAATTTGAGTGCATTTTTGAGAGGCTATTAGTGTTTCTAATACGAAAATACTTTGCGCATTGCAACTATAGCAATTTCAATCAAATTTCAAAGCGTAAAAACAATAATAATATCGACTATTTTTTAATTTCACTGATTTTCCTAATTTATAGTAAGCCAGATCCACAAATGATAATTTTAGCTGGATTTAAAATTGAAAAAAAGATCAGCCAATGCTACAACCATGCTTTCTGATTTTTAGATGTTGTTATTATGGCAATTACAAATTTAAAACGGTTTTGAAATTGTCTGAGTAAGTTTTGCCAGGGTTTACAAACAAGTCTATCATAATATAAAAATGTTTTATTGTAGTGGTTTTATTGGACATCTATGGGAGTGAAAGGTAAAGCGTCACTTATATGAACGCGTGTATGCCATTGTAATGGTACTGATTACACTCTCCCAAAGAACATTTCCACATGAACAAAGTAGGAAAACGGAATTTTCTCACTTGATGGGACGTGATACCGAAAGCTTTCAACAATTAAATAGATTTATCGGTTTCCGAGCGGTGCTAGGATAGGACACTACACTGCGAATCAATCGTTTCAATTGGAAAGACGTATTATTCTCAACAGTGTTTTATTTCGAAGAAGAATTGCTAGCAATTAAATTGACAAGCCGACATGGTCGTAAAGCTTTCATTCGCGTTACATTTTGTACATAAATACTGGGTTTGATTGTTATTTTATTTCGGAAATAAAATTGCAGTAAAATCGGCTCGGTTTTATAGTTGCCTGTTGGTGAAACATAAATAGAATTCCTGTCAACCTAAAAGCATGTGGAAAATAAGTTTCAAAACTCACTTTTATGACATTTTTGCAATTCTTTGAGTTAATCTGTGTTTTTTTTTCAAATTCAATTCGGTATAACAGTATTTTCAAGATAAAAACCATAAACAAAATGGTCAACTCACAGCCTTCTAATAACAATTGAACCTGAGAGAAGATTAATTTCAAAGCCTTCTGTACAAATGTACTTATACTTGCTCGTGTTGCAAAAAAAAAATGGCTCTAGATGCTTTTGATTTTGTATTTTTCTCTCACTGGAAAAAAAAAATATATATATATATTGCTAGTTCCGGAGCCAAAACTATTTTATAGAAACACTCTGAGCAACAAGTAATCCGGAAGAAATCTTATTTTTAAATTGCAAACGCTTGCAATGCGCGGGGTATTTTATTATAATCAACACTATAACCGTCTCAAAAATATATCATGTCATATATAATGTCATATAATATATGCCATCGTCTCAAACAGCCAGTGTCCAAATAGCTCAATGGGTCAGAGCAACACCCGCGATAGGTGGAGATCGGGGCTCGTTTCCCCGTTTGGGCATCAATTTTTGAGACGGTTATAGTGTTGATAATAATAAAAACAAGTAATCCGTTTCGTTGATTTGCACAAACGCATGGAAATAACGTTTATCGCGACAGCAACACAGAACCACCCAAACGGTGTAAACTACAGAGAGAGCGCACACGACCCAGAAACGCAGGTCGGAAAGAAGATTTGTTCAAGGCGAGCCTACCTTTGACAGAAGTGACGACGGTGAGGTGCTTCGGGTTCAACTCGGCCAACCTTTTGATCAGGTCGATTTGTTCCAACGTCAGTTGAACGGCGTCCAAATATTGCGCTCCGCAGGGCACGTATGCCGACCAAAACTGCGAATATAAAAGCAATTCCGAGCGTTTACATCGAGCAATCACGGTCCGTGACAGCTGCGTCGAGTTTTTTTTTTTTTTTGTTCGAGTGGGTAATCTATAAGAAGATTGGCCATTTTTTTTTTTTTAGATGACGGATCCGAATGGGAGATACACCTGTATTATATCGTCTCGACTTCAGCTTTATGGGTTTCAGTCGAACTACTGGACCTACTCTTGCGAGGTAGCTGATCTTCTTCTGGTATGTGAGTAGCCAATCGAAAGTATTTTATTATACCTTCTTCCTGGTTGAATCATTGATTTCTGATATTCTATGGGGCAATAAAGATGATAAAGGGGTTGCCTAACTACCAAAGATTCGAACTTCTATTTCGGACTCTCTGTGTAGAGAGGATAGCATTCGATTAGTTTACATGTTTTTTTTTTCTGTTTAGGATATTGATATTTCAAACATGCGTTATTGGATCTGTGTGTTTTTTCTGCGGGCTTTTTTTGCATCAAAAAAGAAAATGATGGCTAGTTTACCATTTTCCAATGAATTTAGTGTTTTTTGTCAACACATACAAAACCTATAGCAAAATGGAGGAAAATGCTTCGATACAAATTTCTGTCAACTATTTCACCGCTGTGTACACTTGTAGTTATAGTCGGCACAGAAGCCGAAGTTGCTCATCCCAGACGCTGAGTTGCGTGCAACTTCACTTGCCAAGAAACTCAATTGTGCTTGAGAATTGAGCAAGACGAGTTACATGGCTTACAGCAAATAAATGTCCCACATTCATACGATTATTTCGAACGCAATGGTCCAAAAATGAACAAAACTAAACATTTACTGTTGTAGCTTTTACGTTTTTACGTTAAAACACGCCATTTTCAAAATAATAACTCTCTTCTCGTCCGTTAAAGCGGGTTTGTTTCAGCCCCTGAACGCAGCCCGCAGAGCAAGCCTGGCTCCTCCACTCATATGAGCGCCAAGTTTGCTATGTCATTTATTTTGTGACCGTGCATGTGTTTTACTGTAATAACTAAGTGGAGGATTTATTCAATCCGGGGGCATGAAGTGGAAAAACATTTTCACGTTGCTAATTATTTTGCTGCTTTTACCTTTTGCTAATGCAGCTAACTCGCTTGTAACTAATTTCTGTGTTTTACTGGAAGCAGTAACTTATTTTGATAGTAAATTAGAAGTAAATTGCTTAACAAAACTGGGATAAACTTGCTTTAATGCATTGAGCGTATTTATTCTAACCAAAATCATAAATTGGTTCAGATTAGAGTTACATTACTATAAAAATAATTATATAAAATCTCAGTAAAAAAGCGAATAGGCAAAATTGTTTGTAGAAAATTAATAATTAAGCTGTAAATTCAAGCATTCAAACAGTTTTTTTATAAAGATTATGTTGCAATAATGAAAGATTTTGACGATATTTGACTTCGATACCGTCTATAATCAAAGTTTTTATTTTGGCCAATGCAGTTTGGTGCATTCTTGGCTGTATTTTTTGCAGCATAACTACATACTCAATCATTAATGAGATTATTATAGCAAAACATTGGTTTGATCAAATCAATATCTCTTTTACAAATGCATTGTCACATTTCACCTATCCAAAACATAACCAAAAGAAAGTAACGTACCTGTGCCCCCACCAGACCCCTTCTTAGCCGTGGCAAATCCGTGTGCGACCAATTGCTCTTCGACCACGGCTCGACTTTTTCCAAGTCAGCCGTAAAGTTAAAACTCATGATCTTGTTGTGCACGAACTTCCTCACGTTCCACGGAAGATCGTTGTGCCTGTGGAAACAAAACATAGAGTTGCTAGCAGAAACGACAACAAATTCTTGACTCTGGGCACGTATGCATTAATCAAGGAGTTAGTTGGAGAGTCCCACACGGCAGCGACCCACCGGCTTTTGAAACAGTGGCGGCGGTGTGGTTATCTTGCCAGGGAGGGTAAACTGATCGTGTATGATGGTTTTTAGACTCATGGCTACTTGATTTATCCTTAGCACTAGTTTTAAGAAAAACTATTTGAAATGGGTTTTGAATGCTAAGTAAAGGACAACTGAAATTTCCCGACGTTTCGTAGCATATACTAGCTACTTTTTCAAGGGACTGCTCCGACCCTTGAAAAAGTAGCTAGTATATGTTCCGAAACGTCGGGAAATTTTAGTTGTCCTTTACTTAGCATTCAAAACCCATTTCAAATAGTTTTTCTTAAAACTGATCGTGTGTTTGTATGGACGCAGGCTGGTGTGCAATTAAAGCTTAATAATTATTAAAAAAAACCAAAGCTTATCCAGGGAATGAACCAAATGAAAGAAGATATTCCAAATAGAGGTTTATTTAAATGAACCCTTCTACAAATTTAAAATTGTACAACAGCGGAAAAGAAAACCTGTATTTCATCATGCGCATTTGGAGCACTTCAGTGTCGCGGTTCTCCGCCTTGGAGGTCTGTCGTACTAATTGAATAAACAAAACGCTTCTTGAAAATGTAGTGTAAACTAAAACGAATGCATAGTGCAACACCCCTTGAGAATGGAAACTAGGGTTTGATTTCCAGAACTAGTTTACATTTTTGAGAGGATATTATTTTCTATGTAATTATACACTCTAACCTTTACAGGCATCCGAATTTTAAATGAATATCAACTTACTGTTACATACTTATTTCCCTAATATAACTATAAAAATACGAAACTAACTAACGCAGTGTTGTTAAATTGCATCCATAATTTCAAATATGTTCTATTTCCTTTTAAAAAGTATTTGTTACTAATCGTTTTTGAATTGATAATACAACTGTCAAGAAGACGTATCTCATTTTAAAATCAGTTTCGCTTAACTTTTGAGGAGATTGACGAAGTACAAACCTCCCTCGCTGCATAGATATAATTGTTCACCACTGTACCCAGCATCCGAGCCAGTATATTGTGACTCTGAGATACAAGCACAGAGCAACGGGACTCTACATATGATGTAGCTAGCACCGTACACCACTGTACCCAGCATCCCAGTCGGTATATTGTGACTCTGAGATACAAGCACAGAGCAACGGGACTCTACATCTAATGAAGCTAGCACCGTACACCACTGTACCCAGCATCCTAGTCGGTGTATTGTGACTCTGAGATACAAGCACAGAGCAACGGGACTCTACATCTAATGAAGCTAGCACCGTACACCACTGTACCCAGCATCCTAGTCGGTGTATTGTGACTCTAGCTACAAGCACAGAGCAACGGGACCCTACATTTGATGTAGCTAGCACCGTACACCACTGTACCCAGCATCCCAGTCGGTATATTGTAACTCTAGCTACAAGCACAGAGCAAAGGGGCTCTGCATCTGATGTAGCTAGCACCGTACACCACTGTACCCAGCATCCCAGTCGGTATATTGTAACTCTGAGATACAAGCACAGAGCAACGGGACTCTACTTCTGATGTAGCTAGCACCGTACACCACTGTACCCAGCATCCTAGCCGGTGTATTGTGACTCTAGCTACAAGCACAGAGCAACGGGACTCTACATCTGATGTAGCTAGCACCGTACACCACTGTACCCAGCATCCTAGTCGGTGTATTGTGACTCTAGCTACAAGCACAGAGCAACGGGACTCTACATCTGATGAAGCTAGCACCGTACACCACTGTACCCAGCATCCGAGCCAGTGTATTGTAACTCTAGCTACAAGCACAGAGCAAAGGGGCTCTGCATCTGGCTGGAGCTAGGCTAGTTCGGTGCCTGCTACATTTTGACATCGCCAGGGAAATTATGTTATAATTAAGCTGATTGTAATCTACGTAATACACATATAGTTATACGCTGACGTGTAACGAGGAAGAGGAAAATCATGCTTGACTAATACACGGTGTGTGCACTTAGTGTATGTGTGTGCAAGTGTGTGTGTGTTTCTAAATAGATATACAATGCGTTGAGTGGTTTGGGGTATGTGTGACATGTTGTTGAGGAAAAATAAAGGTAATAGTTGTTACGGCAGCCGGGGTTGTACATAGTTTTGCTATGTAGCGGCAAACAAAACTAGATTAAATTAATATTTAATTAAAACCCCGTTACTTCTTACCTTTTCATAATATTTAACGAGAGAATTCATTTTCTGTATATCGTAGGTAGGATGTAGCATTGTCAGCAAGATCTAGAAATCTTTACTTAGCGTTCCCGAAGTTCAGATCTCTTTAATTTTTATCCATTAGGATAATTTGTTCTTTTTGTCTAGTCAGACTTTGTCATACTTACAGAGCCAATAAAAGGCTTCCAAGACATAGATTTTTTTTTAAAGAAACCGATTTTTTAATTTTTTTTTTTCTGTCGGCACTTAAAAAATAATTTTCATATAACCTTATTTTTATGTAATTATTTCGTTTTTGTTATCGTTTTTACTCTTTCACTTCATCATCCAATTTTTGCTACTAAAATTGTTTGAATTTTATTTTAAAGGCTTCGTAACTACACATCTCTGAGAAAGATCGGCAAATATTTTGTAAATTCTGTTCAATATCGTCTAGAATACATAGCAAGAGCCGCAACAGTCCAAAACTTTACCAAATACCTATTTCGACTATCTACAAGAATAATCACATACCTCACACAAGTCTAATAGCCATAAGTCGCAAATGATTGCCGTGGTGCAGCCTCGCAAGTCTCACAGGACGTTGTATCTTAGGAATACAGAACTACACCGAGTAGCTCTCAGAGAGCTTGTGTTCTTTGAGATAGCATTCTGCCGCGCCATTTCAAACGCCATCAGAGAGGTGAGATATCTTTGTCCATTCGAGATAGCCTTTCAATCTCTCGCAAGGGAGCCATTCTTGTTGTCTTGGCCTGTTGTTCTTCACGAACAAACAAAAGAAACAAACAAAACTCTCTATGTCCTCAGACGGTGACAATTGCGACATTGTCTCCAGTATTTTTGTGATCGTTAAGTCGTAGAATGGATGTGTGGTCCTCTCTCTGGTCATCTGCGCGGTGTTGTACAATCACCACTGGATTCACTTAGGGTTGGCGTTGTTGGCCATTACTTGGCTTGTTGTGGTCCAATGGGAGTCGGTAGACTTGGAATTTAAGCCACCAGGATCTGGTGCTATTCTCACAAATATTTTCACATCACTGGGAAAACGACTGGGAAATCTTGGAAAAGTAATTAAATTCGGATATGATGTATATCTTGACTTCTTTGATTAGTAACGTTTGGTAGTGCTTAACAATTTAAACACTGATTTGACAGAAGTTTGTGTAAGGGTATCAAATGGTTTGGCGTGTTGGAAACGCCGGTTCTCGTGAGATCACCGAATTTAAGCAACACAGCGTGACCAGTTCTGTTTGGGAGAGAGGTTTGAGGGAGAATAGTTAATATAACAACTTTATTCGCTTTGCCTATCAACCTCTCGACAATATAAATTTGTGGAGGAATCCACTGTCCTTTGGAAGGGATGTTAAGCCTGTTTTTCCTCCTCTCTACTAGGCTAGATTGGATTCATAATAAAACAGTGCGGTTCGTTTAACCCCACAAATCAATCTGATCCTACCCAACAACCCAACAATCCCAATACAAATTTAATTGAACGAAATTTGACTTTTGTATTAGGTAACAAACACAAACAAAACATTGCATCACATTGCATGTTTCGTAAAATTATTGATCCAAACCCTTTTAGCTTTTTGAATCAGGCGATGGATCTGAAACTCATCGCTGTTCTGCTCCATGTCCATCCATGGAACTCTAACACACTAAATACGCAATTTTGACACGCACAAAATGGTCACACTGTTTAATAAATGTCGCGTCGATTCTCAGTTGTGTAAAAACTCTTAAAAAAAGGTGTTGGTGAGTTATTTCGACATAAGAATTGATAGCTGCTAGCATTATTTTAATACCGTACTAGGGATTGGCAAAATAACTTATTGTTATAGAGCTTTCCGCGCGTTTCGCACTGCGTAGGGGAGTGCGTGGAGCCAGCGAAAGGAAATTAACTGTCCAAAGCTGGCCTGACGCTAGAAAACCAAGCATAAAAAGTAGACCCACTGAATTTATATATATTTTTGTGTGTGTCTGTGTTAGGGAGAGATTTACAGATGCGATTGAAAAAAAAAGGAGATTTCGTTGCGAAAATAAAACATTGGCATTGACTGGTTTTATTATATAAATTGGAAAATGGTTTTGCTGGCCGTCCAATAAGGATTCTGGGGGAAATAACATAAGTTATGTTTGGCTGAAATTATTTGTGCTGGCATAAAAAAAAAAAGTATGATTTATAACTTATTTTTTGCCTGTCTCATTTATATAAGACGTGCCGGAGCGTTCTTTTTTTGACATAAGGACAGTTTCTTGTAGAATTGGATGCGAATGTTACAAAATGGATACATAAAAGTCACTTTTATCAAGTAAAATCAACATTATTACATTAAAGTCTGTTAAGAGAAAATTAGGCAAAATGTCAATAGCTGACTCGGAATTTAAAAAACAGGGGTTACTAGGTAAAATGAGATAGAACCTCCTATCTTGCTGCATCAACAAGTTCCAAAGAGTTTTTCCCGGTAATGAAGCGAACATTAAGACTGGTCATTTTGAAAAGTCTTCAAAGATTTGAAAGCATGAATTGTTTTTATCGGCCATTAATTTTAAGATGCACGAACAGTGACTGACCACTGGTAATCTGTAAAACTTCTCTATAGAAAGAAAATAAAAATAATTATATCCTATCAAACTTTTTGAAACTCTTCAATCTTTGCTGATACCCGTCTATCCAGGGAAAAATTGTAATGACACATTTAAGAAATAGCCAACTTTATCACAAGTACCTCGCTTGACTGATTTGTGGGGTTTGACGACGCACAGTTTTGATAGGGGGTGCTGTGGCACAAGTCTAAGGGAGTCGGTGAATGATTTGATGTTTATTACGATGATGATGAACCAAACCTAGCGTAAAAGAGGGTAGGGGAAATTCGGTGCCCGCGCTATATTTCACTCCTGTCGAAGAGCACCAAGGGGACCTTCCGAAGAACGGTACGAAGCGAGCAACAGGATTACTCTACAAATTCATATTGTCGAGAGGTTGATAAGCAAGGCGAATGAAGTCTACCGGTCATTTATATAATGGCTACCATCCAATACCTGACCGAGTGCACTGTTGCTAAACTTCAGTGATCTCACGAAAACCAGCGTTTCCAACAAGCCAAACAATTCAACCCATAATCAAACTAATGACACATTTTATTTGCAAACATACATCTCACATCAAACACCCATTCACACAATTAATTAGTTCCCAGCCGCACGTTGGATTTCAGATGTCATCGTTCGTCGAATTCAATAATTAAATTACTACAAGCTCATTTCGTGTGCTTGCGTGTCAAGTGTTCCACCTTCGTATCTCGACTTGTCGCCAGCTGAAAGCCATCAACTAGCTAGGACGCTAGAGAACTTAGACAAGTTTCTAATTTATTCTAACGTGTTATCAGAATATTCGTAAACAATCATAAATACTAAGTGAAAAGTCCCCTGCAAGCTCTTATTAAACTACGTCCGCATTAATTCTCTGCGCATGTGAATTTTACTTGGGTAGACAATGAACTAAGTGAGAGTTAACTTTATTATCTCTGACAAACTTTACATCGAGTGACACATTGGTATATAAGGTTATATAGCAACTCTGAATTATATTCGTTTCGGGAATAAACCTTATTTTCTTTGGATTTGAAAATCATGATTTCATAAGATTGCTACTGGGTACTTGAAATGTTGGATGGAATATTGACTTCGCATTGGTTTCATATCAATCTAGTCTAGATTCTTCCATCTCAGTTAAATTGCATTTCAATGCTAAGGATAATAAGCGTAAACCATATTTTATTATGCTCTTTGAAGTGAATTGAAAAGGGAACAAGAAATCTAGTTCTTTTCACAATGTTATATCATTATACCTTCGAAACAGAATCGATGAAAAATACACAACAAATCAGTATAGCATTTTCTACGAGCGGAATTTGATTTTTTTTAAAGTTATTTGTAAAAACAACCTTATCAAATATCACGTACACCACCAGCTTTCAATATTCTGAAGTTATTTTATTGCGGAAAACAACCCGAATATTCATAACAGGCTGTTTGAAAAAACAAGCTCGCAAGAAACTTCCGTCCATCAGAATCAAATTATAAACGTTTAACAGAATGGTTTGGCGTGTTTGAAATACCAGTTCTCGTGAGAACACCGAAGTTAATCAACACTGCGCTGAGTCAGTTATTGGTTGGGTGACCTCATTCACACGACCAGTATTCTTCGGGAGAGAGGTTGGAGGGATGAAAGTTAGTACCACTTCATTCGCCTTGATTTTTGGAGGAATCTTGTTGTTAAAGCTGTACCGTCTTTTGAAAGGGACTTTTAGCCGATGGTCACCTTGGTGCTGTTTTACAGGGGTAGGCCACGTACCAGCACGAAGTTACTTTCCTCCCTTTTTAGGCTATGTAAGATTACTCATCATCCATTCATTCACCAACGCAATTAGACCAGTGCCGCAAGACCCGTTGTCAAAACAGTGCGTCGTTTAAACTCATTTGCCAATAAAATCAGTCTTTTGAAATATCACGTACACCACCAGCGTTCAATTCTCGCAACTTCTTTTTTACAGAAAATCAACCTTAATATTCATAACAGCATCTGATTTAGAAACACGCAAAAAACTCCCATCCACCAAATTCAAATTACGAAAATTTTCTTACAACTAGGAAATCACATCGTAAGCTCCCTGAAAGACTAGATAAGAGACTCAGCCCAAATATTGATACCAACTTGAACCATTACGTTTCCCAAATTGATACATCCCAAGCTTTAGAAGCACCGAGCCACGAAGATACGGGCGACGAGATAAACTCTACCCGAAAAGTTTTTCGCTCTATTGAAAAGCCGACTCTCTCAGAGAGACCCCCGAGGGACAATGGGACAAAAGTCAAGCGAGAGAGTCCTTAACAAGTCACAACTTTTCTGTGAGTCGAGCGGCATTGTCATCTCAGTGATTATAGTGTGAGATGTGTGAACATATAGGGATACTCTCATCTGTCAAGAGAAGTGTGTGTCAATGTTGGAGGAGAAGAACACTCTTGGTTCACAGCGAGAGTGACAACTTCAAATCTAATCGACATTTTGCGGTGTGTATCTGTGGGCTCTGTGTTTTTATTCTGTTGTTTTCTAAGGTTTTCGACATTATTTTGAGCTTGGCTAGCATTTTTAATGGTCAAAGTTCAATTAATTCTGGTAACTAACATACTATCGATCTACCTATTCAATCTAGGAAAAACGTAGTTAGGATTACGTTTTATAATTAGTTCTGTTATAATTAGTTAGTTATTATTATGTTATTAATATTATATATAATACGTTGTATATATTTTTAGTTATTATCGGGTAGTTATTAACTAACCAATTAAATAAATCAATAAGCTTACGAATTTAATTAAATAAATAATTTAGTAATAATTAGTTATAAGTAATTTAGTTGTCGACAAATTGTGTTGCTTAGAATGTCACGTTTACCAGACTTGAACTAAATTGAATATAAGCAATTACAACTTTGGTTAAAACTCGTTATTTTTCTTGAGCTAGCTAACATTTGTTTTCATAAAATAATCAACTATTCTAGATAATTAAATTTCTGCCCCATGATTTGAGTGTAGACTCTTGGTGTAGGTAGACGCTCAAGGTCAGACCATTACGAGTATGACCATTATGGTATGAGTTATTGGCTGACCAACTACAGATAATATTATTTGATATACATCCATCTACCCTTCGCAGGTAGTCGTCGATCTTTGCTCGCAGAGACCAGTCGCATTCGTGTCCGTTAATAGCACAGTGAAATACTACTGCATAAAACCTAGCTCAAATTGTTTAAAGCAAAACTTGCAGGCTTCTTTCTCGCTAGTGTTTCTTTTTGTAATATTTAAAACCCACTAAATTCACTAATTTTAAGTGTTATCGTTTGCAGCCGCATTTTTAATCAAAAGTCTAATTAATAAAGAGTAGTACGTTTACTTCAGCGAGTGTTTGGGAAGTTACTCATTATGAATCAAGAAGAACATCATTTAAGGTAACTAATTAAACAGCCTTTAGTAACAAGCTATGTACTCACCCGTCTATTAGAGGCACATCTCTTAATATTCTCCTGACGGCCTCCAGTCTGTCCTCGTGGGTGGTAGGTCCCACAGCACTCAAAGCCAAGGGCACTCCAAGGCCTACGCCGAGTGCCGAACATAGAAGGCAAACGGCCATTCCTATGCACCAGGGTCGAACTCGCACTTCAACGACAGCTAAAATAAAGGAGAACGCAACGATGATTATCATATTCGCAAACATAGGCACATCTTTTTTTCAGTAGATAGGTGGCAGGGTTTATTTTCAGTGTCACATTATTCTGTTTGCTTTGGTATAAATTTATTGGCGTAGGAAACGTTTTAAAGATGGATATATTTGAATTTTATTCAAGTTTATCTTGTGAGTTATTCGATATTTCTTTGCGAGCATCTCGAGTGTTTTTTTTTTTTCAATGTTGATGCGTTGAAGGTGAACTGCTAAAGTGGAACTGTGTTTGTATTCATGTGCGTGCTCATGAAAATAAGCAACGCGTTTCTGTGCGTTTCTAGGGAGCACCACGTTTTCTACATGCCTGCACGCATAATCTGAGAGACCAACGCACCCTTTTCGGTTAGCAAAATAGGTCGGTCACTAGGTGCTTTTCTATTATATCGCCAAGCCCACCGAGACTTGTCTCTTAATTGCCCTGGATTTACATCAAGTACGGTGGATATTATCATTTCACGCAAAAACGGAATTAAAATGTTGTTTTTTTATGCATCTGGCCACTCTTTTTTTTTAATTGTTCAACCTCTTGCTTAATTACATCTGACAAATCGCTGCTGGCATGCCGTACAACATTATGAATATCATCAGACTGCACCATTTTTTTTCGCAATTATATTTTCCACGTTTACTTCCGGGCATTTGTAACCTTTTTTTAGTATAAAAAATCTCCAACATGTTCGTACTCCAACGGTTGCATGTCGAGTCTTTAATTTAATTGACACGGTAAAATAGGTAACAACTAGACCACTCACGAGCTCCATCTCAATAATGATGCTTTTGACACATGGTCATAAAATGGACAGGAAAATTTAGTTCACCCGCTAGCTCAAAAGAACTCGTTTAAATTAATCGCATGTTCATGCCAATTGCACGTAAAACGGTGGCACAACCCGATTGGCGATCACGGAAACAACATTGTCAAGCGAATCTTTTGTGTTTACTCGATTCCAATCAACGTCAAAAGTTTTGTCTACAATTTTGCACATACGCTAGACAGTTGAACGCCAAATGCCGCGTGCACAGCGTGCATTATTGTGTAATGACCGCTCGTTACGCTTCACTGGCCGAATTCAAAAAGCGATTTCGCTCGCAGTCCAGTTCGAAATATGATAGCGCGGCTCTGACTAAATTGGCATCGTCCATTACTTTGCATTGTTTACGATAACGCTCTGGAATGTTAGTGGTGTGAGGCAGTTGTGAAATTAAGCATAGCCAATTTTGTTATCGGTATGTTGTGTTTCTTGGTTCTGTATTCCGTTGGCGGGGCACATTGCCTTAAACTGCAAACAATTGTTGATGTGGTTGATTGACGTTTTCACCTGAATGCAAGCGGGTGTATTTAGTAATCCCTGTTGTTCTAAACCCAGACATCAAGTATTTGATTTCGAATTTGCGTGCCGACTATTGCATTGCAACGATACTTTGATGAAACGGATGATAATGTTTTCTAAAGCTTATGTCTGGTTTACAATTGATAGTTTAACCACAGATGTGTGATGGAGGTTGTAGCGTGTGTTCTTGCGGTAGACTCGCAGCACTGCGCGTTGGTTACGTGCCATACTGGACATGGTTGTGATGGCCTGTCACGAGCTTTGATCCATTAGTGAATGTTTAAATAGATTCCAAATTACTGCTAAACTGTTTGGTGCCTGGCAAGCTTTTCAATGTTGGCTAATCAGTGCCTTCGTCGAATTATTAGTGCGGGTTCTATTGGAAATTTCAATCTGATAATTTACTTATCTTTTTCATTGATGTCTAAATTTATAAACCATTTCTTTCTAAACAAATCTCAAGATGATTCTGTCTACACACACTTTGTAATAATAAAAATGCATAGGTGTCCTTAAAACTAAATTTGCATTAAAAAAATATATAGCTGCATCCCAAACGATTTTGACGCCATCTCTGCTGTCTCTTTAAAGCTAAAACCAACTGAAAACACGGGAAGCTCTTTACGAAAACGTCTTAACTCCCTCACAACAGAAACAGAAACGAATCGCTCATAAATTGAAATTTAAAAAAATATTTTCTTCCTGAGTTAAGAATCTCTCAAAAATGTGCGAGAAACCGGAATGTGGCTATCATTGACAGTGTAACAAATATATCAACTGAAAAACGTTAAATATATATTTTTCCCTTCATGTCTTTACGGTTCCAAATATTTGTGTTAAATCAGAAGCGTAAATTTCAAGACATTTGAACCACTTTTAGATGAAGAAAGTTGAGTTTCCACCAACTCAAGTGGAAACTAAAAAATAAATGAATATATTTATTTATAGATATATTTTTGGTTCGTACTAACTTACTCTGAAACATAATAAGTCAAATAATCACCTGTTTAAAGGTAAAACCAGTGGCAGGTATGAGTACATAAGCCTATTTTCTGTAGCTACTTGTAAAAAATAATAATTTTCTCAATCTCCACCTAAAATACAACAAATTTCCCTGAATGCTGCCCGCAGAACAAGCGTGGCACCTCCAGTAACAAGCCACAACCCCCAAATTAACCACTAAATTAACCCCCAAATTAACCGCCAAATTAACCCCCAAATTAACCCCCAAATTAACCCCCAAATGAACCCCCAAATAAACCGTAAAAGAAAAGTTTCGAACGTTTGCAAATGCTCTAGTGCAGATATTCAAAGAAAGGCTAATCGTTATGGCACTCCGCTTATTTGCCTTTTTTCTATTTTATAGAAATATTTAACTTGCAGGATCTAAACCAGAAAAAAAAGTTTGCAATCTTTGTTAAAATTCGCTTCGCATCAGCGTCTCTCCACTTTATGCTTCTCTTCAGATAATTGGATTACATTTTCACATTAAAACTTTTCAAAAATCCATAAAAAAAAAAAAAAATCATCAGCTCCAAAAATTAAGAAGTTGCGCCGAAGTTAATCAATCTTGTAGTCAGTCAGCCACGCAAGTCGCGAATCAAATCTTCAAGAAACCACCCCTAACCACCACCACCCACCCCTCGGACTATATAATCAATAAATCCCCAATTTGTCTCTGGATTCGCCCGAGCCTAGAGCTAACTGCTATCCCACCAATCGCCTAATTAGAACAGCGCACAGCTAATCAACGAAAAAACAACTCGATAAATTGGCTAGTACACACATTAAGTTAATACCACGATCAATTTGTCGAATTTGATTCTATTTTAATTAATATAAACGATTCCTACATACGTGAACGTGCGATGGTTGTGTTTACCGCCTGCCATGCAAACGCGGCGCCGTTTCAAAGGGAGTAAGTGACCCCGCCAGGGTGGTAGGGGGCTAGGAGGCAAGTGACGCCTATGGGGCTAGAGTCTCATTACAGTGGTCTGTCGTACCGCCCGAAATGTCATTCATAAACAAGGCACAAACAACAGCAGTCGCTTCAGATGGACGCGCCTACATCGTGTTTTTTTTTTTTCGTTTGGGGAAAGAGTTTGCGCCCTGAGGGCTACCGGTAGAATGCAAATGAGAATGTCCAATGGATGTACGTGTTTTTTTTTGTGAGAGAGAGACATTGATTTTTTATTTTGCTCCCTGGTGATGAGTTATATTTGGTTTTTCAACGACATGTTACGAAAAAAAAAGCGATCGCTACATTGGTAATTGAAATTGATTTTACAAAAGTGGGTTTTTACTTGGTTTATATATCCTTTATATTGAAAAGGCATAAAAACCTCAACGTGTACAGTGTGTTACATTTAGGATTTACAGTTATCAAGTAGAACTTAGAACTGTTTTGTTCGATTCATTTGTATCTTGTCAAGTCTCAAAATGTCAACCCCTCTCTGCTGCACAATCTGAACTGTAATGCAAACGCACATACCTACCGCCACCTCGTTCCCGTCAGGAAACCAGTGATCTTTGACAAGAACCTAAAGGCGTTGTGGTTTTTTCGATAGGAAACACATTCGACAACGTCAGCCAATCAGTCAATTCTGACAGCTGACATGTTTCAGAGGGAAATATTGACTTCTAAAAATGCGTCAAAAAATCCCACTGTAAGAACTCGATGCACCTTAGTTTTAGAGATACACTATACAGCTTATAAAATTTGGATTTATAAATCCGTCAGCCTTTCCAGTCCTTGTTCGTTTTGTGCGTTCCAAAGTCAGATCGGTACCAAACAATGTAAATTCCTCTATGATTTTAGAGATAAAAACGCGAAAAAAGCGCGCGAACTGGATCACGTCCGTGCGATTATATCGCGAGGAAAGCGATCAATTAATTAGACCCGCTATCAAATCCAACCGATCACGCACAGAGTTAATTCGGACGATACCCTTAATCGAGTTAAATTGCCGACAGACCCCTGCGCAGCTTACAACGTTGTTTGCAACCTGCCACCGAATACTCTCACGGCATAATTGGAAGTGATTTGATTTGATTTTGTACCCACGCGCTCTTTCATTGTCTTTTTACAAATTACGCACACACTCACTCACTCACACGCACTCGCTTTGTATTGCAATGATTGTCTACTGGAAATAAAAAAAACGAAAACAAAAACAAAAACAAAAACAAAAACAAGTGAAGAGATGATGGTTTTTAGACTCATGTCTACTTGATTTATCCTTAGCACTAGTTTTAAGAAAAACTATTTGAACTGCCCTTTACTTAGCATTCAAAACCCAGTTCAAATAGTTTTTCTTAAGTGAAGAGATCTTTATTTATGTTTTTATAACCTGATAACAATGCGTTCCAAGCTGTTTCTTTGAGATTTTTTGTGTCAATTCCTACAAGAAATTTCGACAGTATCACACCACCCGAAAAAGCTTTCTTTTGAAGACATGTCAAGTGTTTTTCCTCCAAGCCCTTGCGGTAGCAATAAGAAACATCGCAATGCATTAAACGACCGCTAAAGCAACCATCTTTTGAAACGCTGGCATCTGAAGACACCATCTGCCATGCGGTCAAAACTTTGTGGTCCAGATCTTTCTGTCCAGCGCTAAAAACTTACTATTCATGACCCTACAGGGGTATGACTGGTATGCATAGGTGCCACGGGACGGTCATGGCAGGGGGTAGCTCTCTCCTGGCGGCCAACGATGGATGTTTTTGCTTAATTGAGTGCGTTGAATTATGAGACATGTGGCCGACGTGTTCAACTCTGTGCTTTATGTCAACACAGGAGTACAATGCCGGCATTGTTGTAGGCTATTAAACGTGGGCCGCAGCAAGTTCGAATTTATGGTGCACAACGGATTTTTAGTGATTTTTCTTACGGGTTCAGTTTGTGTAGGCGTCGTAATTGACGAATTGTTTGGGAATTGGAGCGAGAGAATGTGGTGCTTAACTGTGGAGGGCAAAGCAGCGATTCCGAGTACTTCTGATTGGATTTGGTCGTTGATTTTTATTTTAATATGAAAATAGTTTTAGTGCGTAATTAGACATTTGTTTATATCACTAGCTATATGTTTGTGTGCAGTCATGTATTTAAAATTTAATGGCCGTTCATTGCTCCGGTTTTAAAGTACGGAACTGTTATTTTTAACCTCGCTATATGTTAAATACGGTCCGTTTTGTGTTATTGTGATGCAGTTTCAAGTTGTTATCTATATAAATTTTTGTTCAAGGAAACCAGCGCTTATCCTCCTGTTAGTATGGGTTTTAGACTCATGTCTACTTTATCTTACTTTAGCATTAGTTAAAAAAAAAAAAATATATATCTAAAACCTAAGTAATTTTCCCGAAGTTTCGTAACTAATGCCTGTTACCTCATCAAGGGTTCAATCTTTCTGTTCTTTCTTGCGTATAACAGTGAAATGAAATAATGGTCTTACATACGACGTTCTTGCCTAATATAGTAAATATGAAAGGGAAGTATTTATCTTTTTTTCTTCCTGGCAGGGTATTGTGGTCAATGGACAACAACATATTCAGCACGAATCAGAAAGCATTCGCCGATTTCTTCATTTGGGTCCAGAAGAATTGTCTGTCAATTGACCTAGAGTTGATCATCAACCCTCCAGGACGAACAGAACGAACCCGCGAGATAGGTAAGACATAAATTAAAACAGTCGCTCATTTTCTGTTTGGTATCTTTGGTACAATGCAACGGGCAAATTTTACCAAAACAAATCTCGACATTCGACCACTCCTAGTTTTATTTTATTTGTTTAATTCTAATTCTGCCCCACTAAGAACAAAGAAAATATTTTCACAAAATAATTGCTCAGCATTACACAAAGCTCATTAGTTGGTTGGAGTGGTAAGTAGATTGAGAATCTCATCTCGTTCACTCTGAAACGCCAACAGAAACAGCGTTACTACTCTTCTTTAGTCGTTTCTAAACGCTGTATTTGTTTAAAAGCCAACCTATTGGCTTTATAAACGTGAAAATTTGCAGAGTTTTTTAAAAATAATTTTCTGGAAACCTTTTTTCCGAGAAAACGGCGCTTTTGTTGAAAAAATATGCGTATTATGCCTCCCACGAAAAAGAAAATAACACGCTGGTGGTCATTGATACGCATGACCAGTTCTGTTGGAGAGAGAGGTTGTAGGGATGAAAGTAAGTACAGCAACTTCATTCGCCTTGCTTATCCACCTCTCGACAGCATGGATTTGTGGAGGAATCCTGCTGTTTGAGTTGTACCGACCTTCGGAAGGGACATTAAGCCGGTGGTCCTCTTGGTGCTCTTCGACAGGAGTAGGCTACGTGCCGGCACCGGGTTTCCCCTCCTCCCTTCTAGGCTAGGTTAGGTTCATCATCATCCAATCATTCACTGACGTCATTAGACCAGTGCCGCATGGCCAGATGTCAAAACAGTGAGTCGTTAAACACCACAAATAATAATAATAATAACTTAAAACCTCGATGGCACGCTTTCTTACGACACGTCGGTTTTTCCACCCTTGGGCTTGGGTGACGGAAATAGTTGGGCAAGAGTCGACTAGCTCATGTTTATAACCCAAAGATAAACTCATCCACGGTTTCCACAAGCTTTATAAGAAACCTCCCCGGGACGATATTCGTGACGCTTCGCCGTGCCTTAGTCAGAGTGACTAAATCCGGTTAAATCGCGTGGTGGGAACTCGTCTTTTGTAGGTACTTTGAGCATAGGACCGCTGTGATCTTGTGAGTCTTGCTCATTTTTAAGAAACGTTGAAAATTCCGTCGCGGGCAGGAGAAAGACAGATTCAGAGGCGTTTTAAAAGTATTTTATATATCTGGTTTATTACTCAATTGACAGCTTTCTTGAGAGAAAAGAAAATGTAAGGAAATTTTAAATATACCCTTAATGTATTTATCTGACTGTACTTGACCTGTGACCTGTGACCACAATGGCTAGAATCTACCTTTAATATATTATTTCATACTAATATTGTTTTTAGTCATGTTGTATAGCGTAATTTGGTCACCGATTTTGCGAAGTGCTTATTTCACATTTCAAACGCAAAGGAAACCTTAAAAACAAAACCGATGTGTGTTCGATGTTCGACAAAAATATTTTTGATACTTTTCTGAGCAGAAATAAGTCAAGCAAGCGAAGTCTTTTAAGTGTCTTCGCGAAAAATGATCGTCAGATGACACCGAACGGTTTGGCGTGTTGGAAACACCGGTTCTCGTTAGATCACCGAAGTTAAGCAACACTGCGCTGAGTCAGGTATTGAATGGGTGACCATTATACACATGACCAGTTCTGTTCGGGAGAGAGGTTGGAGGGATGAAAGTTAGTACAGCAACTTCATTCGCCTCGCTTATCAACCTCTCGACAGCATGGATTTGTGGAGGAATCCTGCTGTTCGAGTTGTACCGTCCTTCGGAAGGGACGTGAAGCCGGTGGTCCCCTTGGTGCTTTTCGACAGGAGTAGGCTACGTGCCGGCACCGGGTTTCCCCTCCTCCCTTCTAGGCTAGGTTAGGTTCATCATCATCCACTCATTCACCGACGCCATTAGACCAGTGCCGCAGGGCCAGTTGTCAAAGCAGTGCGTCGTTAAACACCACAAATAATAATAATAATCGTCAGATGACTGCTTTACCGACACAACTGGAGGATGACACTATGATTGAGTCACTGTCGTTTCGAGGGTTAAAACATTCCATTCCGTTATTTTTTGCAGATTACACGCATTTGAGACTGGTTTACTCTCAATAAATCTATATTACGACTAACTTCAACATATGATTTGCATGTATCAATATTTTGAATAATAATTATTTATTTTTAGCGATTTTTTTATAGGAACGGCCAAAAGTACTATCTGGTGGCACATACCGTCGCCACGTGCCGGTATCTCGTTTACCATTATCGCTGAAGACTATAAACTCAATAACCATTTCAATGCTCTTGTTCTGTGGTAACCCAGGGAGCAAACTCGTGCCATAATTTAAAAAAAAAAATCCTATCACGAAACGGGTTACAACTGCTAAGTTAAGTCTCGCAAAATTTTCACGTTGCTTTGTAACGTGTTTAAGTTACTTTATCAAGGGTAAAAGCACTGACTTCACATCCCGTACCAGGCGAAGCAACAACGCATGTTGCTGAGATTGCAATTACATGCTTACACAATTGTTGTAATCACTACAATTTCAACGACACGTGTTACAAGCCAGTCATGCTGAAACCCTTGATGAAGAAACTTCCACATCTTACCTACAAGACGTTGGGTAAACAACTTCGCTTTCAAAGCTTCCCTTTTTTATGAAGTTCTCGGTAGACATGACATGAAAGAACACGAACCTTCTCTATCGTCTCTTCAGCGCCATTAGGAAGAAGACGAATAAAATAAGAAATTTTTTTAAATTGAATTGTTATTGTAGCTAAGAATATTTTCTTTTAAAAACCCACGCACTGTCTGGGTTCAAATTTTGGTCACTGGTTCAGATCTTACGTTAAACCACTAAAAACTGTTTTCTTGGCAATTACTGGCTGATAATTTCTTTATCAGTCAAAATTGTCATCGCTAGGAGGTAGATATTACTCTCATTTCTTATGTTGATAAACTAGATGTTGTTCTTTTTTGGAGATTACTTACATTTGAGACTACTTTACACTCGATTAGATCGGGTTTTACCAAAATTTTCACTTACATGTTGGACCTCTAGCTCACAGAAACATCTGAATTTAACTGCATGTGATTGGAAGTCACCATGGCAGTGGTTTCAACTAACACTTCAACTAGGAGGCGAGATTTTGATAAAATCAAATTTTAGTCTTAATTAATGCTAACCTCAACGGTTAGCATAAATACACTTAACATATTTTGAGTAGTAATTATTTACTTGTAGAGGTTTGGTAAAATACGGCCGCAAACGCCATCGGGTGGCCACAACCGTTATCACGTGTTAAAGATTTTTGAACGTTTAACATTAGCGCTGTGTGTTGCGACAACTTACAGGGCCATAAGAACATATAGGCGAACTAATTCAATTTATTTATTATTTATTTTTGGTGTTTAGCGACGCACTTTTTTGACATCTGGACATGCGGCACTGGTCTAATAGCGTCGGTGAATGAGTGGATGATGATGAAGATGATGATGAACCTATCCCAGCCTAGAAGGGAGGAGGGGAAACCCGGTGCCGGCACGTAGCCTACTCCTGTCGAATAGCACCAAGGAGACCACCGGCTTAATGTCCCTTCCGAAGGACGGTACAACTCGAACAGCAGGATTCCTCCACAAATCCATGCTGTCGAGAGGTTGATAAGCAAGGCGAATGAAGTTGCTGTACTAACTTTCATCCCTCCAACCTCTCTCCCGAACAGAACTGGTCATGTGTATGATGGTCACTCATCCAATACCTGACTCAGCGCAGTGTTGCTTAACTTCGGTGATCTAACGAGAACCGGTGTTTCCAGCATGCCAAACCGTTCGGTCGCTGATCTCAACGGTTGGCATATATACACTTAACATATTTTGAGTAGTAATTATTTAATTCTAGAGATTTGGTAAAATATCGGCCACAACATTTATCACG
Organism: Protonemura montana; assembly: GCA_947568835.1. Classification (NCBI taxonomy): domain Eukaryota; kingdom Metazoa; phylum Arthropoda; class Insecta; order Plecoptera; family Nemouridae; genus Protonemura; species Protonemura montana. The sequence goes on from OX387608.1 coordinate 9,994,510, forward strand.
TGTTAAAGATTGTTGAAAGTTTAGCATTAGCGCGGTGAGTTTCCATAACTTACAGGGCCACAAGAACATATAGTCGAAAAAATTCAAAGATTACAATTTAAATTAAATAAATATTAAATATTAAAATAAGTATTAAATTGTCGCTCTAACTGGACTGCACTTGCTCGACGATCCTGTAGCCGGAAATCTCTGGAGTGTCCCATGGCTGGTTAAGGGGTGGAAGGGACGCTGGGGGCTGTAGATACACGGGTACCGAATTAAGCGAATGAATTATTTTATTTGCCACGTCAAACGACGCGTCTGCCGTGGAGTGTAATCCGATGAAAGCCACAGAACAATTTCGCGCGGGCTGCCACTGGACGAAACGGGACGGCGTCAGGGCGATTTTGACGCACAATTATTTTAATAGGTTTCATGGTGCAATTCATTCTGATTTATCACGCGTTTGAATTCGTTTTTTTTTTATCTCCTCACTGGCTTACTGAAAAACAAGCAAACACACATGAATATTTGTTTTGACTTTTGGTAGATTATTATTTTAACCTTTTTTTTTAGCTTGGCGTTGTGTTGTGGGGACAATTTAGTTGTCTACGCGCAAGAACGTAAAGAAATAAAATTGTTTTTCTTAGCAAGAAATTTCGTTTCCTTCCGTCAAACTGGTACACACCAACTTTAAATTAAGTTTTGTCATCAGTTTTAATTTTATTCCGGCGGCGAAAAATTCGCTCGACTGTTTTTTTCTTCTTGTTTTTCTTCATTATTTTCTCGTAATTACGCGAGGGCGGTTCACGCACAAGCCGGCCGTGACGTGCGTGCACGCACTCGATTACGTCACGCGTGGTCCGTGTGCACGATCGTGTGCGTGCCCCGAGTGACGTCGTAATGACATCAAATACAAGTCGTCCAGGTCTTTCGGGACGGACGCAATATACGCACGTTTACGAGTCTCTACGCACTTTCTGGACTTTTTTCTTTCTTCACATAATTTTCGCTGAAAATTCGGCACGGTGGCAAAGATATTTCCTCTTGGGGATCGCTGCCAATTACGGCACGCGACGAAGGCATTCTTGGTAGCGTGACGAACGGATGAGAGGAAATTTCTGCCTTCGTCCCAAACCCCCCCGCCCGCCGCCCCCCCATCACCCTATCTTCAAAAGCCATCAAAATACTTGATTCCCCTGAGACATGTTTAAATAAGATGCTTTTTAAGCAATTTAAACAACAGCAGTGGACGTGATGGATGACGATACGAATTTATTTTAAGAGCTGCTTTATTTTTTAATTCTTCAAAAACAAAATTCGTTTAGTTTCACAAGTTAAGAAATGTCCACTGAAATAAGTGCCTACCGAACCTGGGGTTAAGAAACAAAGAAAAGTATCTGATTGGCTGTTGGCAGATGAGTCTTAAAATTTATGTTTCATAAAGTAGAAATAGCAAAACTGGCTCATTTATACCAATTTTGATACTTTATGAGTTCTTATTGATATAATTTTGTGAATTTACCTAACAGCTTAGTAATTGTTTTTTTTATAGAGATTTCTTAAAACAAATTAAATCGCTTATTCTCAACCCGTTACTGAGAGACGTATTTCTTCAGATTTTTTCACATCTTACCTCGCCATGTCGTCACTTCAAGTCCTAGTGAAAGAAATCTGAATTCTCGCTGGCCCAACAGAGCTGCAAGTTTCATTTTAAATCGATAAAAATTACAAAATACGGAACTTGGAATCACCCAGGTTTTCAAAAGTGCCATAAGTGGGAATTTTTGTTTTGGCATTTGCTAGTTCATTTTGCTGCCATCTAGTCTGAAAATGCGTAGAATTTGGTTCATGTAGCCGCTAATGCTGGTAATAAACATTTCTCTAAATTTGGTTTTCATAGCAACAAAATAGCGAATATATACCGTAGGTACAGTATCTGCTTATCGTAACCTGACCTTGCTAGCAATGGTGTAAGATCGAGGACCCCTGATTCAAATGAGTCTGGTAGCGCCTAGGATAATGGGCCCAGACGACCGCTTCACTAAAGTCTACGTCCCGGCTGCGGGCATCGCGGTCTGCCCGCCTTTTGAATTTTTTTACACCTTTTACTAGAAATTTCCTTTAAAAAGATATAAATATTGTGTTTTTTTAGACTCACTTTTTAAGGCCCTGTCTTTGCTGCACTCTTCTTGAAAATTTCGTCACAAAATATTTTTAGAAAGTCTTTAAAAAAAGTGGTATGGTGAAAGTATAGAATTCTTGATAATTTGTCTGGTTTTAATGGCGACTATATACCCGTGAAAACATAAGTAAATAGATTTGAAAAGCTATGTGAGGCGATTCCTGCTTCTCCATGGCTACCTACCAAATGCCGAGTCTTTCATTGATTCCCCTACTTGATGGTATTTCTTGTTTTCAAAGTTGGCAATGAAAAAAACTTACTTAAAAAAAATGTTCGTTTAGCAGCGAAAAAATAGCGACTGCAACTATATAATGTTGTGACAAAAAACCTCAAATTGTTTTCTTTTTCCAGTTTCTTCCATTTATTTTTTCAACCTTAAAAAGATAAAAAAACGATGAAACTACATAATGGTTCACATTGGTAGATTAGCTACAGAGGAAATACGATTTTTTTCAACAGCTAGCATTAAAAAAAATTGAACCAAACGGTTTGGCGTGCTGGAAACACCGGTTTTATTGAGATCAACGAAGTTAAGCAACACTGTACTAGGTCAGGTATAGGATGAATAATCACCAAATATTTTGGCGTGTTTGAAACACCGGCTTTCTTGAGATCAACAAATGCTGAAACCAAGCTGGGTCACCTATTGGATGGGTTACCATTATCCGCAAAGCAAGCTCTGTTCAGGAGAGAGGATTAGAATGAGTAAACCAACTTGCCATGCATTCGCCGCTGCATTTATTTGTAGAGGAATCCTGTTGTTAGCGTTGTACCGTCATCCAGAAGGGACTTTAAGCCGTTGGTTCCCTTTATGCTCTTTGATAGAAGAAATCAACGTGCCGCCACCGAACTTCCCTTCCTCACTTCTAAGCCAGGAGCCACTTATTCCCGTCTAAATCAGACTAGTGATACAGAGCTCGCTGTCAAATCAGTCGCTAGCAACCGTAAGTCAATCGCATTTTTGTAGCACTTTCACCAAGTTGAACATACCGAAGTTCACGACAAAGCGACTTATCGTAAGATAGCGAGTATAAATAAGGACGACACGTCTCAGGCAGGATCACAGTTTTGTCGATCAGAAATATACCAGCGGCATGGTTCTGTTCTGATAGACCTGTAACATTTCACTAATGGAAATCTATGGTGATTATTTACACAGTGTCATAAATGGGTACATACCATAAATCCATGCGCGCACTGCAAATATTTTGATAGTGAACCTATGGCAAATATCAAGCTAGTACTAATTGAGCGGGTGGAGCGACTTGTTTGTAATGTGAATTGTTTGCCGGTGCCGTCTGTGTTACCGTCGGCGTTTGGTCTAAAATAATAAATCCGAAAAGGATTGAAATATGAAAGAAAGCATCGGAATGTTTAGGTACCTACTAGTTACGGGTTTTTTCTTAAATAATGAAACAATGATTTAAATTTGAAATAAACTGAAAAAAAAAACTTATAAAAACGTTCACAATAACAGCGAGACTAGATTTTCTGAGGTTCGGTTTTTTTAGTGGCACGTTAAGTAATCAACAAACCGTTAACAAAAAATAAATAAAATCTTCTGTTTGGCTGTTGCCAAGCAAAGAAAAAATCAACGGACTGTTGTGTTCTTAACAGACTACTAAAAACCATTCTTAACACAAATCAAATAACTTGAAAAAAAATATATGAATTTTGGTAAATAGCATTTGTAATAGCAAATAGCATATTAGATTTTTTTTTTAGGAATATGTAAATAGCATTTTTTTTGCTAAATAAACAACTTCAAACAAAAAAAAAACAACGAGGCCAAAACACGATTTGATTGTTTAATGTTGAGTCTGCCAATGGATCCTTTCCTTCGTGCGTGCACGCAATGAAAACACAACGCACCATTCACTCACAGAAACAAAAAACAGACAGTGTTACCGAATTCTCCGCGCAATCATTTTATTAGCCCATTTAATCAGATTCAACCAGACAGAACGATTTCAATTGCGGTATCACCAACGAATACAAACCCTATCCGCAGCTAATCCCTCCTATTAACAAAACAGTTTATCGCACAAAGAGCGTCACACACAAGTTAGACTTGGCCCTATTTATTCGGCAAGCGGTCAGCTATCACTCTAAATAATCAATCCGCATTGTGTAGTGATCTCTACCAGCCACTCGGGCCTTCGATCGACCACGTACGAAACATATGCAAGGGGAGACAATCTGCTAAGAACTTTTCCTCTCCCCGAGAAGCCCCCCATCCCACCTCATTGCTTCTCGTGTGAAACGTCCGTGTGCCGCTACTTAATTAGCATTTCGCAACGACGAGGAGGGCGCAAGTTTTGGTCCGATGGGTTCAGGGTCGTACACGAGCGAACAAACACAGTCACGGACTTAGCGGCGATTTTGAAGGGAAGTTTGTTGCTCGGTCGCCTTTCCTGATTGCCCTTGAGCGGTGGAGCGAGTTTTCCCAGGGAAAAGCTGCTTCGTTAATCGCTTGGTAGAATCTTTGACGCGAAGAAGACCGAACTGTTTGGCGTGTAGGAAACGCCGGTGCTTGTGAGACCGCTAAAGTTAAGCGTCACTGCGCTGGGTCAGGTATTGGATCGGTGAATGTCGTACACATTACTAAGTGGTTTAAGGGATAAAAGTTAGTACAGCAACTTCACTCGCCTTGCTTATCAACCTCTTGATAGCATCGATTTGTGGGGGAATCTTGCTGTTCGAGTTCTACTGTCCTTCGGAAGGGACGTTAAGTTGGTGGCTTCCTTATAGATCAGCCGGCACCGGCTTGCTTTTCCTCCCTTGTGTACTAGGTTAGGTTCATCATCATCATCATCATCTACTCATTCACCGACGCCATTACACTAGTGCCGCAGAACCAGTTATCAAAACAGTGAGCAGTAAAATCATACAAATGAATCAATCAATCAATGCACGCTAAGTATATTTCAGTACGTTTGTATAGTGTTTGGTCGCATAAAATTCTGTGGGTCTGTTAACTAATATTGTGTTTTATATGAACGCCATTTATTTTATCTACGTTAATTTAATTTAATTGCGTCTGCATCCACCCCATCATTAAGGTTATCCTTAAATATACAGAGTCGTAATTTTTGTTGGAACGTTAAAAGAAAAAAAAAGCCGCAAAAGAGAAATCGCTTTGAAAACAAGTTAACGCGAGAAAAAGACCGAGCTAGCGTAACTGTCTGAGAGAATAAAGCAAAATGGAGGGCAGGGGCATTTTGAAAACTAAAGCTCTATCCGCCCACCCATATTTCCTTCAGACGAGTTTACGTCGAGCATCATAGCGAGAGCTAGGGAGACGAACTTTCTTGGCTGGCTCGCTGGAGCAGTCATTGGGAAAGCAGTTTCCCCCCCAAAAATCGTCTGAATTCTCTGTGCCAAAGTTAGTCTATATACTTCTCGAAGTAAATGATTCTCAACTCTTGTTAAAGCCCAGGGTCTTTATATATAATTGCGTGGTGCAGGGCGATGTGAATATCTTGACAATCGCTGAAGACGTTTTTACTCCCCGCTACGGTCGGTGGAGATCGCCGCGTTTACGGCTGTTGTTTGGCGTGAATACGCTTGCGTTGAAGGCCGGCATGAAATATGATTTTCCCGACTCGGGGCAATCTAGTGCACGCACGTGTCTCACCAAAATGTTGTTCTGTTCTTCACGAGACAGAACGATTGTTGAGGATTGTAGCTGGAAGTTTAGACAGAGAACCGTTTGTTACAAACGCCGCGATCGAGTTTTCAAAGAAGAATTTCAAAGAAGAAAGTAAATTTATTTGGTTCCAGTGTTTTCTAAATTATGATTTAAAATTTTTTCATCAAGTTTTTCGTTTTTTTTTCGTGTTTTCCGGTAATTTTCCTAGTTTTGATTTCGAACCATTTCGTCACCTTCATGGCGCTTCCATCATGGCGCCTCCACTGTGCAGGTCGTTCTCTGCCTCTGGTCGCAACGCAAAGGAAACACGGTGGTTAATGCACTACGTTCACCCTTGTTTCGCAGGAAAAAAAAAGAACTCACAACAAGGTAGCGCGCAGTACTTTTCGCTAAGTTTTAAACCGGGAAACGTTTCCGGCTTCCACACTACCTACCTCTCTTACCCCTTCTCTGACCTACATTACACTTCAACAAGCACATAAAAAGAAAGCTCTCTGCTTTTTGGTAAAAATTTACTTTTCAAAAGTTCCCCCCGTCACTTTTTGTCCTTTCCCGAGCGACCCTCTTTGAGTGGGTCACCCGGGTTTAACCCACAAACCGACGGTCTGGCTTAGCTACCACAATTTTCTCCAAGCAACTCCCCGTCGTTCAGAATCTTTCCCTACATAATATCGCGCGATTCAGAACGAGTTTCCAAGGCGAATTCGAACAGTTTCTCTCCACACAATACAAAATCCAATATAGCGAGCTAAGTACGAAATAGGAACACTCAAAAGCAGGAGTTTCGTTTCAGATTAGCCTTTGAAGCTGTAGTTGAGTTGTTATATTACTGCTCAAGCTTTAAGTTCCAAGAAATTCTTTGATTGAAAGGGTTTCATATTTTTAAAACGATCCCGGGTCCAGAGCTTAGAGAATGCCTCTATTTTGTTGAATTATGTGTAATTTTGGTAAAGAGTCGATTTTAATTGAATCACAGCTCCTGGAAAAGCAAGTAAATGCCATAAACTCACGAATATAATTTGAAATATGATTTTAGACGTAAAATTTCAAAATAATTATCATATCTACAAAATTATTCCCAAATTGTTACCATAATTAGTTGGTTAAAAAACGCAAATGTGTTATTTCAGAAAATACATAATACATTAGTTTTTAAGTTATTAACCCTGATTATTTTATTAAGATGCATTTAGGATGCTTGAACTAGGAAATTGTTATAATTTTATGTAGTTCTTTTGTTGTTGGAAAATTGTCAGGACTGCTCTAACCCTTGAAGAAGTAACTAGTATATGTTACGAAACGTCGGGAAATTTAGTAGCCCTTTACTTAGCATTCAAAACCCATTTCAAATAGTTTTTCTTATTGTTAACATTGGTTGAAAAATTCTTATAAAACATTGAATAACAAAGATCTTGACACGTCAAAGGCCTAAGAGCCAAAATAATTAGCCAGCATGTCACATCAAAACTGGTAAAACTAGCTCCTGTCGCAAAGGTATATTCTCTTGCTAAACGGAGTAAAGGTAGCTGTAAAATTAGTTTGTATTGTCGGACGTACCTTTTGATCCACCTTTGCCGTCTGCAGAGCTATCGCCTTTAGAACTGCAGCTACTTGCAGAGTCTGCAGCGATCTGAGAACCGGAGCACTGCACGGCTCGACCGTTGCACCGGATGGAACCGTTGTGACTCCTCAGTAACTCCAACGGTGGAGCCACGTCAGGGAGCTCGGACATGCACGTGGTCTGAAAAAAATACAAGGCGTTACATGGTGTTGAAATGTTGAAGTACGGACAAGTAGATTGCAAAAGATAGGCAAGACTTAGATGGATAAATATTATTTGCTTGGGCTGAAACGTAGAATTTGGTCAGGAGCCTTTTGGTAAGTGTTAGTTTTACCAAAATCTTGCCTTCTAGTTGAAGTATTAGTTGAAATTATTGCCATGGCGACTTCCAACCACATGCAGTGAAATTTAGATGTTTCTATGAGCTAGAAGTCCAACTTATGGTTGAAAATTTTGGTAAAACTGAACATTAGAGTCCTAGAGCTTTTGACGTTTTTCTGAGCAAACGAAACATCAAAAATTAGTATTTAGACGCTAGCAGCTGTTTTATTAACGAGCCTCTGCACTGAAAAAATTACGACTAAAATATCAAAAAAAGTACAACAATCGTGAAAGTTGACACAAAAAAATATTATTCGAGCGTACCAGTCTGAAATTCGAGGCATTTGCGAGAAATAACGGAATACAATTCCTAAACCTCGAATAGACAATAACTTCACGTCATCTACCTATTTTTTTGGAATAAAATTTCATATTTCGATATTTCTCACGAAGACAATTCGACAGAAGAGCAGTGACTTAACCTGTCCACTTATAGGTTTCACAAAAATCCGTTTATTAATAGATCAAAAATGGTTCTTCTCATTTACCGCACCCCGCGATTCCCGTTACGCCCTGCGAATCGGTAGGCCATCATCATTCTCGCTCGGGAAATTTGGTTCCCGGTGCAAAGTGCACTACCCGTGGCCGCCTCCCTTCCCCGTTGCACGCGTAGTCCGAGCCTCTAGCACGCAACACTGGCCTGGAAGTGGGATCCAATAGGCTGACAAACGTGAGGCACAGGAATGCCACCGTCAAAGCGCCGACAGCGAAAATTATGTGACACCATACGCACATCAGTGGTGTCAGAAATGACGTGGATGGAAATATCTGGGAAGTTACCGTGGATACGAAAACGATAGTAGTGAAAGAGGATTGCCAATTATTGTGGTTGGTAGATTTTTAAATTCGTTTTACGGTAATTGATGACGAGAGGATTACTGTTAATCTTGGGTCGAATTCACAAAGCGTCCCGAATGTGGGTTTGCATTTTTTTCCACTTGTAGAAAGAAGAAACAATGCTGGTTATCTGAAAACGTCGTCTGTGATTAGCTGACCATTTTTACTTTGGTAGACTAAATCTTGAGAAATTATGTCGTTTTATGATTATCTAGCCAAGTTCATCAATTTCAGTAGAATAACAAATCGCTGTGAAGAATTCCTATCAAAAATAACAAAGCGAAAATTCACTGTCGAGTGTCATTTAGAAAGTTGTCCTAGTAACTCAAGGCCATTTCTCAAGGCCACGTAAGTTAAAAATATTTTCCGCAATTTTTTACAGATCTACTGTCGCCCAGAGTTGACTTTGCAACGAATTTCCCCAGTGATTTTCCCGACGTCGCCTGGATGTCTTCTCAATCGGTGGTGAGTGGCAATTTGAACGTGTTTTTATTTTCTCCGCATTTAGCGGCAAGCAACGTGGCGTCAAACGTCAACCTCAGACGACGTTGCGAAACCGTGTGACACGACGCGGTGCTGGTCTGGAGGTGAGGTAATTCCCTTGCGAACAGGCGTCGCGCTTTTTATTTTAACAAGCATTTGCCGTATTTCGGCAGAAAAATGACAACTAACTTGCAATCGATTTGCTAAAATACTAAGTCTCACCTAGTCTGACCAAGGCTATGGTCCGGTTTTACCAAATTCTTCAGCTCTGAGTGTAGGTTATTTTTAACTCATAAAAAATGGCAAAACCGGGGTACCAAAAAGCTCTTTTATCCATACTTAGATCTAAATACACTCTACAGAAAGAGTGTACGACTCTTTTTCACAACCCATTTTTTCAATGGGTGCAGTTGAAACAAATCTAGTTTCTTTGATCAATATCACATAGTTAAATCGTACATTTTAATTATAAAAAAAACACGATCAACATTGGTACGCTAGTAGCATTCGACCCTATCCAATATTGGTACTTACTTTTATGCAAGCGTGCGATTCTTAGCAAAACAGAGAGCAGCCTCCACTCACTTGCCGTGAGAGGTAAGCGATATAAAAGCAGGACCGATGACGAATCTTATCAGGAAAAAAAGAGCGACGGCAGCAACCATGACGCCGGCTGCCATCACCGTGTGACACCATATGCACATCGGCGTCTAGCGTCGAGCGTCGGAATATGAAGGGGTGGGGTGGGGGGGGGGGGAGACTGTCCACGCTTGGGGTGGGCCGAGGTGTTGCCCGGGAAACTGGTTTTGTTTACGAGCGAAAATAATAATGAAACAAAGAAAAAAATGGACATGATTAAAACCTCATTTCAGTTCAGCTCTTTCTTGTGCCGTTTTTTTGGAAGGCTTCTTTTACTCATCGCTTGACCATAATTGTGAATGTAGATCACAATAACTTATTTCAGTGTCTGTAGATTGAAATTAATGCTATTTTAAAGTTTAAAAGTTTGGTAACAAACGTTTGAATTTGTTTTCATGTTTGCTTTGTTGAATACTTTGTAGTATGATCACGACCTGGATGTCATTTTGTGAATTTTGGTTGTTTTGCTGTGGATCGGCTTCACATTTTATCATCCATAAATACCGCTACGCTCATCTTACAACGAAACTCAAATTGCTTTCGCGAAGCACAAGTTGTAAGCCTGTACAGCCATCGGATTGTTGTTTAAAGTAGTATAGAAATTAATTGGTGAGTTTAAATGGTTGATTGATTGATTATTGGGTTTAACGACGCACTGTTTTGACAACGGGCCCTGTGGCACTGGTCTAATGGCATCGGTGAAAGAGTGGATGATAATGATGATGAGGATGAGGATGAGGATGATGATGTACCTAACCTAGTCATGAAGGTAGGAGGAGAAACCCGGTGCCGGCACGTAACCTACTCCTGTCGAATAGCACCAAGAGGACAAGTGGCGAAACGTCTCTTCCGAAGGAGGATACAACGCGAACAACAGGGGTCCTCCACAAATCCATGCTGTCGAGAGGTTTATAAGCAAGGCGAATGAAGTTGCTGTACTAACTTTCATTCCTCCAACCTCTTTCCCGAATAGAACTGTTTGTGTGTATGATTGGTCACCCAGACCAATTCCTGATTCAGCACAGTGTTGCTTAACTTCGGTGATCTCACGAGAACCAGTGTTCCCAACACTCCAAACCGTTCGGTATTCAGATGTGTAGGTTTATCTTCGCTTTACGATTTGCACTCCTTCTGTATTTCGATTCGGATTTCGGTTACAAACGCATTCGACGTACCAGTGATGCTTTGGGTCTCTCATGTGAATAATTGGATATCAATACTTGACGTGATTTGCCTAGAATTAGAACCCTCGTTGTAGTTGGATATGGGCAGATCGATTCGTGCATGCCAGCCCTACACTTTTATCAGTTTCCAGAATGGAAACTCTTGGCATAACGAGGTATTCGATGACAGACTCCTCACCGTATCCTACTTGGAACTGTCAGCGGAAATAACGAGCGGATAGATTTCACAGCGATGTCATCTCAATGGATTAGTATCCATTATTAAAATGTACCGTTTTGAGTTTTGACAATAGAGTAAAAATTCGTGTCAACTGTTGGCAAAGTGAAAAATTAGTAGTGGCAAGCTACTCATTTAATTATATTTTTATGTGGTACGGCACGAAAACTCATGTGCATGTGTTTTTTTCAAATTTTTAAGTGGCACTTAAAAGAATAACGAATAGTCTTTGTTCACTTCACCAACTTACATGCCTACCCTTTCCCCATACCACCAGGAGAATAGCAATGCAATGAATGCATTCCACGACGAAGCCCAATCAATCAATTCTGACAATTTACATTTCTCAGAAGTAAATATTGAATATATTATTGAATACTGAATATTATTACGGTGAATGCCTCTGAGTTTCTGAGATATACTTTACTACCAATTGCTTTAAGCGACATGGTCGGCGATCTTAATGGGAACGTTTGCAGGTAAATCTTGCAGAGAAGTCGCCAGTTCTTGCCGGCCAGAGCAACCAGACAATCGCAATGAAACTTTGGGAAGAATCTGCGTTATGACAATACCACCTAGAACAAGGTTGAAGGGCACAAAAACCGATCCCGATACCGATCAGACAATTTATCATTTTATAAAACACAAAAGGAAATATAAGTGCCCTCTACGTGGGACAAAGTGTGCGATAGATTGTGAATATCACGAATCGCGTTTTGTTACCTCTTGTCGAATGGCACTCTTGAATTGGCAATGCAATAAAACGGGCTGATATCGAGCCGTCCTATGGCGGAGCGTGGAAATTAATATAATGGATCGCGAAATGCCGAGGTGTTAGGTTCTGTAGACGATGTTAAAGATAGAACGCCTCTGAAATATGTGGAATATCATTATCTATACTTATGAAATGAATGTAAATTCCGAAACTTTTTTTCGCACCTCCTAGGTTACATTATATTTTGAGTACCTTTAGGACTATAACGCTCGCATGTGTGTAACTTTTGCCCATTGTGCCCCGTGCATTCCCGTAATATGTAAAGTGGGGAATGCGTATAAATGTGTACGGATTCAATCATGCGTGCGGGCACGGGGGAGAGTGAGACGAAATGACATTTGGTATGAAACTTTTCCACCGTGAAATTCAACCCTGGCTGTTCAGCCGCGAAAAGAGCGGAAAAACTGAGCGCGCTCTATCGCTTGCTATCTCGTTCTGGCTCACTGTCTATCCCTTTGTCCATTTCTCTCTCAACGATTCTGTGTGATTGGGGTCCCGGCCCTCTCGGATCAAGTAGAAAATAAATTATTGGAAAATGGATATCAGTTCTCGTGTTTGTTCGCCGTGCTAGCTAACATGATAAACTTATTGATAATATTGACACATTTTTCCAAAAGACAATTCGATTTGTTTATTTTTTATTCTACTCTGCCTTAAATAGGTATCCGATGTAAACGTACCGAGCCGCTCAATTTGCAACCGATAGATGCTTGAGTGCGTTGTGTATCCAATTTTAGAAAGCAACGCAAGCGCATTTTTACAGACGCGCATACCGAAATTGATGTTCGCGTTATTAGATGCCTCATTTTCTTAATCGCTCTCACGCAACTCGTGCTGAGTCGTCGGAAAATTCCGGCGCCAAATTCCACGCAAGGTCGCGCGACGGAAGCGATGCGACGCGGTCTCGTCGCATTGTGCTCGAGTGAATGGTGCTTTGTGGCACGACGCTTTTCCAAACCGTCGACCGCGGTTTGGAAAAGCGTCGGGCGGGGAAACTGAATATCGAATATGAATACGTTTAAGGCACGTAATTGACAGTAATGAAAAACTTAGTCCGTAGGTTTGGAGCACCTAACTCAAAAGTCAAATAATTAAATATCGATTTTGTTTCTCATAAAGAATTTTCTTGGAGGTACTGCAGATTTATGCGACGAAACCATGCGATCTTGGCCCACGCTTGGAAAGTAGCAGACTTTCGCAGCGAATGAATTTGATCCCTGATTTGCTAACAGTAAAAAAAATTACTAAAAAAATATCAGGCTTTTATTTCTGTGAAATTTTGCTGTAATTTTGGATAAACTGTAACAAGGAACACTCCGCAGCACCAAATGGTTGAGTAATGCCCGTTAGCCTTGCTACTAGAAGAGAGGAATAGTTTACAGGATCGCACGTCTTCTGGAATATCTGATTCTACAGAGATCTTGGTATCACCTGGAATTCCTGGAAATCATTTCGACTGCTCGTTGCAACAGTTCACTTCTACGAACCACTTCTGCATTACACTTTTTACAGAACTGGTAGAAAGCTGTTCTCGTTTGCATCTGGAATATACTAGAAGTTTCCAATTCAGACACGAAGAGATTTCCATTGTGGCAAAATATTCTTGGAAAGCCAAGGGCGATGTCAGAAAAAAAACACCTTTCTGTGAAACCTAGCGTTGAATTCGGTGTCGGAACCCATATGGGAATCGGACACTCAAGAAGAGTGCATCTCATTACCGAAAGAATGTGGGTTGACTAAAGATGTTTAACCATTGAGGCATGCGACAGACAGATTTTTCTTTCATCCATCTTTCCAGCTGTTATTCGAATTCTCTCAACACATCAACGGTTTCCGCTGACATAAATACTTAATCGTTGCCAAAAACTTGAGCATGTTTCACTGTTCATCTACGCGCCGAAACTACGTCCCATGTTCGTCGCTACCGACTTCCAAACAGCGCTCCCTTTTACCCCATTCCAAAAAACGAACGATCGCGAGGGCCCTCACGCATATTCGTTTAAATTCTTAATTAATTCCTGACGTGAGGCGACCACCGAAGAATGAAGATCGGAAAACAGAAAAAGCCTCTTACACCACTCCACTGCGATAAAGACGGCAGATTATTTATAGTGAGATTTTTCGGGGTGCTGATGGGCGGGGGGTGGGCGGAGAGAATGATTTAAGAGCCTCGAGGAAAATCTTGTAACCCACTTCCGCGACTTTGCAAGCTGTAGTGGAGATGAGAAAATATCCCGAGGGCTTGTTCCACTGCTCATTGTTGAACTTGGGAGGTGATTTCGTAGCTACCCTGGAATTATGAGCCACTGCGGAGCTGGAATTTCGATATGTAGCGGTTCTGTTTCTTGACGGAAATCTCTAAATTGCTTTTAAGGATATACAGTGTCGAAAAGTCAATTAAATTTGCCGTTGAGTAAGAATTTCAAAATAATGCGCGTTCTACGTATCGTTAATTTTCTGTTTGACGGATTTCTGCTTGGGTGGGGTCACCTTAGGGGTACTGACTGCAGTGGCAGCGTGGCAGCGTGCACTCGCAATCGTGTAGCGTTGTTTTATAACAGAGTTAAAATGGTAGGATTACGGTAAAGATTTGACACAAGACCAAAATGAGCTCAAGGTTAAGCTGGACGGGTGAATCATGGCATGTTCTAGGTTGCCATGCTGAAGTGGCATGGCGTCCAACCAAAATGATTGGTACAAGGTCAGTAAGATATTTTTGGCGGGATATTTAATAGATTGAAGTTCTTGAAAACGTATTATTTTGCATCGATTGTTAAGCTGGTTTCGCTTGATGGAGGGTATTTCTACGAAAAGTTACCGTCGTAAGGAATTTGTTAAGAAATTTTATCTCGCAGATACTCGCACTTGAGCTTGGTTAACATGCAAGAAATCTTTATCAATGCTAACTTCGTCGATTATCAGCGATTGATACACATGTATCAATATATTGGGTCACAATTATACTTAAAAAGAATGGCCGCAAGCGCCATCGGATGGCACCTATCGTTAATTAAGTTTTGCTAGCTTTCAGCAGAAAGTTTAGCATCTACGCTGGTCCTCTGACTTAGTCTATAAACTCAATGCTTCCTTGAAAAACATGTTGCATAAGAAAGCGAATTCAATTTATCGTTTTTCTCGAATTGTTTCAAGCAATGCGGGCGCTCGCGAGCACCGTAATAGATTTAAAAACTTGCCGACAGCCTGGAGAAAATTCGAGCGCTGAAAACAATTCTATTATTTTAACGAACTTATATTCGGAAAATGCCACCCGCTCATTTTTCCGTGCCAACCGAAAACTTTACCCGCACATTTGCAAAACGCGTCGCGAGTTCACTTGTTTTTCTTCGCTCGTGCAATTTCTGACTTGTTCAATGCAGTTTGTAGATAACAATAAAATAGCATCGATACCGGTCCCCCATTTCTCGAGGTTTTCTTATATTTCATTTTGCTCCCACGCGCGCACGGGCCCGCGGTATCATCAAGTTTTATTAGCAATCGTAAAATTTATCTCGTCTCATCGTTGGGCGATGCCACGGATCCGAACGCCCTCATACCACGAGAATGTACTTGTAAAGTTACTCGCTTTATTGTCCCAACATTTTCATTTTCTCTCTCGCTTTGCTGTACCCGTCGAAGATCGCGCTCACGCTATCTTACCCCGACCCAGGTACCGTTAACAGTCACTAGCAAAACTTTCGATCGTATATCTTTCGGGGGGGGGGGGGGGGGGGGGGGGGCACTGCCGGCGCCACCGGGCGCCACCCAGTGATCAATCGCCAACCATACAATGTCTCTCAGCCAAATGAGCTGCATTTTTTACATGCTTTCCAAATCGTAAAGCACATCATTTTGAGTCTGTCTATCTCGGTTTATCTCGCTTCCTGTGTATATAAAATACACACAGAGCGTCAACCGCTTAGCGCCTGATTAGTATTCAATAATTAGTAGAGAATAGTTTTTTTCTTTATGTATTCAACGTAGTTATTAAACCAATCTAGGTCATCCATTTCAAAGTGCATCCTAACTCATATTTTTACCTCGCTTTGTTATGTTATTAGCATTTTCAGGGGTTTAAATTTTATTTGCTCGCTCGGGTGCACAGCTTTGCCAGGCGGCGAACGAATGCAATCACCCAAACACTCTAGGCGCACCGCTCATAGTATCTCGTTTGCATTATGCCAGATGATTTGCGACTAGCATGGCGATGAATGCGCGCTCGGTGTGCACTTGGCAAGGGCGAATCAACGGTTTAGAATTGTGGTATTTGCGCTCGCTGAAAAGAGGTTATTTCATCTTCGTGCTCGTATAACGTTGAGCTTACGGTGTACTGAGCGACAGTCGACGCCGACTATGTAGGTTTATGTTTGTGCGATTGAAAAACTGATTGGAAAATTGACTGAAAATGGGCTGATTACCGTATGTGGTCGGACGTGCAATGGTGTCTAATTGATGATGTACAGTCTCTTAAACAAGATACAAAAAAATTGTATGTTACGTTTTCAATAAATGTAATAGAGCGGTGGATATCAGATGACAATTATACCAAATACACGTTGAATATCTGTATACAGATCAGAAAAACATTACATTTTTACTCGCTTTTCTTCAAACAAGTAACTACTCTTTAATCTTAATGCTATTATTGGAGGGTTTTTTTCATCTAAGTGGGTGTACCAGCATATACCGTACGATGACTTTCAAGTCTCTGTTCAGCGTTCGCACGCTGATAGTGTCTTTTCAAAAGATCGCTTCAGCTTGCGTTGGTCTTATTTCATTGATTGTGAGAAGCACTTGAAAGGTAATGCTCGCTCGATGGCGTCGGTCCGATGGCGTCGCCTACTTGGGCATCGACGCCGGTGCCAGTGCTGCAAAGTAGAGCCTGGTTCCCGTTTCATGGATTAGAACCGGCTGGGGCACCGTCGCGTAGAAAATAGCATCACAAAGCTATCGGCTGGAAGATAACACTTTGGTCCGTTCGCTTTTCTCTTAGTTGCCGTCAGGAAGCAAGTCGACCGGAGAAGGGTTTGCCTCTGATCGGATGCATAGACATGCTTGACTGCAGTGTTTAATGTCTGGTGCTTTAGTAGTTTGTTTTTGAGTTTAATTGCATCCGATTGCCGGTTAGGTTTCGATATTATTTGTTTTTTAATTTAGGAATTATGGTCGTTGTGGTGACGGTGCCGTGTTTAAAGCTTTTAACTCATAACTCAAAGCATAGCAGATATTTATTGGCACAGTTAGAATTGGCAGAAAAAAATCGAGAAGTACTGGTAATGGTTCTACCATGTTTCTAAGAGGTAAGTGGAACCTGGCTCCTCCACCTAGACGTCAATGATGTAGAGAAAATGTAACTACTTATGCAACCAACTTCTTTGTGCAGAACTAGCTCATTTGCTTAAATAAAGAGATCTTTATAAATTGCTGGAACTTAGCATGGTGATTATGTAAAAAGCTACTGGCAGGTCGAAAGAAATCTAAAGCAAAAAATGAAACAATTTAAAAAAATTGCTGCTTTTCTGTTTATTTTTAAATTGATTTCCAGTTAATTACAATTTCCCAGAGCTAACAGAAGCGATTAAATTAAAAGTCTTGTATATATTCGTCGTAGAAACGTGAAACGTGCTGAATTGGATATTATTTCAGCAAACAGCATGCCAGTTATAGCAATATTTTACCGATACCTGATTTCAATACGTTTTTCTGAAAATATGAAACGTAATTGAATTGCCACTCCATTGAGCTTTATCAAGAGACAACTTTCTGTTTAAAAATATATGCAAGACGGCAACGTCTCCTAGCTCAGATCGTTGATTTAAATAACCTCTACTCTGATGGTGAGAGAAATAAAAATAAAAAGTGGGGTGGGTTAAGCCAATTTCCTGATTAGTGCAAGTACACTGTGCTAGGTGAATTTCACCGGTCGCCGTTCTATCCACTAATAATCTCATTTAACTAATGAGCGGCGCGTTGCGCGGGGTCAGAACCCCGGGTCGTCAGCTTAGAAGTCCCAGCGCCATCAACCGAGTCGCCGGTATTAGCGCTCGCGGGACGAGCGCTAGCAATTCCGCCAGACGTCCTGCTTTTGTAGCCGCTAGCATTTAACACGAGTACGTAAATTGTCTTGCCAGTCTCGCGTACATGGAAGCCACATTAGTGCTCTTGTTATCATAGCTGAAGTCATAAAGATTAATGCCTCGCTGGTTATTTCTGACCTGTAGAGAGCCGGTATTGTACGTATAAGCCAAATAATTAAATCAAATGAAATCGCAATAGCTAAATATGACCTGACAATCAACGTGGTTTTCATACAGTATTTAGTAATCTACTGATTGGTGTTTTTTTTTTTGACAAAAGCAGAGGCTGTTTTCAAAACGAAAACTTGTCAATAATGCACAGTGCCATTCGTTATGTTTTGGGTCTCTGCACGTATGCTCGACAGGCGTTGCGTTGTACATACCAATGTGACGTGTAAAACAATACAAGTATGCACATTTCCAATTGCTATTCAATGGGTGTTGCCCGTGCAACTGTCTGCTCCTATGTGGGCCACGGTGCAATTGTCCGCCACCGGTCGGGTGGGGTCGGCGAGCACAATGGACAGTTTGTTCGTTGGCCATTGTGTGGACAATGAGTGCTGGTTCGATGGGTGGCTGTCACCGCTGCCGTTGTCCACTTGCCCGGCAAACGGATTAATTAGATGCGATCGATTGGCTGTGCGCAGAAAGATTGGCGGGGCGCGTTTGGGAGCAGTGATGTTTTGATCGGGATTGACATGAAAATATTTGGATTTTTTCTGGTTTTGTTTATTACTAGAGATGTGTGTGCGCAATTTTATTTGCGTTGTTGATTTGCGTTGGGTGCGTGCGTACGCTTTTTTTCCTTTGTTTATTTGTTATTCTTTAGAAGAAAAGGTAGGGTATGAATGGAGCTTAGCCCTCCACTTCTCGTTATTACAACGGCTGTTACCAACATACGTATTTCAGTAATTTGTTAACAATTTTTTTTTCAAACTGTACAAGTTTTGTACAATTTCTGCGAGCCATAACCTAACAATATAAAGGGTTCTTTTTTTGATAAAAATTCAAATACAAAATTGAAACGTATTTTCACAAGTATTGGTTACCAGCTGATTGATTCTTATGACGTAGCACATATTAGCTGTTAGGTATTTTGAAGATGTTCAGGATAGAGATCATTTTATTCCAGGCTTAAGAAACGTTTTTAACGAGATGACGTTCTTGACTTTGCAAATTCATTCAAATTGGTCGAATCGGTGAAGAGCAAACAAACACGAACAAATAAAAAACATCCCCGTGATTCGCTTTGCTCGCTACACTCATTCCATTAGCCACTGGTCTTAGTACCTAAACAGGCTTGCTTTGCCAATCTTTGCCAGAGTTTCCTGTTTTTTTTTGGGGAATTGCTCTTTCTGATGGCGATATGGTCAAAGTTTGATGAATTTTACATCCTTGACGTGAAATTGACCAAGTTTTTCACCATCTCTTCCAGCTTTAACTCCGATATTTTTTTTTGTCTAAGTCTTCTACGCGTTCTCGTGTAACGAACTTTTTTAACTGCCTACGTGAAAGGACTCTGCGAGTATTTTCCCTTTAAAACCAAGTTAGTATATATTTTATGGCTGCTCATAAATTCAAGATAAAATATAATAACTTGACAATTTATCCGATGGAATGACTTAAGCTGTTTTCTAGGTTGGAAGCAAAAAAGAACATTTCCGAGCAAAACATTTGCGTTTTGTTGTCCCTTTTTACTGGCGACCTTCGATATTTAAGGTGTATATCTTTTGCTGTTATTTCTGCGCTTTTAATTGCTTAGGGAGAAGGAGAGTGAAACATCAGGGGTCCACACTCAGCAACAAAAAAAAATGAGAAGATGTGAGAGGATTAGTTCCTTTTTTTTACTCTAACGAGACGAGGAATTTCGCAAGAAAGTTGTCTTGAGCGAACCAACAAATTGTGCTACAAACCTCGGCAAAGCTCGCCTTTCTCTCCGCATCCACTATCTTCCCGAATCAAAACACGAACAAAATCCCGACCAGATTAAATAGCTGAGCGCTATATACCATCCTCTTGTTTTCATAAAACGCACAGAGATACTTTCTTTCTAAAGAGCCCGTCGGCTTTGCTCCCTGGTTTCTCTCCGCTCCACGCCGAGATGATTTCGAACCCTCCGTCTTCGTCATGGGCATCTACACGTCATCGATGAACGAGCATCCCCAATAAATGTGACACCGTGCATGAAATATGACCGACGCCGAGCGACGCCGAGCGACGCGGGGTATTTTCCGGGCGTCGACGTCGTCGTCGCCGGTGCTCGTGCTTCTGAAAGATGCCACGGACTTTTCCACTCTCGCTGACTAGCTTTTCTCTAGGCTCGGTTTATTATATAGTCAGCCACTCGGCTGTAATCGCATCCTGATTTTCCGAGATGTAGAAGTTTGGTCGTACGGGCTCTGATTTATGCCACCGAGTGGGACGCAGACGTGTCTGGCAATTTTCTACAACGGCCAGAAAAAACCAAAAGTTTGAGAGTGACTTACAATATATATATATACATTTTTTTTTCACTAATAACGCGTGTTTTACCAGGTGTTCTTTTCTGTACTACCGTACCACATGCATAGCGCTTATGTTTAACCATCTTCGCGAAAAATGCCCGCCAAATCAGAAACATGCCAACAAAAATTGAGAATTCTACTGGGTGCAGTCACCGTCGAGTCACCGTCGTTAAGGCATTTAATTTCGTCATTTCTTGCATTTAAGCCTGGTTAACGCTCAATCAATATACTTCATAATGATGAACTCAACAAGTTATATATATGTATCGACATTTAGAGCCGTTATTATTTAATTGCAGAGGTTTGTTAACACGGACAGCCACAAGCGCCATCGGATGGCACCTACCGTTACAACGTGACCTACCGTTGTCTCGTATGCTCAGCATAACTCTAGATCTCTGGCCGTACCTAAACACTCAATGGTTCTCTCATTTTCAGCAACGTTAAGTTGATAGGAATTGTTTTTCGCATTAACAGCAACGGGTTTCTCTCGCCAGGCGCGCTAAATTTCCGAGTCCATTAACTAGCGTTCGAACGGCTGCGGCCAGCGGGAAAGATGAAAAACCATTAGTGCGTATAGATATACCGTGGCGTACCGTAATCCAGATGAGATCAATTCTTCACGATGATGGTCGAGGCACCCAATATTCGAAAGGAATTTACGGCTTATTTCGCACCTGCGTGTACCAGAGCTCGAGACTCGCGCGAGCCCGTCTTGATATTTTACGACATAAAAGTGATGGGCATGGGAGTACCTAAAACAGCCGCTACGAAGACCGTGAGGTCGGCTACCGTGGGGCTACCCGTGAGTTCGGTGACGTGAGGCCTAGCCGTGGTGGTTATCGCACAATGGTGGGTGCGACGAAACATCTAGCGACATCCAACGACAAACTTGAGCCGGAAGAAATCGAAAGTCGTAAAACGATAGACATATAAAAATAATAAAAAAAAAAATATATATATAGAGAGCAACTGGCACGTTCTCATTCCGCGTGGCCGTAGTCTTTGTATTCATTTTTTATGGTATTTCACATCAATGCTTTAATAAAACTAAAACCGTGTTAATTTATGGCTCGACATAAAATGGATGACACTTGTGAGGGAAATTGAAACTCATCTGTTACTTCACTGTAAGCACTCGAGTGCATATATATATTTATGCCTTCTAAATTCGCGTGCAATCATTTTCGCGGCAAGATCCAGACGTTGTCACGCATGTAAAGCGATTTCTACGAAATTAACGAAATTATTTTTTTATTTTTAAATCGATAACACGATTTTACTGATTTTTATTGTTAGAGTGGAGTGAGTGTAAGCCGGGAGCAGCACTGATGCTGAAATTCGACACTTTTTCTTTTTGGTTTGCGAGAGATTTGCATGTTTTCCCGACGCTTAGAGGTGAAATTATTGAACCGATTGGAATGATAGTTCCAGGAAACACTTTGAGCCATTTTAGCTCGTTGAGTTTTCGACTGACCTGCACCAGGGCAACTTTGGAACTGCTCCTTCATAGGGTTTGCACCAGCTCCGAGCGAGAGCGTCAGCATAGCTAGCCGAGCTATCTGTCAGTGCATTCATTTGTTTTCTAATTGCTTTATCGTCATTGTTAGTGCAATCAATGCGTACCGGGAGAAACCCGAGCTACAATCAAGGCAAAAACTCATGACAATCTGAAAATTCTGGCTGATCACCTTTAAGGCTGTTGGAGTGGGCTTTTACTCAGGTCTATATCTCGGTTTACAGGATACAACTTATCAGTCACACCACTTACCGGCCAACAAAAACTATGCGACTCATCAAACTATTGGCAATAGTTGACGCTTTTTAAAATAAAAAATATTATTTCGTCTGATAGTTACAAGCGTTGTAAACGCTGAGCCTGTTTAAAGAATTTTTCCGGTGTTTTCAGGGAAAAAAATCAGAAATCCGAAATTTATTCCATCTGTTAACATTACCAAAACAACATGTAAAAAAAAAAAAATACTCGTGCCAACCATTTTGAAAAGCCTCCCTAATTAGGTGTATCCAGTTTGTATAGATGTATATTTTTTTAATAGATTTTCCGGAAAATTTGCACAAAAAGAGATAAATACTTTTAAATTTAAACTCTCCTTTGTGGATCCGGCTCGAGAAATCATAAACACCAGATTGTCACCAAACCAATACCAAAATAAAATCCCCGATCCTGTATTCTTTGGTTCATGGTTAATTCCAATCCCGCCATGCTAATGGTACATCAACACTGAGCTGGGAAACCCAGGGACGTAGGTAGACACCGACCACAGACACCGACAGCACAGACCACACAATCCGCGCCTCGCGGTATGTACCCTTCGTCCAGAGACAACGCCGACGCCTCGACGCCGACGCCACGACGCCGACAGTGCGTAGTGTGTGCACACGCGTGTTTGCAGATGACGATTCGGACGGTCCAACTTAACGCAAACAAACCACTGTTTGCATGTCATTATAAACAACAATATCAACATGTTTGCGAGCGCATGACGCTTGGTGGGAAAAAAAATGGAAAGCGTCGACGGAACCAACCCGTGGCGACCGAAAGCTTCGCTAACTTGGTGCTGTTTTGACCACTAAGCATAGTTGAGGTTTCGCTATTGTATAACATTGCAAATCAAATTGGCGCTTTTTTTTTGCAGCGCAAAATTATTATCTTTGGGTAAACAAACTGGGTTTAATTGAATTTAATTACTATGCTTAATTGTTTTTGGAAATAAAATACCTGTACACGGATCAGAGATTACCGCTTGCGTGTGGACATAGAAGCAAAACTATGTACACACGCCGGTCATGATAGGTCCTCTTAGAATAGCAAACTCGTTTGTGTTGTTTGGTAAATGCTTTTACTACTTTCTAAATGAAACTGCAACCCAACTGTTTAATTGTGAAAGTTTCTCTATAGGCTTTGTATCTCTAGCACGGTACAGAAGCGTTTCAAATAAATATCATAATCGTGAGCCGCTAACAAAGGCCGATATGTGAAATACAGAGAAACTTCACTCATGGTTTCTCCCTTCGTGTTAGGCAAGGGGTGAACCCACCCGTGCAATATATTTGGTTATGTATAGCATAGATCCGCACAAGATCTAAGATGTGCGGTTTGATACTAACTGTAGATCAAAGTGGCTAAGCCAGCTCGATAGACGTGTAATTACACAGGTGGGCTTGTCTGTGAAAGGGTGAGAGTTGCTAATTGTTAATGTTTACTACAGGTGCAGAATTGTGGACGTACTGACTAATTTGCGAGAGAAGATACTGGATCAAGAAGCCAGTATTGCTACCGTCTCATGAATTTAATTAAAGTTATTATTTAATATTTATTATTTATCTACAAATAAAGTACCTACCCAAGATTATTAAAAATTGTAGAACAATTTTCAAAAGAGCTTGAAAAACGAATCATCTTGTTGCGACCAAAGTTTTATAGAAAAACTAAATAGCAGATAGCAGCGGCAAAGATTTGTTGTGTTTTTTAAAGTGACAGTTTGCCTGCATGTCAGCCCCGAAAAGACCGGTGGCGCGTCTGCCAGAAAAGTACGTTCTCTTGCTGAACGAAGCAATTTGAGGGGCAATCTTTTTTGTTGGTCACGCTCATTTCCGCTCAAGCCCTTACGGTTTCAACAAGTGTGACTTGCTAGAGTTATGACAGAAAAATGAGGATGAAATATTTGAGCAACAACGTATAATTGATAATATACGACTTATTACCCTAACTAGGAGCTGCAGTATTATAGGGTTTTTTTTATCAATCAAGTTATTTTTCTTCTGGTCAAGCTTATGTTGGATGAAATTTTTAAACTAGAATTCGAGTCATGTTGTAAAATTTGGGGCGCTTGCGTATTAATTACATCATTAAACGTGTTAAAAGTTTTTTTGTCGTTGACTCTAAAGATGACTAAATTATTTGTTTATTTTCCGAAATAAACGCGCAAAACCAGTTAGGAGAAAAAACAAAAAATGCAAATTTTGCAATGTCAAATTAAAAAAATATATATCTGTTTGCTTCGATTAAAACAGAAGTCTTAACCGAATGGTTTGGCGTGAGGTTAACACGGATCCTCAAGAGATAACCGAAGTTAAGCAACACTGCGCTGAGTCAGGTATTGGATGGTCGACGATCATTGACATGGCTAGAGAGGTTGGAGGAATGCAAGTTAGTGAAGCAACTTCATTCGCCTTGCTTATCAACCTCTCGACAGCATGGATTTTTGGAGAAATCCTGTTGTTCGAGTTGTACCATCCTTCGGAAGAGACGTTCGGCCGGTTGTCCTCTTGGTTACGTGTCGGCACCGGGTTGTTCCTCCTCATTTATATATGCTTGGTTTGTTTGACCCTCAAATTTATATTTACCCACTAATTCGTAAACATCATCAGACAGGGTCTGTTGTCGAAACATTGCGTTGTTAATCCCCTGCACATATCAATCAAATCAACAGAAGTACCTTTTTGATTAGCTTCTTATGAGTTTTAAACATGCATCAATCTTCAAAACCAGACAGTGGTAAATCGACCCTTAAACATTTACGTACATAGTAAATTAATGCTATATAATACTATAACAATACTTAAATCTCATTTTAAAGTAATTCTGGTGCTGCAATACACAGTGAAATTCTATCTTTTTCTTCTGTGTGTTTTCTATGAGGTATGCTGAAGAAATAAAATGAATTCTTCAAAATTTTAGAAACGGATCAAATACAGAAACTCACAAAAAATATGCTCATTAGTTGCAACTGTTCGTCCCTGGTGTAAGATGGAGAGCTGGATTATTTTTGTAAGCACGTATTATTGGTTTCTAAAAAATGAAACAAGAAATGTCCCGGGAAATAAAAAATGCGTGAGGAAAAGAATATTTTGTTTGTGAAATAATAAACGTTATATAAAATTTAAGCTGCTTAAGGAGGTTAGGAGGGTTGATAATTATTTTCACCCACACAGTGGGTGAAATAGAATCACCCTGCAAGATCACCCTGCAGATCACCCTGCAAGGTCAATAAAGTCAGTCCGAGAATGCACGCTGATGCAAAACGCATGTGTAAACGACAGGTAAAGTAGTAGATTCAAATTCGACGCGTCTCCTCGTCGCCGCGACGTCGAGAGACATTTTATTATTTCCGACGCCGTCGACGTCGCCTTACATGAAGTCTGGGCGTCGTTTAGATTTAGCGTCGCGACGCCTCCGCCTGTCACAGCCACGTGCTGCGTCGATGCCGGCGAGAGATATGACGGGTTGTAGTATAATCATGGCGATACTGACGCCGACATGTCTCCATCATTCAGCGAGACGGCAAGACGACGTCAATGATGGCCGAGCTGGCACCAAAGGCACAGAAAAAAATTGACCCAAACATGAAAGTGGAGGAAAAAAGCGTTACGCGTTATGGATTGTTTGTTTGGAAGGGCGGGAGTTTTTTTTGTATTTCCGCATGAGTTTTATTTTTTTTTCACAGATCGATTCTTTGATACGATTTGAGATCAAAGTATTTGATTTTTTTTAAGGGGTTCAGGGGCAGTGAGCGGTTGGTTGGTTCGCGATGCTGCGGAGAGGAAACGGAAATTAACCATCAACGCTGACCGGTAGCGTGAGGCGGTGCTCATTTTCTTTCGGTTCGCTCTAACGGTTTTCCTCCACCCCTCCACCTTGAGGGTGATGGGTATTTGCAATGAGAAGTAGTGGACCGGACACATCTAGTAAATCTGTAGAAGAATGTCATTTAAGGGTGGGAAAAAAACAACAGATAATAAAGTGTGGGCTGTATAAAACGCGAAGCCAAGCACAACAACAGACTGGTTCAAGTCTAAGTGTTCGCAATCGTAAATGGCGTTTGCTACAATAGTTTTTCTTTTCGTATTTGTTTCCTACGCATGTGTACGCCGTCAAAGCGTCGGTAATGCGTTCTGTGTGCGTGAGTGTCGCGGGCATGCGGTACAAATATTCGATATATCTACGCTTGTTTTTTATACGCCTTACTCCCACCCCTCACCAAGTTCTGGGGGGCAGTCAAATCAAATCCACCTGGCACCGTCAGAAATGGAAGAAAACACACAGCCTCGAGTTCTGTAACGGTATTTTCGCCCGATCTAAGCGCGCACGGGGACGCCGTTTTCTCGATAATCAATTCCACGGGCAACGAAACAAAACGGAATAGCGACCGCTTTTCTTCCGCGAAGGTGGTTTCTTAGGCTGCATCATCTGAACCGTCAGTTTTATTATTTTTCGCTTCTGACAGATATGTCAAGATTTTGCGTTTGCGAAATGCGCGGAAATCGGGCGTACGGGGCACGCTGCTTGCTAACAATTCGGAAAGTTTTAGACGCATATTTGCCTGGTTAGATTTTTTTTGGTGTGGGTAGGAAAAACTTTTTCATTTCATCTACTCTGTATTTAATTCGTATAATGGTTCAGGGGGTGGGCTGGCTAGAGCCAGGAAATTGAGATATTATATTGGAAGAAAAGAGAGTTTGAAAATTCCTGGGGTTGCTTTCTTTCTTTCGAGTCTTAAAGATATCAAATAAATTAGTGAAATTCCATTCAAAAGTTTCAAATTCTTTCCGCTTTCAAACACCATGGGCGATTTGGTGGAAAGCGCATTACCAAATACTTGACAGCACTTTTTTAATTAACCCACCTGTCGTGAAACTCGCTTTTGTTTATTTGCCCGGGATTGCTCGGACTAGAAAAATCCTCGGGAAAAAAATTGGTTCGTCCTCGTGGGACCTGTTTTCACGGGAATCATGTCCATTACCATTTTTTACAGCGCTAAACCATCAGCTCGAATAGATGAGGCGAACATAAATATTCATGCGCATGTGACTTTTAACTCATTTCCCTCCAAAATATAAAAGCCTCTCATGATTACCCAACCCCTAAATTCACCCAACCCTTCTACTAATACCCGCCAGAATAAAATCTAATAATATTATCGTTTGAATTTTAAGATATTTCTCATAAATAATTCATTCTTATCAAAAAACGTCGACCTCGATATTAATTGAACTTTTAATCATCTTTAATACATTCCCCTTAGCAACCAACAAACAGATCAAGAGTCGCTTAAAAGAGTGGCACATTCAGTATTTTTTTCCTGTGCCCTGTATTACAATTTTCTCAACTCCTATATTATGTAGGATTTCAATTAATTGCCATGGCAATAACCAATCACATGCAGTGAAAGTCAGCTGTTTCTGAGATTTATGGTCGATTTCACTAACATAGTTTTTGTAATTGCAAACCAAGAAACTGAGACAAAACACGAAGTTACGAAATATTTGATGACTTCGAAAATCAAACAAAATATCAATGGGACTACTTACTTTGACCTTTAAATGACAGTTTAAAAATTAAGCCCCCGTCCTTCCAGGTTCAAGTATTCAACGGTGATTTGGGCAGAGAGAAAATAGTGACGGCTGCTAAATAAATGTTATTTTATGTGACAGGACAAAGCCTTTCTGAACCATCACCAAATTCAAATTTTAAAATCTATTTTGTGCATTTATCTAAATATCCTTTTTCAAATCTCTCAAAATGTCGGCTAAATGGAAAAAATCTCTTTTGGCCTAAAACCACAGGCCCTTAGAATCTTAACTGAGAGTTGAAAAATATTTTAATACCGGGAATCATTGAAATAGTTACGGCATATGAGTTTGCTACTGAACTTGCGATTCTCCCAAGCAATGCGCTTTTGCATGAGCTTGGCTGTAATACGTCTATGGGACCACTGTAGCTATATCGCATATGAATTCATATTCATATTCTGTCTGGAAGCTTGTGACGACCGACGGGCAGCGAGGGATATATTATATCCTGTGCTCTACAGAGGATTCAGAGCAATAAGCAAACATGGTCCCTTCGTATACCGTACATCAAACGCGCACGCTCATTGTGATCTCACTCGTCGTTGCCCGAGCTATCGAGAGACACTTTTGAGCGAGCATTTTATGAAACTAGAACGTTACCCGGGAGAGTATCAAGCTGGTACGAAGCTCCGCCAATAACGCAGTCTCGTAACTTTAACGGGCTGTTAAGTATTTGGATTTTCAGTGATATTAGTAATGGTTTTGAGTTATTGTTTTTTGATGGGTGTTTCAAAACCAATGAACATAAAACAAACACGTGAAATTATAGGAATTTGTGAACGTTTTTACAGTGACACGTTTTATTTAGTTTCTTTAAAGGTCTACCTACAACTCATGTAGCATAAAATTACTAAACACAAGCAAAAACAGAAGCACTGCGACACAACAAATAAAACGGTCACCTGTAACCTTGTTTTTTAATCTGGCGCTCTGTAAAAAGAAGGCTTTGGCTCGAACTGTCACTTGTGTTTACAGAAAAGTCATTTTGGGGTTATAGTGAAGTGTATTTCATTGTTTACACTTAGATGTTTTACACAATTCTACGTTTCTATGTAAAATTCTAAATGAACAGTCGGATAGCAACGGTTTTTTACCATCTGTTGCGATCCGTAATCTAAAAAACATAGTAATCAACAACGTCCCACTTCGGCAGTTAGCCACGATACTCGGCTATGCGTCTGCCATTTATTTTTAAATAATCCTCTGTGATTGCTTGACAGAAATATAGTGCAGTTGTAATTGCTATGCTTGTGCACTATTGTGTCGATTGTGTGCAGTCCCATATATGATTCCCAGGTTTTCACGATCCTTAAAGCGAAATGTGCTTGAGCGCTTTTGATGGGTGTTTCAAAAGCGATAAATTGTGTTCTCGAATAACCATGTGTATATACGTATAAAATATACAGGTCAAATTTTACAAACGTGAGAACTTTTTTCCGACACATTAATTTCGTCGCTCTAACCCGCTAGATGTGTATATTCACAAGCGAAATTGCATTTAATTAAAAATATTATCACCATTTTATTTTTATACACGGTGCAATTTTATTATGCATGCGTTTGGAAAAAAAAACTAGTACGGGGCAAATACTACACGTTTCATGAATTTTTCAAACTGACTATTAGTTACGCTTTTGTGGAGAAATTGAAAGCTCGCCACGTTTGCAATGCAAATGCTCGGCCCCCGCGGATCGTCGCACTGTTTTGCGGCGATCTCATGAGAGAGCTAGCTATGATGGCGCTCCTGCCCGACATCACTCTATGCGTTCATTTGCATAGGCAAAAATTCGAAGGCGACCGGCAGGGTTTTTGCTTCGTAATCAACGTTCGCTGAAAGGATGGTCTATGAAGGGTGTATGGCAGTATACATGGACATTCAGCCCAGAAACTGACCATAGCAAATAAGGGGTAAATTTCATTAATATCAACACTAAAACCGTATCAAAAATTGATGCCCAAAATGGGGACTCTAACCCCGATCTCCACCTATCGTGGGTGTTGCTCTGAACCATTGAGCTATTTCAACACTGGCTTTTTGAGACGATTTTTGTGTATTTGATGAGAATGACAGTTCTCCAAGGAGTAGAACCATGGGGCATCAATTTTTGAGACGGTTATAGTGTTGATAATAATAAAATACCCCGCGCATTGCAAGCGTTTGCAATTTAAATAATATTTCATCCTAAAGGGTAAATTACTTTTAGCTACAAGATTGATAAAGTAAATTATCTAATGAAACACTGTTGTACTGTCTATAAAATAAGATTCGAATGCCCTGATGAAAAAGTAAAAATCGTAGGAACGCTATTATTTCTATGTTTTATTCCATTACATTCAGAGGTATAGTAATATCTGAATGTGATTTCAGTTTTTAATACACTAAAGTTTTGTGGTGGGTTGACCCTTTTTTAGTCAACGTCTAAAAGTTGGTTGCCGTGATATTCTAATGGGAAGAAACAGTAAATTGATTTTCTCTCCAAATGTAAAAGAGTTAACTGTTACTGGTATTTCCAATAAATGTTAAAATGGTCGATCTACTTAAATAAAATGTGACAGCTGCCATTTTAACGGTAAATTCTGTAATTAAAATTTATATATATCATCAACCCTGTATAAAATAGTTAAGAGTTCTTTGAAATGTCATGAACCGCAAGGATTTTACAGTTAAGAAGCGACATTTTACAAATTTAATTAATTTTGATTAAATTGTGTTGCTATGTTCTCTGTCAAAGACTACCACCACTTTCAGGGCATTGCTACCTCTACCTTGCCACCTTTTTTTTGCCCTTTTTTCCCGTATTTGATTGCTACCTTCAGTTTGCGCATGTCGAAGCTTGTAGCCTCGAGTTGCATCCACCTATTTATTACACTGTCTTAGATGCACCTTGCATCGAAAAAGAACATTACAAGAACTGAATCTTCTTACAGTGCACATCATCCATCTCTGTCTTACATATCACATCTAATGACTTTTGGTCAACCTTATTCGACGTCAGAAACGTCCAGCGACTGTCGCTCAGCATCTTTGTCTCGCGAAAACGAGATGAGAAAAAGCGCAAAAAAAAGATAAAGTGGAAAGAAAAGAAAAAAAAGAAAAACTTATTATAGAGATTCTCTAATTATTATATTCTCATGATCTGACAGACTAATCTAAACATTATAAAGACTCTCCGAAATTCATGACACGTCGCGACAATGACAGGACGGAGATTGTAGAGCGACGACGTCTTCAAGAAACTGGCGGGAGTGGCCGGGGGGTGGGGGGGGGGGGGGGGGGGACGGGAGAGAAGAGAGCGAAAAAAGACACAGAAACTTTCAGTGCGCGTTTGTCTTTCCTGAAGTTTTCTCCTCCGTCGTGACGTTCTTCATATTTCATGTCCAGCCAGCAGTCGACGCTAAGAAAATTGGAATGGCGGGTGGGGGGGGCTTTTGCTATATCTTCCCACGTGGGTCTCGAGCTCTCCTTCGAGCGTCGCGCCTTAAACGACGCCGTCGCCGACGCCGAATGTATGTTACCAGAGACGCTGGCCGTGAGATAGACCGGTCGTACGTGTGGCGATAAACCGGTGGACGCGTGGCGAAACGCCCCTCGCGATCGACACGCACGTGCGTACACGCACTCGACAACCGTGTCAGGCGTTTCGGTCATAGCGATGGGTGACATCTGGGTTTTATGAAGAGGTTTAGTTTCGATGCTTAAACGTGTGGACTAGGTAAATTGATTGAGGATACGGCCGGGAGTCGATTTCAAAAAGTTAATAGTCTGAACTTTAGGGTCCAGCTAAATATTAGGTTAAGGTGATGCGAGGTTATGGTATGCAGCATAATTCACGGGTGGAATAAAGAATTTACATTAAAGCTGTATGGTTAAAAGTGAAATATTGGCTTACTTGGCGATCTGTTTTTCCAGGATCTAGATTTTGTATTCATGGCAACAAGGTGATTGATGAGATCTTTAATTTCTGTAAATTTTTTTTGAAATTGGTGTTTGTAGGCGAGTCAACCACTAGGCTATTTTGCACCTACATTTCTTCCATATAATCTCTCATCTCACTATAAATATATATATACATATAAGGTCAATATGCCAAAAAAAAACGGTTACTACTTGCTACAATGGTCGGTGGTGGTAAAACTAGGTTGTTCCAAGACCAAATTGTGCATCCGTAGCACCATGACTGTACTGTAGCACCGCTATAACATCACCATATTCGTTGCATTAGGTAAGCTGCCCCGGGCCATTTCCCTACATTACTTCGATTCACTGAAATATGCTTTGATCCAAAAAGCCTCTTTATTTCTGAAGGGTATGGGAACCGGTTACTAAGGGGACAAGGACGATACCCATCGTCGTTCATGCGTCAGACAGTGACTTGAAAATGATCAGTGTACAGTCAAGAGAATGATGAGCATTTTTCTCATTAAAAAAAGTGCCATTTTGGCCTATACGTTTGGTAGGGGGATTGGGAGATGGTTGGGGGTCGTGACCCCCGACAACACGAGATATCTTCACTTCCCGAGCCGGGGTGCTGCTGTTCACAAGTACTAACTCTTCCAGGCTCCGAGAGAGCGGGACACGCCAAGTTTGCAAAGAGAGCCACCGCATCGTCGGAGAGTGTGCCCAACCTGCCGCAAAAATATATAAAATTCTAGATTTCCGTAAGATTTTCATGCAAAATTCTTTTGAAAGCCACAATAACGGATAAAGTGTACATCATAATGCTACTAGCTACGGAACTTTCTTGTTAGAAACTCAGCATTTTTCCCAGCCCTTCAGTCCAAGTTTTTAAAAGCTTACTGCGATTCCGCGGAGATATTGCTACAACAGGCATAACCTAACCTAACCTTACGTCTTCTTGAGATTAGAACTGTTAAAAAAAAATTAAAAAAGTAGAATTTTCAACAACCAAAGAGCCCCTAGCTACCACATATACCAACAAGTAAGAATGCTTTAGTGTGATTGCTTCTGATAAATGTTATTTGATTAAAAAAAGTGACAAATATTTGATTTTTTTGTTGCGTAGACAACACAACAAAAATAACCAGAAAGATAAAAAAATAAATAAACAGAAATTAAAAACTTTAACCCTCCCTATCTCTGTGGTGCAATATGGCGTCCATGGTCCTGGACCACTCTCAGCCCGTCGCCAGCTCTCTAGTCCAGAGTCGAGGGTGGTCAGCGGCCACGCGAAAGGTTGTAAATTGACAAAACCGCACGAGGAGAGTGTGTATAGATCTCGGGCGTCTCAAATACACACACTCGACTCGGGCCCAACCGCGACGCGATGAACGACGCCGGCGACGTCGAGTCGATGCGGGCGTCGATAAATCAAAACCGCATGTGGCTATACCAATGAGATTTACATAATTTTTTTGCCGTACCATGGCGAGACGGATGTCGATGTGTTGGGACGATACGGTTTCTGTGGTTGTACGGTGCGGGTCTATTTTGAACGCGACTTTGGGTGGATAAATCGATCAAGTCGCTGTATTAGATTTTCTGATTGTGGTTTAACTAAGCGGTGGGTAATCAGTGTGGACCAATGAATGGTTGGCAATACTATCATTAACTTTATAGGGAAATTCAGAGGACCAGCGTTAATGTTAAGCGTTCTGCTGAGCAAACGAGCCGGCAACACGTGATAGCGGTACGTGCCATCCAATGGCGCTTGCGGCCGCCTTTTTTGACACACCTCTACGGTTAAATAAATGTCAAAACATGTAAATCAATCGTTGAGGTAATGATTGGTAAAGATTAACTGAACGTTTATCAGTTTCAAATGCGAGTAATCTGCACGAAAAATCGAAACGGAATTTTTTAACACACAAAACGACGGTGACTCCGCCTATTAGCATCCTCTATTTTTGTCGGTAGTACTTTGGTGGTCTTTTAAGCGAAGATATTTTGACATTAGCGCTATATGGTAGTGTCATGGTAAGTTTTTCCTTTTACAAGAATCTTAATGGACCACAGATTAATGGTTCACGCGTTTGCAACGGTTTCAAATAACTTTATTGGCACTGATATTTGCAATTATTTTCCAGTGCTACAGGGTAATTGTATGGGTGAACAAAACATGCATTTCTTTTAAATTGTGTGCAAAATTTCTTAAATGTGTAATGTTGGTTGTTTGACTGTTTGTTAATAGATTGTGGTTAGAATTTTGGGTGCACCAGGGAGCAATGGGCTTACAGTAAAATTTAAACACACTTTCACAAAGTGAAATTACATTAATTACATAATAACTTAAATTAAATTGATTAAATGAATTACTTTTAAATAATGATTTTCAACAGCCTGGAAAAACAACCGAATAAAAACATGAACAAATGCCGTCTCTAGAAACGGTATCATAGGTCATGTCATATCAGCCGAACAATTTTATTGGTCATGAAATAGAAATTTGATTTGTTTACACTGTGTCGCAATAAAGTTCCAAGAAAACATTTCAAAAACGCCTATAAAATCAATAAGTCGTCCTTTCCATTAACGCATTTTTGCGCCCCAAAACTTGCCGGTTTACCCACGGTCCTAAAAGCGTCCTCCTCGCTCTTTCAAAAAAAAAAGTGAGAGGTCGGCACCGCAACAAGTTATGCGTGAACTGGCGACGGCGTCGCGTCGGCCGGAGATCGAGTATCATGACGGGGTGTTGTCATGCGGCGGAAACCGCACAACGACGCCCAGGACGCCGACGCCGACGTCGACGCCATGGCCGGGCGAACCCCGTTGATGTCTAGCGCGTTGCTAGTCGACGCCAAAGCTGTGCGTCGCTATGTGCTTCGCTAAGGAGCCTCGATTTGCTACAAAGTTCAACTGTATACCTTTTCTGTCATTTGCCTTGACACACTTCATTGTAAATGAAATTACTTTACATTGAAATGTGGAGTTCAAAAACTAGTGTAGGTACTTTAACTTGTACATCGCAGGTTTTAATTGTGCTTCGACTTTTAAATTTGATTCAATTTTACTACCTCGAAACGTTTAAAACAATTTAAACAAATTGACATTTAAAATATATAAAATACAACGAAACTATTTTTATCTGTTACTAAAAATGAACTCAAATGCGCACGTTTGGGTTTAAAAGTGAAAATCTTGCTGTAACGCCAATTCATTACCGAATTTTAAGTTAAAATAATAAACAACTCGAGCGCCCCTGAATGCAGCCAGCAGAGCAGAAACATGGCACCTCCACCGCTAGGAACAAATGTAACATTGGCACTCTACCGGCAATTAAGCAAAACTCGTGTCAGTTTTGGCCAAACAAACTTGGCTTCTCAATGCTGTCCATGTGCAAACTGAAGACAGCATTTCCTTGTCGTTTTAACTAGTGAATAAACACATTAATATCTCTAATTTTGATGAGAGGATCTCAGCGTCCATCCAAAAAAGATAAGGTTCATAAGCTAATTAATATAAGCCCTTATAATGGATTTAATTAAGAGGTATGCCAAGGCCTATTAGGATGGAAACTGATATATTGAATATATATATTTATTGAAATCCTAATACAGCAACGAATCAAACGTCAAATTGGAGTTATTCGAGTTTGACAGGTTGTGACGTGATCTAGCGTCACTAGAATCAGAGTGACTGTGAGTATTTACAGCCTCATGGTTCTACTCCTTGGAGAACTGTCATTCTCATCAAATACACTAAAATCGTCTCAAAAAGCCAGTGTCCAAATAGCTCAATGGTTTAGATCAACACCCGCGATAGGTGGAGATCGGGGTTCGAGTCCCCATTTGGGCATCAATTTTTGAGACGGTTATAGTGTTGTTAATGCTAACATGCCAAGGTCTCTTAATTTACTCTGTTGGAACGTCATCGTGGGTTGGTGTCTGAATGGGCATGTCGACACTGCTAGGTATTGAATACCGTTGTAAGGACGTTGGCTACCGGTGACTGCCGATTGAAGTGTAATCTTTGTGGTCACTTGTAAATTCAGCCGAAACTTTGACGTTCACATGCGCGCTGCGAATTAATTGGCTAGAAGAGTGACACGTGCGGGCAAAGCGAACGCGAATACAATTGATGGGAATTCCATTCATTGCGCAGTAATTGAAACTGGTAATTGGGGTGAGATTTTTTTTGTGTTGATACTGGAATTTAATACGTATCGTTTCAATGAATTATTTGTCAAAAAATTGAATCGTTGACACTCGTTTTCTGTTAAGTACTCGAAGACCGTCACTATAAAATGTCTGCCGTTTTTTACAGAAGTTTGATCTGCTAAAGAAATGTTTTTTTTTCCTAGGGTTACATTGTATAAATAAATGTCAACAAATTTAGGGTGCCTGAAGTTAATATTGGCTTTATTGGCTATATTGGATTTTTTTTATAAATTCAATTGGTTATATTATCGATTTATATATAATACTTTTATCTTGCTCCAGGAAAACTTTTAAAGTAATTTCTATCTGTTGGGGATCGGCAGTTATTTTCGAGAAACCTTCAAGGAAGAGTGGGGCATAATTTATAAAAATTAAAAAAATGACCTAACTACACCTCGGTATTGAATTGTCTTGTCGATCGTCGTAAAAACTTTAATTACTGACGTGTTACCGTCTTTTTTCTTGGATTGCTGTAATCTTCTAGTACGTCATGTTTCATCAACAGATTAATACCCAGTTTTACAATGTCCGGTTAAAAAAATAACTGTCCGTCAAAGACTCATATCCATGGTTACAGCCAATCAGATACTTCTATTTGCATCTTAACCTTCAGTTGCTAAATTTAACTTGACATTTTGGACAATTTTGTTTAATGATATTGAAACTCAAGTTCACTGGCGTTTTAACATGATTTTTTTTTAAATACGGGTTATAACCAGGTTATAAATAAATAAGTAATCTGATAGCGTACTCCCGCGTTCATCAACCACTAAAGTACTGCTTCTTAGGTAAGCAATCTCTCTAAATCAAAAGACGCGGAAAGTTGGAATTTTCTGACTAAGACCAGCAGAAAAACACTTCCATGAGTTTCCCTGGAGCGGTGTCGTCAACCTTGCTCGTGTACGTCGCGACGTTCTGAGAAATTGTCGGTTCGTTTGGACGACGCCCGATGCTAGACGCCACCCGACGCCCACGGCAGCGTCGCTAAAAAAACATGCGCCCGAAGTCGACAGATTTCGGTCGCACCACAAGAAAACCAGTGGCGTGACTGTAGACCGCAAGGAATAGGTAGTGTAACGTGCGGAGGGAATAGCAATCAACCCAGACACCAATATATTGTCGGACAGTATTTATTCTATCACCATATACCGAGCGGTTTGGCTTGTTGGAAACACCGGTTCTCGGGAGATCACTGAAGTTAAGCAACACTTCGCTGAGTCAGGTATTGGATGGGTGACCATCATACACATGACCAGTTCAGTTCGGGAGAGAGGTTGGAGGGATGCAAGTTAGTACAGCAACTTCATTCGCCTCGCTTATCAACCTCTCGACAGCATGGATATGTGGAGGAATTCTGTTGTTCGAGGAGTTGTATCGTCCTTAGGAAGGGACATTAAGCCTGTGGTCTCCTTGGTGCTCTTCGACAGAAGTAAGCTACGTGCCGGCACCGGATTTCCCCTTCTCCCTTGTAGGCTAGGTTAGATTCATCACCACCCTCATCATCATCCACTCATTCACCGACGCCATTAAACCAGTGCTGCATGGCTAGATGTCAAAACAGTGCGTTGTTAAACACTAGAAAATATAAATACAAATATATTCGATCACCATACACACTTGCACACCTAAGGCCGGGGCTAGACTGTCCTGTTGTGGACGAGGGACGAGGCCGCGACCGCGGCGCCGCCATTTACCTACCAAGGCGGTAACCTTGCAGTAGAAGTCGATGCAAACAATACGAGTTTCGTTTTTCTCTATTTAGCTTTCACTTTGCTTCGTTTCGCTTTGTATTTGCAAAGAATTTCAAAACTGTTTCTAAGAATTTAGCAATATCGGATAGTTTCAAGGATGTCTGTTGAATTTTTCAAAAGACCTATCACTTTAAGATCGTTCGTACGATATGTTTACTGTTAGAAGCTGTCCCGAAGACGTTTGTAAAGTCAAGTCATCGACAATCGTTTAGAATTTGAGAAGGACAATGAAACAGACTAAACACAAGGTCACTAACACGACCAGAGCCTATGTTTGGTCCAAGACCTTGAACAATTTTAAGTCTTCTGAAACTTTATTCTGAAAAATTATTGTGAAAGTGGACAATCTATAACCACAAACCTCCAACATCTGTTTTACTTTTCATGTGGATAAATATTACCCGTTGCTTTATTTATCAGTAATTACACGTTTTTAATTCATACAAACTAATAAAAATACGATTTTAATCCGACGCCAAATCCTCTAGAAATCTTTTTGTGATTTGGTTGAAGAAATCCTTCTTCTTTCCTACTCGCGACTACCACTAGGAGTGCTACTAACCCGAGAGGTTTTCTTCCTCGAATAACTTTGTGCAAGAGTTTTCTCCACTAGTTTGTTTAAAAAGACTTCGTTGAGGCTTACCGCGAGATTACCACCGAGGGCGTTCCTAGCGCGTCACGCAATCAGTCGTCAGGGAGGAGAAACACTGGTTTTTGACAGTTGACTGCCTCCCAACGTTATTTAGCCCCAAACCAATCGTTTCGCATTTTCGAAATTGGAAATTGTTGGCAGGAAATCATCGGCACATGTTTGCCGTTTGAACCGTGAACGAACGAATACTTGAACCGATATCTCGTTATTTGTTTTTAATTACGCGGTGAGTGTAAGCGGAAATAAAGCTGTTTTCAAATGTTTTTTAATATTGATTGCAGAATTAATTAGTTTAAAAATGATTTTAATTATTATTTGCATTCCACTGCTCTATTGTTTATGGGATATGACAGTGAAAACATTTGAAATAATTTCAGGCTAAGTTTCTAGTATCTTGAGAACACCGATTAGCTTATGGCATGTCAATTGCATTCGTTTGGAAATGTCACTAGAATACTAGGTAAGGATAATAAATGTCACTAGGTAATCATTTCAGTCAGCTACCTCAATAGACTTAATTAAGAAGTGCTTTTCCACAGTTTTTGAACAGTTTTGTTTTTCAGAATTTCAGAAAATTACAGAATTTCAAATTACAAATTCAAATTACAAATTAAAGAATTAAAAATATGTTATATAGAATAGAAATTACATGTGATAGAAATTACAGAATTCAAATTACAGAATTTCAGACAAATCTCTTTCCATTGCGGACAGAAAAGCAGAAGAAAAAGTTTTTGCTTCCAAGGTCAGAGCGCTCAATAATTGATGATTTTCTACTTTCATGTGCAAGGGCAAACTACTTTAAATTATTCGACGTTTCACGAGAAAATTACTGACCACTATACGCCAACGTTCGAAAATGCTGAAGAGAATTTTCCACCATTATCCAAATTTCGTACCCCTCGAGCCATCACGCTCTAACGTATTTAAACTGACCATTAAAGTCCAGTCTAACTGCAGTACATCTTACAGACACCGAAATTAGCGCTTTCACTCTGACGGCAAGAATAATTATAGGGGTTGACTGGATGATGGCGAACCATGGGGTAGGTTTGACGTGAGCGAATGACCCGCCTTATTATCACTGTAGTTTCTGTCCTCGTCGCTCTTATTGTTGGGTTTCTGGGCCGATGGCGGCCATCCATGATGGGCCGGGAACCTATTTTACCCTCCACCCTCTCCCCCAAAAAGCCGTCCCGCCACGTCAAAAGCTGTGTTGGAAAGTGCGAGGGGTTGGAGTCATACCATGGGCTCTATTATTGCGACAGCAACCGGTGTAGGGCGTTGTGCGATTATGGTGTGACCTCCAAATTTGTCAATGCTTACGACGATAATGAATATTATCACAGAATTTCGCTCTGGAGAAAGAGACAGAAGTGCTTTTCTCTATGTTGTGTTGTGTGAAATTTGGGCTTGGGTTGGGATGGATTGGCTGAGCTCATTACTAATCTATTTTCCTGTTATTTTGTGGTTAAAATTTTGGTTTCAAAAGTAAATATGAAGTTGCTAGAATCGAATGTGTGTATTTTTCACCATAAGATACTTGCACACATGTATTCTAATGTCAAATCGGGTTTATAAGTTTAGCAAGAGTCTCAGCAAACATTTTAAATGTTTTGCTGAGAAAACGGGCCGGCAACACGAGGTCATGAGATGGCCACTCGATGGCGCTTTTTAACCCAAATGTTTTAGACTTAAAAGCTCGATTCTCATGTTCATTCGCCTCTTAATTGTTTGCAGCCATGAACATAATCCATCTAAGTCTTTTTCTTTTGTCGCAATATCAATTCAAGTTGACGAAGGAAAAGCTTCAGCAACGAAGACAGATTTGTAAAATCAGTAATTTAAAAACATGTTAATTACAAATAGAGTTGTTTAATCAGAGTAGCTATCCACTTTTACTTAGAACAATCCTGGTCTTGCATTCTTCTGACGAATGCTAACTAGTATACAAGCTTTAAAGCAATGGTCCTACGTTCTGTAGGCAAGCTTTAAAATAAGCTGCGATACGAGTATTCCTCTAGTCGCATTCTCACCACTCTGT
Organism: Protonemura montana; assembly: GCA_947568835.1. Lineage (NCBI taxonomy): Eukaryota > Metazoa > Arthropoda > Insecta > Plecoptera > Nemouridae > Protonemura > Protonemura montana. Next base: position 10,034,917 of record OX387608.1, read on the forward strand.
CAATCGTAAACAAGCCAAGCGCTTTTTGCAAGAGCTCCTTAGCGATGTCCTCACGCAAAATTCAAGCATCTCAACATGCACGCTTAAAGCATACGTTTGCAAGACAGAGAAGACTATATAAAGTAGATACTTTCAAGGGGCCTACTGGACTCTCCACGCCTCTGTAAGTGTCATCTGTGGTCAAGCGGCTATGTGTGACTTGTGCCCCTTATGGGGACAGCTTGCAACAACCACACCCCATAGTTATGTGTCGACCGCCGTATTAAACGGCTGCGTAAGTGGCCATCATCTCTTATGTGCGCTCCGAAACCTATGGTTGTAGATATACCATGCCCTTAAAGCTCTTGCTATAACAACAATAATGGATGGACGTTGTTGACCGTTGAAAAGTAAACATCGATTTACTTTCGGCACGGAGATATGTCGATCGCGCTCGGCACTTTATAAAACTTGGATGCTTTGCCGAACGGTTTTTATGCGAAATTTATGTTTATTTTCACTATTCGTGAATGATTTGGATAAAAGTTACATTGAAATCGGCATGATTTATTTTGTTTGGGATCTGTTGTATTTTCTAGATTCCATAAAAAAGATTTAAAACGATATAACGCTCTGTATAAAGTAGCCACCATGTCAAGAGTGGATTCCTTCTGGATTTATCTCAATGTCTCTTTTTAATATTGAACAACAACGGTTAGATATGCGCTCTGAAATGTTCAAAACAACACACTCAAAACGCCTCCAACAGCGAGAGCGAACAAACGTAGCGAAATTCCTTTTAGGATTAATTTCAGCATAATTATGCGGAATCGCGGAATCAAGACCTCGTCCTACCCGACCCTCTTTGGCAAAGTTAAGGGTGTGCCTCTAGAGGTATGAGGGCACAAGTTGACAACCATTGGGCAAACCACGTGACACGCAGACTCTTGTTTGGAAATAAACATCCATTTGATATTTCCCAACGGTGATTTGCCGAGCGCGTATATCATTTCGCCGTTCGCTGCCCCCAGAGACATGGGACACTGTTCTACGCGTTTCGGTCGCCAAATTAGGAGGCATGACGGCGAAGAGTAGCCGGCCGCAAAGAGGGACAGAATTATCATTATCTAGCTCTCTATGAAATGAGAATGGCGGTCAGGACACGACATAGTGGTTACGTGACGACACCGGGTTTATGTTTGGCGCTTTTAGACTACAGATGTGTAACAATCCAAGTAATACCAAAGACATTTGAGAGAGCTGCTGAGGGTCTGTTTTACAATGATCAGCTTAACAGGCAACGGGAGGTTAAGGTGATTGGCTGGTTACATCATGGAAATTGGTGTTCGACTTGCATTTTATATTTTTAAACAGACAATGTAAAACTGGCCATTAAATGGTAAAAAAATCTGTTTCCAGCAGATTTTCGTATGGTAAAGTTTAATTAATTATTCCAATCGTCTGCAAAACGTTTAAAATAGACCTGCAGAAGTCAATCATCGTTATAAATGATGTGAATCTACATTGAAATTAAGTTCAAAGTCACTTCGGAGTGTCCTTGAATTCTTCTTCAACGATAATAGCAGCTTTAAATTAAAATTTATATCATGACTTGATATGGTATACCAAGTGAAAACCAAGGTACAACGTTTCAGGAGGAATTGATGTCGAAATGTGAAGTGGAAGATGATTATGAAGGTGGGTGAAGTAGAAAGTCAGGCGTGGATGACTGGCTTTAAAAATGTGCAATTAAGCTTTTTATGTCTGAATGTCTATTTATCATTACGACTAACGACAAAAAAAAAATATTATGATGACTCACTTAATAGAAACCACACATTTTTCATCGCAATCTCGAGGATTTTTTCTCTTTTTCTGGCAATTCAGTCGCCATGGTTTTCGATTGACGCCGTTAAGTATTCCTGATAAATTATCTTCGGGTATAATGGCCACACGCAGGATTAACGATCCTGAAACGTGGCGCATTGAAAGCGACGTGATACACATCCTTGCCGGCTTCATTATCCTTAGAGTCAGCCACAACAACGGTCCCTTGGTCCTTAAGGAAACCAGGCCGAGCATCAAAATTTGCATAAGTATGAATATTTCAACTTATTCTTCTCATTATTCTTTATCCTTTCTACTTTATAAATGAAGAAGTTGTTCTTTGAATGCAAAGATTATTCTCCTTGAGGTACCTATTTGCCTAGCGCACGCTCTTTTCTTGAGAGAATCTTAAGAAAAAAATTGGGAAAGAAGCTCTCTTGACTGCGTGGAAAACACGAAACCACAGCAGTCGATCTATGCTACATACTATTATGCAAATCTTTGCACCAGAATGCTCCATAAAAGTTTCATAAAACGTAGAGAAATGTAAATTATTTGTGGTATTATTAATATAGATGGAGGGTTTTAGTATTTTTTGGTTGCCTCTCGACGGAAATTTTGCGCACAGTTAGCCAGCTCCTTTGCGGTTAAAGTGTCAAGGGAGTGTCACGGATGTGTGTCACGTGGTTATGAAATGGTAATAACGTCATTTTAGGTACCCACTGCCGGAGACAATCGTTAGGTGCTTACGAATTTAACCGTCGCAAGATTTCATGCTGTTTGCTTGTGATTTATTGACTCCTGAGGAAAAGGAAAACTTTGATTTTTATTATTTTTTTACAACTCGATTTCTCTGTGTTTGTCTCTGACAGATAACTTGCAAACCAAGAGACGATGGGAATCTTATATTGACGTTTAAAATGGCGAATATATTTCAAAAATTTCTTTCTAATTCTTTTCTTGGTGGTTCACCACAGAGGTTATATTTCATTATGCTAAACTTACTTTGCGAGCAATTGGACTGCTGTGGGTCTATACTTAATTCTGTGATAATATTTAAAAAGATTAAAAATTATTAGGATGAAATCTTATTTAAATTGCAAACGCTTGCAATGCGCGGGGTATTTTATTATTATCAACACTATAACCGTCTCAAAAATTGATGCCCAAACGGGGAACAACTTTTGAGACGGTTATAGTGTTGATAATAATGAAATTAAAAACGATCTTTCGCAACTCGTTTATCTCTTTCTCTCTCCAGTTATATATATTGAAAACAATAAATGCAATAATAAACATGTACACAAATTGAGTTGTGAACCGAACTGAAGTGAGTTGAAATACATTAAAGCTGACGTTCACCCGCTTCTGGCAAACTCGGTATTTATATACATATTTATATATAAGCAGTGCTAGATGACGATAATACCATACACTTCATTATCTTCTTCAATCCAGACAAGTTTTATTCAATTAATTTCACCCTCCTGTTCCCAGCCGATCCCGCCACGCTGTCTTCCGTTTTGTCGAATACAACACCCAACTTTTCCCATTTCCCATTGCCTTCCTAATCAAATCGTTTCCACGCGAACAATCTGAATTATTGTTCAATTAGCATTATTTAGAGACAAAAACCGGGAACCGATTGCCGTTCTTGCTATTGTTTGGTCGATTTTCTTTTGCATAACGATTTATTTAATCTGTTTTCAGAAGAAAATTAAAGGGACTGCGCTTGGCACGTAGCGAGAAGAAAAATTATCAAAATATGTGACACGAAACTTTTATTTCTAGCGCGAAAACAAATTAGAAAAGAATTAGGGTTTTTATCAAATTTTCTTTGTATTGTTCAGGCGCTCTCAGAGAGTAACTGAATTACGTGGCGAGTTGGAAACACCGGTTCTCGTGAGATCACCGAAGTTAAGCAACACTGCGCTGGGTTAGATATTAAATTGGTGACCATCATACACATGACCAGTTCTGTTCGGAAGAGAGGTTGGTGGGATGAAAGTTAGTAAAGCAACTTCATTCGCCTTGCTTATCAACCTCACGACAGCATGGATTTGTGGAGGAATCCTGCTGTATCGTCCTTCGGAAGGGACGTTAAACCGGTACACCGGGTTTCCCTTCCTTCCTTCTAGGCTAGATAAACTCATCTACATCCACTCATTCACCGACGCCATTTGACCAGTGCCACATGGCCAGATGTCAAAACAGTGCGTCGTTAAACACCACAAACAATAATAATAATGAATTTGGGGAAAAACCGTGTTGTTCGCGTTGTACCGTTCTTAAGAAGAAGTAGGCTACGTGCCTACACCGCCCCCCCCCCCCCCCCCCCCCCCACCCCTTTTAAGCCAGGTTTTGTCCATCATCATCCTCATCATCAACACCACTGATTCACCGCCGACATTATACCAATGCTACAGAACCCCGAGTCAAAACAGTGCGTCACTAAACACACGATTTCCAAGCTACAAACTAGGTTTTGAAACAATGTTTGCCGTCATGCCCCAAACTCTGTGCGCTCTTCATTTCACATGTCTAACAAGTTTATCGCGGCATATCCCGTGCCCCAAGACTCGCAAAACTTTGCACGTGACTCTCCGAAGACCGCTAATGCCCAATATAAGACACGACACGCAACTTCCTTCCGTGATGCCTTGGGAATCCCCGAAGGACCTCGTTATTGTTACACCGGCCTCCCTTTGCGTCTCACCCATCCCCCTACACACCTTTCCACGGGGTCCACACAGCCACTACATTATCATACATACAACTCGCTGTCCTGATATTAGATTCACTGCCATCCTACTCTCACCCCTCTGTGTCCCCCCCCCCTGCACAACACGGGCGCGTTAAATTACCTAGACTAAAGTGTAGGTGGTAACATTTGCTCGGTTCCCTATCCAGTTACAAATCATCCAGGCCCAACGCGCCCGGCGCGTTCTTTCCGAGGACTTTCATCCTGTAGGGTAACGTACTGGTATCCATATGCTTGCCAGCTCCAAGGAACAAGATATTAAGGGTATATGGGGGGGGGGGGGGGGGGGCTTGAAAACACACTCCATTATGTGGCTTGGTCATTAGCATAAACATACTGTTGATTACGGTATTATGAAAAGCCCGAGGTGGGGATAAATTGTGAACAATTTTGTTTTATAGATATCTTCTTTTTTTTTTTTTTGTGGACCGTTCGCAAGCGGTGCACGTCAAATGAAGCGGCTACAATTCGAGATAAAAAAAATTTGATCGTTGTCGAAATGAGATAAAAGTTATTTACCCTGGGCCATGCGCGCGATCAATCGCGTCAGTAAATTCGCCTCAATGGCAAATTTTAAATCTTCAAAGACCCTAAGTAGGTACTTATAGGCTAGAGTTCATGGATTCCTGATTTATTAATCCCATCCTAGCCACATCTATCTTTCCATCTCTGCTGCTCCCTTCGAGGAGAGAACATACGTACCCGAGTTCCACCCTTCTTCCCCATTACCGACTACCACCAAGCCACAGACTCAGACTGAGCACAACTAACTTTCCAATTCCCATCTATATGGTGCACCCACACAGTTCTCCGAGAAACTTCTCAAAGAGATAATTTATTTACGATTATTACCAATAATGATCCATTTAACCACCACTAGAACGCCTTCGCCTATTAGTTACCACCGAAAATGATAACTTGAATTCCCACGACTGCCCAAAACGCGGCGCCCTGAATACAATACACACATCGCACTGATATCGCCTTTCCACCCATTAATCTTGTTCTCGCCCGCACACCGACCAGCCCCCCAGCCCACGTATATTTTACCAAACCGACGCCCCGTTGTAACAAATCACCTCGGTCGTCGCGACGCCCAAAAACCAGGTCGACGGCGCCGCGACGCCTCAAAGGTGCACGTCGGAGTGTCACGTACCGACCAGTACATCGGACCCTGGCAATCCTATCACAGTGCCTCGGGGCGTCGGCGTTGGCTTCGGCATCGGAGACACCTGTTAAGGGCAGTCCCCCAGCGGTGGGGACTGCGCGAATCATCAGGGGGGTTCGTGAATGACATTTATGGCGTCCCCAGAGGGTGGACGATCCGTTGTGTTTGGCTGCGCCTGGTCACCGCGAGGGATGCGGTAGTCTTTTTCTTCGGGGGATAATTTGGGGCTGGCTTCGCGCGGTGGTTGTCGGATACGATTAGGAGATTGCTTTTATATGGTCTCGATCGCGGAAAAGGCGGCATCTTTGCTGCGCTTGATCTGGAAATCAAAGCGACGATGCCACACGCGGATTCCTATATTAGATTTCACTTCTGTTTCAGATTGACTTCAATTTCGCGCCGGATATTGATATCAATTGGTCGTCGCACGGCAACGTAAGTTTGATTCCCACTTTCTTAATAATAAAAAAAGTAAATTACATCAGCGAAATTGAATTGGTTTGACACCGTGCCGCCTCCGCAACGCGAAAGCGGCTTATGCCGCGCGGAATCGGATCATCTTGTACCTTTATGATCGCATCGAATTATGTGTATACGCAACCCAATTTTATGCACAACGCCATCGGCTGGATTTTGCCCACGCGTCACATCCCCCTTTTATATGCAGCAAGGCATTATCGCCGACGCGGCTGGCGATCATTAAGTCTCTCACCTTATAACAATATTGGGACGCAAGCAGAAAATAATCTGATCGGAAATGGCGTCCTGTGTATAAATTAAGAGTGTTTGCATGCTTTAAGGCTGGTCCTTCTTTTAGCATCGTCATCATTTGACCGGCTTTATTTAGCGCCACCTCTCCCCGTGCGTCGGCGTTTTAGATTCTTTGTGTGCACCCACGGTTTTGCCGATCTCCGACAAATTTTCTTCTGAGTGGTAGTACAGCAGCGATCGACCATTGCCGTCGCAAAAAAACTCTGATCCGCCCTGTGAGGCAATCGGTTTAGCAACACTCGAGGCGATAGCCTTTAATAAAAAATAAGCGCTTATCAGATTAAGACTGCTCATTTCTTTTCAACTATAGGTTCAGTGAACGGTAGCTCTTCTGGAAGTTTCTCTCAGGCATTAACCTTATATAAAAGCTTTAAATTTGCGATGTTCAACTTTTTAGTTTGTATCTGGCGACCGACCAGCTGACCAGCTGGGGTAACATTTTTCTGTACATGTTGATTTAAATTGCGAAATTTGGTAAAAAACGTGTGGAATTGGGTTATAATTGTTCAAAATTAAAATCTTCACACTATTGTGACACTTTGAGGGTGATTTGAAAGCGTTTTTTTGGTGAAATATTGATAATTATGTTTGAAATTTCCTGCCTAGGAAAATTGGAGCCATGTCTCACAGCTCGATTTTTATTTGATTCAAAACTTGCCTTTTACTCACCCGCAGCAGCTCGGTAATACTCTTCATGCATGTCTATGAAAGTTATTGAAGAAATTGAGCCCAAAGGCTGTTATTTACGTTCCTTTTACGTGAAATGGAAATAATTTTGCAAAAAGTTTGACAGATTCATTCATTTGTTTGGTTTTTTGACCACTGCAGGGTGAACGAATTCTTAAACTTATCTTTGCGGCAGTGCATTCAGGATATTCAAACGTCAAAAAGGATTAGAACATCAAATACTTTTTAGAAATCAATCAAACATTGCTGGGAATAATTTTAAATCTTACATGACTTCAGAGCACGACCCAACGCAACATTTCTATGCTGATTTGATGGGATTTTCATTATAAATTTTATTTAAAACTGGCTGGCAAGGAAAGGTTTTGACAGTTCTCAAACAATGTCAAACAACTTAATTACCGAAGAAACTTAAATTTTGTCAATTTTAAGTGCTTATCCGTTCATTTAACAGGTTTTTAGTCAGATCTGGTGGAGATGTAAAAGGTATTTCACAAGTTTCACTCTCTAAGATATATTTCACGGAAATCTTTTGACAGCCAACGTCGTTTGTTTTCGAAATTGTCATCGTGGTCACTTTGGAATTCACAGAGTTTCCTCAATGCAGTGACCCAGAGTGAAATAAGCGGCAAATTTCAAATAAAATAAATGGGGGTACTTTTGGTTGTGGTCCCCAAAATGCACACTCCCTCAAAATCTTAAGGTGCCGTTAGGCATCGGGTTCTGCTAGTTAACCTTATATAAAAGCCTTAAATCTGCGATGTTCAACTTTTTAGTTTGTATCTGGCGACCGACCAGCTGGGGTAACATTTTTCTGTACATGTTGATTTAAATTGCGAAATTTGGTTAAAAACGTGTGCAATTGGGTTATAATTGTTCAAAATTAAAATCTCTATCCTATTGTGACACTTTGAGGGTGATTTGAAAGCGTTTTTTTGGTGAAATATTGATAATTGTGTTTGAAATTTCCTGCCTAGGAAAATTGGAGCCATGTCTCACAGTTCGATTTTTATTTCATTCAAAACTTGCCTATTACTCACCCGCAGCAGCTCGGTAATACTCTTCATGCATGCCTATGAAAGTTATTGAAGAAATTGAGCCCAAACGCTGTTATTTACGTTCGTTTTAAGTGAAATAGAAATGATTTTGCAAAAAGAGTGACAGATGCATTCATTTGTTTGGTTTTTTGACCACTGCAGGGTGAACGAATTCTTAAACTTATCTTTGCGGCAGTGCATTCAGGATATTCAAACGTCAATGTCAATGTCAACGTCAATGTCAAATTCTTTTCAAAATCTCTAGAACTGAAGGAAAAACGTGTGAAATTGGCTTATTTTGGTTCTTTATTCAGGATTTAATCCAACTACGTCTTTTTCACGGTGATTTTAAAGAGCATTATTATAGTAAAGTATCAAAAATATTGTTGGTGTCTTGGCTAGCAAGATGAAAAATAGCCACTTGACAAGCCCGTGGCATTCTTGTGGAGGTTATTTACACGTCAAAAAGGTTTGGAAAGTTAAACAATCTATTAACACAACTATTGGAATCTTTTGTAAACATATTTAAAGATATTTATTGTAAATAGTATACGAAAGACAAGAAATTTCTTAAAATACGACGATTTTTCTCCATCCCCAGCCTAGACAAGATCACACAGTTGATTCCAAGCCATCAATGATATTTGTGACAAATATGTAAATCAATAACAATCCTAACTTTCTTTGCAGGTCTTTTACACATTAAATAGGGTTTTTAAACAAACAAAACACACTTGATTAGTTTTTTATTGATAATTTTGCCAAAACTAGATTTAAAGTGACATTGACAGATCAAAGATAAACATTTGACAGATATCTTTCATCGAATCAGGACGCCGTGGATACTTATTTTATTTTCGAGGATGCCGTGATTATTCAACAGGTATTTAAATTCAAAACGTCATTAATGACGGAGTGCAGTTTTATCAAATCTAATCCAAATAAGCAATCTAAGTTTAATACGGTTTTCTATGGAAGTGTTTAATATTGTATAGTACTTTATGGTGTTACATGGTAGTCTATGTTATTCTATGGTATTCTATGGTATTCTATGGAGTTCTATGGTATTCTATGGTATTCTATGGTATTCTATGATATTCTATGGTATTCTATGGTATTCTATGGTATTCTATAGTATTCTATGGTATTCTATGGTAAACTATGGTATTCCAAGGTATTCTATGGTATTCTATGGAGTTCTATGGTATTCTATGATATTGTTTGGTATTTTATGATTTTGTATGGTATTATATGGTATTATTTAGAGTTATATGGTATTATATGGTATTGTTTGGTATTCTATGGTATTGTTTGGTATTCTATGATATAGTTTGGTATTCTCTGGTATTTTATGGTATTTTATGGTATTGTTTGGTATTCTATGGTGTTCTATGGTATTCTATGATATAGTTTGGTATTCTATGGTATTCTATGGTATTTTATGGTATTCTATGGTATTCTATGGTATTCTATGGTATTCTATGGTATTCTATGGTATTCTATGGTATTCTATGGAGTTCTATGGTATTCTATGATATTGTTTGGTATTCTATGATATTGTATGGTATTCTATGGTATTCTATGGAGTTCCATGGTATTCTATGGTATTCTATGGAGTTCTATGGTATTCTATGATATTTTTTGGTATTCTATGATATTGTATGGTATTCTATGGTATTCTATGGTATTCTATTGTATTCTATGGAGTTCTATTGTATTCTATGGTATTCTATGGTATTCTATGATATTGTTTGATATTCTATGGTATTCTATGGAGTTCTATGGTACTCTATTATATTTTTTGGTATTCTATGATATTGTATGGTATTGTATGGTATTGTATGGTATTGTATGGTATTGTTTGGTATTCTATGACATTGTTTGGTATTTTATGATATTCTATTGAGTTCTATGGTATTCTTTGATATTTTTTTGTATTCTATGATATTGTATGGTATTCTATGATATTCTATTAAGTTCTATGGTATTCTATGGTATTCTATGGTATTCTATGGAGTTCCTTAGTACTCTTTTGTATTTTTTGTATTCTATGATATTTTATGGTATTCTATGGTATTCTATGGTATTCTATGGTATTCTATGATATTGTTTGGTATTCTATGGTATTCTATGGTATTCTATGATATTGTTTGGTATTCTATGGTATTCTATGGCATTCTATCGTGTACTATGGTATTCTATGGAGTTCTATGGTACTCTATTATATTTTTTGGTATTCTATGATATTGTATGGTAATGTATGGTATTGTATGGTATTCTATGGTATTCTATGGTATTCTATGGTATTCTATGGTATTCTATGGCATTGTTTGGTATTTTATGATATTCTATTGAGTTCTATGGTATTCTATGATATTGTTTGGTATTTTATGGTATTCTATGGTATTGTTTGGTGATCTATGGTATTCTATGATATTGTTTGGTATTCTATGGTATTCTATGGTATTCTATTGAGTTCTATGGTACTCTATTATATTTTTTGGTATTCTATGATATTATATGGTATTCTATGGTATTCTATGGTATTCTATGACATTGTTCGGTATTTTATGATATTCTAGTGAGTTCTAGGGTATTCTATGATATTTTTTTTGTATTCTATGATATTGTATGGTATTCTATGGAGTTCTATGGTATTCTTTGGAGTTCTTTGGTATTCTATGATTTTGTTTGGTATTCTTTGGTATTCTATGGAGTTCTATGGTAGTCGATGATATTATTTAGTATTCTATGGTATTCTATGGTATTCTATGGTATTCTATGGTATTCTATGGAGTTCTTTGGTATTCTATGATATTGTTTGGTATTCTATGGTATTCTTTGGAGTTCTATGATATTCTATGAAATTCTATTGAGTTATATGGTATTCTATGGTATTCTATGGAGTTCTATGGTATTCTATGGTATTTTATGGAATTGTATGGTATTTAACAATATTGTTAGGTGTTGTTTGGCACTTTAGGTTGTGGCCCTATTTAAAACTTTTGGAACGGCATCTGACAAATTTCGAAAACTTTTTAAAATATGCTTCAAGTCAAGTAAAATATAAATCAAAATGCCCACTCCCTCAAAATCTTAAGGTGCCGTTAGGCATCGGGTTCTGCTAGTTCTTTATATATATAATACACTTTGACGTTTTTCTTTTTTCTACTGTCATATACTTTGGCGCGATCGTTAAAAGCATATTAACCACTTTAATTTCCTAACTAGCGCGCGAAATGTTCTCAAAATTTCCGACAAAGGAATTTAGCGGCGTCGCTATCAACTTGTGCACTCTTTAGCTGCCTAATAAAGTTACCCCTCGCGCAACCTGACGCCCACGCGGGGATTCCGTACACTGCAAGCCCAACAACATACAAGCTGGTATCACGCCTACAGCGCTATGTAAAATTCACACAGTAATAGGATTACCTCGGTGAGGAAGCAAGAATGAGGTTGCTTAGCCCTAACGTAAAAAAAAAAAACTGTAGAATGAGGCGTCGTCCATCATTCAGGCTACCGTCCGAGTATGGTCTACATATCATATAGCGTCGACCGCTAATTAATCCGCTCACTCTAATTTAATGAATAATTAAAACTCTGATTTATCTGGGGAGATGGCTTGGACCTAATGAAACACTGTGCGTGTGTTTCGCTCTGATATGAGGACTACGCTTCGGACGGCTACGCCACGAGCACGCACCTGAAGTCTGCTTTTGTTGGCGTTTACGCATGGTGTTTGTAAATAAAGTCGTCATCTGTCATGGCTCGCGGAAAGGGCGCGCGTTTAATTAAATTAAGCGCAATCGCGTGCGTGAGATTGTGTTTAAGCGGATATTTGAGATTGGGTCAAAGGGTTGGTGGTGAAAAGGCTTTATGGCGCTGCAAGCGATGTGCGTGTTTTTAGGGTAAAGGGCGGGGGGGGGGGGGGGTTGCGGAAAACACGGGCACGCTAAAGACCTAGGGCAAACGACTGGTGTTTTATAAACACAAAGATTTGTTAAGGAGATTGACTGCTGGGATGCGACATGGAAGTTTCTGCGGTCATAGTTTGCAATCGGGCAGGTATTGAATGGGTGACCATTATACACATGATCAGTTCGGTTTGGGAATGAGGTTAGAGAAATTAATTTTAGTCCAAAAACTACATTCGCCTTGCTTATCAACCTCTCGACAGCAAGATTGGAGGAAATCTGTTGTTCTCGTGGTACCGTCCTTCGGAAGGGACGCTAAATCTGTGGTCTTCTTGGTGCACTTCCGACAGGTGTTACAGTTTCTGTGCGCGCACCGAGTTTCCTAACCTCTCTTGAAGGCTATAGTTTTGGTTCGTTGTTATCCTAATCATAACTTCTCATTCACCTATGCTTTAAAACCAGTATCACATACCCAGTTGTCAAAACTGTGCGTCGGGAAACCCTTCTAATAAATCAATCTAAAGGATAGCAAAGCAGCAGTCACCGTGTGCTTTCTGTTTGAATCTGCTTTAGGTCGGGTATTTTTTTGACATATTCTAGATTTAGCTTTTTTTTCATGCCGCCTCCTTTAAAGTTAAATCTCTCGCCCTTTGCACAATTTTTAGCGTGCTCAACTCCAACCGTGGGTTTCGGTTTTGTTCCGTTGTGGGTAATTTCTTGTGGGCGCTCGAGTTCATTTCTACCGCGCGTATTTGCTTCAGAGACAAGTAAGTAAGCATTTTTTTTTAACACAAGGCATGCTCCACAAGGCATGCTTCTTTCTGACACAAGCCCTATTCAAACCCGTCCGTTAGTCGTCCGTTAGTCTTGCCGTTCGCCGCGTCTCCGACCACAAGTTTCAAACTGGCACATATAAATTCACGCTAGAATTGCTTTAATAAACTTGCCACAGGGTCATGGGAGCCATCTTTGCCCAGAGCACTGTAATGACTTGATATATGATCATCTTCGGTACCATTAAACAAACCAATAACAAACAGTTATTGGAGAGAGAAAGATCTCCGCCGTCTTCTTGTTTGTTTGTTTGTATGTTAGGAGGTCCGTCTGTTTGTGTTTGCTACTAACAAAACTTAATTTCAGTTCGCAAAGAAAAAAAAGGAAAAAAATGAGGCTGGTTTTAACCTTCACAGCGTAACGATCCCTTCCTAAACTTGAGGGAACCAGCTTTTGTAATAGTTTCTTAGTCCAAATGCTCTGAAATCCCCTCGGTAATATATCACCCCAGTAATTGTTGGGCGAGTATAGGTGTCTAGGCTACAAGCTATGCTACATGCTCGGTAACATTGCATGCTAAAATGGGACGTGGTAGATTCAGCGGCCGTTACCATAGAATGGAATGTATGGTTTGTGTGCCAGACAAAACCCGTTAGAGCTACTTGCCGCTGCCGCCGGAGAACGCGGAAGGCACATTATGAAAGACAGACCGGCGTTTTGATCCTGGATCCTTGCTCCTAGAAGATAAGGCTCTCCAGTGCTTAAGAAACTGTTGCTACCTAATCAAATAGAGATTGCTTCGTAATATCGCTGCTGAACGGAATCACGTTGCTTCACTGTCCTTGCTTATTTGTCTTGGATGTGTGCACGCGCTCGACAACTTTGGTAGTGAAATTTTATCGACTTGCTAGTTTTATCTGGAGATAGCTAATATCTTTGTATAATCGGAGTGGTTTATTCAAGTGGCGTGCTCTAGTCACTTCACTTGCAGAAAGTAAACATTTTTCCGCTCCACATTCACAGCTTGACATTCTCTTTTGCTCAGTTCTCTTGTATTTTCCTCGATAGAAATTATTAGTGCTGACATTAATTTCCTGTTATCGCTGTGTGTTTTTTTCTTTTGCAAGCCCCTTAAAGTTGAAGGATCCTTAAAAAAAGCGGCACGCGTAGTTCACAGCGTAGATAAAATATTGACGTCTATGTCGAAAAGTGTCAATTGAGAGCGACCGGGGAACATTTTCTGAATGCCGTCGATTGGAGTCGAAACGAAAATGAAAATCCGGAAAAGTCACAGTGCGTGTGTAATAAGAAACGGGCATATAGCTAGTTTCCGGGCCGGCTAGAATTGGGTTTTACCCGTTCTACGCTTCCGTTTTTCACTTTTTCTCCCTCTCATGACACACGCTGCCTCGTGACTTTGATGCAGCAGTCGAGTTTGAAAAAGAGAAGTTTCGCGTCAAAAGAGATTCTTGGAATGAAAAAAAATGACGTTGGGACTTTTGAAATTTAAAAAATTACACTGCATTTGAATTTCTCTCAGCTTCTTTCTCCAATTCTTCTCTACGCGCTTTCGCTCCATTCCAAGAACGCCAACAAAAAAAAGATACATTGCAACAACCAAGTAAATTAAAATAATAATCACCAGGCTTGAATTCTGAAAACATCTTGGCACCAGATTAAAAAGCAGCATTTTATTAATTTTCTTTTTCTTTAAACAGAGTCCAAGTGACATGTTCATAATACAGTTGATCCGTTGATCGGGTTAGGAAGTCTTTCACCGTTCCGGCGTTCACCCCCCGGGGTGGTTGACGTGGCGTGGGGGGTGGAATCTACACCCCCATCATTCAACCAACATCTGTCTGCCGCCCCCCAAAAGCCTGCCTCCCTTTTCCGCAACCCCCGTCGGCACGCACAGGTAGCCGTGATTGAGCTGCCAGCCGCGGCTATAATTCAATTCTTATTGTATTACTTATCCTAGGGGTTGTGAGATGAATTATTGCGTGGAATCAAGCGAACTGTGTTGGTCTGTACTGATTAAATTGTTGGGGAAAGGTGACACCTGGTCTAATAGACTCCTCAGCGGGTACTTAGTTATCTTGATGACATTTTCATACATTTGTGATCGTGCATAGATGTGGGAAAGTAAGATGACGCTACTAAAGATTTTTTGTTACAATATTTAGTTAATTGCCAGATTTATTTTCAAACATTGAAATACAGCTTTCAACAAGAGGTTTTTCTCCTAATTTTTAAGTAAATCTGGCAGATCGAGGAACTCAAGAAAAAGTACTTATCAGTATGATGGTTTTTAGACTCATGCCTACTTAATTTATCCTTAGCACTAGTTTTAACAAAAAATATTTGAAATGGGTTTTGAATGCTTAGTAAAGGAAACCTAAATTTCCCGACGTTTCGTTACATGTACTAGTTACTTCGTCAAGGGTTCAAGGACTTTTTCAAGGATTCTAACACTTGAAGAAGTAACTAGTATATCTATGTTACGAAACGTCGGGACATTTAATTGTCCTTTACTTAGCATTTAAACCCCATTTCAAATAGTTTTTATTAGTACTTATCAGATTTGTATCTTTTTGTAATCTGTCTTTTTAAAACCTATGTAAAACGAACAAAAGCAAAATTTAATGCGACTCTGATTTGCGTTCGAACTTTTATATGATTCCTTGCGATTCAAATGTGCAGCTCATTAACAGCGTTATTTGAAAATTTGAATTAAATTTAGGGGTCAATTTGCCGTCTAAGGGTCATCTCAGTGCTGGGGACGGGGGGTTGACCTGCGTCACAGAGTAAACTGACTCTGTGACACAATTGACAGTATGTTAAGCTGATAACCGCCCATTGACTGGCGACACTAATTGATTTATACTTTGCTATGTGCACCATGTCAGTAGTTTGGTGCTACAAATGCATTGTCTATCCTACCATTATCACGTCATTGCGTACATTGAATTGGAATGTCAATTAACGTTAGAATCACTTACAGATTTCCTGGCGACTGGCAAAAAAAGGTAAAACGGATCTCAAGCGTGCATTTTGTACCTAAATTGGTACACAAAGAAGCTACGTGCTAAATTCGACGGCCCTTGCGGACGTAACGTAATAAATTTCAGACCCATGTCTTAGTCATCCAACTTAATAATACACCTTCCATTTTCGTTTGAACAACTTTGTGCGAAATTTCTCTTTTGCTCATTTTCATCACCCACTGCACAAAGATGTGTTGCCTCTCTCTCCTTCGTTCACCTCTTCTCTGTCTTTATCTTTAACTCATCGCATTGCCATCTCTCTAGCTCCGTCTCGCTCTCGCTATTGAGCATTCGTACTCTCTCCTCTTTCTTAGATCTCTGAGAGATCTGCAGTAAAAGAATTCCAATTAAGGTTTAGGCGGGATATGTTCACGTGGTGCCATCTACTTGGTCTCCGCTTCCATCTTATCAGTGGGCGATATTCGCTGTCGTTGGCCATGACACCCATGATGTTACGGCCATTTGAAAGGTTCACGTGATGTTCGCATGGACTCGGTGCTATAACATCGGTGTGTGGTGGTGTGCAAGTCGATTGCAGACAATTGCACTTGGAGTATTTCAAACCTTTACGCTTTGAACCACTCACGTTTAATTGCCGTAATCATGTGGGGAATGTGTGCCTAGAATTGCGGGTCGGTGAACGTAACATGAGCGACCTAGAATAGGTGTTTTTTTTTTGTAGCTGCAGACGACGTACTCAAAGAATGCAGTATTTTCTCGCGATAAAAATAAAATCTATGCGCTAGCAAAGAATTAAGTAAGGTGTGAGCAGTTTTTTCTACTGTAATTGATCGCCAAGTTTATTAAATTGCTGTTTTCTTTGCAGCTGTGTATTTAAATTTAATTTGTTTTCAAAGCTTAGCTTAAACCCTCGCAGCAATTCTTTGTAATAATTAGGTTATGTTTTCTTTGAGGTATACGCGAAGAAATGGGGTCGAAGAGAATTAAAAAAACGATAGGGGATAACTAAGTGAATCGTGTTACTTTCCATGGCTGCCATTATAGTCGAGCTAATATTAGGGGAATTCATTTAGCTTCTACTGAAAGTTGGTTGTCCAATGTTCGAGCTGAAACGTTGAAGACCCATAGGTTTTTTTTTTTTTTGTCCCGGGACCTCGGCGAAAAGGAACGACCCGAGATAAGATCCGTCGAATAAAACTTTCCGCAAATATTTGAGAATCTTTCTCGGGGAAATCGCTTTTCCAATATCATTGCGTCTCGAGTGAACCAGTGTTTGGAGAATGGAATATGTCCATGAGACCAATTATGCCCGAAATGTGACTCGAAACTTTTTGACAAACATGATTTTTATCTCAGCAATGTTCCAGTTGTAGCTTAACTGTGCATATTCTATTTCAGTATAATATATTCATTAAAATATCTGTTACTTTAGGAATGTTCGTTCGCACGCCAGTTGGGTAAATAAACCTTGATAAAAACACTTTTTTCCTCAACAAAAATATGAACGCTTTCTATTTCAGTTAAATTTCAAGAATACAATTAAATATTCATGTTTATTTATTTATTTAAAAATATCGTTTGTGAACAATATCCTTGTTTAAACCGTATCACGTACTAAATTAATAATTCAAACAACATTTACAACAACATTAAAACAATATTTCATTTCAAACACTGAGATTCAAACAATTCTTGACGCGTTTTCTGTTTTCATGTTTAACTGTCCTTACAAGAAATTGCGATCTATATATATTTTTTAAATTTTCAATGTTAATTTATTTCCCACACACATTAAAATACTACTTTTTTAAGTATTTACTTCTACGATCACCATCGGGCTTGTCCTTAGTATTAACATAAAAAAAACTCATACTTGTCATTTAGGATAGTTAGATGATAATGACTTCTTTATGAGAATAACGACTTATTTATCGTCAAATGAGAAGGCTGCTTGTAAGTAGAATCAGTAATCATTAAATTTTACAGATTTCTTTAAAAGTACGGCCTCAAGCGGCATCAAGTGATCACCTACCGTAAGCTCGTGTTGCCAGCTATAAGTTAACTCATCAGACAGTTTAACATTAACGCAGAACCTCTAACTATACCTACAAACTCAATGATTAAATTTAAATACTAACACTTTTTGCATCTGAGGGAGACCTTTTTTTGACACCTTGGTCGGTCGCAACATTCTCGCGGCCTAGAACCGTATCTACCAATACGAGAACATGCATAACGTAGCGACATATGTGGAGAGCGTTGTCGTCAGACTCGACCGAACAAAGTCTACCTCACGAAACCCTCAACATCCAACATTCTCCAGCATGGATTAGGCCCAGCCAATCTTTAGATAGTTTTTTTGTTTTCCTTTCCCGTGAGAACCGAACCAGATGAAATCTTCAGACGATGCTCCAGGGCTGAGAAAGACAAAAAAAAAACCTTCTCTTTCAGTAACACGAGACGAAAACAAAGACATGACACAGAATATTGATAGATTCACGTGTGCCGACTCATCTCCGGCGCACGTCAAACTGTTCCGGATTGTTTCCAACTTGTCGACTGCAATAAGTAAAACAGAATTTGCTGTGCAATCAGTCGTTGATAAACACTTAGGCGATACGTTCTCAGCTCGTGTTCACAGCACGCGACGCTACCTTCAGAATAGCTTGCGTCGGTTATGGGGCTTCGATTGTTCTGAGGCAGATCGCGGAGAGGATGCACACTGTTCTGCGATTGGCAGTTCCGATTGCACGTCAGACAATGGCGGAGACAAGCGTGTTCGTAGATTTTAAAATGAACTCGCGATGCCAAAGATCTAAAGAGATATTCAATTGAATTCGTTCATGCACAAAGATTTGGGGATTGCTTGTTCGTTTTCTGATCATACCACATCATCTAGTCAGGATATAGGTATCAGCTGGCAGGAGGAGTCATTATACTAAACGACGAGATAGAGAAATGGAAAATTGAAAAAGGGGGTGGTGGATGCGATGATAAGAGAACCGATCGCTTTTGGCTTTCGAAGGGCAAAGAATTGTTTGTACGACCTCGACCCGGCTGTAGTATTTTAGCTCGTGGCGATTCTAAGCGGTAGCGTGCGAAAACGAAAACTCAATTTGTCGCTTTTATGTTTGAGGAAGAAAAAACGTGCGAAAAAAAACAGTGAAACTTTGTGTTTTGGATGAAACTGTGCTTATTTGAGTAGCATTGCCAACAAACAAAATGTTTAATGAGGTTAAACACGGTAGTTTTTAATATATGCTGTGTTTAATGCTTTTTCTCTAGTCATTTCTTTGTCTAGTTTGTTTATCTCTTAACAAATTGCAAAACTAAAGAAAGGGTTCAGCCTGTTTGACCTTCCATGCAACTTATTAACTACTAAATGTGCTCCACTGCGATTTCAGCTGACGTTAGTGTTGCGAGTGATAAGTGTACTTGAGCAGATTTTAATGATTTTACTACCTCCTTGGCTTGCTGAATTGTCCTGGTTAAAACTCAAGACACGCATAAAAAAACAACAAAAATATATCCCAGAAGGTTTTGCTTACTTTGCAATCACAAATTGTGTGTAGTATGTAAGACATTGTAGTAATGTAAGCGATGTATCAGGATGAAATCTTATTTAAATTGCAAACGCTTGCAATGCGCGGGGTATTTTATTATTATCAACTCTATAACCGTCTAAAAAATTGATGCCCAAACGGGGACTAAGACTTAAACAAAGTCCCCGTTTTGGGCATCAATTTTTGAGACGGTTATAGTGCTGATAATTATAATGTAAGCGATGTGATTGGAAACGAGCAACACTCGGCTTCATCGACCGTGTCATTGGCGTGCAATATTTCACCTAGCAACAAACCGAAAACAATATTCACCTTTTCTTGCCATCGATGATTAATTATATCGCCCCCCCTCTCTCTATTCGCTGCATTAGCATAATAATTATCGGATAATTCATTAATGAATTCCCTGGTTCATACGACGGCAACAACATGACTGCCGTTTCGATGTAGCTATACACCCCGATACAGAACGTTGCATCGCCATATGCATTAAACAGGTGTTGCCAAACCTCTAGCAGGCAAACTTTCTGCGCGGCAACAGCCTTATTTAGAAACTCCTTCGGGACCGACGGAAACATTCGGAAACTCGGTGCCAACCTTCTGACATATTGAACGTGTAACTACGTTATGATAACGATCACCTCATGTACGTATCAATTGAGAGCGGCTAAATGATTGATAGCTTTGTCGTATGGAAACTCGGTTTTTTTACAACAGATGTGACTTTCTAGTTTTCTTTTTTTTTGCTTGTAGAGTTGGAGGTGCCAGAAACTGATCTGCGGGCTGCGTTCAGGGGCATGCACATCGTTTTGTTATAACTTTGAAATTCAGCTGAATAATGGAAGTTATTTAGGTTAAAGTTGTAATTTGCTAATGAGTAGCAAGAGAGCAACAGTAACCTGATAGTGTAGTGTTGTTATATATATCATTCACTGCTAATTAACATAATTTAAAGGTAAAGGGGTTGTGTTCTGTATCCAATGACTGGCTTTCAACAGGTTATTCAGTGACAGGTGATTACCTGCGACAATGTGATAATGCAGTGCCGGAATCAATTATTATTCACACTTGTTGAGGTGCCAGGTTTCACTTTGTGTTGCGAGCTGCGTCTAGGGGTATTGTCTAAATTTGAGGCGTGGAAAGTTTCTTTATTTGCTTTTTTTTTCGACACGTCTTAAATAATATGACACGCACAAATTTTAAATCATTACTCAGCTGAAAATTTCTCTAGAAAATAATTTAAAGTAGATTCTAATGTATTTTTAAATTGATGGATTTCTCAAAATCTTTTCACAGAATCACACAAGCGTTCGTTAAATATCTTCTCGTGCGTACGCATTCCAGATCTTTCTTCTGGTTCATATTTTTTTTGTCAAATCGAGATACAGATTTCCTTGACAAGTCCAAAATACAACAGTAACGTCACATGTGCATCACGTTCGTTTCCCGCTCCGACAATCCATCAAAACCATAAAACATCTCCCAGCCTGATTCCCAACTGGTTATGCATAACCCATAACACCCCCTCTCCCAGCGGAGGATAACACTAGGGAAGCAAAACGTCCACCTCACGGGGAGTAAACAAACCCCCCCAGGTGTAGAGGTAACTGCTTAACCAATGTGCTAAACCTTTCTGTGAGAGTTGCCCCGTCCTCCGGCAGGAACAGTGATAGCACTGCATAATACAGTGGCCCTGTGCGGTGGTGGTAGGTTTGTACACACCGGTAGGTCTCTCTGCAGAAAAGATAGACTTGCTTGATAGTAGACTTTGCCGAGAACGTTTTAAGAATTAATGTCCGGCGGTTGCAGCTGACATGCGTTTACAGCGATGGGTCTGTAGCTCTGTGACCGGATTGCAAAATGAAGTCCCACTTTTATATGTCGGTCTTCCCCCCCCCCCCCCCCCCCCCTCGCGGCTCTCGACCGTGTTCAGCTGCATGGTTGGGAATATACGCGCTTTTTCGGGAAGAGAAACACACCCCTAGCGCGTCCCAGGATGGGATGATATTCAAGATAAAACGTAAAATATTGTTCTACCTATATATGACGGGGTATGATAAAAAAAAAGATATAGAGAGTCGCGTCGGGAGTGGGGTGGTGGGGTATTTTTTTGATTGCTGAAGAGATTTTAAAATGTAATAGTGTTCCTGCTGGATCTAGTAGACGGGCGAAATGGAGAGGAAATAAAATCAAAGGTTTTTCAAAAGGGCTTATACATTTTTTAAGCAACCCATTTTGGCTGGCTAACTTTATTGGTCTCAAGTCGTTTGACCTTTTTAAAATTCTCATCCAGGTGTTAAGCTGAGAGGACATTTTTATCTAAAGAAATTGCGATAACGGTCTGGTAGTACTTAAAAAAAAATGTGTTAATAGCTCTTTTACGAAGTTCAATT
This sequence comes from Protonemura montana, assembly GCA_947568835.1. Classification (NCBI taxonomy): domain Eukaryota; kingdom Metazoa; phylum Arthropoda; class Insecta; order Plecoptera; family Nemouridae; genus Protonemura; species Protonemura montana. The sequence goes on from OX387608.1 coordinate 10,056,796, forward strand.
CCACTAGAGTAAGTCCATTAAAAAGTAGCAAGAAGTCGAGTTTTAAGAAACATTAAACATGTCGAGGATGAGAAAAAAAACACGTAGAAACACTGAAGGTAACTGTTATATTTACAACGTGGATTCCACTGTGAGTAGGTTTCGTCGAAAGTTTCCTTTGTGATCGCAAATGTAATGCGTTAACTTGGCGTTGAAAACCTAGCGTTCTTTCGCTTGTATTCTTTGGCCACGTCGACCGCGAGATGCTGGATAGGTGCATTTCTCTTGCTTTATACGCACTTTTTTTACCCTTTACTAACCAGTTTGTCAAGTTTAACTTAAGGTATCTAGAGAAATTTTTAAAAGAAAATTCTTTTTCACTTTTCCGGTCGTTTAGTTTGAGGACAGGCATTTTCTCTTCTGCGTAAAATTTAGTGAGAAACTTCATCAAGTTTGAACAGTTTGCATGCGTATAAATGCTTACCAGGATAACTGTTATGTCGCTTTCTAGGAACAACCAGAGCACTTAAGTTAAACTATATTCGTGAAAATGGCCGCCAAATGGCTAATTTACCGAAAATATGAAGGCTATTTCTACGTAAAGTCACCGTCGTTATTTCACCTCGCAGATTACTCGCAATCGTGACTGATTAATATTCAAGAAATCTTTCAAGAAATCATTTTCAAGAAATCATTCAAATCATTCAAGAAATCATCGGGTAGCATCTATAGATAACCTCATTTTGTTGTCTCGTTTGCTCAGCAGAAAGTTAAACATTAACGCTGGACCTCTGGCTAGACATATAATTTCAATGGTGGAACTCATGTGAGATCAAATTAAAATGCACTTCCGATTTTGCCATACAAAAATTATACAAATTAGAAAAGTCAACTAACCGAATTGTTATCACAAACCAAAACGCAAAGAACCGTAAGGAAAAAAAGTTTATTTTCTTACATTATTTGTCAGTACTTCTTTAATAACTGCAACTTCTGCTCTCCGCAATCAAACTTTTCTCTAAAAATCTTCAAAACGCCATCTTACCTCAAGTGATTCCAGCTCCATTAAAGTGATCAATATATTCGTGCACTTGCCCTATTCCTCGGTGCACTCGATTTTGAACCCAGTAAGCGTACGCTGACGGTGTTCCTGTTAGCCCGTACGCTTCCATGAATATAGATTAAATGTGGGAAGAGTTATGAGGTCACTATTTGGGACATGCGTCCAACGCACGGGATGCGTACGGACGCAGGAGATTTCGGTGCGTATGATATCGGTCACGCATTTCAGGGAAACCAGACAGCCAGTCCTTCATATTTTCGTGCAAGTCGTAAAGGTCCTATTTCAAACACAAGAATACGGCGTGGCCAAGCTTAAAACATCAACAACACATCAATTTTCTTTCACTTCTTATCTTCTTTTTTAATTTTATGCGTGTGCTGAAGAAGTTTTTGGCTTCTATGAGTAGGATGAGCGTCTTTTCATTGTTTATTGTGTACGTGGTTTTACGAGGTTGTGTTTATGTAGTGGGGATTACGGCATCATTAAGTTGAGGGTTAGGTAGTAATGAAGGTAGATAAGGAGAGATGGGATGCGGCTGAAGTTAAGATTGCCTTCCACCTATCACGGTATACGGTGTAAAATTCGACTAGATTGTTATGCACCGTGAGAGGGAATTTTATGTCAGGCATCGTCCCTCGCTTTTAAAATTCTAGAGACTTAACAAATTAGTTTTTACATATAATACAGTACATATTTTTAACGCACAGGTTTTTGAAGGGACAAGCACCATGTTCGTAAACTAATGTGGTTTTATTGTAGCGCTTATGTTAACCTGGCTGCGTGAAAAGTGGCCGCCAAATAACTTCTTTGTCGAAAAACATGGAGGATGCTTCTAGGTGGAGTCACTCTCGTTTGGAGTTTTAAGAAATTTATTTTCGTTATTTCTCGTAGATTACTCGCACTTGAGACTGGTTTACAATCAATTAATCTTTGTTTATGCCAACCTTAGCGATTAATATGCATATGTATCGATATACCGAGTCTTCATTGTTTAATTGTAGAGGATTGTTAAAAAAATATAGCCGCAAGAACATACCATAACCACATGTAATCGGCTCATTTGCTCAGCAGAAAGTTTAACATTAACGCTGGCCCTCTGACTACACCTATAAAGTTAATGCTACTACTTTCAGAGAGTGGGTCGTTATAAACACATTTTTTTTTTTCTTGTAATTTATTTTTTTCCACACTGCCAGGTTCCACCGACTGGATGCTGGCGTTTTGGAGCAATTTTGTGCGGCCAACGCCGACTGCAGCTACTAAACGATTTCAATTTTCAAGCGCCGGCCGCCGAAAATGGTAAGTCATTTACTTCCCGTTTCAACTCAAGATTTAACTTCGGCGATCATTCTTGTAGTATGTTTCTCCCCGAACACTCCCCCTTTTCGACCTAAATCGAGTCGTGAGCTTTTTCTTTCACCGTTAAGTAATCAAAACTCATGTGCACGCGTCCAAAGGGGTCTTTCACTCGTTTCAACAGAAATCCAAAGTCAAATCGAATGTGAAAAGACTAAAGCAATTTTCTTCATAACCACAGATCGCTTTTGTGTGTGTTTTTTGATCGCCGCTTGCCTGTTTCTGGTTTTTTTTTTTGCTATAACTCGTGTAAAACGTTGTCGAATTGGAAACGAGGCCAGCTCAAAAGAATTTTGCACGATTTCTTAAATGTCTAGTACTTTGAACTGATGCTTTTCTTTGCACAATCTCGCTGCAGAGCTCGGGCGGTGGTCGACCCGGCAAAGTGGTTGAAAGATGTACGTTGAAACTATCGTGACACGCGAATTTTCTCCGCACGGTTAAACATCTTTCTCATAGACACGACAAAAATATCATGATCGTAACTTTTAACTTATTTTATACTTCTCTGTCCATCAAGAACCAATGGTAAATTATACCTCCGCTAAAATCATTTTATGTCGACTTCACCTGCCTGTGTGTTTACTTTCTGCAAAAACTTAAGCTCTTTCTCAGTTTATGACATACTTTCCAGAAAATTTCTCAGCTCTCCTGTGATTGACTTTTTACCTTGCATTAGCTCTTGTTTGGTATTAATATTTGTCATTTATTTAACTATTGACTTTTTATGTCATATTTTGACACTTACCTTCTTTTGTGTGCAGTCTCAATTGGTCGGAAAACGTTGTCAATTGGTTCGCGAATAGGGGGGGGGGAGGGAAACGACATTACTCTTGATCCTATTCCGTTTTTTTGTTGTAACTTTTAAATCTTAAAACCTTGCTTTTAATCGGTATCTTCGCATGGTATCTTTTAGGTCAGTTTTGAATTTCAGGTATTGTTTGATAACCACTTTCCTCTGTTGATGATTTTGGAAAGAGCGGCCATTTTAAATGTAAGCAGTCTAAATTGATTGATTACGCTTCCTTGTCGAATGTTTTGCAGTTTTTTTCTGGTTGTATATATATATATATAAGCAATACAGCTTTTAAGATACAGTGGAGTCGAGATGGGATGAAATGTTGACACCTAACAAGATTAACATAAATTGAACAAAGACTCTTCTAATAGCCTCTTAAAATCCCAATACGCATGAGTTTTTTAGACCTACCAAAGATATAATCTTCAATTAATTTTAATTAAACCTTCCTGTCTATCAAGAACCAACGATAAATTTTACTCGCTAAAATAAATCATGGCGTTTTCTATGTTTGAAGTTGAGTCCAAAAAATAACAAATCCGATATGCACTTTTAACCTAAATTACAATGCAACTATAGTGCATTTGTCATTTCGGGTATCGTTTAGATAAATATGGGTATAAAAATCGCGATGTAACCGGCCACTAAATGCAGCATACATTCCACTATGAAACAGAAATGACCCGATTATATAACAAATTTGTTACATTTCATACTTTCCATGCAACATAACGAGCTGGGTCGTTACGATTGGTCGTAGTTATTTTATTGTCCCTTAGTGCACCGAGAGAATTTTGTACATTAAAAAGTGTGATTGCGACGAATCTGTTCAGGACGATCACCGCATTTTCATTACCTCTTATAATAGCATCGTGCAAGTTCCTGTTCGTCGAGTTCGCAATCAGTTCACCGAGGTCATTAAATCATCTCTCAAGCTTTGATACAAGAATTTATTAAGCGTTTCCGCCCAGTAGTTTTGCAGTTTTCAGGATGAAAAATGTTAGGTTATGTATCTTTCTCGTTTGCTTAGGATTCTGATATGGAATTTTAAATCATCAACTCTTTGAGAGAGAACGAATTACTTTGTATATATGTCTACAAAAAAAAACATGCAATTTCTCTACAAATTTTCTTATATAAGTATAGGAGCGGGTGGAAAAATGTAACGTGGAATCTTTTTTTGTCTCGTTGCTAGCATTCTGCCAAATAGTCTAGGTTTATAAAACTTTTGTCGTCACAGGAAAAAGCTGACTAATTCCGGAGGCAAGAAAACTACACTGCCATATTTTCTGACGCAAAACATGAAATAATAACGGGACCGCATGAAGTGATGGCTAAGTTATGATCTCTGGCTCGGAGCAATTTTATACTAATAAAATGCTTTTATATGAGGCCAAAAAGGCAACGGGAAAGTGGGGCACATATATTTAGCAGTCCATATTTTCGCTAAAAACGTTTAAGCTTGTAATATTTTAGATCCGAGCCCCCGTATACAGTCAACTTTCAAGATATTTAACACATTTTTAATATCAGTTTTCATTTAGCATAGAGGTAATTATGACGTTCCAGGACCGCTCTTTAAAATAATAATATTCTTGAGAGTCATTAAGGACTTAAATCCTTAAAAGCCCCATGAGTCCCCGCGAGCAGAGATCCACGGACATTAAACCTTTAAATATTAATCATTTGTTGAAAAAAAGAGGGTTTAAAGGATGTGTTTTCTTTGTTGCTACTATTAAATATTTTGATATTTCGCAAAACGTAGACATTTTGAATGCATTTTGAATGCAACAAACGTACAACAAGATGAATGTAGTCTTTTGTGCAGAGTTTAATTAAAATAATGCATGTTTTGTGAAATAGAAAAGCTTCAACAGTGTTGTCTAGTACTATTTTCATTGAACTCTGAAGAGTGGCTTAAGATTTAAACCTACATTGTGCTCGGTTCAAATTTTAAACTGGGGCAAGCACGAATAGAAAAAAATGACAGTTACAGAATTGATGTTATTTGATGTGGCAGACCAGTGCTAATTCTTGTATTAACATCGAATTTGAATGTAAATTCCCAGATTTTTTTTAGCATTGGTCTCATTTTCTTCTTGTAAACGTTGCAAAACATAAGAAAACCAGTAAAAAAATTAAAGTTACCTTTCAATCTAGTTTGAGCCTAGCTTACCTCAACGCTAGTGAAATCAGACATATAAGCAGTCAAATTAATTCGCTAATCCAAAACTTCTCGACTTGCGTAACACGTCTACGGGCTCACTAACACTATTCCAGCCCAAATATTTCGACAATACATCCGCCGCCCGTTCGGACCCATCCGAAAAGCCAATGTCGGCGTAATCTCGCCTCTTATCCGCGTGCATGTCCTGAGTGAGATGCGATGTAATCAACTAAGTCCTAGCAGAATGAAGCACGGTCAGAGTACTCGTCTAGCCCGTGGAGGATATTGCTGGTCGCCGCACCAGACTCGCACAAAGCAATGGGGGTTTAGGACCACATGGGTTAATCGTCGCACTCACGCGCTTAGCCTGAGCGACTTGAGGTCGATAGGCAGGGAAAGCCGACTCAAAGGGAGGACGCCGTTGGAGGGTATGACACGGGCGCGTATTGGTTTCGAGAAAAACCGGTGTTTCGACGCGTACATGTCGGTTCTCGACATGAAAGCAGGATGGTTATCGGTCGAAGAATGTGTATGTTTGACTACGCCAATGTTAGAATTATTTCTGTTTAATTCCTTTGAAATCTTCCGCAAGCCAAGGATGAAATTTCACTTTTCTTTCATAGAATAGTAATTACCTTCATGTAAAATAATATTCCATAAAGAACTTATATGTAAATAAATCCCTCTGGTTCTACAGTCCCAACGAGTAGGAATCGCTTTCATATGCATAGCTGTTCTCTCAATTCCAAAACCATTTGAACAACCACTAGGGAAGACTCCACCTCCTTCCTCTTTTTTTCCTCATTTTTTGTCGGTAAAGCAGTTATTTGGCGGCCATTTTTCACGAAGAAAGCTTAACATTAGCGCTATGGCAGTGCAGTCTAATGTTTGTATTTTTCTTTAACTCTATATAAATGTTTACATTTTCGTTTCTACTTGTGATCAAATCAGATACGCTCCACGGACACAGCTGACATTATGATATCGGTTCGGTGCGTTTACCTTTACCGACCATTTTTCGCCTCTCGAGTTTTTATGGCAAAAATGCGTAACTCGCCAGCGGTCGCCCTCTCACTGTCCCGAGTAAAACGAGCTGTCCATGCGTTTTCCGTGCGTGCGATATCAAACTGTTGCCATCTCCCAGCTTTCGCAAGCAATATTTAAATTCAAACGCGGGACCGTATCGGTCATCCGCTTCTTTTCAGATTCATTTCATCCGTACGCTTTGGCCGATTTCCCTCGCTTTTCTTCCAATCGCATCTCATTCGCTTTTCATGAATTCATACAGAAACGCGCGTATCGTTCCCAGACCAGAAGTTTTACATTCATGCTTACTTGCCTTTTTCCCCCCATTTCTATTTTTACCTTGAAGATTCTGAAAATTACAATTTCTGCTAACGTGTCGGTAAAATTTCCAAAGGAAAAGGAAACGATGCCCGTAAAAAATCTAAATCATTCTGAAAAAGAAACCTATAGAAAAAAACGAATAAGTAGAAATTTAACCATATCTCAGCTGTTTGCGCAACAATCTGTGTGATCTTCTCCAAGCTTGGTTATCCAAACGTAAGACACGCCTAAAACAACTTACCTATAGCTAAAATATTATAAAATTCTCTGTAAAGTGTATCCCAAAAAACTCATGTACATCGATATCTAGCATTAGGAATTAGTTCAAGCATTTGTTACAGTCAATTTTTACCTCTAAAACATATACGCTGTCAGAATTGATTGGGCTTCGTTTTCGAATGTCTTGCATTGCATTGCAATTCTAGTGTTTACCCTATGGGAAAAGGTGAGAGCAGATATGTGAGTTTTGTAACAGAGCTTTAATGGTCGAGTCGAGACAGGTTGAAATGTTCTTACCTGTCAAGATAAACTTGAATCGAATAAAGGCCCACCAAATTGCCACTTGAAAACTTGAAGAAACCAAGTCCATTATGTAAATCTGTGTCATCGCATTTTGAAAATAACTTGGCTTTGTGGTAAACGATTTAAAAAAATGTTTAGTAAACAAAAACAACTTTTAAACTATCTCTTTTTGCGCGCTACATTTTAAATGTTTCCAAAAAGTTAAGTGAGTAGGAGTTTCTATAAAAAGAAAAAACACACACAGATGGTTGTTTTGCATTTCTCTTATCTGTGCCGCACAATTCCACACAAAAACCTATACCACAAGTTGGTATTCGTGAGTATAGTTATATTGTTAAAAAACAGTGGGAAAGGCACTTTACCACTGAAGCCCAAGGTGGCTTTTACCGTAGTTCCCCGGCGTTGTACCCCCTGGGTCGACACTGGTATACCTTTGCCGATACGGGAAAAGCGACAGAAGGCGCGTAATGTCGTTTGACGAGAAAGACGGGTGGAAATGAAACCCGAAAGACACGGCGCGGCCGCAATGAGGTGCTACAAGCCATATGGCCTTGCCGTTGGCGGCCCACTTAAAATCCTGTGGCGTTGTCAAAGAACTTCAAAGGGCCTTCTCGGCACGATGCTGTACACAGAAAATACTGGAGCTTTCTAGGGTCTGGTTTGCATGGTTGTGCTCTTAGGGTGAGTTGTGTTAAGTATCTAGCATCCAAGTACTCGTATGGGGCTAATGATTGAGAAGAGTGACGTTTCGATATTTTACTGCAAATCTAGGGGCTAAAGTGCAGTTTTTTTTTGTTGAACATATCTCAATGGAAAGAAACTAAAAACTGTTTTACCTCCAGGATAAGGTTTAGTTTGATTTAAAATTTGTCTAAAATTTTTAATTACATATCTGCAATAAAACGAGAAAAGATTCCAACCCAAGGACAGTACCTCTTCCAACGTCAGTATCATGTTCTAAAATAAATAATACACATTAAGAATAACATAAATACTAAAGTAAACATCAAATATCAGTTATGATTTTAGTGGTGGAATTTATAAAATACTGATTGCATCTAGAAAACTATTCCCAAGATTGCTATAATTTGTAAAACATGTCTTAAAATAGCTCGAAATACAAAATATCTTGGCATGACAAAAGCTTTAGACAGTTGGACAGACAGTCCAGACAGTAGACGTTAGAAAGTTGGCCCGCATGTCATCCCAAAACGACCAGTGCCGGGAAATTATGTTCTTTCATTAAACGGAATATATTTTATTCGTTTTCTTACACTTTGGTTTTTTGCAAATTTCCTTTCAAACTATTGTCAGTAACGTAGTACCGTAATCAGCTGCAATATCATGTAATATTTTGATAGATTACCAAGATTTTGATAGATAGTGCACCTTAATTTCCAATATGATATAATACCTCTGCAATATTGTTGATTGATTGCAATATCAGCCAACACCAAAAAAAAAAAACGTTAATTTATTACTTTAATACCAAGTAAATAAAGAAAGAATGGTTGAAATGTATCATTAAATTGCTATTTTGATATCAATTTTTATCAAGCTGGGATCTAGATATTGCCACTGGATTGCGCGAACATTCTGACCTGATTCAAATATCGTTCTATTCTACGGATTTTCCGTATATATTTTTATGCATAAAAGATGAACGGGAATTCATTATTTCCTGCATTTTCCATCTTGCCTGGAAAGCAAATCCTCTCACGAACAGCTTAGTTTCCATTATTATTCCATTGATTTTATTAAGACATATCGTCTACCTCAACAGAAGCAAAAATAAATAAAATCTGAGTGCAACAAAAAAAAAGGAGAAATAATGATACCTACTCCTTATTGTAGAAAGATGTTAAAAACCAATCGTCATGTCCTGACGAATTTATCCGCTGTTAGTTCGCCTCGAAGTAGATAATGAAACTTTTGATTTCCCATGAGTAACCCATTTTGCTAACATACTGCAACGAACAACGGTGGTCCAAGACTTTTAAATAAGTCCAATATCTCTGTTTATCTCGAAGGGATCCTCCTCCGGGAATTATTCTGGTTCGTCAAACTTTTCCTGTCCAGCACCGAATGGTTTCCCACCTCTAATCGATATAGCGGCCAAAAGCCAAAATATTAAAAAATTATATCACCGCGCCCTGTTTCAAATTTTTGTTTCCTGTGATACCTACTGCCATGTTTTTACTTTTTTGTTTCACATCGTATTGGTTTTAAATAGGTGAGCTAAATCATTAAAAAAAGCCACTCGAGCGTCAGATGAGGTCACCGGATACTTTTGCAAATAGGGTCACCTTTTATGAGAATAATGATACAAGTTACAAACTTCTACGATGGTGACAATACGATGGTGGTGGATAACATGTAGACATTAGTCTAAAAACTAGCATAACAGAGAAAACTTTTTTAATCTGAAGAAACAATTTCGTATATTCCAACTATTAAGTGAAGTTTAGTTTGCTCTAGTTAATATTTACGTTGAAAATGTTAAGTAGAAATGTGCTATTGACAAATCACATATTTATTGATGTGCTCTCACATTGTTCATAGCTCCTTTCAGGTCAACAATTAAAGTTTTTTGTTCGCTTTGAGCTTTTCAAATTATGGATGCTCCTGATTAAAATCATCGTCCACCGACAGATTCCACTCGCGAATCTAGCGTTTTATACAATTACGTTCTACAACGAACAAAAAAAAAGACAAATGTAGAAAACTACATGACTAACAGTTGTGTCCAATCTAGGAAAACTGTAACTTCCATGTTACAAAATCAGTTTTATTAGCGAATTTATTGGCTCGTGCCACGGATGAAACACTAGCTGGTAATCAATCTTGTATGCTCTCGCCGTATTGGCGACTCTCAAATCTGTTTGCGTCGAACGATTAGCACGGGAACGAGCGGATCGCAAAAGTCCAACCGTTTGATTTTGATAACAAATAACATGTATTTGTGGATAATGGAGGGGGGGGGGGGGGGGGTTAGGGGATTTGATGGGCCATAGGTTAAAGTTAACGAAAAGAACCCAAAAACGAATCATTCGTCGTTGTCAAAGAGTGAAACTACTTCAATTTTCCACCCTTCATGCCACATTCAAGAACCGACCTCTTTAGCTCGACTTCGGATAACAAATTTTCAAGACTCGCTTTTCGTTCTTTATCTCGTTCTAAAAGGAAATTTATACCATGGAATTAATTTCATTAAAAGTTTCGGAAGAGAAAAAAAGACTTTCGGTACTATATGTATAAAGTTTCCTTTTCATTGTTCTTATTGGAACAATTGCTCGGATTATGGGGATTATTTCGTGCCGTGATGCTTCCATTCGCTCATCCCTTCGGAGATGGTTGGGTGGGGGGGGGGGGTGTCTCGTTTTGCACGAGATTCGCGCTGTGTCCCCGCCAGCGCGGCGTGACAGTATTGAAGTGAATTAATTATAGTCGCTAGTTTGTCGGTCGCACAGAAACCCCTGCACTGGTGCCGACTGACAAACAACTAGCATCAATCAACCAATCAGTCGATAGAGCGGCCACTCTTTCGCTGCTCCCCCTTCCAGCCACCGCCAACGGGAACGGAAATGGATGTCGGACGTGCATGCGGCTTTTCTTGCACACTGTTTTCAGCTAGTTTCTTAGCTTGAACAGACCTTAATCATCGTGACAAATTAGAGCTGGTGACTTGCGTCTAGCTTGCCGTTATGCAATGTGGCATTATAAGATTGCCTGAAATCTTGTATCTTGTTGAGTTGATAAGGTTTAAGTCAACTTTCCGCTTGGTAGCGGTAGGTGGTGATAGTGGTTGCGGCTGTAATATTTAACAAACCTCTAAAGTTAAATGAGTATTACTTAATTTACATATGTATATAAATCGTTGAGGTTAAAATTTATAAAAATTGATTGCGTGTAAACCAGATTTAAATGTGAGTAATCCGCTAGAAATAACGATGGTACCTAGTAGCATCCTCGGTAAAGTAGTCATTTGGTGGCTATTTTTTGTGAAACGGTAGTGAGCTTGTAAAGTGTATCTATTCGTGCAAAACGGTTGAAATTTTCTTTGTACTATGTGGATCGTTTATTTGCTTTCACTGTTATTGGTTTCGAATTGTACTTTGCTAAATTTATCTGGTTTGCTAATTTCGAAAAGCGTTTCCTTGCTAGCTAGTTATGTTTCTGGTTTAAAGCCCTTCCTGTTCGGGTCGTTTTGTTATTTGGGCGATGCATGGCTTCGTGGATTTCAGGTCACAGACACAAATCAGCGAAATAGTTTCGATGCTCGCCAAGCGACTAACAAAGGGGTAAAACAAATGAGTTACGTTTTATCAATAACCGAAAGTTTGCAGTTTCCTAAATTGGGAAAGTGAGCACGCCATCGCGATTCATATTTCAAAAATTTGCATTTACTGTTAATTGCACTGAAAAAAAAAAACAGAAGTTTTATTCATCCAATTTATGTATGCATTCACGTCCGCTAATTGTCTTTTGGCAAAAATTGTGCTTGCGTTTTAATTTCTAGCTGCATGTACAAAAACGGCAAGAATTATAATTAGAGCTAGTGCACTTTATGATTTTCCAACTTCTACTCGATATATTTTTGCATTTCACCTCGTTAATGTAGGTGTCTCAGCTGCGATATCGCACGACGCCGCACAAAAACAAGGACGCGAGCGATTTTAACTTGCAAGAGTACAAATTTTGGCTCGCAAACCAAAACTTCACATTTTATTGCCTTTATCTTCGGCTAATGACTGAACCAAACGGTTTGGCGTGTTGGAAACACCGGTTCTCGCGAGATCACTGAAGTTGAGCAACAATACACTGTCAGGTATTGGATGGGTGACCATCGTACACTTCTGACCAGTCCTGTTCGGGTGAGAGGTTGGAGGGATAAAAATTAAAACAACAACTTCATTTGCCTTGCTTATCAACCTCTCGACAGTATGGAATTGTGGAAGAATCCTGTGGAAGAGTTGGCTACATACCTACACCAGGTTTTCAATTCTCCTTTCTAGGCTCGATTTGGTTCATCATCATCCTCATCATCATCTATACATTAATCGACTCCGTTAGACTAGTGCCACAGGGTCCGTCGAAACAATGCGTCGCTAAACACAACAAATCAATCAATTAATCTGGATGACTTGGCACACTTTGCGAAAGCGGTCGCATGTTTGCTCGTGAAAATGCCCGGCGAAGCATCTTTCAAAAATTACCACAGACTTTCGATGCTACATTTGACCACCCTTAACTATATTACAGTTTAATGATCGCTTCCTAATGTTCTCGGTAAATAAATTTAACTTTATTTACTAAAAGTTTACCAGAACAATACTCCTTTTTTTTTTTATTGCTACGCCATCAAGCGAGATTACTTTGAAATACACTTTCCTGAACGCCATAAGAAATTTTACCGCTCCAGTCGCGCTCGTGCACAACCTTTCTTCTACTTGTCAAATATTGAAACAACGATTACGCGGAAACGTTCAAGTAGGCACTAAAAATCGGGTGGCTCGCTGGCTGCGCCGCCATAAAACAGCGAATCATCTAAGTAAAGACTATAAAATTCAAGCGAACTAATTGCTTCGTCATGCTGAAAGTCACGTCACAAAGAAATTCCCGCGCCTGTAGGACTGACTTCTTCGTGCATTTCGAATTTCACTTTGCGATGGTGAATTAGACGTAGGTGATGTTTGCGCACGCGCGGTCATCTCTGCAGTGTTACGTGGAGACGAGCTTGCTTTAGAACCTAGTTGACATATGGTGGACATTGACTTCTTTATCGTGGACCCTTCGCTACGGCGCTGTCTTGCTATTCTTTCGCCTGCTAGATAACCACTTCATTTTGTGGCTTGCATTCACTTGCCTTGGTGTGCAGTTCGGAGAGAGATTGCTGCACTTTCTATGGTTTATGGTGTGTATATATATGGAGACCTTTAGAAAGGAGCGCTATTCTTGTATTGTTGTAAGACTCTATTTTGTCTACATTGTTGCCGTGTAAACATTACCGATGTCTGTTTATTATGGCAGATGGGAAAATAAAAGATTCATTCGCTGAGACGGAACGAAAGAAAAAAATCGCAAGGAAACGTTACGGTTGGAATTTTAGACTGCCGCACATTTTATTTTTGCAGACAAGGAATTTTTGTTCGGATTGCTGTGGGCTTGAGACGTTTTTGAATCTCGAGACAATAGTTATAAAATATGTATCGAGGAATTCTGTGCCAGTCCGGGTGAGTACTTGTGCATTTGGGAGAGATGTCGTGTTTTGAAAGTTTGTCCGATGTGCTCGAGAAAAAGTATTGCTTTTTATATATACTTCCCATAGCCTGTGGCGGTACCAAAGTGGCAGCCGGTCTTTGGGAAAAGTTGAAATTTGCTATTTCACGTGATTGACCCAGTTTATAAACAATTGGCCCTCAGCTTCGAAAGACTTTTCTCTGGCGAAAAAAAAAAACGACGTGGCGCCCGAAGAACCACAAAAAAAAAAAAAAAAAAAACGTTTCGTGATCGCATTACGTAAAAAATTGTAATTTCCCTTTGTCATGTAAATGTCGCTCTTAAACCAATTCCCAGCGACGTAGCGAAAAGTTTCTAGCCTCAAGTTCATCGGGAGAGAAATCCTACGCAAAGAAACTTTTTTTTTTTTTCGTTGTGTTTACATTGCACCGAACATGAAACGATGATAGGGAGAGAGAGAGAAAAAAATTAGGAGTGGATATTAAACTGGTGCGCGGGTCAATATTTCATCAGGAATTAAAACTCTTGACGCGCGAGCGAATTAAACCAAGTGCTGGGCACGAACACAACATGAGGCTGCCCGATGAACTCGTTCGCTTTGGCCCCAAAAACACTAGCAATCATCTAAATTACTGAGAAAATACAAAAACAAGCTTTCACGTGCAATTGTTTTTAGTGAAATCTCCCCTGAAAATTACTATTTCAAAAGTGAAAATGTTTTGCCCTGAATAGCGGACTATAATTTGAACAAATACAGTTCGTCCAAAATACTCGTGTGCATTGGTTTTTTTTTTAAGTTTTCCGGTGGTAATTAGGAGGATCTTTATGATTGTTTTTAGACTCATGTCTACTTGATTTATCCTTAGCACTAGTTTTAAGAAAAACTATTTGAACTGGGTTTTGAATGCCTAGTAAAGGACAAGTAAATTTCCCTAAATACCATTGCCTTTATCATTACCATTGTCCTTTACTTAGCATTCAAAATCCATTCAAAATAGTTTTTCTTAAGAGGATCTTTGTTTTATTTGTGTTTATCTTGTTAGGTGTCAAAATTTCAGACCGTCTTGACTCGAACATCTAAGCGGTGTTGCCAATTCACGTACCTACCCTTACACCTTCCTGTCAGGTTAACACGGAGAATAGAGTTTTAATGCAATACATTTGACAACGAAGCCCAATCAATCAATTCAGACAGCTCACATGTTTCGAAGGTTAATAAATATATTTCTACAAATGCGTGAGAAAAGCAACTGAGTTTTTAAGTGACACAATAATATATATCTGGGTACAAGTATTTTTTGCAATTGTTTCTGTAAAAAATGCTCGAAAAATACAATTTAAAAATAAGAATGTTGAGTCAGAAAACCGAAAGAAAATAAGAAAACAAGTATTTTGCTTTAAAGTTTTCAGTAAATTTACTCCAGAATCTTTTTTACGAAGTAAAAATATGTCACCAGACCAGCGACCTCAATGTGCTGCCATAGAACTTGCTCCCTTGACGTCTTAGCGCACGTAGTTGGCTACCAATTATTTCACCATCACGTGCAGACCCCGGTTCAACTAGTTTATCACAGAATGGAAGAGTCTTCGAGCTTCAAGCCAGCGAGGAAAACTTTGCTGAAAGAGTTCGGAGTGAGTTATTCGTTTCGCGTGTTACCGAAATTCTTCACAAAGTAGGTAGCACTAGGAGAGGACTACGTCGGTTACAGACTCTCTCTCCTTGCACTCTTGACGGTAAAACAGAACAGGACTGGTTTGTGCCCGACGTACAGCGGGCGGTGGAAATCTTTTCGACTGGAGGAACTTTTAAGTAAATTTTGATCTAGATACATGTTTCGCCTTTGGTGTTTGGCGTGAAATATGATACTAGAGCACAAAGTTCTTTAGTACTGTTCTCTTTGTGGGACTTGTTTTCGAAACCGAAACGTATGATTTTTTTTAGCAATAAGTCAAAACTAAATCGAGGATTTATGGGCGAAATTGGATGGGTTGTATTACATTATATCACGAGAGCGCTGACCTCATGCATGACTCGATCATTTTTACAGTTGGAAAAAATACAATGTCCTTTTGAAAATCAATAAAATAACATTACAAAAAGCTCTTCGTTTGTCTTTTATATCCAATCATAACCAGCAAATTTTAGAACTTTGAAGCTAAAACCAGTGCTTACATATTTTATCGATATTTCATCAGAGACTTTTTTTGCTATCTCGTGTACCGTGAAAAAAACATCTGAAACATCAAAACGTCGTACGAACAGCCTTTGTTTAGCACGACCTCATGGCAACTATTACATGAGACCAGCTGTTGGCTTGGATGCTTTAATTCGGAGCACCATGCACTTGCTATTATTCCTTTGTGAGTATAATTAATCACGACTCTAGCTAGCCTCGAGTGAAGGAATAATTTGCAACATTGACGAGTACGTTTTTTTTATTTTAAAATTCGTTACTCATGAGCTGTAAAAAATAATGGCCTTACCGAACGGTTGAACGTGTTGGAAACACCGGTTCTCATGAGATCACCGAAGTTAAGCAACACTGCGTTGAGTTAGGTATTGGATGGGTGACCATCATGACACATTACCAGGTCTGTTTGGGAGAGAGGTTGGAGGGATATAGTTAGTCGAGCAACTTCACTCGCCTTGCTTATCAACCTCTTGACAGCATGGATTTGTGACGGAGTTCTTTTGATCTCGTTGTACCATCTTTTGGAAGGGACGTTGAGCCTGTAGACCACTTGGTGCTCTTCTATAGAAGTAGGCTACTTGCCATCACCGGATTTCTTTTACTTCCTTCTCGTTTAGGTTAGGTTCATCATCCACTCATTCACTAACGCATTCACTAACGCTAGACCAGTGCCACAGTTGACCCTTTGTCAAAACTGTACGTCGTTTAATACAACCAATCACAATCACAACGTTCTTGCCTTGAAGATATAGCGCGAGACTGATCATGTTACGCGAGTTCTTTCTACAGCATGCACTTAACGCTGTTAAGTAAAAATAAAAGTAAAGTTGAAACTTGCTTTTCGGCGCACTTTACACGGCTGGTAAACACAATTATCTCTTTTGAGGGTGAAAAGGCCGTAGGAAGTTCCTGTGAAAGGTTTCCAGCGTAGCAGAAGCTTTACGGCAACATGGTGCAAAAGAGAGTGGTGTACGGAGAGGTTAACACGAGGTCTGCACCGTCAGAACAACTGAGATTTTTACTAGCGAAATTTTTCGCGATTAAAAATAAATTTTAAATGGTCTGGCAGAGAAGCATCCTGCCGCTTTGCACGAAAGATTAAAAGAAAAACTGTGCTAGGAGAGCGGAGATTTAGTCGTTTAGCCCGTCCGAGTCAAAACGGGCATCCGAGCAATTCACGCCAGCCACCCCTTAGCCCACTACCATGGTTAACTCGCTAAAGTATGCAACGCGGCGCCCAGATCTAGAGCACATCAACATATTCGTAATTAAATTAGAAACCTTTTATAAATGAATTCCTAATCCAGACAAACCCATTCCTTGGGCTGCTTGCTGCTTTAGGATGATATTATACGTAGTGGTACTCTGGCATCGTACGGCTGGGTAATGGGTACGAGAGCCCGCATAAGTAGGGGGTGGCAGGGGGGGGGGGGGGCAGGGGGGTTGGTTAGTACAGCCCGTTGAGCATGTAATTTACTTCGTGGAGATTCCACAGCTAGCAAAACATGCCGGCAACTATAGAAACCTTAACCAGTAGTAAACAACTCGTTACGAAATACCTATAATATATCATTTTGCGAAATGTTTCAACTACGGTTTCGTTTTATAAACTCTTGGTCCGTGGCTGCTGTTCTCATTTCCATGACATACCACCAGCCCAAGGGATTTGCTGTTTTTTTTTCCGTAACAATCTGTAAAAAAAAAAACCGGGTGAAATTTATCACATTACTTTTCGGTTAAAAAAGAAACAACGTAGTTACGTATAATGGTGCCGAGCTTCGAGTAATAGTTTTCCACTTGGCGAGAAGTGGGTGGAAAATGGATTTTCATAGTCACGGAATCTTTTATCGTTCGCCTATCTAGGTCCACACTTGTTTGCAGAAGCCGTATCGCTGCTGAGGCACATGAAATAGTTGCTACGGTGAGCGAGAGATTTTTCTGAGAGCATCGCCGTGATAAAGCTGGCCGCCTATAGTCGTGCAATGTTCTTGTTGCTAGCTTTTACAGTGCAATGAATAAAGCATGGAATTCAGCTTTCCACACGCCGATCAGAGATGTACTCGAAGCTGGTTGATTTATACATTTATTGGCTAACGCTCCGAGCACTCCACATGTCTACATATACTTTTTTTGGTCAACTTAAAAAATCTCGTTTTTACTCTACCTATTTTGAATGTGAAAATTCGCGCCTTGCCGATGTTTTTTGGTTATCAATTTTCATCAAGTCCATGGCTTTTTATGAGAGCTTATATATATATATACATACAGATATGTATCGATGCATTAACGCGAAATACAAAGATATGAAAGCAATGGTGTTATTAAAAAAAATATCCCACTCTTTGTAGATTGTAATTCTATACGTATTCAAAAAATTTCAAACTCATCTAGTTCCTACGCACAAACATTTTCGTATACGTGTCGAACGAAAAAATACCGTAAAAGAATCGCAAATATAAAAAAATAAAATAAACACTTCTTTTATCCAATATTTTCATCTAAAATATCAAAAGATCTCGCTCGCTCGTAGGTACCGGCAACTCTCTCCCTCTATTTCCGATCGGTTTCGATTGGGAAAGAGCAGCGGGTATCAATCTGTGGTCATCGCCATCGCGTCTATTTGTAGATTCGCTTCGCCCAACGTTTTGTGCACACACTGTTAGCCCACTTCAAGGGGTTTCCCCGTCCCCCGTGAAGCCCTAGCACGGGATCATGCTACGGCCCATTGGGCCCTAGGTTTTGGGCCAAGGGATTTCGTCCCGATCGACGCCGATTTCGGTATAATATCTGCTATGACAGCGTAGAAGATTGAAGATCTCCCCAAAAAAAAAGCATGCAATTTGAACAACAAGAGTACGGGGTGTATAGGGGGACGTTTTCCGTACAGTTATATGAATGGTCATCGGAACTCCGTTCACAATGGAAGATAAACCGTTCATCGATCAACTTCCCCGCGATGTTGTGGAAACGATTGAAATGTTGCACATTTATAAAGATGTCTTCTGAATAATATCTTGAGAAAAAAAAAAATGAGATGCTCTTCCGTTTTTTTTTTCTTCTCACTCTGTGGGAGTATGCGTGTGTGTGTTTCCGGATCTAACACCGGAAATGATGATCGGCTCCTGATTTATGAAGATTTATTTTCCTCGAGGCATGTCCATGTTTTTCTTTAAAAAATGTTTTTTTATTTTGTTTGCTATGTTGTTTGCAAATACATTTAGAGCATTGATTTTGCTAGCCAAGCGCTCTGAAGCTAGTATAGCACCGCTATGATTTCGTTTCATAGCTTCTAGGGCTTTCCCGGATCTGGTATCGCGTTCAATGGACCTGTTTTTCCGGTGCCGTGGAAATCCATAGCCGGGGTGTACGTGTGTGAGTGTATGTTTGTATTAGTGTGTGTGTGTGTGTGTGGGCACAGGCAGCACGGGTTGTGCGGAAAATAATAAATGATTTTCCGAGTCGCATGACAGTTAGCAACGAGAGGCGACCGGGAATGGGGAGGAGGGTGGTTGGAAAATGCAGGAAAATAGCATTGTTAGTCGGGGACGCAGAGGCGGCGGCAGCGACACCTTGCCCGCGATCCGCGGTCGCGCTACATGGGATATATCCACGCGGGTGAGAAATGATCTGTGCTCAGTTACCTATCCGAGGAACGAGATTGGAAATGAAAATAAAAGAAAATGTTAGAAAATGGAATTACGATTGTTTGTTCGAGGTAACCCCAAAAGGTATTTAATTTCTAACGAAAGTTTGAAATTTTGCAAAAAAAAAAGCTCCACTTAATTTTAAGTTTCGTTTTTCTTTTGGCAAATTCTTTGTTTACTTCAAACTTGTCCATAGATTACATTAAAAAAGTTACTTTGTAGCACAAAGTTCATTTGTTTGTTCGTTCGTTACGTGTAATCTATGTAAGTATTGAATAAATTTATTGAAAAATTCTCATCTCCATGCTCAGAGGAAACTGCCAGTAATTTAATATGTGGATCGTCTAATACAGTAAAATATCTCGTATACAACATTTCTACGCCTAACGAACGTCGTAAACAATGCAAAGCCAGTCAAAATCCTCTTTTGGACGTGCGTTTTTTCGCAATTTATTTTCATAAACAGGTCTCAATCTTCCGCGCTCGCGATCTTCTTCTCAAACTCGTTCAATTTATTTTGATTGAATCCGACTTTGTTATCGTGGCAGCATTTATCAACCCGCTTTATTCATTTTCCTGTTCACGACATGAGCTGCTACATGCGTACACATAAAGCGGCGATATCGGATTCTGATAAGCAGATTAGAGCGCCGCGAGCGGGGCGCTCTGCAGCCGCTCAGTCGCTCACTCGCTCAGTCGCTCAGTCGGTGGAACAGTGGCGTCCTCGGGGCTAAACTTGTCACGAACATGCGATGAGGAGATGGAGGGGAGCGGGGAGGCGTTTTGCGATTTTCCATCTCGGAAAATCCAAAAACTGATTATGCGATGTGACGCTTATCATTGTGATCGCATTTCGATTATATCCTGAAGGTGAAATTCAAAACTAAATAACTGTAAAGCTGTGGGCTGTTAGATATAATTTCGTAGAAGATAAGCGGTTTTCGCAGCCTTGGAATGTGATTTAAGAAAATGGTATTTGATGACTTGAGATAGAAGTAGAAATAGAGATAGAAATAAATGTTATTCGCAATTTCCAATGGGTCATTAAATTCGTAATCATAGCGAAAATACACATGTATCAATGACAGTTGGGAAAACATCAATAAAAAATGCGTTGTACTGTCTGTAGGCATGACTGTTTTTGTAACGTCGCCAATATCAATAGCGTTAACCCAATAAAGAACACTAACACTATTAAAAGATAGACAAAACAACAGATACCAATAAACACTAATAAACAGAGGATAATTACTCTCCCGAAATTTAAAGGACTATCCGTCTATCACAAACAACGTTTCCAGATATTTAGGGGTTACCATGGTGATGTTACTTTCCTTCCAATTTTTTTTGGGTCAAGCTTATCCATGGCTTATCCAAGCAAATCCATGGCGAAACATATTGGACGTCCCCTATATTGGAGTGTATTCTTTCATAGCATTCAGTCATCATCGATTCTTGAATCTTTTCAAAATATATCTCAACTTACAAATAACTATGAGCGACCGGTTTGTTAAAACTTATTCAATGATTTTCATCCCAGAAAAGATTTGATTCAATGGCGGTGATCAAAAATCCCTCCGGCAAATCAATTTATTCCATCTTTCTGTATTCAATCAGCCTCGCTTACGTTGGAAAGCCAGCCGGCTGGGAGCCATCAGTACCCTCTTACCACTAGTACACCGTCATTACACCACTGGCCACCCCCATACACGCCTGCCTGCCTTAATCCAGCTTAGCAATGATCACTTACCGGTCAACCGTTCTCCCCCGACCTCACCCTTACTTCGACCCCACCCACGGACATCCGCTAATTCACTCGATTTACCTGCAACAGAAAGTTAGCTATTAATAAATGGTACATACACAAAAATTAATAAAAACTAGGTGGGGAAGTTTAAAACTGTTGTGATACCTGAAAAAACGAATTTTTAAATAAATCGAATGTATGGTTGGTGGAAGTGCCATTCCCATTGTTCTGCGAGCTGCGTTCAGGAGTCTGACAGGAGACATTCAGCGATTTAATGAGGAATTTTGCTGAAAAGTTGACTACACATGAGATAAAAATTGAATAACTATCGTACGCGTGGATTAATTCGTTAGATAAATTTGTGTACATAGTTTAATGGAGGAGCCAGTTCATTGCTCTGCGGGCTGCATTCAGGGTGAGACAGAAGAAGTGCAAAGATTAGAGCAAAAACTGGAAAGAATAGTTTCAAATAGTAGGTGCACACTTGTGATAAGCTTTATAATCTTATGAATCTGTGGAGTTCAAATATTTTGTCGCAAAGATGAATATGTGCAGATTGTTAAAACATCTCACAATCAAAGCTTTAGCTTGTCTTGCGAGTTACTGTTGGCCTTGACATCACCAACAAGACATGACCAACAACCCAGCACCAACGTCGACGTTCACCAACTCTTCCCGTGTCAAGAGCTGCGTCCCGTGGAGATTTCGCGTTACCTCAACGTGACCTTCGCTTCGCCTGGCAAACTTTATTGTTGACTTGTCCCCCTCAAGGCGTCGCTCCCGCCCCCAGCCAACCACCCCCTACACGGTCTTAGCACCGGCTAGTAATTAAGTTCCCGCGTTGCAATGTGAAGTAATGCGTGCCTCCTACCCCCCCCCCCCCCCCCCCACCACCAACTTCTTCACCCTTTGCCAGTAACGTTGTAACTTCCCACGTTTTACGGTTTTATGCTTTTTGGAGGAACTTTGCAAGGAACCTTTTACATGGCTAGATTAGATGTGATCTGAACTTTTGTCAATGTTAACAATAGAACAAATGAAAGCTCTCGTCTCATTTAAACCGTGATAAGAGTTGAAGAATCGCATCATCTTCTTTCTCCCTCGCCCTCCCCCCATCTACCACTCAGCACCTTCTTGAGAAGTGTTTCACTTGCCTTGGGTAACTCTAATTAATATTTTCTACCAGCTGTGAACGAAAGAAACCCAAAATGTTCCTCGTTTGTCTTGTCCCAATGTTGAACTGGTCTTGGTTATGATGTTGAGGGCAAAATCATCCGTTACGGTGCAGTAAAATGCTTTTGTTTAATGAGGAACTTATAAACTCACTGACGTTTGTAACATTTTAAGCTTAGAACCTGTCGACCACCTGAGGTCCTGACTTCGATCCATTTTTTAACCGACCACATTTTTATCCTGTTTTAGTGATTGCTTGGAGTTACAAATAGGTCACAAAGTTCGTCGCGAGTTTCCTTTTTCGGTCAGTCCATTTCTTGCATATCGTCTTGCATATTCTTGCAACCTGCATATCGTCTTACTTTTCATTGAAGCTTGTATTTGAATAGTAGAGTCCAATACACGTTAACTTCAATATTGTATCAATATTATATGCTGTGAAATCCATACGAATAACTTCTAACTTTATAACTTTCTTTACGACAAAACTTCAAAACTTTGATGCAATGCAAATCGAATATCAAAAAAGTTTATCATGTCATGGTGGATCTGATGAAAACTTGACCGACCACGACCTATGACACCCGTACAATCCAATTTGCACTCGATTGTCAAGGCGTGCAACGATCTGTCACAATATCCGACCATCAACCGTCCGGTTATTACCAACGATGGCAGAATAAGACCGTAGATAGGAAGCGACGCGCCCGACAAAGTTGGCACCTCTCTGTCAAAGTTAGCTTGTTTGTATGCCTGATACCCCCGACCGGCGCCCGAAGGCATGTCAAGATTTGATTAGAGCGCCATCCCTGCGCCGTCACAGAATGTTGATACCTTAACTCTGCGAGTCTGCTGCCGCTGCCAGCGCTTCGGCCAGCGTCTTTGCTCAACTAATTACCGAACTAAACTCTCTGACAACGTGCCAGTAATTATTTTATGTTGACACCGCTTTTGTAGGTAAATTAGATGTGTGTCGGGGGTGAAATTTCTTGCGACTGCGCAGTTTATTTTCGCTGGCTTACTATGGTTTTCTTTCGACCTCTCTGGCGTAGTGTGTATAATTGAAAAGCTTAGAAGCTATGAACAAAATGTTGACATTAATTAGCGCTATATTCTAGTGTTTTGTTAGTTTATTACTTTCATGGTGTGAGCTTTTCTAGTTACATGCAAAACAAATTATGTATGAGTAAATTTAAAATTTTCATCCAATTTGCCGTTATAAAACTTGAAATTCAATAGAATTTTCTTTCGGTGCAGTGTTATTCATGCATCAAGTAAATTGGCGAAGATAACTTCTATCTTGGCAGCCACAAAACTCTTTTATTTATAAACAATCCTTGAAGCGAGCTTTTTTTTCCTCTTCACAAGACTTACATCACAAAAGCGTAATAAAGTTTCCGTCTTGAGGAACAATACTTTGTAAGTTAAGGTGGTGGACATGGCGAAATACGTATACGCTCGTCGACATTTTTGTTTATACCCAGCTATACTTATCGGCCATTCATTCTGTTGCTCTACGTACGAACGGTGCCGGGCAAAATTCCTACCGATTCCAGTCACGAAGTGGTCTCGCCGTGGTCCGAACCTGGGACACACACACCAATACGTTATCCATGGTGGAAACTTTTCTATTTGGTTTTTCCCTCGAGATTGAAGTGTGCCTTGGCTGGTGCTGCATACACTGGTACCTATACAAACGGGCATTATTGTTCAGAAATAGTACATCTTGAACCGATTTAGCATCGTGCTTGATAAAATCCGTTGTAACAAGGCTGTGCTCGAGCAAAGTGTGTTGGTTCACGAGCTAGAGTGTTGTGGCCAAGAAAGTCAATTTTTCTAGACATCTCGTTCATAGAAACAAGACAGTTGGTTCAAGCTTGAGCTCAAAGCCAAGCTAAAATTGCAACGTTGCACTCATGAGCGGTTTATTTTGACAAAACAATGAGCAGTTCGCAAAGAATCAGCCAATTAATCTGCTTAAAACTCATGAAAAGGTCGACTTCATGTCTTAGTTTCTCAGCATCCAATACTTTTTCACTGTCTAGACAGTAAACAAGCAAAATCTTCTAGCTTTGTAACCTATTTCGTTATACCGATACACCCTTCTTGTAGTCGTCAACAGTAATCATCTTCCGTGGCTTCGCCGTGAAGCCGCGTCTCTCTGCTTTTTTGCCAGCCGTGGCGCACATTCTCGGCGGAACATGCTCGTGCATTCGCCGAGCACAATTGCACGTAGGCACCCGCGTTCGATATATGGCGCGCGACACAAAACTGTACCACCACGTACTGCATCTACTAATTGGATATTCCCTATGAACCGCACGCAAATGAGCGCTGACTTGGCGGATTCGAGTACCTGCTCGGATGGAGCTTCTAGGTTGGCTCGGGTTACCTAGACAATGTGAAGGTTGTAGAGTGGCCATCTCGAGGATTGGCTATCATGTTTTTATGATCAAGTCAGATTTGTGCAAACCGTTTCAACACTAGTTCAATTTCGATTTAGCTGCAGTTGTCCTTGATAGATGTCGGAAAATCTTATATGTTTCCAATACTTAAAAAAAACGGCTCAAGTCATGGTGAATGCACAAGCCATAAAATGTACAACACGCTTTTTAATTCGAGTACTTTTTTTCAAGTTTGCTTTACACAAAAGATGAATATTTCTCAAAATATGAATTTGGTAAAAATATTGCTAATTTTTTCTGATTTTACCACTCTTTACCTAACCTCAAAAAGAGTGTTGATTGTGCTAGGAAATTAAATTATGACCTTGACTCTAAGATTATGCTGAAGCTTAATAATTACATGAAGTACTTATTATCCATCTTCTTGTTACGCGATTTTATATTAATTAGACTAGATGAAGGATGAACCTAAAGCGCATGACTTCGCAAATTCTCTTCGTGAGGAAAAGGCCAATTATTTTACGTTGTCATGTCATGGCCGATGATATATCCGTGGTAACATAAGATAGCAGAATTGAGAAGCTCTATCAGGCGATCTCACCATCTCCTTGGCTACCAAATGTTGAATCAACCATTGAACCTCCTATGCTAGACCATGATATACCCGTGGTAACATAAGATAGCAGAATTAAGAAGCTCTTTCAGGCGATCTCACCATCTCCTTGGCTACCAAATGTTGAATCAACCATTGAACCTCCTATGCTAGGCCATGCTATACCCGTGGTAACATAAGATAGCAGAATTGAGAAGCTCTGTCAGGCGATCTCACCATCTCCTTGGCTACCAAATGTTGAATCAACCATTGAACCTCCTATGCTAGACCATGATATACCCGTGGTAACATAAGATAGCAGAATTGAGAAGCTCTATCAGGCGATCTCACCATCTCCTTGGCTACCAAATGTTGAATCAACCATTGAACCTCCTATGCTAGGCCATGCTATACCCGTGGTAACATAAGATAGCAGAATTGAGAAGCTCTGTTAGGCGATCTCAGCATCTATATGGCTACCAAACGTTTAATCTACTATTGAACCTCCTATGCTAGGCCATGATATACCCGTGGTAACATAAGATAGCAGAATTGAGAAGCTCTGTCAGGCGATCCCAGCATCTCCATGGCTACCAAACTTTGAATCTACCATTGAACCTCCTATGCTAGGCCATGATATATCCGTGGTAACATAAGATAGCAGAATTGAGAAGCTCTGTCAGGCGATCTCAGCATCTCCATGGCTACCAAACGTTGAATCTGCCATTGAACCTCCTTTGTTAGGCCATGCTATACCCGTGGTAACATAAGATAGCAGAATTGAGAAGCTCTGTCAGGCGATCTCAGCATCTCCATGGCTACCAAACGTTGAATCTGCCATTGAACCTCCTATGCTAGGCCATGCTATACCCGTGGTAACATAAAATAGCAGAATTGAGAAGCTCTGTCAGGCGATCTCAGCATCTCCATGGCTGACAAACATTGTGTCCACCATTGCCTGATAGTATCTTTTATATGAAACTTCGCAACGAAAATGATTTTTTTATAAAAAATTTAGTACATAACTTTTAACAGCAAAGAAAGGAAAATATCATTTCTATTTAAAAAGAAAATGAATTGTAGTGGTGTATAATTAAACTAAACCCAATTACGTTAAAGTTTATTTCACAGGCGCCGAGCTATTTTCCATCTCTAATCTCTATCTTTAGCACAAATTTTTCTCTTTTTAGAGTTTTCAAAAAAAATATTCCATTCAATTTTCCATTTTAGAACTTGCATAACGATTGATGATATATTCAAGGATCAAATTAAAATCGCACACTCTACCCGCGTCCTCCAGCTGCCCAAACCAACCGATGTGAAGTGATGTAGACATCGAACTGTCCCCTTCAAGCTGCGTCGTCCCCAATCAATCAGACCCTCGCAACCATGCCACGGCTAGAGGTGAAACCAACCCCAGTGCGATCCCGTCGACGCCACCGAGGAGCTCCGAAAAGGATTTTGCGGCGACGGTTTCAAGTTAGACGACCCAGAAGTGTTTTCGACGAGCTCCTGTCGACCTCGTCGTCGGCGTCGGCGTCGTGGGTCCGACGCGAAAGACGAGTCGGAAGAGCGCGATCTCACGCTTGTAGTCACGTCACGTCGCCACTACATTCTTTAGGAAAGACAGGAGGTTCACGCAGTGGCGTCGTCGGCGTCGGCGTCGGCGTCTTGCAGAGTTGGGCGTAAGGTTTAGATCGTCTTTTCTGGAAGCGTTGCATAAAGAAGCGGTAATCATTGATTTCTTTTGAAACGGTCAATGGAATACTCCATAATTAGAATAATTTTTTTTCTGATATATACTTTTTTAATGAATCAGGGCCTAGTTTCAAGAGACGATAACAAATTTTAACTATGCTTCAAACAAATCAGAGGAAATGTGCAGTTAATTGTAAGTCGCTATCATAAAAGGTGATTACAAATATCTGGGTGATTGTACCACCAAAGTTCCGTGTCCTGGCCTTGGAGTGCTTTTAATGAAGGATAAGTCTTGACGCCACTGACTATTCTCCTTATGTCCTTACGTCTTTGTCCTGTCTGACCTCCCTCGAGTTCTCTGTTGTGGGAAACACTGGTTACTCCCAACTTCGCTCGGGGACGCCGAAAGACAAACATAAAGTGATCACTTGTTCTTGTGTCTGGAAGCGTCTGGTTTGGTAAAAACAAATGGTAATCAACTTCTCGGTCTGACTTTTTAAAAACAGTTGAGTATCAAATGCAAAGCAAGATAGTGACAGCACTGTTGAACTAGATAACGAATGTAGGTGAAAAGGTTTGCAAGTTGCAAAGAGTTTTGTCAAATGGTAAGGCAAGTTGAGGTAACGTCACCAAAATAGGATCTATCCAACTTGCAGATCTTACTTTTTTTGGTTGAATGTTCGCGACAAAGATTTTCGAATATGAACATAAATCCACGGTGCGGCAATAACAGTAATATTAAAATAAATGTTTTGCTCGTCTGAAATTACTATACCTAATCGTTCAGTTTATTTTCATGAGTGGATAAAATTTCTGGCGTTGCCGGTATAGTAGGATCATATTAAATGTGAAAGGGGATGAGAAAAAAAGTTTTTCGGTACTCGCAAACGTGCCGACATTGTCGTCGTCTCTTCTTACCCGGGAGTGAAAGACAAAGACGAGAGTAGCCGTTTCGACTGTCTCAAAAGATATTTTCGCACTTGGGACTTTTTTTTTGTTCGCTAGTATATGGTGACATTGCAATATTACAAGGTTGACTTTATTAAATTCTTCCACAAGGGAAAAAAAGAGATGTTTAGTGCTTCGTACATCTTTTAAATTGTTTGGTTTTACTAATTAAGAAAAGGTTGAAAATGTCGGAAATTCCACAATGCCATTAGCTGCATATTAAATTATAAAGGCGAGCAATTATTTTTCATAAAGAGAAAAAAACTACTGCGTAAGGCCTCACAGTGCCTCTCTCTTTATATATATATATATCTCTACTTTCACTTTTCCTCAGATTTTAACCTCACCCCACCGTCCATCCCACTCTACTTGTGATGTGTTAATGGAATTATATTATCAGCACATGCCATGTTTTCGCATGTTCACCCGTTACAACAACGCGCCCGGAAAATCTCAGCACCTACTCGCGGAAAACCTCTTGGCCCAGCGAAATGAAAAGCTGTCGGATATTTCCCGCTTTGTATTTTCCATGCTCGCTTTCCCAAGGATTATTTAAGGCTAAGAGATTTGCCTGGCGTGCCTGTAAACATGTAGTGTAGCGAGTCGGCGACTCAACTGAACTTAAGCAAGGGGACCCTAACCCTGATTTTACAACGTGTTTTTATTAATTGTCACGCAGAGTGTGGTAGAGTGGATTTGAAAACAGGAATAAAAACATGTTAAAGGTGAAGAAAGTGAAAATTATCGTCAGTTTTTGTTGTTTTTCGCGAAAAAAAAATGGTTTTCACTTTTAATGAACCTACTCAACAAGGTTATAAGTTGAAAATCGATACTTACATAAAACAGACAAGAATATTGAGCATTCAAGTTCAAATACTTCACGTTTACAACAAATACTCAAATGAAATATACTTGTTGCCATTTTTCCCGTTCAAAAAAACTCTGTCCAGTATCTAAGTAAGTTCTCCTATTGATGGCCACATGTTTCAGAACTTGCACCAAACTAGACACATAACGATGAAGTCTAGGTACACTTATCACTAATGCGCTCCAAACAAAGTGCGGTTTTCCATCACGGCGCAGCGGCAGAAACTTTACAAAACTCGAAAGACACCCCTAACTCTATAGCCTCATCTCTTCGTCCTCTACGTTCGTATAACCACCCTCTGCTCCTTACTGAACCTGTCAGATTCATAATCTAGACGTCTCGCAAACCGCTCGCGTCTTTCGCGTTATTAATATTAAACATTGCGTGCTTGAAACCAAAGACATTCACGGCGCTCGGGGAAATGCGGGTTGTTGTTGTAGGTTTCCTTGAGACTCGAGACGTTTGTGTACACTCGTGGAAAGTAATCATCCATCACGGCGAAACTTTAGCGTCGTGTGCGACTTGCGTTTGTCAATTGACGCTGGTGAAAGTGGGTGTGTGTTTGCCGCGTAGAACGACATTGGTAATAATAATAAATTCACTCGGCGACGGCAATTAGTCTTCGGTTCCAGGGTGACGGCTGACGTAAGAGTGATATACAAATCGCCGATCGAAACTTTGGGTTTTTGGGGAACGCGGGGATTTTGTACGAGGCTTGTATACGCAATGCGGCCGGCAAAAAAAAGTTCGGAATCTGGAGGCTGTCGACCGCGGGCGTCACTCAACAGCCGTTTGGAAAGTGGTCGGCGATCCACGCTGACCGCTCTTTTCGGTAGTTTGAGTTGTGAAATGTGTTGCAAAATGTTATGACGGTTGTTTTTGTGAAAGATTGCTCTGTCAACTTGAAAATGTCAATAAGGATGTGGTCTTTAGATCTGGGTTGTTACTTGAGTGCCACTTTCGGTAAAGTAGAAAGTTTGAGTCGATAATTAGAAGTGGTGTGGTCTACTCAGTGAAAAGTACCTACTGAATTTTAGTTAAGGGGATAATATATTCTCAGCAGAGAAGTTACGTTACTGAGAGAATGCAGAATTTGGGGTAAAGGGAGACATGGGGCTTTCTGTGTTCATCGTGGTAGTAATGATGTGACTTTGGTCCAAATTTGAGTGAGGAACGCTGAACTTTTGTTCCCTTTTCAGACTCTTGTGAAACTAAATCGTGTCCGATCAACAATTATAATTGGCACAATTCAGACTGAGCAAACGATGCAGATGAAAATCTA
The DNA here is from genome assembly GCA_947568835.1 of Protonemura montana. Lineage (NCBI taxonomy): Eukaryota > Metazoa > Arthropoda > Insecta > Plecoptera > Nemouridae > Protonemura > Protonemura montana. The sequence continues at coordinate 10,086,818 of OX387608.1, forward strand.
CGCTGTATGTTTTGCTCAAAATATTTTAACAAAAGTCAGTTTTATGATAGCTAACGAAGTGAACAAGACAGGCCCGTAAAAAGGAAGAAATTGTATTATATTTGCCAGGTCGTATTTCTTAAGTATGCATTCCAATGTTTCGATCAACGTTAAATAAAAAGTGTTGCGAAATTGTTTGAAATGGACTCAAATCAAATTTGGCTATTTTGCCAAATTAGAGACAATTTTTAGTAAAAGGTTCTTCCATACAATACTCGACTTTAATAAAGTCAGATACGAGTACAAAATTTATCTGAACGCTTTTTTTTGGCATGGCAAACAACATACGTGCTTACCAAACAGTTTCACAAAATGCAACCCTTAACCTGTCTCTCAGTCATCTTCCAAACCACAAGTATGCCAAAAAGCTACATACCATCAGTAGACGTATCAACATGTAGGTCATGTCAGTCACTTCTCAAAAACACCTCGTTTAACACAACGTTTAGCCCAACGTCTCGAGGCACGGACACCCACTAACAGAACTTAACACACAAACGAGCAGTTCTTTGTGTCGCGTGCTCAACGAAGTTAGTGCGTATACGCCAAGCAAAACGAACACGGTGAAACTAGCAATTCAACACGTTCGCATTCGAGGCACGCTGCAGAGATGGTATCACGGCTAGTGTTTATGTGCGAACGCTTTTCCATGGCTTCGCAAGCTATATGGGGTTGCTAGCTCATTTGCCGCGTAAACATGTGGTAATTAAGTAAATAATTACGACCCATGAAACCGTTTCGTTTTGCCATGTAAAGCGGTGTGAGAATGCGACTTGGAGATAACAAGAATGGTACCCGGGCACAAGTACCGGTGGCTAGGAAAGTTACCTTTGCTGTTTGACCTAGTCGCGCTATGAAAATTGCATAGTTTCTCGCGAGAAACGCTGAATCTCGGGAAATCCTGTGCGCTAAAAGGGATACGTTCTCTTAGCATGAAATATATTATCTTGGTACTAGAAATGGGAACTTCTTGGGCAAGCTTGTCGGTATACTATGTCCCAAAAGCTCAGTTGCATAGGATTGTTAAGTTTCCAAGTGAGAATTACCATGCTTTTTTGTTCGATTCACATTTGTCTTCTTAGATGTCAACTGTAGGTACAACCCGTCTCAATTCAACCATCTAAGTTGTGTTGCCAACTCATATACCTACCGCTATCCCTTCCTGTTAGGTAAACTCAAGAAAAATAACTGCAATGTAATGGTCAAACATTCGACAACTAATCAATTTTGACAGCTGACATGCTTTAGAGGTAATTATCGACCTCCACAAAACTATGAACCCACTGTAAAAATCATGCCTCTGTGTTTTTTGGGATACACTGTAGCAATACGGTGTAATATGAAAATATTCTTTGCTTTTAAAAAACGAGAACAAAAAGAAAATGCATTATTTAGTCAAACAGTCAAATAATCCAAGTGTGTATGTGTGTTTGTGTTTGAGAACCTGATATTTTCTGCTGTCTCCACACGCGACTTGGCTTTAGAACTTTTCCGCCAAGAATTTCATATTTTCCATGCAAAGTTCTTGCGATTTTGTTTACTTTATTCGTTTTTTTTTTTTTTTTTTTTTTTTGCTGAGTGAAAGAATATATATACGGACGAATTGTGATAGACGCGTACGCTTTCGAGTAGTCTCGGCTAGAATACTAAATAATAAGTTGGACGAAAAGGGTCGGAGGGAAATGAGGCATTCCGATCTAAAGAATCGCGAGCTAGCTAAAAGCAACAGGACACGATCTCGCACATGTACAGCTGAGCAGCTAGAACCTTTATCTTACCATGTTCTAGTTTATCACATCCGGCATCGTTGAAATAAAGATGATACCTCCCCGATCTGCAATACCAGACAACGTTCGCCAGACAACTGCAAGACAAGATGATTCCCTGGCATTTCCCGTGTAACTCCGAACGAGTGAGCACCACCCTGGTTTATTGTGTAATGCACTCCAATTCCGAGCAAGTCGCTTCGTGTCAAGTCTTGTAAGACATTTTTGAGCAGTTTTCAAGCGTTATCGTTCTTCCTGTCTCAATTGAGGTCAATTGTAGATGTTTTTTTTTGTGTGCTAGCAATTGTCGGCTGAGCCTAATCACAAAATAGTTGACAGTCTTAAATCACAATAAAAATTGGGAATAATCATCAAGACACAACCGATTTCTTATCATTTGACAATCGTTAAACAGATTGTTAGAACGCGTTCAATTTTTTTAGACACAACGAGCGAATGTGGTTATTTTGTTCTCGGAAAATTGTCAGGACTGCTTTCACCCTTGATAAAGTAACAGGTACAAGTTACGAAAAGTTGGGAAATTTCCTTGTTCTTCACTTAGCATACAAAACCCAGTTAAAATAGTTTTTGTCTGAACTAGTGCTAAGGTTACATCAAGTAGACATGAGTCTAAAAACCATAAGAATTGACATCAACCTGTCCATCCAAAGAAAGTATACCATTTTTTAAGGCTTACGTTATAACTAAAAGAACTGCTGCATTGATTTATGAAATATATTCAGAACATACTTTCAATCAATAATATCTAACCATTGATTTGTTGGCATTGTAAAATCTGTCTAATAGAGCTTTGACTTAACCTTAACGCATAAGATAATAAAGGTTCTCATGCCACGGTATTTTCACCAAATTACAATAAGCTCGTACAAGAACGCATTTTAAATACCGGTTTTTTTTTAGTGGCACGTTAAGAAATTAACAAACTGTTAACAAAAAATATATACCTTCTGATTGGCCGTTGTTAAGAAAATTACAGATAAATGTCCTGTTAATTATTGGACGTATTACTGGAAGACCGGCTCTTAATCACATTTTTTGAGAGAATTTACTTTGATCTTTCGCACGCTTCATGAAAGTAGCGATCGAGTTCCCGGCAATAAATGCATCTATGCAAGTTGAGCTATCAAACGCTGGGCTATCCAGGATTAAAAAAGCGTTTTACAAACGCGCTAAACTCCCAGGTGCTGCTGAGGAAGTCATGTTAAAACCTTCATATAGCTCGTCCGATTTTTAATTCCAGTCAAAGCCACACTCTGTGTTCGCAACAAAAAAAAAAATTCATTAACTCTCAGCTTCGTTAAGTTAATTAATATAAAAATTGCTTCATAACTCTGGTCGTTAAAGCCTCACTGCACGGCGAACAAAACAAACAACCGTTTTGTTAACCGTCCTTTCTTTTTTTCTCGACAACACTTTTTTGTTTCGCCAGGTTCAAAAAGGAAAAGTGTTGCGCGTTTTTATTTGTTCAGGTGACATTTTACGAATAATTGATTTTTTTATTCAATTCACGCACATCTACAGTCTATAGCCCGCGAGAGAAGATACCAGCACAAGGATTGCCACCCAGCATTGCTACAGTCCAGCCCGTGAGAGAAGATACCAGTCAAAGGACTGTCCCCAGCATTGCTACAGTCTAGCCCGTGAGAGAAGATACCAGCACAAGGATTGCCACCCAGCATTGCTACAGTCTAGCCCGCGAGAGAAGATACCAGCACAAGGATTGCCACCCAGCATTGCTACAGTCTAGCTCGTGAGAGAAGATACCAGCACAAGGACTGTCCCCCAACATTGCTACAGTCTAGCCCGTGAGAGAAGATACCAGCACAAGAACTGCTCCACAGCATTGCTACAGTCTAGCCCGTGAGAAAAGATACCAGCACAAAGACTGCCCCCAGCGTTGCTACAGTCTAGCCCGCGAGAGAAGATACTAGCATAAGACTGTCCCCCAGCATTGCTACAGTCTAGCCCGTGAGAGAAGATACCAGCACAAGGATTGCCACCCAGCATTGCTACAGTCTAGCCCGTGAGAGAAGATACCAGCCCAAGGACTGTCCCCCAGCATTGCTAAAGTCCAGCCCGTGAGAGAAGATACCAGCACAAGGATTGCCACCCAGCATTGCTACAGTCTAGCCCGTGAGAGAAGATACCAGCCCAAGGACTGTCCCCCAGCATTGCTAAAGTCCAGCCCGTGAGAGAAGATACCAGCACAAAGACCGTCCCCCTCAGTATTGCTACCAACTCATGAATGAAATTTCCGTTGACTTAATTGACAGGTTTTGAAAGTACTCATTATATCTGATATAATTCCCAATTTTATTATAATTGGTTGAAAAAATTCTTAAAAAAGCTCGAAAAACGAAACATCTTGGCACAACAAAAGCTTTATAACAAAAGAAAGGTGGCGGATATCAGCAGAGATGATTATTATTGTTTTAAAATGACAGTTGGCCCGCATGTCATCCCAAAAGAACCGGCGCGCCTCTGTTCTCTCGCCGAACGGTGTATATGCGGGTTTTTTCCATTACCCTGGTTTTTCATGTGTTCAACCCCAATCAATGGTTCGAACTAAATTAGTTTCGATTACGATGACGAATTGCCGCGCGAGATTGCAGCCGAAATCACGGGCTAAATTAATGCACAAAATGACGGCTGAATTACTTTGATTAAGCGTTCAACGTCACCCGAACAAATATAGTAATTATTCCATTAATTATATATTTAATCAGAATCTCTGTTCGCAGAATTCCGTAACATCGCAATGAAGTTGGACTATTTTGCAACTGATTTACCTAAAACACATTGTTTTTGCGTCAATTCTGGTGAATGATTGCTGAAAAATCAATGTATGTGCCGATTAAAGATAGCAGTACCAACTGTAAATCCATTTCCAGATGTGCGATGAACCGAACTTATATTGCTCCGGTGGATTCCGCTCCAGCTGCCGCGAGGAATTTCCGCTCTAAATGAGAATTTAAGGAGTTTGAAAACGGCACGACGAAGGTATGAGAAGGACTTCGGCATAAATCTACTCTCACTCCCAAGTCTTTATCAACGAAAGGTCGAGAGACAATATTCGCAGAAAAACTAAAAACCATCGGGCGAAACCCAATCGAAGTTTTATTTTCGGTTATCCCGGCTGAAGACTCTCGGGATCAGACGCTTGGGATGATGCACGGGAGGAAATGAATGTTTACTTTGTTCCCGCGTTCGTAGCACATAAAGCTCCATTACCAAACCACCAAAGAATGAAAATATGAAATAAAAACGCATTCTAAAAGTCTTGGTTGCACTTTGTGCAATGAAAAATATCCTCTTTTATATATTAAAAATATATGAGAACAACGTTAAATTTAATAGAACATCCTATTAATACTAAAGTTATGTGTCTACACATCTACCTATAAATTAATACTGCGAATATATGTGGTAACAGCGCTAACATCAAATTTGCAATTTAAATATAAATGATGCATTAATTTTGTGCTCTGCGACCCGTGCTCTGACCTATTTCCTTTGGCTTGAATTTGATCGGCAGCACAGTGCACCACAGGTCGGCATCAAAACGCTCCACTAGGGATTCATCTTGAATGGGATCTAGTTGGCAGGTCCGGCACAAAGCTCTAATTACTGATGGGAAAATAGAAAATTAATCAACCGTTTCACGAAATCCAGTGTCGTCGATCAAAATCAAGACGGCTCAGGTCTCACGCCCTGCAAAGAGAATTCCTTTGGTTCGGAGTCTTCACGCTAGGAGCCACGTGCAGCCATTTTGTGTTGAAACAGATGTTCACGAATCCACGAGGAATATGTCGGATCTTTGTGTAAACACATCGCAAAATGTACCACTGTTATTTGATAGCCTAACAAGTGGATCGATTTCCTGTTTAACATGCTGTTTAGTATGTTTGATGCGAAAGTTTTACAGCTTTAACAAGATGGTGGTAAATGTATCATCTAGATGCAGTCGGTCCATCTATGAAGATCATTTCCTCTCCGACTTTAGGCGTCTCGGACGCAATTTGAGTTGAGTTTTTTACTAGCGTAGCTTTTTTTTTGTTCTTTAATAATTTTTTGGCTCTACACTGAACCTCCCACCCCTTCCTCACTCCTACTTATATATATATATATATATATTTTTTTTTTTGCCTGAACGGTGAACACATTTTTCGTTTTGGGACCGTGCTCTCAAGCTTTTTCATATATCTTGACGTACGTTCGGCTCACTTCTTACTATACCTACTGTTAATGTTTTGCAATGAAAACAATTCCAGTGAATTCCAGGAAAACAAAGAGGAGGTGAACATTTTCATTCATCTCGATTAGTTACCAAACTTTCTAACCGATTTTGCTGAAAAAACGCAGTGAGATTAAAACTGTTCTTTGATCAACTGTTTGCCAGTCGAGAACACCACAATGTATCCTGAAATTTGAGAAAAGCTTACTGAAGAGCGACCATCCGTAAGTGCCTCAGAGTCTAACGGCCCGAGCGTCCAAACCCGATAGCCTGTCGCACCACAAATATGACAGCAACCCCTAGCGACTTGGGCTCGTCGCAAGTTGGTTTTTCACAGAGCAGACAAAAGGTTTTCAAACAGGATTGTTGCTCCGTTTCTTGCATTCATACTTATCAACATTTTGTCATGATGGGAAAGATATGATCATTCTGTTTTTTCCCTCCTCGGGGCCACAGTGTAATGGCGGCTACGTCGTCGAGGGGTCGAACTCAAAGTTGCTCTACTTTGTCTAATTAGTTGATATCCTTGCATGATGAGTTATGTTTTTTTCCTCGTTCCTCCCATCTATTTTTCTCGCTCCCTCGGTCTCTCGCAAAGCTATCTCTGTGGAGCGACGGAGACTTTTAATCTTAAAAATCTCCTCCGCTATCCCAGCGACGAGTTGAAAGAAGCAAAAGTTAAATATCACAAGCACTGTGGTAACTATTAGACACAAAAGTCGCGTCAACGCGTCAAAATTAAAGTGAAAGAAGACAGAGTTGGGTATAGTATATGCATGGGCGTTGCTCTTGGAAAAAAAGGAGCGGGGATGGAAGAAAAACAGGGGTTCTCTAAGAAAAATAGCGGATTAGGATATAAAGTAAAATGAGGAAACGCCAAGAGGCTTAAATAAATACTGAAAGGATATAGCTCAAAAAACACAAACCAAACTTAACGAGTAGCTATATAGCGTCGGGGTTGGGGCGATGCAAGTCAGGTTAAGAGGGAACGGATGTGGTTGTACAACTCATAAAACATGCCGGCCAAGGAAATTAGAACCGAGTTGAGTTATCATCTCGGCTCTGTTTTGCCAACGTGTGGCTGGCTTCGCGAGGTATGTGTGCAGTATTTGCAGAATAAGAGCCTCCAGGAAATATGGTTGACTAGATAAATCTCTGAAGCATTAAGGGGAAGAATCTATTTAGTATTTTACTTTTCTTGTTTTATTTGACTCAAATATTGTGTAGCCCTAAGCCAACAATGGATTGTCTGACTTCAATTTTTACCAACAGACTGGGTAGAGATCCAGGTATTTGAGATTATCATGAAGACTACCAAAATGTGAGTCAGAACACATACCAAACTTTCTGGAGATATTATGAACTTTCCTTTAAGGCAAGAATAATACAAATCGAGTATGTTGCACAGGTGAATTTTTTTACTAATTGCCATTTACGTTGTCTTGAACGTACAAAAATGTGGGGGTTAATTTTGAAAAACGGAAAAAAATATTTCGCCAAAATAACCTTGTTGCTCCAAATTTTAACCCTTTATCATCAAAATGTTAAAATTATTACACTCTGATTTCAATTTTAAGGCCAGAAAAGCACCGGAAATGTTCTCCTAAGTCACTAGTGGTCTTCTTCCTCAAAGCAAAACAATACCCTGGTTTCTGAAGTAACAATACCCGCCCCTTCCCCTAAGGGTAAAATCTCTTGTACGTCGCGACCAAAACGTCTAAAGGAATGTGAAATATTCTTAGCGTCCGGTTTTGAAATCAGTCTGCACATCTTTCGGAAAAAATGCATTTTGTTTTTTAGCATTTTTTAAAAAGCTGGCTTACTTGAGCAGTTTTTTTGTCTCTCTTCTCCATTAAATCTTGTGAGAAAATGTCCTTCTAGACGCACAAGAGATGTGTTCGCTGTTGGATTTTCCCTGTCTTTCCATGAGTTTTTTTTTCTTTGCGGTGAGCTGCAGTATTACTAATCAAGTGTTGTAATCCAAATAACGTCAAAAACATGAGAACGCGATGGAAAAGTCCTCGCTTTCGGTGATGGTAGGAGGGAGTTGAGGAAGGGGACGAAGCCACAAAGACAAGAGTAGAATTTGTAATTTCCTAGCGGCAGCAATTACGCGCGGAAAAGTATCAAAGTTTTAAGTTTTAAGAACATGTTTTGTTGTTTTTAAAAGAAATATTTAAGCTTACCCGACCATATTTATTTTAAGAACACATTAAGGCTGCAAAGCATCTCTTCATCTCTAGAACACGCCCTTGGGAAATATTAGCAGTCCACGGGCTTACTAATATAGCATTCCCCAAAAATAATTACCTATTGTGCCTAAAATTATAATGCTTTAGCCGAAATTTCTCTCAGACATTGCCAAGTTTCGTATTATTAACAAAGTTTCAAAATTCAGTAGCGAATTTTTAAAGAGTTTATAGAAAATAAATAAGATTCTTGATGGGTGGTGGGTGGTGGGTGGGTGCCTGTTGAACTTGGCAAATTCCTTCTAGAACTGGAAAGATATGGAGACCTCTGACGCTGAGGCAGCTACTTTTGTTTGTCCTGCTAACAAACGAAGGATGTGAAGACGTTTCGGGTCGACTGCCTGGGGCACGAGGATACAACAAGCATGCGTGTGCTAAACGAATCGCAATAAATCAGTATTCCGTTTTCGCTTTTCTCTTTTCTCTTTTTTAATGGGTCTCAGTTGCAATAGAGTGACTTTCAAGTATCAAGTCGTTATATTTTCTTTTCACTGAAGATAATTGCTTTGTGGAATTTCAATGGTACACTTGACAATTTCTGTAATGCATGGCGCATGCATACAAGAGCCGGAAAGAAAATGCAGAGAAATAAGCCGTGACCTCGTCCGCCATGTTGCCGTGGAATTTGTGGTTATTTTTCTTGCTGTTGTCAGGACGCTTTTCTACGGGAGAATTGTGAATGACTTCTTCGTTGACACATGCTCATTGCAGTAATGAAATTGTGCATACAGGCACTCCGGGTAATGAGAAGAAAACATAGTGGGACTATTCAGCCTGCAACACTAAATCCCTTTTCAAGCGTCATGGCTGCAATATTGAACTTTTCCTAAATCAAAGTCTAGAAACATTGAATTTACATGTTAATTACATAATAACATTGAGCTTACAGGTATATAGTCAGAGAAAAAGCGTTAATGTTAAAATTTCTGCTTGGCAAACGAGTCCGCAACAGTTGGTATTGATAGGTGCCACCCGATGGCGCTTTCGTTCGTTTTTCTTAAACCTCTACAATTAAATAATTACTCCTCAAAATGTAAATACGTGTACACCAATTTGTGAGGTTAGGTTGACTCAAAATGAAAGAAATCTACGAGGCATAACGAAATTAAATTTCTCATCACCCAAAGCGGTTATGACTCCATCTAGTAAATTATTTATCTGGCGGCTATTCCTTACAAAGACAGTTTGAAATTAACGCTATGGTAGTATAGGATAATAAGTAAATTGCCATCTGCCCCATTTAATATTTGAACATCGGTCGAGTATTTCTATAATTCTGTGAAACGATGCTGAGCACCGTTACAAACGGCCGGTTGCTGTGCTCAATTACGAATTTAATTCCCGTAACTAGATTCGTCGACTATAATTAAATCATGCGTCGTTCATAGTCATCTACGTGATCATCGTCAGGTTACATGCAAAGTGCTGGACAAGGTAAAAAAAAAAAAGCACTCTGCTTTTACACACCTCCCATTCCAGAGCAGGCGCTGGTGCAATTTGTTCACTCAACTAGATTAGTTCGTGTATTTAAAATCTAAAATCTAACAAAAAATAAAACTAGGAATATAAAAATAGTAAAAACATGACAGTTTTCTATTAAATTTACTATCGCTAATGGGGCGAAAAATTCAGTAAAACTCGGTGTGCAGATCAAAGCAGGGTTCTGTCTTTTTTTTTGTAATTCGCTTCTTGTTTACACTGTGTTTAGTGAGAAAGAGAGTTTTTTTTTTTATATATTTGCACGATATTATTGGCGCACACATATGCCTAAGCGGTCTATGTGTGTGCCATAAAAAATTACTAGGTATCAATAATACCTGACCGTTATAAATTTTAATTAAAATGCAGCTGTAATCCAATATTTTAACAAACCACATGCAAAATATTGCAAAATATAAACCTGCACACACTCAAAAGTCAACATCTCTGGTATTGAAATAAAAAAAATAGGGAGAACCGCCCCTTGGGCTGTGAAAAACGAATTGTTTTTGGCACGCACAACAATGTATAACCATGGGGGAATGGGTGACTGTCACTTTGCCCGTGGGGTGTATGGTGTCTGCTTTTATTGACGCCATGACCCATGTGCATGGATATCACTTGAATTTTATATTCATCACATTTCCGATCGCGCCAATGATATATATAGCGTCGCAAAAAATACCCTCTCGCTATTTGGTTTAGCTATATATATATAGCTAGCGAAACGCTATATAGGATATTTGCGAAACGCAAAGTAGAGGAAGAGAAATGGTATATTCCTTCAAGGTGTGAAATCGCGTACGTGTAGCGGTGAAGACGAAATGAAAAATGGTGAAAAAGGAAAGTGAATAAAAAAAAAAAGTTCGATACTTTTACTGTAATATATATAATCTGATTTTCTGGCGTTACATTCTGCGTGCCATGCAAAATTCAGTAACGTCGAGGTAGAAAATGCAGCGCGTTTTTCATCCCCGGGGTCGAATCTAACAAGATAACTTGTATATTAATTAAAAAAATTGAGTCAAACAATTCCCTAACTCGCGTTAATGCATCCCTAGTTGGGAGCGCCGGGCGCGGTTTGGCTGTTCCTGCAATGCATTATTAAAACTTGGGGACGGGTGCCATGATTCGTTGACAGGCAGAGAGCGACAGATGAGTGCGGGTGGCACATTTTGGTCGCTCAAAACGGCGACGTGTGAAATTAGTACGCTCAAGGGCATTGAAAAGTTCCATTGACAGTGCGTTGGGGAAGGGGACGAAACAAATTTAAATTATACTCGTTTTAGCTTATGTGTGCTAGCAAAACCAGCGGTACCAACTTTTATGAAGTTTTCGACACAAAAATCAACTTTTGAACCATTGAGTTTTGATGGGTATTGATTTAATGTTAGGCTTTCTGCTGATCAAACGAGCCGTCAATAGGTGGTAACGGTAGGTGCCACCCGATGGCGCTTGCGACCGCTTTTTTAACATACTCTCTACAGTTAAATATTTACGATTTAAAATATCGATACACGTATATCAACCGTTCAGGTTAAACTAATACAGATTATTTAAACGTGAACCAGTCTCAAATGTGACTAATCTGCAAGAAATAACGAAATAACGCAAAGCGATTATGACTCCACCTAGTAGCATCCTCAATTTCTGGCAGTAAAGTAGTCTTTGGTGGCCATTTTTCAAGAAAACAGTTTACAATTACCGCTATCGTAGTGACAGGTAGGGACTGAGTAACTTCCAAGCGTGTGCTTGGATCTATCTTTATCAGAAAAGTCTTTCATTTTGAATAAATTTCTGAAATCTCCAGTCTCATAGTTTACCAACAAGTAGAGAGACTCGTGAAAAAAAAAACACTCTTTTGCATGCGTTCTTTAATCTAACCTCTCACCGCTGTGTCAAACAGCCAGGGGACCATCCACGTCCCATGATTCGCAAATAGAAGAAACAATTTGGAAAGTTTTGGGAAAAGCCATTAGCAGTAAAGAAGAGGAGACAGCAAAAAGCACACACTAGTTCTATAGTGTAAAAGGGTGAGCTTAAAAAAAGAGATGAAAAGTGCACGCTTGTCGGGGCAAAGAAAGAGACGGTGAAACTGGTAATGCATGCAAAGATCACAGGATGACGCTGCTTTTCCAGGACGAGATGACGGTATTCTAATGTTGAAAATTATCGATTCCACGGGCTGATAATTAATGGAGCTAAAGTTAATCCAGTCCAACAAGTAACTTACATCGCAAGTTGCATGGCTACGAAACGATTTACTAGCTTATATGGATACATATATAGATAGACCTATATATATATGCAGAGAGTTTTGCCATGAGCCCATGGGCGCGTAATTGGTAATCAAAGTTACTTGGATACTGCTGTGGCATGTGGTTTGATACTTATTTCACGTGATAGGCGAGTGTGTGAACAATTTGGCGTGCTAAAGTTTGAAACATTCGTTTCTGTATAACGAGTGTATGAAGAATGACGCTTTCAATTTGCATTTGAATCCCACAATAATGTATAAATATATATAGATATATATAACGAGCGGCAACTGCAAAGCACTGCGTTGGGGTGGTGGGAGGGGGTGGGGGCTGGTCGTGGTCTACCGCCGGGCACCACGACAACGCAAAATAACAAAAAAAAATGTTTGGTGTTTCGATGTTCCAGATTTGCTAATGAATAAAGTTTGAATTGGTCAGCGAGCAACGCAAAATTCGCGACCGCCATTGTGAGATTCGGACAGAAAGATGTGTACATGGTAACAACCGTGACGTTATATTCCGCGAGGACTTGTGCGATTTTCTATTTCTGTCTCGTGCCAAATTAGTGGAAATGGAGGTAGAATGGGATACAAAAAAAAAAGAAAGTCGTTGCCTGTATATTCGTTGTAAAACAGATATAAATATTCTATGTTATGTATCGTTTTTTTTACATATTATAGAAAATGTTTTCGTAATATTCATCTGGGATTCCCTCTCTGCGGATATTGTACACTGTACAGTAGAATAGTGAGTTGCCAGCTATGTAACTAGGACAATCTGTGTGCACGTCGTTACCCACGAGCACAGAAGAGTAAAAAGACAGTGGTGGTTCGCTCGAACGGAGGGCTGAGATTTGTGCCGGTGGACAGGAAGTATAGGGTGCACGCAAGGGCGGCAATAATGCTTGCGGACAGGGTCACAGCGAGTATCCGAACCCATAGACCGCACAATAAGATTCAGAAACACTTTGGTCGGATTAACATTTTCGGGAGCCGCTGAAGCCATTAAAGAAGCGCAATTGGACCGTTTTGTTTTGGGTTGTTTTTCTGACTAACCCCTATTTTTTTGTAAAGACTGTGTGTCGGGATTGGCGAAGCGTTTTGGTTAAATCCTACTGGGTTTTATCCGGAAAATGGGAGGATGCTACGAGGTTGGTTGTAAAATTAATAGATTTTCTTCCTGTTGGACGAAAGCGTTCATTAGTTTTGCAAACGACATGCCTTACAGTATGTACCATCAGCGTTCGTATAAATACTTTATACCACAAAGTTACCTCGATTGGTTCTCGTCGAAAAACCCTGGGGATGTATAGTTATTTATTTATTCGAGCATTTTTGGAGCTGAATCATAATGTGAGAATTGGAGAAAATTGTTCCTCTAGATAACGGAAATTAGACAAGTGTTACTGTGTTTTTACTATTTTTTTGTATCATAAATTCTGTAAATGACTCCAAAAATCATGAGACTTTGAAATCTATACAAGTATTCTTGCAATTTTTATGAAGCAGACATAAATATTAATAATAATACTTTTTATTTTATTATTATTATTTTATTTCACATAAAAAACATAGTGTGCCATTTGGAATGTCTGAACTCATTCGATTTTCTCTAACTCACACCACATCCTAGACAAAACCTAGAAAAACTTGCTCTAAAGTGATCTAATCTAACACAAACGATCACAAAACGGCGGCCATATTTGAGCAGTAATTTAAAAACTAACACAACTATACGGTATTGTTTCTTTTTATCCATTACTTTATATATTCTTAGAAGTTCGCATTTATTAATAAATAATATTTCTGTATTAGCTTTGAAGCTACAGTTAAAAATATAAATAAAACAGAACAGGGCAAGTCAATGAATTGTTTATAGTAAGTGTTGGCAGGTCTCTCTAAGAGCATAGATGAAGCTAATTCACTTTACCCCAACCCGTATACCCATTGCAGATCTCTGCGAAAACCATCAATGTATACCACAATATCACATGTTTGGCACTTTAACTTGTAAGTAAACGTCGCATTACACCGCAAACAACTTGTAAGCGTAAAGCGCGTTGGTACAGTATTAATATCCAGGACGCTTTGAGCAGCGATTTGACTGGCGGGATTGTCTTTGAGATTGTCGCCCATGATTAATATTGCATTATCATGTTTGCATATTCCTGCAACGTCGAGCTGTTAGCCGGTTGTATGTCTCATGTGGCTATTACAATAGAAATAAAAATAAATCACTTTATCCTGTGTGGTACCTGCAAACCCATAAGCGATGTCGGTTTACATCTTCTAAGGGAATCTGGGAATCTGATTCTATGTTGGTCTCTGCGCCAACATGGCTTGCACTAATTCTTATGAATAATTTATTTGTCGTTAATACGATTTAGATCTGTTAGATTCAGGTCAATTCCATGGCGATACACTGTTTCTATGTTAGCTAGCTATCGTGAGATAGGGAATACAGCGATCCACTTTAACGGGGACGTGATTAGAGAGAGCAATACAATAGGAACATATAACGATGTAAAATCGCTTCATCGGAATCTAAACTTGTCTTTGAAAGAATGTGATTTTGTTCGTTTTTAGATTATCGGCCAGAATATATCCGACTGTTTTGTGAATTATATGTGCCATTTTTTACGGGCGGGCATCGGAATTCGCAACAGGTCAGATCAAAACTGTGTTTTTCGCTTTAAAAATGTGCGCGTCGAGCCAAAAAAATAGCAGATATGAAGCCATTTTGCTATAGCAACAGTTTTGATAAAACGATTCGACGCGACACGGAATAATATATTTTGCTGTGTACGGTATATTAAAAAAAAAAACGATCGCTTGTTTTGTAAGGGTGACAAATAATGTTTTTGCCAATTATAGTTTGAGAGCACGGAAACCAGGATGCCAAACACCTTTAGGCCCTAGTTTGCGTCAAACCAGAGCATAACCGGAAATCACTTCAAAACTATTTTAACATGGTTGACTCAATTCATTCTGCAGTTTGTTTAAATGTCAATACATTTAAATTCAGTTTAACTCATTGGAATACCGTTTTGATTATAATACCTATTCGAAGCGAAAAGCAAATATGGGTGCATCAATTGCTCGCAGACATTTATGTGAACGACATGACCAAGCATAAAAAGCACTCGCGAGTTTTGCGAAATTCTCTAATTAAAACAACTACTTCTATATATTTTTGCAGATCTTACATAAGCTTACTCTGTAAATTGAAAACTGCTACCACTCCCGCTGAGCACACACGGATCGCATTCGAGTAATATAATTTATCCTGACCCAATTGTTTCAGGTCATGTTTGAACAAGGTCCTGTACACTGCATCCAGCCACTCGGCATTATGAACCAAGTCGTGATCACCTCAACTTCGAAACCTATGGGCGTGGTAAGTATTTAAATTTAAACTATCATTGCTCGAAAAAATGTGTGCAAGTACCTACCTATGTCATATTAGGATGAAATCTTATTTAAATTGCAAACGCTTGCAATGTGCGGGGTATTTTATTATTAACAACACTATAACCGTCTCAAAAATTGATGCCCAAACGCGGACTCGAACCCCGATTTCCACCTATCGCAGGTGTTGCTCTGAACCATTGAGCTATTGAACCATTGAGACGATTTTAGTATATTTTAGTGTATTCAAGTGTATTTGTATTTGTATTTAGTGTATCTGGTATCAATTTTTGAGACGGTTATAGTGTTGTTAATAATAAAATACCTATGTCATATAATTTATAGAAATTGATTGATAAGTTGGATTGCTTTGACAGCGGATTCTATGATATATGGTCTTATGAGTGGATGATGATGACGATGATGAACCTAGCCTAGTCTAGAAGGGAGGAGAGGAAACCCAGTGCTAGCACATAGCCTACTCTTGAAGGGAACCACACGTCCCTTTCAAACATCAGGATTCATTCACAAATCCAGTCTGTCGAGAGGTTGATAAGCAACTCGAGCAAAGTTGCTGTACTATCGTTCACCCCTCAAACCTCTCTCTCAAACAGAACTGGTCATACGTATAATGGGCCCCAATAATGGACCCCAATAATGGACCCAATAATGGACCCCAATAATACACGACCAGCACAGTGTTGCAAAACTTTGGTGATATCACGAGAATCAGTTGTAAACCATTCGGTTTAAAGAAATTACGGTAAATGGGCATAAAAACTGATATAAATTTGCTGAATTTCGTTCTTTCGTAATTTTTTTCAAAAGCTGGAAGCGTTTCCATACTTTACGCGAGTGGTATTTACAGTGTACTTATTCTAAAACAAATATCTCATCGAGTAAAATCACTTGCATGGACGGAATGACGTCGTAAATGACCATTACTCTTGCAGACGGGACGGTCTTATGCATGATAAAAGTGCTACCGTCGGTAGATAATATTATTAATTTCTGCATTTTGTCGTCATTCAATCTAACATGTGAATAGTGCGGAAACATAACCACGAGCCGCTTAAAAAGTGCATTGCTGGTGTATTTGCATGCACTCTACAATGCATCCAAAGCGCACGGCTACATGATGATGCACTTGATCGCACACCATGGCTGCATTTGCATGTTCTAGATGCAATTTAAATATTATATTATGTATATCAAGTGAATAATGACTCAATTTCGCATTCTGCACTTTGATAGTGCTACGCGGTCTAAACAGAAGTAATGTCGATATCTTACCAAACGATGTGTTGTTAATATCAAGTTGCTCCATAAACCTAGTTTTGAGAACAATAGATCGCTGAAAGTATATATACATGTCTAATTATTTGCTACGTTGCATTTTGAATAAAGTACCAAAGGGGTGCTATTTCGGTGCATGGAGGCGTTTAACTTCTACCCTCGACTAAATTGCAATTTCATACACGAACGGTGTACATTTCAGCTAACGTCTTGTAATAAAATTTGTAATTATTTCAATTGCTTTACACATCAACTTTATGATTTTTGAGCGCACTTCTCTGAAAGGGTTGTTTTTTTGAGATCATCAATTTTCTGGAGAGCATACCTCGGCTCTAAATGAATTTGCTTGCTGCAAGCGGAAGGTACGGGGCCTCGCTTAGCAAGTGGCTATTGGCCGCCCTAATCGTATCACGAAAACATATCCACTAATGCCTATTGTCCCAGTGGTTTATCGGCCAAGTCAGGAACAATTCGAGTTCTGTTTGAATTTAGAGTAGAATGAAGAGTGGGACGGAGAGGTGGAGAGAGAGAGAGAAGAGGCACGAGGGTTGGGGGTGGGGAGGATTATTACAAAATTTTGATCCTCTTATATGAGAAATGCGGTGGAGGTGTATTATTAAAGCTTTGCGTCCTAAGCTGGTTAAAATATTTGCCTACCAAAAAGTCAAAAGTTGCGAGCAGAGTGAGTGGCGGTGATTTTTCAACGTGCACCCTTCTTTCACCCTTCTCACTCTATTTTATATGTATTCCTTTTTCTTTTCTTTTATTTTTGTGTGAATAATCACAAAGACTTGCAGATGAAATTGGAAATGTTTGTTAGCTTTGCCCGTTGCACGTGAAAGTATACGTTTCCTTTTGATGAAAATGCACGCCGAAACGTTTTTATTATTCGTCAGTAAACACCTGGGAACATAATGTCCTAGTTACACTCGAATACAGACTGATTTTTTTTTTCATTTTCCCACAACGTTTGTGATTTTTTAAGCATACAAAATATAATCTTTCGTTTCAAAAAATGATTTTACCCGAGCTTTCAGTATTTTCCTACCACATAGCATATATATATATATTATGTTTTCTAGTAAAGACGGAATGAAAATATTTGATTGACTTTCAGCGATGATCAAAGAGCGCGCCACGGTGGTGGGCGTGTCTGGCAACGTGGCTCGAAAGAAGTTTGAAAATCTGCATGTCAAAGGGAACGCTAATAACGAAGCAGCCAGCTCACGCGTGGTATTACACGGGCGCGTTAATTCTTAGCCGAATCTGTCACCGACACACCAAGCAGACAAGAAATTCTCTAAAGGCGGTGGGGTGGTAAATATTGTGCGATCTACGCACTGCGTGAACCATTCCACCTTCTGATGTTTAATTACTGACTAGTAGTATTGGTTTCTTCAATCAAGTAAATACTCACGTGTCTGCAGACATTTTTATTTCACTTGAATCTTACACAACACAGATTCAATCACTTGAATCTTTGGTCCACACATAAAAATAGTCAAAAGGTACTTTCAGTTAATACCATTGTTTTTATAGGTATGTTTAGGGCCAGCTTTAAAATTGAACTGGCTTCGCAAAAATGGCCCGCTGAATAAATTACCGACAAAAATTAAAGACTTTTAGATGGAGTCACCGTCGTTTCGAGAGTTAAGAAATTTCATTTCGTTATTTCTCGCAGATTACTCGTATTTGAAACTGGTTTACGCTTAATTAATAAGTATTAATGCCATACCGAACAATTGATCTACATGTATCGATATTTTGAGTCGTAATTATTTAATTGTAGAGGTTTGTTAAAAATTACATCAGCAAGCGACATTGGATTGCCACGTGTTGCCGGTTCGTTAGCTCAGCAGAAAATTTAATATTAAAAGCGTTTTAGACAAACGCAGTTTATAAGAATGTAAACAAAAATATAAAATTATTTGGTAAAATTTGAAAGTTAACAAAATTTGCAGATTAGGAAATCTCTAAAAATAGTATAAAGAAAAATCTTACTCAGATATACACAGTTAATCAATTTTTTTTAAAATGTTTTTCGAAGTATAGAATATTAAATTTAATTACGAATTGAATTACATTCACATAATCTCATATGGTTATAGCAACACCCGCGACAGGTGTTTACCGGGATTCGAGTCACCGGTTGGGTTAGCATTTTCGAGAGCTTACAAGTATTCCTTGTACTCAAAAATACTCGGCCCATTGCAAACGTTTGCAATTTAAATAAAATTTCACAGCATCTACCTCAACTATTTTTTTTTTTTTGTCTTAAACCGAAGGCACCTGAAGTGAAACATTCTCAGTTCCTCGTCCGCACAGCATCAGGTCGTGCTGAATACAAAACATTAGCAATTAGGAAAACTGGGCTGCAGAGTGGAGAGGTTATTTAGAACAAGCCGCATGGCCAGGCACCGCTGTACACAAGAAAGCATTAGAATATTCATGCACCATGTACCCAAGAGGTTCAGGTAGATATGCTCCAAAATGAAAAAAAAAAATACGGAACTTCCTTACAGGATTACAGGACGTGAGCACGATTTTTTTTTCGGTAAGCCGTGCCGTGCGTGTAATTTTCACGAGCACGTAAATGTATTCATATTTTATGGTACGGGAAAGAGCAATTTACTCTTTCGGCGATGTTATTTGCTTTGCGGATAAAAATCTGCAATACGCAAGGCTAAAAAAGAATGGTTTCTCGTGTGCCGCAAGTGAAGAAACTAAAACAGATGTGTGTCTAACCATGATTCGACCACTACTTGAATTCGCATGTTCTGTCTGGGACCCATATCAAAGTGGTGTACATCAGTTCTTAGAAAATGTCCACAGAAAAGTTGCCAGTTTGATAGAAGACAGCTTTTTTGATAAGGAATACCAATATTGCATCAAAAAAAAATAGTTATACTATACAAACATATTAATAATTATGTAAAACATTCAAAAGAACATTTTCAAAATCGATATACATACCCGCATTTTGCAACCTACTCGCCGATACTGTCCACAAAATTATCAATTTTTTTAAATCCATCCAAAATTGGCAAAGACTAATGCATTTTTAAACTATTTTTTTTTTCAAAAACAATGGCAGATTGGAATAACCTAACGTTCACAGATGAAATGATAAGCAGCCTTGAAAATGTTGACCGTTTTCTAGATTTGTTTTTATAAGTAACTAGTAATTATTATATTGCACGTAAAAGTACTAAAACGTAAGGTATCATTGAAATTATTTTCTGTAATACCCTCCAGTGGTCCAAGGAAAAAAATTGTCGCCTCATATTGTAGGTCCACCCTTGCAGTGGATTTTCTCTTTTCTCCCTTCTTCTCCCTTCTTTTTCTCCCTTCTTCGTGGTTGAAATCTCCTTGGACAGGTTAATGTGGCGACGGATTTTGGTCGAGTCGACCTTATCGTTTTGATTGGTCAGCCTAATGTGAGCTTGGCTTAGAGAGGGCATACCAGACAGACTATATGGTGCGGTTAAGTGGTTTCTGGCCTACTACGGTTGATGCCATATTTTCCCTGTGAGTGCTCATAAGGGGAAGTCGGCATACGACCCTGTCCCGTGCCATTCGGGATATCACACGGCAGAGTGGAGCCGAAAATGGTGTTACTTTACACACTCACTTGTTTGCATTACACAATGAAAATAATGGTGCGCAGGCTATTTCGAAAATGATTACAATTTCACCACGCAGTAGCGTCGTTATTAACGCTTTCTGTTTGGGGTAATTCGTGTAACTGCGTTCTCGTGCCGTCACACGGGTTTCATTCGAGCTTATTTTCTGCATCTGTACTCGTCGAACATCGCCTTTAAGGGGTTTAAATGAATACAGAGATACATTTTGTGTTGTTTTGTAAGAACTTTTTTACCAACTGACGAGAACCGTATATAATGCGTGTAGAATGCACAGTTTTCATGAATTTCATATCTTTGTGGATATTTCTGTGTCGACTCTTTGCAGGCTGCGCTATTAATCAAGCGAGTGATAAACACTAGGCCATTATAGAACATTCTTCCTCTGCTAGACGATAAATCATGGAAAACTTGGCTGCTGCTGCTGCTGTTGCTGCTGTTGCCGCCCTCTGATACCAGCCGAAATTTTCTGTGACACTGCATTTGGAAAGCGACCGTATTTAGTTGATTTTCACCGAGTTCAGTTGGCTAAAATAGTAATTATTTAAAATTAATTTTCGTATGTTATGGTAAAATATCTTACAGCCCCCTAGAAAATGGTTGGTGAAAATTCAAGGTTTGTTATTATCCGAAATGAATTTGTTTGAATTATTCCAACAGTTGTGGTTAATGGTTATGTCAATGATATGTTCATATTTTTCTCCAGTGTTCTTCCGAAGTTGTTCCAATATCCCAATAATATACACGCACACTTTTCATCTTTTATCCCTTTTAGCGAAACCCATATTGTATTTTAAATTCGTATTGAAATATTGGGCGTTACGCCACCAAATGGTTCATGGCCAAAAATTCAGCTGCAAAATTGGTCCGGTAGTTCTTATTTTCATTCAAAATTTGATTTAATTTGCTAAAGACTGAACGCCTGGCCATTACGAATGCATCGCTCGGTTTCATTTTTGGTTATGGGGCAGTTGATAGGTTGAGATAATAGCTCAACATTTGAAAACCTAAGCATATGCCAGGAGGTAGAGGAAAGGTTCTTGTGTGTGTGTATGTTTTTTTTTAAATATTTTTGCTTACTGCAAACAATAGGGTATTAAAAACGTACAAAACATTGTGTCACAACCTATTTTGAAAAATATTGTGACCTAGGGTTTATCTATGGTGACTTTCCTATTGGTTGCATTGCTTTTTATTTTGGTCAATAAACGCAGGTTATCAACGTGATTCAAATCGCTTAATATAAGCCATGCTTTTCAGCTGAGAGCGGTCCGTAGCCTCCTTGGCCAATGCCCGGCTTTGCAGAGAGTTTTGGTACACGGACGTATCACCATCAGTAACCGACGTCCGGCAACCGCCTGATTTACAGGGTAGTCGCGAGCCTTCCTTGCTCCAGCCAGCTTGCACCCGGCCTCGTAATAACCTAACGGGCTCAAATGCAGCCGCTCAATAAAGCTTAGAAGTCGGATAGCGATTTGATTCCAAGTCTGGAATGAAATTCTCGTGAATCATCTGGTTTATTTCTTCCAGAAACCAGCCAATACGTACTGCACTACCTATATATATATATATATATATAGATAGATGTATTGGGATCGAAAAATTTGATATATCAGGTGAAACTGCACCATGTACTACTACAGAAAAGGATTTTAAAGAGAGAGAAAAAAATTTAGCGAAAATCTCAATTTTCCTTTTATCCTTTCGACTTGTATATGTGCACGCCGTTGAGAATAGAGAAAATCAAGTGGATCTGGGTCTGGGATGAAAGAAAAGCGCTGGGAAAACCTTTTGGGAAAAAAAACTGACAGATAATACCTATATAGAGACGGCGGTTGGTGCACTGCTGTGTTGTTTTTGCAACTTGATCGTAATTCCAATGATGAAGATGGTGGGTTCGCGGGGGAAGTTTTTAGTCCGGCGGCAACAGAGCTTTTAGGCAGTGTTTTAAGATGATGTGGAAGAAAATAATATTGCAGCGTTTCTTGAGAGCATGACGTCGAGTGGCCCGAAGACTGATTCGGTTACAAGTTTTTCTTTGTGGATGCAAAGCATCGCAGAAGTATTGCCGTGTGAGTTGGAAACTATTTGATCTTCGTAATAGCAATTGGTATTCGTGTGGATATTACCATATAAATTCCTGTTCCTGGGATACTTTCTTGTGATAATCATTTTCGAAAGAGCATTCGTTTTTTATGATCAGCATTGTTGTATACGAATTTCATTTGCGAAATAGCATTCAAATTCCAAATGCTTGCAATGAGTATTCGAATACAAAGTATTTTGATCGGTAATTAGTGTTCCTTTTAATAAAGTAGGTACTTTGCCAATTGCAAGAATTTACAATTTAAATTATATTTCACACCATAAAACGTATCCAACGTCTAATTGAAGTTACTCGAGATAGAATTGATGAAAAAGCTGTATAGCGTCACTGGAATCAAAACGAATGTGAAGATTCGCAGATTCTTGTTTCAACTCCTTGAGATCGGTCATTTTTATCAAATGTACTGAAATTCTCTCAGGCAGTTCAATTAACTCAAATGGTTAGAGGCGACATCAGTGATAAGTTCGAGTTCCCGACTCGGCACAAAATTTTGTGAAGTTCCTAAACATCAACACCTCCTTTATTCTTTACGCTATTCGTTAGATCTCATGTTCGAATCCAACTCGATGACTTTTGACCCAATCAAAAAGCGAACCAATCCCGGCGGCACCAACCTCACACTCCATTCTCGTCGACAATTACCTGATAATCCATATAGTTGCCGTATCCCATGTGATTACACGTGCACGCACACTGCTGGATGTGTTCGCGGATATCCGTCTCGACGTCCCACTCGGAGCACATGCCCATGGCCCCGTGGCACACCTGCACCCCAGGGGGCGGGGGCAGCGACGATGGGCCCGTCATCATGCCCCCGGGACCCCCATGGGACCCATGCCCTCCGAGCATCGCAGCCCGACAGCACTCTTCCATCTGCATGCCGACGCGGTGGCTCAACTAGTCAGAGAACACGACGCCACTGCACTCGACACAGTCAACATGGCCCGCACACCGCTTATTCCAAATACGGCGGAAACTTAGAAAAGTTATTTTGATTTTTTTTCTATCGAAACGTAATCAATCAGTGTCAAAAATTGTATAACAATTCCACCACGATTTTTTTTCTATACACTGCGATGTTGCCTACTTTTTTTCTGCTTTTTTGTTTTGTTCATTGTTATTCTTCGTGTTGATATTGGCAAAGTTTTGCTGGTACACTTTTGTATATCGGCTACTGAAGTTCGATTTTCGTTCAAAGTATTTCCGCGGGGTTGTTTTGCTGAGGGGAAAGGACGAGCGGGGAAACGTGGTTTCCGAATTGGCAGGAATGCCAATCTAGCTGGTGGACACGACTGGAGCGACTCTGGCACTAGTTGCGGTCACAACGGCGAGTCGAGAGGTCGTTAGTATCAGGTGGATGTCTGAATGTGTTCGAACTAACTGAACGACACGACGCGAAAGCCCTGGCCATCTTTCGAACTATTTCCCGAAAGTTAGCGCTGCCGCACGTCTCCTCTAGATAACTGATGAAAATGTCGATGCCGCGCGGTATCCCCTGGACTCTGTTCGCCCCGAGTCCAAAAAATGGTAAACAGCCAGAGCCGAGCACGGACTAATGATCACAAATGGCCTGCGCTGATTTTTTGACACTTTTCAAAACAGGATGGGGGAGAGAAAAAGTGCTGTGCATGGCATGAATTTGAAAGGCTCTGACTCCACACCGTTACTCAGGGGCGGCGGCGACGTAGACGATAAAATATAACGGCGTCCGTCAGCGTTGGAAAAACTTTCACGTTCTTCTGTTTACTTTTTTTTTTGTATATTTATATATATATATATATATATCCGCTTAGGCTTTTCCGAAAATTTTTGCGAATGCAGAATATTTTCGGCAAACCTGCTGTCACTCGCAATTTCACTCCAAACGAGGGCGAAAATGTTCAATTAAAGTAAAATACACACTGCGATGAATTACTAATTGGTTCCAATTTGGAAAATTGTATTTGCTATCAAGTTTATTTAAAACCTTCTGTAAGAATTGCAACAAAATCGCGAACCGTTCGAAGTAGATGGCGCGTAAAATTGTCACCAAAGTCGGCAAACATTTTCAATTCCGACAAATTTAATTAATTTACTCGAGTTTAACGACTGCGATTCAAAATTTAAGAGTCATGTCAATCAACCCATCGCCCAGCACTGCGAACCGCACAGCAGAATTCTACCACCCGTCGACCGCACACCGGTGTCCACACATGAATGAACACACGACGCTGTCACCCGACGTACCCGGCGAATTGCCACCGTCGCGTGTGTCCGTTGTCTACCCGGACGACGCTTGTGATCGTCTGGAGCCCGGGCACGGCGCCGCGACGCCTCTATCGCATCGCGGCGCCGCCAACGTCGACGCCGACGCGCTGAGAGTCGATCTCTCGCGAGGCTGCGCTCGTTCGGCAGCCGTCGGATGATGCGACGGGGAAATGGTGTGATCTTCATCAAACGCACGTTGGGCCAAGCAGCATCAGCATGCGTGCCGCGTGACAGGGTAACCCGTGCTCGAGTCGTCGGTCATCTCGTCTAGAAGGGTCACTTGTCTAAAGTTTCGACAGCATGTTTAAGCAAATTTGATCTTCTGTAGATTCGAACCAGTCGCATGCAGTAGTATACCGTCACCCTCTTTGACACTCGAACATTTTACTATGCTTGGCTCTTAGCAGAACGACAAACATCTTTGCTTGGAAGGATTTGATTTGGAATCGTTTTACCAACGACATGCGGCGACATAAACTCACTTTTTGAGTGACGTTCGATAAAGTTGTGATAGATGTGTGTAACGAAAGATGGTGTTACATCACGTTAAGTTACGTTGCACTGCATTCACATCGGTTCCGGTATTTCCAAAAATAATTCGTTCAATTAATTTTGAAAGCCATTTTACTCAAAAGAGCTACTTGAACACATTATTTTTTCAATTATTAAAAATAATAAATTATATATAATATAATGATATTAAATTATTTTAATTATTTAAAAAAAATACAAACAATTATGTGCCCAAGAAGCTAGCTCAATGGGTTAGAGAAATACCCGTGATCGATGGAGATTGGGGTTTGAGTTTGGGAGATCGGAGATCGGAGTTTGGGCATCAATTTTTGAGAGGGTTCCTAATAACCCTCAACTGAATACACTGCGCATTGCAAGCGTTAACAATTTAAATCAGATTTCACAAGATAAATGTGGTCTTCTCAGGGCCATTCCAAGATCATTTGAAGATAAATGCGCATTATTACGGTCTTCCAAAACCAGTCTACTTTTCTCGTAGCTATTCTTTTCAACAGTTAGGACTGAAACTAACAACTTCAGGAAGTTAGCTGTATGACAAAGTTTCTCTAACAATGTATCCATGACTTATTCCATCGTCAACGTTACACAAATTGTCACTTATCAAATACAAACCATGGGCGCGCATTCGCCTAGCCTCGCTTTACAAAAGCAACAACAGCTCTGCAGATTGCTGGAAATGCCCGGCGATATAAAATTTTCACGCTACGAACCTGCGGATATTACTATCGTCGGATATGGTACTTATTTTTTTATGATCTAAGATTGAACGCATTCATAATGAATGATTGCTTTGTCCCAGTGGCTTGGCAGTTGGAAAACGAGCAAGCAATTGTACGCTGTAATGGTACAATCGATTACTTCTGAATTCTCCGTAAAGGTGGAGGTGCTTTCAATTTGTGAGACGTTTGAGATTGGACGCCGAGGTAATATACGGCGTCTTCGATGGAATATTATTGGAGAAAAAAGATGCACCTTTCTATTTGTGTGCACCTTTGGCTCCTTGGGATGCAAGATCAGATCACAATTCTGACTTTCAAACAAACTCAGTGAATACGTTTCTAGATAACACATTTCAGAGTTGTGGGTGTAATTTTCGATTCTCTTGTGACGTTCTCGCTAATGTGTGCATGTAACCGTGTCTATGACGCTGATATCTCTGATTGAACGATTATTAGAGATTGATGCAATTTAATTGAAGGGGGTGTCAGTGATACGTTTTGGTATCAATCTATAATGCATATTTTATCTCGCGGAATTTGATAGCGTAATTGATGGATTTTCAAAAAAAATCGGTGACGCCATGACCGGAGTTGAGCAATGGTTTGAAAAAATATATTTTAATGTTAGGTTAGGTTGTTAGATTATAGACGACATGTTGAAATTGTTTTCAGTGGTTACTTTTACTTGACTCAGCCACGTATTGTCACAAAATCGAGAATTTAGGCTAAATTATTTTGTCATATTTGACAACAAAAAAAAAACTGGCTTTTTTTGTGTGAAGTGAAAATGTGGAGAATGTTCAGCGAGAGAACATAATATTCCGGCAAATGCGCCACCAGTCGTTTTGGAGTGACATACGGACCAACTGTAATTTTTTAAAACATTGCAATCATGTCCGCCGTTTCCCTTTTGCTCCAAAGCTTTTGTCTTGCCAAGATCTTTTGCTTTTTGAGCTAACATAAGAATATTTCTACCAATTTTAACAATCCTGTGAATTATTTTGTAGTTGTTATAAGTATTTTGAAATCCATGAGTTGGTAGCAATGATGAGGGAGCTAGGGGGGTAGTCCTTGTGCTGGTATCTTCTCTCTCGGGTTAGACTGTAGCAATGCTGGGGGGCAGTTCTTGTGCTGGTATCTTCTCTCACGGGTTAGACTGTAGCAATGCTGGGGGCAGTCCTTGTGCTGGTATCTTCTCTCACGGGCTAGACTGTAGCAATGCTGGGGGGCAGTCCTTTTTCTGGTATCTTCTCTCACGAGCTAGACTGTAGCAATGCTGGGGACAGTCCTTGTGCTGGAATCTTCTCTCACCGGCTAGACTGTAGCAATGCTGGGGGGCAGTCCTCTTTCTGGTATCTTCTCTCACGGGCTAGACTGTAGCAATGCTGGGGGCAGTCCTTGTGCTGGTATCTTCTCTCACGGGCTAGACTGTAGCAATGCTGGGGGGCAGTCCTTTTTCTGGTATCTTCTCTCACGAGCTAGACTGTAGCAATGCTGGGGACAGTCCTTGTGATGGTATCTTCTCTCACCGGCTAGACTGTAGCAATGCTGGGGGGCAGTCCTTGTGCTGGTATCTTCTCTTACGGGCTAGACTGTATGTATCTTAAAATAAGAACTTTCGATGATATGATCAAAGATCATGATCCTTCTTAATTAATAATTTAATTGAAGAAAAATGAATGTAAATGTGAATGGAAGAATTAGGTTGATAAACAAAATGTGACTTTACTAGATGGAATTTTGATAGATTTTCGATCTTGCAACCGAGACATATTGGGATAAAGAGGTTAATTATATATTAATTGTAAGTCTGAAATTGCTTGAGTTATTATCGCTATAATAGCAAAGATATGAAAATGATCTTATTAATTTCTAACGAAGAACTCGATTGTCACTTCCAAGATCTGATTGCAAGATAATTACATGAGGCCATTAAAACAAACAATCAGACTGTATCGTCTTACCTTATCGCGAAGTGAATTATACGAGTTCTACCCCCAAGAGTAATGAGAGAAAAAAATTACCCATTAAAATATCAATTAAATTATTGCAGTAGTGCTGGCAAGATAAAATTAATTATGGTCTCTCGTCGTCGACTGTGACGCGTCATCTATAGCTATAGAAGATATTTTCTTGTCATCTAAGCAAGAGTTTTAATTAAAGTCTTCTTGGGCGAGGCTGCACTAAGCGCTCTGGTTGCCTCATTATATAAATTGAAATCGTGGCCTAGACATCTTCATATTATATTATACAGTCTGGTAATCGCAATTGTTCTGCGCGAAATATTTAACTCGCTGCAATGCTGAGGTCTCATTGATTGAATGCTGATGAATAATGACTTAAGTGGGGTTACTTGGTTAATGAAAAATATAAATACTTGTAGAATTACTTGGGACGTTCGTATAGGAGTGCGTTTAACTACTTTAGTCGCAATGGCAGTAGCTGTGAAAGCAGATTCGCATTGGGGGATGATCTATTAGGAGTACAGAGGTAGCAGGGTACGGAGTTATGATGATCGAAATAGTTATAATTTTTTTAGATGATAAAATATCGGCTGATTTTTTTCTAAAAAAAACTAAAGATTTTTACTCAAATCTTGTAATAAAATGGCGACTGGTATATAAACTGATATGCTGATTTGTGATCATTCTAGTCAGCGCCTGTTCCCATGCCATGCCAATCAATGGTAAATTTAGCACAGGAACCAAAATTTAGGAAGCGGAACCTTTCTTTTAACAGATTATTTTTAAAATAATTTTATTAGCGGAACCGCTCGTTATTTTCACTTTTTGTAATTGAAGCAATAATTATAATTTCAGAATTTCTAACGGAGCGTTTGCTGGAAACATTTTGTTCTCTTCCGCCTCCCTGGTGTCGAAGGCAGCACTCGCGGCACGTTGGGAGCGATATCGACTTCGAGGCATGCACCAAGAATGCAGCTCAACACTGCATTGTTTCGCCTGTAAGTATAATGCCCTATTTGGAGAGTGAACGGTTTGCTGTGTTGGAAACACCGGTTCTCGTGAGATCACCGAAGTTAAGCAACACTGCGCTGAGTCAGGTATTGGTTGGGTGACCATCATACGCATAACCAGTTCTGTGGAGGAGAGAGGTTGCAGGGATGAAAGTTAGTACAGCAACTACACTCGCGTTGCTTATCAACCTCTAGGACAGCATGGACTTGTGGAGGAATCCTCTTGTTCGAGTTGTACCGTCCATCAAAAGGGACATTAATTCGGTGATCACCTTGATGCTTTTCGACAGGAGTAAGCTACGTGCCGGCACTAGGATTCCCCTCCTCTCTTCTAGGTTTGGTTAGGTTTGTCATCATCCACTCATTCACAGACGCCATTAGACCAGCGCTACAGCGCCTGTTGTCAAAACAGTGCGTCGTTAAACTCCAGAAGCCAATTAAAACAATCTGTATTTACCTAGATTAAAATTTCTAGCCGGCTATCTTTTGATATTTTACGGCTGATTTCAATGATACGCAGTTCTTACGTGAAGATATCTTCTGTTACAGTTGGCTGTCGGCCGAGGGATGGAAACGCTGGCACCGCGGACATCGCCAGAAACTCCGAAACTCTTCAACAGGTGAGGATTCGGTCCTAATACGTTGTTCGGTAGGCTGCTTGACGAGAGTGAGATCCGAATCGATAAGCTCCGAAACATGACCCGTACTCTGCTCTGTGACAATTGTTTGCCACATTTGTCAATAGTGTTACTGAATGCAACTGTAGAATGTATTATTTGTATGTAAGTCTAGTGGCACGCACCTACTGCCACATCGATTCAGACTGCATCTAGCAGTGGTGTAGCAAGGGTATAGGGTACGTCGCCCCGAACGCCTATTTTGCTTCCAGTGCAGAATAAGGATCAATAAGACTTAAGAAATAATTGGGCGCCATTAAACTGGCGCCTGAACCGATTTTAAAGAATGGACATCTGAAGATTTTTATAGACTGGCTCCAAACTCCATTTTTTTTTTCGCTAGGATTTCTAAATAAAATCTGCACTGTGGTCCAAGTGAACCTCTCCTAATACATGGAATGACATGTCTCGTACTGTGTACTCAATCGGGTCAGATAAAAACTTATGCATTGTTATTTTTTGACGACCCTAAATTACCCCCCCCCCCCCCCCCCCCCGACCAACGAGCCTGAAATACTGGCACCCCCACTGTAATCAAGTGAACTTCTAGGAATATTTGTGGCTTCGTGTAAGGTAATTGTAAATTCCGTCTACTCACCTCGTGGGTAATAGGCATTCAGATGGCTCCAGTAAATAGATATGCAATCAACCAGTGGCCAATCGAGCTAAGGGCGAGCTAATTTCAGGGAAAGTTTTGTTACTGAAGGAAATGAGTCTTGTTAGAGCAAAAGAAAGTGTTCGGCAGCAGTAATGCTGCCTATTATAATTGGTATGACTTTGGTAATAGTTCCAGTGCTTTGCACTGAGAACATTTGGTGTCAATCCACATACATTTCGCTAAAACCTAGGCAAATAAGCAATAAAAAATAATTCGCTTAGCATGAGTTTATCTCATCTGGACAAATATCTAACATTTGAACCTTCCTATACCCAGTTTAATCTAGAGATTAAGTCTTGATTTACCATCAGAAATATGGAGTTTCAAATGTTGGAGAAGTGTCCGAAGGAGATAAACCTGCCCAAACCCTCCTTAATCTTCTTGTGTCATGTACACATGAACGGCACACCATGTCGGAGCCATGGTGGCTTCGGTTGTCAATAACCAATAAAAGCAGGGGTTATGCTAGGAAACGGATATAAGCAAAATATAAGGCGTTTTAGTGTTGCTCATGGATGCCCTTCCTCATTCATCTTTGTTTTAGGTGGAACCGTCCCCGGCCGCAGTCACGAGAACTTGAAACATGAAGAGAACTTCGAGATATCGTCACGAAAAAGTATATTTCAAGGATCTCTACGCTCATTGTGCTATGATAAAAATGGTCAAAATGCCACTCAGTTAAAGCCCTCGAGTGTAACGCCCAAAGGACTGGAGACCTCATCACCATTTTAAGAGGTTACTATCGACAGCAAAATAACCTGGACATTTCACATCAAAGAGATTATATTATAAAAAAACAATTCTGAATGTATTTACTTTGCCCATTTTCAATTGCTGTTATTGTATGGAATACTTCTGTGAGATGGCTCAGTCGTCGTTTGTCAAATGGCTTTTTATTTTACAAAAGAGAACAAAGATCCATGACAAGGGCAAGTAGTAGGTAATCATTTTCTAATTATGTATGCCGCCCAAAAACAAAGTTCAACCAACAATTACGAAATGTTTCACGAGCACAACACTAGAGGAAAAAATACATTATTTGACATTAAGTTTTCCTGAATAACACTAATGAAAGCAAAACTCTCTCACTAAGGTTAAAGAATATTGAAAAGAAAAATGGTTTTTTAAACTGATGCGTTTTTACATGAATTAATGTATTGTTAATATAAATTAATTATTTTTACTGACGATGGAATGTATTTTGGATGCTGCTAATGGACATTGTCTGAATGTATATTTCTCCATGTATGACCATTTTAATAAACAAAATAAACACTATTTGTTATTTACCTATTATTAGTACCTGTTATTATTATTATTTACCTATTTATTGCCTTTAATCTATCAACTAATCAAACCTCATACAAAATTAAAAGAAAGCCCTGGGGCGTAATACAATGACTAAAGAAAATACCTCCTCGCCCATTATACTTCCCTGGTGCGAAATGCCAAATTTTAGCTTCGTTAGAAATTAAAAAAAAGCCCTCGGGCTTAATACAAAATACCGAATCAAAGACCTCCTCGCCCATTATACTTCCCTGATGCGAACGGCCAAATTTTCACCAACTTTCAAGCCTCAAAAAAGCCCTGAGGCGTAATACAGATGACCGAGGCAAAGACCTCCTCGCCCATTATACTTCCCTGATACGAACGGCCGAATTTTTACCAACTTTCAAGCCTCGAAAAAGCCCTCGGGCTTAATACAAAATACCGAAGCAAAGACCTCCTCGCCCATTATACTTCCCTGATACGAACGGCCAAATTTTTACCAACTTTCAAGCCTCAAAAAAGCCCTGAGGCGTTATACAGATGACCGAGGCAAAGACCTCCTCGCCCATTATACTTCCCTGATGAAAATGGTCAATTTTCCGAGCAGTATCAGCTGCCCTCAGGCAAAATACCGCCTCGGGCGATGTGCCTGCCCCTAGCTCATTCTCTGAAGTTTTTTTTTGTTCAATTTTGGAGGTTTACACAGACGAATTCCCCAAATCGCAGGTTTAGCCATTTTCCACACAATTTTGCTGCTTTCGTTCTCTGCTACTTTCAAGATCCAACTGTGAAAATGTTGAATTTTGGTGGAGGAGCCAGGAACAGGTTCTGAATAATTACATCATATTGCATCACATCCATTTATTATCCACACTCGACGATTAACCAGCTTACATAAAAATCACCGATTTATTATAAGTGTTCAATTACATCCATCAAAAGCTGTTCCTTATCCATTTAAGACCGCAACATTCTCCAAATCCATGTTCGTCCCAGATTGAACATTCCTATTGAAATCCTGGTAAAATAGAGCTTTTTTCTTCCAAAAAGTAGCTAATTGAAAATAGATGATCACAGAGCGGATGAAATTTAGTTCTAATCACGGACTGGTGGTGGCGATTCAAATGGGAAGGTATCAAAGAAAGAAATAACAATCACAGGCTGGTTGTATAATATTCAAAGTTGAATATATTTGTCAAAACATGGTACATTAATTCATTACAAAGAACATTTTTGACAAATAGTGAAGTCCGTAAAAAGTTAAATACAGGTTGTATACAGATGTTTGAATTGGGGATACAAAAAAAACTTTCACAATCCTAAACTAAATTTATGAAATCTGATCAGATGAGTCACTTTATGTCAATTGCCATTATACAAACGTTGGGTTTCTAGTAAGTCGGAGCCTCGGCGCCAATGTTGATACATATTCGCTAAAAATAGCAGACAGATGGCTTCGTGGAGGCTCAGTTGACATACAAACATTACATATTGTTATATTATAGATCTAAAATAAGGTATTATAATTGTAGTGACAAAAATTCAGGCATGCCAAAGATTACGTCAGTGTCCTTTTGAGTGTTGAAAAATTTATTTTTGTTATAACTAAAAGATTACTTGAATTTTAGACTGGTTTACACTATATTTATCTTATTGCCAACTACCAAAATTAACATACATACATCGAGTCGTAATTATTTAATTTTTGAGACTTGCGAAATGGACTGCCGGGTGGGCACCACTAGTTTACGGCTCGTTTGCTCCACAGAAATTCAAACAGTAGCACTAAGACTCGACTATTTGGCCCCAAAAGCACAACACATAAAATTAAAGCATGGATTGACGTTTAAGCCTACTGCGTTCAAGCCCAACGTGTCTCTAGAACGCATACCTTGTGCGAATGTCTTCGAGTTTCTTCGATACTTCGCTTGGTGTTCTGTCGAGATCGTCCGCTATGCTCTTCTGCTTTGTGGGATCAATGGAGTTGAACTGCTCGCACAAGTCTCCGTCCAACACATTCTGTAAACATAAATGTACGTGTAATTAAACACACAGGGACTGAAAATTGGAAAGCCATAGCTTTGTACGGCTAAGTTATTTTTTGCTAATCGAATGAGATCTGAGACTTGCAACTATTTTTTAGAAAAAGGCAAGATTGTTGCAAAGTTCATACCGACAGTGCTTGGAGCAAAGCGGAAATTATGAAACGGTGCAATACTTTCGCACCAGCTACCAACTGAAGGCGTATGGATCAGCCAAAAGCCGTTTTATGAGTGCGTTCAACTTTTAAATTCAAACGAAGAGAAATACTGCAATATCACAATGTTAAGTATCTCAACCAAACTTTCTTCATAAGAGGAGCAACATTGTTTCCACGTAACACCAAGTTTTCTCTCACCTTGACGGGGTAGTAGTATGAGCGAAACGAGAGATGGTCACGGCCACAGAGAGGTGCGTTCTCCGAGCGCATGTGCATCTCGAGGTGCTGGAAGAAGTCTTGATCCTCGTGCGAAGTGAACGGTACCAGCACGCCCACAGAGCCAGACAGAGTCGTGTACACCAGAGATTCGCTGCCGCCCGGTATCAAGGTTGCTTTCTGTTGCCAAGAGAGAAGATATGACGCGTTAGTGGCAAATATTTTAAAACAAATCAACAGATTCGTAGATCTGGTCTAAGATGAGGAATAAATGGTCAGCAGTTTAATGTTCATAGTTTTCTAAAAACTCCTTGACGGCAACTATTGTATTCCAATACAAGGCTCCATTAAAAAAAATTCCTGGTGGAGCATGGTTATATAACTGAGAATAGGAGACAGAATTCAAATTACAGAGGCTATCGCAAGGTCGCAATAGCTCTTTGTAAAAAAAATTTAAAAATTTAATAGACTAATTAATGTCCGTCAGGTAAAAGAGCAGAGCGCACCTGGCTCTGCACCAAAGACATAGTTTCTTACCTGCAGGGACATGCAGATCTCACCGACGTGGAAGTTGGCTATGATGCCGGCTTTCTGGGAGGCACCATTGAGCAGACCACGATCCCACAAAGCCTTGTTGCCCGTTGGGTCTTCGTCCACGTCGTCTGACACCCCGCTCGAAAGTCGCACCTAGAAGATGGGCACAGGTGTAAAAACTTTGGTCGATGGCAGACTACTAGATAGCAGGTGGTGGTGTGGTTCTGGTGGTGGGTGGTCTGGTTTTACGTTTACTGTTATACTAACAGTCTACTATTAAGCCAAAATCAAACAAAATCTGCACTTAACCTTAAAGAGTGGCATGATAAACGAAGGACAGAAACACAGGTGATTAAAGGCATTTTATTTTCAGAATTGTATAGCGAAGACGTAAGTGAGAAATAGACCCATAAAACTTTGCAAGGTCGGCACTATCCATTCAGAGGCAGGAGACGAGATGAAATTGCAAGACTCACAATGGCGATGTTGCCGAACTTGTCAGCAGTGGCGACAGTGTCATAATCGAGTACCGCAGTGCACGTCACCCATCGCGGGTGGGTGTCGTCGGCAAAGATGATCAGCTGGTTCTCCTGCCGCTTGTAGCGCACCATGTACACGCTCTCCTGTACGTCGGACACAAAGATGCGCTGGCCGAGAGCCTGGATGTTTACGATCAGGTTCGGGATGTGCTGCAAAGAAAAGGAAAAATGGTGTAACAATAACAATTTAGAATGGCACATGATAGTGAATGACAGGTTGTGTAGATACTGGAATGAATAGTCAGAAAAGATGGTCTTAATCAGTCTTGAAAGTGAAAATTGGAGAGCTAGAAACAAACGCTTGCCTTTAAAAACCATGAATAGCCAAAGAGGGTCTTGCCATAATAAAAAACAGACAGATGGTTTCAAACTAACCATTTGTTTTAATTATCTTGTTTATTTTACCTTGTTCTCGCATTTCCGCAGCAGCTTCTTCTTGCCCATGTCATAGAGCCGCAGCATTTTGCCGACTCCCACCAGTAAACGGCCTTGGAACGAGCAGATCGCCATGGGGACCTCGTCGACCATCGTTTGGTGGATGAGCTCAATCTGTGTGCAGTCTGCATTCACCCTGGAAAGCACAGATGACAGTTGAAATGACAGTTGAAACAGTAAAAACAACAGGAAAACATGGTAAGCTGATAGCTCCGGTGATCAGTGCATTGTGGTTAGAATCACTATTCATTCATAAGTCTAACATGTACTTTAGCAAACATCATGTCATACCGGAGCAATTGCGTTCCAAAGGAAGTCGAGGGATACTTAAAAACTGAAATGTATGTGTCAATAGCTGTGGCTGGGGACTCAGTAGAGCCACAGGTCTCAAAGCATACAATTGACAACAGCTGAAGCTAATCGAGTGTAGCATAAATACAACACTAACGTAAACAAGAGTTGGCACGCTAAAGCTGCGAACGGTTCTACAGGTTTAACATACTTCTACCACGTACTTGTAAGTGTATAGGAAGCCTCCAGACGCCTGCCGAGGGTTGAGCTGGTAGTCCTTGGCGACGCCGAGGATCAGGTAATACTGGTTGTCCGCCTGGTTTGTGAACTTGACGAGGGCGATGCTGCAAAAAGGGAGACACCAAAAATCAGTGGGAGCCATCAGGGTGCGACCGATTGGGCAAGTTGGGAGCTGGCTACAGTGGAGACTTCAAGCCAAGAATCCGCAAATATCTAACCAGTTATTGTCAAACATCTGCTCATCAGTTATCGTGGTTATATCACTAAGCAATCATAAACTTAGCCATTTTAGCATCATATGTTGCAGGAGACGAATTGATTATGTAACGTTTCACATATTTTGAAGCATAAATACATACTGCAGGACTATGAACCTTATTTGTAACTACATTATTCTTCTGTTGATCAGAAATTTGTCTAATCACACAAGTCATTACTATACTTTATCATTATCACCATCATTTCAAGCAGAAGATTCAAAACCATTGGTCTATTGGCCTAGCAGATTCTTTGTTTAACTACTGAACTATGAACCCCACATGATAAAACAAAAAAATAATTACGAAAAGAGGTAAACATACAAATTGACTATGATAATTACAATGCAGATCATTGAAGAGTATAGACAGATCCTTCTGTTGATCAGTATTGTGGTTAAAATCACTGAGCAATCATATTACTATACTTTTGTCATTTCAACATCATTTCAAACAGAAGCGACAATCAATTAACATAACATGTTCATGGTCGAATTATTAAATTTGACAAATAGTGAAAATGTATGTTATTTCTTGTCTTGTTTTTTTACCAGTAAAAGCCCAGGAAACAAAAATGAAGAAGTAAAAACTATGCTTGAGCTGTGTTGATGTGTAAAATGATTATCAAAAAATTGATCCCTGTTTTGACATCAATTTTTTGAGAGGTCATTATTGTTCCTAATAATAAAATACACCGCGCCTTGCAAGCGTTTGCAATTTAAATCAGATTTCGTATGTAAGGTTACACAAATATTTCAAGTGTGATCAGTGCGTAGAGGTTAGAATCAATGTAAATTCATAAGTCTAACATGTACTTTAGCAAACATCATATCTCACTTGATCTGGATGCAACATTTGAATCAAAGTTTAATTTCCCCTAATCCCACGGCTAACTCACCTGAGCGCAGCCTCGTTCTGCTCCAGCTTGACAACTTGCTCCGTCTTGCCCTCCACCGGGTCTAGGACGCGCACCACCGACGCCCACATGCCGGGGCCAGCCTTGGGCGCGCTGAACACATTTTCGGGCAGGTCCTCGTTGAGGAACGCATCGGCCATCTCTTTGGCCAGCTCCTGCTCCTCCTCGCCAGCAGCCTCTTGCATCTCCTGTTAAGGATCATGGGTTGGTTAGCTCAGTACTCATTCATGCACCCAGTCCAACTAGGATTTTTTTCATCAACTAATTAGTAATCATTGTATTGTCAGAATAAGAACACTCAACAGAGATGATTAATGATGGCCGTTCTTAAATTCATCATTCTACAAATATATGCATTGCAAATAGTGACATCAAAGCTAAATCCTTGCAAAAATACACTATTGCTTTTCCCTAAATGCCTAGAAAAGCATGAAAAGTGTTTAAGCAAGCAAGATTAAAGGCCCCATTAAAAGAATCATGCAAGCTACAAATACTAACCTCTGCCATCTGAATGCGGCGCTGCTTTTTGGTCTCCTCCGTGTAGGCGTTGTGTTCGGTCTCCGTGATGATCATGTGCGCAGACTCGTGGTGGATGACGAACTTGCGTGGCGTGAAGTCGACGGGGAACGACACCTGGTTGAACACGGCGCCGAGCTTTTCCAGAGCCAGGATCCGAAGCGTGTTGGTCGAGATAGCGACGATGCCCTCCGGACACTGCTCCGAGGAGAAGCCAGAGGCGTACTCCAGGGACTCGTAAGAGAGCGGAGTCAGGTGGAACCGGTTCTGGTAGTAGTAGCTAAGCCACGAGCGGCTCGACATGGCAAGCACCTGCAAAAGGTGGAGAGCAAACATTTAGTTAGAGCCAGAGGTCTAGTAATTTTGTTGGAATAGCATGGTTGGTCATAAGCCTAACATTGACAAACAAAGAGGGAAGACTAGCTGTCTTTGCAAAAAAAGGCAGCCAAATGGTAACTTTACTAATTAACTGGAGACTGTCATTTTTAGTGTAAAGAAATTTGAAGTCATAACTCATCATAAGCTATCTTAACAATGACAAAGGCAACATGCCGAAATGCTAAAATTCTTTGAAGTTTGTAGCCAATCGCACCACACGCAGCTAATTTTCTCCTCCAACTAGATATGCTCCCCCTCTTTCTCTTCACCACAACAACCTTCACATCCTAGGTCCCTATAGCAGCCCCACTTGCAAAAATAACCTGAAACCAATTAAAATGCAAGGTCTTGTTAAGAAAGCATGAAAAGTCAACTCACCGCTTCGCTGCCCTGCATTTTGATACGAAAAAGCTTGACGGGCCGGGAGCCGAGGTACCGGGTGCGTGTATCTGTGAGGTCCCCAGTCACTTGGTCGAGCACCGTGCGCAGCAGCACGCCATTTTGCAGGCCGATATTGAGGTACAGAGAGCCAGACGAGCCACCCTCTCCATCCGAAGACTCTCCACCGCCCATCACCACAATACACAGGCTGTCAGCGGGAGCTGGCAGCGCTTGCATACTCAGCGGGGACAAGCAGTCCTGCAAGCAAAACGCAATGTTAGGTTGTTGAAAGTGACGGTTTGGCCAACATACACGACTTACTGTACTTTCTAGGCAGTCTGGCAATAGCACAGGCACAACCAGTTAAGTTGATTATGGGTTGATTTTAAGGATTTGAATACAAGCAAGTTTTTCCTCTGCCTCAGTTGGTAATGCATGTAACTTTGACTCATGGTTGTTCGTGATTCAGTGTTTAGTTGTCATCATCGGCAGGAAATCGCAAGCTACAAATTTCAACCAGTTTTGTTCCATGTTTCACAAAAAGACCACTGCAATAAACATAAATCGCAAACAGAAAACTGATCTTATTGGAGCTATATGAAATTTTTGGATTATGTGTAACAGATATAAAACCAAGAACAAGCACCTGGAACAGTGTCGAGTTCTAACGATGAGTTTCTGTATTGATCTAGCACCGTTTGCGAACCAAGACGGGATTAATTAGCCGGCCCTAGGAGATACCGAGATGCAATCACATAAATGTATTCCTTACAATTAATTTTGTGAACACGAAACTATGTTACAAACACAATGTTCATTCAGATCTATATGTCTACTAACATTTTTAGTCCAACTATATTTTAGCACCCAAAGTGTATCAAGATTTTCCTCAGCCTCAGTTGGTAATGCATGTAACTTTACTCATGGTTGATCGTGATTCAGTGTTTAGTTGTCATCATCGGCAGGGATTTCTCAATACATTTTTTTAAGAGAATCACTTCTGATCACAAAGCCAGTGCAATGGAAACGAATCAAAATTAGAAAAGAAATTAATTAATTATAAACTATAATTATTATTTATAAATTAATTCGAGACCCAGGAAATGACTGGGTATTGTAACAGATATAAAACCAAGAACAAGCACCTGGAACAGTGTCGAGTTCTAACGATGAGTTTCTGTATTGATCTAGCACCGTTTGCGAACCAAGGCGGGATTAATTAGCCGGCCCCAGGAGATACCGTGATGCAATCACATAAATTTACCGGAGTATTCCTTACAGTTAATGTTGTGAATACAAAACAATGTGACAAACACAATATCCATTCAGATCTATATGTCTACTACCATTTTTAGTCCAACTATATTTTAGTGCCAAAAGTGTATCAAGATTTTCCTCAGCCTCAGTTGGTAATGCATGTAACTTTACTCATGGTTGATCGTGATTCAGTGTTTAGTTGTCATCATTGGCAGGGATTTCTTGATACATTATTTAAGAGAATCACTTCAGACCACAAAGCCAGTGCAATGGAAATTAATCACTATTAGAAAAGTAATAAATTATTACATACTATAATCACTATTTAATCGGAGACCCAGGACATGACTGGGTATTGTAACAGATATAAAACCAAGAACAAGCACCTGGAACAGTGTCGAGTTCTAACGATGAGTTTCTGTATTGATCTAGCACCGTTTGCGAACCAAGGCGGGATTAATTAGCCAGCCCCAGAAGATACCGAGATGCAATCACATTAATTTTACCAGAGCATTCCTTACAGTTGATTTTGTGAATACGAAACAAAGTGACAAACAGTGTTCATTCAGATCTACATGTCTACCATCATTTTTAGTCTAACTACCGTTGAATGCTATATTTTAATATTTGTGCTTTTCAATATTCAACATTTACAATGTCTCTTCTCTGTCTCAGTTGGTAATGCATGTTTAAAAGACTCACGGTTAATCACGATTCAGTGTTTACTTATCATCACAGACAGAGCACTTTCCCTTCAGTTACAAAACTGCAAACTCTAAATTGATTGTACGATCTTATTACCAGATTAAAAAATAATTCTACATCGTCGGCGTACAGCTTGGTTAAACTCAAACCTAAAACCATCTCTACAACAGAAAATCCAAATTCTTAAAATCTCGATAGCGAGTCGAAGAAACATTGAAAGAAGCAAAACCCAGACACTGGAAGTAAACTCACCGATGGGTCTAGCGAGATCACTCTGACTGTGTTGTCAGCAAGGCCGACGGCCAAAAAGCGCGATCTCTGCTCCCCACTTGGTACATTGGCCAGGGCCATGCAGACAGCTTCCGACGGCATCTCCTTCCTCTCTGTGTACTCGTTAAGCTGGCCCGTCTGGAAGAAACATCAATCTGTTAGTAGTCTCTAGGGATTTCAGAACAAGTTTGGAAACGTGGCCGTAGAAAGTTGTCTGTCAAGTCTTTCAGTGATTTGAGGTATCGTCAAAGCAGTCAGAAACACGGACCAAATCGAAGTCATCATATTAGGACTTGACAGTTGCTGAAGGCAGAAAAACAAGAGCGACAATACTTTTAGTGGATTTAATGAAAATGCAATAAACACAGCTGGATTGAAAGTCCTGTGATCAGCACCAGTGGGCCATTTTAAAATTAGTGGGGTGCTTACCGGATCCATTTCAAAGTAGACGAGCTCTCCGCCCGTGAGCGCAATTACTACTTGGCGCTGGTTGACGGCGCACTTGACGATGGTCTTCTTACCAGGCGCTTTCCACTCGTTAACTCGCTTATCGGCGCGGATGTGACGGATGCCGTCAGGGTACACCTAAACAGGTGGCAAACTCGAGTTAACGTCCGAAATACCAAGCAGCAGGGGACCAGCAGCAGAGGAGGTTGGCCGGCATCAGTTCACTCGATAAATGGAATCATTACGCTCATATGTCGCAAAACTTAGACATCATATCGGCCAAGATGGCAATGAACTTGCAGTGGATGATTGGACAGCAAATGACTACTACCAGTACAAGGAGCAGCTGTTTATCTCAAACCCAGGTAATAGTACACTAACTCATGGCAAGAGCCAAAATAATTGTTTAAAGAACTTTTAAGGGTTAAATGCTTCCCACAGAGCTGACAAAAGCTGTAATAAAGACATACTTTACAGAGACAGATGCATAGGACATGGGTCTGTCGAAGCCACACAAAACTTCAAGATTTAGAAGACACTTTAATTTCCAGACCAAGATATGAAATCTCGCTGTGTTCAAGTCATAGCAAATGTGGAGCAAGCTGCCAAGACCCATAAATGATTTCAGGTGTAATAAAAAAGGAGTGTTGGTTAACAAAGTGAGCTTCCCAACAATTCTCACCTGTACAAGAGCCTCGTCTCCGAGCGCAGAACAGGACAACGTCGGGGTCGTGCCAAGGAATCCGGAGTCCGTCACCTCCTCCACAGTCTCCCCAATCGACAGGACCAGCGTCGCATTCACGAACGACACAATAATGTAAGCGTCGTACTCCTCTGAAAATATACCAACATACAACACGTCGTATCTTTCATCTCACTGCAGCAAGCGTAAAGAGCGAAGGTCAAAAAAATCATCTACTAATTTCTACTGTACTAGCGACAAAGAAAACAGCAAAAGTGCATGGCACAAGGGTTCAGTAAAATCCCAACACTGGTCAAGTTGAGAAAGACACAGAACGA
Source organism: Protonemura montana (assembly GCA_947568835.1). Lineage (NCBI taxonomy): Eukaryota > Metazoa > Arthropoda > Insecta > Plecoptera > Nemouridae > Protonemura > Protonemura montana. The sequence continues at coordinate 10,128,995 of OX387608.1, forward strand.
AGCACGTTTGCCAATTTAAATAAAATGTGGAGAGTAATTTCAATGCGCTGCCGTAACGTAGGTCCTAGCCATCCTTCCGTCACGATTTCAATTCTCACCTTCGGTTGATGAGCCAAACAACCATCTCCAACTAAGTGCCCCGTATGCCTGCAATAGAAAGCAACTGGTGATTGATATGCAGATATCAAATCAACCAGTTTTGTCATTAATATATTCCAGAACGTGCAAGCCAGCGCACCCACCGACAAATGCTGCAATGTTTCTCACTAAAAGTTAATCAGCGCAATAGAAATGTGCATCTCTCGTACTTTCCACAACTTTGCTTTGCCACAGCATGGTTTAAGTGTCATTAACGAATCAGGCATCCCACTAACATGAACAAACGTTGGCCAACATCTCCATCTGTTGCAAATGGCAAAGATGGGAATAGAGCCCATTTTGCATGTTTGCAAATACAGCTTAAGTATAAATTTTTCTACTCAAGTCACTAAGAGGGCAAGACTCTGAAGGTAAATGCCGGCTAGATAAGAAAACCAAACGGCAGCTCACCATCAACTCTGCGCTTCACAGTCCAGACGGCGTTGGGATTTCCAGGCAACTCGGAGACTGCCATCTCGGAAACTTCCAGCCCGTGCCGTAGGACGCGAACCGAGGATCGGGGACCTCGACCGCACAACATGTACAGCTGGGGGGTGTCCTCGTTGGCTGGAACGGAACGCAAAGCTCAATAACATGGTAAAGACTGGTAACAGAAATCAATGCAAGAATGTTTGCTATTATCAGCTTTACGTCAAGTTTATAATCATTAAACAATCAGGTGAAACACGGAAAGTGTCATCATATGTAGCGATGGTAAGAGGTTATGTCATTGGAGACATTTGGCAGGTGCTTACCCAAATCTGCAACCTGGCAGTTGAGGATCGGGGAAAGCGAGTCGAGCTCGTCGACCAAGACGAGATTGCTAAGTGGTCGCGGGGCGAAAAAGAAAGTGTCTCCCTCTTCTAGAGGCATGGCCGAACTGAATTCGGGCTCATCGTCGTCGTCCCCAAGATGAGCAATTTGGTAGAGGTAGCTGCAACCCAAAGAAATAAATTAGGACAAGTAACTTACGAGGTATGAACTACACAATGGTAGCAATTTTTCAGGTTGTCGAGTAGTAATCAAAAAACAAGTTCAGGTGAAACACGGACAAAAATCATCATAGAAAAAATAGAACCATTAAAAACTTAACGAGAAGAAAACGGACTTACTGGTTTCCGAATTCTGAAGCGGCGAACAAGAAACCGGTCTTCATGACACACATTGAAGTAGCGACAGGTATTGTGTCAAAGTATTTGAGTTTAATCTCGGTGACCATGTCTTCGTCTGTTTCGAGAGTGATCTTGAAGATGTCTCCTTGCTCAGTTTGCGCAAGAAAAAAGAACATGGTCTTCGTCTTGTGAGTCGCTGAACAGACAAAGATCATTCCTCTCTCGGGGTCATCCAGGTCATTCTAAGAAGGAAAATAATGTTCCATTTAACACAACTCTAATTGCTTTACTCATGATGAACAAAGAATAATTTTACATCAGAATTTTGTCATGGTATAATCAAAAAACATTCAGAAACACGGACCAAAATTGTCATCATATTTAGCCTCCTTTACTCGAACTATCGACTAACTGAATTAAAGAATCTCACCCTTCTTCGAGGTATCGGGCACCGGATATCATGTTGGTCGCCGAGGTTTTTATAAGTCAGGTAATTTTCTGAACAAATGAGAACTCCGCTCGGTCCGTCATTGCCTCCAGGCACGGAAACCAAGAAATTTGCATGTTCTTCCAGGGGTTCACTGTATTTACGCACAACGTGATTAAGACCAAGGTCTAACTCATAAAAGGTAAGAGTTTGTTGGGTTTTGTGGGCAGCCTCTCCAGTTGGGTCTGTATCAGCTTCCTGCAAAAAAACAGATAAATTATTGATGGCACACCTCAATAACGTAAGGAAATATTGAAGTTCTGCTTTGGTCAGCATGTTTTGACTTGGTTTGTAATCAAAATTATCAGAAACACAGGATATTTGTCATCATTCCAAAGTGAACTTAATGAACTACAATACTTTTAGGAAATTACCTCATAGTCAATTTCCAGACAAGCAAACATTGGATTTTCAAAGCCAACGTCCACTCCTACAGTGTGGTACACAAGCGTATTACTTTTGTGCGCTTCTAAAGGCGAGGAAATAGTCAGTCTGGCTTCCGCGTCTCTGTTGAGAATGTAAACAAGTTTCTGTTTCTCAATTGCACCTGAAATTAGAAAATATTATCTTAATATCAAAAATACCCGATGATAAGTACACTTTAATCAGGACCCATGCCAAGCGGTATGAAAAGACTAGCTTAAGCATGTTTAACAAACATGGTCTTACCGATCAACACAGCTCGGCCCTTGGGGTCGATAGCTAGGTATTGGCCTGGAACAATCCTCCGACAACCACTCTTGCCGAAAGTCTCCTGGTGAATCTTGTCGAACACATTTTTGGCAGCTATGTATTCCAGGATAACAATTCTTCCTGAATCTGACCCGACAACTATGTAATCTGTAAATAAAGGTTAAGTTAAGTTTTACTTCATAAAGGTACCAAATTTGTATCTAATCTTAACAATAAAATCATACAGTAACAGCAAAGAATAAAGATAGGTTAGGTAGAAACCTAACGTAATACAATCGACATGTTTTCCAACAAAATAGTTCTCCATTGTGCTAATCTGCGCGCTTTGAGTAGAAAATCGCTTTTCATACCGACCAAGTTAAAAAATCTTTAGTTTATTCTTGCCTGCTGCAAGCAATAGTACTACAATCGCATTTCAAGAGCTTGTAGCAGACAAGGATGAACTGCGTATTATTTAGTAGGCATCCTTGTAGGCAAGGATGAACTAGTTTTTTTTTGTAACTAAGCAGAATTTCTACCACTAGCACACACATATTAACACATGGGAAAACTATTTTGTTTCAAGTCTCCTTGATTGTATTACGTTAAGCTTCTACTGAACCCATCTTTTTTATATGGTAACAGTTCTGTGGAGCAGACAATAGAAAAAAATGTTAGCTTTTTAAAATAGTTGAGATAGGAAGCATGCTTTCTACCTTTGGTTCCTCCAGTTAAACGAAATGCCATCATGGATCGAACAATCCCAAATACTTCGACAGTAAGCAAAGTATGGACTTTGCCTGTCTGAGGGTCTGGCCGAAGTAGCTCCAGGGACTTTCCCCTTGAGACAAGTATCTCCTGCATTTTGCTACCACTGAAATTCCCATGCACCGCATGGGTAATTCCAGTGGCTCGCTGGAGAGTCAAATTATAGAGATGCATTCTAGCAGTGTTAGTGCTCTAAAAGAGCACTCCTGGGGCTGGTGTTTACTCGGTAGCCTCCATCTGAAAGAGGGAAAGAAAATTTAAAAATATCCAAGTGCTGTTGGCCTTAGGCCTAAAACACGCGATCTTCAAAATTGAGCACATTTCAGCATTTAGCCTTTTATTATCAAAAGACATTCAGAAACACGGACCAAAATATGATCATCATAATAATATGCTCAATACTTCAACCTCGGTGAAAAAAGACACACTTTGAACAAGGGGGACCAACCAAAGCCATTGAGAAGCCGGCATCGTGGCATCATTTAAGAATATTACGATAAATACCAAACAAATACGAAAAAATCGATTACAATTGGTCTGGAAGCATCGCCATACTTACAGCTTATTATTCAGTAACGTTTTTAGTTAGAAATAGGCAAAAATTGGATAAAAATTGTAAATCCTAGTTGCAAACAACTCTCCACGGCGCCGGCTGAATGAAGAAGACCGCTAACCGGAATATCGTTGGGGATTCACTACTTGTACAAGAAATCCAAGATGGCTCCATGCATCCGGAGATGACGACACAAGTGACCAAAAATACGGAGGGGGGATAAGTGAATTGACAGTCAATATATCAATCAGCTGTTTCTATTGGACATAAGATATCTACGCCCCATTACCTCAGATAATTTTACCTGTTGTTATGGTGACGAGACGCTACTGGTCAGCATAATATTTTTTAAGCCATGTGCAAATTAAGTAATTAACGTATATGTCTTTGCCCGGTAAGTTCAACTTCTAGTCGTAACCGAAGTCTACACAATGGGGCGGGACTCTGACCCTTTGACAGTCAAGCCAAGCTTTGATTTTCATCCCATTTAAAGCATTCTTTATATTTCTAGAATAAGAACGCTGCGAAACGGGATTCAAATTGAACCTCGGATAAGAAAAATTACAAGTAATGGATCTAGCCGAAACAATGAAAAACATTGTTGCTAAAGGCATACAGACTGAAATGGGCCCTCCATTTCCTGGCACAGGATATGTGACGGAAAAGATTTACATGCTACTGCAGCTTTATTTACAAAATAAAGGGTGGAATCCTTCTGTGGAGCTTCTGCAGTGTTTTACTGAGCTAAAGGAGGCATCGATGCTCCCTAGTGCAGCCTACTTACAGTATGTAACAATATAACAATGTATACACAAATACAATGTAACAAAAATTGGTTAATTGCTCTGATTTTGATCGTTATGATATTATGATTGAAACTTAAACATCCATGACCGAATGCATTTCTAACCATTTTTGCAATTACAGGATGATGGCCTCTCGAGTTGCACTAGATGGTCAGGGAAGATTACTGTTGAGAGAAAACGGAAAGATCATACTCCCTTACGAGCATTTTGCCAACGCAGTCATGTTGAAACATATGAATGGTCCTCACGGTCTACATCTTGGCTTAGAAGGAACTATAAGGGCGGTAAGTGGAAACAAGTACATCCAAGCTAAATTCACCTATCAACTTTTTTATTTTATGTGAAGAAAATTACAGAATTATCTAATGATATCAAAGATGATATCAAAGCTTAGTTGACAAAAGATTGTACCTACCTAGATTTCTACTTCCTATTTAATTGAGTGAGAACTCTGACGATTTTGCATTTCTTGTTTGTAGGTGATGGAATCGTATACAATCGGCAGAGAATGCTTTGGGATGGAGAAAGAGTTCATCATTGAAGTCGTCCAAAACTGCCCAAACCCTGCTTGCCGCTACTACAAAAATCAGCTTGAGCTGACACAGAAGTCACTGCATATGAGTGGGCCTACCTATATACCTGAAACAGGCAGCGACAAACTTGACAAGAATGCAAAAATTAAGTCCCTTGCAGATGCGTATTATGGTAAGCACAGGGCAAATTATAGAATTGTAGAGGTTTCGTTTAAAATTATGGCCGCAAGCGCCATCAGGTGGCACGTACCATAAGCAAGTGTTGCCGGCTCATTTACTCAGTAGAACGTTTAACATTAGCGCTGTGACTCTGAATGTATCGCAGTTTTGGCGCCTTTATTTTAAGTCCCACGCACCAAGTACCCTACACTAGTGAGTCCCCATTTGTTCCGTTTCATTTTACCAAAATTTCTTTTAGCTAACTCAATTATGAATGATATTATGAGTTGTTCCTTTTTTCAAATTCAGCTGCAGTTAGATGTCAAAACCTAGGTCTATTAGGTAACGACAACCTTTTAACAAAGTTTTATCTCCACACATTAATGTTTACTCACCATTTCAGCGGCATCACAACTCCCTCAGAACCAAGACAGCAGCAACCTTCTCCGCGGCAATCAGCAGCAATTCTCGACCAGCTCGACGACCAGCACAGACTTCAACGTGCCGCTGCCCCAGCAGTCCCTGGGCAACCTTCACCACCCGGTCGACTTGACGGGGCTGAACCAGCCGCTCGACAAGCGATCACAGGACAAGGCCTCGCGCGGCCACGAAAAGCAACACAAGGCTCACTATGAGCCAATGGGACAGCTTAGCGCCGAGCACAAGCTTGCCGACTTTCTTCGTGCTAATCTCGAGAATTTCGAGGGACTATCGAGTGCAAACAAGGTGGGAGATTTTTTGAATCTGGGACCTAGTTTGAGAATGGTTTAGTTGAAGGGATTCCCTGTTTTTCAATTGCTTGCTCTATTCCTGAACTTTGTTTTTTAGGATCTTCTTGCCCTTCATAACGGTGCTTGGGCAAACAATGACATGGACCTTCGTAAAGTATCGTCATCAGAAGGTGAGATAAATTACATCTTTTCTTCAATTACAGTGAACTGACACTTTTCATTTTGATAACCAGTGACTTAAGAACGTAAAGCTTCAAATATTAACGCCCGAGTTGGATACCTCTGTCTTTGTTATGGGGAAAAGAAGAGAAGGAACACAACCTACAGCGATTGAAAAGTTGGTTGCGATGAATGCATAGATTTTACGATGTTTCGATTTTGCTGTATTGCCTCTTTTAGTGCCGTGTGTACTTCCAAACATGCTCCCTATGGCGATTAACGGGGCTCGTCTAAGGGATATTATCATATTACAGCTTTCGAGGCTAATGTCAAAATGTGGTTTTATATTTTACTTTGCCAAGCGTCATCTGTTCAACATTTCTTACATAATACCTTGCACGCTTGTATTTTCAACAGCAATGTATTAAGAACTACCGACAAGTAACGTGGTTGACGGCATGTGTTTATTTTGCTAGTGGGTCAGGAGAAAATCGTCCGTGCATTCGCGGAGATCATGAAAAACATGACACGGATGAAGACGTGTGTCAGGCCGGCCATGTGTAAACCGTACGGCAAACAGTCGGAGGCGCTGCAGAAAAGTGAGTCAACCAATTGCTATCGATCCAAATGGTTGTCAATCATTATCCACCAATTGTGTGCCAAACGAATCGTTATATTTTTTCGAATCTGCTGCAGGCAGCCAAGCATATTGCTAAATAATGCTTAATCAATATAAATTTATATACGGCTCAAGAATATGGAATACGCAGTTAATGCTAAGTATGAACACCTCATCGCAATCTACCAAGTATGATTACAATTAATTTATAGTTGTGTTTACTATTTCTACACTAAACATGCTATGTCATTATCAAAACAATTACTTATTTCCAAGCCTAGAACCGTGCAATAATCAAAATGACACCTCAATGCCAACAATATGAAATAACGATAAATCAATTGCTATCCAATTATATGCCAATGGAATCTAGCCTGTTATTTGTGCGCCCAGCAAAGTTATGCTATTGCAATGTATAATTTATTTTTAATTGAACCATTTTGTGGTATCAAAATATATTTTGCAGAGGTACAATTTGCTATGATACTGTCCTGAATGCTTATCAAATTTGTTATGTTTCAGCTTTGGTAGATACGATCCAGCTAGTACAGTCGCTGCGTTCTTTCCTTCCACCTCCGCACATTGCTGTTAGCAGCTGGAAGAATGAGGACAAGCACAGGTGAACATTTTCTCCACGATCCATCATCTCATCTTGTACAAACATCTTTGTACAAACATCATCCATCCAACTCATCTTGTACACAGTCACAGTTCAATCGATCTTGAATTCAATTACGTTTGTGTTGGGTTTCTGATGCGATTTTGGTGATTTTTAGAACAGCAATTCAGCTGTGAAATTTGATTAAAATTGCAAATCAGGACCACTGATAACCTCACAAAAATTGGTGCCCAGCTTGGGGACTCGAATTTCCATCTATATCTGTAGCGGGAGTAGCTCTAACTAATTGAGCTGATTGGACATATGGTCTTTCTGAGAGGATTTGATTACTAAAGATAAGAATTGCAAATCTAATGAGTAATGACAGATTCCAAAAAAATGTATTTTATTATTTTCTGGTTTATATTTAATCTAAATGGAAAAACAGTCTAAGCTTGTTTTGTCTTTACCGATGGCGATACATATTGCCTTGACCGTTGTAAAATAATTCATCAAGTAAACCGCACTTCATCTGTACCAACCCCCAATTTGTACCGCAATAGACTGCATATCCTTCTCTCCTCCTTCCCAATTCATTGGAACATAGCCACGCCACAATATTAATGGGTGACTTGAGCCACTGCGTATTCCTACATTATCTTATTTTGACTGAGAGCCAATAACTAGCAGGGAACTTTTTGAGAGGGTAGTTGTGTACTTTTTTCTTTATATATAAAACTACCCAATTTTAGAAGTAAAGATTTGAAAAAAAAGGTGACCCAAAGTCAATTTCCGAGTCGAAGACTCTTACCAAACGCTGCTTGTGATCCGATATTTCAACAAAGTTGTGTTTCATCTAGGAAGAACGGGATGGAAGACTACGGGGACCCTCGACGCAAAGTCGAATGACGCGAACCGTACGGGAATTTCGGCGATGTCGATGCAAACTCAGCAGCAGCAGCGGCAGTCGACGACACCACAACCTGGCATGAAATCAATGCAGCAATCGTCTTCCACGGGCGGCCAGATGCTGCTGTAGATTAATTCAAGTAATCTAGTCACGAAAAAGACTAAAACGGTATGCATGCCTGTATCTGATAAACGGTTCGACAATTGGGAATGAGGCGTATTGGCAGGATCTTGCGATTGGCGGAAGGAAAGGTAGGTTAAGGTTTGGCAACAAATTTAGGCAACAAATTTTTAACAGAATTGGTGGAAATTAGTTCTCTGGCAGTAACTGCCAGTTAGCAGTTAGATATTGGCTAGGTGATTTCATCAAATGAGTTGCTTTGTAGGTTAGTCTGAACCTAGGAAAGTAAATGCATTGTTAAATGATCCTTTATCAATGGTTTAATGTTTTGGACATTTGCTATTTCTGTAATCTTGGCACATTAATTTTTTTCTTGTCTGCTATGCTGGATTAAGAATTGTCATACATGCATAATATAATAATTTATTGAACTGACAAAAGTATCAAGGCAGAACAGCAAATACAGGTGCAAACTTCGGGCTGCCAAAGTGGTTTTTAAGTTTGGCTTGCAGCCCGATAACATAAACGAAACTGGTGTGGAAATTAATAGAAAGAGGGAGAGCACAACTCACCAAAAACTTGAATAATAGAGAATACTTGCAACACAGATATATCTATACAGATGTTCTATCCTTATGGGATCTCCACTGTGCAAAAGAAATTGCTGGTTAAAGTAGCGAATGCAATGTCATTAGCATCAAGATGCGATCAGCCTGTCCTGCTATCTCCTAGCAATTGATGAATGTACTAGCATAAAAGCAGTAATATAAACATTGATAACTTCCCTCTGTAGCCTCAACAAGAAAAATACACAGCTTAAGTGTAAAAATACTCAACTGGTATGAATGATAAAACACCTTCTTTGCAAAATTGTAAATCGCCACAATGGTTGGGTCAGTTACTTGCATGCTCTTATATAGTTACACTACGATGGTAGCGTGGGATACAACCACTCATTTGAGGGTTTGGGTAGTTCAAGTCAAAAACGCTTGACCTTGCTATGAATTCCTGACATGATGACAGTTTTCTGCACCAGTAACAGACAGCATTACACTTTCTATTTGTAGGAGAGAGCGAGAGAATGTGCGGCACAGACAACCTGGCATGTGCCGTCTGTCAGAGGAAAGCCTGAACTATTTTAGCTTGTAGGGGAGGGAATTCTGTAAGCTTTGAAAGGCTCCCTAACGCCAAGGTTTCGCGTAGCGATTTTAGCTAAGGGTGGAATATCTGTATTAATCTATCTGTGCTGAAACGTCAAATGAACCATGGAACGCCGTCTATTTGTTGAGTTTTCAGGAAGTTTGCTTTCTCTCTTTCATTTCCTTCTCACACCTACTATCCAGGCTTTTGAACCTCTAGCCAAATAGTAGCATAAATGAAATGAGATTCTAATGGAATGTGATACGAATGAAATGTAACTAGACAAGTTTTTTTTTTTTTTTTTTTTTTAGAGTTACTGCAGACAAAGTATGTATTGGCAACTTAGCTATGTTTGCCAGATTTAAAGTTGCAAAAAGCATCTTTAAGTTTCTTTGCTTTCCTTTTGTTTTGAATGGTCGTTGCAGAAAGATAGAAGAGTTTGTCAGCCTTTCCTTCCGCAATCTTATCGATCCGAGTTACCTAGATAAATTTAACGAAAATAAAACAGCAGACTGTTGTCCAACGCCCTGTTTAGATCTGTGATAAACAAACAAAAGCTGATGATTAGGTCGGATACGGAAAATAAAATACTCTCTTACGATTTTTTTTTCTTTTGCGCACATCAAATGTGATGTTATTTCTTAGAATTGAAAGGGCGGGTGATGACAAGTATTTACCAAATGTAAAGAGCGAAAGTCTCTCACGATTTCGAGAATCTCTTATTCTATAAGAATGCAGCCGTTAGAGCGGTTCCTCGGTCGTACCTAAATTTATTATTAGTTCATTCCACTTCCAAGTGTTTTTGTAATAATGCTAGTTAATCGGTGTTTACCCACAAAATGTGCGGGCGGCGTGTAAAAGTGGTTTTTTAACGTCTGAAAGTCTTTTTGACGGTAGTCTCAATCTTCCATTATGAATGGGAAAGAAAACGTTACGTTTCTGTCGATTGACAAATTGTGGCCTGACGTATACAGGCCTACCGAAGTTACCCCTGTTAAGCAAGTTTTTTTACGACATCAAAAATGTTGGGGATTTTCTGTAGGCGAAAACCAATCGGCGTTTTACCTTGTAATGTTTTCATCGTGAAGCCTAAAGCTTACCTGACTGTAATAAGAATAACTTATTAGAGAGAAATGTTGTACATCAATATCATAAATGTTTTTTTCTTTGTATAAATTGCAAGCTAAGCTCATCGTGGATGTTCAAGTTCGAAACATGACCCTGACTTGAATCTGTCCCATCTCAAAGCTTGCGAAATTTGTCATGTCCGTGTCCAGTACTCTTTTCAAAGTACGTTAATGCATTCAGTGTTATTTTTTAAGTCTTGTAAGCAAATGATTTCTTTATCGGGTGTTATAAGGTTGATGTTTACAAACTTGCTTCATAACTAACTCCGCAGCTCTCTAACATCGATATTATAGCATTTCAATTCATCACATACTATATTTGCTATCTATCAATACGATGCTATTTTCTAATTGATTCTCTTTTGTACTCGTTATTTTCAGCATTTACAGCAGTTTTTTTGTTCACTTTAGGAACACCTATTATTGGTTGATCAATGGCATTGCAGTAATACCTATGCTTTTTACTATGTACCATGTATACTATTACTTATATTATTTGATATTATTATTCTGCTTTACTATTTTTATTTGGCAATTTTTTGTCTGTTAATTATGTGTTTACTGTTGCGTGTACTTTTCATGAATAAAGAGTAGCTTAACATGATACGAAAAAGACAGTCTAAAATTACTTATGGGCATGCGGGGGTAACTTTTGGGGTTCTAGTTCCATTACCTACACGTTGACTTTGTCTATAAGGGTTTTCAAGCGGGTTTGAAACTTTTTCGATGACGTCATGTTCTTCACCAGGTTTGCACCAGCTCCGAGCGAGAGCTCTCCCACTCGAACACGTGATCACTAGCTGTCAGGGCATTAATTTGTTTTTTAATTGCACCTTCAAAATTTTCGGACCAAGGAAAGTGCACCGGGAGTGACCCGAGAGCGAGTAACTCTGCCAGTGCAACCTGTGAAAGTTGCACTGGGGCAGAGTCACATGCCCAGTCGAACACGTAAAAGTTGCACTGGGACAGAATCACATGCCCAGTCGAACACGTGAAAGTTGCCCTGGGGTAGAGACGCATGCCCAGTCGAACACATCTTATGTGATTTCCACAACCTTATCTTTCCATTTGCAAGGATATCCGTAGTGATAAAAAGAAAGCAAAATTGATAAACCCTGTCATGCGATTTCATCATCTCTAAAGCTACCAAAAGTTGAATCTACTGTTGAAATGTGTAAGCTTGATAGTAAGTTTTGTTTTCAAACTTGGCAACAAAAAAGGATATCTTAGGAAATTTTCAGATCTGCAGGTTTTGGTAATTGATTATTGACAAGCCAATATTTATTTTGTTTTAAGAGCAGCATTAACATTTTTTTTTGTATCTTACAACGGAATTGACAGTCTTCAAGATAGTATCTTCTTTCTTTGCAATACAAAAGCATAGAGCACTATTGTTAAGTCTCATCATAGAAAAACCATGCTGTAAGGCCAGTTTTTGCAATCTCTGAACACATTCTCACCAAGGTACAATTAAGACAATGGTGGCATTAAAATGGCAGATGACAACTATTTAGGTGCTCAATGTTTCAATTTGATAATAAATTACAGAATAATTCACTAACATTGATGTAGCCAACCACTTGCTTGTAACGATTTAGATCGAAGTGAACTGGTCAAAAGACAAATGCCCGCTCAGTTCAACATCGGAATCAATTGATTCAACGGCAAGGGCCACAGACGACAATTAACCTATTGTATGCACTGAACAGGGACTAGAAGAACAAAATTGGCAGATAATATTAAGAAAAGGGAGTACTAAAGGTAAGGTAAGGTAGTGAAGCTTTTTGGCAAGTGTACCTAAGCACATACAAGATTGATAAGAAATGAAAAAGTGTTTAAAAAAAGATAGTAAAAACTCTAGTGAATAGAGAAATTTCTCATTTGAAATAAACTTGCATCGATACTACTTTTTTAAATAAGTTTCAGGGTCGGTCTCTTATCCTCTCAAAAAACCACAACTATAATGCAACGTATAACTAGTTGCCAAAAAACGTAAATATTGACTGTATTGCACCTAATTGACTATGTTTTATCCTCTACCCCAAATATTCTGCAATTGTTCATATCACGGTTTTGATTTTTGGACTGAAACTTTGCAAATTTTATTATAAATAACATCCAAATGAAGAAAAACAACAATTATCTCTCGAAGAAAAGGTACCTGAAGCCATGATTCCATTTTAGGACTTAAATCTATATAGTAAATACCCCTAGAGGAAGAGAAGAGTCGGATCGAAACTTACGAAGGCAGAAAACGCTGGTTGCAAAAGATGCAGAGACTTGTGCCTAATTTGCCTTGTTCACCTAGAATCTTTCTTCTACGCGTGGACAAGAAGACACAGCCTCTCTGTATCTACGGCAGCCAGCTTTCTAAGCCACGGTAAGTTTCCGTCTTCCCCGTTATATGTCCCGCCTTTTGGCACTCTCACCATTAAAATTCTTAATACTCCGCTATAAGCCGGGTCATCGAACAGCCTCTAAGATAAATACTGCATCATCAAGCCAGTAAAACGCCTGGTTCATATCCCCTTCGCACAGGTATGGGACGCGAGACCATCTACTCACGACAAATCCTTGCTGCTCGAAAACATCCGTGATCAGTGAAGAAGCTTGCTCTTCGAAGGAAACGCCTTGGATGGGTAACAACTCTGTGGGGCGATGGTCTAGTGAGCCTGAGAAAGAAATAAACAGTGAAAACATTTACTGTGCTCAGTAACTTTTGAAAAGGTGTGCTCAATATGGCTCAAACAAGCTGCACACACTTTTATCGTTGAAAAGTATGTATGTATGTATGTATGTATTTGGTTTATTGATTACAGCTCATCCACTGGGTTACAATATAATAAAGTATTTAGTTCCTTCTCGCACTAAAAATACATAAGGACTCTATAAAAGAAACTATATTAATATATAGTAAAGTATAATAAAAAAATAATATAATTATTATAATTAAAATATAATAAAGTATTTAGTTCCTTCTCGCACTAAAAATACATAAGGACTCTATAAAAGGAACTATATTAATATGCTGGTACAATTTGCATGGTCAGCATCATATAACAATCTTACAATTATTTCTTCATTAAACACTTAGTAATACTACTCATCCAGAGCTCTCAGTCTTTTTTTAAAAGACTCAACTGAGTCTGGCCATGAGCTTAGCACTGCGTTAATACTATTCCATTTTTGGATTGTCGTTCCCAGAAAAGAGAATCTACCTACATCAGAATTGTAACCTCTAATAGCTAGCTTAAAATAATGGTCGTGTCTACCTAGGTAATCTGATTTTTTAATTAAACTTGTCATTTCCTTCCACGCTTCCTGCCCCGTTGTTATTTTATACATGGCTAATAGCTTAGCATTTGCTCTTCTGTCTTCTAAAGGTTTCCACCCCAAATCACGGATCATCTCCGTGGGGCTGTGTCTCCGCCCGTACTTAGATAGTACCTTTCGTGCGGCCTTTCCCTGTACCTTCTCCAACATTTCTTTTAACCCCTGCTGGTTTGGATCCCATGCAAGGCTGGCAAACTCCAAAGATGGCCTTACAATTGATTTATAAGCCATCTCCTTTACCTCCACGCTGCATGATCTGAGGTTCCTCATTACAAAATTTAAGCTACGCATTCCTTTCCCCGCTACGCACTCCACCTGCCTCCGCCATTTCAATTTACTATCTAGTATTACACCAAGATGTAAAATGCCTGCTGTATAAAGAAAAAATAAATAATTGCTGTTAACAGTAACATTTTGAAACCACAGTTTATCTATGTTTCTTCTCCTTTTCAATGTTTGCAGTCGTTTATTGCGAAATCTAATTAAAATTAGGTTGAAAGAACTTTAAAAGAAAATTCAACAAGACAGTCATGCTCATTACAACCAAGAGAATTTCAAATTATGTATGTGTACATTTCTCATGAGTACTTCAAATCCGTTTTGCCAAATATGAATAGGTGCCAAGACAAACTTCAAGCAGAGTATTTCTTGATGAGGGTAGGAGGGCTAAGACTATCAATGTTTTAGGTTTCTTTTCATGCATTCATATTCAAACTAGCCATTCCATTAATTTGACTTCTAATGAGAATTAGGCTAATAAAGAATAAAATAAAATAAATAAACAAAAATGAAATGCTAAAGTTCTACTGAGACAATATCACGCTTATCATTTCTAGCCCTCCTTTCCAAATGTTGTCGTCTTGGACTAATAAACAGTGCCAATCAATCGTCAATTAAGAAAACACTTGTTTCCCCAATTTGTATCCATCTTTTCTTACTTTAGCATCCATCAGCCACTGATTTCGATCCTTTCCTGGCATAAAAACGTTTAAAAAAATATGATCAGCGCAAAATTTTTGCTTGTAAAAAATGTAATGGACAAAATATTGAAATTTGCAGTGCTACCCTTAATAATAACCGTACCAAACTATTTCATCAAAATTGCTAACCTCAAAGTTAAAAGTACAGAGAATTAACATTACCTATCTTCAAGGGCTAGAACTTATTTTGCCAAATATGAATGGGTGCCAAGACAAACTTCAAGCAGAGTATTTCTTGATGAGGGTAGGGAAGAAGTAGTAACTAGTACAAGTTACGAAACGCCGGGAAATTTAGTTGTCCTTTACTTAGCATTCAAAACCCATTTCAAATAGTTTTTGTTAATTAATATTACCTATTTCAACATAGGGGTTGAACGGCAACACTAAGGCGACGACCACTTTGCCTCCAGGAGCCAGCGACTCTCGCAGGTCCTTCAGCAGCGAGATCGGTCGATCACAGCGGTCGAGAAGATTCAGACAAGCGATCACATCAAACTTTATCCCAGCTTCGTGCCAAGTGTCCACTTCCAGCAACCTGCAAAGACACCAATTTTTTTTTAACGAAGACAGAGTCATGATGGATTTAGTCGGTTGGTCTACCTGTATGCCTGATTTGTATTTCTGTTGCCAAAAGGACCTGTGTGCTGTTCTTGGTCCTTCTTAGATAAAATTACCATTTTTGGCTCCTGTTTCCAAGGTTTATGCTTAAGATCCACATAGTTACTTGACAAGAAGCATGTAATTGCAGAAATTTGTCATAACATATGAAAGGCTGAGGGGTGTATGGAGGAATATTTCAAAATAAATGTGTGTTCCTATTCTGTTTCATCACCAAACTAACTCCTGTAGGCATGTATTTATTTTAAATGAAGGGTACATGCATGTTGCTTTGAACTATTCAACTAGAATAGTAAATTGAAATATTTAACTTTTTTTGTTCTGATACCTTGACCAGCTAGGGTGCAAGTATTTAGGGTGGTATGGCATGAGAAAGTGAAGGGGAAGTATTAGCAATGGGCAGGCAAAGAAAAAGCTGTACATCGATGCTTCAAAGATGAAAGTTAAATTTGCTTACAAATTCTGAAACAGAGATAAGGTATCTTGGTCCAGTTGATTTGGTTCGTGTCCCATTTGTGTCTCATTTTTCCTGGTTCGCTTTCATTCCAACCTTAATTAACAGATGGGATTTATTTTTTTAAATGTGCATTTTACAAGTGCTTCCTAGATAGCAGAAGCTCATTGTGTGCATGGACGTTACTTTCAATTTAATTCAACGCGTTTTTCAAGTGGCCATTAAAATTGCACTCTCCAAACTAATTGACTGCCACTGGTTTTCCTTCCCACTTACTTAGCGTAATTAAGATCATCTCCTTGGGTAGTAAGATTTCATGCAAATGTAGGTACTTCTCTCAACCCCACTTTTAGCTGCTAACCGGCATCATATAACTTGACAGTCGTAAAAGAGTGAATTGGATGGATTCACAGCCTATACTTTAGGCAACCACTTCACTAAACGCTATCTTTATAGTTGCGAATTTTACTACTACATATACAGAGCGGAGTTGCGCCAATATTTGATAGTTGATACCTTTTATTTATCCCAAAATATAGAACGGTGACAGCCAAAGTTTAGCACATTTTGCAGCTATAGAGTTGATTGGTTTACGATGTCATTCCACGTTTTTTTTTACGTCAGATTCTGTAGCAAATATCAATTCCATCGTCTAGAAGAAAGCCGGTGACAGTAAGTATTCCATCTTCAATGGCAGAATGTATATTTTTTATACACAAATTTATAAAGAAACCCACATGGACGGCATCATTTGAGCTAGTTAAATGTAGCTGGTTCCTCCATTGATCAGTTTTTACTTTCTGTTAAATTGAATTCAAGTGATTAGAGTTTATAAATCGAGGAAACATTAATAAGGTAACTTGCCGCGGTCGCTTAATGACTAAAAATATAACGAAGGATTGAGCCCCGAATTATCCTGGCGGAGCGGCCCCGCAGTTGCATAATTTCCCTGTTCGCCGCAGACTAAGATAATACCACGGGCCGGTAAGGTGGACGCGGCGGTGAACGCTCATATCTGTGTTTCACGGTAAACACTGGGTGCCGCAAATACATTTGCCCATCGACCCTCAATGAAATACCGCAACTGAAAGAATGATTCGTGCTATGTGAGCACAAGTTCTGTATTTTTAACTGAACGTCAAAAAAATGCAGCTTTAAATTAAGTGTACTCCGTTCAGAGCGACAAAATACTTTTCCGGCAGAGGTGCCACCGGTCGTTTTGAGGTGACATGCGGACCAACTGTCACTTAAAAAAACACTAAAAATCATCTCCAATAATGCCTGCCATTTTCATTTCGTTCTATAGCTTTTTTCGCCTCAAGTTCTTTTGTTTTTCGAGCTATTCTAAGATTTTTTTCTAGCAATCATAACAAAATTGAAAATTATTTTGCCAATATGTTTTTTAAATTCCGCCTCTAGAAACATAATTGATATTGTATTCATGAGTAGGTAACTTTCTGGGCGGCAGTCCTTAATTAAGCTGGAATCTTCTCTCGCCGGCTAGACCGTATATAAAGCTTGGACTATACAAAATAATTAATTCAAGGCGTACCGAGTCCAAGACGCCCGCCACACTTGAAGATAGCTCGCGTACCATACACAAAGTATTACTACATTTAAGCTAATGCGTTTTTGCGTACAAATGGCCAGACACATATAGTTAGCAGCAATATCTTATGGGCAAGCAGCATCTTATATACCGAGACATACCAGTTTTAGTGCAGTGCAGGGTCGTAAAATAGGGAATCGTTAAGAAAGTGTGCATGCGAACTGTGCGAAGACTCCAGACGGTCGACTTTGCAAATGAAAACGATTAATGTAACGTTTAACGACTCCACAGGGAGGCGATAGCGCTTATAACTTTGTCTGTTTGTGTGCAATACAAAAGAGTTGCTAGATCGTAAGAAAATGTGTCTGAGCACCCTGCACGGCACTGACACGTTGGTTGATTGCGAGAAGTTCGAGGAGCTACTAAAATTGCTTTCAAAATGATTTGATGCATGCATGGGTTGAAATTGGTTTGCAACTGTCTTGATTGTTTTTATCGTGGAATTTAAGTGCTTGTATATGTGTGTTTAGGTATATTTGGTGCTATTTTGGTGCTTCTTATGTGGAAAATTGGTTTACCGCGCTCGAAATACCGAAAGCACTTCTAATGTAAATTGGGGCTTGCGATTTTATTTCGCAAAATATTGACATAGGTTCTGTCTAGTCCGTGAGAAAAGATACCAGCACGAGGACTGCCCCCCTCCTCCCCCCAGCATTGCTGCCAAGTAATGAATTAGATTTCAGATATTATTTTAGAAGGTGGGATTTCAAAATACTTTTTATATCTGCAAATTAATTCTCGATGTCTTTTTGATTGCTATACAATTTGAAAAAGCATTAAAGAAAATGAAAAAGGCGCAGATCCACGAAAATAATTAGCAGTGTGATTTTTTAATGACTGTTGGTCATGGCATGTCACCTCAAAACGACCAGTGGCGCTTCAGCCGGCAAAGTATGTTCTCTCACTGAACAGGAGTACCTATAGGAAGTGTGCGGTCAGTTCATTTTTGGATTTCATTTCGTTAGATTATGCAGTTAACGTGTAAACTTATTCAAAGCTAAGATACCTTCTGGAATTCATTACTTACTTTTCCACGATTTTTAACTTACAAGATCGAATTAGCTAAACTAGTAAGCCAATACCACGAACGGAACCATGGATATTATTATGATGGTCAATTTGAAATAAGTTTGCTACAAACTTTACATGGCGGAGCCATAAAATACGTGCATGGTTGCAAATATCTTCGAAACGCAAAACTGCAAGTGTTTATCAGCACATTTCTCTGATCTAAAATTGGGTTTACACCTACATAAATGACCAAAATTAGAGAAAGGCAATGATGATTTCAATTCTCTGTTCCACGCAACACATATACATTTCATTGTTTACCAAGCTTCCGACAGTCCTTTCGAATATCATTCACGATAAGTTCTATCCAGGAACAGAAAACTGAAAAATATACGCAGCACACACACACACACTATACTACATCAGAAGTGGACATCATTTTTCTCTCCCAAGTTTTGTCCATTCTCCAACATTCCCTCATCTGCAAAATGCTCGAATGCCCGCTAGTGCCGAATATATTACACACACACACACCCACACACACACACACACATCTCGCTAGCATCATATAGGATAAACCAGTGGAGCATAGGGAATTTTGCCGCAGCTTCCACCCTGCACCCCCATTCTACCCCTACCACCGATCTCATGCCATGGCATTGTATGTATGCATATCATATGTTTGGCCACTGGTTTTCAACTATATATGCCAGGCATTAGTAGTCATTTTCTCAACGTATAACAGTCCATCATCTTCCATTTTCATGTATGTAAGTCTAAGGAGAATGAACGTGGAAACCTTCGTATGAGAAGAAATTCTCTGTACTTCAAGCATGATTTTTACATTACCTTTTTCCCAATTAAAGCATGCATTCAAATGATGTATGGTCTTGGTTTCATTATGCATGGGCATGGTTTCTTGGATTTGTAACCTATTTTCCAGACAAATAATGCCGAGGTTGCTATGTTATCCATGCCACGAGCTTACTGGACACATATGTAACAGAATGGGTATAATACCATCCCTTATTTTTAACATATCATCGGTATGGATATATCTGCCCTCAAGAATGTCGGCGCCATCGCCAGTCATCATTGAAAATACAATCGTTTAAAGGGAAATGGGAAATAAAGGGATTGCCATTAAAAAAATGCTGGCGGTCTTCGGAGAGACCCAGAGCTTTTGCAGAAGGATGAAGAAAACTCTCTGGGTTAAAGAATGAGTTGCTTACAGCACAGTTCAAAAATAAACTCTGAAACGGTTTACTGCATAAGATTTTAAAAGATGAAGATTTTCCAACAAGTATGTCCCTTGCATATCTTAATGTTATCTTTTAACAATATTTTGTTACAGCTTGATTGATTAGTGGGGTTTAACGGCGCACAGTTTGAAAAAGTGGCTTGTAGTACTGGTCTAATGGCGTTGGTGAATGAGCGTTTACTGATGAGGATGATGATAGACCTAACCTAGAAGGGAGGAGGGAAACCCCGAAGCCGGCAAATTAAAGCCTACTCCCGTCAAAGACCACCAAGGTCATTTTTGAAGGACGGTGCTACTAGAACAACAGGATTCCTCCACAAATCCATGCTGTCGAAAGGTTGATAAGCAAAGAGAATGAGGTTGCTGTACCAACTTTCATCCCTACAACCTCTCTCCCGAACAGAACTGTTCATTTGAATGATGGCCACCCAGCTAATACTAGACCCAGCGCCATTAAAATATTTGAGAATGAAATTATCGCCAAAATCAAAAGATACTGTAAGAAATGACAATAGCAGTTTTCTTTTTAAAATTTTGTACCGCGACACTTCGCCCCTGGCTTTTGGTGTTGATACTGACGGGCAACCTGAAAGCACTGACATAAATTTCTCCTAGTTTTTGCGAACGCCCTTTTTCTAAATACGATAGCAACAACTTGCCTTTGTTACAATTTTGGCCCTGTCTCCCCAACATATACCGATCGTTTGAGTTGAAGTATGTAGTTTTTTTTTTTAAAGGACAGCCATAAGCGCCATCGGGTGGCCACAACCGTTACCACGTGTTGCCGGCTCGTTAGCTCGGCAGAAAGTTGAACATTAGCGCTGTGACTGACTGTCATATAAACCCACAGCTCAACCATAGAGTCAACTCACTGATATCCACGCTTGGCTAGAATCCACCTCATCGGACCGGATATCTCTGTGGCGTAGACGGCGTCGAATAGCGACGCCATCACCTCCGTGGTCTTTCCGTCGCCGGCGCCGATGTCGAGCAGGGCGTCGCGACGCCAGTCGTCGGGTATGCCGAGTAGCTGGCGGAATTGCGACAAGGAGAAGACGAACATCGAGCCGCGGCCGAGGAGCCTGCAGGAAGACGAAAAAATACCGGAATTAGGAACAAAGATTGTGATGTCATCGAATTATTTGTTTGTTATTTGTTAGTTGTTCAATTAAAGGTAACGGATATCTCTTATAGCCATGGCGACTCAGGTTCTGTCTTGCCATGCAGAGAAATTGGAGAAATATCGAATGTTCAACTCAAAAGGGGCCAGAATAGAGCCATTTCTCTATTTCAACCAACATTCTCCAATTCCGTAATCAATTCAGTATTTAGACTGTGAGAGAAGATACCAACCCAAAGATCTGTCCCCCAGCATTGCTATACAGTCTAGCTCGTGAGAGAAGATACCAACAGAAGGAATGCCCCCCTGCACTGCTACCAACTCATGAATGAAATTTCAGTTTTGATTTCAGCGGTGGGATTTCAAAATATTTTATATCTACAAAATAATTCTCACGATTGGTGTCGATATTTTGAGTCGCAATTATTAAACGGCAAAGGTTTGCTAACAAGAATGGATGCAAGCGCCATCGGGTGGTACCTACTGTAACCACATGTTGCCTGCTAGTTTGCTCAGCAGAAATTTTAACACTAACGCTGACTCTCTTATGACACCTATAGACTCAATAACATCAGTACACCTGAATTCCTTGTTTCCCTGCTGAGGTTAACCTCTCGAAATACCTTTCGCACAGCCATTTAGACTAGAATGTATGTTTGAACGGCTACTAAATCAGAAAAAAAATTTGCCAAGCTTAAAACCTCGCGGCTGCGCCAAAAGGGCATTGCCCTATAAAAACATAGCGCGTAGGAGGGTCATTTAGAAAACTTTCTAGGGCCTCATTACTTGCTAGAGACGAGGAACTAAAAAAATTGTTACACATTAAAAAAACATGCGTGTGTCTCGCGATAACTGTAATGGAATTCACACCATAGATTATTCGAAATCAATAAAATCTAAAATAAGTCACGAATTCACGCCCAAGGTTAGATACAAGGATACAATTAAACGTAATTAAACGTGTATAATCAAGTAGGAAATAATATAGTAATTAATTATATAAGTAATGATAATAAGGCAGTCGTGACATCGCCACATAACTGAGGATATATAATTAAATATAGATTGATGATAAGAAATTGTAAAAATTGTCTACAAGTTATAGCAACTATATAAGAATAACATCTTTGAGAGAAAATTATTTTCTATTCGGGAAATTCGGCATGACGGTAATCTTTAGAAGCCATAATTAGCATTTCTTTACAGCGAGAAACCAATTAACGAAAGTATATAGCTTAAGGTGGTTGCCAGCACGTTTACGATCAGCACCTTAGGGGCCCTATACTTCATCAAGAGTTGACCCAACCAATCGTTCAACTCTTCGAATAATTAACCAATCAATTATGGGTTATTTCTGAGAGCTAATCAATTCAATTACACAAGAAACTCCTGACGGACGGTAAGACGTGTATGTTTTATGGCTTCATTATTTTGTGCATAATTAAAAACTCTAGTTTCTTTGTCCGCGGTGATTTTTCATGATCGTACGTGGTATGCGCAACCGAAATCATGTTTGAACATTTTTTTCTTTTGACATTTTGTTGATTGTTGTAAAAAAAAAACTTAAGTAAGTTGAAAATAACGCAATAACAAATACATACCTTGATCTTTCGTTAACAATTTTTTTTTCTAGTTGGTCTCTAGCGGAATCTAAATACGATTATATAAAATCGAGAAAAAAATACTATAACTGAAACCACTTTACCTGACCTGTACATGTACTGTGATCTCGTACCTGTAGAGCTAACTTATATTCTCTTTACAGACTCTTCCAAGAGGTGCAAGAGGTGCAAAATAACACACACATAGCAAAAATATGTCAAGCAGACTTTTGAATAAAAGTGAAATCAAAATTTGTTAAAAACTTCCATAAGCAAATCGACTAACATCTTGTCTTACTTTAGTTAAGACTTAATCGGACCACAGAGACAGTTATCAAAAAAAAATGCGTCGTTAAACACTAAAAACCAATTATAATTTGGATAACGATAAAAAATATGTGTCTATGTTACATTTCTTATTTCGTTAAAAAATGGCTCGTGACATTTCGAATTATTTAAGAATATCCCTATTTCAAAACGCACACCAAAACGAACAGTTCAGAAATCAACCTATCACAACTGTGTTCTCCCATCTATTAGGTAGGTACTTGATGGAATAAAAGAACGCCATTGATTTATATGCAATCATCGTTTGAACTTTCTACACTCTCGAGTTCGCCGAGCTCGCGGTCCCATCGGGTGGCCACGAGGGAGTCAGTCGACTCGCTTTTTTCAAACGTGACTTTCCCGCGATTTAAAAGTCATTGAATGCCATTCAACGGCAGAGCAATTAATTTACCTGCTACTGGGTTCCCTTTTATGTATAAACATGTGGAATATAAGTGGCGTGAGGACGTGCACGTTCTACGCCCCCTCCCCCCACCCCCCCTAAACCTACTCTTCAAACACTCCTAACCAGGGGTAGGAAAATGTCATGGGTCAGGGTCCAATATCAGGTACCAATTATGATATAAGAAAAAGGAATAAGTAGTAAGTAAGTAGTAAGTATGATATTAGTAAACCTAATATTACTTCTATCTCCAATTGCCCCCTTTACATAAACTGTGTTTTTTTTTTAATATATAATGCAAATGAGAGTATATTTCCAAGCTAAATCGTCCCTATATAAAGCCACAGTTACACATTTAAGTCATAATGATTATAATTATTGCTTGATTGGTCAGTAAATAGATGTGTTATAATTAACGGGTAGAAATCTTATATTTGAGGCATACGGCTTTACAAAATCATCCTTGAAATCAAGGGTCTTCTTCTTTATATCACTTAGCCAAAACCAACTTTTTCCATGCTTTTTGTCCACTAAACTTTATTTCTCTTCTCTTCCATTCCAATAACTCCACATCTGCTTTTCCTTTTCCTATCCGTATTTCTCTTGGTCTTCCTATTCCTCTACTTAAGTATTCTCAATTTAAAATCTGTCTTGACAATCTTTCTTCACCCAGTTTCATTTGCTATTTTAATATTTTTACATAGAAAAAAAAACTTAAGCGGACCCATAACTCCCTAAATACGAACACAATCATCAACGAACAATACATTACGTTCTTACGCCACTGTCGATCGTCAATTCGTTTCTTGTTTTTTGTCCGCCTATCCCTATCCCTTCATTGTCTTCGGCGGCGTGCCGACGAGGGTAGCACAAAACACACACACTGGCACCACTAAAGGCAACGACAAACACAAGAAATAGTTAATTACCGACACTGCGCAGCGCAGCGGATCGCAGCCAGTAGCCGGCCTGTCAAACTGTCTGCGCAGCCGATACAGCAAACGCAGCAAACTACCACCAACACAATAGCCAACGTCTTAAATGCTATGCATTTAAATTTTTAAACCTTAACTGTCGAACGGAAAGAAAATAAAAGAAACGAGACGATGAAGAAGCGCGCGGGACTAAAACTGTGTAACTAAAAATGCAAATTGGATTTTATTATTCTTTTGAGGATTTTTTTTTCTTGGCCTGTGTTCTGCTAAACAATTGTCCCAATCAAACGGAGCCTGTACAGGTGGCGGGGTATGGGTATAATAAAATTGCGGCGAAATTCGCGAGACGTTTGGAGGCGACTTGCGACTTCCAATTTTATATGGCGACTAGAGCCACTCGGTGGCGAGTTTTATGCTAATTTACCCTGTGTGTGTGTGCATGTGTGTGTGTGTGTTTTGGTGAGATCGGTGAATTAGTGTGGTGCGCTTTGCAGCCGGTGGGCTTCGAGGAGATTCTAAGTGGTCTGATTTTTCAGATAGCGCTTGGATGGACCGGAATTAAGGTGGCACAGGTGTGCGGCGTTCGGGTTTTGTCTTTTGTTTGCACTGCCAATAGGGATGACCGGGATGGAATAAATTGTATGTGAAAAATAAATCAGTGAAGCGAGCTTTGATGATCATAGATTTGATGATCAATGTGTGAGGGAAGCAAAAGGAAATGCAAGCATGTGAATCGGGTACACACATTTTTTGCCGAATTTTCGCACGGGAGTTTCATCATTGGTATTATGAAAGGTACGTTTACCTGTAAACTATAAGAGTATCTTGGAAGTCAGCCTGCTGCACAGGATAACTTTATGCTATCAGAGCAAAAAAAAAATAGTTAAACTATTTCTCGTCTCGAAAACTATTTTCTTGCACCTACGTTGAAGATTTTGTACAAAACGCTAGGGAATCATGTGTTATGTTAAATGGGTCATAACAACATAGGTTTTGTTGGGAGATCGTAGCGAGCAAAGACTCGATTTGACTAAGCGGGTAACAAAGTCAGCCGTTTGGTCTACCGACCAAACGGCTGAACCAATTTTTACAAAAATTTGCAGGATACATTTGAAATCTCAGGTCTGTTTCACCTTTTTTTTTAATTAATCAGCTTGATGGTTTCGAGTTAAATTAAGATCGACAAACATTGTAATCAAAATTTACTAACAAAAATTCAGACACAAATTATTAGGTTGAAATTGAAAAATTCCGTGACAAAATTGGTAAGAATACGGATTTAAAATATAATTTGTTCACCAAAAGTCAGAAAGGAGCATGAGGGGCTACCCATTTCAAAGAAAAACAAATTAATAATTAGGATAGAAGAAAATACACTTAACTGCAGCACAGCTCAAATTGCATTCACAAAGCGCTAGTTTTTAAAACCCATTTAACACACTTAAAAGCGTAATCGTATACCAAAGATCAAAACTGCTAACTCAAAATCGTCGGAACCCCACGAAATGTCCCTAATAACGTGTGTCGCAACTTCAAATAAGAAGACCGACGTGACTGCTATTCCCAAATCCACGCAAAGTCCAATCGCAACAAGGAGAGCGACAACGATGTGTCTTCTAGGCCTGACACTTGCCGCTTTGTTCCTGTTAGCGATACACTGCGCGTCCCCCCATGGTCGACAATCCAAGCTATCGACACACCAGATCCAATCGGCCAGCCAACAAATGAATGACAGTCCTGTCGACCAAACGATTTAGCAGGAGACCGCGTACGCACGGGAGCCGTGGGTGCTAGTTGTTTCAGATTGGATGGTGAGATGTTTGGGTAACAGACCAAGTAGTTGTTTTGTGACACGAGATGAAAGGAAATTGGCCGGTGTTGGAATGAAAAGATGGTGTTTTGTGATCAATTAATGGCAATTAATTAAAATATTAGTATAATTTTTAGCGCGTTTTTTACAATCAAGGTGTCATTATGATCATGAATTTCCCTTCTCGATGCTAAACTCACAGTTCAATGAGTTATTTTCTCAACAGATTGGACTCACAAGTTATGGTCACCAATATTCACAAACGCCAGTATATGAAAGGCTTACATTAAGTCATTATATTGTTTTCAGAGCCGTGGTATGATGATTTGACGTGTTTTACGGTTAAATTCTTATCAGAATTATCAGATTTTTCAGATTTATCAGATTTTAGGCCCTTTTTAAGATCGCAAACCTCCACAAAACACGTCAAATCATTTATGTCATAGTATATGTTTTAAGAAAGAGGTAAATCTGGGCTGTAGTATCCATAGAATTTCAGCTGTTACAATTGCAGAGGTGTTCACCTTATCAATTTGATTTATTTCCTCTGAATTGCTTACCACGCTTCATGATTGGGAAAAGACTTATTAAAAATTGATATGTATATAATTGATTTAATTCAAAATCCCTAGTAATGTGTGATGCGTTTGATCAACGCCCCGCGATTGGCTAGCCAATTTCAATGATAGTTGAAACAAAGAAACGGAATTGACATTGACCGTTAGAATAACCAATGACAATTTAATGCAAAAAAAAAAAAACAATCGCCGTCTGAAATAAATACGAGTTACGCGCAGCGACTGAGAGTTAAAGCTAGCGAGAAAAACTTTGATGAAACAAACTCTTCTCATTCGCAATCCCCAGAAAACAAATCTCGATTTCGATTGGCAATAGCTCGTTATTCTGTTCGTTGGCAAGTCTGTCTCTCCTTTTCGCACCGGCAACAACTTGAATTGGGTTCTCTTTCTACCACTAGTCCCGTCGAGCTGTTATGTATTGCACCAAATCGGCCATCACCAGAAGCGATTGGGCTTAAATTTAAATTATTTCCCTCCGAATCGAACGACGCCGCGAACTACATCAACTTCCCAAACCCCTTGCAAACATCACAAAATGCACAGACTATTGCATGTGCTGCGAAAAAAAACATCACGGCCTTTAAAACAGCGATTTCAAACCCCTCTGAATGTGCAGCTGATATGCCACCCTTAGCAATTCAAACTGGGTGCCGCATTATCTGCGAGTTGCTTATAAAGGGAATCTGAATGGCTTGATCGAGCTGTGCTATGCTTAGTATAATAGGCGTGATGTAGTGGAGTTTCGTTTTTTTTTTTTGTGATAGGGATTTTAGGAAGTAGGATGGTCCGGAGATCTTTGGAAAATGGAGAAATGTCAATTGAACGATGGCGTGGGTGACTGATAGATTTAGATTTTATACAGTTCTGGGTGCCAATTCGAGTACATTTCACTAAAACTTCTTATTCCGATATAAAAAATACCCAGCATTAACGTTAAGGTACCGTTTATCTCATTTGGACAATTCCCTAACATTTAAACCTTGCCATTCCCGGTGGTAAATTAGTGGCAATTTTGAATTGTCTGCCGTTACTGAAACCTTGGCCATCTCACGTTGTCTCTATAAAGTGTTTCTCAACTTTCCTTCGCTTATTTCACGTTATACGGGTTACGTTTTACGTTGCAAGCCCCGATTGATTCACGATGTCAACTGTTTCGATACGTTTGGCAATTGTATTTGTGAACAGAGTTTAAAGCAAGCTGCTAAATATTATGAAAGACAGTTGGTGATCGACTATTTGAAGTTTTTGGGTGGTTTTAGTGAAATATACCCGTGTTATCGTTGACTTTTCAAAAGCCAGATCACTACAGAAAAACACATAAAATAATAAGGGAACATAAATTAAAGAAAAATCCTGTAAACATGGTTTTCACGGAAAGTTTCTTTTAAAGTTTTTAAAGTGTTTTGTAGTTTTGATGGCACCTTTTTAGCTTGGACTGCAAATATACCAAAACAAAAACCAAAAAATGTCAATTATTTTCTATGAAATCACACCTTACAGTCTATGAACTTCGAAAACAAAACTTCAGTCGAAGACAACATGGGCTCCGGCCAGATATTGAAAGTTATCCACCCTTTTATCGTCAACGCGAACAAAAAAAAAACTTTTGCTTTCACCTATTTTACATCGATGACACGAACGACGACATTTTGGCTGTGAACATTGGGGGGAGATCTCAGCAATTCCATCATATCTTCCCGTTTCATTCCAAAGATATATCTCTAAGCTCCTTCTTGCGGCTGAAACTATGAGCCTAGATGATCTTCCCATCTTCGTTCCCGGATCAATTCCCTATTTTATTTTTTTTTGTGAAAATCTCGAATTTCACTATCACCCCGTTCTCCCCGTCGAATTCTTTCGGAATCCCACAACTAAACACCCCCCTTAGTCATCGCCAATTGTTCTCCCAAGTTCCTTGTTTCTGGATAACTGCCATCATATCGATCTTAAAGCAGGAAACCATCGGGAGCAGGACTAACGGGCTAGGGGAGAGGGTTCGTAGCACCAAAGAACGCAAAGAATTGGAAAGATTGCCAAATAATTTAAATTTCTATTCGCCTGTTTAATTGAGCATACTTTCATATATCCATCAAAAAGAAAACCCATTTTGAAAAGAGTGATAATATTATTTTTCTCCTTCGCGCATCGCCCATGGATAAAACCACAGACAGTTATCGCGTGAGGAAACTCGCGTCTTTAAAATGCATTACTGTCATTATTTTCTTTGAGTATATACCATTTCTCGTCTAAGCATCTTCACATTTATGAGCAAGCAAGAATGTTTCTTGCAGCAATACAGCCAATTTTGGCTTCTTACTTACTGAAAGTAGCGTGTGCATGCAAAGGATTTATTCTTCTGAATTTCAAAACATTTTAGAGATGCAGAAATGCATTTTATAATTGCTTCTAAATGCTAAGAGGGGAAAAAGCTCGCAAAACCTCACCCAACTATGAATGACATTAATTCCCAAGGACATGAAAAATAATTTTCAAAGGAGAAAGAAATCAAGATGAAAAATGTATTTCATATTATCTTAATTCCTACGAGCTATAAATTAAGACCGAGCGGTTCTCGAGAGATCATCGAAGTCACGCAACGCAATTGGGTCAGGTATCGGATGGGTGACCATCATACACATGACCAGATCTGTTCGGGAGATAGATGCTGGGGGGATTGAAGTTAATACAGCAACTTCATTCACCTTGCTTGTCAACCTCTTGACAACAGGACTCCTGTTGTTCGCATTGTACCGTCCTTCGGAAGAGACATTAAGCTGGGGTCCTTTTGGTGCTCTTCGACAGGAGCAGTCTAAGTGCCGGCATCGTGTTACCACTCCTCGCTTCTAGGCTAGGTTAGGTTCATCATTATCCTCATCATTATCCTCTCATTCACAAACGTCATTAGACTAGTGCCGCAGGGCCTGTTGTCAAAACAGTACGTCGTAAAACACCACAAATCAAACAAATTAAAAGAATGCATAACAGAGTTCGCCCCAAAGGAAGAACCTTAAGAAAAATGTCAACAAAAAAAGTGAAGAAATCAAAATACGTCCAAAAATATAGTAACGGTGCTCATTACTACGATTTTAAGAAATCTCGGCTTCCATTTAAAATCGCGCAGACATCATTTGAGCACCCCGCTGATCTCTGAAATCGTACCAATTTTCGGGCGTCGAGGGGCGACGTCGAATGCACGCGGCACCTGCAACTGAGGGGCAGCCGGGCCCAAAAAGTGTCATCCGTCGTTTATGAAGGGTCAAAACCTACTTAACAGAGAGGGTCCAAGGCAAGAGCGAACGTTTTACCAGGAATGACTCCCTAGATAAACACCCTTGTAGGGGGGTGAGAAGTTGTTTAATTTTGACTAGAAGACGAATGTTTTGGGAGTTCTCGACTGGGCACCAATTTTTTAGAGGTAATAAATGTTCCTAAAAATAAATAAATTCTCCTCATTGCAGGCATTTGCAATTTAAAATACCGTTTCACCACTGCGAGTAGCTGTATTTTTTTCTCTCTGTTTTCAGCATTAAATGACGCTTATTGATTAAGTTAATAATTGAAAACAGCGTCTTTGACAACTTAATTACGTTTGGTTTTTCTCAGGGGTTTCTTGGAAAATTCCTGCGGAAACTCTCTCGGAAAATCGAGAGCCCGCCCACAATACAAGTCGAAAGGGCAAAAGATATCTGGAATAATCTTTCCCTATTCTATGGAAACAAAATGTTTTCACACCGGAGCCGAACCCGAACGCGAGAAAATGCATTAGACTTTTTTAAGAAAGTAAACCAAAGGAATCGAAAAAAAAAGGGAAAAGGGGATGGAAAAAGCAAAGAAAAGAGAGGGACAGGGAGCGAAAAAACGGAGTCGGTCCAGGACCGTTGTCATGGCAATAACAATACTCGGTCCTTTGCTAAATGTAATATACTAATAGCGGGACACCCGTTCGTTAACGTTTCTCGTCCCCAACGAGTATGTGTTCGCAATCCACATTCGGTTCGCATTCGAACGGCTATAGCGGTTTCAATGAGTGAAAAAGAGAGAGAGATAGAAAGCGAGCTCGAGATAGATTCCTGTATATGCAGACTCTGAAATGTCTATTCGAGATATTCTGACTGGTTTCTAGTGGATGCGGGGAACCCCCGGGCAATTTAATAAGATTTCTACTCCCCCCCCCCCCTCTCCACGCCACACATCCATGCCCGCCCGGCGCCCCTGAGTCCCTTTCTTCCCAGTCGTCCCTCGCCGACCCCCCCCTCCCCTCTTACCCCCTGACTAAAATGGGAAAGGTGACAACCGAGGCGTGTACATCCCAAAAAATGGGGGGTGGGGGGAGGGCATATAGACCATTATCATTCAACTTGATGGTGTACGCATGTATTTATTGGGTATGGATGTGTGTAATTGAAGGGTTATAAGTTAGTGGGTTGCTGGGTGTTAAGTTTCTGTTACGGAACCCAAAATAGTACCCTTTGTTCAAATTAATAAAAAGTTCGGTCTGAGTTTCCATACCTAATACTCCAGCAAGTTTTTGCTATATTATTTGGTTATCAATGCTTCTTAACAGTGTGCAAATTATATTGCACATAATTAAGATATATACATCTTCAAAGACACAATGCAATACGATAATATAGAGTAAAGAATATAATTACCAGTATAGTATTACCATTATACCACTTGTTATAAGCATAGAAATCGGGTTTGACTCATCAGCAAAAATCTAAAATTATTTTAAAATATGATCGAAGCAATTTCATCTTTTGACAGTTATTTCTGTTTTAAATCGAATCAGTATTTTATATTTGTCCTCGTTTTGATCTTCAAAGGTGAGTGTCTTTGTTCGAATGTCAGCCGTATCCATGCATAACGCAAAATGCAGAATGGTGCACACACACTCACACACGTCAAAGTGCACGTCAAATGCAGTCGCGACGGCCATGCGGAAACCGTTGGGAAACGAAAACGGAGCTTTTACGAATTCAAATCAAACCGTGGATACATCCGAGCCGACGTCACCGACAAATAATTGCATATCCGATCTTGCTTGCTCGGCAACGGAAATCGAATCAAAGTGAGACGGATTGGATCTCGCGACTTTATATTCCGTTGCATCTAATGTTTTAGTTCGATTTGAAAGGGAAATTAAATTATGGGATGCCATGTCGGTAGATGCAGTGAGCACTTATTTTCTGTATATGGTTCCGTTTTGGTGCTTTCTATGTTTTAAACCTTGTTATGTAAGCGAACCTAGGGGAAGATAAGGGATAAATTTAAGACAGGTGCAATTCGAAAAAAAAAATAGGATACCTGAACTAGCGTGATTTTTAGAGGTTATGATCCAGCCAGGATGTAAATTTGCTGCTTTTCCACTCAAATTCTTATCAATAAATCGTAAAAGCTTATATTGGTTGTCTATCCAGTACCTGACTCAGCGCAATGTTGCTTAACTTTGGCGACTTCACGAAAACATCCCCAACTCAACTCAAAAAAGCTTTGGTAGAGATGGATTGATTTTTTGCTACAGCACACCTATGCATAGAGATAAAAAGAAATAATAGAGAAACTTACAAAAATGCATAATAGAAAAGAGAAAAAACCGTATAAAATAAAAGTCAAGTTAAATTATTATGCAGATTTCAAAATTTCGCTGTCAAGTTAACTATCTTTTAAGTTTATGTGAAACTTGAGCGAAGAAGCAAAATGAGAGATAAAACGTAGGAGAACGAGAATATTTTCTTTTAGATAGAAAGAGAGCGACAGCGACATGCAGAAGCGCCGGGCAAAGCCGGCTGGCAAATGCGAGAAAAAGAAAAAGATGTGTGGAAGAAACTGAAGAATAGTAATTCGTTTTGACACAGGAACAGGGTGAAGACAAATGAAAGAATTCGAGGGTGGGCTCTGGCCTCTGTGAGTGTGTGCGTGGGGTGGGGGGGAGGTGAGTCCCCATCTCTGTATAAGGGGTGAGATATGTCCGAAATGGCCAAGACTCAAGCATGTGAAAAGATACTGTGGCGTGAGAACGGGGAGTTTTTTTATGTATAGGTGCTTAATAAATTAACATAACTACCACAGACCTAGTTGCGAATTACTGGATTTGCAATTGATAATTGACCAACGGATAATTGATGATACATTGATATGGTACTGACCGCAGATTCTGAGATAGTAGGTCTCTGGTCAGGAATACTAGCGATATGTTTGTCAGATACATT
This sequence comes from Protonemura montana, assembly GCA_947568835.1. Lineage (NCBI taxonomy): Eukaryota > Metazoa > Arthropoda > Insecta > Plecoptera > Nemouridae > Protonemura > Protonemura montana. The sequence continues at coordinate 10,161,879 of OX387608.1, forward strand.
TAACAGCGTATAGATCCACAAAGCAGAGTTAAGTGAAACCTCCAGAGATAAGAGACGGTCAGCTAATTACATACGGTTTTTCTAGGTTTTTAACATGATGGTAACAACTCTACCCCCAGCAGGGTGGAATTAAAGCTTAAACTCTGCTCTGTGATTCGAGGGGTATAAATTATATTAGATTAAAAATACAATTATAAATGTAAAAGTAGCTATATTGGTCTTATACGTTTCAAACTAACTGCTGGTTCTTGATCCACATTGGGCAATCAAACTTTTTCAAAGTAAGTATCGCAAAAATAACATTATCAACATAGCAAAAATGAGTCCCAGATCACGCCAATGAGTCTTTAGCAGATCGTGAAACTGAGAATAAACAGATATGTGCTGATAGTCATAAATTGCAGCAAACAGTAACACTGCTTCACTATTCGAGTGGTCAGCGAATTTAACCATTTTAACACTATTGACGAATTTTAGCGAATTTAACCATTTTTTAACTCGGTATTGTTGTGCTGGTTTCAAGAATTGGTGGCGATTACCAATCACATGCAGTGCAAATAAAATGTCTATGTGAGTTAAAACTTCAACACTAAAATAACTAGCTAAGCTCGGATTTTATAGTGAATTTACCATGAATTTACGTTCATTGGGCAGTGGCACCATTGTTAACGACACCCTCACGCCACTGTTTAGTGACTATATAGTGAGAGAGCGTGGGCAGGGGCCACTTCGTCGCGATAACGGTGGCCGAAATGTAACCGATCAAGCGATGAGAATTCTATGAATATGGATATCTACGCGTCGTTCAACTGAAAAAACGTCGTGAAAATATAGAAAAATTATATGTTGTTTTCTCATATTTTTTTCTTGTGTGTGTGTGTGTTATTTTTCCATCCGCAACGCGCCCGACCCCCACGAACAAGATTCATGAGAGGAAAGTTCAAGTTATTATAAAAGTTTTCCGGCGATTTTTGAGTTATGAGAATGGACGCCATGTGATAGTGGAAATGGAAGTGGGAAAATGAGTCATAGGCCGCAAGGAAAATCAATCGCAACGCATCTCTAATTACCGGCATGCGCGTCTAAACTTGTACTCTATCGAATTGAATGAATAATTTACAATCAACTGATTTGCGAAATTTCTTATTAGATTGGTATACCATATACCTTGATCGATCTTTAACAAGCCGCCGCAATCATAATCACGCTCTCTCGTGTTAATTTCAACATAAATTGGCGGCCATTCCCCGCGTATCAAAGTGACACCTTCAATAAGCAATGAGTCGGAAATGCAATTTAATCCATCCCCATTTTATGTACATACCATGTTGTCCAATAAATAATTGATCGTAATTCAATCAACCAAAGTGGTAAAATCGAAATGAATGATAAATGCATTATTCAATGAAACATCTGCTGTTTTACAAGCGTACCTACATAAAAGCTTAGGTGTATACGGTCGATTAAATCAACTCGTGAGAGTGAAGTGTTAATCTCTCGATAATCAGCCAATTGATCAGATATGGATAAAAATATATTTGACACCTGGGCTGGATTTGTCAATGACATCGGTTCTATTTATTAACCAAGGTTTTCTGATTCATAACAGTCTCGTTACGCCATGGGTCGCAATCCGATTTTTTGAAAAGGGATTAATCGATTGAAATAGAATAGCTTAATTTTGTTAACGTGGGGAGTCCTTTTTATAAGACATTTTATGACGTGGATGAGAAGCTTAAATCAGAGAAGTGAAGTATTTAGTGCAATTAACGCAAATCGCCAATTAAGCCTTGGTAACGACTTGCCATTTGCCAAGGTACAAACGATCTTTCAAATTATTTCCTTGATTCCCTTATTTGAAGTGCCGTCCGCGCTCTCGCGTTCCCTCTTCCCCCCTTTCCACTCGCCCCCACTCTCACCAATTCGCAATCCCTCCGGAGCGCCCGAGTCCAATTCCTGCTTGGCATACAGCATTTATGTCAACTCTATAATATTGATCTACACTCTGGAAAGGTACAACGAGTTTTCTGGAAGACAGACGAAGAAAGCAGAAGCAAGAATGAGGAATAGAGCAAGACAGAAAACTTCTCGACTGAGATCGTTAGCATGTTAGACGGTGTGGGTAAATACAGACGAAAGAGAATCATTATATCTTTAGGTAGAACAGTTAGAACAGTTAGAATCATTAACTAAGAAACGGGTAAGAATTGTTTATAAGCGATTATGTTGTGGAAATAATAATGGCTTATTAAATTTTTAAACTTGCTATACAAGCGGAAAAAAAAACGAAAACAGTAATTACATCTCATTAAATTCTTCCCACGCTAATAATAATATAAACACTTGATGCAATTATACTTCCTAGGATTGATTAATTCATGAAATTACTAATTTCGATACGTGCCGTGATTGAAATGAGATAATTGAAGCAATAAATAATTCCGAGATCCTTTATGAGGGTGTGCTGCAATTATGAAATTGCAAGGCGCATAGCTGCGTTCTTTGCGGATAGAGTCAAGCTTTTCGTAATCTACCAATAGCGTGACGTTAGACGTTTGGTCGGTGTGATCTGACTGTGCCTCGGGAAACTCCGTTTTCCGCTTTTCCGAGAGCGTGTCGTGCATCGGACGCACATGTGGGGATTTTCCGGAGGTGTAAAGATGATTTTCACTCGTGATTTATAGCATTTTTATGAGTTATTGCCATAACGTAACATTTCGATGAGCAGAAATTCATAAATAATGACTCGATTTATTTACATTTGTTCATTTTGATGAGATGTAAATGAGGAAAATTGTTATACTGAAGGCTCAAAAACGCTATCAACATGTAAACTACATGTAGTGTTAAAAAAAAAGAAATTCAAAGAAAAGTAAAACGTAGAAATTTAAGAAAAGTAAAGAGTAGAAAGTTTAGAAAAAAATATCGATAGGAAATAGAATAACAAAATTTTACTGTTGCATCCAAACCAGAAATTTTTGTTTTATCCCGGTGTTTTTAAACAAATGCGACCCAGAAACCATGACCTTCAAACGAAACCACAAAACTTGAGAAATATCAAAATTATAAACTCAGGCGAAAACCAAAAAAGGTTTCGAGGAAAATCGTTACCGAGTTTTTCTGTGAAATAGTAATTTTCCAAAGAAACAAATAATTTGTGCACCCTTTCCTAGCCTATTGTAATCAAAGCGTCAATCCCAGTCAAGTGACTTTTAATTGATTATAATCATGATTAAATACGAATTAAACCTTTCAAAATCCATAAAGAACAATTTTTAACACCCTAAACAGGAAACTTTTAAGAAAACAGCGAGATGCCTAACCAATTACACATTTTTTACTATTTTTTTTTTTTTAAATAGACGCAGTCACGCATTTGAAATCACTTTTGCTCAGCGAATACAAATTATAGAACAATTATCGGGCATCATTCTTGATCCCATCCCCGTATAATACCGTGAGCAATAATCTAAGATTATCAACTTATACATCACCATCGAAACACACGGCATATTCACTCACTTATTATTTCCGTCCACAGATAATTGGTCACTTCAACATCCCCGCAATGCGTGTGTATTTACATGCAATTTTGGGTGGTCATCGGAATGTTTCTCATTCGTGCAACCTGAGAAAAGAATGTGCCACGACGATGTCTCTTTTTTTTTTACTTTGAATTGAGTGTTATCGGTAAATTATGGCATTCGTTCACGACAGCCAAATATTCATCTGACTTATTTACTTCCAAGTCAAAAATTCCAATAAAAAAAAAATCATTCCGCGTGCGAATTATCTGCTTCAAATCATCTGTACCTACTGACTATTCAGGAAAATAACAAGAAAAAAACGAAATAGACTTCTAATAACATTCACCCATAAGAGCTAATATTCAAAATGTATCGAATATTTTTTTATATTTCTTACTATTCTGAATTGACAGTCTACCTGACAACACAAAAATTGCTCGATCATATTTGTATGTAAAATTGAAATGCATCCACATCCTACTAAAGCATAGAAATCCCCAAAATGACATCCATGAAAGTGCAATTATGTGCAGTCCGAAATGCACCGAAGGCTGCCCATGATGGTCTATACCCAATGTCGTGGAATAATTAGTAGCTATCATTATTTTATTATTGCTTCTATTACGATTCCGGTCTGTCCCTCTCTTACAGAGATATGAGCTGTAGGTTCACGAATGCGCCTCAAGGATATACATGCTCCAGACATTCTAAAGAATCTTTAAATTGATTACATAATTAGCACGTTGCTGACTTGATAATCATGTGAAACAATCCTTACATACCTTACATACACCTCAGTGTACATCAAGTAATTTGGCAAAAAAACTTTGTGTATTCTTAGAAGGAAATTAAGATTCTAGTTTGTTACATTTTCACGGCAGATACGTGCATATCGACACATTGACTTACTTATTTTGTTAAATGTATGATAATCGATTCGGTGAAGGTAAGCCGACAAGGAAACAGTGTTCGAGGTCAAGGAGTGGAGAAAGGGTGAAGGTGAGATTGCATCATTAATAAAAGTGAGGTTAGTGGAACCATTCATATCACAAATGAATATTTATCATTTGATACACTTTGGTTATGAAATTATGATCTCATATCATAAATAAAATTTAAAATTTACTTTAGATTCGTAGCAACTCGTAAATGTTATATGGTGTGCATATGGTCAATCAATTAAAATGACAAATCAATCATATCTCCAAGATGTTTGGGTATAGAGATAGAACACGTGATCTTATCCTACGTTAAAAACAAAAATAAAAAAATCCATGAAAAAAAACCTTTTAGTATCCAGACAAACGCTGCATAACCCTGGATTGGTCAAGCCTATACCATCAAACAATTAAAACCTACCCCTAGTATGACCTGACCAAAGCAAGTCTCAATTCCACCCCATCTCATCCGAAACTCATCGTGACGTGTCAGTCGTTATCATTACCCCTGTCGGGCATCACGTAATTGACCCCGGGTCAGAGCAGCACTGGAGCCAAGGGGGGGGGGGGGGGGGGTGGCAGAGTAGAGAGAAAGTCATAAGGGGTTGCGGGCGGGTGGTTCATAAGAGGAGGTGGCTATTTCACGACGTCACTGCTCTAAGACGAGGCTCCGCCTCTCTTCTCGCCTTCTAGCATCCCCTTCATCAAGGGGTAGTTAACCCTCTCATCCCAACAAACTGGGCCACTGCAATGTTAATACAATTGCTCGTGGCCCCTTTGCAGTTTGATTAACGCGCTCAGCGGGACGCCATTTTGTGATGCGCAGCGTGTACTAAATGAAGGCAACTGAATAGGACTTAATGAATGCGTTGTTTACATAGATGGCATTATATCTGGATTGAAATACATGAGAATTGTGAATTGCGTCTCAAAACTAAAAAACAATGTTTGCCTTTCAATCAAGAAAACTAATCAAAAGTACTAGGAAATGCGAAAAAGCTAGATTTTCTTGTTTCTAGCATCTTTATAATATAACCTCTTCATAATATAACATAATTCTGCATCCCGTGTCGCTACAAAAAATCTATACATTGTTTTTAACCAGAAAACACCGCTTATCTCCAACTGCGGGGTCGCACGGCATGCGTCGGAGAGTTGCAAAAATATGCACCGCAGGGGCCGACCGAGCGACGAAGTCCTAATCGCCAAGGTCGCTTGGCCTTCCGTCTACCGGCAAGAGGCCGTGGATTACGATTTCATGCGCCACACGGGGCTCCATTCTTGGTAAAGAAGTGCCCAGTTCTGTTCGGGAGGTTTGGGGGATGGAAGAAAGTCCAGCAACTTCATTCACCTCGCTTATCAGCCTCTTGACTGCATGGATTTTTAGGGAAATCCTGTTGTTCGAGTTTTACCGTCTATTGGAAGGGACGTATAACGCCAGTGCTACAGGGCCCGCTGCCAAAACAGTGAGTCGTTTGGCCCTACTTATCATTAAGTAAATCAATCAATTAGAGAGTTTAGACACAATTGAATAATTTTTAACTTCAGTTCAATCAATTATGCGCCTAACTGCCTTAACTAGATGAATATTAAGATTATTTGCAAAAGCATACTACTGATCTAGTTCACTGCGATTGCTGTTTTTTATTTCTGACCATTTCCGTCCAGGAACCACTTTCGGGACGCGCATTTAAATGCAGCACAAGTACTATCGAGCTCGACAACAAAAGCAATTCGAACAAATCAATGAAAACCCTCCCCATGCCAGCCTTTCCATATTACCTATACCTTTTAAACAGACAAATAAATCATCTTAATTTATTGCTCATCTAAGAAACAGTATAAAACTGCGTTTCTTTCTTCGATCCCCGTTTAGCAAGAGCAGGACCCGATGAGCAAGTCGAGCCAGCTCCGTTCGCTTGTCTCTTGAATTAGTTCGACGTCGCGACCACCAGGCAAGTTGATTGATTACTAATTGATTTACAATGACATATTTTAATTCCAGCTGCGCATATAAAACTGAGTGCGTCGCGCTCGATGGTCAATCGTATCAGTCATATTATCATAACTTATCATAATCGACTGAGTCTAATAAGTCGTTACAGATGACCTGGAAGCCAATATTGATTGACCCGAGTCCGTTATTTATCATTTGGGGACACATGAAAGAAACGTTTAATTGACGCAATAAATTACTTTAAAAAAATTTAAAAAATTTCGATTTCCCTTTCTAAGGTTTGATTATCGAATCATCTATGAATACTGCTAAAGAGCCTTGCACGACGTCTTTCAAAGGTCTGATTTATGTCAGCAAAAAAAAAACATTTGGAATTGATTCTTATAATTGACAACCACATATTTCTTCGCGAGTTTGGAAGAATCATTAATGAGCGACGAACAAAAACAAAGAAGTCAACCAATTTAGGTCGTTATAACCATGCTATCGTACCGAATTAAACCTGAATATTTAGCGAACATTGTCGGCAAGAAAACTCCTTAAACCTCCTGAGCTAAAACATTGCGTTCAACGGTTATAATTTCCATTTCTTTGTTGGTTCATCTTGGGTCTTGGACCACGCAGTCTTATGGCCGGTTATTGGATGAGACTTGGTGCTCCTTTGCATGACATATGAAGCTGTCACAGCAACGTAGACAAGTGGTAAGACAACAGAGGCTCTAGACAGCATCACAGGAGTGAAACTTTCGGTACCTGACAAGGACCATGATTGTCATTTACGCTTGAATGGGAAAACGCGGGAGCTATTTTAAGACTAAGCCAAACGTTGGTTTGGGTCAGGAAAGGTAAGAGCCCAGTTTTTGGTATATTACTTTAACTATTTTGCAATTGAAAATTTACAGTTTTGCAAATAATCTGTATGAAACATGTTTTAAATTGCAGTGTTTTTTGGTTTTTCTGGCATTTCCATTACGGAGCTTAAACCAGCAAGCGGATGATGGAAAGGAAGCTTCCTTACCATGTTTTAAATTGTTTTACTGTCAATGTGTGACACAACTAACATGAATTTAAGATCATAAATATATAAGACGCTACCGATGTTTTTGAAAAGTATGAGCTAGATATATTTTCCAAATTATTGATATCACCAGAACGTTTTCAATTCTCTGTTACAAGGCAACACTGTACTCAGAACGAGAAATCTGGCCATTGACACGTACCTATAATACAAATACAAGAATCAATACGAAAACTAAAGTCCCTTTTCACAACGGCATAAAAAATGCATTGAGCTTTGCATCATCATTTATGGCGGCGAATAGTCCGGTAAATAATTCGAAAGATCTTACAGCCGACCAAAGCTTCAGCCCGACCAACATCAAGAAGACGATCTACGGTCCACTGGCTTTAAAAATGCGAACGGACGCAAAATAAAAGCAAAATATCGACGCATTACGTTGCCGCCGTAGAAAAAATGCTTCACAAAAATTTTGGTTCTAGTTATCTGCTAAAGAAATTAACATGATTGTTAGGGCTTTTTATATTTCAGTTCCGATACATTCCATTAATTACGTTTTTGAAATTTTGAACGCTGTATACGCGTGGGCCACTCAAGAAAGTTTTGATAGCGAAGCCATATAATCTTTATATGCGTTGAACCAGAGGTCCATTACAAGAGATTATTTCCTGATGCCCCCTTTCCCTCAACGACATCCCCCTGTGTATTAGCCTCCGAGCGAAAAGACATGCAAAAGACATAAGATTTCACTAAAAATGCATCGATTTAGAGTTCGTCTCGCTCGCATGCCCCTCTCAGCGCACCCACCTCTCCCAGTCTCTCTCTCTTTCATCTACATATCGCAAAGTTCACCATCTCCGTCGTACACCCAGCCACTCTTAACGGGAAAATTTTCGCATCTTATTCCTCCCGTCCCCGTTGATGGAACGGGCGCGGTGTGAGGGAAGGGGCCGCTTGGAAACTGGGGACGCCGCCCGACAACGAAGACGCCGACGACACCCAGCGATCGATAACTTACTAGATGAAAACACCGAACGACAATTTTCAACCTTCTCTTCCCCCTTTTATTTCCTTACTCGCACAGCCTCGCGCGGGCGGGCGCGAGGCTGTGCAAAACTCAGGGAAAAACTCAACTTTTCCCGTCGCCGTCCCACCCCTCATTTCTGTCGCACTCTCTTCTTTGCCATGTGAGGCCGCCGTCGCCGGTATATGGCCCCCAGCCCCGGCCGCCAGGCATGTTTCCCCCGTTTTGAAAATCCCATAGCAGCCACCCACTGCTTAAAAATGCCAGGCTAAGGTGTATACGCAGGGAAGATAGGGGTTGAAGTCGTGAGGGGGATGGGATCTTCGTCTCACATATTCGGACACCTTTTATCCTTAACATACGAGGCCGTCATTCATTTTTCAGTGTCGTACTAGCTAAGCATTGTGCGAAAGAACAACAGATTATATGTTCTCGTGGGGTTGTGAGGGGGGGGGGGGGGCGAGGACAACGGCAAATGCGGAGAGAGAGATGGAACGATCGCAAAGGAACGCGCTGAACAAGAAGAAAAAAAATGTGAACGAAAGTAAACACACGTTTTAAAGGTAAAAAATAAATTTCTAGAACGTTAGAAGGACGATAGGAATTTTCTAGCGAGTGACATTTAAGCTGCTCTGACGTAGGGGCAGTAACGCTTAAAAATAAGCTTTAAACACGGCACCTCCACTGACGGCAAAACCCAAAAGATTACTTCGTTGAAGTCTGTTAAGTCTTTTTGTTAGAAGCACTAATTTCAAAGCCATCTATGTAAATTTCGTTGCATTAGCTCTTATGGTAGAATTGGGTAAGGACATATATGACTATAGCCAATTTAAAGTGAAGTGAGTATTACCTAAAATGGTTGAAGAACCAAATATCTTCTAGAAATATTTTTGACATCAATTTTGAAGAAGGCCTACGAAATGGACACAAAATATTTGCAATGCTTTAATGACAATTCATTAATAATTGGAGCTTCACTTTGAATTTAAATACAAGCGTCAAATACGGTTTTTAAAACGCACATTCATTGGTTTATTTTGGTTTATTTTTTGATCTAGGGAACACAAATAAACAAAAATAACCTCAAAGTAAAAGAAATGGCGAAGAAACACATTTCCCGGTCGCTTTTCCTCATAATTCAAGAAACAAATCACATTAAAACCTTTCAAGTGACCACACATTAAACACAAGCCCAAACGTCCTGCGGCATTTCCTTTCGCCGCCGTCCGCCATTTTCTCGTTCTCGCTAAGTAGAGCGTAGCCTGGCTCAGAAGGGGTAGTCATGACTTATTACGGCACGGATCGTTAATGAACGTATAAGCGAAGAAGAGCGGAGTCGCGCGGACAGAGTTAGTGCGCATGAGGGTAAACACTAGCCGATTGGTGCAGGACACTCACGTATTGCGTATAGGAGTGGCTGCTCTAGCTAATGTAGACCATCGCGGTGTATGACGATTATCGGTGTGGTCAAGGGGACAATGCAGGAGAAATGTGTAATAAACTGGCATTTATTCGCATTTTCTGATGATCGATTTCACAAGCACCGTTTAAATTGTGTTTTTAATCGGTTTTAAGGCAAAATCGTTTTTCCCGTTTAGTCAACATTGAGAAATATTTCAAAGGAGGATGTTTAGATACATAGACAAAGCAAATTTTAAATTAAGTTTGAAATTGGTGATGATTTGGGAAGACTTACACACAAAAGAAATTTTTTTCAGCAACGGTTACTATTTTCTCTCTGCCCTGATCACCGTTTAATATTTGAATCAAGAAAGATGTGAATTTAACTTTTAAAATGTGATTTGGAGGTCAAAATGAGTAGTCCCGTTGATATTTTGTTTATTTCCACGTCATAAAATATTTCGTTTCGAAGCCAACATTTTGTTAAGAGCAACTTTTCTCGTTACTTGAAATTGGAACCAATTGGATATACATTTAGGTAGAAATTTAGGAGACGTTGACATAAGTTTGCCAATTTTAAGACCCTTTCAGCAACTTAAAAAATTCAGTGACGAAAACGAAGGAAATCGGTTTTCTGAAAAACTTCATACCTATGACCATGACCTTGGTTAAATTTTGTGCAAATTTACTGACCGTTCAGTGATAGGGCACACCAACCCAAAGCCCGCTAGATCCAAATGTGCCATAAGCGAGCTGTGTTTCTTTTCAGAACCCTATTCTAGTTTGTGTAGTAGAAAATATAGTTAATATCCAGGGTAGAAAATTGGAGACAAACGCACCCGTCGTTGGTCCCAGTCTTCTGTTAAGATTACAGAGGGAAAAGCGAGCCAAGGTTTAAGTAGAAGAAAATAAACAAGGCCCATTTTTTTTGTGAATGAAACTGTGAAATGCTTCTCAACTCCTTGCATTACAAAACAATTCAGCATTAGGTTTCAAATTTGATATCGGCTGATAATATCGACTCAAGTGAAAGCAACCCTATACTCCCCAATTCAACCAACTCTCGCACTGGATCTCGAGATGAAACCGATAGGACGCGAGACAATAAACTTCTTTATTTTTCGCAAACGATTTCGAGTAAGTTTTTTTTTTTTCCATCTCTCGGGCGTCATTGTCATTTAAAAAATCATTTATCTTTCTTCGTGAAAAAAAAACAACAAAAATACTGAACGACATTGATAGCGACCCGGTTAGGTAATCGATAAGATATACCGAGAGCGACAGAGAAACGTGGTCTTAAACGAAGTCAAGAATCCAGCCATTGTGATCCACGTACTTAGCCAAAAACGAACGTACATTTACATAATATGACATGTCTCTGCATCAAAACACGTTCCAAATTCACTTAAATTATTTGATAGTAATAAATTATACTGTTCTTGATACCGTCTTAAGATACTGAACGGTATCTATGAGGAAGAGGTCACAAAATGTTGACGTTCCAAGGAAGTGGAGGTAGGTATATGATTTAAGTTATGACTAAATACCACGACATTAAACGTCTAACAATTGCAATACTTTCAAGAACTTTTCTGAGATCTGAGAATATTTATGGAAACTAAAAAGAGTTATTAAGCTTTGCGATTAGTTTTTCACGGAATGTTCTTCTTAAATTTGATTTTTATTTATTTTCTTCTGTGATGGTAATCTTTGAATTCATAATAACTGTAATGAGTTATAGTAGGGCTTTGCGAATGCAATTTGAGTTGCGCTGTAGATGAGTGTATTTTATTTTGTAATTTATTCTTGATTTTTCTTTGTAAAATGTCGTCATGTTTCTTTCGGTGCTTTTGGTCAACAAAGACTTATGAAAACTATATCTGAATATTTCAACCTAAAAGTCTAGAAGATTTGATAAAAATGCACTTAAATTTTATTTAAACCAAAAGCATCGGAGCAAATAATTTCGAAGACGTAGCAGATCTCAAATATGTTCTGCAAATTCTATCCAAATCGGTTCAGCCAGTTGACCAGTATTGGAATTTTTGATCGAAAATTTTTGTCAATATTGGAAAAATACCTAACAGATTGTTTTCAAAAATCTAACAAATCTAAGTTCAGAGATTTCGAAGGATTTCTGTTAAATTCATCAAAATCGGTCCAAACCCGTTAAAAGCAAATAAACACAAAAGAAAAATCCATATTTTCTAGGTTAGTGAATTTCATTTTCGATTCGCTCCCCACGCTCATAAAATTATTTTTATTTTATAGTAAATCTAGAAAGAAACGCAAATTTTTTTTAAACTTATGCGTCGCTACACACAGAACACACTGTCGAATTTGTCAACGTCAATGTAAAATAGTTAATGGACAATGATTGATATTGATGACGGCTAAAGAAGGGGACAGAAAAAAAAAGTCAAATTTAACCAAATATAAAACAGAAAGCACCCTCCATACACATCTAGTGCACGAAATAATAGGTAGGCTAGTATGAAACTGGTGCAATTGAAGGTTACCTTCATATTTGAAAACCTTGTACCGACATATTTATTCATTGTTTAAATATGTAAATATACTTTTTATCGTGTGGTAAAAATCTGCATGCATGGATGAGATTTTCAGGTGTCTTCAAGAATGACATTGTCAGCTGTTAGGAGTCATTGGTGCACAGAAGCACAGTGGACATACATGCACTTGCAGTGTGTCAATCAGTGCTTTGTATTAATTAGAATTAATTACAATGTCTAAGTGGTATGGTAAATTGTGTGGTAACGGTTATACGTACGTGTAGGTACTGGTCTTTTTGAATTAAACATATTTTTAATTTGAATTTTGAAGAGTGGTCACTATTTTAAAACAAAATTCACCTGAGAAAAAAGGAACAAAAATAACCGTTGTGCCTATAACTATCATCGAATAAGTGTAGACCAAAAATTTTGTGTTTTGCACGTTTTCTTTTAACGAACTGTTAACTACATTATTAAATTGCCATTACTCTTAGTTAAGATCGCCGAATTTAAGCACCACTATACTGCGACAAGCATTGTATGGGCGACCATCATACACATGACCAGTTCTGTTCGGGAGAGAGGTTGGAGGGATGAAAGTTAGTACAGCAACTTCATTCGCATTGCTTACCAATCTCTGACAGAACGGATTTGTAAAGGAATCCTGTAGTTCGAGTTGTACCGTCCTTTAGAAAATACGTTAAACCGGTGGTCCTCTTGGTGCTCTTCGACATTTGTAAACTACATACCGGCACCTGGTTTCCCCTTCTCCCTTATAGGCTAGGTTAGGTTCACTCACTAACAGACGCCAGTTTAACAGAACATGTTGTCAAAACAACACTTCGTTAAACACAACAATCAGTCAAATTGTATCTTTGCAGGAATATTAGAATCACTGGTTTTAATTTTGCGAAAAGGACGAATTGATAAAAACAATGTTGGTATAACATATAAATCGGCAACATGGATACTTATGTGTGAGAACAAAATCTTATTGAGTTGCAGATGTTTTAATTGCATGTTCGATTTTTTCATTGTCTTACATTTCGACAATCAATAGTGAAGCGTTTCCATAGGGTCGTGTCTTGATGAATTTACAGCCAACAAGATATTCGTGGTGCAAAAAAAAACCGCATGCTTTGTATACATATATATATATATATATATCCCTGGAAAAAGAATCTTAAAAATTAACTACTTCTAATTATACGATATGCACCTAAAAACATTGTTAATTGCAGACAAAGTGTAGGTACTCGTCTTTAAACACGTTTCGAAATAAGTAGGCTATACCCTCCAATTATAGTTATCATAATTTATACCTCACGACTAAAACAAGACGATCTGACCTCTGTACCCTATCCCATAGTTCAATAATTGCAAGATATCTTCGTACTTATTTAACGTACAACACTACCAAAGCGATGCCGTATAAGTTGTAAGAAAGCTATGTACCGGATAAAGAGTTGATAACTCTGTAATTGGGTATAGTTTTCTGTTTAAAAAAACGCTCTAAAATGTCACAGTTTTGAGTGATTCTTTTCGGAACGCCACTCAAAACGATGAAAGTATTTAATTAAATCAAATACTACTGGAATAACAGTTTAGAACGTTTGAATAAGTCACAAAATGGCGACTATAACAGCGTATGACCACTCCAGCAGTAACTAAAGTTATCTATGTGCAAGGTGTGCGACTTGTATTGCACTTGTTCTGTAATTAAACTTCTTCAAATTAACGTACAGTGCATGGCATGATCATTTTAATAACGCGTGCGTCTGAAAGGTTAATCGCAGGTGCTTTTAAACGAGCAAAGAGTGTAAGAAATCGTGTTAAGAACTATGTATGCAAACAAGATCAAGATGGGATCATGATGGCTAATTATATAATCCCATTGAGTTTATAAGTTTTGTAAGAGGGCCAGCTTTAATGCGAAGCTTTTTTGCTGAGCAAACCGACCGGCAACATGTGATAACCGAAGAAGCCACCCGATGGCGCTGGCGGTCGTATTTTTTTTAACAAATAACGAAATGACATTTCTTAACACTGAAAACGACGGTGAGTCCATCTAGTAGCATCCTCCATTTTTGTCGGTAAAGTAGTTTAACATTAGCGCTATGGTAGTATTTTTTACTGTATTGTTAATTTCTTGCATATTTGTATATACTTTTACTTGTGTTTTCCATAATATCTTTTAGCACCATTACAAGAACCAAACGAATATTAGGCATCTTTACTGAGGTAGTACGTATTTCACTAACTTGGCAGTTGCTTAACTCACAAGGTTATGCTTTGCCTTGTGGAAGTAGGTAACGCAGGCAACCATAGTTCACATGTAATTATTTTATTTTATTTAGCTATCAAGCTTTTAAATTTTATAAACAGGAATTTACAGACATACAAATTACATCCATACATTTGTCATACAAGCTACAAACACATAGGAATATATGCATGGTTTGTTTAGGGGATAATCCAAAAATTGATTGTGCCAGTTTTTGATTGCTTTCACTTCCTTTGGTCCCCAATTATTCGAAATATTCAAGTCGGAATGATTTAATATTAGACGCGTCCATAAATTTGAGCAGAAATATATTGAAGAGTAACCCCTTTTCAAAATATTCTATTATCACCAAATGAAGTTGAAGTTCTAGCTACAATTAAATTATATGATACACAATATGATAGTATATAATGTGTTTACAGATAAACCAAATACCATTGAGTATGTGCGCAGACAGTAGTAATTTTCATGTGTGCTTTTTCTTTTATGCAGTACCTACTATGCACCACGGCCATAATGCAGTAATACCGAATGGTTTTTACTTATGATAGCAGTGTGGCAAAGTGCAAACGAAATGACGTCTGAGCATTCGGCTATCCAAGGATAATAACAGAATATATAGTAATGTTCTACATATATCTGTATTCATTGCATACATTGTACGTAGCATGAAGATCAAAAATTGTAATGGAAAACCAATAAAATACACGATTTGCCAATTGTAATTTTTTTTTCGGATCATTGTTAAACCATTTGGGTTATATAGTTTACAGCGAGGTCACAGCGCTATACATGTAATATTTTCTGCCGAGCAAACGAGCCGGCAACACGTGGTAGTGGTTGTGACCACCAGGCAGCGCTTGCAGCTGTGCTTTTTTTTTTAACAAAAACCCCGCCAATTGAATAACTACGACTTAAAATATCGATACATGTGTAACAATAATTCAGATTAGCGTTAACAATGATTAATTGAGCGTAAACCAGTGTCAAATAAGAGTAATCTGTGAGAAAAACGAACAATTTTTTTTTTCACTTGAAGCGATGGAGTCTCAGCCTCTGGGAGACCAAGTCGAAAAAACTCTGTATTGAAAGATTAGAAGATAATTTTAAAATCGATTACCGCGTTTGCACAATAATAGTCCGTAAAATGATACGAAAGCGTTATAGCCATGATACTATAAATTAAATGAGCATGGCTCTGGCAATTTTAATCAGAAAATGCATTTGTGGAATCAGGATCGTTAAAATCCGCACCCCTACATTCGGGAACGACACCGAAGAAAAGAAAAAAATCTCAGTTTCATTTATAACCGTTTGTTAAAGAACAAAAGTGTCGCAAGACTCGGCTAAGACGTCCTATTGATATTAATTGATCCCTTCAACTTCACCCCCCATTCGCGATAACGCGTCGCCCTCCATAACAGTTAACAGCCTCGTTAATTAGACACTTAACTGTTAACGAAACATTAATTTAACGCCTAACTGCGACAAGGGATGGCGTGCTAAAAGATTTTTAGGTCGCAAAATAAGAAAACGACCTCTAGGCGTATGGTTCCCTATGGCAGACTAAATTATATCAGCTAGAGCGGCCCCCTACTCATTTCGTACGTCTTTCTTGTCAGATGCAGAGAGAGAATATTTCACACCCATAAGGAGGCCGAGAGGACAAAAGGAAGTAAGAAGATACGAACAAAAGGACTGGAGCACGCAGCGGTGACTAAAGAAAAGCGCGTAAAAGAAGGACATTTTTAGTATTTATTCTTTTCAAACTAGGGAACATGGACGAAGCATTAATTCAAACGTAATAATGGGCAACGAGCGTGGAACGGAGCAGAATTTTATGAGTTTTTAGGGGTTGTTCAAAGCACAGTGCTCGGGAAAAGAACGGGAACTACTTTGGTCAGAATGAGCGGCAGCAAAGAAATTGTTTTTCAGTTTTATTATTATATCGTCATTTTTTTAGCGGGTTGGGGGTAAGAGTATAGTAAATTGTCCCGCGGGAAAAGTGTCCGTTACTTTTATGTCAAATGATTATTTTTGTGATTGGGCGCCGCGTCGAATGATTTAGGGATATTTTGGAAGTTTAAAAGCATGAAAGATTGGAAATTTTGTAATATAATTGTCTTATACTGTAAAACCAATCAAACTGGACAGATACATTAAATTTATGCCATTTGAATAGTCATAAGATTTTGAAAAGATGTGCCTTAAAAATTTCGGTAAATTCTGAAAGTGTTTGCTTTTTTGGAATGATCTTTCTGTGCTCCTGCGAGTGAATGCGCATTCATTTAAAATGGGCCACGATTTTCTAAAAGGCACAAGGTGGCGGATACCTTCAAAAGGGCGGCTTAACTTAAAGGAACAAAGTGTTTTTTTTTGTTGTTCAACTGGAAGGGTTATAGAGGATAAGAAAAAAAATCTTCACCCATACAAAGCGGGGGTGTACATTTCGTTACAGTTTTCAAAGCCGTATAATATTTTAATAATGAGAAATAGCTCTATAGCTACTTAACCCAACACACATACATTATATCGATCTTATTCATAAAATTACAAAACATTTTTGCATTCTAGAAAATCTTTTAAGCAAAGATCTAAATAACGGTGCGTATGCATCCATTACTTCGGGGCATATAAGAATTAGAACCATAATAGCTTCCGGTAAATAAAAGTACGATACAACTTAACAGACACTTAAAAATGTGCGCCCCACTTATTTATTCATGCATAAATATATTCATAATAAAACGAAATACGGATTTCCTGAAAGGGTGAAGAACGACCTTCTTTATTAAGAAATAAATACACCAATACTGATAAATATTCGAAACAAATGTTGTTCGCTGAATTGATCGAAAGGTGCGGGTAGCTTTAGCAGCTGGTTAGTTCGTTTTAAACCGTCCCTCATTCCAGGAAAGTCCTATGAATCGTCCTGCCGCACTACTTTAATCACTGACGCAAAAATAAGTGCAACCTTAGAATAAGCTTTTTGAGAAAAGCAGCGTCACACGTATAAGTATTTTTTCTTTTTTCTAGTGTTGCTGCACAGGTAATGCTGCTTTCTAAAGTGTTGAGTCGTCGCTCGGATGTATACAGTCTCATGGTTCACTCTTTGCCTATTGAATAAGCTCTTTGCCTTGGCTCGTTCTTCCTTGCGGGAAAACACTTTGAGACAAAGTCTTTCTGACGATGCGTGAATATCGTTCAATACGTATCAATCGGGAATTGAAAACGTACCTTCTTTCCCTTTTTTCTTTCCAGCGCGCGTACGTACAATCCGTTCAACTAGATAACTTTACTTTTCCGTCAGAGGCGCCACCGGTCGTATTGGGATGGCATGCGGACTAACTGTCATTAAAAAAAAAACACTACAAATTATCTCCGCCAAATTTTGTCCCATTTTGAATGAATGAATAGTGGGGTTTAGAGGCGCGTCAACATTTTGGTCATTTTGCGCCTTGTCCCATTTTTTTCAACATTTATATCTTACAAATTGACAGCATATCTGTTGACCATTTCCTGAAGTAACTTTTTCCTTCATTACACTAATCCTATTCAACTTTCCAACACCTCTTTTCAGCTTTCAATCTCTTTATATCCCAATTTTCTTCACTTTTATGTCTTGCTTTTCAACTATGCCTTGTTCGTTCTACTCCCCAAACATTAATTAAACAATTATCTAGATGATTGTTCTTCATCTCTGTTGGTACCAAAACGTGCCATCCTCTCAGGATCGGGATCAGAACCTACCCCACCGAATCACTAGACTAGATATTTATTTGAAGTTTTTGTAAAGGGTTTAGATTTTACTATAGACAGGGGTCCGATCGATAACGGCATCACTATTCATGAGATAGTCATGTGAACTACCCGACCAAACTTTACCTCTATACACAAACAAACAATTAAAAACTATTTTTCCCTGTACTTCACAAAAGGAAATTGAAAAAAAAATGTAACCATGTTTCAAATATGAAATGCGGATACAGTTTTCAGAGCGCACCCGCTCCAAATATAAAAGGAAAATAAATATTTCATATACGAAAGCTTGCATTCATGCTGGAAGAATTACACGTTACCTACTTATATTTTCGTACAATATTTCATGCAATGATATCTATATATTTTTTTGTTAACCTGGTAATTGTGTCCCCTACATAAACCATTCAGTTTCATTAATTCAATATCGCAAGTATACCAATACAAAAAACCAATTTAAAATCCCTGTAATTGAATACGTACCGGCGATTTAGTATAGGCTTTAATTGGTCAAATTACACTGGTACATAAATGTTTGACGACGACGCCGGCAACTTCTAACTTCACACAAAGCCACAAAATACATGTGTACTGCATGCTCCCAATTCATTGGTGGCACGTCAGAGGTCTTTTGCGATCAAATCCAGCAATAAATTATCAGTTTCACCTATCATTACATGGCATTCATTAAAGTGAACTCCACCTACATGCTACCAATTCCACGTTACACAAGCAATTCAAAGGGGGAAAAGTTTCAGCACCTATTATTCAAACACATATTATTATAATGGAGCGGTTCGTTGGGAGATTTAAATGTCAACCACTAGCCGATTCCCATAATTTTACGGAGACTATGAGAAATCTAATTGACGATTGATTTCTGAACATACACAGAAAGTCAAAACTACTTTGAGGCAATTCTATTCAGTGCGGGTTCTAAACCTAAACAGAACATTTTATACCACTAAATCTTCTAATCAAAATGAAATTTATGTTTCGAATGACGATTTAACAAAAATTCCGTACTGAAAATCAATCAAATCAAATCATTTTATTCAGCAAAATCTGCTGTACGGTAAGTGAAACCATAACAGAATCAAGAAAATATCGTTTTTAGCGGCAAAATTCATAACCTAAAAAAACACTTTTTGGCGGCGATATACACAAACCAACTAATACCTTGTTAAGACACCTAATAAAATAAACAGCTCAAAGTTATTCCAAGCCACACACTATAACCACAAGGCAACAAAACAGTCGGCTTTTAATGACCATTCCTTTGAATACAACTAGTTCACGTTCAGATTTCTATCTCAAATATTCAGATCTAAGATTCGAAAACGCAGATAGATCTCAGCTCCAAGCACGCTAAACCTGACCCAAGAACTGGTAGTTCCATCCACCGCCATCCTCCAATCCTCCTGATGCCCGCTCACACATCTCGTACACAGATTTATGGTAAATACTGTTAGATCTCATGTAATTGCATGCACACAGGTGGGGTAATCAACGTGTAAAGAATTCAATAGTACAATTCACATGTGATTGTTACCAATATATTCAGTTTCCTATAAAGCAAAGCTATGGAGGATGCAATCTTGTTTTCCAGTAGGTATAGAAGAATCCACATGATATGCATACCAATATACTAACGCAAACTAAATATATACTATAGAAATTGGATGCATAGAAAAGATTTGCATCTCAAAGCATGCAATAAGTGTGTGAGTATGTGTGTGTGTGTGTGTTTAGAAGATCGCTTTCTCGGTATTAGATGCAGATATTGGTAGCGGTGTTCTTCTGTTGATGGTAATGATGATAGATATCCGAACAAAATGCATGTAATTGCTATTGCCTGTAGAAGTGATTGGGTGCACAGGTGGCCGGAATATGAAACTCCTTTACGATATGTGTGCATTAAAAGGTGTTTGGATATATCTTTGGTAATAAATATCTTACATAATGTTGGATTTCTTTCAGAAGTGACTGTTGGATCATTGTTTATTATTTTATTTAATTACTAGTGATTTCCGTTCGGTGAGATAACATATACCTAAGCGGCAGAGGCGCTACCGGTCGTTTTGGTCAAACTGAAATTTTTTTTAACACAAAATGATCTCCGCTGATTATTTTTTATTTTGCTCTCAAGCTTTTGTCGTGCTTAGATGATCCGATTTTCGAGAATAACTTTTCTATCGATTATAACATTGCTGGGAATTATTTAGCAAATAAAAGGGTATTTTGAAAAATTAACCACTAAAATCATGACTGCAATTACATTCATGAGGTGGTAGCAATGTTAGGGGGCATTTATTGTGCTGGTGTCTTCTCTCACGGGCTAGACTGTTGCAATGCTGAGGGGGCAGTCCTTGTGCTGGTATCTTGTCTCACGGGCTAGACTGTTGCAATGCTGAGGGGGCAGTCCTTGTGCTGGTATCTTGTCTCACGGGCTAGACTGTTGCAATGCTGGGGGGGAGTTATTGTGCTGGTACCGTTTTTAACGTACTAGACTGTAGAAATACTGGGGGGCAGTTCTTGTGCTAGTATCTTCTCTCACAGACGAGACTGAAGTTGAATTAAAAAATCAAGCTATAGTGCGATAAGGGGTAAGCTTTAACCCAGCTACATTATGGTGGAGGTGCCGGTTCCGCTCAGATAAAATCTTCCACATTCTATGTCTACACGTCGCAGGCACGATTTTGAAGGCGCCCACAACGAATTGCTCCAGCTATGTCAAGACAATGACATTTTCGGCATCCTTTTTTTCCAGGGGGACGAAAAAAAAGGAAAACCAGAACATTGCAGTTATATACTCTTACAGGCGCTGACCAAATCACAGCGTAACATTATGCAAACTTAACAAAAAATATCACGAATAAATTCCATCAAAATCTGCATCTAATCTCCATATCAGAAAACCGATAGCGGCATTTTCGATTAAATTTGATGGCATTGCCTTAACGCGAAACCAACGAACGCAATTGCACAGTGTCTTCAATTGTCTCAAGAATCTAAACCAGTATTAAAAGATGGTGTCTTGTTAACGTGAAATGGTTGGCAATAGTGATCGGTTGTATGGCTGACGTTTGCTCGTCTCTGTCACTCAGATGTCAGAAAACAAAAGGTTTCGGCGTGTAGTTTATGTCCGCAGATTGGAAATATATACCCATGCCTTGCACGATGGTACCCCATAAGCCGATTTCGATAGAAGACCTGTGTAAAATGCGCTTTATAAGGTTAGGATTATTCGATAATGTGCATTATTTCTGCTCTCGTTGCAAACTTTATTGCGGTGAATTATTACTGTTTCGATCTAGATTTAGTGTACCTAGCCAGATATTAACTTTGTAATTTCTTTGTAAATTCAATTGATCAACTGTGAGCTGATTAAGTGTACCGAGGATGGGTCTATAAATGTTTTATCTTGTTTTATTTCACTGAACTCTGATGCCGAATTGTAGAGCTTATGTTAAACTTTCTTTGCGAAAAAAGTACGCCGAATGTCTACTTTACCGACAAAAATGTCGGATGTTCATAGGAGGAGTCACCGTCGTCTCGAGTGTTAAGAAATTGTATTCACAGATTACTAGCATTTGAGACTGGTTTACACTCAATTAATCCTGATTAATGCTAACCTCAACGATTTAATATTTTGAGTCGTCATTAATTAATATTATAAGTTTGTTAAAAAGGATGGCCACAAGTGCCATCGGGTTGCCGGCTCGTTTGCTCAGCAGAATGTTTTAACGCTGGGATTCTGACCATACCTAAAGACTTGTAAAGTAAGACTGTTTTATAAAATTTATAAATACACATAAGGTTAGTGGAGGGAATTTTCTTTCAATGTAAACCACGATTTTGTTCAAAACATGCTTAAAAATTGAGTTTTATTTTTCTAAAAAAGCAGTGAATCAAAGGTGCCAAGCTAAGTAACGGTCCGTCAATTCACTTGGAGTATGAATACAGCAAAACGCCTATGTTTGATTACAGCAAGCCTCACCTTTACACCTTTCGAACTAAATACCAACCTCCACAGGTTTAACAAACAGATGATGCATCTGCATCGATTAAAACTTGTTCTGTCAAAGAAATCTTATATATACGCCACTTATAAACATGTCACGGTAGATTTTCTCAAGGAAACAGCAGCTGGCAAGATATCTATTCTCATTCGCATCTTTACAAGATGTGATCGTCCAAGTAAATTAAATACTTTGATATGTTTCCTAAGGAAGTTGTAACACTCATTACAACTTACAATGTAAGTAACGTAACACATAGATGCCCAGACGGTGTCATGTAAGATGCAAGAAATTCTCATGAATAGCTATGAGATCTGCAAGAGATTTTAGATTATTATAAATACAAAATGATTAATCGATAGGAAATGGTTTTGTGTATCTTCAAGATTTTTCCCTCTCATTTATATATGGTGAGAGTAAACGTAGAAAAAAACACACGTGAGAATAAAGGTTTCGATTGACCAGGTTATAGGTATACAATAGGGCAGTGCGTAAGCCCTTTTTGCCTTACATTGGATAATAGAATAGGGGGGTCGTAATTTTTAGCCAGTATAAGCCCCTCCGGCCATGTTGTGCTCGGAGAGGCGGAAAAAATATTGTGTGGAAAAATGCATAAATGTCATCGTAAAGTATGACGTAACAATATCATATGAGGTGAAATTTTGTCTCGATATTTTTAAGCGTTGTCATTTATTTTTTTTCAAAAGATACACACTGCGATAATTTCTATCCCCAATTGTCAGATCTTTGATGCTTTACGAGCAGCCTTTGGCTATAAATTTTGTCTTTCGGTATTTCACCGTTTGT
Organism: Protonemura montana; assembly: GCA_947568835.1. Taxonomy (NCBI): domain Eukaryota; kingdom Metazoa; phylum Arthropoda; class Insecta; order Plecoptera; family Nemouridae; genus Protonemura; species Protonemura montana. Next base: position 10,185,126 of record OX387608.1, read on the forward strand.
TCTCTTCGGTTTGAAGTATCAATTTAAATTAAAAATCCTTTACAAATATCAAAGCATGGCACAGGAATACCCTCCGATACTTTATATGAACCCAAAACTCACTGTTCACTATTGAAAATATTAAACGGTTCTCAAGAAATGTTAAAGTTAAAAATTGCTCAAATCCAGTAACAATTACCGTTACAGATTCAAAAACCAGAATCAGACATCTCGTAACGTCTTGTTAGCCCAAGACAATGTTAGAAAATGTGTACGTGTCATAAAATATGAACATACCGAGTTGATGATGACATTAATGTCTTCTCCGTTTCTCGCAGCTTGCAACTGCAGTTGCACCTAGCATGAAAGATGCATTATAAATAACAATGCATTTGAAATAGATGCATGCGCCCCCTCCTCGTCCCCTCCCCCTTACCGCCCGTGCAATGAGAGAAATGAACTCAGCAAATAGCGATTGCCAAAACGTTAAAACAAACTTTTAAAAGTTAATTCTTTGCGAATGCTTTCAAATTATTTTTAAATATCACGAGCAAAGCTTAAAATGTAGGGCTGAATAAAATTGAGGTTCAATTATCTGTAATAGGTTTCGTGTCAGTTGGTATTGGTCATCCTTGTGTGAAATATATATGTGGTAGATTGAACGTGCGCACTAAATCAATCTTACTGATTGGATATTTTGCGCCGGGTTCACCGTAAAAAATGTCTTATTTGTTAGAAGACCGAACAGCTAATGAGTTTTTTTTTCTGTCGAGCCGACAATTATGAAAAATACGTATTACAAAATAGCTGTTTGTAAAAAAAAAATGTTCAAGTATACATTTTACTGAAAAAATATTAATACTTTTATTTTCCCCGAGTCAAATCAAATTTCATAAAATTGTAGTCAAAACAGAATCGTAAATGTCTGGCAGCTCTCGCCCTCGCCCTGTCCCAGAGGGATTTAACAATATGCATGAGGCTATTTAAAAATTCCGAATCAGGTGTCCAGCCATGATTGGTTATCCAACAATTAAAATACCCTACCGCCTCCATTACATATTTTATTACTAACAATATATATGCCAGGACGCTTAGTCCAAACACACTTAACATTCAGAGTATCACGTGACTAGCAATAAGCATTTTACCTCGCAGCTGGAGGTATTAATTATAAACCAAATGCTTGGATTCTCTTAAGTTTAACAGCTCTGTAAAGGTTGTATTTAATTAACAGTGGTTTCACCTTACCCATACTTTATGAGAATCTGTTCCTTTATTTCGTTACATTATGTGAAATGGAGACCGAATCATATTTTTCTGTAGGCATAAAAAAAATAAGAAACGACATAAAGATTGAAATTAACTAAGTTTTTTTTAAGTCAAGCAGCAACCAAATGTCATTAAATTTTAACAGTGCCTAGCGATATTTCTTGTAATGAACTTTTGATACTTAAATTTAGTTATAGGTGTATAGTCAAAATTTATTTTCTACAATTAGTTATGCTTGACAAAGTTCAGTGACGATAAAGTCTGGTGGTTGATTAATGGCTTACCATTGGTATTTTCGATGGTACGCCATTAAGACCAATTGGTATTGTCCCATTACGGTAACGGATCAATACTGTATGAAATTTGACTCCATTAAAAAGAATGTAAGACAAGTCAGGCGCAAAGACGAAGTCCCCGAAACTTTTTTAACAATTATCCTGAAATCTGCATTTCTTTTAGCTTTTTAGTGCTGATAAAACGTGATTTTAAAACACCTTTTAAATAGTTATAATAAAGGCTTATAGTAAAGGTAATAGTAATAGTAAATAATAGTAATGGCTAATAATAAGAACGTATTTGATTAAAAAATGACAAATCCGCTGTGAAGAACTGCATGCGAAAGTGTCTTTATATCGATGAGATCAATAAAAATGAACCTCTTTCCTTCTCGCCTTTAGACAAAGTTGACAGCTATAGTTCAACACAATTGATTATTGCGGTTTAACGACGCACTGTTTTGTCAACGGGTCCTGTGGCACTGGTCCAATGGCATTGGTGGACGAGTGAATTATGATAAGGTTGAGGGTAAATAAGAAATTACCTAGCCTAGAATGGAGGAGGGGTAACCCGGTGCCAGTATGTAGCCTACTCCTGCGAAGAGCACCAAGGGGACCACCGGTTTAAAGTTCCTTCTGAAGGACGGTACAACTCGAACAGCAGGATTCCTCCACAAATCCATGCTGTCGAGAGGTTGATAAGCAAGGCAAACGTGGTTGCTGTTCTAACTTTAATCCCTCCAACCTCTCGCCCGAACAGAACTGGTCATGTGTATGATGGTCACCCATCCAATACCTGACCCAGCGCAGTATTGTTTAACTTCAGTGATCTCACGAGAACCAGTGTTTGCAACACGACAAACCATTCGGTAATGTATTTTGAAAACTCTTGGTTAATTATCTTACCCTAATTACGCCTTATGTTTAGCCTGACATTTTTAAGACAATTTTTTCAATAATTTTCCGGCTTTCTTTCGAAATCACCCCCTAGATCATAACACGGAGTATTTGTTAAGACGGCTTGAAAGCGCAGGCACTTTTCTGAGGGAGGTGGGCGGGAGGGGGAGGGGTGCAACTTCTTTAACATTGGGATAGCTCCGTCTACCAGGCGACACGACCACCTCCTTAGCACTAACAATTTTAAAAATCTCGTTGCGAGCATCTATTGTATTTCTGTTATTTTAAGTGGCATTCTTATTTGTTTTGCATATTTATGCATGGCTCATTAACATGCTTCTTACAAGAAAACTTCAAAGGTTATTATTAATAGGTATATAGTGATGTGATGGCGAATTTAAAACGTAAATTTGTTTTATTTTGTAATTAGCTGTTGAAATAAAAAGTAATAGAAACCATAGAAATTGAGTGAAATTCTGTTGTTTCTGTTAATTTCGTCAATGATTGCCTTTTCTTGTAAACACACTTGTGAACTTGTACTAAAAATGTATTGAGAGAAATAAGATTTTTTTTATAATTGGCTTTTTTTATTAATTAAGAAAAAATCAATTAATTGAGATAAAAGTGTGTAACTTGAAATCTGTATAGTGTGAAATTAAAAAATCAGTATCCCCAAAAGCCAGTAAAACCATACTCACCCTACACAAAAAAAAAACACAACAAAACCCCCAAACATCCATCAAAATACCCCGAAAAACACACACATATATAGATATATAAACACATACATATTCCATCACATCCCATATCCCAATGTAAATCCTAGGCACACACTCACACATACATACATCCCATCCGTCGAGTGTGCGCCATCCCTAGCCAACCATCCCTTCCGTAATTGCTCGTTCACCCCAAATGCCCCGCCCTGAGTTCCAGCGAGCGATGACGTCATGCCTCCTCCCCCCCCTCGACCGAGTCGTCGACGACTCGCAGGGAGGAAAGGGTTGAAACGACGCCGCGCAATCAGCGTGCGCGTTAAGCGTCGGGACGCGCCTGATGAGAGTCGCTGGTGATTAAAACTTGTGCGCGCAAAGACAATTCGCTGGTGGGCGGTGACGTTTCTGGGTAATGCATCGCGTTCAGGGTAATTAGTGGATGGGGGAGTGGGGGTAATGGTGGTTATGATCAGGTTTTCATATGATATGGATTAAATTGGCGGGTTTATGCAGGGGCGTTTTTGTTTTTGTGGTTGGTTTCCGGTTAGGTTTTTGGAGGATGTTCATATCTCAGTGAATTTTAATTGGGCTGGATTAAAATACGATAATTAATTAGATACACTCAATGACGGAGTGTGCATTTATGGTTGTATTAACCTAAGCTATTCCAAAAAAGGTTCTGCAATTCATTTAAATTGAACAATTCGATATCACTTCCCGTTAGCATCATTGCACCTTTAAAGGATTATTTACTTCTGAAAAAGAATGCTATTAATAGGCTATAAAGTACTGCCGTGTGAAAGTAACTGGCAATTAACGGCAAGTAAAGGAATTAAGGAAAGAAGCAGAATTGAAACAAGGAGAATTTCTCAATACTGAAACATGCATGTCTGGCACGAAACAGTGAAAAGTTAAAGAATTAAAACATTTTTAGCTTGAGAATATCGTAAGGTCTTCAATTTAAATGCCATTGAAATGAGCTGAGATGTCATACGAGGGACTCGTGAACGATACAAAATTTCGAAAAAGTTCCATAGTTGAAAAAATATCCTGGTTTTAACTTTAAATGTATATCAAATTCGTTGAGTTCATCCAGATGATTGACACAAAAGACCTTATGACTCAAATTATGCTAACTTATTCTCTCCTGCCATCGCTTTGAAGGGGGATAGTTTTTTTTATTCTTTAGCTCAATTCAATAATCTCGTTGTGTTAACGCGTGAAAAGAAATTTTGGTCTCACTTTCAAAAAAAAAACAGGGATTACACAGCTTTTCCGAATGAAGTCAAGGACGCCTGCGTTACTGAGAACTTTTCAACCCGCGTAGACGGAATTCAAACGCCACCCCTCAGCGTCCCACGAAAAGCATCGAGCAAAAACAAAATCGTTAAAATCCCGGTCCAGAATTGCAGCAGCTCTCCCGCCCGCTAAGACTACATGCTATGAGAAGGTGCTTGCTGACAATTTAGTGGCGTTCAACTCACTTTTAGGTGTATACGGTGACAAAGCGGTTCTCGTGAGGACATTGAAGTTAATCAACATTGTCTTCAGTAAAGAATTGGATGGGTGACCATCACACTTACCACGTTTACTAATTTTTGAGTTGCAATAGCTGTTTTTGTGAGATAACCGAAGTTAAGCAACATTGTTCTCGGTAAAGAATTGGATGGGTGACCATCACACATACCACGTTTACTCATTTTTGAGTTGCAAGAGCTGTTTTTGTGAGATAACCGAAGTTAAGCAACATTGTTCTCGGTAAAGAATTGGATGGGTGACCATCACATATACCACGTTTACTAATTTTTGAGTTGCAAGAGCTGTTTTTGTGAGATCACCGAAGTTAAGCAACATTTTTCTGAGTCACATATTGGATGGATGCCCATCCAAAAACCTAGCGAACCTCAATCGAGCTTTAGGGCCCTGCAATATGTCGTTTAACATCAATCAATGAACCTAGCGAAGTAGTAAGCGAAATTTAAATTCAATTATTTGATTTACTAACTTAATCGAGCAGTCAATCACTTCCAATCAATTTAAGAAGCCCATGTTTGGTCATGTGTGCAGACTGAATTTCCCATAATTACTCTTGGCTAAATGGGATAGCACAAGATACCACCAACCAACAAGCACGGCAGCTCCAATACCATTCCTTGATGACCAGACAAGTCACTGTAGGCTCTCGGCTTGTGTGACTTAATTTATCCAATCAACCAAAGTAATCGATACAACAACTTATCAACTATGTTCAGACTTCTTAGTTATCATTACAGTCTCTCGGTGCAACAAGCACTAACGGTTCACCAGGGTTAAAAATTGATTTACAAATTATTAAAATTAAACATTGATATCTCAAAGAATTGCTTTGCTAAAATAGTGTGTTTTATTCATTTCAAAACCTTTCCAACGCCTCATCTAACCAGCGTTCAGTCAAAATCTCCCCACAGCCCCCACCTCACGTATACCACACCAACCCTTTACACTGCTGAACATGCATCTCCTTATTTTCATACTACGGCACGTCTGTTAATATCGCAAGAAAATAATTAAAATTTCAGGTGCTTCCAGGGCAAGCAATATACGGTTAATGATATTTAGTAAAAATTTCATCCTCCATTAATTTCCAAAAACCCATGCGCACACGTATACACCCGGCACAGCGCGGCTTAAATTCTCTCTAGCTGGCACGAGTCGTAAATGTCAGTCCCATTTTTAAAACCATCTCAAGTTCTTTTTCTCTTTCTCTCTCTTTTTCTATTCATCATCGCATGCTCTTTACACTTCTCAACTTCTTCGCATTTCTTTCTTTAGTTTTATAATGTGTGGTGTGGGTGTGCAGATAAATCAATGGATGCCAACACATAAGTAACTATTCGACCAAATGTTAATGGTGTTTTCGTTTTTATTTTTCTTACACACCGATATGGGTGGGTCTCGCTATGGCCTCGCGATCCGCGTGAAGGTAAGTCGGTAATTAGTCTTAGCAGCGGTCACACCGTCGTGAACATAAGAGGCGGCGACAAAGGAGCTATAGCTCTTTACGATGTACGGCATGCGATCGTGATATCAGATGAGAGAACTGGTGTCAAATCTTCACGAACAGATTTAGAGAAACGATTGTAAAACACGTGAGTTTTTTGGTCGGCCATTAGAAGACGTTTTTTAACAAAAGAGTGTGAACCAATAAAAAAAAGTACCTTGTTTTAATGCAATTTCAGTAAAAAAAAAGAAAAACATTGTTGCGTCGATTTAACGATTCTCGTGCTTTCAAAATGGTAAGATATTTTCTATTGGGTTGTTTGAAACAGTTGATTGATTAGTGTGGTTTAACGACGCACTGTTTTCATAATGGGCCCTGTGGCACTGGTTGATTGCATGGATGATGATGAATCTAACTTAAACTAGAAGTGAGGAACAAAAACCGGTGACGGTCCGTTGCCTAATCCTGTCTAATAGAACCAAGGGAACTCCAAGAGGCCTGTAACGAAGGACGGTACTACGGGAACAACAGGATTCGTCCAAAAATCCATGATGTCGAAAGGTTGATAAGCAAGGCGTATGAAGTTGCTGTACTAACTTTCATCCCTCCAACCTCTCTCCCTAACAGAACTGGTAAATTGTCAGTTGTAAACCAAAAAAACATTATTCAGATTCGTTCAAGGGCCAGTTTTGAAATGTCCACTAAAATAAGCAATCGGAGGTAAAGATGACAAAAAAAGTATCATATTGGTTGTGCCTATAAAGGTGAGTCATTATTTAGCAGTATTCCAGCAGTTTGGTCTTCAGGTCTCGCAACACTTTTTATTAAATCCATACAAATAAACTAAAATATTCCATCTCTATCACCCTACCACCAACAATACCCCTGGAAATCACTCACAGATTTCCACGCACAAGCTACAAATCACCAGAGAGAACGCTATCCCCGTGATTCCAATTAATCGCCGTTCCTCACGGGACCCTTGCTTACAGATCCAAGAGACAGCTAAGAGGTCAACACAAGCCCGGCCAAAGACAAGATAGCAAATAGTATTTTTGTCTTGTTTGTCATGTGTTAGCGTTGACGTGCGTGTGTGTCGTCGGAACCATTAGCTACAGGAATTAGTCGGAGCTGTAGGGCCCGGGGCTTGTGAGGTTTTGCTAACAGGTGGGTGGAAGGGGCGGTCACCCCTCGTCCATGTGAGTCGGACCAGGGCGATCGAATCGTTGGTCACCTATTTGCTCAAGAGAGTTGCAGGCGAGGGAGATTTGCTCGTGTACGTTGGGGATTGATTTTTTGGCTTATGCGGATTTCGAGAGTAATTGTGGCTGTGGTTGAACCAAGGGTAGAGAAAACTGGATTTATGAAGTGATTTTACTAACATGGATAAACTCTGCTCATACTTAAAATAAAACAAAAAAGCACACATTTTTACTGATTTTCTGATAATTTTTGATGTTTAAAAAGAAGAAAATTAAACAGATACTAAAAAAAAAAAAAATTAAGATCCTACTGTGGTCTACTTAATTTAAGAAGACACTGTTTTGTCACATAAACTCAAATTATTTTTGTAGTTGTCAATATGTTTTCTTTGAAGTTTAAAGACCAATAAAAGTTTAAATTTTAAACCACATCTTCGAGTTCAAAGAAAATAGTGCCCTGGACCTTGCCGTGTAACGTATTTCTATATCACAGACCATTCCCTTTTGATTTTAACTTTGTGCTAAAAACTATATTTTTCTTGTTTTCCGCGTGTTTCTCAAATTTGCCAGAGTGGACGTTCTGATAATAATATTATAATTAAATAGAAATTGCAACTGAAAGGAATCGTTTTTTTATGAGTTGCGACAGAAAATCGGATTCAGAAGTTTCAAGGCCAAAAAATCTAGGAAAATGTTAAAGACTGGTCACCGTAAAGTACGTCCTCGCTTATAAACAAGTTGGTCAAGGTTGTTAATATGTATCTAAATTACTCTGAAAAATATTTAGAATGTACGGTGGATCATTGAACATGCCTTTGAAAATTGCATGTAAAATACCGAACAGTTTGGCGTGTTGGAAACAGCAGTTCTCAACGGTTTCAAAGTTAAGCAACACCCCTTTGGTTCAGGTATTGGATTGGTGACAATCATACACATGGCCAGTTCTGTTCGGGAGAGAGGTTGGAGCGATGAAAGTTAGTACAGCAACTTCATTCGCCTTGCTTATCAACCTCTCGACAGCATGGGTTTGTGGAGGAATCCTGTTGTTCGCGTTGTACCGTCCTTCGGAATGGACGTTAAGCCGGTGGTCCCTTTGACGCTCGTTGACAGATGCGCCTGCACAGCGTTTCCCCTGTTACCACCCAGAAGATCCGTTCTCAAAACCCCACCAATCAATATATACATGTAATATATTGTATGCGAAGTTGATTGCTACGCTTTTGAGATGATCACATATCTCTCTTAAATTTCAAATCTCAAATCTCTCTTAAAAATCGTGTTCAATGTCGTAGTTTCCGAGATGAGTCCCTTGGGATTCTGGGATATACATTCTCATCTCAGTATTATTTGCATTCTCCGTGTGTACTAAGAGCTGAGGGGTAAAAAGAACTTAGTGATCCCATTGCAATTTCTTGGATCTGTGTTGACAAATATTTGGAGAAAAACTATCCAAGATCAGCTAGAGAGGTGAATATTTGGGTTAAGCATATAAATATGTAAGCACGTGGTCAAATATGGGGGAGTGAGGAGAGAGAATCAGATATAAGGCAATCCCCAATATTATATTTGATGTTATTGGGAAAATATTAATCCTAATAAAGCAGCAGAGATATGTTTATGTTCAAAATATCACAATATAGTTAAACATAAACTCAGGTGAGTATCAAAACATTTTTCAACTCAGAGTTAACGATTTTCTTACAACTGGACCTAAAATAATTGGGGAGATTGCAAGCCACCAAAACCCCCCTTATCTATGCCTCCAACTTGCTGTTTTAAAAACGTCCAGCGATTCCAAACCATTGATGACTGATAAATTAAACAGTTATTTATTATCAGGAACACCAATACCCTCTCAAAGATAGATGCCCAAATGGGGACTCGAACCCCGATCGCCACCTATCGCTGGTCTTGCTCTAACCCATTGAGCTACATAGACACATAATTTTTGAGAGGGCAGAAGTGTTCTTATAATAAAATACCCCGCGCATTGCAAGCGTTTGCAATTTAAATCAGATTTTACATAATTAAACTGATTTGTACTTGGTAAGTCAGAAAGCAGTATTCGAATACGACTGGACTTCTTCTCTATAAAGCTCAATGGACTAAAATAGCCAGCTAACTTCTTGAACCTACATTCTTCGGTGCTGTGATAACAAAAGAAACACCGTACATATTTTAACCAAATCCAATAAGTTATCGTAAATAAATAATGGCATAGTAATTAAGTTTGCTTTTCGAACACATATCTTTGACTAATCAAAATACCTTTGGCTGCGGTCGAAAATGCGGGTAATCTATGGGTGAAATAGCCGCCAAAGTTGCTTGCTCAGATTCGACCGGAGATGGGATTAAGCGGCCAGGAATTAATTTAATCACCGGCTCATTTAAATTAGCATTTTTAGGTTTGGTTGAGATCTAAAAATCGTGTAAAATTCGCCGTTGCAACATGATAGTCGGCCATGAATTTGATACTTTTCGCTAAGTCTTTTTTTTTTAGGTACTAGCGTATTATCTGCTTTTCTGAATAGTACCATCCTTCCAAAATGACTTGGGTGAGGCTCTAATTTTTCTTCCAAAAATACCAAAGAGATACATGGTGATAGATAACGATTACACGGACACTATTTAGCTATTATAATTATGTTTATATGTAGTTTTATAGAGAAAGGGCTTATAAATGCTCTGCTGAGCTAATGGGCCGGCAACACGTGGTGACGGTAGGTGCTACCCGATGGCGCTTGCGGCCGACATTTCTTACAAACTTCTACAGTTAAATAATTGAGACTCAAAATATCAATACAGGTACATCAATCGTTAAGGTGGGCAGTGATAAAGATTAATTGAGCGTAAACCAGCCTCAAATACTAGTAATCTGTGAGAAAAAAATAAAAAAATAAAATTACTTAACACTCGAAACGACGGTGACTCCATCAAGAAGCATCCTTCAGTTTTGTCAGAAAAGAAGTAATTCAGCGGTCATTTATAGCGAAGACAGTTTCACATTAGCGCTGGAACTCAGACTATCCGTATAGACTCAATGCTGTTTTTAAGAAACCTAAAGACGTTCAAAAAGTTTCCCAGTCTTACATGTAAGCCTCAAAAATCGCAAATTACACCTTTTTTTCTTTTCAAATATTGCAATAAAAATATCATATTCAAGCCTAATCGAAAAAAAAACGTCACGCAAATTTTAAAATCTTCGCCTTACCCTTAACCTATATAACGAGCATACAAGCAAATCCAGCAAAACTCTATGAATAAATCATTTTAAATATATATTTATCTCGTCGATATCGACTATGGACTTGTAATGATGAATAAGTGATAAAACGAATCGGAATATTTTATCATGGACAAGTGGACGCATGTTCGTTTTGGTATTTCAAACGTGACGATAAATCAAAGATGGCAAGTGCCACGAAATGGACGCGCTGGCGGTGAATATTTCATTGCGATTTGTGTGTCCTACTTACCGAATTGCATTCAATTAATATACAATAATCAGTAATTATCATTGAGCTGGTTGGATTACAATTGGAAATTATTGAAATAAATCTGTTGGCAAAATCAAGCTGGTGGAGGTGCCGCCGTCCAGTACAGAAGCTTGAAAAGCGTGTAAGTTTTCGAAATAATTTCACGTTGCGTGCCGCTAGAGGCACCACCGGTCGTTTTATGGTGAAATGCGGGCCAACCGTCATTTTTTTAAATCACTCAAAATCGTCTCAGCTGATATCTGCCATTATCCTTTTGCTCTAAAGCTTTTGTCGTGCCAAGATGGTTTGTTTATGTAAATATTTCTAGCAATTAAAATAAACCTAGGAATTATTTTGCGATGGTAATAAGTCATTTTAAATTCCGCTAGTTAAATCAAAACTGAAACACCTTCTTTCGTAAGTATATCGACTTCATCTTTACTGTCTCGATAATACTCTAAACGACCAAAATTCTGCAAAGCCTTAAAGAAAATGGGTTTGACCAGCCCCTGTCTCCTCCCATTGTTGCCCTCAAAACATTATTACCACAGATTTGGTATTACTACTTGCATTGTTTTGATTTGAAACTCCGATGATGCAGTTCTCAAAAATAGATGAAAAACTGGAATGTGGCTTTTATTGACCTCATGAGAGCACACGATTAAATTTATTTGGTCGAAGAAACCCAGGATAGGTACAGTGTTCCAGTGGTTTTCATTTTTGATTTACACTATTTCTAAGTAAAAAAAAATCACTCCCACTTTGTGTGAGATCGTTTTTTATGCTTTTTTACAGATTGTTCAACAGATTATAAAAATATATAAATAAACAAAGACTTGGGCAAATCATAACCTCAAAATCTCACTAGGCAGTCATCTTAAAACAGTTAGTAGAATTAACTTAAGAAGTGTCCAGAGAGATTTTTTTATCTAGATAACCATGGTTTTTGTAAACCTGCTGTACTTTACCAAAATACTAATATTTTTCATAGATTGTAAAAACTATTGTTGTTACCATTACTCATACTTAAAATAGCATGACAATGAATGAATAAGTCAAGTTAACGAACTGTTAAAAACGTAACGGGCGACTGAAAACAGCGTGAAGCTGCAACCAGTTATCCAGCGGTGTGCTAGCACGTTTCGGGCACGGTTGTACCTTGCCCGGTTGTCAGGCTGCCGACAAGCTACGTTAACCTCGAGACTCTGTCCGCTTCAATTTATCAACATCAGCTAGCATTGAAAACAAAAGGATCGAATTAATCAGCAGGGCGACTGTCTTACCAGTAGCAGGTAGACTTAGCGGTTGCCAGCCGCTTGCTCTAATGAGTAAGAGTGAGCTGGAATGATGTGTGAATCTTATTTGTGTGAGAGAGAGGGGTTAGGGCTGATGTTCCATCCAGCCTCCGTTCTGTCTGGCATGAAGAATCCAGTGTCCTTTGGCGAAAATGGTAATTGAATATGGCGAGGTGGAACGAGGTGGGGAATAATACACTCTGGTCGGAATTTTACTGGGTGTGTATGTGTGTGGTTATTACAGGGCAAGTATTTTGCATTGAATTTGGATTATTAAAATTAATTTGTTTGTCTATGGGAAGTTTATATAGTAATTGGATAGGGAGATTACGAATTTAATTTTCTATTTATAGATATTTTAATGGGCGACGTTGCTCTCATGTTGGAGTATATTTTAGATCTTGCAAGGTATAGAGATACGAAAAGTCGAAGAGTTACTAATTCAAAAGATATATGCATTCTTTTTTATATTTTTATTTTATTAACTGATGATTTGCCTTATCTTTGATCTGTTATCTAGATCATTATTGTATCGTTTTCTTTATCTTTATCTTTAAAAATATTAAAAAAAAAATTGTCTGTCAAAACTTTGTTCACAAGTCACGACAAAATTAGTAAATTTGATTTTAATTGAAAACCCAATGAGAACGCATATAGAAAACTGTGATTTTCATAAACGCATACCAAAATAGAAGCGGAATTTCATTGATAAAACGCCTCTCAAGTTACTTTCCAGAAAGTTACAAACAATAAAAACATGTTTTTTTTTCTAGGCACATCCTACGTCCAGGTGCTCTAAGAAAATCCCCCCATTCATTTTTATACTAGTGGCACGTCATCAAATTAATCTCACACCTATATACTGTTTTTTTTTTTTTTTTTACTTTTAGGGTTGAAAGCTTCAAGCTTCTGTATTCGTTAAACCTTGATTACGCTCTCTCGATTAACACGCCCATATTACAAAGCTATTTAGGCGAGTTATTTTTATACCTTAGTCACAAAATCAAAATTAAAAACAAAAAAAAAAACCAGGCAGATACACATTGAAAATTCATGGCTATATTGGGTTTCGTTTGAGAAGTGAAGCAAGAATTTCTATTAAATAAAAATAGCTGCCTTGTAAAAGAATGGGATCTTATACCACCTCTAGTATTATAGTGTATCCCAAAAAAGCATGTAAGTATTACAGGCTGGTAAATGATCTTAGTACACTTAGATATAGAAGTCAATATTAACCTTTGCAATATGTTAACCATCAGAATTGATTCATTGAGCTTCGTAGTTGAATGTATTGAATTGCATTGCAATTATATTCCCGGTGTTCACCTGATTAAAATGGCTTAGGATAGGTATATGAGTTGGTAACACAGCTTTGATGGTCGAGTCCAAAGCGGGATGAAATTTTAACACTTGACATGATACAAAGACCCTCTTAACTGGCATTTGCAAACTTTCAAAAACCAATACACCTGAGTTGCTGGGACGTACCATAATCATTCAGTAACACCGGAGAAACAACCAACGCCATATAATAACACGCATTTTTTGCTGTTTTGTTTTCGTTCCGTGGGGTTATTGTTGTTTAGTGTTGAACGCGAAGAGCGATAATAATTAGGAAAGGTATCCTTAAAAGGCCGGGCCGATGTCTCTATTGTAGAGCCTGGATCTTAGAGCCCCGCGAGCCAGCGCGTTTCTTGTGCGCGGCTAGATGGAGAAATTTGAATCACATTCTTTTGAGGCGGCAGGTTGTCTAACAGAGAGCAGGTTGGCATAGCCGTAAACTTGGGCGCTACGGTAGCTTTTTACGCACTCTCGCGAGTAACGGGCTCAAGATGGTTTACGGTATGGTTTTCGGTAGTTTTTAGTTCCAGTTGTTTTACAGCGTACGTCTTGGGTTTGGAAAATTTTTCAGATTCTATTTCAAAGTCTTTTGTTGTTTTTTGTATCTTCTAAGGGGGTGCCACCGATAAGCCATCCTTTCAGGAGAGAAGTCGCTTGGTTAAGAAATCTACTACCAGAGAGCGTTAGCATCGCGACAGAAAGGGATGATAGTTGTGCGAGTGAGATAAGACTATATAGCAAATAACGCCATCTATCGGAGGAGATCCAAACTATTTGAGCTTGTGGAAGGGGATTCCCTGCCCTGCACCATGGTTTTCCGTAGCAATTTTAAACCAACGTGGAACATCTGTGCAAGCCATCTCTGACCTGACTTTATTAAATTTAATATCATCGATAACTTCTTGCTAGTGTGGAGCTGAACTTCATTGCTCCAATTGTAATGAGAAAAGTCCAGTTTGTTGATATTAGAGCCAAAGTACAAACAAGCAAAGAATTCCACACGACCGGCCTTTTACAAATGACCAAGAAAGGAATAATCTCTTATATTTCTTGATTTTAATTCCTTGTTATCATTATGCACATTTAAGCACCTTTTGTAATCATGACACGTGCCAAAAAGTAGGTAATGCTTTTGGGGGGTTCCCAAGTGGCTTCGGACAAGTTTTTGCAGATATACCCTTGCATCACAAAAGAAGTTACAAAACTAGAAATCGAGTGTGTTGTAGGCAAAGTATTTGCAACTTTCTTCGAACATGGACCTCCTTGATTTTAAACTTCAATTACCAAAATCAATCTCCAAAAAAAATTCAATTTTTATCTAAATTCAGAACAGCGCCCAAAATAAACTAAACGCATTTTTGTTTAAAGGCATTAGCTTGAGACTGATTTTAAGAAACCACAAATATTTCCCCTTTAAAAACCAAACATGGGAAACCATCGGGCACCATTGAATGCACGCCCTGGAAAATGTGGTCACGTGATGTCTTCGGCGAGGGCACGGGCGGTGGGCAGTACGATCGGGCGATTGCGTGACTTTTTCCCTGGTAATTTGACACTCACGAGAGAAGAGATTCTGCTCCAAAGAATAAAATGAATAGACTAGTGGTGTGGGGTTGCCATTACTATCTCTTGTACGTGATAATAATCAGTGTAGCCGATGGCACCGAAGTTTTTATTTTGGATATATATACCATGTATATAAAAAGAATACATATGTAAGAATATGTTGGTTTTTATTATACCTTTTACCAAAAAAATAATAATAAACTAAATCATGGCCAATGGATTTGCGCTTTCCATTGTGAATTTAATGATGGTGAACTTTTTTACATAAAATAAAAGTCTACAGAACCGAATCGAAAGGTTTGCAAAAAATCACACGCACCCAATCAAATTCTGTTCCTTTAATTGGGGCCCATGAAAACTATTACATGGTTTCTTAATTGTGATCAAAAGCTTTCTCCTATCGCAGTTTTCAATTAAATGGTGTAAGATGAATTTTAGAACCTAAAGATCACGACAAGCGAATGCCGTAAACTTAAGAGAAACCGTAATTTGTTTGGCTTATGGTTTAGTGCATTGTCGTTCAAACTGTATTGTTGTGATAGTAAGACAGTATAAACAAAGTCTACATACTCCAAACGTCAGCAGCTACGTTCTGCGTCGTCAGAAAAAATGATACAATCAGACAAAAAATATTGACGGAAAACAAACGCTTCTTTATAAAAAAAATTGTAGCACTATCACTGACATTAATTTAAAGAGAATCTAATGGATTTTTTCTATATTTTTGACACGTTCACATTTTACTTCATGTAAACCATTGATAGTTTCAAACGTGTTAAAGCTGTTGTTGAGGATTTTGGCGGGAAATATTGATTGCTGTTTTAATTAACAAAGTGTGGTACGCGTACTCCCTGTGTGTATGGGAAAAGTTTAGTGGGGGTACGCGATACACTTTTCTGGAGCACGTCACATTACTACTAATCGTAATTCAGAAGCATATATATTTTTTTTTAATTTTAAGCAAGGGCAACCTCACGAATTGAATATCTATGTTTTCATGCATTTTTGTCACCTGAAACTAATTGTTTCAGCTTTCCAGTGCCTCACGTTCAGACGGCTGCTGCACATGAACAGTGCGAGATAGCATAAAAAAAAAAAAAAATCTGTTTTAGGCCTCTGTTTATTTACTTACAGTTTTAAGATTTGAATTAGGTTAGGTTCAAATTTGTTGTACTAATTTGACATAAAACGACCTATCTTTTTACACGAGGTATTCGGTGTCACGAAAATTATAGAAGAGGTACACACATGTCAAAAGTTTGGAAATACTACTGAAGAGAGATGCCCTGCTTTCCAATACAGGTGGCTCAGGACGATTCCGAAAATGGCTAATTTGGCTTACCGGTAAATTTGTATGAATTTTATTTTGCGTTTGCGTTTAAGTTCCGTACTACTGCTATGTTTCTTGCGAATGGGCCCGAAGTCTTAAATAAGTCTATACACAGATCGATTATTACCGAATGCTCGGGTAATTACAATAAGCCGCTATGAAAGTGTCGAGGTGAATAGGTCTTCAAATTTCTCGGTCTATCATTTAATCAAAGGTCACAGCGGTTATGACGAGCTGCAACATACTCATACCATACCATCACAATTTACCAATCTTCATCAAGTTTAATTGACCTTTCCTCATCCCTGAACTAATTATATGCAATTACTACTAATGTATGCTGGCCGCGAGAGAAAATACTTGCGTTCATCTCTGCCTGTGTACATGTTTAATGACCGGAGTTAATTTCTGGTACAAGTAATCAATTCGAGGCTAGGGCAGCTTATCAAAACCGAAAAAGGTGCGTGTCCTGTTTATTAGACTCCCGATTTGTGGTTTGAAATAAATACCCTTATTATTCATTGACATGCACAAAGATTAGTGATTTGTTTTATGTCGTTGATAGATTGATTTGTGGGGTCTAACGACGCACTGTTTTGACAACAGGCCCTGTGGCACTGATCTGATAGTGTCGGTGAATGAGTGGAAGACGATGAACCTAGCCTAGGATAGAATGGAGGAGAGGGAACCCTAGGTCTGTAGAATAGCACCAAGGAGACCACCGGCTTAACGTCCCTTTCGAAGGAAAACTCATCTTAATGGTCACAGTCAGTCAGTTACTAAGATATATTTTTACAAAAATCGGACGTTATTTTTTAATAAGACGTTGGAATACTAAATCTAAGCTAGTAGACACTGGAATTAGTAATAACTCAAATTGAAATATGTGTATTTGTATAAAAAAAAATATTCGGGGATATTTTGACAGCTAGCGGTGAGATTCAAATATGGCTTCTGAGATCCAACAATTCCTCGTCACCAGAACCAAAATCGAAATGGGTTTAAATTTTCGAATGGCACTCACCCATTGATCGAGGTCTGCGTGAGGAACCACGCCAAGACAGACTTGGCGATGGAGTGCCACAACTGAGTGAACACCCAATCGGACTTCTGTGAAGACATCTCGAGGAACTCCTCGGTGTCAGCGTCCACGCCGAGCTGCAGAAGCCGCGACCGTGCGTCGTCAGACAGACCAGAGTCATCGATGTGGTACCACTGTAAGGAAAGGGAAATTGTTTAACGACGCATTTTTACGTGGTGTCGATCATTGATCGGATATTGGTTGCTTGAATTGTGTTGTTTACGGGTTTACATTCATTATGGTCACCTATCCAATAACCTTTCAAAACGTATTATTGCTGAACTTCAAAATGTATTCTTTTTGACAGGGCAGAATTGGCAGTGCAGCCTCCACGGCCTACCAGAAATTACCAGTTATTTAGGCACCTTATTTTGGAGCACTTACAATTGAAACAGGAACACAGTTGTTTGGTATAAAACAACTGGATATTTTTTTTATATCAACTAATTAATTACTAACTGTGTCCAATCAGAAGGTGACTCTGTAATTAACAGAAACACGGAAGTGCAAGCATTTTCCGTTAAAGCGTTCGATTGAAAGACAGCGCGTCAAATGGCCTGTTTTTGTTGAGAACACCGCAACTCTGAGCTGCATATTAAAGCGCAATAAGGCAAGGTATGCAGCTTGGATATACCTCGAGGCCAGTTGAAACTGACACAAATGTGGTCAGTACATAGCAGTGTGCAAAAAAACACTAACCTCCAAGCTGCAATCATTGGATTCTTGTTAATTACTGTTCAGCAATGGTCGCATTGGTTTAATTAGCGACTTAGAAAGTTCTGTGTTAGATCAAAGTGTGAAGTTTTGATTGCGTACCTCCGACTTAGAACTGTGTGGTTTTACGATCAATCAACGAAACGCACTCGATTTTGTAACGGTCGATGTTTGGTAGTGCAATCAAGAAAATGGGCTAGGTTGTTCTTTAATTAAAGAATGTAGTTTAGTAATTATATTTGCGGGAACCATTATTACGTTCAGTAATCGGTATTCGTTTGAAATGAGTAATTCAAAGTTGCCTTGCGAAATCTTTCTGGTATGGGAAGTGATTGAACAATGATCCAAATCCCAATTAAACTGATTATTTTTTAACAATGCTAGTTTTTTTTTTTGCCACGAATGACAACAAAATGCTTTAGTTAGTTTTACTCACAATTCACAGTTCCGAACATCCGGAGACAAAATATTTCAAATACCCTCGCTAACAACCCTGACTTCTCATCAGTTTTTTTTTTTCTCACCGATTCGTTTGTAAAAAGTTAGTTATCAGCCCATTGAACCAATCATGGGCGTGTGAATAAAGAACTTGTAAACAGATCCAATCCGATTGTAAATAAAGCTAATTTACTATTGGTAATTGGAATTGGTCTGGTTTTGAGGTAGACAGATAAAATGTAATTAGTTGTTGCCCACTAGTTGGTTAGCAGGCGAGGTAATGTCAATTGAGATTCTACCTGAACAACAATCCCTATTTACCTTCTACCACAGCTTCTGCGATCAACTCACCACAAGAATTGATTTGAATGCAAAACAAAACAAAACAAAAAGTTGCTCGTTCAATACATGCCAGTGATTGTGTATATTCTTGTGATACGATTGTACGTTGCATAGATAAAGCCCATCAACTCACGAGCCACTGAAATTCCAGATAACTAATTAGAATCAGACGAATTTAAAAAACAGCCCCGAATTGCAAGATATATGTGATTTAAGAAGAATTCTATTTCCATTCTTCTATATCTAAGAAAGACTGAAAGAATGAGATAAAAAAAACTTTTGCAATGTTCTGATCCATGCAACATAGTCATTCTGGCATCGCTGATCATCATAGCACAGCGCTGCTAGAGAAACATTAAAAATGTATTAGTATTTTTAATTGTTTTTTTCATTCAGAGACTAGAATTACCAACTAAAAAGTGTTGAACACAATTACATCTTGATTCAAAAAAATTATATAATTGCTATTCGGATGTATATGCCCAGCACATGTACATTTGGACCATTCGAATCAAGACAGATGGGCACCTCTTCTGGACCTTGCTGGCGTCACACACAGAACGAAATGGGTGTCCAGGTGGAAAAGAGATTAAAATACTAGGTAATGCCACTCGCAATTATAATCAAAGACAGAATCTGTGCAACGAATAGCACGTGTTGCCCAACCCAGTGTCATTCCTTCGACTACACAAATCTTAATTCAAAAGATATCTCGCACACTCTTGATTACCTGACCATGAAAGAAAAAAAGCACCTAACACAGACAGAGTACAGTAAAATTGGTAACTTAATATTTGAGATACTTCAACTGTACTAACATAGCACTATTTTTGCTATGTCTTCGCGAAATATTCCAGCCTAATTACTGAAATATTTCTTTAAATTCGTTATTTCTTGTTATTATATACTCACATTTGAGACGGGTTTACGTTCAACCGTAACGATTGATATGCGTGAACCGATATTTTGAGTAATTATTATGTAATTGAAGAGGTTTGTTAAAAAGTACGGCCGCAAACACCATCGGGTGGCACCTACCGTTACCACGTGTTACCGGCTCGTTTGCTCAGCAGAAAGTAGAACACTTACTCTGGCCATCTGACTATACCTATAAACTCAATAGTGCAACATGACCAATGCCTTTTGTAGTAAAAGGTGATGAAGAAGTTGCATATAATAGGTGCGGACCACCCAAAAAGTGTTTTCAAAGGTTTTACCCAAAAGAATCGTAGCGTTGCGCGGAACTCGCGATAAATGCACACCGAGTTTGAAAGAAGATATATAAGAAACAAAGACGCCTTTGGTTTTTCATCTTGAAAGGTGTTGTCAATAGGTAAGCTATCAGCAATTAACAAGTCACGTTAGAGGAGCGCTTTTAAAAGTGCTACCTACCTTGGTATACAGGATCTTATTTAGTGGGCGCGAAGGAACGTTTTGAGCGGAGCAGGGAGGCAAGGTAAACATTTTCGGGAACGTAAGTGCTCTTTGCCTTAGCGAGAAAAATTGAATTAACGATTATTGTTGAAGCGCCGACGCATTTTCGGTAAATTTAGAGTTTTACAGTGACAATAAAGTGTGTGTATTTATTGTGGTGGGCGGTACCTTTCCTTCATCCTGAAAGTTTTCATATGGTATTTGGAGTTGATATTATAAATTTCTTTTGTCACATTTGAATTTAAATTTAAATTAGGGCACTATGTGTGCGCATACTCTAATTTAATTGAAGTCGTTTTTTTTTTAATGTCAATTTGGTAAAGTTTTTTTTCAGCGTCTGACTGAAATTAAGTGAATTCAAATGGTCAAACCACATAATTTTTTAAAAAATCGTGTTTTATGTGGATAATAAAATATTTCAGAAGAAAAAAGCGATATCATTTGGCAATGTTTTTCAAATGCAGCATCTCCCACACAAATATTTCAAACACTACCACAGATCTGTGCTTCTAAATTTCAGAAGACCTTATAACAATTGACAAGAGATTCGAGCATTAAGTTTTGCTCTGTCTCCGAATTCTCCGAGCGAGACGAGCTATTGGTTCAAGCTGCGAGCCGGCAACAAAAAAAGGAAAAGATTCCTTTTAATTAGTGTTAATTAATGACAGGTAGACATGCACGGCTATAAATTAACACCTGAAGAATCCTCGAGCCAAATACCATTGCAAGTCGTGGCTAAAGCGGAGCCAGTGTAGAGGAACAATGACAATTAAAATTCTCAATTATCGAAATCTTGCACGATGGGCTAGACCTGAGGCGGTGGTAAAATATATTCTTGTGGGGTCTTGGTGACCCTAAAGATATTCACATGACCGGTAAAATGATGTGTATGTAACTTTACTTCAAAGCAATGTTAGAAAGACATGGGTGACATGAAGCTCTTGCATTGCAAAGCTTGCAGCCCGTGCTGCTTCAAGTTTCAAAACTTGGAACTCTTTTATACCCAAGGTAATTCATAAGAAAGCAAAATTGCGATGCCGTCAGGTGATCTCAGCATAGCTCCCACGGCTACCAAAAGTTGAATTTTCCATAAAATCTCTTGTGTTTAGTATTTCTTGTTTCCAACGTTGCAAATTTGAAAAAAGCTATCTTAAAAATAATATTATAGCTAGTTTCTGCCAGGAATTTTTAATTTTCCCTACAAAGGCATTTGAGATTCAGTCATTTTTATAATATGATTTTAAACAAAATTAAGTAGCCCCGTTTGGTGCATAAAATCCCGTGAATCCGCGCGGATCACGCATGTCCCGGCACAAACAGCGACCTTCCCTCGTCGCGCGGTCGGCCCCGAACGTACATATTTTCACGACTCCCTGTGGCCTGCCAAATGAACCGGCAGACGGCGGTAGACATGCCGGGTTAGGTGGACGATGACCGGTGTTTTTTTTTTCAAGTTTTTCCGAACTCGGCAATGGTTCCCTTACGAAATTCCTTTCGCAAGCGAGTTTAATTTAATTGTTTAATTGTCTTTCAATAAATCAGTTAAAGATATTTTTAACATAGCGATTGATAGAGTCAAGGACAGATGAAATTTAAATCGAGTTTCATTACGGATGATGTAAAATGGTATCCACGACGGTGTTAATACGAATAAACTCAACATTTCTGAGCTGAGTATCTCAATTATGACTTCTTATTTCTTACTAGGAGTCTTAAATGTCCGTAATTTTCAGCTAACAGTGCTGTGATCACAAACCCGAATCCACTGAACTACCAGAAAATGACACTAGGCGTTAGTGACAGTAAGTTTTGCGTGATGCTTCTTAAATTTGAAATTAATTTCCTAATACTCAATTTTTCCTCATGCACTAGAATCCCCTATCTGTAGATTTTGTCTTTCCAGTAGCTAAACAATAATATTTAAACCAATGTAACGTGTACCAAGTCGTTCACAAGTCTGACTGCCGTGCACCTTCTCTCAACACACGCCTTGTCAAATCTCTCACTCCAACGCCGTGATGATTAATTACCCATAATGACTGAATCGAAAAGAACTTCTTCAATTGGCCGGCATAGTGCGGTCGGCCTCATCATCACAAATGTCTACATGCATTATCAAACTTACAAGAATCATCGGGCATCACTAAAGAAAATTGTCTATACGTACGATAGCTGCCGGTCTTTGTGGTAACATTGCCATCCGACGAAGCAGAAGCACAATAATCTTTAGGAAAAGCTCCCGGTGGCTGAAGATGGAATAGAACTGATTTTTAGCGCTTGTTAGAAAGAAAAGTATTAAATAAGACGCAGAGCCGACCGATCCCCGCGTGGCCGGTAGCTTAATTAAAGCAATCAAAGACATTCCTCGGGAGTAAATGTCTTTTCACCTTCAGACGAAACCTGTAGAAAAGTAATTAACGCCTTCTTGTGAACATATATACCTGGAATGCGTTCCGTTTCTTTTTTTTTTAGTCTCCGTCTCTCTCACTTCTGATATTTATTTTTGTATTATATTATTTATCTCTCTTTATGCTGTGATACTTTTTCATTTATTTTAATTTAGCTTGATGAAGGCTTGAGCTTAGAGACAAGTTCATTTTCAGGGCCATGGTGGAATTGTTGAGACTGCTTTTTGTGTTTGCCGCGCGCGAGGAGTAGGAGGTGTTTGTTTCTTTGACAATCGGCATCATTAAACTTATCATTGAAAGAAAAGATGGGTCAGGTGTAAGCTAAGACGCTAATGTCCTAGTGCGGTCGAAAGTTCATCAAAGTGAGCTTGCCAGCAGGTATTTGAAAGTTTATGGGCAAAAGAGCGGACGACAAGCATACAAATTTGGAAATGAAAAACTGAAAACTGTAAAAATATGAGCAACTGCCTGACGTCTTCACAACAAAACGCTCAGAAATCACTTTTTTAAAACAATAACTAATCATAAACTGATACAGTTGTTCTATCAATACAACGAGCAGACAGTTTCCAGCCTCCTGTTTTCGAAATGACAACAGGATCGCCTTCAGGATCAACGTCAGGACCTCCCAATTTGCCAACCACCTAGACCACAAACCACATTTGCATAGTCCAATCTCAAAATAATTAATCATAATCATTAAACACATAAAAAAAGAGCTACAAAAGCTCCCAACTTCATCAATTAATTCAAATATAAAATCGATAAGAGCTCGAGGGGTAAAAAAACAAGCTTATCAAAAATATCACATCTATAACTCGAACCTTACAAGTCAACAAAATTAAATCTACACCGTTGAAAGAACATCACACATCACACAAGAAAAAAAATATATATGGAAGGGGGTCCGGATCGAAAACACGTGAGGCGTCAACGAATCTCCCGAACTCGTCCATCATACTAAGCCGATAATATTTCCCGATTGATAAATTCCAATAATCAAGATCGTGGATCTGAAATTAAACTCGTTAGGGCTGTTGATGTGGATGAAGGGGAGACGTGGTGCTACTACCAACATCGTCTAACTCAGGTAAAGGTTGATTGGAGAGAGAGAAAACCATATAGGAGGAGCGTGCATAAGAGAGATGACATGTTAATGATGAGATACCTCATGACTGCTACCTGTATTACGTTCGGAGATGCCTTAGCATAGAGCGGCATGCATCTTATAAAGTATAGAAGCTAATCATGAATTTGTAATGTTTAATTTGTGTACTGCCGAGAGTTAGTAAAGACGTTTCGTCGATCTATTGCAGATACGAATAGAACATCTTTCATCTGTAAGTAACTACTTCACCAAAAATCGCTTTTCCAATTTTACAAGAAAAGAAAACTCATTTCCTCGGTTACATTGTCCGATTTTTGCGCGAACCTCTCGTTGCAAACGTCTCAATCAGAACAGGAAAACAAATTACAATTCCCAACTAAATCATCTCTCTTTTGATAAAGAAAACAATGCACAATCGCACACTAAAATTGTCACTCATCGTCAACGATTTCATTAAAATTATACATGTCGCTCGTTTTACCAGAAGTAAGATGCAAGTCAGCTCTAGGTTCTGGTTGACATTAGTGATTGGCACCGCCTATTCCCCGAGCGTGATGAGTTACACAGTAGCCATCTGTTACGTTCTTGATAAAGCACGGTGCATGCATTCAGCTGGACTGTCATCTACGGTGGCAACAATTGTTAATGCCGAGTACACCCATTTTGACATTCTAATTGCGATTCGTTCCCAGCAGAATCCGTGAGAACATAGGTGCAGGTTTGTGCTCTGCAATCGGTTTTTAGCTTGGGATTAACGGACTGCACGAGATTTGAAAAGAGAAATTGATTGGTTTGGTTTAATAGCGAGTACACACATTTAGGTTGATCAGGATATTGCGAGAATCTAATTTGGCTTGCGATTGGATTAGAATTAGATTGTGGAGAGTTGTTGTTGTGGATGCGATTTATTGTGTTTAGAAACTGTAGTTACACTGCCAGAGATTTACCTGTAGCTGTGCACGAGGTGTGCGTCAATCATGTATGTTCGATCAAACGATTGATTGATTGATTAGGATTTAATGACAAGACAAAAACAAACGCTTCCTTAATGTATGCAGATAAGCAGTTGGAAAATAGAGGGAAATCTCTAGAAAATCATACGGCTGCCAAATGAAGAGCAGGTACATGATCATATTTTGCAAAAAGCGTTAACTGATAAAAAAAAATTCATAGAGTAATTTCAGAAAAAAAATACTACAAAATTTTTAAAAATTAAGTACATTTTCATTTGAGTTTTTACGCTTGTAAAAAGATTAGCAAATGCAGACTGACAGGTAGCCAGCACACGGGCCTGCACTTTGGATACAGCATTACATCGAATCGACCACTACTATTGGAAATTCAAGACGCTACATCAAGTTCGTGTTAGTTTCTTTATCAAATTTCAAACCTTTCTGCACCTGAATGAACAGTAGCAAATATGTGACCACGCTCAGAAGCCGAGAGGACCGCGAGTGACATTCCGTCTCGCTCCCTCCAATCGTGTGGAATGGAGTACGAGGTATTCATTAATTAGCACTATTAAAAATCTGCCGAATATGTCGGTAATTTTTTCACTATTCGGCAAAGTGTTGCGACACCAGATCGTCGACAAAGAAAATTACCGACAGGTTTTATGAATGGGCGTGAGTGTGTATGTGTGTGTGGATGTGCAAAGAATCCATTAATTATCATAAAATTAATTAAAAATTGATTATTGTCTGGTATCTCATTCTTCGACAAGTTCTGATCGTCTTTTTTCGAAGTCAGACGAGAACGGTGTCGGAATTTTGACGCGGCATTGAATTTAAAACGTCTTAAAATAAATTAATTACGTTGTAAGAAATAAGATTTTTTTTTTTCTGATCATGTCTATAACGTTCGCGTGGTATGTGAGTCATTCTAGCTCTTGTTTTGCAAAACCTAACGATAGACTAAAATGAACGCTTCACATAAAATTACTCTAATTTAGATCAGACCTACCGTTTTTGTGATAAGAAAACATTTTTAACAGAGTGAAATTATTGACTTCTTTGCTGCCAAGAAGAAATTAGTCTTATATCTCCAAAAAAAAACAAAGAAAAAAAATATTATTGAAACCGTACATGCATGAAATCATATAAAAAAAAAGCATGACTTTTCAACCAATTTCTCTAGACGTCACTTTCACGCACAAGTTGTGGCATCACATCACGCACCTTTGCGTACATGCGTTTGCTCAGTGCGTGCCCGTGTGTTGTGTGTGCACGTATAAAATAATGACGTCTGATTGATTCTGACACATTTTTAAAGGTGTAATTGATGGATTTTTCCCACTGGCACCGCGATACTTTTCCATTTCGCGTGATGTACCATAAAAGCATCTAGCACCTCCATGGTGATTGTTTAAAACCCCGAGTCAGGTCCCCCACGCGCTCGTAATGCGTTGTACCCCCAGACGCATGTGTATTAAGGGGGTGCAACCCCATCCAGGGCCATTCGAAAAGGTCTGGCTCTCATTTCTGTGAAAACTTCACTTGGAAAAGTGTTACCGAGTTTGCTTTTAAATTTGCTGTTGGATATGTTTTAGAAGCGTTGGAATGATACGGTTGATTGATTGATTTGTTTTGCTTCACGACGCACTGTTTTGACAATTTACCCAGTGGTACTGGTCTAACGGCATGGGTGATGATGAGGATGATGAAGAATCAAAGCTTACTTTGAAGGGAAGAGGGGAAACAAGGTGTCGGAACATATGCCTACTTCTGTCGAAGAGCTCCAAGGGGACAACCGGCTTAACGTCCCTTCCGAAGGACGGTACAACTCGAACAACATGATTCCTCTACAAATCCATGCTGTCGAGAGGTTGATAAGCAAGGCGAATAAAAATGTTGTAATAACTGTCATCCCTCCAACCTCTCTCCCTAACAGAACTGGCCGTGTATAAGACCACCCATCCATTACCTGACCCAGCGCAGTGTTGCTTAACTTTGGTGATCTCACGAGAATCGGTGCTTCCAACACGCCACAACGGTCTTTAAGTGATATGGAAAGTGGTCGAAGTATGAAAAAGCGCCATGAAAATTTTAACTAAAGACAAATTTTAGAAAAAATGGGTGTGTCAATTTTTTTTGTTTTTTTGTTTTATAAATTTGGGTCTATAATATTGGGACTTATTTTTTTTTCAATTTTTCGCTATTCCTCCAGCAAAGCTGCGCTTGGCGACTTTCGGAAGGAGTCACAGTTCTGCAGACAGTGGCTGTTCGTGAGATTCGATGAAGGCCGTTAAAAAACAGCTGTCCTCAGTTAACTTACTGAAAAATCGTTACATCGACGTGTATGCTACCTTTAAATGCAGGTGAGGTTGACGCCAGTGAAATATGAAAAGCTCGTGATGGAAGAGCAATAATCAGCAATTATCTCAGCTTAAATCTTCTTAAAATCATACGATACATTTTGATTCAAGTGACAGCAATAATGCACTATTAAAAAGTCTTGCCTTAACCGTTAGCAATTTTGTAACACCTTGAAAAGTTTCATTCTGAAGTGACCTCTAATGGTCCTTTATCAATCCTTCGCACCCTGCAAAGATTAGTGGATTAGTATCGTTTGATTTGAGTTGACTCACCACTCCTAATCATGAAGCAAACGTTTCAAAACTAACCTAAAGCAATTTTGACGTCCTCAAATTTGGCGTGTTGTGCGTTTCAAAATGTGTTCTTTTGTGTTCAAAATGACTAAGTAGATATATATTTAATTGAGTACTTTGCTTTTCTTGTAGCTATTGGAAGATGAAAATAAGCCCTCACGCAGTAACGCACGCACATGAATCCAAAAACTACAAACAGCGGCCAGCATTTACGCGCACTACGCCTTCTCGTTCCACGTCCGACGCCGATGACGCGGTCGGGCACCGCGACGCCAAACGAGGCGTCAAATTAAACATCGTGGCGTCGGTGTGCGTCTCGAGGAAGGGGGGACGCCTGGGGCTACGGGGAGAGGATCCCGTCGTGACTTGCAGGGGTCGTGATAGGAAGACGAGGGTTACAGGAACAACAGGATCAAGTCTTGGTAGACGGACGTGGTAAAAATGGAGAGAACTCATGGGGTTGCGAAATTAGCTGGGAGAGCTTCGCAACTGGAAGTGTTACTTTATGATTTTTCTTTGCGATTTTTTTTGTGCATTATGTAGAATAAAATATTTTTCTTTGGTATGTTAGACTTTTTGCGACATTTTTTTATTTGTTCTGTGCTGTGAATGTTTTGATTATCGGAAAGGTATATTTGACTTTGTATCTACTTCCGTAGCGCGCAAGATTTCAAATAATCCACTTAGATGGTAAAATATTTTTGAGGTTCGTGCATAGTCTTTCTTACCCGCATAACAATAGTTTTCAAAAAATAAAAAATAAAAATTGGTTAATATAAAATAGATATTTCACAAACGGAACCATGACACGGAAAATGGGTATTTTCTGTAAAGGTTTCGAAGATTTTCCGGCTACAAGGCCTTCAATCTTGATTTAGTCTCTCAAATTGAAAAAAAAAACCGTTAGAAAACAGCGAGAAATAGCTAAGAGTTTTTAGCCAATTGGATATTTGGGCAAATATCTCAAGGCGATACGTTGAGTAACCCAGCTGTCCTCTCATTCGGATTTACCAATTTTGAAAACTTGTTTTATTTGTAGGTGAAAATTTTTACTGTAAAAATCAGGAAAATTTAAATAATTACCCTGCAGTACCAAAACTCTATCCCCTAGGTAAACTAAATTTACAGTTCTCTTATCAAACGACTATTTAAGAACTCTCATGTTAATCTACATGTCATGACAATCATCAAAAGTACAAATTTACTTCACAATTACAGGTCCACTAAAAAAAGTTCCTCATTTTCTAGCATTAAACGACAACTGAGCGTAGATTGCACCCTGCCCCTGCGTCATTGTCCCACCCCTAGAGACCCCTGACGTAGCTTGTCAGGCTCTATGATTGCAAATCTACATGTACAGGGTTCACGCTCGGCACAGAGCTGATGCCCGCCAGGCAAATGAGATACGAATGAATTCTGCATGCTGCAGATATGAAACAAGCTAGCGCGCGAGCGCGGGGTAAGAATAAGATTTCAGAAAGTAACAAGTCGAGAGAAAAAGAGGGGACGAATAGGGAGAGAGACAGTGGCGACGTTGGAAAATAGTCGCGAAGCCAGAGAGTGTTTTCGTCCAGCTCAAGACTGGGCTCAGGATATTTGATAAGGGATGTTAATTTATGTTCAACGTACCCTGTCTGCCTTTTAAGTATGAGTTCTCTGATTACAAAAGATACTGCCGCCTTTAGAAACACTGGTTCCCATGAGGTCACCGAAGTTAAGCAACACTTCGCTAGTTCCAGGAATCTGATGGGTGACCGTCAAACATGGCCAGTTTTATTCTGGAGAGAGGTTGGAGGAATGAAAGTTAGTGCAGCAACTTCATTCGCCTTGCTTATCAACCTCTCGACAGCATAATTGGAGGAAATCTGTTGTTCGCATTGTACCGTCCTTCGGAAGGGACATTAAGCTGGTGTTCCCCTTGGTGCTCTTAAACAAATGAAAGATGAATACCAGTGCCAAGTATCCCTTCCTCTCTAGGCTAGGTAAGGTTCATCATAATCCTGATCATCATCCACTCATTCCCAGACGCCTTTAGCTAATTGTTACAGACCCGTCAAAACCGTACATCGTTAAACACAACAAATAAATCAGCCCCGCTCAGAAACAAACAAATTATGTTTTAATGCGAAAAAATAGTCGTTTTAATTTTCTAGGTTTACTTTTAGTTAAAAAAATAATAATGGGTAGATGCCTGTACCTGTTCCTTTTGAAACTGTTCACTCACATTGCTTACAGGTAGGTATGTGGATGAAAATATCTATTTATAAGTCAATTTGGTAGCCATCCCTTCCCATCTCAGGCAGTAAAATTCTATATAAGCGACGCCACTGGAAAGATAACGGGTTGAAGGGTTGTGTGAAGGGAGAGGGGCATCAAAGGGCGCGTGACTAAAAGGATGCTGCAAGACGCCGCGCCACGCGACTTCGAGAGACAAAACGGAAATAAGAAAAGGTGACGACTCGCGAACGAGGTGCCGGCGTCGTCAAACGGTGGCGCGCGAGCGCGAGATGAGATGATGATTTCGCAGCGAAGTGGAAAGCGGGTGGCGATGACAATTTAGTCGATGCTCGAGTGGAGTTCACCAGCTCGTGGAATTCAAATATTAAGACACTGACGTGGTTATAAGCTTGTGTAAGAGAGGGTTGCAAAACTGGTGGCAGATTTTTTTGGTTATGGGTGAACGATAGGCAAGTATAAGATTGTTGTGAAGTTTAACGACGCACCGTATTGACAACGGTTTCTGAAGCAATTATCTAATGGCGGCATCGAATGAGTGTATGATGATGATGATGAGCTACCTGTCTTCGAAGAGAGGAGAGAAAAACCGGTGCCGAAATGTATGTAGCCTACTCCTATCGAAGAGCACCAAGCGGACTACCGGCTTAAAGTCCCTTCCGAAGGACGGTACAACGCGAACAACAGGATTTCTGCACACATCTTTGCCGTCGAGAGGTTGATAAGCAAGGCGAATGAAGTTGCTGTACTAACTTTCATTCTTCTTGCTTCTCTCCAGAACTGGTCATGTGTATAAATGTCACCCATCCAATACCTAACTCAGCGCAGTGTTGCTTAACTTCGGTGATCTCACGAGAACCGGTGTTTCCAACACGCCAAACCGTTCGGTGGTACTACTCAAAATATCTATCTAATGAAAGTAATCGACGCCAAATTTCATAAACCTTGCCAATTCGCTGGACGAGCTTCAAGAACTCATCGAAATGTCAATTTTCCAACGACCGACCTCACCGAGCGAACTGATGAACGACCATTGGACTTCGCTCAACGCCGCTTAGCGTCACGAAAATTTTAAAATTAACCTTTTTTTTAGAAGTTCATATTCTCTGATCAACAGTACATGAAATTTCATACGAATATCGCGATAGAAAAAAAAAACAGAAAAACAAATCGCCCACACAACGAGTAAAAAGAAAACCTTTGAAAAAAGAAAATCTTTTACGAGTTTTTTTTCAATTTCGCATAATGCGCTACGTGACGATAGATTTCAAAAAGAAAATCTCGGGGACAAGAAAATTGATTACTTTTGCCTCCAGCCCTCTACTGGTTTTGTATTGTTAGTAATAAGAATTGTTAAAGATATTACCCTCGTATCGATATTAACAAGGTACCATTAGCACTGGCACCCACCCCAGAACTAACTAACCACCCTTTACGAGAAAATAACTACTTTTCGGGAAAATTTCATGATGGTATCAATTTCCTTAATCAACAAACAACGACTTTTGTGCGCATAGGGCAGTCATTAAATCACCTCGTATATAAACTTATATATTACAAAACTTTAATGAAAATAATTTCGTGCTATGCTCCATTCATCAGAGGCAAACAAAAGGACATTGTTGTAGCCATAAGCTATGTGGCGTGGTGTTTATAATTAAATTGATATCATGAGGTGGGACTACGGTGGTAGCACATGGGAAATTAAATATTCATCTTGTCATGGCAAATAAAAAGGATCTCCTCATTGTTGCTGTACACCTAGCAGGTTGGACTGCTTTATCGATTTGATTCGAAAAGGAAAGAGGGTGGCAAGTTTCGTGCGATGAGGACAAAATAAATCTCCCTCAAAAGTGCTAAACGTGTGCGGTGGGGGGATGTTTAGTATGCTGTCGTTCGGAGCTAGGGAGTACTTTTTGTTTTTAAAGAAAATTCGTGATATTAACGGCACTTTTAACTGATTACCTACTCTCGTGTGTCTTGCTTGTTTAAATATAATTTTGCAAGATAACGGAGTAGCATTAAAATTGATTACAGTGAATTGAATGATTTTCTTGAAGGTTTTGTTATAAAATTAAGTAATTACATTGGTAGGTAAATGCGTAATTTTCACACACGTGAGCAACAGGTGGTGCTTGACAGGTGTATCCTGACGAGTAGGTACTGTCGCGGCATTGTTAGCCCAATTGACAAGTCGTCATGAATGATAATGTAATGAATGGTTTACCTGATTTTTATCAAATCTTAACAGCCTCTCGTCGGCCAGTGACTTGTAGTAGAGAGCTCTCGCTAAAGTACCATGTGGGCGATACATTCTCCCCAAAACTTCTTCATCGTACAATGGTGGTGGCGTATTGTTGTAAACTGCATTTCCTCCTTCATACTGCACCGCTGCACAATTATCTTGTGCACCAACGGCACACGATAAAGTTGAGTCCATAATAACAGTGCAATTGCATTTAATTACAATTGTAAACCGCCTATCAGATCTATTTTATATAATAAATTGTAGGTTTTGTGTCGATATTGACAACCTGATCCGACAAGTTTTTTTCAAACGACAATATTTTCTCACAGCAGACGAAGAATTTTTTGAAAACACATAGAAAGCTGTAAAATGATGCTAAGATTTCGTCACGATGGTTTATTTTTGTGTCCGATCACTAATTACACAACTTTTATCGCAATTTATGAACAATAACCCGGTAACTGTCATCACTGACGGCCATGTTTACTGGAAGCCATCTAGCGGCCACCACTGAACTAGTCAGCTGCTCGATTATCTTGTACTCGAACTGAAAACGTTGACCCGTTCGTCGTTCCACTTTCCGAAGTCATTTTCCATCGTTTTCCCGGGACAATCTTGTACATTTGAACAGTGGCCCACCCCTTTCCCATTAAATTTGTGAGGGAAAAAACTCATTCCATTCGTGCCAAGATATCACAGCCTCAATCACGTTTAATCCTCTCCCCCTAACATTTAAACCCACGGCGTACACAGGAAAGCATAATAATAAAACTCGTAAAGAGGGTGGAGGAAATCTTAGAAGTGTAACCCTAATGTAATTAAAAGTGATGACATTTTTTTTAATGAAAAATTCTGGGGGTTAATTTCTAACCGCGTGAATTCTCGCACAATTTTCAAGCAGTAAATTGCTCGTAACATCAAGAGAATGACACAGTATTAAAACTTTATTTTTTCTCAAGTTGGTATGTTTCTTTTAAAAGTTGTTTCGAAATTTTAGACAGCCCTATCGTCAGATCGTCACGTAGGATATTTTCCGTCTCTCTTGCCAAAGATTTCCGCCTCGTCTTTGGTAAATGGGGACGAGACACCGGCGAGAGAGTAACATTTCTGTTAGGATACCTCGTTATCTGCCAATGAAGCCAGGTTTTCTCAGTTCGTAGAGCCTGAGTAAATAGGAATTTACAAAGCTATACCAGTCTATGTGCACTACGGTATAGGGAAAAAAATTATAATGATGGCTCTGCAAGATCCTCGAAAATGTATCAAAAGAAAGAGTGAACCAACGTCTTCGTTTGGTGCTTTCAACAAGAAATTCATTCGAGTAGACAATAATTTTGTCAAGAGAAACATTTTCTTCGCTTATATCTAAAATCTGGCTATGCACAAAATATTTCACACCTTGTAGGCAACGTTAGGTGAAACTGTCTCTGAGGAGAGCTAAAATTGTTCGATATCTATCAATCTTACTTCAATTTGGTATCAGCTGTCTTACCCGGCTTTTATTTGCGAGCTCGTGCGAACTTTAAATAATATTATTATGTATTGTGATCTGAAAAACAGGCTGCTGTATATAACATAAAAGAAAACTTTGGGAACTGTTGATAATAATAATAACCATTTTTCGATTCTCGCTGCGTCTGTTTCACAGGTATAAACAGGCTTCGTGTTTGGTATTTGGGGAACAGCTGCAGCGCTCCGATTTTGCAGTTTGTGTGGATTAGGGTGGGTTGCTCCAATTCTCTATGCTCGGTCGGCATTGTCAAGCAAAGTCCGCTAAGAGGTGAACAACATGTAGCACTTAAGTGAATTAGAAATATTATTCATATTCGATACAATAATATTTAAATATATAGGTCCCGGGTTCGTGTTCCGGTTCGGTCGCAAATTTTTCCTGTCTAGCTTCCTCTGATTGCGTTTTTATGTTCGAAGGGTATTGACTGTTAATTTATTTTAATTATGGCGATTTTCAATGCTGTTCTTTTTGGTGGTAGTAAAGTAGGGTTAGAGCAATAGTTATTTTTTAAATTTGACCTTTTCAGAATTGTTTATCCTTGTATTTAAAGTTGTTTTGCAGAGAAATGAATCAAAAAACACTTCAAAAAGACACATTTTGATTTTGGCCTGACAGGGTCAGTGTTAGGGAAGATTTCTAAATTGATGTAAACTTTGACATAGCCAGAACGGACTATATTACCTTCTAACCATAAATAGGAAAATATTGGTGTTGTTTGCCCTATTGCACAAAAAACAGTACTGAATATAGATTCTGCCTTTTTTTTAAATCC